>OY660866.1:27476275-28724275 GCA_962446985.1 Xyrichtys novacula | reverse complement strand
TCACACCAGCACCAAAAAGAGTGCCTGTCTCCTGCTCAGTCCACCCGTCTCCATCCCTGCCGCCATCACGAAAACATATCTCCCAGTCTAAGCTCCTGTTGGAACTGAGTCAGTCTCTTGAGGACAAAAAGTCACAAAATCACTCCTCTACTCCATCTTATGCTCCCCCTCCAGCTTTAGCCTCCACTGCGCTTGTTTCCAAACACCTGGTTCAGCCGCCTGCTCCAACTCCTCTTTTTTCTCCAACGGTGCTTATCATCGGGGACTCGCTGGTAAGGAATGTCCGTTTTTTCAATGCAATCACCCACTGTATTCCTGGTGCCACAACTGTCCATATCCTCGACCAACTTCCCAGCATCATAGCTTCCCTTCCACCATCCATCACTAAAATTATCGTTCATGTTGGCACATGTGACGTAACCCGGCGACAGTCTGAGTTCACCAAGGCTAATTTTATTGTCCTTTTTGATCTCCTCATTAGCAGTAGAAAGTCCATCTTTATCTCCGGCCCAACTCCCACTCTGGCCCGTGGGGATGAGCGTCTCAGCCGCCTCCGCTACCTTCACACCTGGCTGGAATCCATATGCAGCACTCACAAAATAAACTTCATCCATAACTTCAACTCCTTCTGGTCCCACTCCTCTGTATTTGCTCGCGACGGCCTCCACTTAAACAGGTCCGGTAGCCGCTGGCTGGCGGCTAACATACAACAAGCTGTGGCGTCTCACCACCTGTCTCCCAGTGTGTGACTAGCTCCTTCCTCGTCATCGTCATTGCCATCATAGACATAATAAAAGATAGACCCCGCATCGGCCGCTACCACGAATGGGCGCTGTCGAGAAATGCGGCCGCCATCTTGGTCCGGTCATCAGCCTTACTCTGCACCACTGTTTAACCGGCGGAATGAAGTCTGAGCGCATTAAATGAATCATAGTTCGCTCAATACTACGTAATTTTCTTCTCTGCAAACGCCATTCAAAGAGGCATGATAGAGGCCGTATTTTTTTTGGCGTTTTCAAATACTCAGAATGAATAAAATGATATTTTAGAACATGGCAGCAGTGGCAGTGTTGTGTCTGGGCTGTCCTCGATGTGTAGATGCAGAAGGAGGCTTCGTGACACTGGCTTGCTTGTATAAGAGGAGTTTATTATAAAGACAAAACCAGTATCAATACAGCACTGCAGTTGCTGGGAGAGGACTGCCAATGATGTCCAGCTCTCCCCAACCAGAGTTTGTGACCCTGTTATATACAGTTAGGGATGTAAGCCCTCCTACATTCCTTCTTTGTCCCCAAGATATCTTTCCTTACCATTTGGTGTTTGGTTAACCTATAGTGGTGTTTTATGACCTGTGCCCTGTGACCTGTGAAGTGCCCCAGGTGTCACTAATGATAAACCCAGGAAAACACAAACCCACATTCCACAATTGGTCCTCAGGCTATTCCTGAAAAATACCTTAAGGCAATGCATATTGATGTAGTACTCCAGATACCACATATTTCCCCCCTTCGAGACTCCATAGAGTCTCGAAAAAGGCAAAGAAATGTTACAATTTGTATTTACTATTAAAATTTGGAGTGTGAGAGCGAAAACCTGTCAGGCAGCTATCGTTTCATTAGTATCCATCAGACAATCTAGACAGGAAAAAGTCACTCACGGTCCCTCTGCCCTAGGCGACCACCTATTGTACTCCAATCCAATTGAAAGTTAAGGGTTAGACTTTATGTGGAAATAATGTTTGGCTCAAATATTCTTGGGAATCTCAGAAATAAAATTAAAAAAATCCACAGTCAAGCTGGTCTTCCCATCGGACCTTCCGGTGGATCTATCCCTGCCTAACATTACTGATCCTACAACGAGAAAACAAAGAAAACACCTGAGATCCCAATACATTCACTTTACAACTTAGGCTATGCATCACTAACCCCCCTTTCATACTTTCCATTCTTCCTATGCTGTTTGGTATTTGCCTGAACATTAAAATACAACACAGAGAGATAAATTGACATTCAATCCCAGATTATACATTAACAAACTCTATGATTAAAATGAATAATCATTTTTGTTCCTTAACATCCTTGGCTGCTTGTGTAGTGTTCTTGTCCATGGGTGTTTCCTCCGTTTATGTATCCAATGCAATGTCCTTGTTCACATCCTCTGTCAGGTTTCAGTTGTGTTTACATTGTCCATGTTTGGTTGTCTTGTTGGGAGGTGTGGGTCCATTAAGGCTGTTTAGATCTCTGGAGAACCACCTTTCTTTCGCTGGTTTTCCCAACTGCTGTCCTGAGAATGAAAAAATTAAGCAGTATCTTGCCAAAAACATACATTTTTGTTTGTTTGACATGTTTATCCTATTTCCCCCTAAGTAATACCTCCCCTTTACATCATCAAAATGTAAATCTGTGTGCCGGCCAATCTTACCCAAAGGGTTTCTCATCACCCCATTCATTTTTTTTTTTTCACAGATACCTTGGCTTTGCGGATGGTACAGAGCTCTTAAACATTGTTCAATTCTTAGTTTTTCAAATCGATTTCACTGTTTTATCCACACACTCTTCTCCATTATCTTCGAATATTTACTCTGAAAGTCCCCATCTGCTTATGACCTCCCTACACAAAAACTTGGCAACATACTGAGCATCTTTTCGCTTGGTTAGACAAGCTTCAACTGTTACACCTTCGAACATTACTTTTTAGACACATTGTACATCTACTTATGACATAATCAAAAATTTGTGGTGTCCAAAAACCTATTCCTTTATGATGTTTCTTGTAACTTCCCCCCTTGCATCATTGCTAACCCTTGCCTCCTGAATCGTTCTTTTCCACAAATAATCAATGTCCTTGACAAGAACCATCTTTTACTTACTTACCAAAAACTTTCTTACTTTCTCCCTTCACTCACCCTCTGATAGAGCTTTCTTCTACTCAATAACAGTCAAGTGCATAATGTCCTAGTTGTCCACACCTATGACATGCTTCTGAAAATGCCTGGAAGTTTGGGTTGAAGTTTCTGTCTTCACCGCTTCCACTCCATGTCTGCCACTGACTGAAGGCTGGTTGTGCATATGAACCTAAAGGAGCTACTGGCATCAGCTGGGGTGGTCGGTCCTGCATATGTTCCTGTTGCAGTTGCATTTTTGCCTGCTCTGATTGAGATTGACTCTGCATAACCACAGCTTGTTTCTTCTTCTTGTTTTTGCTATCTCCCAAATGTATATGGTTAAGTTGTCTCAGGATCTCTTGATCATGCTCTCTTTGCTTGTTCTCTTTCTTCCTGTACAACTCCACTTGATGTGCTATATGGTCTGTGTATATCCCTTTTGTCATACTACCAAGACCAACCACCTCTTCTAATTTATTTCTCACTGGCTGGGGCAACCCTTTTTGTATTTTGGCTCGCAGAATAGATTGCTCCATTTGGTGCATGTCTGGATCGTTTCCTGTAATATTTCTCCAAATTTGATGAGCCTTTGATACATAGGCTCTTGGATTCTCTTGTGGTCCTAGTGGTTCAATTATAATGTTATCTGGATGTACATTTGTTGGAAATACATCTTTCAATGATCTCCACATCCGAGCTCTACATGCAGCAAACAGTTCTGGGTCATTTACCGCAGTCCCTGCATACCGGTTAAGCCCTGCTCTCTGCAAGATCTCTTCCATAGCTGGGACCCCTAAAATGCTGGCTAGGAGTCTCTTGATGTCTCCCATAGCAGGCTGCCATCCCACCATAATTTCCTCTAACTTGGAAATCCAAGGGTGAGCTCCTTCCTGAAGAGTAGGTAACTTTTCAAGAATGTCTGACATGTCTGTATTTTGCAGAGGCTTGTACTCCAAATTCTGTCCCCGAACAATGACTGGACACATTTTCCCAGATGGCTTATCCCCTTTTCTTGGGCGTAAGGAATACCCTGAAGTGGATGGCTTTTCACTTCCTTTTTTCTTCAGGTCATTCTTTATTATTTGTAGCTCTTCTAATTCTTCCCTCACTTCTCTATGTTTTTCAGGACTGGTAGCACTACTTAGGTTGCCATAGCATTTATCGATGCGTTTCTCAATCCTTCTCAAAGCCTTGTGCCTCTCCTCAGCTTCAGTCCTTGGTGTTGACCAAAGGGAATATGAAGACTCTTCACTGTCTGATTCTTCATCCCTATCATTATCTTCACTCTCCTCTGAGGTGTCTTTTACTGGCTCTTTTTTCCTCAGCGATTTTCCTCCTCTTTTCTCTGCTCTGGCTAATATGTTTCTGACTGCTGGGTCGTAGCCTCCAATAGCCTCTTCTGAATCACTCTGACTATCCTCTCCCATTTCTATTTTTCTATATTTTTGTTCACCCCTAGCTGCTGGATGGCCTGTTTTCTTTTTACTCTTACTGCTTGGGTACATTTTTATAGTTGTTTTAGCTGTTCCTGTCTCTATCATCTGCTCCTCCTCATCTTTGATGTGATACACGCCCTCCTGTTTAATCACGGGGAGCTGAGGATAGACATCAGTGTATCTTATCTCTTTCTCATACGGTGGGGGGCTCTTCACTGGGGTTGTGTGTGAGAAAGGTTTATTCACTTCTGCCATCAATTTTTCTGTTGATTTAACATTTTTGTTTATTTCTTCTACAATCCTGTCTTTTCTCTCCTTATCGGCTTTTAGCATTTTCTGCCCCTCCTGCTCAAACAAGTGCAAAATGTTAAGCTCCCTCTGTCTCTTTTCTTGCCGTTTCTTTCCCTTCTTTCCTTTCTTTTGCTCTGCCTTATAGGTGGACACTAGCACGTGCATTGTTGTAACCACTTCAGGATTAAGGGTACCTTCCACTCGCCAAGGCTGGTCAATGTCAGGCCACCTCTTACTCCATTTCTTAGACAGTTTTTCAATACCCATAACAAGTGGATTACTCTTTATTACTACATCAACTGGAGTGATACATTTCACACCTTTAACGTCCATCTTTGGCATTGTGCTACTGCCTTTAAATGTCTTCACAGGAACCAAAAGCACTAACAGATGACCAAACACGTTATTCACAGCGCCGTTTAGCTAATTTACCTTAAACCAAGACAAGCCAAAGAAATCTGCCAGCCCCAGAGACTTAAAACTTATCAACCCCCAAAAAAGATCAATTTGTGTGATTTTATCAAGCAGCAATGACAAATCACATCCACACGCTGTAGCAAAATTTTAGACCTCTTGGAAATGCTCTTTTAATTCAACAATACTACAGTACTTAATTAGCCCTTTAAACTGGTCAGTCTGTTGCCAAGCCTTCCTTTTTACCAACAAAACTACTGCTCTTATTGTCTATCATTACCAAATGTATACACCCAACTACCTGTGTTCCCACTATAAATGTGTGTATGTACAACTAAGTAGCAGCAGATGCATCGGAGAAGAGTTTGTAGATAAAACTGTACTGGCCTGTCAAATGGGAGCAGGTCCTGGTGAGCCTCTCATCCGCAAGCCCCCTCTTGTTGCAGCACAGCCAATTATCTCCTTATCTGTTTTATGGGTGCTCCAACGTCAGATGCCTTTCATTCTTCTCTCCCCTCTCATGCATCAGAGAAAGGGACAAGCACAAATCAAATGTTTAGTATATCACAATCACTTCATTCAATACAATTTAAAATGTTTACTACCATTATTTAAAGATTTCTTCTACTATCAGACTACCTAAATTTATTATACATCATTCCCCTTTACCATGGTATACCATTTAAAATTTTCACACATCTAAAATAGTTAAACTGGATTTTTTAGCTTTCTTTCTGTTCTCAGGCCTGTAAGAAGAGAAAGAAAGGGGGAGGAAAAGCTCCCTGGATTCTCCTAATTTTTAACTAGGACTTCCCTCTAAACATAATCATCAGCAAGTGACCCTTCACTTTAAATATTCACACACACACACACAGCGGAAAACCACACCCATCAGTTAGCAAATCGCTCCTATCTTTTACTCTGTTTTTTTCCTGTATCTGTATGAACACAAATGTGCTTGCTGGTTTTTACACTTCTTTAATTGCAATATTAGTTAAGGATGTTATCACCATCCAAAGTCCTCCTCATCTAATAAGGGGCTCATTTCTTATTATTAGGTGTACTAACGTCCTCTTTATCCTGAGAGGCTCATAGCAGTTACTTGTTCTATTTATGTCCCTGTACAAAGGAAACCAGGGCTCATATGTTTTTTAACACTACAAAGACAACAGTATCTCTTCCCTTATATGTTAATTTCTTATATCATATCATTATATATTTAATAAGACATCATTTATCACTTTATCATGAGTTAATCACTTATATTTATGCTAGACACTTCCCCAACTTTGTGCACATGCCACTCACTGCACACAGACTCTTTTGCACTCACACTCACAGCAGCACCCATACACACACTCCTCACACACACACCAGAAGCTTCTCTCACACACGGAAATTCCAACACACCTCTCCTCACAGAGCTCAATGTTTCCTTACTATAGTTTATAGGCCTTTTTTTCTTCTTTAAACTGTCCTTACCGGTTTGTATGCCCAATCACGACTTCCCTAACATTAAGTTAACTTATTTTTTTTTCTTTAAACTGTCCTTACCGGTTTGTATGCCCAATCACGACGTCCCTAACATTAAGTTAACTTTTTCTCTTTTTCGGCCATCTCAGCCTAGGCCATCTCAGCCTTTTTCTCTTTTTCGGCCATCTCAGCCCTGGCTATCTCAGCCTGTTTGTCTTTTTCGGCCATCTCAGCCTAGGCTATCTCAGCCTGTTTCTCTTTTTCGGCCATCTCAGCCTAGGCTATCTCAGCCTGTTTCTCTTTTTCGGCCATCTCAGCCTAGGCTATCTCAGCCTGTTTCTCTTTTTCGGCCATCTCAGCCTAGGCTATCTCAGCCTGTTTCTCTTTTCACCCTTTATCTCTTTTTATCATTTATTTGCCAATTACCCTGGGCTCCGGGTTTTACTCCTCACTTTTTCTTTCCCCGCCCCGAATTCGACTATCCTTTTGGAGCTAGACGTTCACATTAGTCACTAATTTACACATTGTCTTACCGTTAGGAGGTAAGGGCCCCTCTTCGTTAATCTTGCAAGGTTATTTAGCACACTCCCATTACTAGTCTCTGCTATTCTATTTTTGGCATCTCTTTTTCGTCTATTTTAACCTCTTCTCTACAACTTCTTTTCTTTTCTATTCTACCCAAATTTAGATGAAGCCTCTCTTCAACAGCACATCACAGCATTTCCACACAAGTACTTTTACACAGTACAGCCTAACAGCTGAACACAACAGCTCCAACAACTAAACCAGCAGCACTTTATGTGAGTCAAACACTCACCTGGCGCCAATGTGGTGCAGGAATAGATGCGTTGAAGCTGCCGTGATCCTCTGGAGGCCGTAGCTGATCCTGTTCGTGACGCCAATTTGTTGTGTCTGGGCTGTCCTCGATGTGTAGATGCAGAAGGAGGCTTCGTGACACTGGCTTGCTTGTATAAGAGGAGTTTATTATAAAGACAAAACCAGTATCAATACAGCACTGCAGTTGCTGGGAGAGGACTGCCAATGATGTCCAGCTCTCCCCAACCAGAGTTTGTGACCCTGTTATATACAGTTAGGGATGTAAGCCCTCCTACATTCCTTCTTTGTCCCCAAGATATCTTTCCTTACCATTTGGTGTTTGGTTAACCTATAGTGGTGTTTTATGACCTGTGCCCTGTGACCTGTGAAGTGCCCCAGGTGTCACTAATGATAAACCCAGGAAAACACAAACCCACATTCCACAATTGGTCCTCAGGCTATTCCTGAAAAATACCTTAAGGCAATGCATATTGATGTAGTACTCCAGATACCACAGCAGTATTATAGTATAACAATTAATCAAGGATATATCTAGGTTTAGAGCTAGGTTCCTGCTATGTCTCAATAATTATTAATAACTGGCGGTTTTAATAGGCCAATTCAATATATATTGATTTGATTATATTTTATTTAGTTTAATTTTATTTATCCATTTGTAGACACACACAAATAATGTCATATAGAAGCACTATTTTAATAACTGGAAAATACACACAAAGAAATATACACAAATATATAGCCTACATATCAAAACAATTTAAACACAAGAACAGCATGACAGGACAGCATCTAAGCTACATATCAATTTGCTTGTTGGCTACACAGCACAGAGGAATCACTTGCTGCGAATTTCTCCCTCTAACAGCAATCTCCTCAAGTTTTTGTCCTTAGGAAATCTTCAAAATGAAACAGGAGATCACCACAAAGAAATCTTTAATAAAACAGATAATAAAACAGACCTCACTTTCTTCCTTCTTCTTTCTATTTTATTTCTTAACGTTTCTTAGAACCTCTCTCAAACAAAAGTTTTTCAATCTAGTGCAAATCTGTTGATAACAGAGCAAAGTTGCTATTATTGTGAATAAGCTAGCTGTTCGCAAATGCTGTTTCCTTTTTGGAGTTGACCGATAGTCTTCCTCTTTGGCCTACAAATGACTCTACAGTCAAGTGTAATGTTGAAAAAACGTTTAATCATAACTGTGAAAAGCTATTCCTTGAGCCCTGTTCTCTGCTGTCCGCCTGTTGGCACAGGAATACGCCGCACAGTGCTCCGGCATCGCTGAATGAATGAATGAATGAATATGATTGACCGGAGCGCATGGGAGGCTTGACCTGACCAAGATGGCGGCCGCATTTCTCGCTGCGCAGCACCCCCAGCGGGGTCTACCCTTTATTATGTCTATGATTGCCATCACCTGCGGACCTCCCCATGCTCTGCTGTACACTGACAATAGTCAAGCGCCATCAATTCCTCCCTCTAGCTCCCTCTATCGGTCTTTTCCGCAATTACCCACTTTAGGCTGCAAAGAAACTAAAAGCACTAGTCGCCCCAAACTGAGCAACCATAGAGGTGGCCTTTCACATAATTTGCTACGGCCTCTCAAACATGCAGCGCCATCAGCTGACGTAGAGTCCACTTTAGATATTGCCTTATTAAATATTAGGTCACTGGCAAACAAAACATTTACATTGAATTACTTTTTCACCACACGGAACCTGGATTTTATGCTCTTGACAGAGACTTGGCTCAAGGATGGTGATGGCACTCCATTCTCTGAGCTTCTTCCCCCTGACTGTCTGTTCTTTAGCTCCCGTCGGAGCTCTGGTAGAGGTGGAGGTCTTGCCTCCGTGTTTAAATCCAGTTTTAAGTGTCGTCAGCCTCCTTCAGATACATTCTCCAGCTTTGAACTGCAGTTGTTTGAGTTACACCTATCCTCCCCCGTTTTGTTTGTGGTCATTTACCGCCCTCCCAAATTCAACAAGGAGTTTATTAGTGACTTTGCAGAATTTCTGTCAGGAGTCTCTGTAAATTATGACAATCTTTTAATTTGTGTTGATTTCAATATCCATGTTTGTTGTGAATCAAGAACCCTCTATCCAATGATTTTTTAAATCTCCTTGTAGCTTTTAACCTCGTTCAGTCTGTCAAAGGCCCGACTCACGAGAAAGGTCATACTCTAGATCTGGTGTTATCGCGTAGCATATCTGTGTGTAGCAACGAAATATGTGAGACAGCCTGTATCTCTGACCATCTGCCTGTGCTATTCACTGTATCCATCCCATGCCCACATGTTAATACCTGTACTGCCCCGTGCCATCTGCGCACAATCAGCCGCCAGACTGCATCGCAGTTCTCAGCCTTATATCATTCTGAAACATCTGGGCTGATGTTTAACATGCTGAATGACAGTGTCACTCCCTGCGCTGATGAGCTTTTAACCCTTTTTAATGCTACCTGCACGACTATCTTGGACAATGTTGACCCTTTTAGACTAAAACGCACCAAGACACTTTCTGAACCGTGGCTAAATGACTCCACGCACTCTCAGACGTGCATGCCGGTGCGCCGAGAGAAAGTGGAAGAAAGACAAGCTCCATGTCTCTAAACAAGCCCTCCATGATAGTCTGTGTGCCTATCAGAGTGCTGTTTGGACAGCTAAAATGGGATATTTCTCGAATCTTGTCTCCACAAATTGTTGCAAGCCCCAAGTTCTTTTTAATATTTTCAACTCTCTTGTCAATCCATGTGATAACACCCCTATTGACTCATCGCCGACTGTTTGTGAAAAATTTTTGAAACATTTTATTGATAAAATTTCTGCTCTCAGGCCACCTACCTACACTCCTGCTGAAGTTTAATCTTGGTTGGCGGAAAACTTCCTACATCTGAATGAAACCAAAACGGAGGCTATATTATTTGGCTGTAACCCATCTGACTTCCCAGCCAATTATCTAGGCCCTCTCATACAGAATGTCTGTGCATTGGTAAAGAACCTTGGCGTGACCTTATACAGTAATTTTAAACTCGACAAGCAAGTCAACTCTGTGGTCAAAAATAGCTTTTATCAACTGAGAACTCTGTCTAAGCCAGGGTTACCTCTCTCGAAGAGACTTAGAGACAGTTATACATGCTTTTATCAATTCCAGATTAGATTACTGCAACTCCCTGTATGTTGGCTTGGATCAAAACCTGCACCATCGACTTCAGCTGGAGCAAAATGCAGCTGCCCGCCTCCTTACTCGGAAACGTAAAAGAGAACATATAACCCCTGTGCTCGCTTCTCTCCACTGGCTCCCAGTCTCTTTTAGAATAAATTTTAAGATTTTATTGTTTGTTTTTAAAGCTCTTAATGGACTGGCCCCCGGGTATTTGTCTGAGCTCTTACACATTCATGCCCCCGCTAGAGCACTGAGATCTGCCAATCAGCGGCTATTAGTCGTCCCGAAGACTCGCCTAAAGAGTAAAGGTGACTGAGCCTTTGGGTCAGCTGCTCCTAGGCTCTGGAACAGCCTGCCTCAGCACATCTGTTCAGCTGAGTCGATAGAGGTTTTTTAATCCTCTTTAAAAACACACTTTTTCTCCCTAGCTTTTACCTAGCTCTTGATTGGTATTTTATATTTGTTTTTTATCTACTTACGTATTTTATATTTGTTTTTATTTATGGTGTATTTGTAACTCAATTTTACGTTGCTGTATTTTAATCTTGTATTCTGTGTTTTTGATCATATTGTTTACTGTCTGTTTTATGTATTTTGCTGTGCCTTATTGACCTGTACAGCACCTTGGTCAGCTTGGGTTGTTTTTAAAGTTCTCTATAAATAAAATTTGAGTTGAGCTGAGTTGAGTACACTATAACTAACAATAACATTAACTATTCACAATGACTATTATTACAACGCTCATTAATAATCATGCGCCCTCAGAGCAGGGATCTGCTCCTCAGGAACTGATATTGCTGCTGCCATCCGATCCCTGAAGGCGTCACCAGTCTGTTGGGCCAGGTCATGAGCTGCCAGACAGTTATCATCCCCATCAACCTCTTCACCGTCCTCTGGCTCCAAAATGTCCCTGTGCCCGAGGCAGAGGTTGTGGAGGAAAAGGCAGTCTACAATGACCTCCGAAACAAAGTCAACTTCACCTCCAGGGCCTTAAGAAATATGGAACGCTACCTGGTTTTCAGTACTCCAAATGCCCTCTCCACCACACTCCTGGCCCGAGAATGCCTGGCATTGAACCTCTCTTGGGTGGGATTCCTCAAAGGCTCCCTGAATGGGCTGATAAGTGTGAGTGGTTCTGGAATGCAGGGATAATCCCCATCCCCTAATAGGCACCATCCTGGAGGAGGGTACAGCTGGTGCACGTACACAGGGCTGCACCCGAGGACCCGCAAATCGTGCACGGAGCCAGGGAAACTGACGTGCACATCCAGGAAGCGTCCTTTGTGGACCACAATGGCCTGAAACTGGATAGAGTGGAACAGTTTTCTGTTAAAAAAGTCTGCTCCAAACTGTTCAGGGGGCACAATACGGACATGACATCCGTCGATGCTTCCTGCCACTTTGCAGAAAGCTGGGTGACCAGCCAACTGCTGGAACCCAGCCCCAATTTCCTCCAACTCAGCCCTGTTGGGCAAATGCAAGAATCTTCGGAAAACTTGGTGGATGTCGCTGCTGACACTGTGGACCATATCGTGGCACGTCGAACGAGGGATGTCGAAGGCCTCTGACACAACTCGATATGATGTGCCACAGGCAAGCCAGTAAACAAAATCAAGCACCTCGAGTGCCTTCCCCCATCCATGGTAATGGTCCCCTTGGAGAAGGTGGATGAGGTGCTCCAGGGAGGGCCTGGTCAGCCTGAAGTCCTTCCACAGGTCACCCCCCTCAAAGTACAGGCGTACCAGAGGGACATGATGATTAATCTGGCGATATGGCCCTCTTTCCCGAGGCTGAAAAACATTGGTGGCATGTTATTGCAATAATAATATATTTTTTAATCTTTTTACCAGATTTATTTGTATTTTAAATTAGGATTGTAGGTAATGTTTTCAACTATTCGTATGAATTGACTTTATTTAAGTGTCTATTAAAGATGTATTTATTACAACAACTTTGAGCATCTTCTCATCTCTGAATGCATCATCAAAGTGGTCACTCATATTAAGCACAGACCTCTGATTAATAAAAATTATTATTGGTAGAGAGCACATGGTTCAGAATATACAAACGGGGTAGTTTCCATTTAACAATGTATATGTGAGCTTTACTGATTCTTACTTGTGGTTGAAAATCCATCAGGAAGTACATAGCTGCCCTGAAGAAAAGACGCCTTCATCTCCTTGCATGGCGGCGATCCATGGTTTTCAGCCTACACCAGGCAGAACTACCCGTTGGTTTCTGAAATTATCATTTTACATGAGAAGAATGTAGTCGGGAACTAATGTATTTGCCAAGGAATAACCGAACAAGGTCATAATTATGTTGTGTGTTGGTCATTTTGCAGCCCTATGCTGCTCATCACACGCCCAGCAAGTGGTGTATAGCATTATCACCATGGATACACAGGTGTTTGCTTAATTTTTATTAATCCACTGCCGCTTAGTTTGTGTCGTGTCGCTGTTGATTATGAAAACACCTCAATAATTTGGAAACGTGAAGGGGGAGCTGCTGTTTACGGCATGTAGACGCAAACCAGGGCCGTATTACGGACCGGGCCAGTGGGGCCAGCACCCAAGTGTCCGGAGGGGGGGGGGGGGGCGCAAAGCAATGTAGATGCCGATGCCAATTGCAATGTCAGAGGGTCTCTATTCTCTAGGGTCTTATGACTGCTCACACTGCTAGAGGGCATATCTGGCCCCCTTAAAGGGACTTAATTTACGTGTGCAACCGCACATACTTGCAACAGAACGATCAGAGCACTATGCACGATACTCGTAGTGTTGCCAAAAACAAATCACCAAAAGTCGCTATTGGTTCTCTGAAAAGTCGCTAGATTACGTCATGACGTTACTTTGATGTCATAACATCAGACACGACTCACTGAGCTCAAGAAAATGTGTCTACATGGCTAAAAAAGCCGCTAAGTCGCTAGATGAGGTTTTAGTTGCCAGAGACGGCCAAAAGTCGCTAAATTGGCAACATTGGGTACTGGTGGTATCATGTAGGGGGCAGATAGCCAACCGGGCTCTCATTAATATTTTCCACCACTGTTTGACTCTACCACGAGCTCAACATGGAAGTTTGGACGATTGCCCCTCGCTATCAATACTGCAACATGTGCACATGTCTGCATACCTTGTGTTCAGGTGTGCTATTACGCGTAACATGGACATAAAATATGCATGGCAACGCATTCAGGCATGAAATGTGCACACGGCAAGCATATCCTGAGAATATCGCTGGCCCCAGTAGACAGCTAGTAGAAGCTGGACCTATTTTCTATGAGAAGTGATTTTGCTCCCGCACAGTATTGTGTGTACACAATACGACATGGTCCTTGGAGTGCATCGAAACTGTCATTGCGACACGTCCAAAAGTTCAGAATTTATCGCGCGTCGCAACCATATCGTAAAGTGAGTGTGCAATAGCCGAGCTAGACTCAGGGGCAGGCTGTACAGTGGTCCAGTCACAATACACTGCAGATTCACGTGTCATTATAACCTATAGTTGCCTCGAGGGGAGTAGTAGACTGGTAGATATTCACCTTCAGAACACTGAGTTTCGCCCCGCTTCACTTTGCAGATTTCGCTTCCTTATGTCCCCACCTTAAAGGGGTGTACTGTAAACACCAATGCCAACCAAGTGAAGTCTAAGTGAAAATCCAATATCAATACAACACTCCCACATTACACTTGGCATTGCTTTTATCAAAACTCCTCACATGGCAGAAATTTTGATAGTTTAAGTGAAAATCCAATATTGTTAAGTCCATTTATCAAAACTCCTAACAACATTCTTACATTAAAACCTTTCCTAGACTATCAGATTTAGCATCCAACACCCTATTAAAAAGCTAATTTACATTGTATTGTATTGTAATAATAGTGTACCTTAACTCGACTTAAAGCCATTGTAAGGGCTATTGTAACAAATCTGGAAGTCTAAGTGGAACGAGAAAATTTGCATTTCCTTGCAGAAAATGCGTGGAAATGCTGAGTGCTGAAACCTGAAAAAGCAATGCTAAACTGCTAATAGAACACTGAGAAAGATATTAATGTTAAAGCTGTTGAAGGGGTGAAAAAGAAGTATAAGTTGAATAATTGTGAAAATGGTTGAAGGACAAACAGTATGAATATGCTCCATGAATTGAAATTTTATTCATGCTGAAAGAGGCCAGTGAAAAAGAAATATAAGTTGAATAATTGTGAAAATGGTTGAAGGACAAACAGTATGAATATGCTCCATGAATTGAAATTTTATTCATGCTGAAAGAGGCCAGAAAAATGACTGAAATTGCACAAAGTTTGAATGAAGAAGTAAATTACCTTAAAAGGCAGGAAGGTGAGAAGTGGCATAAGTTTTATTTGTTGTTCTAGTGGTAGCATGATAAGTAGTCATAGTAGTGATATTAGTAGTCATGTAGTGATATTAGTAGTCATGTAAGCAGTAGAAATAGTTGGAAAATAGGAGAAGTCAAAGTAGTAGAGCTAGTGGTAGAAATAGCAGTAGAGAAAGTAGAAATAGTAGCAATAGTAGTTGAAATAGAAGTCAAAGTACTGGTTTAATTGATATTAGCAGGAGTTGTAGTAGAAGAAGTGGGATTTTGTTTAAGGGGTGAATAATGCCTAAATACTAAAACTATTTTAAACAGGGAAAAGTTTGATAATTAAAAATCCTCAAGTATTAGAAATTTTTTAAGTATCAGAAAGGTTTGAATAAGTTTTTGTTCAAATAATTGAGAAATGCATTATTATGCATTATATATTATATATTATTACACAATTGAGAGAGGCATTGAACAATATTTCCAAAGACTCACAGGAGAAACGTGAAACTAGAAGCGAGGCCTCTGCACTCTGTGGCAAGCTGGACACCCTAAAGATAGCTTTCATGGCACACTTTTGGGATACAATAGTACAGCAGTTCCGAGCCACGAGCCTGCAGTTGCAGAAACATGACATTGACATACACACGGCTACACAGCTTCTCCTTTCACTTTGTGACTTTGTGGCAGCACAGAGAGACAATTTTGCCTTTTTTGAAGGGTCAGCTTTAACTGTTACCGACTCAGTCTCCCAAGACTACAGACATGACCTCCAGCGCACAAAGAAGTGCAGAACCAGGTGTTGAATTTAGTGGAAAAGAACAATTTCAGATTGAAACGTTCAGTGTTCTATTTGACAAACTTGTGTCCTGTCTTAACCATCGGTTAACTTCATACACACACTTGACCAATCCTTTTCATGTTCTTTTCATGCCTGATAATATGTCCAACAGTGAGCTCACTTTAAGGGCAGAATCTCTTGCTGCAGTATATCTGTTAGAATAATGTGCATAAATGTATATAGAAGTTATCATTATTCCTCATATTCTTATGTAAGAGTTGACTACAAGTATAAACTGTTTTGACCTCTTTTTATACATCATGTAAGAGTATTTTTATCATATAAGAGTGTTTCCTAACTTCTCTCTCAAATAGATTTACTACACAGCACAACAATGTTTCTTTCAGTTTTCTGTGACCGTGTTTTTCCCTATCAGCAGGTGTGGGTGTGGGGGTGACGTATCCTCCGCGGATGAATCGTGGGAAGGTTTTGGGGAGGATATTCTTATCAGAAGGAGCTCGTTAGATGCCGCCTTGACCTTCACATATTCACAAGTTGTTCATTATTATGCTTTATGAGAGTGCTTACTTTGCTGCACAATTTTCCCCCACCCTTTAGAAACATTGTGTAACCAGGGACAACCCTAAGTAAAAGAGGCCGGACAGAAAAAGAACCCTTAGAGTGGTATTGAGATAGCTAAAAAAAAGATCTCTGTCCATTCTCCTCGAGTATATACCATTATCTTTCTCCTTTTTATATGTTTTCAGGTATTTGGGCAGGTTTTTAGACCCAACAATATCCCACTGATCTGACCATGAGCTTGGCAGATGAACTTGTTCAGTACAAATCATTCATTTCAGAAGAACAAAAATGCTTTCCGAAAAGCACTCAGACTGTTTTTGACCCTGCCAATAACAAACTGTGAAGGGTAACGGTCATTCTCCAGACTGGCATGAATAAAAAATGAGCTCAGGATGAGAATGTGCCAAAATGGGTTGAATTCACTCTCCCTTCTTGCAATAGAATCAGAGTTCGTTCGACAGCTCAACTTTGATGAGTTAGTGGACGACTTTGCAAGAAGGAAGGGGTGGGGGGGTGGGGGGGTGGGGGGTGCTTTGCAAACTCCCGGCCCCGGGGCCCAGACCCCCCATAATCCGGCCCTGACGCAAACACCCACCAAGCGGATGCTTCGGTCTCCGAAAACACAGAGACAAATTTGCAAACAGCCTCTATTTCAAACAACTGGGCTCATAATCGTGATGTAAATACATACTTTCTCGCTTGAAAAAATGTTTTGACTGACTGAATTTATACAGTTTGTCCGAAATGCAGTCGTTTTTGAAGCTTGCGGTAGGACTATTTAAATTTTCCCGGCGCTGCTTCTGGCTGGCACGAAATGCATTCTGGGGTATTTAGTATGTATGTGTGTAAACGCTCGGTCAGCTGCGGCATACTCAAATCATCTTTGAGTATGCAGTATGCAGTATGTACTGCTTGAGTAGTTAAGTAGACAGTAGGCAGTATGCCATTTCGGACACAGCCTGAGGTTTGCCTCGAGAGATACTGTACCCCTAAAAAAAACTTTGCAACAACATACACAAAATTCAACATCAAGGCATGCTGCTGCAGTGTTCTAGCTGTGAGCTGCACAGAAGCAAGCTAACAGCATACAGTAGAGGTGCTCCTCAACAAATAAGAATAAACATATTCTCATTTATTGAGATACTTGAAAACATTGTGCAACAGAAGCCTGCAGATGACTTAGAAATTAGAATATTCTTAGTCCACTGCAGATAAAATGTGGAGAGTCCACGTCTCCATGCTATAAGTGAGTGAGTAAAAGGACCACAGGTACAGTCACAGGTTAACACGGACAGAGACTGCAGTGATTCTGTCTCTGTGCCATGTATTTTTAAAGGATCTCTATGACCATTTTGTCTGTTTCTCACTGCGTTCATGGCCCTTTATTTGCAAAATATCCCAAATCCATCGATCAGTGATGAAAACAATGAGGGGTATAAAGTCTGCTATAACGGATAGCCGCGATCTGCGGTTTGATTTCATTCACGTTGACTGGGATCAGTACGAGTGGTGACAGCGGACGCTTTTCCACATTAAAGGAGGAAATATTTGTAATATATCTCTGTTAACACCAAGTGTTTCGTTTCTACTTCTTTAAAGCGTGGCTCATAATTGTGGAGACGTCTACAGACACATTAAATAAAACCAACAAGCAAGGTGTATAGGCTGTCACGAGATAACACAGGTAACATGGAGAGTACACCTGACCTCGCGCTGTATTTAAATGCATCCCACAAACATTTTCACACCACCTGTGGTACTGTGAGTACTACCCAGGCACCGAATGATCATAGAGATACCGTGAAATAAGTGCCTCTCACAATGAAAAAGTTTGTTAAATTTCTCACTCGGTGTCGGCTATATTTTGAACAGGCATTTGCACAATCAGCGATTTCATTCTTCTTATATTTTGTGCTTGCATCTTCATCTTTGACTCAATAAACTCATTCTCCCTGCCATGTATGTCTCAAAAGGCCCTTTAATTTGATACATCGGTCCGAGTGTGTAGTTGGACGGTAAGTGATAGATGGAATGTAAACAAAGGCCCTCAAAAGCCACGCCTCTTGAACATCTGCTTGAAGTGTCACCAGTTAACGTAACACCAGTTAAATCGACACACGGCATGTCAGACTTCACTTCTCCAATACACAATTCTCAAGTTTAAATATTTCCACAAGCTCAAGTTAGAAAACACCATAAACTCAAGTTCAAAAACACCACAAACTCAAGTTAAAACACGACGCAAACTCAAGTTCACCAAAAACCACAAACTCAAGTTCAACCAATACCCAATTCTCAAGTTTAACAATTTCCACAACCTCAAGTTCAAAAACAACACAAACTCAAGTTCAAAAACACCACAACCTCAAGTTCAAAAAACACCACAAACTGAAGTTCAAACACGACACAAACTCAAGTTCAACAAACACACAAACTCAAGTTCAACCAATACCCAATTCTCAAGTTTAACAATTTCCACAACTTCAAGTTCAAAAACACCACAAACTCGAGTTCAAAAACACCACAAAATCATGTTTAAACACATCACAAATTCAAGTTCAACAAATGCCACAAACTCAAGTTCAACAATTGCCACCAACTAAAGTTCACTAAAAACAACAGACTCAAGTTCAACAATTGCAACAACCTCAAGTTCAGAAACAACAAACTCAAGTTCAAAAAACACACAAACTCAAGTTCAACAAACATGCAAACTCAAGTTCAAAAACACCACAACCTCAAGCTCAAAAACGACACAAATTCAAGTTCAACAAAAACCACAAACTCAAGTTCAACCAACACCTGATTCTCAAGTTTTTACAAATTCCACAACCTCAAGTTCAAAAACAACACAAACTCAAGTACAAAAAAACATAAACTCAAGTTCAAACAAAGCACAAATTCAAGTTCAACAAAAACCACAAACGCAAGTTCAACCAACACCTGATTCTTAAGTTTTAACAATTTTCACAACCTTAAGTTCAAAAACCACCACAAACTCAAGTTCAAACACGCCACAATCTCAAGTTCAAACACGCCACAAACTCAAGTTCAAAAAACACACAAACTCAAGTTCAAAAATACCACAGCCTCAAGTTCAAACACGACACAAGCTGGAGTTCAAAAAACACCACAAACTCAAGTTCAACAAATGGCAAAGTTTTAAGTTCAACCACCACCCAATCCTCAAGTTTAACAATTTTCACAAACTGAAGTTCAAAAAACCACAACCTCAATTTAAAAAAAACACAAACTCAAGTTCAAACACACCAAAAACTCAAGTTCAACAAACACAAAAACTCAAGTTCAACAAACACCACAACCTCGAGATCAAACACGAAACAAACTCAAGTTCAACAAAAAACACAAACTGAAGTTCAACAAATGTCAAACTTTTAAGTTCAACCAACAGCCAAATCTCAATTTTAGAAATTGCCACAACCTCAAGTTCAAAAATAACACAAACTCAAGTTCAAACACATCACAAACTCAAGTTCAACAAACGCCAGAAACTCATGTTCAACAATTGCAACCAACTAAAGTTCACTAAAAACCACAGACTCAAGTTCAACAATTGCCAAAACCTCAAGTTCAGAAACAACAAACTCAAGTTAAAAAAACACACGAACTCAAGTTAAACAAACAAGCAACCTCAAGTTCAAAAACACCACAACCTCAAGATCAAACACGAAACAAACTCAAGTTCAATCAAAAACCAAATCTCAAGTTTAACAATTTCCTCAACCTCAAGTTCAAACACGCCACAAACTCAAGTTCAAAAACACCACAACCTCAAGCTCAAAAAACACCACAAACTGAAGTTCAAACACTACACAAACTCAAGTTCAAAAACAACACAAACTCAAGTTTGACCAATACCCAATTCTTAGGTTTAACAATTTCCATTACCTCAAGTTCAAAAACACCAAAAACTCAAGTTCAAAAACACCACAAACTCAAATTAAAACATGACACAAACTCAAGTTCAACAAACACCACAAACTCAAGTTCAAACATGACACAAACTCAAGTTCAACAAAAACCACAAACTCAAATTCAACATATGTCAAAGTTTTAAGTTCAACCAACACCCAAATCTTAAGTTTAGAAATTGCCACAACCTCAAGTTCAAAAACAACACAAACTCAAGTTCAACAAATGTCAAACTTTTAAGTTCAACCAACACCCAAATCTCAAGTTTAACAATTTCCACAATCTCAAGTTCAAAAACAACAAACTCAAGTTCAAAAACACCACAAACTCAGGATCAACAAACACACAAACTCAAGTTCAAATACACCACAAACTGAAGTTCAACCACGACAAAAACTCAAGTTCAACAAACACACAAACTCAAGTTCAACCAACACCTGATTCTGAAGTTTAACAATTTCCACAACCTCAAGTTCAAAAACAACAGAAACCCAAGTTGAACCAACACCCGATTCTCAAGTTTAACAATTTCCACAAACCTCAAGTTCAAAAACACCACAAACTCAATTTAAAACATGACACAAACTTAAGTTAAACAAACACCACAAACTCAAGTTCAAAAACACCACAAACTCAAGTTCAAAAACGACACAAACTAAAGTTCAACAAACAGCACAGACTCAAGTTCAACAAACCTCAAAGTTGAAGTTCAACCAACACCCGAATCTCAATTTAACAATTGCAACAACCTCAAGTTCAAACACGCCAAAAACTCAAGTTCAAAAACACCACAACCTCAAGTTCAAAAACACCACAAACTCAAGTTCAACAAATGTCAAAATTTTAAGTTTAACCAAGACCCAAATCTCAAGTTTCACAATTGCAACAACCTCAAGTTCAAAAACACCACAAACTCAAGTTCAAACACGGAACAAACTCAAGTTTAACGAACACCAAAAACTCAAGTTCAACATACGTAAAAGATTTTAAGTTCAACCAACCAAGTTCAAACACACCACAAACTCAAGTTCAACAAACACACAAACTCAAGTTCAAACACGCCACAATCTCAAGTTCAAACACGCCACAAACTCAAGTTCAAAAAACACACAAACTCAAGTTCAAAAATACCACAGCCTCAAGTTCAAACACGACACAAGCTGGAGTTCAACAAACACCACAAACTAAAGTTCAACAAATGGCAAAGTTTTAAGTTCAACCACCACCCAATCCTCAGGTTTAACAATTTTCACAAACTGAAGTTCAAAAAACCACAACCTCAAGTTAAAAAAAACACAAACTCAAGTCCAAACACGCCAAAAACTGAAGTTGAATAAACAAAAAACTCGAGTTCAAAAACACCACAACCTCAAGTTCAAACACGACACAATATCAAGTTCAACAAAAACCACAAACTCAAGTTCAACAAATGTCAAATTTTTAAGTTCAACCAACACCCAAATCTCAAGTTTAACAATTTCCACAATCTCAAGTTCAAAAAAACAAACTCAAGTTCAAAAACACCACAAACTCAAGATCAACAAACAAACAAACTCAAGTTCAAAAACACCACAAACTCAAGTTCAAACACGAAACAAACTCAAGTTTGACGAACACCAAAAACTCAAGTTCAACATATGTAAAAAAATTTAAGTTCAACCAACCAAGTTCAAACACACCACAAACTAAAGTTCAACAAACACACAAACTCAAGTTCAACCAACACCCAATCCTCAAGTTTAACAATTTCCAAAAACTGAAGTTCAAAAAACCACAACCTCAAGTTAAAAAAACCACAAACTCAAGTTCAAACACGCCAAAAACTGAAGTTGAATAAACAAAAAAACTCAAGTTCAAAAACACCACAACCTCAAGTTCAAACACGACACAATATCAAGTTCAACAAAAACCACAACCTCAAGCTCAAAAAACACCACAAACTGAAGTTCAAACACTACACAAACTCAAGTTGAACCAATACCCAATTCTGAGGTTTAACAATTTCCATAACCTCAAGTTCAAAAACACCACAAACTCAAGTTCAACTAATACCCAATTCTTAGGTTTCACAATTTCCATAACCTCAAGTTCAATAACACCACAAACTCAAGTTCAAAAAGACCACAAACTCAAGTTCAAACATGTGGGGGAAAAATAACAGATATGTTTTGGATGTTTGGAGGTTACTTGAGGCAAGAAAGCAGGATATGGTTGGAGAGGTCAGATTGGGATAAACTTCATCAAACTCAAGTTCATAAAAACTGCACAAACTCATGTTCAACAATTGCAACCAACTAAAGTTCACTAAAAACCACAGACTCAAGTTCAACAATTGCCACAACCTCAAGTTCAGAAACATTAAACTCAGGTTCAAAAAACACACAAACTCAAGTTAAACAAACAAGCAACTTCAAGTTCAAAAACACCACAACCTTTAAGTTCAAACAAGACACAAACTCAAGTTCAACAAATGTCAAACTTTTAAGTTCAACCAACACCCAAATCTCAAGTTTAACAATTTCCACAATCTCAAGTTCAAAAAAACAAACTCAAGTTCAAAAACACCACAAACTCAAGATCAACAAACACACAAACTCAAGTTCAAAAACACCACAAACTGAAGTTCAACCACGACAAAAACTCAAGTTCAACAAACACACAAACTCAAGTTCAACCAACACCTGATTCTGAAGTTTAACAATTTCCACAACCTCAAGTTCAAAAACAACAGAAACCCAAGTTGAACCAACACCCGATTCTCAAGTTTAACAATTTCCACAACCTCAAGTTAAAAAAAACACCACAACCTCTAGTTAAAACACGACACAAACTTAAGTTAAACAAACACCACAAACTCAAGTTCAAAAACACCACAAACTCGAGTTCAAAAACGACACAAACCAAAGTTCAACAAACAGCACAGACTCAAGTTCAACAAACCTCAAAGTTGAAGTTCAACCAACACCCGAATCTCAATTTAACAATTGCAACAACCTCAAGTTCAAACACGCCAAAAACTCAAGTTCAAAAACACCACAACCTCAAGTTCAAAAACACCACAAACTCAAGTTCAACAAATGTCAAAATTTTAAGTTTAACCAAGACCCAAATCTCAAGTTTCACAATTGCAACAACCTCAAGTTCAAAAACACCACAAACTCAAGTTCAAACACGGAACAAACTCAAGTTTAACGAACACCAAAAACTCAAGTTCAACATACGTAAAAGATTTTAAGTTCAACCAACCAAGTTCAAACACACCACAAACTCAAGTTCAAAAAACACACAAACTCAAGTTCAAACACGCCACAATCTCAAGTTCAAACACGCCACAAACTCAAGTTCAAAAAACACACAAACTCAAGTTCAAAAATACCACAGCCTCAAGTTCAAACACGACACAAGCTGGAGTTCAACAAACACCACAAACTAAAGTTCAACAAATGGCAAAGTTTTAAGTTCAACCACCACCCAATCCTCAGGTTTAACAATTTTCACAAACTGAAGTTCAAAAAACCACAACCTCAAGTTAAAAAAAAACACAAACTCAAGTCCAAACACGCCAAAAACTGAAGTTGAATAAACAAAAAACTCGAGTTCAAAAACACCACAACCTCAAGTTCAAACACGACACAATATCAAGTTCAACAAAAACCACAAACTCAAGTTCAACAAATGTCAAATTTTTAAGTTCAACCAACACCCAAATCTCAAGTTTAACAATTTCCACAATCTCAAGTTCAAAAAAACAAACTCAAGTTCAAAAACACCACAAACTCAAGATCAACAAACAAACAAACTCAAGTTCAAAAACACCACAAACTCAAGTTCAAACACGAAACAAACTCAAGTTTGACGAACACCAAAAACTCAAGTTCAACATATGTAAAAAAATTTAAGTTCAACCAACCAAGTTCAAACACACCACAAACTAAAGTTCAACAAACACACAAACTCAAGTTCAACCAACACCCAATCCTCAAGTTTAACAATTTCCAAAAACTGAAGTTCAAAAAACCACAACCTCAAGTTAAAAAAACCACAAACTCAAGTTCAAACACGCCAAAAACTGAAGTTGAATAAACAAAAAAAACTCAAGTTCAAAAACACCACAACCTCAAGTTCAAACACGACACAATATCAAGTTCAACAAAAACCACAACCTCAAGCTCAAAAAACACCACAAACTGAAGTTCAAACACTACACAAACTCAAGTTGAACCAATACCCAATTCTGAGGTTTAACAATTTCCATAACCTCAAGTTCAAAAACACCACAAACTCAAGTTCAACTAATACCCAATTCTTAGGTTTCACAATTTCCATAACCTCAAGTTCAATAACACCACAAACTCAAGTTCAAAAAGACCACAAACTCAAGTTCAAACATGTGGGGGAAAAATAACAGATATGTTTTGGATGTTTTGGAGGTTACTATGAGGCAAGAAAGCAGGATATGGTTGGAGAGGTCAGATTGGGATAAACTTCATCAAACTCAAGTTCATAAAAACTGCACAAACTCATGTTCAACAATTGCAACCAACTAAAGTTCACTAAAAACCACAGACTCAAGTTCAACAATTGCCACAACCTCAAGTTCAGAAACATTAAACTCAGGTTCAAAAAACACACAAACTCAAGTTAAACAAACAAGCAACTTCAAGTTCAAAAACACCACAACCTTTAAGTTCAAACAAGACACAAACTCAAGTTCAACAAATGTCAAACTTTTAAGTTCAACCAACACCCAAATCTCAAGTTTAACAATTTCCACAATCTCAAGTTCAAAAAAACAAACTCAAGTTCAAAAACACCACAAACTCAAGATCAACAAACACACAAACTCAAGTTCAAAAACACCACAAACTGAAGTTCAACCACGACAAAAACTCAAGTTCAACAAACACACAAACTCAAGTTCAACCAACACCTGATTCTGAAGTTTAACAATTTCCACAACCTCAAGTTCAAAAACAACAGAAACCCAAGTTGAACCAACACCCGATTCTCAAGTTTAACAATTTCCACAACCTCAAGTTAAAAAAAACACCACAACCTCTAGTTAAAACACGACACAAACTTAAGTTAAACAAACACCACAAACTCAAGTTCAAAAACACCACAAACTCGAGTTCAAAAACGACACAAACCAAAGTTCAACAAACAGCACAGACTCAAGTTCAACAAACCTCAAAGTTGAAGTTCAACCAACACCCGAATCTCAATTTAACAATTGCAACAACCTCAAGTTCAAACACGCCAAAAACTCAAGTTCAAAAACACCACAACCTCAAGTTCAAAAACACCACAAACTCAAGTTCAACAAATGTCAAAATTTTAAGTTTAACCAAGACCCAAATCTCAAGTTTCACAATTGCAACAACCTCAAGTTCAAAAACACCACAAACTCAAGTTCAAACACGGAACAAACTCAAGTTTAACGAACACCAAAAACTCAAGTTCAACATACGTAAAAGATTTTAAGTTCAACCAACCAAGTTCAAACACACCACAAACTCAAGTTCAAAAAACACACAAACTCAAGTTCAAACACGCCACAATCTCAAGTTCAAACACGCCACAAACTCAAGTTCAAAAAACACACAAACTCAAGTTCAAAAATACCACAGCCTCAAGTTCAAACACGACACAAGCTGGAGTTCAACAAACACCACAAACTAAAGTTCAACAAATGGCAAAGTTTTAAGTTCAACCACCACCCAATCCTCAGGTTTAACAATTTTCACAAACTGAAGTTCAAAAAACCACAACCTCAAGTTAAAAAAAAACACAAACTCAAGTCCAAACACGCCAAAAACTGAAGTTGAATAAACAAAAAACTCGAGTTCAAAAACACCACAACCTCAAGTTCAAACACGACACAATATCAAGTTCAACAAAAACCACAAACTCAAGTTCAACAAATGTCAAATTTTTAAGTTCAACCAACACCCAAATCTCAAGTTTAACAATTTCCACAATCTCAAGTTCAAAAAAACAAACTCAAGTTCAAAAACACCACAAACTCAAGATCAACAAACAAACAAACTCAAGTTCAAAAACACCACAAACTCAAGTTCAAACACGAAACAAACTCAAGTTTGACGAACACCAAAAACTCAAGTTCAACATATGTAAAAAAATTTAAGTTCAACCAACCAAGTTCAAACACACCACAAACTAAAGTTCAACAAACACACAAACTCAAGTTCAACCAACACCCAATCCTCAAGTTTAACAATTTCCAAAAACTGAAGTTCAAAAAACCACAACCTCAAGTTAAAAAAACCACAAACTCAAGTTCAAACACGCCAAAAACTGAAGTTGAATAAACAAAAAAACTCAAGTTCAAAAACACCACAACCTCAAGTTCAAACACGACACAATATCAAGTTCAACAAAAACCACAACCTCAAGCTCAAAAAACACCACAAACTGAAGTTCAAACACTACACAAACTCAAGTTGAACCAATACCCAATTCTGAGGTTTAACAATTTCCATAACCTCAAGTTCAAAAACACCACAAACTCAAGTTCAACTAATACCCAATTCTTAGGTTTCACAATTTCCATAACCTCAAGTTCAATAACACCACAAACTCAAGTTCAAAAAGACCACAAACTCAAGTTCAAACATGTGGGGGAAAAATAACAGATATGTTTTGGATGTTTTGGAGGTTACTATGAGGCAAGAAAGCAGGATATGGTTGGAGAGGTCAGATTGGGATAAACTTCATCAGGTCATGGTGAACTGTATTACAATAAAAGGAAATTTGGCAGAGGAAGATGGATACGGATGTGCGTCAGAGATATTGGCAGGAAAAGTCACGTAGGGAACTTTCCCACGGGAAAGTGACCTTCATACAGTGACCTCGCACACACATTTGGCAAAAGTTGAGATCAGTGTCGTCATTGGATTACTATAAGAGATCTGTGGTTTTTCTGTTCTGGGGTCTGTCTGTTCGACTGTTCATGAGCTGTGTTTGATGCTGTGACCAGAATAAAATCCCGCGAGAGGCTGCCAGCTTGATTCTGTCTTCGTGTAGTTCATTCCTGCATTTTTGCACCGAGGTCATCTTCTAAATAATTGGCGAGCTACAGCCAAGATTTTGCCGAGGCCTGGGGCGGTGGCCTCCCCGCGCGAGTGAAATCCACGTGCCGGCACACAAAAGGTAGGAGAAGTTTATTTCTCTATTAGATGTGTGATTTCACTGTGTGGTGAGGCCATCGTGTGTTTGGGCCCTCGCAAAGGAAAGAGCCTAGAATCAAAGGAAGCAGAGTCAGGCGGAGTCTCTCACGTGTTATTCATGTATACATGAAGGCTGCTCCAAAGTGTGTGGAAAATTGTGAGACAGACAAATTAACTATTGGCGTCAAAGCAGCTGGGAATCTTGGCCAAGTGTCTGTTGACTGTGTCTTATGGGGATAGTAGGAGTAAAGCGAACAGGCCCCGAGATTAAGGCTTAGGGAGGCAGAGTGGATTCGCTCCAGACCCCGAGCAACAGGCTTATGGGGGTAGTTAAGGCATAAATGCGAAAAGGTCTCGAGCTTAATGCTTAGGGGGGCAGAGGAGTATCGCTAACAGATCCCGAGAACAGTGATCAGCAGAGCAGATCTGTTGTTGTGGGTGAACAAGATGCCAGGACTTTCAGTTCTAGGGGTATAGAGTTCACGGGCGCGCGAGTTGAGAAGCCGGCAGCCAAGCCCTGGCAGATGTGTAAAAAAGATTAACCCGATGAGGTTGGACAGACCTCAGAGATACTGCTCTGCGGAGCCCGGGGAGGTCTGAAAAGGCGAGGAACCTGGACAGACCACCCCATGTTAAGTTCTGTAATCTGGGGCTGACCTTTTACTGAGCTCGAAAGGCAGAAACCCTGCAGGTTGCAGACTTATCTAATATAAATAACGTGGAGAAATCCACTAGGAATTATGGAACAGATTTAGATGTGGTTGACTGGACTGTACACGAAAGTTCAATCACACTTGCTGGGAAATCCCTCTAAAAATCTGGTCTGTCGCTAATTATGGGCACATTTTAACGTATATCCACAAAAACTTATAGATGAAACGAACGCATTTCTCATAATAAGTAATGGGAAATAAAGAAAAACAAACAAAAAACTGCAATCTGAGGACAGAGGTTAATCATACGGAACATTGGACATTGGAGGTATTGAAAATTTATAAGGTAGGAGTTGTTTGATCCACAATTTCCTTCCAAATTGACACCACGAAAAGCACGGATGATCAACGTGTTATCTCTATGAGTCAGCCAACTAAATAGAATACCTTCAAAAATCACCAAAAAGACTAAACAAAAGTATATTTGATGAATAAAATAGAAACACCCCAAAAGTGTGTGTGTGAGGACCGGTCCGTGTGAGCGTGATCACTCTTTTCCTTTCTCTCCCTCTCCTCGCACTCCGCTGTTAAGTGTGTGGCTTAGGGTGTGTGTGTGTTGTGTGTGTGCATGGTGGAGAAAGCCCATAACACATTGAGATATATGTTTGATTGCAAATACATTGACATGCATATATCCTGCATTGCACAAGCTGAACATAATCGGCTGCAAACTAATATGTAAATAATGGAAAATGTTTAACAAGGTGGTTGCAGGAATCCTATAAGCAAGCTAAGATTAACTGCGTTGTCACGGCTCTGTATATGGTGCCTAAAGTTGGGAGAATTGTGACACAAAACAGACTGTTGGTGGGGTTGGACTTTTTGGATTGTGTGCGTAAGGTTGTTGGTGTTGGTGAAGCAGAATTTGGTGTTGGTACAGTAGTCTGAGAAAGGTTGAGCAAAGACGAAGTTAGAGTGTGTAAGCTGAGGCAGGAGTAAAAGTTGTGTGGTAGGGTGTGGCACAGACAGAGAGCAGGAGAAGTTGACAGTCCGAGAGTCAGACTGAGACTGAGAGAAGTAGGAAGTAAAAGGGGAAGTGAGGTCAATTCCGCTCTCACTCAGCCCCGAACGAGCCCCCACCTTTGCGTGAGCCAAAAACAAAGCTCTCTCTCTCCCCCACTACTACTCTCATTCAGTGAGGAGCCCCCCCACATTTTTTGGGATCCAAAACATACAGCCCTCACTCGGTGAGGAGCCCCCACCTTCGTGAGAGCTCCCCCGCCCTTCTCTCCTCTAAAAGTTCTGAGACCTGGCGAGCCGCTTTTGTTTTTTTTTTCTTCCTTTCCCTCGGCAAGCTGAATATTAAAGCTATCGTACCTGCAGTACAAATATATAAACATTTTGTGCATTTTAAAACACTCATAGCATTATTTTACAAATATATAAACATTGGGTAAACCTGTGACATAATTGGCCAGAATTCGTTTCGGGGGACAAGGGACCATGGTTCTGCGAACTTCACATGGGATAAGGACACTCTGTGGCCACAAAAAGAAAAAGGTAGGAGATTTCCTAAAATTTGGTTGAGAGTTCTTTTCCCTGTGAGGTGGTGCGGACTACTGCTCTCTGTCCTCTTCGAATCAAAGAACCTAGAATAGAAATAAGAGGAGACAGTGGGAATGAAGACAGTCTGAGAAAACTGCATGCATGCAGTCAGCTGATCAAAGCGTGCTAAATTTGGGAGAGGAAGCCAATTTAAATTGGATATATATCAGCTGAATTAAGAGAAACTGCAGTTGGTTGTGTCAGACCGCCTCACGCTGCTACATGCGTGAGACTATGTGAAGATAGTAGACTGGGTGCAGAAGCACTTCATCTCCTTCAGAGTGTGAGATTGCCTCACGCTGCTATAAGTGTGAGATTATCATATGTGAAGCTATAGGCTGGGTGCAGAAAAGCACTGGCCAGTAGCTTGGGGAGACAGCCGGGCCCGGGTTGTGATGTGTTTTTCTTTTGGCTGAATGCCTGGAGATAAAAAGGTTCTGGGTAATTTTTGGAATAACAAGGGGAGCGGCAGACACGAGTGTGTCTGTCCATTGTTGAACTGTGAGTTTTAGACCATCTTTCATGAGCTCTGAAAGGTGGCAGCTGATGGACGAGCAGATTCATCTCGTAATACATACGTGGATTTTCTTTCTGGAAAACTCCACTAGAAAGGAGGATTTGTCATGCAGAGTTCCGCTGAGGCTGAAGAAAGAGCCAAAAGGAGAAGGAAAGTGGCATATTCCCTCATAAATTCTGATCCAGAACTCTAGAGGGCCGAATAAGTATAATGACGGAATAGAAGATATTTGAAATGTACACATATATATCTCTTTTATATGTCAAAGACCTCACAAAATCAGTGTTATAATTGGACTTAAATTACAGATACAGATTGGCTTGATGAGCAGGAGATAGAAAAAGAGGTCAATAAGGATAGGCTGAAAAGTCTATTCAGGGATCCCAATTGAACGAGCACGTCCCATATCTCCTGACCAATTGTAGAAGAAACATACAAATTGAAAAAAAAATCACACAAATTGGAAAAAATTGAAGAAATCAAAACAAGAATTAAAATAGAAGACTGCTGACTGACTCCAGTGACTGACTTCGACTTCAAACACGTGTGAAAGGGTATACCATTGTGTGATGAAAAAGTGAAGTGTGTGGGTTGATTGGATGTTTGTGTGTGTCTGTTTTGTTCTGTGTCAACTAGGTTCTCTGGCAGTGTTCACAGTCAGACTCTGCATCTGTTTGTGTGTTATGCTAGTCAAAGATTGCTGTGTTTTCCTCACTTGTGTTTATTTCATAGTTGTTTATGTGAATACTGTGCTCATTGCGGTCATGTTATCAGTTGAGACATAGAAGGTTAAATACTCCTGGGAAAGAGTTTCTTTTCCCAGTACCATGATGAACACTCCTGATATGAAGGTTTTAGCTTATGCTTAGATATTATGATGTTTTTTTGTTGTGAACACGTCTTATGCTCCTTAACAAATTTTCTGTGTTTAAGTTGCTGAAATAATGTTTGTAAAAGTATAAAAGATACAAAAAGGGGAAAAAGAAATGAGGTACCACAAGTGCAAAACTTCTAAAATTTCAAATCTAAGAGTTGCTTCTATACATCTGCTGTTTTTGCCAAAATACTGTGTTTTTTAAATATTATTGAAGCTGTTAATATCAATACTGACTATTGCTATAGAACTGCAGTTAACTCTTCCGGAACCTTCGGGCTTTTAACAGCCAATTTATGATAGAACAAGAGACTAATTTGGATATAACTTTTTTTTTACTGCAGCAAATGTGATGAATTTTTTTTTCTAAGCTTAATTTGACATTTTATTTGAAAACATGAATTCAAAATTTTCACCAGGTCAATAATAAAGCCAGGACAGAAAAACTCCCTTGAAAGTCCCTCGTGGCTGTTGAAAGCCACTTGTTTTGTCGGCTGTAAAATCATATTGGATTAATATTTTTTTCTGATTTTTTTTCATACATTTCTTATTTTACTTCTGCCCTGTTCAAAACTAGCAAATGTTTCATTGAAAATAAAAATTTTAACCCTTTAAGGGCCAATTTAAGACATAAAGTCACAAATTTAGCAAAAATTAAAGGAAAATGACCCATTTTTTTAATAAAACATGATCAGAAACTGGTAATCTCTTGCAGGGTATTAAAGTCTTAAATATGTCAGCGATTAGTAATATAATTTACTTATATGCATTTTCAGTTTTTCTGTAGCATCAGATTTAATGAAAAACTGCGTTTGGCGCCTCCCAGTGGCCAAAACTATCTTTTCTGCTGTAAAATCATATTGGATTAATATTTTTTTCTGATTTTTTTTCACACATTTCTTATTTTACTTCTGCCCTGTTCAAAACTAGCAAATGTTTCATTGAAAATAAAAATTTTAACCCTTTAAGGGCCAATTTAGGACATAAAGTCACTTAAAAAGCAAAAAAAAATGGAAGGAAAAATTTAAGGAAAATGACCAATTTTTTTAATAAAACATGATCAGAAACTGGTAATCTCTTGCAGGGTATTAAAGTCTTGAATATGTCAGCGATTAGTAATATAATTGAATTCAATGCATTTTAAGTTTTTCTGTAGCATCAGATTTAATGAAAAACTGCGTTTGGCGCCTCCCAGTGGCCAAAACTATCTTTTCTGCTGTAAAATCATATTGGATTAATATTTTTTTCTGATTTTTTTTCATACATTTCTTATTTTACTTCTGCCCTGTTCAAAACTAGCAAATGTTTCATTGAAAATAAAAATTTTAACCCTTTAAGGGCCAATTTAAGACATAAAGTCACTTAAAAAGCAAAAAAAAATGGAAGGAAAATTTTAAGGAAAATGACCAATTTTTTTAATAAAACATGATCAGAAACTGGTAATCTCTTGCAGGGTATTAAAGTCTTGAATATGACAGAGATTAGTAATATAATTTACTTATATGCATTTTCGGTTTTTCTGTAGCATCAGATTTAATGAAAAACTGCGTTTGGCGCCTCCCAGTGGCCAAAACTACTTTGTCTGCTGTAAAATCATATTGGATGAATATTTTTTTCTGATTTTTTTTCACACATTTCTTATTTTACTTCTGCCCTGTTCAAAACTAGCAAATGTTTCATTGAAAATAAAAATTTTAACCCTTTAAGGGCCAATTTAGGACATAAAGTCACTTAAAAAGCAAAAAAAAATGGAAGGAAAAATTTAAGGAAAATGACCCATTTTTTTAATAAAACATGATCAGAAACTGGTAATCTCTTGCAGGGTATTAAAGTCTTGAATATGTCAGCGATTAGTAATATAATTCACTTCAATGCATTTTCAGTTTTCCTGTAGCATCAGATTTAATGAAAAACTGCCTTTGGCGCCTCCCAGTGGCAAAAACTACTTTGTCTGCTGTAAAATCATATTGGATTGATATTTTTTTCAGATTTTTTTTCATACATCTCTTATTTTACTTCTACCCTGTTCAAAACTAGCAAATGTTTCTTTGAAAATAAAAATTTTAACCCTTTAAGGGCCAATTTAAGACATAAAGTCTCTTATGAAGCAAAGAGGTCATTTTCCTTCCTTTTTCCAGCCACCTCTAAGGAAGACACTGCAAAAGAGACCCAGCGATGCAGACCGTGCAGATGCTAACTGCGGTAAAACCTGTGACAGTAACCTGTTTAATCACCTGATGTGAATGTTTATCCTCAGACAGAACCCTGCTCCATAGAGAGGATATATCCCGGCAGGGGGAGAGAGTGGAATTCTGACGGACGTGTGACGTCTACAGACCTGCTGGGGATGTGATCATACCAGACATTTTTGACAACTGCCCAGACCAGGGACGTCTCTGGCTGGATCTGTGGTGGGGGGCCCCAGCCCAGACAATGTGAAAGTGGTGGCTTACTACAGTGTGATTTTTGTGGATGATGGAAAAAGTTAATTGTTAGTTTTAATTTTAACCCTGTTGACCTTATAGACCGAAAAGACCTATGTAGAAGTAACATTCAAATTTGGTGCTCACCGCAAGGTGTGTAAGTAGACAGTTATGGTTTATAGTTTTAAGTAAATATCGTGACATTAGCATTGTAACATTCCTGTTCTGTTAATTTTATACTGATAAATCTAAATGCAGCTGTGCTGAATCCGCATACACTCCTCACAGATGTGCCACCTAATGTAAAAGTAATAGGAAGCTATCAAAGGTCAATAAGGCCACAGAAAATGGTTTAGAGTCAAATAACTAGTTTTTGTACCAGTAGTATTAACAAGCGAACTTAGGATCTGACTTTCACAGTGATTCACACTGTGCAAGAGGGGAGATGATGAGACAATTAAAACAACATTTTTAGAATATGCTGACAATAGCTGATAAACTCTTGGGTCATTGTGATATGTGTTTTTTTAGATGAATTGAAGAGAACAATAAAACAGTAGCGGGACACTTTTCCAGTTCCAGAGAGACGCTTTTAGAAATCTATTCATAGACAATGTGGACATGATTAAAACTGCCAAGGGATATGTTACATGTTTGTAATGATGACGGGTTCAGTCGATGGATAGAAGCAACACCATCAAAAGATCTTGGAGTCAAAATAAATCTGTCACTGCATGATTTGGTACATCATTTTGGGGAAGAAAGTTAATCTCTCAAGTAAATATCAGATCAGAGAATTTGCACTAACACTAACTTATAGGAAGATGCTTTGCTACTTGCGCTTATGAGCTTTCACAATCAAAAGCACTGGGATAAATCTTTCACTGCATGAATTGCTAACTTACAAAGCTATGCTGTACTGCGGCTAAATAATTAATTTTTTCGCTTGAGCAGCTGAAAATTAGTGAATTAAATATATGAGGCAGCTAACTACGATGCAAAGATCTATCGATTAGCAGGAGGAGTGCCAAAATCTGATCCCAGTCAAGAGGTGGAGGCCAGTCGAGCCAGAGCACCAGGTGTACATCACCGTCCTTTGAGGAGGGTGGCAAAAAGAACGAGGAGAAGACCTGAACACTTTGGTCCTGGTGAACTCTACTTCAGTGCAAGAAGAGGGCGTCATCTACCGCTGACTGCCCAGAAAAAACAAGGGACAATGTGTGGAGAGAGACTGAGAGAGAGACTGATGACAACAATGAGGGTGAAGGTCAAACTGGTGCCAGTACAGCTGTGAGAAGAAGAAGTGGGAGACATTGTTATCGCGGAAAAAAAGGAGAGAGCCAGTTAAGGACGAGCTGGTTGCGAAACCAGTGGTGCCAGGTGACCAAGGGTACGTCAAGGTCTTCCGCAGGAAGTGGCACGAACCACGACGGGAAGGACCGTACACGGTGGTGCGAGCTACTCCACAGCAGTCCAGGTCGAAGGGAGTGGGACGTGGTATCACCTGTCACACTGCACGAAGGTTCCAGGCAAAACCAAGGGCGGTATTGAGTTGTAAAACAAAGATGAAAAACATGACATTGTGGTGTGTGCTGGTGGTAATGAACTCTCTTCTACGGATGCCTGTAGAAGCAGTGGAGCTAGAAACTCAAAGGGGAAAACAGAGCACCCCGGGGACCAGAGCCACGCCAGAGACCAACCCGCACGGCAGAGGAGACAGAGCATCTGAATCAGATGAGTATGATGCAACCACACAGACACCAATCCATGACGTGCTAAACTCTGAGCCAGCACTCTCGGATGAGCTCAAACACATAAACATTCTGTACCAAGTGGTGTATGGACGAACACGGGGTAAAAGAGCTATACACAAAATGTGGCGGTGGCGTGCTAGCATGGACATACCCGATAGCATGCAAAACAGAAGCATAACATACGGGGTAATGGTCGTGTCACGAGAGTATGTGCGAACCCAATTGTGTGGAGTGAGGAAAGGCAGTGAGGAACAAGCATGGGGGCAGGACGCTTGTCAAATCACTCTGAAGGTGAAAGGGAAACTTGAGATTATCGTCAGGTTAACAACTCATTTCAGTCCAAGTAAGACTTATTATGCTGTCGTGCGCCTGCGTGGGAATGGTGAGAGCAAAGAGGTCCAAGCATCATTGACACTAGACAGAGAGGAAACACTCGATCCAGGAGTTTTACATGCAGCACCACTTAAAAGCGAAATGATTAATGGGAAAATAAGACTACACATTCCGCCACAGACAGTATCAAACAGTCTATATAGGCGAGATGTGTGGGTGCTGGAAGTTGAGGAAGTTGAGACCGAAATGACAACAAATGTACTTTGCGGTCGGACCCATCAGTATAATAACATTGTGACGGTGTGGGGTGGAGCTGAGTGTGGGTTAACAGTATTCGAAGAGGCAGGCCAATGGTTAGCTGAGCTCGATGAAAACAAGTTTAATCCAAACGAAACCTACATCCTCGAACTTACGACCGAAGGTTCCCATTCAATGACTCCGGCTCCGGTAGAGAATCGCCATTCAAATACAGTAATTCCAACAGAAGTTCGCCGCTCGGCCGCGCCAAATCCGAGAACTGTAAATTCAGTCGCACCAACTCCGGTAGGAAATCACAACCCAGTCATAGTAACTACAACAGAGGCTAAATTGAGTGAGGTGTTCACATTAGCAAACATGCCAAGCACATTAGCAAACATGCCAAGCACACCAACAACACCAAGTGAAACGACCCCAGATACACTGTACGACGAGTACGATGATTACGGCAGTGCAGAAGCGCCATTAATTAGCGATGATAGTCCAGGTAAAGTGGTAAGTTTTGACAGGCCCATGCAGAGAAATGTAAGATCGTACTCAGATAAACTTTGGGAAGAGGCCAGTGTGAATGGGTGGTACCAATAGGCTATGTATACCGTAAAACAGATGACCCCTAGTGAGTGCATCATGTGTGCTGAAGCGCCAACGGCACTTCCCACAGTAGTACCAGAGAAATATACGCACGAAGAATGCGCTAAAGTTCAACAGCAAAAGTGTAGAAGCGGTGAGTTCACTCCCAAGCCGCAGTTGCCATCACTCTACAGGCTTCCAATGTGTGGTGTTCGGTGTCGGCTTCTGTATGAGTCGGGATCTCATCATGGGTATTTAGAAACGTGCGTAGACTGTAAATTTCGCCGGACATGTGAAGAATTCGCCACCACAACGTCACAAGACGAGCCCCCTACAAACTACAAAGTAGACGAAACGGATAATTACGAGTGTTTCGCCAGTGGAGGGTTTATGAATAAACCAGGGGGAGGAGTCCAGGTGGGAAACACAACTGTTAATTGTAAAATTACGTGGGTATTGTCATGGTTTCCTGAAGCTAATATGAGCGAACCGTTTATAACTAGACCTGTTTGGTTTGAAAATCCAGAGCAAACGTTAGATCAAACATGTGAAAACATAACTATGACCAGACCGAGTATGCATTTTTTCGCAAGTCAAACTGTTGCAGTAGCTGACAGTTACTGGATGTGTGGAGACAACATTGTGCGAAACACACTTCCACAAAAATGGATTGGACTCTGTACATTAGTGCGAATGAAAGTGTCAGTTGTCGTGTTGTATGACGGCGTCGAGGAGATCCTTAAAATCCAGGGAGAAACAGCCAAATTGAACCGCCACAAAAGGCAGATTGACGAACAGGTGTACATCAAAAGTATAGGAGTGCCAATAGGAATTCCAGAGGAGTTTAAAGCTCAGGATGAGATCAGAGCAGGTCTAGAGTCGATTCTCCCCTGGATCACCACTAATAAAAATGTCCAATGGATAAATTATATTTATTACAACCAACAGAGGTTCATTAATGTGACATCTGAAATCCTGAGCGCGCTCGGTATTCAATTACACGCAGCAAGTATAATGGCCCAACAAAATAGACAGGCTTTGAATTGGCTGACAGCGGATAGGGGAGGAGTGTGTCACATGTTCGGGAAACATTGTTGTACCTTTATTCCAAATAACACAGCCCCTGATGGTATATTTTCTGTGGCAATGGGGAAGCTTACAGAACTCAGAGTTGAGCTCAGGGAGAGTGCGGGCAAGGGGGGACTGTCATGGGATTGGTTTGACCAAATTTTAGGAGCCGGTTGGGCTAAGATAGGACTCAGTGCACTAGCAGTCCTAATTTTAATTTCCTTTTTGATATGTTGCATCATCCCCATCCTGAGGAGGCAGTGTCTGCGGGCTCTGGAAAGACAGATGACTGTGGTGGCTGGTCTCCAAAGAGCTGAAATGTTGAACTTGCTGACGCCGTCCCAAATGGCACAACTCTGCTTGGACGACAGCAGGGCAGGAAACGGGGACTATCCGGACTTATACCCAAACCCTGCCTGTGTGGGTGACTCTGATGAGGACGAACAGAGTCAAGTGTAAGGTAAACAAGAAGCAGAGGTGCAGCAGCAGCGAGCAAGCAAAAGGAAAAGCAAATGGGACGGCGGAGCAAATGGACTATCATATCAATACACACATATTCTGTTGTTATCCATGTGTATTCTGCATACTCACATCATTTTCACATACTCATTCCAGGTATATGGAAACAGGTAAAGGAAATGGTTAATCATTTTTTGAGCAAAATAAAACATGTGGTTGATTGTCAGGTAGAGTGGGTCAGTGAAAAGCTGTTAGATTTAGAAGGTTCACGGAGAAGGTCGCCAGCGGGAGGAGCCGCAGGGGAATTTCCTGCTCAAAGCAGCCAGCAGGTTTTCGCCCCTGCCAGATGTGAACCAAGTCACAAGTGATTTAAGTGTTGTGTTTATGAAAATGTAACATTTGTGATCACAAGCAGGAGTTGGATTGGTTTGAAAACATACATATGCATCTGTAATCAATCTAGTAGTATCATATCACATAACGTTGTCATAACTCATTCATGTAACGTAACTAAGGCTAAGACAAGATAAGTGTGAATCTCCAACGGCGTCATTGAACTCGTTTAATCTTGAAAAGATTCAAAGGGGGGATATGTGGGGGAAAAATAACAGATATGTTTTGGATGTTTTGGAGGTTACTATGAGGCAAGAAAGCAGGATATGGTTGGAGAGGTCAGATTGGGATAAACTTCATCAGGTCATGGTGAACTGTATTACAATAAAAGGAAATTTGGCAGAGGAAGATGGATACGGATGTGCGTCAGAGATATTGGCAGGAAAAGTCACGTAGGGAACTTTCCCACGGGAAAATGACCTTCATACAGTGACCTCGCACACACATTTGGCAAAAGTTGAGATCAGTGTCGTCATTGGATTACTATAAGAGATCTGTGGTTTTTCTGTTCTGGGGTCTGTCTGTTCGACTGTTCATGAGCTGTGTTTGATGCTGTGACCAGAATAAAATCCCGCGAGAGGCTGCCAGCTTGATTCTGTCTTCGTGTAGTTCATTCCTGCATTTTTGCACCGAGGTCATCTTCTAAAAACACAACACAAACTCAAGTTCAACAAACACCACAAACTCAAGTTCAACCAACACCCAATCCTAAAGTTCAAAAATTTCCACAAGGTCAAGTCCAAAAACGCCAATACCTCAAGTTCAAAAAACACCACAAATTCAAGTTCAAACACGCCAAAAACTCAAGTTCAACAAACGCCAGAAACTCATGTTCAACAATTGCAACCAACTAAAGTTCACTAAAAACCACAGAATCAAGTTCAACAATTGCCAAAACCTCAAGTTCAGAAACAACAAACTCAAGGTAAAAAAACACACAAACTCAAGTTAAAAAAACACACAAACTCAAGTTAAACAAACAAGCAACCTCAAGTTCAAAAACACCACAACCTCAAGATCAAACACGAAACAAACTCAAGTTCAATCAAAAACCAAATCTCAAGTTTAACAATTCCCTCAACCTCAAGTTCAAACACGCCACAAACTCAAGTTCAAAAACACCACAACCTCAAGCTTAAAAAACACCACAAACTCAAGTTCAAACACTACACAAACTCAAGTTAAAAAAGACAACACAAACACAAGTTCAACCAATACCCAATTCTAAGGTTTAACAATTTCCATAACCTCAAGTCCAAAAACGCCAATACCTCAAGTTAAAAAAACACCACAAACTCAAGTTCAAACACTCCAAAAACTCAAGTTCAACAAACACACAAAGTCGAGTTCAAAAACACCACAACGTTCAAACACGACACAAACTCAAGTTCAACAAAAACCACAAACTCAAGTTCAACAAATGCAACCAACTAAAGTTCACTAAAAACCACAGACTCAAGTTCAACAATTGCCACAACCTCAAGTTCAGAAACATTAAACTCAGGTTCAAAAAACACACAAACTCAAGTTAAACAAACAAGCAACTTCAGGTTCAAAAACACCACAACCTCAAGTTCAAACACGACACAAACTCAAGTTCAACAAATGTCAAACTTTTAAGTTCAACGAACACCCAAATCTCAAGTTTAACAATTTCCACAATCTCAAGTTCAAAAACAACAAACTCAAGTTCAAAAACACCACAAACTCAAGATCAACAAACATACAAACTCAAGTTCAAAAACACCACAAACTCGAGTTCAACCACGACAAAAACTCAAGTTCAACAAACACACAAACTCAAGTTCAACCAACACCTGATTCTCAAGTTTAACAATTTCCACAACCTCAAGTTCAAAAACAACAGAAACCCAAGTTGAACCAACACCCGATTCTCAAGTTTAACAATTTCCACAACCTCAAGTTCAAACACGACACAAACTCAAGTTCAAAAACACCACAAGCTCAAGTTCAAAAACACCACAAACTCACGTTCAAAAACGACACAAACTAAAGTTCAACAAATGTCAAAGTTGAAGTTCAACCAACTCCTGAATCTCAATTTAACAATTGCAACAACCTCAAGTTCAAACACGCCACACAACTCAAGTTCAACAAAAGAAACAAACTCAAGTTCAACCAATACCTAATTTTCAAGTTTAACAATTTCCACAACCTCTGGTTAAAAAACACCACAAACTCAAGTTCAAAAACATCACAAACTCAAGTTCAAACACGCCAAAAACTGAAGTTCAACAAACATAAAAACTCGAGTTCAAAAACGCCACAACATCAAGTTAAAACACGCCACAAACTCAAGTTCAAAAACACCACAAATTCAAGTTCAAAAACACCACAAACTCAAGTTCAAACACGACACAAATTCAAGTTCAACAAATGTCAAACTTTAAAGATCAACCAACACACAAATCTCAAGTTTAACAATTTCCCCAATCTCAAGTTAAAAAAAAACTCAAGTTCAAAAACACCACAATCTCAAAATCAACAAACACACAAACTCAAGTTCAAAAACACCACAAACTCAAGTTCAACCACGACACAAACTCAATTTCAACAAACACACAAACTCAAGTTCAACCAACACCTGATTCTCAAGTTTAACAATTTCCACAACCTCAAGTTAAAAAAACACCACAACCTCAAGTTCAAAAACGACACAAGCTAAAGTTAAACAAACAGCTCAAACTCAAGTTCAACAAATATCTTACTTTTAAGTTCCACCAACACCCAAATCTCAATTTAACAATTGCAACAACCTCAAGTTCAAACACGCCACAAACTCAAGTTAAAAAACACCACAACCTCAAATTCAAAAACACCATAAACTCAAGTTCAAAAACGACAAAAAAAAAAACAAAAGTTACACAAACACCATAAACTCAAGTTCAACAAATGTCAAAATTTTAAATTCAACCAACACCCAAATCTCAAGTTTCACAATTGCAACAACCTCAAGTTCAAAAACGCTACAAACTCAAGTTCAAACACGACACAAACTCAAGTTCAACGAACACCAAAAACTCAAGTTCAACAAATGTAAAAAAATTTAAGTTCAACCAACCAACCAAGTTCAAACACACCACAAACTCAAGTTCAAGAAACACACAAACTGAAGTTCAAAAACACCACAAACTCAAGTTCAAACACGACACAAACTCAAGTTCAACAAACACCACAAACTCAAGTTCAACCAACACCCAATCCTAAAGTTGAACAATTTTCACAAACTCAAGTTCAACAAACCAAAACCTCAAGTTAAAAAAACACCACAAACTCAAGTTCAAAAAGCCCGGGAAACTGAAGTTCAACAAACACAAAAACTCGAGTTCTAAAAAACCACAACCTCAAGTTCAAACAAGACACAAACTCAAGTTCAACAAAAACCACAAACTCAAGTTCAATAACACAACAACCTCAAGCTCAAAAAACACCACAAACTGAAGTTCAAACACGGCACAAACTCAAGTTAAACAAACACACAAACTCAAGTTCAAACCAATACCTAATTTTCAAGTTTCACAATTTCCACAACCTCAGGTTCAAAAACTCCACAAACTCAAGTTCAAAAACACCACAAACTCAAGTTTAACCAAAACCCAATTCTCAAGTTTAACAAATTCCACACCCTCAAGTTAAAAACCACCAAAAACTCAAGATCAAACACAACACAAACTCAAGTTCAACAAACACACAAACTCAAGTTCAAATACACCACAAACTCAAGTTCAAACAACACCCAATTCTAAGGTTTAACAATTTCCAAAATCTCAAGATCAAAAACAACAGAAACTCAAGTTCAACAAACGCCACAAACTCAAGTTCAAACACACCACAAACTCAAGTTTAAAAACACCACAAACTCAAGTTCAACCAAAACCCAATTCTCAAGTTTAACAAATTCCACACCCTCAAGTTAAAAACCACCACAAACTCCAGTTCAAACACACCAAGAACTCAAGTTCAAAATACACACAAACTCAAGTTCAACCAACACCCAATTCTAAGGTTTAACAATTTCCAAAATCTCAAGTTCAAAAAAACCATAAACTCAAGTTCAAACAATACCCAATTCTCAAGTTTAACAATTTCCACAAGCTCAAGTTCAAAAACACCACAAACTCAAGTTCAAACACAACACAAACTCAAGTTCAACAAACGCCACAAACTCAAGTTCAACCAACACCTGATTCAAAGGTTTAACAATTTCCCAAACCTCAAGTTAAAAAACAACAGAAACTCAAGTTCAACAAACACACAAACTCAAGTTCAAACAGGACACAAACTCAAGTTCAAAACACAAAAAAACAGGTTCAACCAATACCCAATTCTCAAGTTTAACAATTTCCAAAACCTCAAGTTCAAAAACACCAAAAAATCAAGTTCAAAAACACCACAAACTCAAGTTCAAACAGGACACAAACTCAACTTCAACAATTGCCACAATATCGAGTTCAAACACGAAACAAATTCAAGTTCAAAATCACCCCAAACTCAAGTGCAACCAATACCCAATTCTCAAGTTTAACAATTTCCACAACATCAAGTTCAAAAACATCACAAACTCAAGTTCAACAAACAAACACAAACTCAAGTTCAACAAACGCCACAAACTCGAGTTCAAACACGAAACAAATTCAAGTTCAAAATCACCCCAAACTCAAGTTCAACCAATACCCAATTCTTAAGTTTAACGAATTCCACACCCTCAAGTTAAAAAACCCCACAAACTCAAGTTCAAACACAACACAAACTCAAGTTCAACAAACGCCACAAACTCAAGTTCAAACACACCACAAACTCAAGTTCAAAAACACCACAAACTCAAGTTCAACCAAAACCCAATTCTCAAGTTTAACAAATTCCACACCCTCAAGTTAAAAACCACCACAAACTCCAGTTCAAACACACCAAGAACTCAAGTTCAAAATACACACAAACTCAAGTTCAACCAACACCCAATTCTAAGGTTTAACAATTTCCAAAATCTCAAGTTCAAAAAAACCATAAACTCAAGTTCAAACAATACCCAATTCTCAAGTTTAACAATTTCCACAAGCTCAAGTTCAAAAACACCACAAACTCAAGTTCAAACACAACACAAACTCAAGTTCAACAAACGCCACAAACTCAAGTTCAAACACACCACAAACTCAAGTTCAAAAACACCACAAACTCAAGTTCAACCAAAACCCAATTCTCAAGTTTAACAAATTCCACACCCTCAAGTTAAAAACCACCACAAACTCCAGTTCAAACACACCAAGAACTCAAGTTCAAAATACACACAAACTCAAGTTCAACCAACACCCAATTCTAAGGTTTAACAATTTCCAAAATCTCAAGTTCAAAAAAACCATAAACTCAAGTTCAAACAATACCCAATTCTCAAGTTTAACAATTTCCACAAGCTCAAGTTCAAAAACACCACAAACTCAAGTTCAAACACAACACAAACTCAAGTTCAACAAACGCCACAAACTCAAGTTCAACCAACACCTGATTCAAAGGTTTAACAATTTCCCAAACCTCAAGTTAAAAATCACCCCAAACTCAAGTTCAACCAATACCCAATTCTTAAGTTTAACGAATTCCACACCCTCAAGTTAAAAAACCCCACAAACTCAAGTTCAAACACAACACAAACTCAAGTTCAACAAACGCCACAAACTCAAGTTCAAACACACCACAAACTCAAGTTCAAAAACACCACAAACTCAAGTTCAACCAAAACCCAATTCTCAAGTTTAACAAATTCCACACCATCAAGTTAAAAACCACCACAAACTCCAGTTCAAACACACCAAGAACTCAAGTTCAAAATACACACAAACTCAAGTTCAACCAACACCCAATTCTAAGGTTTAACAATTTCCAAAATCTCAAGTTCAAAAAAACCATAAACTCAAGTTCAAACAATACCCAATTCTCAAGTTTAACAATTTCCACAAGCTCAAGTTCAAAAACACCACAAACTCAAGTTCAAACACAACACAAACTCAAGTTCAACAAACGCCACAAACTCAAGTTCAACCAACACCTGATTCAAAGGTTTAACAATTTCCCAAACCTCAAGTTAAAAATCACCCCAAACTCAAGTTCAACCAATACCCAATTCTTAAGTTTAACGAATTCCACACCCTCAAGTTAAAAAACCCCACAAACTCAAGTTCAAACACAACACAAACTCAAGTTCAACAAACGCCACAAACTCAAGTTCAAACACACCACAAACTCAAGTTCAAAAACACCACAAACTCAAGTTCAACCAAAACCCAATTCTCAAGTTTAACAAATTCCACACCCTCAAGTTAAAAACCACCACAAACTCCAGTTCAAACACACCAAGAACTCAAGTTCAAAATACACACAAACTCAAGTTCAACCAACACCCAATTCTAAGGTTTAACAATTTCCAAAATCTCAAGTTCAAAAAAACCATAAACTCAAGTTCAAACAATACCCAATTCTCAAGTTTAACAATTTCCACAAGCTCAAGTTCAAAAACACCACAAACTCAAGTTCAAACACAACACAAACTCAAGTTCAACAAACGCCACAAACTCAAGTTCAACCAACACCTGATTCAAAGGTTTAACAATTTCCCAAACCTCAAGTTAAAAAACAACAGAAACTCAAGTTCAACAAACACACAAACTCAAGTTCAAACAGGACACAAACTCAAGTTCAAAACACAAAAAAACCAGGTTCAACCAATACCCAATTCTCAAGTTTAACAATTTCCAAAACCTCAAGTTCAAAAACACCAAAAAATCAAGTTCAAAAACACCACAAACTCAAGTTCAAACAGGACACAAACTCAACTTCAACAATTGCCACAATATCGAGTTCAAACACGAAACAAATTCAAGTTCAAAATCACCCCAAACTCAAGTGCAACCAATACCCAATTCTCAAGTTTAACAAACGCCACAAACTCAAGTTCAAACACGAAACAAATTCAAGTTCAAAATCACCCCAAACTCAAGTTCAACCAATACCCAATTCTTAAGTTTAACAAATTCCACACCCTCAAGTTAAAAAACCCCACAAACTCAAGTTCAAACACAACACAAACTCAAGTTCAACAAACGCCACAAATTTAAGTTCAAACAAGAAACAAACTCAAGTTAAAAAACCCCACAAACTCAAGTTCAAACACAACACAAACTCAAGTTCAAACAATACCCAATTCTCAAGTTTAACAATTTCCACAAGCTCAAGTTCAAAAACACCACAAACTCAAGTTCAAACACAACACAAACTCAAGTTCAACAAACGCCACAAACTCAAGTTCAACCAACACCTGATTCAAAGGTTTAACAATTTCCCAAACCTCAAGTTAAAAAACAACAGAAACTCAAGTTCAACAAACACACAAACTCAAGTTCAAACAGGACACAAACTCAAGTTCAAAACACAAAAAAACCAGGTTCAACCAATACCCAATTCTCAAGTTTAACAATTTCCAAAACCTCAAGTTCAAAAACACCAAAAAATCAAGTTCAAAAACACCACAAACTCAAGTTCAAACAGGACACAAACTCAACTTCAACAATTGCCACAAACTCGAGTTCAAACACGAAACAAATTCAAGTTCAAAATCACCCCAAACTCAAGTTCAACCAATACCCAATTCTTAAGTTTAACAAATTCCACACCCTCAAGTTAAAAAACCCCACAAACTCAAGTTCAAACACAACACAAACTCAAGTTCAACAAACGCCACAAATTTAAGTTCAAACAAGAAACAAACTCAAGTTAAAAAACCCCACAAACTCAAGTTCAAACACAACACAAACTCAAGTTCAAACAAGACACAAACTCAAGTTCAAAAACCCCACAAACTCAAGTTCAAACACAACACAAACTCAATTTCAACAAACGCCACAAACTCAAGTTCAAACAAGAAACAAACTCAGGTTAAAAAGAACCACAAACTCAAGTTCAAACACGACACAAACTTAAGTTCAACAAGCACACTAACTCAAGTTCATCCAACACCTGATTCTCAAGTTTCAATTTCCACAAACTCAAGTTCAAACACGACACAAACTCAAATTCAACAAACGCCATGAACTCAAGTTCAAACACAACAAAAACTCAAGTTCATCAAACACACAAACTCAAGTTAAAACACGACACAAACTCAAGTTCAAAAACACCACAAACTCAAGTTCAAACACGACACAAACTCAAGTTCAACAAACACCCAAACTCAAGTTCAACCAATACCCAACTCTCAAGTTTAACAGATTCCACACCCTCAAATTCAAAAACACCACAAACTCAAGTTCAACAAACGCCACAAACTCAAGTTCAAACATAACACAAACTCAAGTTCAAACACACCACAAACTCAAGTTCAAAAACACCACAAACTCAAGTTCAACCAAAACCCAGTTCTCAAGTTTAACAAATTCCACACCCTCAAGTTAAAAACCACCAAAAACTCAATATCAAACACAACACAAACTCAAGTTCAACAAAGACACAAACTCAAGTTAAAATACACCACAAACTCAAGTTCAAACACACCACAAACTCAAGTTCAAAAAACACCCAATTCTAAGGTTTAACAATTTCCAAAATCTGAAGTTCAAAAAAACAGAAACTCAATTTAAAAAAACACGAAAACTCAAGTTCACCAAACTTGCAAATTCAAGTTAAAAAAACCATAAACTCAAGTTCAAACAATACCCAATTCTCAAGTTTAACAATTTCCACAAAGTCAAGTTCAAAAACACCAAAAACTCAAGTTCAAAAACACCACAAACTCAAGTTCAAACACGACACAAACTCAAGTTCAACAAACGCCACAAACTCAAGTTCAACAAACGCCACAAACTCAAGTTCGAACATAACACAAATTCAAGTTTAAAAAACAAACAAACTCAAGTTCAAACACGACACAAACTCAAGTTCAAAAACAACAGAAACTCAAGTTCAACAAACGCCACAAACTCAAGTTCAAACATAACACAAACTCAAGTTTAAAAAACACACAAACTCAAGTTCAAACACGACACAAACTCAAGTTCAAAAACAACAGAAACTCAAGTTCAAAAACACCACAAACTATAGTTCAACCAAAACCCAATTCTCAAGTTTAAAAAATTCCACACCCTCAAGTTAAAAAAACCCACAACTTCAAGTTCAAAAACAACAGAAACTCAAGTTCAATCACTACACAAACCCAATTTAAAAAACACAAAAAACGCAAGTTCAACCAATACCCAATTCAAGTTTAACAATTTCAACAACCTCAAGTTCAAAAACGCCACAAACTCAAGTTCAAACACAACAAAAACTCAAGTTCAACAAACACAAAAACTCAAGTTAAAAAAAACCCTAAAAAAAACTCAAGTTCAAACACACCACAAACTCAAGTTCAAAAAAACACAAACTCAAGTTCAGCCAATACCCGATTCTAAGGTTTCATAATTTCCACAACCTCAAGTTCAAAAAACGGAAACTCAAGTTCGAAAAACACGAAAACTCAAGTTGACCAAACACGCAAATTCAAGTCCAAAAAAAACATAAACTAAAGTTCAAACACGACACAACCTCAAGTTCAAAACCACAAAAAACTCAGTTCAAAAACACCACAAATTCAAGTTCAAAAACTTCCACAACCTCAAGTTCAAAAACACCACAAATTCAAGTTCAAAAACACTACAAACTCAAGTTCAAACATGACACAACCTCAAGTTCAATAACACAACAAACTCAAGTTCAACCAGTACCCAATTCTCAAGTTTAACAATTTCCACAAGCTCAAGTTCAAAAACACCACAAACTCAAGTTCAAACAAGACACAAACTCAAGTTCAACAAACGACACAAACGCAAGTTCAAACATGAAACAAACTCAAGTTAAAAAAACCCACAAACTCAAGTTCAAACACAAAACAAACTCCAGTTCAACAAACGCACAAACTCAAGTTCAAAAACGCCACAAACTTAAGTTCCAACACGACCAAAACTCAAGTTCAACAAACACTAACTCAAGTTCATCCAACACCTGATTCTCAAGTTAAACAATCTCAATAAACTCAAGTTCAAAAACACCACAAAACTCTAGTTCAACCAATACCAAATTCTCAAGTTAAACAAATTCCACACCCTAAAGTTCAAACAAGACTCAAACTCAAGTTCAAAAACACCACAAACTCAAGTTCAAACACAAAACACCCTCAAGTTCAAACACAAAAACTCAAGTTCAACAAACACACAAACTCAAGATCAACCAACACCTGATTCTAAGGTTTAACAATTTCCACTACCTCAAGTTCAAAAACAACAGAAACTCAAGTTCAAAAACACCAAAAACTCAAGTTCAAAAATGACAAAAACTCAAGTTAAAAAAAAAAAAAAAAATTTTTAACCAATACCCAATTCTCAAGTTTAACAATTTCCACAACCTCAAGTTCAAAAACACCAAAAACTAAAGTTCAACCAATACCCAATTCTCAAGTTTAACAATTTCCACAACCTCAAGTTCAAAAACACCAAAAACTCAAGTTCAACCAATACCCAATTCTCAAGCTAAACAATTTCCACAACCTCAAGTTCAAAAACAACACATGCTAAAGTTCAAAAACGACACAAACTCATGTTTAACAAAAACCACAAACTCAAGTTCAACCAACACCTGATTCTCAAGTTTAAAAATTTTAACGACCTCAAGTTCAAAAAACACCACAAACTCAAGTTCAACCAATACCAATTTCACAAGTTTAACATACTTCACACCATCTACTTCAAAAACACCACAAACTTAAGTTCAAACATGACACAAACTCAAGTTCAAATACACAACAAACTCAAGTTCAAACATGACACAAACGCAAGTTCAAATACACAACAAACTCAAGTTCAACAATTGCCACAAACTCAAGTTCAACAAACTTAAGTTCAAAAACACCACAACACAAACTAAAATTCAACAAACGCCATGAACTCAAGTTCAAACACAACACAAACTCAAGTTCAACGAACACACAAACTCAAGTTAAAACACGACACAAACTCAAGTTCAAAAACACCAAAAACTCAAGTTCAAACACGACACAAACTCAAGTTCAACAAACACACAAACTCAAGTTCAACCAATACCCAACTCTCAAGTTTAACAGATTCCACACCCTCAAATTCAAAAACACCACAAACTCAAGTTCAAAAACACCACAGACTCAGGTTCAACCAAAACCCAATTCTCAAGTTTTACAAATTCCACACCCTCAAGTTAAAAACCACCAAAAACTCAAGATCAAACACAACACAAACTCAAGTTCAACAAAGACACAAACTCAAGTTAAAATACACCACAAACTCAAGTTCAAACACACCACAAACTCAATTTCAAAAAACACACAAACTCAAGTTCAACCAACACCCAATTCTAAGGTTTAACAATTTCCAAAATCTGAAGTTCAAAAAAACTTCAATTTCAAAAAACACGAAAACTCAAGTTCACCAAACTGGCAAATTCAAGTTAAAAAAACCATAAACTCAAGTTCAAACAATACCCAATTCTCAAGTTTAACAATTTCCACAAAGTCAAGTTCAAAAACACCAAAAACTCAAGTTCAAAAACACCACAAACTCAAGTTCAAACACGACACAAACTCAAGTTCAAAAACAACAGAAACTCAAGTTCAACAAACGCCACAAACTCAAGGCCAAACATAACACAAACTCAAGTTTAAAAAACACACAAACTCAAGTTCAAACAGGACACAAACTCAAGTTCAATAAACACACAAACTCAAGTTCAAAAACACCACAAACTATAGTTCAACCAAACCCAATTCTCAAGTTTAAAAAATTCCACACCCTCAAGTTAAAAAAACCCAAAACTTCAAGTTCAAAAACAACAGAAACTCAAGTTCAAACACTACACAAACCCAATTAAAAAAACAAAAAACGCAAGTTCAACCTATACCCAATTCAAGTTTAACAATTTCAACAACCTCAAGTTCAAAAACGCCACAAACTTAAGTTCCAACACGACCAAAACTCAAGTTCAACAAACACTAACTCAAGTTCATCCAACACCTGATTCTCAAGTTAAACAATCTCAATAAACTCAAGTTCAAAAACACCACAAAACTCTAGTTCAACCAATACCAAATTCTCAAGTTAAACAAATTCCACACCCTAAAGTTCAAACAAGACTCAAACTCAAGTTCAAAAACACCACAAACTCAAGTTCAAACACAAAACACCCTCAAGTTCAAACACAAAAACTCAAGTTCAACAAACACACAAACTCAAGATCAACCAACACCTGATTCTAAGGTTTAACAATTTCCACTACCTCAAGTTCAAAAACAACAGAAACTCAAGTTCAAAAACACCAAAAACTCAAGTTAAAAAACGACAAAAACTCAAGTTAAAAAAAAAAAAAAAAAATTTAACCAATACCCAATTCTCAAGTTTAACAATTTCCACAACCTCAAGTTCAAAAACACCAAAAACTAAAGTTCAACCAATACCCAATTCTCAAGTTTAACAATTTCCACAACCTCAAGTTCAAAAACACCAAAAACTCAAGTTCAACCAATACCCAATTCTCAAGTTTAACAATTTCCACAACCTCAAGTTCAAAAACAACACATGCTAAAGTTCAAAAACACCACAAACTCAAGTTCAAAAACGACACAAACTCATGTTTAACAAAAACCACAAACTCAAGTTCAACCAACACCTGATTCTCAAGTTTAAAAATTTTAACGACCTCAAGTTCAAAAAACACCACAAACTCAAGTTCAACCAATACCAATTTCACAAGTTTAACATACTTCACACCATCTAGTTCAAAAACACCACAAACTTAAGTTCAAACATGACACAAACTCAAGTTCAAAAACAACAGAAACTCAAGTTCAAACACTACACAAACCCAATTAAAAAAACTAAAAACGCAAGTTCAACCTATACCCAATTCAAGTTTAACAATTTCAACAACCTCAAGTTCAAAAACGCCACAAACTCAAGTTCAAACACGACACAAACTCAAGTTCAAAAACAACAGAAACTCAAGTTCAAAAACAACAGAAACTCAAGTTCAAACACACCACAAACTCAAGTTCAAAAACACTACAAACTCAAGTTCAACCAAAACCCAAATCTCAAGTTTTACAAATTCCACACCCTCAAGTTAAAAACCACCAAAAACTCAAGATCAAACACAACACAAACTCAAGTTCAACAAAGACACAAACTCAAGTTAAAATACACCACAAACTCAAGTTCAAACACACCACAAACTCAAGTTCAAAAAACACACAAACTCAAGTTCAACCAACACCCAATTCTAAGGTTTAACAATTTCCAAAATCTGAAGTTCAAAAAAACTTCAATTTCAAAAAACACGAAAACTCAAGTTCACCAAACTTGCAAATTCAAGTTAAAAAAACCATAAACTCAAGTTCAAACAATACCCAATTCTGAAGTTTAACAATTTCCACAAAGTCAAGTTCAAAAACACCATAAACTCAAGTTCAGACACGACACAAACTCAAGTTCAAACACACCACAAACTCAAGTTCAAAAACACCACAAACTCAAGTTCAACCAAAACCCAATTCTCAAGTTTTACAAATTCCACACCCTCAAGTTAAAAACCACCAAAAACTCAAGATCAAACACAACACAAACTCAAGTTCAACAAAGACACAAACTCAAGTTAAAATACACCACAAACTCAAGTTCAAACACACCACAAACTCAAGTTCAAAAAACACACAAACTCAAGTTCAACCAACACCCAATTCTAAGGTTTAACAATTTCCAAAATCTGAAGTTCAAAAAAACTTCAATTTCAAAAAACACGAAAACTCAAGTTCACCAAACTTGCAAATTCAAGTTAAAAAAACCATAAACTCAAGTTCAAACAATACCCAATTCTCAAGTTTAACAATTTCCACAAAGTCAAGTTCAAAAACACCAAAAACTCAAGTTCAAAAACACTACAAACTCAAGTTCAAACACAACACAAACTCAAGTTCAACAAACGCCACAAACTCAAGTTCAACAAACGCCACAAACTCAAGTTCAAACATAACACAAACTCAAGTTTAAAAAACACACAAACTATATTTCAACCAAACCCAATTCTCAAGTTTAAAAAATTCCACACCCTCAAGTTAAAAAAACCCAAAACTTCAAGTTCAAAAACAACAGAAACGCAAGTTCAACCAATACCCAATTCAAGTTTAACAATTTCAACAACCTCAAGTTCAAACACGACACAAACTCAAGTTCAAAAACAACAGAAACTCAAGTTCAAACACACCACAAACTCAAGTTCAAAAACACTACAAACTCAAGTTCAACCAAAACCCAATTCTCAAGTTTAACAAATTCCACACCCTCAAGTTAAAAACCACCAAAAACTCAAGATCAAACACAAAACAAACTTAAGTTCAACCAATACCAATTTCACAAGTTTAACATACTTCACACCATCTAGTTCAAAAACACCACAAACTTAAGTTCAAACATGACACAAACTCAAGTTCAAAAACAACAGAAACTCAAGTTCAAACACTACACAAACCCAATTTAAAAAACAAAAAACGCAAGTTCAATCTATACCCAATTCAAGTTTAACAATTTCAACAACCTCAAGTTCAAAAACGCCACAAACTCAAGTTCAAACACGACACAAACTCAAGTTCAAAAACAACAGAAACTCAAGTTCAACCAAAACCCAATTCTCAAGTTTAAAAAATTCCACACCCTCAAGTTAAAAAAACCCAAAACTTCAAGTTCAAAAACAACAGAAACTCAAGTTCAAACACTACACAAACCCAATTTAAAAAACACAAAAAACGCATGTTCAACCAATACCCAATTCAAGTTTAACAATTTCAACAACCTCAAATTCAAAAACGCCACAAACTCAAGTTCAAACACGACACAAACTCAAGTTCAAAAACACCACAAACTATAGTTCAACCAAACCCAATTCTCAAGTTTAAAAAATTCCACACCCTCAAGTTAAAAAAACCCAAAACTTCAAGTTCAAAAACAACGGAAACTCAAGTTCAAACACTACACAAACCCAATTTAAAAAACACAAAAAACGCATGTTCAACCAATACCCAATTCAAGTTTAACAATTTCAACAACCTCAAATTCAAAAACGCCACAAACTCAAGTTCAAACACGACACAAACTCAAGTTCAAAAACAACAGAAACTCAAGTTCAACAAACGCCACAAACTCAAGGCCAAACATAACACAAACTCAAGTTTAAAAAACACACAAACTCAAGTTCAAACAGGACACAAACTCAAGTTCAATAAACACACAAACTCAAGTTCAAACACGACACAAACTCAAGTTCAAAAACAACAGAAACTCAAGTTCAACAAACGCCACAAACTCAAGTTCAAACACGAAACAAAATCAAGTTCAAAAACACCACAAACTATAGTTCAACCAAAACCCAATACTCAAGTTTAAAAAATTCCACACCCTCAAGTTAAAAAAAAACACAACTTCAAGTTCAAAAACAACAGAAACTCAAGTTCAAACACTACACAAACCCAATTTGAAAAACACAAAAAACGCAAGTTCAACCAATACCCAATTCAAGTTTAACAATTTCAACAACCTCAAGTTCAAAAACGCCACAAACTCAAGTTCAAACACGACACAAACCCAAGTTCAACGAACACCAAAAACTCGAGTTCAACAAATGTAAAAACTTTTAAGTTCAACCAACCAACCAAGTTCAAACACACCAAAAACTCGAGGTCACGAAACACGCAACTCAAGTTCAAAAATACCACAAACTCAGGTTCAAACACTACACTAACCCAATTTAAAAAACACAAAAAACGCAAGTTCAACCAATACCCAATTCTCAAGTTTAACAATTTCCACAACCTCAAGTTCAAAACCACCAAAAACTCAAGTTCAAACACATCAAAAACTCAAGTTCAACAAACACAAAAACTCAAGTTCAAAAAACCCCAAAAACTCAAGTTCAAACACACCACAAACTCAAGTTCAAAAAAACACACAAACTCAAGTTCAACCAACACCCAATTCTCAAGTTTAACAATTTCCACAACCTCAAGTTCAAAAACACCACAAATTCAAGTTCAAAAACACCACAAACTCAAGTTCAAACATGACACAACCTCAAGTTCAAAAACACAAAAAACTCAAGTTCAACCAGTACCCAATTCTCAAGTTGAACAATTTCCACAAGCTCAAGTTCAAAAACACCAAAAACTCAAGTTCAAAAACAACAGAAACTCAAGTTCAAACACTACACAAAACCAATTTGAAAAACACAAAAAACGCAAGTTCAACCAATACCCAATTCAAGTTTAACAATTTCAACAACCTGAAGTTCAAAAACGCCACAAACTCAAGTTCAAACACGACACAAACCCAAGTTCAACGAACATCAAAAACTCGAGTTCAACAAATGTAAAAACTTTTAAGTTCAACCAACCAACCAAGTTCAAACACACCAAAAACTCGAGGTCACGAAACACGCAACTCAAGTTCAAAAATACCACAAACTCAGGTTCAAACACTACACTAACCCAATTTAAAAAACACAAAAAACACAAGTTCAACCAATACCCAATTCTCAAGTTTAACAATTTCCACAACCTCAAGTTCAAAACCACCAAAAACTCAAGTTCAAACACACCACAAACTCAAGTTCAACAAACACAAAAACTCAAGTTCAAAAAACCACCAAAAACTCAAGATCAAACACAACACAAACTCAAGTTCAACCAATACCAATTTCACGAGTTTAATATACTTCACACCATCTAGTTCAAAAACACCACAAACTTAAGTTCAAACATGACACAAACTCAAGTTCAAAAACAACAGAAACTCAAGTTCAAACACTACACAAACCCAATTTAAAAAACAAAAAACGCAAGTTCAACCTATACCCAATTCAAGTTTAACAATTTCAACAACCTCAAGTTCAAAAACGCCACAAACTCAAGTTCAAACACGACACAAACTCAAGTTCAAAAACAACGGAAACTCAAGTTCAAAAACAACAGAAACTCAAGTTAAAAAACAACAGAAACTCAAGTTCAAACACACCACAAACTCAAGTTCAAAAACACTACAAAACTCAAGTTCAACCAAAACCCAATTCTCAAGTTTAAAAAATTCCACACCCTCAAGTTAAAAAAACCCAAAACTTCAAGTTCAAAAACAACAGAAACTCAAGTTCAAACACTACACAAACCCAATTTAAAAAACACAAAAAACGTATGTTCAACCAATACCCAATTCAAGTTTAACAATTTCAACAACCTCAAATTCAAAAACGCCACAAACTCAAGTTCAAACACGACACAAACTCAAGTTCAAAAACACCACAAACTATAGTTCAACCAAACCCAATTCTCAAGTTTAAAAAAGTCCACACCCTCAAGTTAAAAAAACCCAAAACTTCAAGTTCAAAAACAACAGAAACTCAAGTTCAAACACTACACAAACCCAATTTAAAAAACACAAAAAAAACATGTTCAACCAATACCCAATTCAAGTTTAACAATTTCAACAACCTCAAATTCAAAAACGCCACAAACTCAAGTTCAAACACGACACAAACTCAAGTTCAAAAACAACAGAAACTCAAGTTCAACAAACGCCACAAACTCAAGGCCAAACATAACACAAACTCAAGTTTAAAAAACACACAAACTCAAGTTCAAACAGGACACAAACTCAAGTTCAATAAACACACAAACTCAAGTTCAAACACGACACAAACTCAAGTTCAAAAACAACAGAAACTCAAGTTCAACAAACGCCACAAACTCAAGTTCAAACACGAAACAAAATCAAGTTCAAAAACACCACAAACTATAGTTCAACCAAAACCCAATACTCAAGTTTAAAAAATTCCACACCCTCAAGTTAAAAAAAACCACAACTTCAAGTTCAAAAACAACAGAAACTCAAGTTCAAACACTACACAAACCCAATTTGAAAAACACAAAAAACGCAAGTTCAACCAATACCCAATTCAAGTTTAACAATTTCAACAACCTCAAGTTCAAAAACGCCACAAACTCAAGTTCAAACACGACACAAACCCAAGTTCAACGAACACCAAAAACTCGAGTTCAACAAATGTAAAAACTTTTAAGTTCAACCAACCAACCAAGTTCAAACACACCAAAAACTCGAGGTCACGAAACACGCAACTCAAGTTCAAAAATACCACAAACTCAGGTTCAAACACTACACTAACCCAATTTAAAAAACACAAAAAACGCAAGTTCAACCAATACCCAATTCTCAAGTTTAACAATTTCCACAACCTCAAATTCAAAAACGCCACAAACTCAAGTTCAAACACGACACAAACTCAAGTTCAAAAACAACAGAAACTCAAGTTCAACAAACGCCACAAACTCAAGGCCAAACATAACACAAACTCAAGTTTAAAAAACACACAAACTCAAGTTCAACCAAAACCCAATACTCAAGTTTAAAAAATTCCACACCCTCAAGTTAAAAAAAACCACAACTTCAAGTTCAAAAACAACAGAAACTCAAGTTCAAACACTACACAAACCCAATTTGAAAAACACAAAAAACGCAAGTTCAACCAATACCCAATTCAAGTTTAACAATTTCAACAACCTCAAGTTCAAAAACGCCACAAACTCAAGTTCAAACACGACACAAACCCAAATTCAACGAACACCAAAAACTCGAGTTCAACAAATGTAAAAACTTTTAAGTTCAACCAACCAACCAAGTTCAAACACACCAAAAACTCGAGGTCACGAAACACGCAACTCAAGTTCAAAAATACCACAAACTCAGGTTCAAACACTACACTAACCCAATTTAAAAAACACAAAAAACGCAAGTTCAACCAATACCCAATTCTCAAGTTTAACAATTTCCACAACCTCAAGTTCAAAACCACCAAAAACTCAAGTTCAAACACATCAAAAACTCAAGTTCAACAAACACAAAAACTCAAGTTCAAAAAACCCCAAAAACTCAAGTTCAAACACACCACAAACTCAAGTTCAAAAAAACACACAAACTCAAGTTCAACCAACACCCAATTCTCAAGTTTAACAATTTCCACAACCTCAAGTTCAAAAACACCACAAATTCAAGTTCAAAAACACCACAAACTCAAGTTCAAACATGACACAACCTCAAGTTCAAAAACACAAAAAACTCAAGTTCAACCAGTACCCAATTCTCAAGTTGAACAATTTCCACAAGCTCAAGTTCAAAAACACCAAAAACTCAAGTTCAAAAACAACAGAAACTCAAGTTCAAACACTACACAAAACCAATTTGAAAAACACAAAAAATGCAAGTTCAACCAATATCCAATTCAAGTTTAACAATTTCAACAACCTCAAGTTCAACAAACGCCACAAACTCAAGTTCAAACACAAAACAAAATCAAGTTCAAAAACACCACAAACTATAGTTCAACCAAAACCCAATTCTCAAGTTTAAAAAATTCCACACCCTCAAGTTAAAAAAAAACACAACTTCAAGTTCAAAAACAACAGAAACTCAAGTTCAAACACTACACAAACCCAATTTGAAAAACACAAAAAACGCAAGTTCAACCAATACCCAATTCAAGTTTAACAATTTCAACAACCTCAAGTTCAAAAACGCCAAAAACTCAAGTTCAAACACGACACAAACCCAAGTTCAACGAACACCAAAAACTCGAGTTCAACAAATGTAAAAACTTTTAAGTTCAACCAACCAACCAAGTTCAAACACACCAAAAACTCGAGGTCACGAAACACGCAACTCAAGTTCAAAAATACCACAAACTCAGGTTCAAACACTACACTAACCCAATTTAAAAAACACAAAAAACGCAAGTTCAACCAATACCCAATTCTCAAGTTTAACAATTTCCACAACCTCAAGTTCAAAACCACCAAAAACTCAAGTTCAACAAACAACAGAAACTCAAGTTCAACAAACGCCACAAACTCAAGGCCAAACATAACACAAACTCAAGTTTAAAAAACACACAAACTCAAGTTCAAACAGGACACAAACTCAAGTTCAATAAACACACAAACTCAAGTTCAAACACGACACAAACTCAAGTTCAAAAACAACAGAAACTCAAGTTCAACAAACGCCACAAACTCAAGTTCAAACACGAAACAAAATCAAGTTCAAAAACACCACAAACTATAGTTCAACCAAAACCCAATTCTCAAGTTTAAAAAATTCCACACCCTCAAGTTAAAAAAAACCACAACTTCAAGTTCAAAAACAACAGAAACTCAAGTTCAAACACTACACAAACCCAATTTGAAAAACACAAAAAACGCAAGTTCAACCAATACCCAATTCAAGTTTAACAATTTCAACAACCTCAAGTTCAAAAACGCCACAAACTCAAGTTCAAACACGACACAAACTCAAGTTCAAACACGACACAAACCCAAGTTCAACGAACACCAAAAACTCGAGTTCAACAAATGTAAAAACTTTTAAGTTCAACCAACCAACCAAGTTCAAACACACCAAAAACTCGAAGTCACAAAACACGCAACTCAAGTTCAAAAATACCACAAACTCAGGTTCAAACACTACACTAACCCAATTTAAAAAACACAAAAAACGCAAGTTCAACCAATACCCAATTCTCAAGTTTAACAATTTCCACAACCTCAAGTTCAAAAACACCACAAACTCAAGTTCAAACATGACACAACCTCAAGTTCAAAAACACAAAAAAAATTAAGTTCAACCAGTACCCAATTCCCAATTTAACAATTTCCACAAGCTCAAGTTCAAAAACACCAAAAACTCAAGTTCAAAAACACCACAAACTCAAGTTCAAACAAGACACAAACTCAAGTTCAACAAACGACACAAACGCAAGTTCAAACATGAAACAAACTCAAGTTCAACAAACACACAAACTCAAGTTAAAAAACCCCACAAACTTAAGTTCCAACACGACCAAAACTCAAGTTCAACAAACACTAACTCAAGTTCATCCAACACCTGATTCTCAAGTTAAACAATCTCAATAAACTCAAGTTCAAAAACACCACAAAACTCTAGTTTAACCAATACCAAATTCTCAAGTTAAACAAATTCCACACCCTAAAGTTCAAACAAGACGCAAACTCTAGTTCAAAAACACCACAAACTCAAGTTCAAACACAAAACACCCTCAAGTTCAAACACACAAATTCAAGTTCAAAAAACACACAAACTCAAGATCAACCAACACCTTATTCTAAGGTTTAACAATTTCCACTACCTCAAGTTCAAAAACAACAGAAATCAAGTTTAAAAACACCACAAACTCAAGTTCAAAAATGACAAAAACTCAAGTTAAAAAACAAAAAAAAAAAAACAATTTTAACCAATACCCAATTCTCAAGTTTAACAATTTCCACAACCTCAAGTTCAAAAACACCAAAAACTCAAGTTCAACCAATACCCAATTCTCAAGTTTAACAATTTCCAAAACCTCAAGTTCAAAAACAACACATGCTAAAGTTCAAAAACACCACAAACTCAAGTTCAAAAACGACACAAACTCATGTTTAACAAAAACCACAAACTCAAGTTCAACCAACACCTGATTCTCAAGTTTAATAATTTTAACAACCTCAAGTTAAAAAACACCACAAACTCAAGATCAAACACAACACAAACTCAAGTTAAAAAAACAACAAATACTCAAGTTCAACCAATACCCAATTCTCAAGTTAAACAATTTCCACAACCTCAAGTTAAAAAAAAACACAGACTCAAGTTCAAACAGAAACAAACTCAAGTTCAAATACGACACAAACTCAAGTTCAACAAAAACCACAAACTCAAGTTCAACCAACACCTGAATCCCAAGTTTATAAATTTTCAGAACTTCAAGATCAAAAAACACATACAACAAACTCAAGTTCAAACAAGACACAAACTCAAGTTCAACAAAAACCACAAACTCAAGTTAAACCAACACCTGATTCTCAAGATTAAAAATTTTCACAATCTCAAGTTCAAATAGCACACAAACTCAAGTTAAACAAACAAAACAAACTCAAGTTCAAACACGACACAAACTCAAGTTTAACCAACACCCAAATCTCAAGTTTAACAATTGCCACAACCTCAAGTTCAACAAACACACAAAATCTAGTTCAAACACAATACAAACTCAAGTTCAAATACGACACAAACTCAAGTTCAAATACACCAAACTCAAGTTCAGCCAATACCCAATTCTCAAGTTTAACAATTTCCACAACCTCAAGTTCAAAAACACCAAAAACTCAAGTTCAACCAATACCCAATTCTCAAGTTTAACAATTTCCACACCCTCAAGTTCAAAAACACCAAAAACTAAAGTTCAAACAATACCCAATTCTCAGGTTTAACAATTTCAACAACCTCAAGTTCAAAAACAACACATGCTAAAGTTCAAAAACACCACAAACTCAAGTTCAAAAACAAAAGAAACTCAAGTTCAAAAAACACACAAACTCAAGTTCACCAAACACGCAACTCAAGTTCAATCACAACACAAACTCAGGTTCAACAAAAACCACAAACTAAACGTCAAACATGACACAAATACAAGTTCAAAAACAACAAAAACTCAAGTTCAACCAATACCCAATTCTCAAGTTTAACAATTTCCAAAACCTCAAGTTCAAAAACAACACATGCTAAAGTTCAAAAACACCACAAACTAAAGTTCAAAAATGACACAAACTCATGTTTAACAAAAACCACAAACTCAAGTTCAACCAATACCAATTTCACAAGTTTAACATACTTCACACCATCTAGTTCACAAACACCACAAACTTAAGTTCAAACATGACACAAACTCAAGTTTAAATACACAACAAACTCAAGTTCAAACATGACACAAACTCAAGTTCAAATACACAACAAACTCAAGTTCAACAATTGCCACAAACTCAAGTTCAACAAACTTAAGTTCAAGAAACACCACAAACTCAAGATCAAACACGCCACAACCTCAAGTTAAAAAAAACACAGACTCAAGTTCAACCAGAAACAAACTCAAGTTCAAATACGACACAAACTCAAGTTCAACAAAAACCACAAACTCAAGTTCAACCAACACCTGAATCCCAAGTTTATAAATTTTCAGAACTTCAAGATCAAAAAACACATACAACAAACTCAAGTTCAAACAAGACACAAACTCAAGTTCAACAAAAACCACAAACTCAAGTTAAACCAACACCTGATTCTCAAGATTAAAAATTTTCACAATCTCAAGTTCAAATAGCACACAAACTCAAGTTAAACAAACAAAACGAACTCAAGTTCAAACACGACACAAACTCAAGTTTAACCAACACCCAAATCTCAAGTTTAACAATTGCCACAACCTCAAGTTCAACAAACACACAAAATCTAGTTCAAACACAATACAAACTCAAGTTCAAATACGACACAAACTCAAGTTCAAATACACCAAACTCAAGTTCAGCCAATACCCAATTCTCAAGTTTAACAATTTCCACAACCTCAAGTTCAAAAACACCAAAAACTCAAGTTCAACCAATACCCAATTCTCAAGTTTAACAATTTCCACACCCTCAAGTTCAAAAACACCAAAAACTCAAGTTCAAACAATACCCAATTCTCAGGTTTAACAATTTCAACAACCTCAAGTTCAAAAACAACACATGCTAAAGTTCAAAAACACCACAAACTCAAGTTCAAAAACAAAAGAAACTCAAGTTAAAAAAACACACAAACTCAAGTTCACCAAACACGCAACTCAAGATCAATCACGACACAAACTCAGGTTCAACAAAAACCACAAACTAAACGTCAAACATGACACAAATACAAGTTCAAAAACAACAAAAACTAAAGTTCAACCAATACCCAATTTTAAGTTTAACAATTTCCACAACCTCAAGTTCAAAAACAACACAGACTCAAGTTAAAAAACACCACGTACTCAAGTTCAAACACAACACAAACTCCAGCTCAACAAAAACCACAAACTCAAGTTCAGCAAACACCTGATTCTCAAGTTTAAAAATTTTCACAACCTCAAGGTCAAAAAACACACAAACTCGAGTTAAAAAAATACACAAACTTAATTTCACCAAACACGCAACTCAAGTTCAAATACACCACAAACTAAAGGTAAAACATGACACAAATTCAAGTTCGAAAACAACAAAAACTAAACTTCAAACACGACACAAACTTGGGTTCAACAAACACCAAAAACTAAAGTTCAAACACGAAACAAACTCAACTTCAAAAACACCACAAACTCAAGTTCAAACACAACAAATACTCAAGTCCAACAAACTCACTAACTCAAGTTCAACCAACACCTGATTCTCAAGTTTAACAATTTCCACAACCTCAAGTTAAACAAAAAAAACAAACTCAAGTTCAAAAACACCACAAGCTCAAGTTCAAAAAAGACAAACTCAAGTTCAAACACGACACAAACTCATGTTTAACAAAAACCACAAACTCAAGTTCAACCAATACCAATTTCACAAGTTTAACATACTTCACACCATCTAGTTCACAAATTCCACAAACTTAAGTTCAAACATGACACAAACTCAAGTTTAAATACACAACAAACTCAAGTTCAAACATGACACAAACTCAAGTTCAAATACACAACAAACTCAAGTTCAACAATTGCCACAAACTCAAGTTCAACAAACTTAAGTTCAAAAAACACACAAACTCAAGTTCAACAATCACCATGAACTCAAGTTCAAACACGACACAACTCAAGTTCAACCAACACCCAAATCTCAAGTTTAACAATTGCCAATACCTCAAGTTCAAAAAACACACAAACTCAAGTTCAAACACACAACAAACTCAAGTTCAAACAATACACAATTCTCAAGTTTAAAAATTTCCACAACCTAAAGTTCAAAAACAACAGAAACTCAAGTTCAAAAAACAAACAAACTCAATTTCACCAAACACGCAAATTCAAGTTGAAAAAAACCACAAACTAAAGTTAAAACATGACACAAACTCAAGTTCAAAAACACAATACAAACTCAAGTCATACCAATACCCAATTTTCAAGTTTAACAATTTTGACAACCTTAAGTTCAAAAACAACACAGACTCAAGTTCAAAAACACAACAAACTCAAGCTCAAACACGACACAAACTCAGGTTCAAAAAAACCAAAAACTAAAGTTCAACCAACACCTGATTCTCAAGTTTAAAAATTTTCAAAAACTCAATTTCAAAAAACACACAAACTAAAGTTAAACAAACATCATGAACTTAAGTTCAGACACGAGACAAACTCAAATTCAACCAACACCCAAATCTTAAGTTTAACAATTTCCACAGCCACAAGTTCAACAAACACACAAACTCAAGTTCAAACACACAAAAACCTAAGTTTAAACACGACACAAACTCAAATTAAAAAGCAACAAAAACTCAAGTTCAACCAATACCCAATTCTCAAGTTAAAAAATCTCCACAACCTCAAGTTCAAAAACATCACAAACTCAAGTTCAAAAACACCACAAACTCAAGTTCAAACACGACACAAACTCAAGTTCAACAAACCCCACAAACTCAAGTTCCAACATGAAACAAACTCAAGTTAAAAAAACCACAAACTCAAGTTCAAACACAACACAAACTCAAGTTCAACAAACACACAAACTCAAGTTCAAAAACACCACAAACTCAAAATCAAACACGACACGAACTCAAGTTCAACAAACACACTAACTCAAGTGAAACCAATACCCAAATATTAAGTTTAAAAATTGCCACAACCTTAAGTTCAACAAACACAAAAACTCAAGTTCAAACACGCCACAAACTCAAGTTCAAACACGACACAAACTCAAGTTCAACAAACACACTAACTCAAGTGAAACCAATACCCAAATATTAAGTTAAAAAATTGCCTACCTCAAGTTCAAAAAACACACAAACTCAAGTTCAAACACGCCACAAACTCAAGTTCAAACACGCCGCAAACTCAAGTTCAAACACGAAACAAACTCAATTTAAAAAACACCAAAAACTCAAGTTCAACCAATACCCAATTCTCAAGTTTAAAAATTTTCAGAACCTCAAGTTAAAAAAAACCACAAACATAAGTTAAAACAATCCACAAACTCAAGTTCAACAAAACCCACAAACTCAAGTTCAACCAACACCTGATACTCAAGTTTAAAAATTTTCACAGCCTCAAGTTCAAAAAACACACAAACTCAAGTTAAACAAAAAACACGAACGCAAGTTCAAACACAACACAGACTCAAGTTCAACCAACACCCAAATCTCAAGTTGGTTGCCACAACCTCAAGTTCAACAATACCCACAAACTCAAGTTCAACCAACACCTGATACTCAAGTTTAAAAATTTTCACAGCCTCAAGTTCAAAAAACACACAAACTCAAGTTAAACAAACAACACGAACGCAAGTTCAAACACGACACAAACTCAAGTTAAACCAACACCCAAATCTCAAGTTGGTTGCCACAACCTCAAGTTCAACAATACCCACAAACTCAAGTTCAACCAACACCTGATACTCAAGTTTAAAAATTTTCACAGCCTCAAGTTCAAAAAACACACAAACTCAAGTTAAACAAACAACACGAACGCAAGTTCAAAAACAACAAAAACGCAAGTTCAACCAATACCCAATTCTCATGTTTAACAAATTCCACAACCTAAAGTTCAAACACTACACAAACCCAATTTGAAAAACACAAAAAACGCAAGTTCAACCAATACCCAATTCAAGTTTAACAATTTCAACAACCTCAAGTTCAAAAACGCCACAAACTCAAGTTCAAACACGACACAAACCCAAGTTCAACGAACACCAAAAACTCGAGTTCAACAAATGTAAAAACTTTTAAGTTCAACCAACCAACCAAGTTCAAACACACCAAAAACTCGAGGTCACGAAACACGCAACTCAAGTTCAAAAATACCACAAACTCAGGTTCAAACACTACACTAACCCAATTTAAAAAACACAAAAAACGCAAGTTCAACCAATACCCAATTCTCAAGTTTAACAATTTCCACAACCTCAAGTTCAAAACCACCAAAAACTCAAGTTCAAACACATCAAAAACTCAAGTTCAACAAACACAAAAACTCAAGTTCAAAAAACCCCAAAAACTCAAGTTCAAACACACCACAAACTCAAGTTCAAAAAAACACACAAACTCAAGTTCAACCAACACCCAATTCTCAAGTTTAACAATTTCCACAAGCTCAAGTTCAAAAACACCAAAAACTCAAGTTCAAAAACACCACAAACTCAAGTTCAAACAAGACACAAACTCAAGTTCAACAAACGACACAAACGCAAGTTCAAACATGAAACAAACTCAAGTTAAAAAAAACCACAAACTCGAGTTCAAACACAAAACAAACTCAAGTTCAACAAACACACAAACTCAAGTTAAAAAACCCCACAAACTTAAGTTCCAACACGACCAAAACTCAAGTTCAACAAACACTAACTCAAGTTCATCCAACACCTGATTCTCAAGTTAAACAATCTCAATAAACTCAAGTTCAAAAACACCACAAAACTCTAGTTCAACCAATACCAAATTCTCAAGTTAAACAAATTCCACACCCTAAAGTTCAAACAAGACGCAAACTCAAGTTCAAAAACACCACAAACTCAAGTTCAAACACAAAACACCCTCAAGTTCAAACACACAAATTCAAGTTCAAAAAACACACAAACTCAAGATCAACCAACACCTGATTCTAAGGTTTAACAATTTCCACTACCTCAAGTTCAAAAACAACAGAAACTCAAGTTCAAAAACACCACAAACTCAAGTTCAAAAACAACAAAAACTCAAGATTAAAAAAAAAAACAATTTTAACCAATACCCAATTCTCAAGTTTAACAATTTCCACAACCTCAAGTTCAAAAACACCAAAAACTCAAGTTCAACCAATACCCAATTCTCAAGTTTAACAATTTCCACAACCTCAAGTTCAAAAACACCAAAAACTCAAGTTCAACCAATACCCAATTCTCAAGTTTAACAATTTCCAAAACCTCAAGTTCAAAAACAACACATGCTAAAGTTCAAAAACACCACAAACTAAAGTTCAAAAATGACACAAACTCATGTTTAACAAAAACCACAAACTCAAGTTCAACCAATACCAATTTCACAAGTTTAACATACTTCACACCATCTAGTTCACAAACACCACAAACTTAAGTTCAAACATGACACAAACTCAAGTTTAAATACACAACAAACTCAAGTTCAAACATGACACAAACTCAAGTTCAAATACACAACAAACTCAAGTTCAACAATTGCCACAAACTCAAGTTCAACAAACTTAAGTTCAAGAAACACCACAAACTCAAGATCAAACACGCCACAACCTCAAGTTAAAAAAAACACAGACTCAAGTTCAACCAGAAACAAACTCAAGTTCAAATACGACACAAACTCAAGTTCAACAAAAACCACAAACTCAAGTTCAACCAACACCTGAATCCCAAGTTTATAAATTTTCAGAACTTCAAGATCAAAAAACACATACAACAAACTCAAGTTCAAACAAGACACAAACTCAAGTTCAACAAAAACCACAAACTCAAGTTAAACCAACACCTGATTCTCAAGATTAAAAATTTTCACAATCTCAAGTTCAAATAGCACACAAACTCAAGTTAAACAAACAAAACGAACTCAAGTTCAAACACGACACAAACTCAAGTTTAACCAACACCCAAATCTCAAGTTTAACAATTGCCACAACCTCAAGTTCAACAAACACACAAAATCTAGTTCAAACACAATACAAACTCAAGTTCAAATACGACACAAACTCAAGTTCAAATACACCAAACTCAAGTTCAGCCAATACCCAATTCTCAAGTTTAACAATTTCCACAACCTCAAGTTCAAAAACACCAAAAACTCAAGTTCAACCAATACCCAATTCTCAAGTTTAACAATTTCCACACCCTCAAGTTCAAAAACACCAAAAACTCAAGTTCAAACAATACCCAATTCTCAGGTTTAACAATTTCAACAACCTCAAGTTCAAAAACAACACATGCTAAAGTTCAAAAACACCACAAACTCAAGTTCAAAAACAAAAGAAACTCAAGTTCAAAAAACACACAAACTCAAGTTCACCAAACACGCAACTCAAGATCAATCACAACACAAACTCAGGTTCAACAAAAACCACAAACTAAACGTCAAACATGACACAAATACAAGTTCAAAAACAACAAAAACTCAAGTTCAACCAATACCCAATTCTCAAGTTTAACAATTTCCAAAACCTCAAGTTCAAAAACAACACATGCTAAAGTTCAAAAACACCACAAACTAAAGTTCAAAAATGACACAAACTCATGTTTAACAAAAACCACAAACTCAAGTTCAACCAATACCAATTTCACAAGTTTAACATACTTCACACCATCTAGTTCACAAACACCACAAACTTAAGTTCAAACATGACACAAACTCAAGTTTAAATACACAACAAACTCAAGTTCAAACATGACACAAACTCAAGTTCAAATACACAACAAACTCAAGTTCAACAATTGCCACAAACTCAAGTTCAACAAACTTAAGTTCAAGAAACACCACAAACTCAAGATCAAACACGCCACAACCTCAAGTTAAAAAAAACACAGACTCAAGTTCAACCAGAAACAAACTCAAGTTCAAATACGACACAAACTCAAGTTCAACAAAAACCACAAACTCAAGTTCAACCAACACCTGAATCCCAAGTTTATAAATTTTCAGAACTTCAAGATCAAAAAACACATACAACAAACTCAAGTTCAAACAAGACACAAACTCAAGTTCAACAATAACCACAAACTCAAGTTAAACCAACACCTGATTCTCAAGATTAAAAATTTTCACAATCTCAAGTTCAAATAGCACACAAACTCAAGTTAAACAAACAAAACGAACTCAAGTTCAAACACGACACAAACTCAAGTTTAACCAACACCCAAATCTCAAGTTTAACAATTGCCACAACCTCAAGTTCAACAAACACACAAAATCTAGTTCAAACACAATACAAACTCAAGTTCAAATACGACACAAACTCAAGTTCAAATACACCAAACTCAAGTTCAGCCAATACCCAATTCTCAAGTTTAACAATTTCCACAACCTCAAGTTCAAAAACACCAAAAACTCAAGTTCAACCAATACCCAATTCTCAAGTTTAACAATTTCCACACCCTCAAGTTCAAAAACACCAAAAACTCAAGTTCAAACAATACCCAATTCTCAGGTTTAACAATTTCAACAACCTCAAGTTCAAAAACAACACATGCTAAAGTTCAAAAACACCACAAACTCAAGTTCAAAAACAAAAGAAACTCAAGTTCAAAAAACACACAAACTCAAGTTCACCGAACACGCAACTCAAGATCAATCACAACACAAACTCAGGTTCAACAAAAACCACAAACTAAACGTCAAACATGACACAAATACAAGTTCAAAAACAACAAAAACTCAAGTTCAACCAATACCCAATTCTCAAGTTTAACAATTTCCAAAACCTCAAGTTCAAAAACAACACATGCTAAAGTTCAAAAACACCACAAACTAAAGTTCAAAAATGACACAAACTCATGTTTAACAAAAACCACAAACTCAAGTTCAACCAATACCAATTTCACAAGTTTAACATACTTCACACCATCTAGTTCACAAACACCACAAACTTAAGTTCAAACATGACACAAACTCAAGTTTAAATACACAACAAACTCAAGTTCAAACATGACACAAACTCAAGTTCAAATACACAACAAACTCAAGTTCAACAATTGCCACAAACTCAAGTTCAACAAACTTAAGTTCAAGAAACACCACAAACTCAAGATCAAACACGCCACAACCTCAAGTTAAAAAAAACACAGACTCAAGTTCAACCAGAAACAAACTCAAGTTCAAATACGACACAAACTCAAGTTCAACAAAAACCACAAACTCAAGTTCAACCAACACCTGAATCCCAAGTTTATAAATTTTCAGAACTTCAAGATCAAAAAACACATACAACAAACTCAAGTTCAAACAAGACACAAACTCAAGTTCAACAATAACCACAAACTCAAGTTAAACCAACACCTGATTCTCAAGATTAAAAATTTTCACAATCTCAAGTTCAAATAGCACACAAACTCAAGTTAAACAAACAAAACGAACTCAAGTTCAAACACGACACAAACTCAAGTTTAACCAACACCCAAATCTCAAGTTTAACAATTGCCACAACCTCAAGTTCAACAAACACACAAAATCTAATTCAAACACAATACAAACTCAAGTTCAAATACGACACAAACTCAAGTTCAAATACACCAAACTCAAGTTCAGCCAATACCCAATTCTCAAGTTTAACAATTTCCACAACCTCAAGTTCAAAAACACCAAAAACTCAAGTTCAACCAATACCCATTTTCTCAAGTTTAACAATTTCCACACCCTCAAGTTCAAAAACACCAAAAACTCAAGTTCAAACAATACCCAATTCTCAGGTTTAACAATTTCAACAACCTCAAGTTCAAAAACAACACATGCTAAAGTTCAAAAACACAACAAACTCAAGTTCAAAAACAAAAGAAACTCAAGTTCAAAAAACACACAAACTCAAGTTCACCAAACACGCAACTCAAGATCAATCACAACACAAACTCAGGTTCAACAAAAACCACAAACTAAACGTCAAACATGACACAAATACAAGTTCAAAAACAACAAAAACTCAAGTTCAACCAATACCCAATTCTCAAGTTTAACAATTTCCAAAACCTCAAGTTCAAAAACAACACATGCTAAAGTTCAAAAACACCACAAACTAAAGTTCAAAAATGACACAAACTCATGTTTAACAAAAACCACAAACTCAAGTTCAACCAATACCAATTTCACAAGTTTAACATACTTCACACCATCTAGTTCACAAACACCACAAACTTAAGTTCAAACATGACACAAACTCAAGTTTAAATACACAACAAACTCAAGTTCAAACATGACACACACTCAAGTTCAAATACACAACAAACTCAAGTTCAACAATTGCCACAAACTCAAGTTCAACAAACTTAAGTTCAAGAAACACCACAAACTCAAGATCAAACACGCCACAACCTCAAGTTAAAAAAAACACAGACTCATGTTCAACCAGAAACAAACTCAAGTTCAAATACGACACAAACTCAAGTTCAACAAAAACCACAAACTCAAGTTCAACCAACACCTGAATCCCAAGTTTATAAATTTTCAGAACTTCAAGATCAAAAAACACATACAACAAACTCAAGTTCAAACAAGACACAAACTCAAGTTCAACAATAACCACAAACTCAAGTTAAACCAACACCTGATTCTCAAGATTAAAAATTTTCACAATCTCAAGTTCAAATAGCACACAAACTCAAGTTAAACAAACAAAACGAACTCAAGTTCAAACACGACACAAACTCAAGTTTAACCAACACCCAAATCTCAAGTTTAAATATTGCCACAACCTCAAGTTCAACAAACACACAAAATCTAGTTCAAACACAATACAAACTCAAGTTCAAATACGACACAAACTCAAGTTCAAATACACCAAACTCAAGTTCAGCCAATACCCAATTCTAAAGTTTAACAATTTCCACAACCTCAAGTTCAAAAACACCACAAACTTAAGTTCAAACATGACACAAACTCAAGTTTAAATACACAACAAACTCAAGTTCAAACACGACACAAACTCAAGTTCAACAAAACCCACAAACTCAAGTTCAAACAATACCTGATGCTCAAGTTGAACAATTGCCACAACCTCATGTTCAACAAGCACACAAACTCAAGTTCAAAAACACCACAAACTCAAGTTTAAACACGACACAAACTCAAATTCAACAAACGCCACAAACTCAAGTTCAAACATGACACAAACTCAAGTTCAAACACGACACAAACTCAAGTTGAAACACAACACAAACTCAAGTTCAGCCAATACCCAATTCTCAAGTTTAACAATTTCCACAACCTCAAGTTCAAAAACACCAAAAACTCAAGTTCAAACAATACCCAATTCTCAGGTTTAACAATTTCAACAACCTCAAGTTCAAAAACAACACATGCTAAAGTTCAAAAACACCACAAACTCAAGTTCAACCAACACCTGATACTCAAGTTTAAAAATTTTCACAGCCTCAAGTTCAAAAAACACACAAACTCAAGTTAAACAAACAACACGAACGCAAGTTCAAACACGACACAAACTCAAGTTCAACCAACACCCAAATCTTAAGTTGGTTGCCACAACCTCAAGTTCAAACACGCCACAAACTCAAGTTCAAACACACCACAAACTCAAGTTCAACAATTGCACAAACTCAAGTTCAAACACGAAACAAACTCAATTTAAAAAACACCAAAAACTCAAGTTCAACCAATACCCAATTCTCAAATTTAACAATTTCCACAATGTCAAGTTAAAACAAAACACACACTCAAGTTAGAAAAAACCACAAACTCAAGTTCAAACACGACACAAACTCAAGTTCAACAAAACCCACAAACTCAAGTTCAAACAATACCTGATGCTCAAGTTGAACAATTGCCACAACCTCAAGTTCAACAAGCACACAAACTCAAGTTCAAAAACACCACAAACTCAAGTTTAAACACGACACAAACTCAAATTCAACAAACGCCACAAACTCAATTTCAACCAACACCTGATTCTCACGTTTAAAAATTTTCACAACCTCAAGTTCAAAAAACACACAAATTCAAGTTAAACAAATAACAGGAACGCAAGTTCAAAAACAACACAAACTCAAGTTCAACCATAACCCAAATCTCAAGTTTAACAATTGTCAAAACCTCAAGTACAACAAACACACAAACTCAAGTTAAAAAACACACCACAAACTCAAGTTTAAACACGACACAAACTCAAGTTCAAAAACAACAAAAACCCAAGTTCAACCAATACCCAATTCTCATGATTAACAAATTCCACAACCTAAAGTTCAAAAACACCACAAACCCAAGTTCAACAACACCACAAACTCAAGTTCAACAAACACACTAACTCAAGTTCAACAGACAACTGATTCTAAAGTTTAACAATTTCCACAACCTCAAGTTCTACAAACAAAAGACTCAAGTTCAAAAACCACCACAAACTCAAGTTAAAACACAACGAAAACCCAAGTTCAAGACACACAAAATCAAGTTTGACAATTGCCACAACCTCAAGTCCAAACAATTCCACACCCTCAAGTTCAAAAACACCACAAACTCAAGTTCAAACACGACACAAACTGAAGTTTAACAAATGCCAAAAACTCAAATTCAAACATGAAACAAACTCAAGTTAAAAATTATCACTAACTCAAGTTTAAACACAACACAAACTCAAGTTCAACAAACACACAAACTCAAGTTCAAACATGACACAAACTCAAGTTTAAACACGACACAAACTCAAGTTAAAAAAAATCAGGAACTCAAGTTCAACCAATACCCAATTCTCAAGTTTAACAATTTTCACAACTTCAAGTTCAAAAACAACACAGACTCAAGTTAAAAAAAAACACAAACTGAAGTTCAAACACGACACAACCTCAAGTTCAACAAAAACCACAAACTCAAGTTCAACCAACACCTGATTCTCACGTTAAAAAATTTTCACAACCTCAAGTTCAAAAAACACACAAATTCAAGTTAAACAAATAACAGGAACGCAAGTTCAAAAACAACACAAACTCAAGTTCAACCATAACCCAAATCTCAAGTTTAACAATTGTCAAAACCTCAAGTACAACAAACACACAAACTCAAGTTAAAAAACACACCACAAACTCAAGTTTAAACACGACACAAACTCAAGTTCAAAAACAACAAAAACTCAAGTTCAACCAATACCCAATTCCAAGTTTAAAAATTTTCACAACCTGAAGTTCAAAAACAACACAGTCTGAAGTTAAAAAAAACACAAACTCAAGTTCAAACACAACACAAACTCAAGTTAAACAAACACCCAAAACTCAAGTTTGATCACATCACAAACTCAAGTTCAACAAACACACTAACTCAAGTTCAACAGACAACTGATTCTGAAGTTTAACAATTTCCACAACCTCAAGTTCTACAAACAAAAGACTCAAGTTCAAAAACCACCACAAACTCAAGTTAAAACACAACGAAAACCCAAGTTCAACAGACACACAAAATCAAGTTTAACAATTGCCACAACCTCAAGTCCAAACAATTCCACACCCTCAAGTTCAAAAACACCACAAACTCAAGTTCAAACACGACACAAACTGAAGTTTAACAAATGCCAAAAACTCAAATTCAAACATGAAACAAACTCAAGTTAAAAATTATCACTAACTCAAGTTTAAACACAACACAAACTCAAGTTCAACAAACACACAAACTCAAGTTCAAACATGACACAAACTCAAGTTCTACAAACACACTAACTTAAGTTCAAACACGACACAAACTCAAGTTCAACAAACACACTAACTCAAGTTTAACAATTGCCACAACCTCATGTTCAACAAATTCCACAAACTCAAATTCAAAAACAACACAGACTCAAGTTCAAACACAACACAATCTCAAGTTCATCCAACACCAAAATCTCAAGTTTAACAATTGCCACAACCTCAAGTTCAACAAACACACAAACTCAAGTTCGGCAGACAACTGATTCTCAAGTTTAACAATTTCCACAACCTCAAGTTCAAAAACAACAGACTCAAGTTCAAACACAACACAAACTCAAGTTCAACAAATGCCCAAAACTCAAATTCAAACACAACACAAACTCAAGTTCAACAAATGCCCAAAACTAAAATTCAAACACAACACAAACTCAAGTTCAACAAACACACAAACTCAAGTTTAACAAATGCCACAACCTCAAGTTCAAACCATTCCACACCCTCAAGTTCAAAAACACCACATACTCAAGTTCAAACACGAAACAAACTCAAGTTCAACAAATGCCAAAAACTCAAATTCAAACACGAAACAAACTCAAGTTCAAAAACACCACAAACTTAAGTTCAAACACAACACAAACTCAAGTTCAACAAACACACAAAATCAAGTTCAAACATGACACAAACTCAAGTTCAACAAACACACTAACTTAAGTTCAAACACGACACAAACTCAAGTTCAACAAACACACTAACTCAAGTTTAACAATTGCCACAATCTCATGTTCAACAAATTCCACAAACTCAAATTCAAAAACAACACATACTCAAGTTCAAACACGACACAATCTCAAGTTCATCCAACACCAAAATCTCAAGTTTAACAATTGCCACAACCTCAAGTTCAACAAACACACAAACTCAAGTTCAAACACAACACAAACTCAAGTTCAACAAATGCCAAAAACTCAAATTCAAACACGAAACAAACTCAAGTTAAAAAACACCACAAACTCAAGTTCAAACACAACACAAACTCAAGTTCAACAAACACACAAACTCAAGTTTGACAATTGCCACAACCTCAAGTTCAAACAATTCCACACCCTCAAGTTCAAAAACACCACAAACTCAAGTTCAAACACAACACAAACTCAAGTTCAACAAATGCCAAAAACTCAAATTCAAACACGAAAAACAAACTCAAGTTAAAAAACACCACAAACTCAAGTTCAAACACAACACAAACTCAAGTTCAACAAACACACAAAGTCAAGTTCAAACACAAAATAAAACTCAAGTTCAACAAACACACAAACTCAAGTTTGACAATTGCTACAACCTCAAGTTCAAACAATTCCACACCCTCAAGTTAAAAAACACCACAAACTCAAGTTCAAACACAACACAAACTCAAGTTCAACAAACACACAAACTCAAGTTTGACAATTGCCACAACCTCAAGTTCAAACAATTCCACACCCTCAAGTTCGAAAACACCACAAACTCAAGTTCAAACAATTCCACACCCTCAAGTTCAAAAACACCACAAACTAAAGTTCAAACACGACACAAACTGAAGTTTAACAAATGCCAAAAACTCAAATTCAAACACGAAACAAACTCCAGTTAAAAAACACCACAAACTCAAGTTCAAACACAACACAAACTCAAGTTAAACAAACACACAAACTCAAGTTCAAACATGACACAAACTCAAGTTCAACAAACACACAAACTCAAGTTCAACAAACACAAACTCAAGTTCAAACATGACACAAACTCAAGTTCAACAAACACACAAACTCAAGTTCAACAATGCCACAAACTCAAGTTCAAACACAACACAAACTCAAGTTCAACAAACACACAAACTTAAGTTAAAAAACACCACAAACTCAAGTTGAAACACGACACAAACTCAAATTCAACAAACACACAAACTCAAATTCAACTCCAACTCCTAATTCTCAAGTTTAACAATTTCCACAACCTTAAGTTCAAAAACAACAGAAACTCAATTTAAAAAAAAAGCAAACTCAAGTTCACCAAACACACAAATTCAAGTTCAAAAACGACACAAACTCAAGTTCAAAAACGACACAAACTAAAGTTCAAAAACACCAAAGACTCAAGTTCAAACAAGAAACACAAACTCAAGTTCAAAAACACCAAAAAGTAAAGTTCAAACAAGACACAAACTCAAGTTAAATGAACACCACACAGTCAAGTTCAAACACGACAGAAAGTCAAGTTAAACAAACAACACAAACTCATGTTCAAACAGGACACAAACTCATGTTCAACCAACAGTCAAATCTAAAGATTAACAATTGCCAAAAACTCAAGTTAAAAAACAACAAAAATTCAAGTTAAAACACGCCACAAACTCCAGTTAGACAAGCAAACAAACTCAAGTTCAACAATTGCCACCAACTTAAGTTCAGGGAAAAATACAGACTCAAGTTCAAAAAAATGCCAAAATTTCAAATTCAACAAATGACCTTAACTCACATTTAACACTTGCCAAAAACTCAAGTTCAACAAACTCAAGTTCAAAAATTGCAACAAACTCAAGTTCAAAAAACACACAAATTCAAATTCAAAAACACCACAACACCGAATCTGAAGTTCAACCAACACCCAAATCTCAAGTTTAACAATTGCAACAACTTCAAGTTCAAAGACAACAGAAACTCAAATTCAAAAACTCCACAACTCAAGTTAAAAAAACCACAAAAATTTAAGTTCAAAAATACCACAATCTCAAGTTCAAACACGACACAAAGTAAGGTTCAACAAACACACAAACTCAAGTTTAACCATTACCCAATTCTCAGGTTTAACAATTTCCACATCCTCAAGTTCAAAAAAACCACAAACTAAAGTTCTAAACGACACAAACTTAAGTTCAACAAACACACGAACTCAAGTTCAATCAATACCCAATTCTCATGTTTAAAAAATTCAAAAACCTCAAGTTCAGAAACAAAACAAAATCAAGTTCAAACACGCCAAAAACTCAATTTCAACATACAGACAAACTCAAGTTCAAAAGCACTCCACAAACTCAAGTTCAAACACGCCACAAACTCAAGTTCAACAAACACAAAAACTCAAGTTCGAAAACACCACGAACTCAAGTTCAAACACGCAACAAACTCAAGTTCAATCAACACCGAAATCTCAAGTTTAACAATTTCCACAACCTCAAGTTCAAAAACCACAGAAACTCAAGTTCAAACATACCACAAACTCAAATTCAAAAAAAGCCACAATCTCAATTTCAACCAACACCCATATCTCAAGTTTAACAATTGCCAAAACCTAAAGTTCAGAGAAAAATACAGACTCAAGGTTAACAATTTCCACAAGCTCAAGTTCAAACACGACACAAATTCAAGTTCAAACACGACACAAACTCAAACAACACCCAAATATCAAGTTTAACATTTGCCAAAACCTCAAGTTCGAAAACACCACAAACTCACGTTCAAACATGCAAAAACTCAAGTTCAACAAACACACAAACTCAATTTCAAAAACACCACAAACTCAAGTTCTAAACGACAAAAACTCAAGTTCAAACACACAAACTCAAGTTCAACCAATGCCCAATTCGTAAGTTTAACAATTTCCACAACCTCAAGTTAAAAAAAAACAAAAACAAAAAAGTTCAGACACACCACAAACTCAAGTTCAAAAAACACACAGACTCAAGTTCAAGTATAACCAGAAAATCTAGTTCGAACACTTCACAAACTCAAGTTCAAAAACACCACAATCTCAAGTTCAACCAACACCAAAGTCACAAGTTTAACAATTGCCACAAACTTCAGTTCAAAAAACACACAAGCTCAAGATCAAAAACACAACAAACTCAAGTTCAAACACGATACACAAACTCAAGTACAACAAACGCCACAAATTCAAGTTCAAATATTGCCAGCACCTAAAGTTCAGAGAAAAATACAGATTCAAGGTTAACAATTGCCACAAACTCAAGTTCAACAAACACCACAAGCTTAAGTTCAAAAAATGCCAAAATTTCAAATTCAACAAATGACCTATACTCACATTAAACAATTGCCACAAACTTAAGTTCAAAAAACACACAAACTCAAGTTCAAAAACACCACAAACTTAAGTCCGAAAAACACACAAACTCAAGTTCAAAAACACCACAAACTCAAGTTCAAACAACACACAAATCTCAAGTTTAAAAAACACACAAACTCACGTTCAAAAACACCAAAAACTCAAGTTCAAAAAACACACAAAATCAAGTTCAAAAACACCACAAAGTCAAGTTCAAACAAGACACAAAGTCAAGTTAAATGAACACCACAAATTTCAACAAATGTCAAAGTTTTAAGTTCAACCAACACCCAAATCTAAAGCTTAACAATTGCCAAAACCTCAAATTAAAAAACACCAAAAATTCAAGTTAAAACACGCCACAAACTCAAGTTCAACAAACGCCACAAACTCAAGTTCAAAAACACCACAAATCAAGTTCAAAAATCACAAAAACTTAAGTTCAAAAACAACAGAAACTCAAGTTAAAACACGCCACAAACTCAAGTTCAAAAACACCACAAACTCAAGTTCAAACAACACACAAAGTTTAACAATTGCCACAAATTTAAGTTTAAATAAACACACAAACTAAGGTTCAAAAACACCAAAGACTCAAGTTCAAACAAGAAACACAAACTCAAGTTCAAAAACACCACAAAGTTCAACAAATGTCAAAGTTTTAAGTTCAACCAACACCCAAATCTAAAGATTAACAATTGCCAAAAACTCAAGTTAAAAAACAACAAAAATTCAAGTTAAAACACGCCACAAACTCAAGTTAGACAAACAAACAAACTCAATTTCAACCAGCACCCAAATCTTAAGTGTAACATTTGCCACAACCTCAAGTTAAAAAACAACAGTAACTCAAGTTCAAACACGACACAAACTCAAGTTCAACCAAATCCCAAGTCTCTAGTTTAACAATTTCAACAACCTCAAGTTCAAAAAACCAACAGAAACTCAAGTTCAAACACGCCACAAACTCAAGTACAACAAACGCCACAAACTCAAGTTCAACAATTGCCACCAACTAAAGTTCAGGGAAAAATACAGACTCAAGTTCAACAATTGCCACAAACTTAAGTTCAACAAACACCACAATCTTAAATTCAAAAAATGCCAAAATTTCAAATTCAACAAATGACCAAAACTCACATTTAACAATTGCCAAAAACTCAAGTTCAACAAACTCAAGTTCAAAAATTGCAACAAACTCAAGTTAAAAAAACACACAAATTCAAGTTCAAAAACACCACAACACCGAATCTGAAGTTCAACCAACACCCAAATCTCAAGTTTAACAATTGCAACAACTTCAAGTTCAAAGACAACAGAAACTCAAATTCAAAAACTCCACAAACTCAAGTTAAATGAACACAAAAATTCAAGTTCAAAAACACCACAATCTCAAGTTCAAACACGACACAAACTAAGGTTCAACAAACACACAAACTCAAGTTTAACCATTACCCAATTCTCAGGTTTAACAATTTCCACATCCTCAAGTTCAAAAACACCACAAACTCAAGTTCTAAACAACACAAACTAAAGTTCAACAAACACACGAACTCAAGTTCAATCAATACCCAATTCTCATGTTTAACAAATTCAAAAACCTCAAGTTCAGAAACAAAACAAAATCAAGTTCAAACACGCCAAAAACTCAATTTCAACATACAGACAAACTCAAGTTCAAAAACACGCCACAAACTCAAGTACAACAAACGCCACAAATTCAAGTTCAACAATTGCCACCAACTAAAGTTCAGAGAAAAATACAGACTCAAGGTTAACAATTGCCACAAACTCAAGTTCAACAAACATCACAAGCTGAAGTTCAAAAAATGCCAAAATTTCAAATTCAACAAATGACCTATACTCACATTAAACAATTGCCATAAACTCACGTTCAACAAACTCAAGTTCAAAAATTGCAACAAACTCAAGTTCAAAAACACCACAAACTTAAACACCGAAACTTTATTTCAACCAACACCCAAATCTCAAGTTTAACAATTGCCACAACTTCATGTTCAAAAACAACAGAAACTCATATTCAAAGACACCAAAAACTCAAGTTAAAAAAAAACCATACAAATTCAAGATCACAAAACAGCACAATATTAAGTTCAAACACGACACAAACTCAGGTGCAAAAAAACCACAAAATCAAGTTCAAACACGCCACAAACTCAAGTTTAACAATTGCCACTAAATAAAGGACACTAAAAACCAAAGACTCAAGTTCAAAACTCAAGTTAAAAAAAAACAAAAACTCAAGTTCAGACACACCACAAACTCAAGTTCAAAAAACACACAGACTCAAGTTCAAAAATAACCAGAAAATCTAGTTCAAACACTTCACAAACACACAAACTCAAGTTTAACCAATACCCAATTCTCACCTTTAACAATTACCACAACCTCAAGTTCAAAAACACACAAACTCAAGTTCAAAAACACCACAACCTAGAGTGTAAACACGACACAAACTCAAGTTTAAAAAAACCACAAACTCAAATGCAACATTTGCCACAAACTTAATTTCAACATACTCAAGTTCATAAGTTGCCACAAACTTTTGTTAAAAAACCACACAAATTCTAGTTCAAAAAAATCCAAAAACAAAAGTTCAAACAAGACACAAACTCAAGATCAACCAACACCCAAACCTCAAGTTTAACAATTGCCACAACCTCAAGTTCAAAGACAACAGATACTCAAGTTCAAACACGCCACAAACTCAAGTTCAAATACGACACAAACTCAAGTTCAAAAACACCACAAACTCAAGTTCAACAAATGCCACAAACTCAAGTTCAAACACATCACAAACTCAAGTTCAACAAATGCCACAAACTCAAGTTCAAAGATGCCACCAACTAGAGTTCACTAAAAACCACAAACTCAAGTTCAACAAACTCAAGTTCATAAATTGCCACAAACTCAAGATAAAAAACACACAAACTGAAATTCAAACATGACACAAACTCAAGTTCAAAAACACCACAAACTCAAGTTCAACCAAAACCCAGATCTCAAGTTTAACAATTGCCACAACCTCTAGTTCAAAAACAACACAAACTCAAGTTCAAACACGCCACAAACTCATTTTCAAACATGCCACAAACTCAAGTTTAACAATTGCCACTAAATAAAGGACACTAAAAACCAAAGACTCAAGTTCAAAACTCAAGTTAAAAAAAAACAAAAACTCAAGTTCAGACACACCACAAACTCAAGTTCAAAAAACACACAGACTCAAGTTCAAAAATAACCAGAAAATCTAGTTCAAACACTTCACAAACACACAAACTCAAGTTTAGCCAATACCCAATTCTCAAGTTTAACAATTTCCACAACCTTAAGTTCAAAAACAACACAAACTCAAGTTCAAAAACACCACAAACTCAATTCAAAAATCACCACAAACTCAAGTTCATACAGGACACAAACTCAAGTTCAAAAAACAGACAAACTCAAGTTCAACCAACACCCGATTCTCAGGTTTAACAATTTCCACAGCCTCAAGTTTAAAAAACACCACAAACTCAAGTTGAAACACGCCTTAAACTCAAGTTCAAACACTTCACAAACTCAAGTTCAAAAACACCACACAAACTGAAGTTCAAAAACGACACAAACTCAAGTTCAACAAACACAACAAGTCAAGTTCAAGCAATACCCGATCCTCAAGTTCAACAATTTCCACAAACTTAAGTTCAAAAACACCAGAACCTCAAGTTCAAAAAACATAATAAACTCAAGTTCAAATATGCCACAAACTCAAGTTTAATGAACACCTCAAACTCAAGTTCAACCAACACTCGATTCTCAAGTTTAACAATTGCCACAACCTTAAAAAAAACACAAACTCAAGTTCAAACACTTCACAAACTCAAGTTCAACAAACGCCACAAACTCAAGTTCAACAAACGCCACAAACTCAAGTTCAACAATTGCCACCAACTAAAGTTCACTAAAACCACAAACTCAAGTTCAACAATTGCCAAAAAATCAAGCCAAACAAACTCAAGTTCATAAGTTGCCACAAACTTCAAAAACGACACAAACTCAAGTTCAACAAACAAAACTAACTATTTAGACTAATTTTGAGGTGTTTGAGAGGTTTTTTGTAGACTTACCCTAGTGGTCCTAAGTTGTTGTTGATGTGAGGCGTTTCTTCTCCAGTAGTCTAAAATCTGTTGGAGGGGGGAAAAGGTTCCAGCTGTCCAGCCGCGGCGGCAGCAGGGTGTCTGAAGTCCGGGGTCCTCGGCAGGGGAAAGAAGATCGGCGCTCCGCGGGAAGGTTTGCTGGGACTCGGTGCCGTCGGCGGGTCGAAGCTCGGTGGTGGGCGGCTTGGAGTGACGGAGGTGCGGCGTCTTCTTTCAGTTGGCGGCGCGGCGTCTTCCTCGATGGTGGTCCGTCTTCTTGGTCCAGTGGTCAGTGCTTTGTCTCAATTACAGGAACCGTAATCGCTCTTTAGTGCACAGCACATAAATGTGCTTTAGACAGGAGAAGACATCCCCAGAGTTGGGCTCGAGTCATGGTTTTTGCTGTTCCTCTCAGACATGGTTGTGTTCTCTTCTCGATGTTTGTATTCCAGAATGGATATCTCTTGGTTGTATTTTAAACTTTCAAGTTGTTTTAAGTTAATTTTAGTGTAGTTTATTGTTTTAAATTGAGTTTTGCTACATTAAATTTGTATGCAATCGCAAGGGATTGTGGGTATTTTAGTTCTGAGGGATGAGAGCCTAAGGAATCAATCTTCATGTTACAGCAAAGGATTGTGGGTAAAACCGTGAGTGAGTGAGGTACTTCCTTTCTGGCATGAGAGCCTTGGGAATCAATCTCCCTGTTGCAGCAAAGGATTGTGGGTAAAACCGTGAGTGAGGGAGGTACATTTTTCCTGGCATGAGAACCTCAGGAGTCAGTCCTTCCTAAGAAAAAAGAGGGGAGGGGGGAAGAAAAACAAAAGCACGGGAACCCTAAAATAAAATAAAATAAAATAATATAATATAATATAAAACAATGAAAAAATGAAAAAATAAAAGAAGAACAAAAGTGGATTGCAAAAGGGAAAGGGGAAGAAAAAAGGAAAAAAAGAAGTGTCAAGAGCAAATAGCAAAAATCAGAAGTGAGCTTAAAAACAGAGAACAGTTCCCTAAAAGAAAGACAGAAATGTAAATCTGATCAATGTCCTAAGGGAAAATCTGTACGTGTGTGTGTGTGTTCTTTTTTGCTAGCTTAGTCTGGTGTCACTGATGGTCAGTTATTGATAAGTATTTATTATTTAAATTTTTGATGAAGTTGTTTGTAGTGGGGTTAGCCGGCTAATTTTAGAGTGTTAAAAAAGATGTTAGAGGGGGAGGATTTAGGGGGCACGGCGGTTCCCCTTCAGGTCTCTCTTAATCCTCCGTATAGGTGACCCAACAGGGGTTACCCCCCGGCCGGGGTAGGCCTAGGCTGAAGATCACCTATTTGTCCTCTGTGAAGGTGAAAATAAAGGGGCAGGGGAGGGAATAAGAAAGGGGGGGTGTTAGAGAGAGGGGGAGAGATGAGGGCGAGAGATGAGGGAGAGAGATGAGGGAGGGAGGGAGAGAGAGAGAGAGAGAGAGAGAGAGAGAGAGAGGTGTGTGTGTGTGTGAGAGAGAGAGAGAGAGAGAGAAGGGAAGAGGGAGAGGGGGGTTTAAGGGAGAGGTGGAGATGGTGGAAAATAAAGATTGGTGAGGGGGATTTGGTGGCGGATGAAACATCCCATAGCTCCCCAGCTCTCACCATCCATGTGAGGAGAGTGAGCAAGGGACATAGTCCCCCGACCCGACTAGGTCTAGGCTCTGCTCTCCTCACGGTCCTCACAAGATACAAAGAGACATGTATACGTGGAAGTGAGAGTTCTCATGGCAGAGTTTTGGGTTTGGTTTGAGCTGAGTTGGTCAGTCGATAATTGATTACTATTTTAAGTTCTAAAAGTAGATAGAGTCAAAAAGTCACAGAGGATTGTGGTGGGAGCAGGTGGTCCGTCTGGCACCATTCTGCTCATGCAGGGATTCGAGTGATAGAAAGAGAATAGATCTTGCCACCGTGACTCGCCATTGAGACTCTCCTCACCTGCTGGTTTTCATCCTCTGATAGGAGAGAGAGGTACAGATCAGGAGAGAGGGAGAAAAGGAGGGGGGCAGGGTGGGGTCAGGAGTTAATTTGTCTTGAAAAGTATTTATCTTTTTGTCATTGCTGTTAGGGTTTAGATGTTTTTTGTTTAGTTATCTGTGGAATGTAGTGTTAGTATAGGTTCCAAGGTGGAGGATTCTTTGGAATTCACTCTCACCCTTGAACCTGGAAGATCTTAGATTCTATAAAGGGGGGGAAAGGGGGGGGGGGTGAGAGGTTGTGTGCACAGAAGAAGCATGAGCTCAGACTATTCTCGGAATGATATTGTGACAAGTCTGTCCGAAGGCAACTGGCTGGTTAGGTGTGGGAAAGACATACAGTGATAGCCCCTGCTTTCGTAAGTTGACTTGGCGGTTTGGGGTAGGCTGATCAAGGGCTTGCACTGGCTGGCGCATGTCGACATATCACATGTTCCCAGTCAAGTCTCCAAGCTCAATCTGTGTGTAAAAGTTATGTGTTGGTAGGAAGTTTAATGACTCAGCTCAATTGGTATGCTATGCTGTCTATCTTTTAGACTATGTGTTTGTAGAGCAAAATTATGTATATATTATATTACAGGGCTAGGGTAAGGTTAAAGGTTTTTGGCGTTAGGGTTAAAATCACTGTCCAAAACCTTTGTAGGAACTCTTTTCCAACCTTTTGGAGTTAGCTAGACCAAAAAAAAAAAAATGAAAAATGAAAAAAAAAATGTTTGGGGTGTGAAGGCTTCCTTAAGTTAATACCTGGGTATTAGGTTGGGGGATAGGGTAAGGTTTAAGGTTTTGAGCGTTAGGGTTAAAAACACTGTCCAATATTTTTGGGGAACATGTTTCAGACCTTGTAGAGTTAGTTAGACCAAAAAAAATAAAAAATAAAAAATAAAAAATAAAAATTTTGGTTTGGTAGGGCATCCTTAAGGTAATACCCGGGTATAAGGTTACAGGGCTAGGTAAAGGTTAAAGGTTTTTGTTGTTAGGGTTAAAATCACTGTCCAATATTTTTAAGGAACATGTTTCAGACCTTTTGGAGTCAGTTAGACCAAAAAAAAAAACGAAAAATGAAAAAAAAAATGTTTGGGGTGTTAAGGTTTCCTGAAGGTAAAACCCGGGTATTAGGTTACGGGGCTATGGTAAGATTTAAGGTTTTTGGCTTTAGGGTTAAAATCACTGTCCAAAACCTTTTTAGGAACATGTTTCAAACCATTTGGGGTTGGTTACACCAAAAAAAAATGTAAAATGAAAAAAAATATTTGGGGTGTTGTGGGAACTCATATATCATACCTATCATTTAGTCATTGTTTCAGGTAATTAACTGTTTTCTTATTGTGTTTACATTATTTTGTGTGCTCATTGCGGACATGTACATATGAGTCAGAATAGAAGGTTTAATGCTAACATGGGGGCAATTGACCACTGTGTCACAATGTATAGAACAGAGACTTTCAGTATAGAAGGATTTTGGCTTATGCTGAGAAGTGCCAAGGGTTGGTAAGTATGGTTTTAAACTGTTATGCCTTAACAGTCATTTATTTGAAGTGTGTATTATAATCACAACAGTCATTTATTAAAAGTGTTCCTTATAAAAGTGCTCTATGACCCTGACATATGCCTCAGATAATGATGTGCCTTTCATTAATAGATGTGCAGGTGCTAGTCAGAGATGTGAACAACAGGACGAGGGAGGAAGATCACTCTGTCCTGAGAAGATGGGGAGGTGTAAAGGGAGGGTTTGTATGCCCAGCAGTCTGCCCAGTGGGAACTCAGTGAAAGCTTGGAATACATGACGCAAATATGATAAAAAAGGAGACAAGCGCTGGATGCATCCAAGGTCAACTTCCCTGAAACCACGGTTTCCGTCAGGTAAAAAAAATAGAACAATACGTGCTTGTTTGTCCATAGAGAAACACTGGGGACTGCTGGTTATGTAAACTCTCCGCCCAAAAAGATAATGAGACGCCTCCTAGGGTATAACTATGTAGCGTTGGGGTCAAAAAGAGGGCTCAGGTTAGGTTTGGAGTTGGGCGCCAGACAGGGGAACTAATCATCCTATCATGAATTAATAAAAAAAATCAAAATACCCTGAGACTTAATCTAAAGAAATATACGACTAGCTTGATCGATACCCCTGCTACAAAATTTCAACAAAAGATTTGAGAGTAAAGAAAAAATACTTTTTATCAAAGTTAAATGTTCAATAAAGCAAAACAGGGACAAACAAACCAAGCAAAACAGCACAAAACCGTATTCAACAAAAAACAAATACAACTTTAAATAATAGTCCCAAGATCCTTAAAAAATAGCAAAAATGAGAAAATAAATGAGTGTGTGTGTGTGTGTGTGTGTGAAAAGTCCAGTTCTTTTGTATCTGTCCAAAATGTGAGTGTGTGAGTGATGTGTGTGTGTGTGTGTGTGTGTGTGTGTGGGGGGGGGGGGGGGGGGGGGGTGTTGTGTGGGTGTATGTGAAAAAAAAGAGTCCAGTTCAAGTTTGTTGGTATGTGGTGTGGAGTGTTGTAGGTGTATGGGGGGAGGGAGGTGGAAGGGAACAGGGAATCCAGACAGGGACCAAGAGGACGGGGAAAGCCGGGAAACAATTAACGTCAACTTATCTGAGCTGGTTTAACAGTCAAGGTTTTACTCCAGAATGAGGAGGCTCCGAGTGCCTGACCATTGACCCTTGAGATGGTCGGTTCCACACACTCCGGGGGGGTTTCTCCGTTGCTGGTGTCCTTTCAGTTTTATTTCTCCAGTCAGATCACAAACTTTTCTTTGTCTCACTTTCCTGTCACCTCTCTCCTGGCCCTGCACTGTCTGTCTGCTCTCTCCTTCTCTCAGCACTCAGGTGCATTCACTTACTCTGATGAGTGGCAAGCCCCTCCCCTTACCTCTGAGGAGGGAGGCCTGCCTCACTCTCCTTCTTGCCACACTCTCCCCCCCTTGATGAGACCGTGTATACTGGAAACTCAGTCTTCAAACTAAAACCCTAAAAAATCTTCTTCTCCTGAGCTTTCCTGTAGCAGGTCCATTATTCTTTTCCTTTCCATGACCTCCAAGTCCTCCGCACTGGGGTAGAAAGGTTTCAGGTTGCAGACATGCACAGTCCATGCATCCAAACCTGTGTCCTCCAGAACAACTTGGTAATTCAGAGGGCCAAGCTGTTGAACTACACGGTAGGGACCTCTCCACTTTTTGGCTAATTTAGCTGTGAATTTGTCCTTAGCCTTAGACAGAGGGAAATTCCTAACCCACACTCTCTGTTTGGGTTTGAAATCAACGTGGCGGCGATTTTTATTGTAGTTCCTCAGTTGCCTCTTCTTTGCTTTTTTCATGTTTTCCTCCACGTCTGTTTTCAGTTGTGTGAGATGATGCACAACGTCATATGCAGGCTCATCAGGGGATAAAATCCTGCCTTTCAGAACTTTATCCATCGGACTATTCAGCTTCCTGCCCATCTGCAGTTCAGCAGGCGTTACACCTGTAGTTTCCTGAACAGCGGAGTTTATGGCAAATCTGAATTCCGGAAGGTATTGATCCCATTTACCATGATTGTCATCCAAGTAAGAGGCTATCATACTTTTTAGAGTACGATTCACTCTTTCCGTCATATTGGTCTGTGGATGATATGCTGTGGTGAGCTTGGGAATCACAGTCCACTGGTTACAGAGTTCACGAAATATAGAAGACACAAATTGAGGTCCTCTGTCAGACAAGATGTAGTCAGGTATTCCCCATCTGGTGAAAATATCTTTCCTCAGGTAGCGGGCTATGGTCGTGGCTGTAGCCGTTCGCAGGCGGGTGAATTCCACCCAACGAGTGAAATAATCCATGATCACAAGCAAATATTCATTCCTTTCTGAACTTCGAGGTAACGGACCCATGAGGTCAATCCCAAGCATTTCATTCGGGCCATTGACAGTGGTTTGTTGCAACTTTCCAGCAGGTTTTTGGTTATCTGCTTTCAGACTTTGACAAACAACACATTGCTTGATAAAGAGTTTCACATCAGTCCACATTCCAGGCCAATATGCCACTTCATATAACCTTTTATAGGTTTTGAAGATTCCAGCATGTCCACTCAAGGGATTTTCATGATAGTTCATGAGCAATTGTTGAACCAGACTACGGGGAATGCAAAGCCGATAATGGAACTGGTTTTCAGATTTTTGTGTTTTATGATACAACTTTTCCTCCCGGATCACAAAATCCTGCTCTACTTTGACATCTCCTTCAGCAAGCTGTTTCATAACTTGCTCTATGTTTGTGTCCACATGTTGTTCTTCACAAATGGTTTTAAGGGATATCGGAGTAATCTCATCACCATTTGGAGAGTACAGACAAAGACCAACCTTAGATGGAATTCTTGAGAGGGCATCAGGAGCATCGTTCAACTTTCCTTTTCTGTACTCCACAATAAAGTCAAAACGTTGCAACCTCAGTGACCATCTAATCAAGCGACTTGTGGTTTTTGTTGATGAAAGGACCCACTTCAAGGCAGAGTGATCGGTAATGACAGTGAATAGCTTCAATTCAAGATAATGCTGCCATTTTTCCAGAGCCCAGATGACGGCAAGGCACTCCTTCTCTGTAACTGAGTAATTCCTTTCCGCTTGATTCAGGGTTCGACTTGCATAAGCAATAACTTCCTCAGTTCCATCGTCTTTTTTCTGAGTAAGCACCGCTCCAAGACCAATATCACTTGCGTCAGTATAGACTAAGAATGGATGGTCTGGATTAGGATGACCCAGGACAGGTGGAGAAATCAAGCTTGACTTGAGTTTGTCAAAGGAATACTGACATGCTGAACTCCAGATGAAAGGTTTTCCTTTCTTCTTTAGGTCATTCAAAGGCTGAGCAACTTTCGAGAAGTCTGGCACAAATTTATGATACCAGCCTGCCAGCCCCAAGAATCTCTGGACTTCCTTGAGATTTGTCGGCACCGGATAGGACCGAATTGCCTCGACCTTGTCAGGATCAGCGCTGACACCTTTACCAGAGACAATGTGTCCCAGAAATCTGATTTCTTTCAGACAGAACCTAGATTTCTTAAGATTAACAGTCAGATTCGCTTTGCAGAGACGATCGATTACAGTATGTAACCGCTCAAGATGTTGAGTCACAGATGATGAGTACACAATGATATCGTCTAGATAGACTAGACAGATATTTCCCCTGAGCCTTTCCAAGACTTTCTCCATTAGTCTTTGGAAAGTGGCGGGAGCATTTTTGAGTCCAAAGGGCATCACATTGAAGTGATACAGTCCACGATGGGTAATGAATGCAGTTTTTGCTTTGCTTTCAGGATCCATGGGTACTTGCCAGTATCCACTGTTCAAATCAATCGTAGAGAAGATTGTGGCTCCAGAAAGTGACTCAAGGATTTCATTGATGTTTGGGAGAGGATAGGCATCAGTTTCAGTGACAGCATTGACTTTTCGGAAATCAACACAGAATCTATGACCGCCATCTTTTTTTGGAGGTAAGACAACAGGAGATGCCCATCCTGAGTGAGAGGGTTCAATGACTCCAGTAGCCAGCATCTCACCTAATTGTTCTTCCACGATAACTTGCTTGACAGGTGAGAGTCTATAAGGTCTTTGTTTGATCGGCACACAGGCAGTGGTATAGATGGTGTGCTGCAAAACATCAGTCTTACCAGGCTGGTTAGTACAAACTTGTGGGCTAGACTCAAGGAGATTTCTTAACAGTTTCTTGTCACTGTCCTCCAAATGAGCATCCTTCACAGCAACATCGATGTAATCTTTCACATCCATTCGAGCAGGCTCCAGAGAGAGAATGGGAGGTGGAACAGAACTTATCAGTGAAAGATTCAGGGCTGATCGGTTGGGGGTCATTTGAGTGACTTTTTTGTCACGGTCTCTTGTCTGTGTGTAGTGGGCACTGCCAGGCTGGAATGGGTAAGCAACAGAGGGCATTGACTTAAAGCTATACTCCTTATCAGCCACATTGATGATCATTCCAACACTGGAAATGAGGTTCAGGCCAAGAACAACACTATACGCCAGAGCGTTTGGTCCCAATACCGCTACAGGTAAAGTGGAGGCATGTCCATGGAGAGCCATGGTGAGGTCTCCCCATCCAATGGGAGTAGCCGGTTCACCATTAGCCAGATACAGTGGACCTTCTGTCCAAGGTCGAAGGATGTCTCTGGTACCCTTCAGTTCCCGCCAAAGATACACATGAATGAGAGTGTAACTGGCCCCAGTGTCAACTATAGCTTTTCCATGCCATGAATTTATGGAGAGAGGCACAATAAGTTGTAGGGGACTAGAGGAAGAATCGGGTGGAGGGCCAGAACTCTCTGAGGTGGATCCATTCCTCTGTGTTTGCCGAGTTGGCTGCTTTCCAGATTTTCTTGATTTTACAAGGGAGACAGAGCCATTTCCAGGCAGAGCTTTTGTCTTTGGTGGGCGTGACAAGTGTTTAGGTATCCTGGGAGAATGACTGAATGTGTCTGGTGTGCTGTAATGTGGACAAGAGCCAGGAAGGTGGTTACCTTTACATCTCCAGCATAAGACAGGTGGTCTGTTCTTTTCAACAGGTGGACCTGAGTGCATGGTTTTAGAAAGAGGATTAATGGTTTTAGCACACATTCTTGAATTGTACTCAATCTGCTGTTCATGATCTTTTTCAAGTTGATGACCAAGGCGCACCAGATCTTCCACAGTGTCAACACGACCCCGGAGTTGACTAGCAAGAAAAGGTTTGATGTTTTTCAGAATCATCTTAACAATCTTAGCTTCTGTGAGAGAGGGTTTCCATCTTTTACAAAGAGCTCTATATGAGAAAGCAAAGTCTCTGATAGTTTCATTTTCATGCTGTTTCTTGGTTCGAACACGCTCTGCTAATTCATCCTCATAATCTTCTGCAAGGAAAGCTGCAAGGAAAACTGTCTCAAATTGATTCCAAGTAACAACCTTAGATCGGGCAATTTCCCACCAGTCGCGGGCTGTTCCCCGGAGAACAGTTCTGAAAGTGGCAAGAATATCAGCATCTGACAAAGGATGAAGAGCAAGAAAGTCATGACACTTTGACAGATAACTGAGGGGATCAGGATCATCATGTATCCCACCATATGTAGGAAAGGTTAACTTAATGTGATCACTCTTTGTAACCGCTAAATTAGGGGCTGCAAGTGAGGTTGGAGTTTTCTCCCCTGAACAAGGACTGGAACACGGATAAGCAGAGGTAGATTTACCTTCTACCAAAAAAGATTCGAGTCGTCTGTCCAGTAAGATGATTTTCTGTTCAAGGTTTTGCATTTGTTCTTTCCTCTCCGTTTCTTCTTTTCCAAGTTGGATGGTCAGTTTTGTGATTGCAGAGCTACTTTCGTTAACTGTGTCTACCAATTGACAGATACTTTCCTGAGCAGTAGTGTGAAAGCATTTCATTTCCTTCTGAAGTTCCACTTGAAGTTGTTCGACCATGAAGCGAATTTCTGAAAGAAGAGATGTCTCGGAGTTTTTCAGCTCTTCGTCCACAACCATTTTAATTCCTTTCACAAGTTTATCCATTTCCGTTTCCACACTTTCCTTATGAGAAATGATATGTGACAGAGGCAGACAATGATTGTCACGGGTTTTATTCATTAGATCTTGAAAGTGTTTAGAAGAAGATGTTTGAATTCCTTCAACACACTCTGTCAGGTGTTTCATTGCAACACTTTGTGTTTCCATTTGTTTATGGATCCTATCCCAACCTTCCTGGGTTTTTTCTGCAATTTGGTTTAAGTTCCGTGCAGGAGTGGGGAGGGTTTTTGGGAGTTCGCACTGAGACTGAGACAGTGAATATGGGGACGAGGCTGAAAGCGCGAAATGGCCTCCTCCTGGGTCAGGCAAAGAAGGTACCGCTTCTGTTTCCCAAGTAAGTGACTGGTTTAGTGACTGGGCAGGTTCAAAGTGGGAGGGAAATTGGGCAAGGTCATGAGTTTCAGATGCCTTTACTGAAGGGGGCAGTGGTGTCTGAAAATATGTTTGCAAGTGTGCACTAAATGCTGTGTCTGTGCCATAAACACGTACAGGTGTCTGCACATCAGGAGCTTCTATATCAAGGTCACCAAGAGACTTCTGATTAGACATTTTGTGTTAAGCAGAGAATGAATTACTTTTTCAAGAAATGACCACATTCAAGTAGAATTTGTCACCACAATCAAAATCATGCCACAAAAACAGTTACTCAATCAATTGATTCAATCAAAGTTCAATCAAGATTCAATATTCAAAGCGATCAGGTGTAATTCAACCCCAATTAATGGTAATAGAATAAATGAAATAATGAAATAATCACATGGTTAGAACCGAAACAATTAACTCAGCACATTTCGTGGTTTAGGCCCCACATTGTGCGCCATTTCTGTAGCGTTGGGGTCAAAAAGAGGGCTCAGGTTAGGTTTGGAGTTGGGCGCCAGACAGGGGAACTAATCATCCTATCATGAATTAATAAAAAAAATCAAAATACCCTGAGACTTAATCTAAAGAAATATACGACTAGCTCGATCGATACCCCTGCTACAAAATTTCAACAAAAGATTTGAGAGTAAAGAAAAAATACTTTTTATCAAAGTTAAATGTTCAATAAAGCAAAACAGGGACAAACAAACCAAGCAAAACAGCACAAAACCGTATTCAACAAAAAACAAATACAACTTTAAATAATAGTCCCAAGATCCTTAAAAAATAGCAAAAATGAGAAAATAAATGAGTGTGTGTGTGTGTGTGTGTGTGTGTGTGTGTGTGTGTGTGAAAAGTCCAGTTCTTTTGTATCTGTCCAAAATGTGAGTGTGTGAGTGATGTGTGTGTGTGTGTGTGTGGGGGGGGGGGGGGGGGAATGTTGTGTGGGTGTATGTGAAAAAAAAGAGTCCAGTTCAAGTTTGTTGGTATGTGGTGTGGAGTGTTGTAGGTGTATGGGGGGAGGGAGGTGGAAGGGAACAGGGAATCCAGACAGGGACCAAGAGGACGGGGAAAGCCGGGAAACAATTAACGTCAACTTATCTGAGCTGGTTTAACAGTCAAGGTTTTACTCCAGAATGAGGAGGCTCCGAGTGCCTGACCATTGACCCTTGAGATGGTCGGTTCCACACACTCCGGGGGGGTTTCTCCGTTGCTGGTGTCCTTTCAGTTTTATTTCTCCAGTCAGATCACAAACTTTTCTTTGTCTCACTTTCCTGTCACCTCTCTCCTGGCCCTGCACTGTCTGTCTGCTCTCTCCTTCTCTCAGCACTCAGGTGCATTCACTTACTCTGATGAGTGGCAAGCCCCTCCCCTTACCTCTGAGGAGGGAGGCCTGCCTCACTCTCCTTCTTGCCACAACTATTAACTACTGAAAAATAGTAATCAGACCACCTCAGAGATACCATTGGGTTGATGTTGTGCTCTCCAAGATATCTTGTGTTATTTGATGTGCCGAAATAAAAGGTTTGTTGAAGACACCTTTTTGCCTCAGTGAATCCTCTGTTCCAGTCTCCATCAACGGACTCGGGGAAGTTTGAAATAACTTCAACAATTTTGGGGGCTCGTCCGGGATGGAGTTCTGACAGAGCTTTTGAATTGGAGAAAACTGTTCAGTGCATCAGAGGAAAAGAGATCTGGTCGACCACAAAATAAAGTAAGCAGAAAACCTTTTTAACAGAATTTCTGCCTATTTGTGTTACTCTAAATCAAAGATCTCTTGAACTCTGTATATACTGAATCTTAAATTTATTACGAGGCTCATGATATTGTACTGGTACATCTTGTGATATTCTGTGTTCTGACGAAGAGAGAAACTATGTGTGAAATGAAAAGTGAAACTTAAGAGAAGCCTGTGTGAAGGCCGCGAAAAGAGTCATAAGGACCACCGCTCTTGGTTGTGGCGGACCCCCCTAGTGGCTCGACGGGGCGCTAGTTGAGCTGGGTTGCAAACCCCGGGGACTTGGAGCCCCCCGAAAAGAAGTGTGTGATACTGTTGAATTCTGTGCGAGTTGATATGCCGCACAGAAAAATTCAGTGGAGACTGAGTTTCTCTCTGCTGTGTGATTGTTGAATTTAGTGCGAGGAGCTGTGCCGCACAAAAGTCAGTACAGACTGACTTTGTCTTTGCTGTGTGATATTGTTGAATTTAGTGCGAGAAGCTGTGCCGCACAAAAAGTCAGTACAGACTGACTTTGTCTTTGCTGTGTGATATTGTTGAATTTAGTGCGAGGAGCTGTGCCGCACAAAAAGTCAGTACAGACAGACTTTGTCTTTGCTGTGTGATATTGTTGAATTTAGTGCGAGGAGCTGTGCCGCACGAAAAAAAAAAAGAAAAAAGTCAGTGGTGACTGGCTTTGCCTCTGCTGTGTGATACAGTTGAAACCTGTGCGAGGAGTTCTGCCGTACAGAAAAAGTTCAGTGGAGGATAACTTTCTCTCTGCTGTGTGACATTATTGAAGCCTGTGCGTGAATTGTGACTGTTTTGACCACATATATGCTGAAAATTGAACAAAGTGGTGTCTTGGAGAAAACCTCACACAAAGTGTCTCAGTACTACACTGAAAGGGTCAGTTGCTCGGAACGAACATGTCATACAAACTGACCGGCTTTGTGAAGGCCTCCAATAAGGCTGGTTGCCCGAAAACGGAAGTGTCATACAAACCAGCCGGCCATTAAAGAGACGTTGCTGTTGTTGGGATGGATGGTGAATTTGATCGTGAGGTAGATGATGATGGGTGGGGCCCGTTATCTCTACAGGCAGAGTGGATCTTAAAGGGCATAGGGAAAGAAGATGGAGTTGTGGTGACAGCGAAAGGGAGGGAAAAGTATGCTGATATGCTGCTAGAGCTTATCGAAGGGAGGGAAAATGAAAGATCCTCACTAGGAGATCTCATCTGGGCACGTGGGAAAGAAGAGCTAGCAAAAGGAGAAGCAGCAAGGAAGAAAGCAGCGCTAGGCAGCATTTTGCTCCGCAGAAAATATAAACAGGCCGTAAAAAAGCATTTTTGAAGACTTGCTAGGCGGCAGACGTTGGGAGTAGCCCACAGAGGGAGAGAGCATCTTACTAATGTAAAAAAGGCAGCTGAGAAAGGTTTGACAGGGATTACCCCCACCCCAAATACAGACATGAGATTATTCAAATCAGCACACACACACAGTAAGACACAGAAGGACACACCCACCAACACAAAGGGTGCCACCCCAGCTCCGCCTCCACCAGCTACCCCTCCCTCTATCTATCCTGCCTCCTCCCACCGCTGAACCAACGAATCCTCTCTCAGGTCTCCACCCCTCAGCTCCGCCTCCCACAGCTCCGCCTCCCAAAGCTCCGCCTCTACCCCCACCTTACCACTCCGCTCAGTCTGGTTTTCACAGAAAAAAACTCTCACCCACTAATCCTTTTGTGAGCACTGCTCTCTACCCAGTGATCATCATCAATGAAGGACATCTGTAGATTGACATACCCCCCACCATGATGCCTCAACAGCCGGACCCCTCCCTGACTTCTCACATTCCTGGACACAAGGCACCATCCATGGCCTCTAGGACTTTTGGTACCACCACCATCGACCTCTCAGACTACGAGGACAGAGAAGGCAACGATACCTACCGAGACATGGATGAAAACAGCGATTCTGAAGCCGAGGACAGTGAGGAGGAAGAGGAGGACCAGCTCGATGCACCATTCGGAGACCGTCAGGCCCGCTTTTTGAGTAAGTTTAAAAAAGAATTACAATTTAAATCTTTGCCCACACCAGATTCACTGCCCACTCCGGAGCCACAGCAGAGATCCACCCCCAGGGGACAGGTTAAGACAGTGATACCATCCCCGAACAGAGGCTCACAGAGTTCACAAAGTTGCCCTGCACGGCCCAACTCATGGTAAGAGGTACATATGAACCCAATCCTACCAGGAGCACTCTCAATAAAATACTGCAAGACACCCTAGATGTTACAGGTGCAGAGCTCATGCGCAGCAGAGTGGAGGAGGAACTCAGACAGGAAGTGAGAGACGAAATGCTCAGCACCATGAGAGATGAGATGCAGAGGACCATCAGAGGCTCCACCGTCAACTATACGGATGACACGGACGCCAGTGAAGCCACAATGAAACAATAAAAAATGAAAAAAATATATTTTGGGTGTTCGGGCTTCCTGAAGGTAATACCCAGGTATTAGGTTATTGGGCTAGGGTAAGGTTTAAGGTTTTTGGCGTGAGGGTAAAAATCACTGTCCAAAACCTTTGTAGGAACTCTTTTCCAACCTTTTGGAGTTAGTTACACCAAAAAAAAAACGAAAAATGAAAAAAAATATTTTGGGTGTTCAGTCTTCCTGAAGGAAATACCCGGGTATTAGGTTATGGGGCTTTGGTAAGGTTTAAGGTTTTTGGCGTTAGGGTTAAAATCACTGTCCAAAACCTTTTTAGGAACATGTTTCAGAACTTTTGGAATTGGTTACATCAAAAAAAAATGTAAAATGAAAAAAAATATTTGGGGTGTTCGGGCTTCCTGAAGGAAATACCCGGGTAGTAGGTTATGGGGCATTGGTAAGGTTTAAGGTTTTTGGCGTTAGGGTTAAAATCACTGTCTAAAACCTTTTTAGGAACTCTTTTCCAACCTTTTGGAGTTAGTAAGACCAAAAAAAAGAAAAATGAAAAAAAATATTTGGGGTGTTCAGTCTTCCTGAAGGTAATACCCGGGTATTAGGTTATGGGGTTAGGGTTTAAGGTTTTTGGCGTTACGGTTAAAATCACTGTCCAAAACCTTTGTAGGAACTCCTTTTCAACCTTTTGGAGTTAGTTAGAACAAAAAAAAAAAAAAAAAAGGAACAAGAAATATTTGGGGTTTTCGGAATTCCTGAAGGTAATACCGGGGTATTAGGTGATGGGGCTAGGGTAAGGTTTAAGTTTTTGGAGTTTGGGTTAAAATCACTGTCCAAAACCTTTGTAGGAACTCTTTTCCAACCTTTTGGAGTTAGTTAGACCAAAAAGAAATCAAAAATAAAAAAACATATTTGGGGTGTTCGGGCTTCCTGAAGGTAATACCCAGGTATAAGGGTAATGGGGCTAGGATCAGGTTTAAGGTTTTTGGCGTTAGGGTTAAAATCACTGTCCAAAACCTTTTTTGGAACATATTTCAGACCTTATGGAGTTAGTTACACCAAAAAAAAATTGTAAAATCAAAAAGAAATATTTGGGGTGTTTGGGCTTCCTGAAGGTAATACCCGGGTATAAGGTTATGGGGCTAGGGTAAGGTTTAAGAATTTTGGCGTTAGGGTTAAAATCACTGTCCAAAACCTTTGTAGGAACTCTTTTCCAACCTTTTGGAGTTAGTTAGACCACAAAAAAATTGTAAAAAGGAAAAAAATATTTGGGGTGTTCGGGATTCCCGAAGGTAATACCCCGGGTATTAGGTAATGGGGCTAGGGTCAGGATTAAGGTTTTTGGCGTGAGGGTTAAAATCCCTGTCCAAAACCTTTGTAGGAACTCTTTTCCAACCTTTTGGACTTAGGTAGACCAAAAAAAAAAAAAAAATGAAAAAAAAAATCTTTGGGGTGTTCGGGCTTCCTGAAGGTAATACCCGGGTATTAGGTTATGGGGCTAGGGTCGGGTTTAAGGTTTTTGGCGTTACGGTTAAAATCACTGTCCAAAACCTTTGTAGGAACTCTTTTCCAACGTTTTGGAGTAAGTTAGACCCAAAAGAAATGAAAAATGAAAAAAAAAAATATTTGGGGTTTTCGGGCTTTCTGAAGGTAATACCCTGGTATAAGGTTATGGGGCTAGGGTAAGGTTTAAGGTTTTTGGCGTTACGGTTAAAATCACTGTCCAAAACCTTTGTAGGAACTCTTTTCCAACGTTTTGGAGTAAGTTAGACCCAAAAGAAATGAAAAATGAAAAAAAAAATGTTGGGGGTTTTCGGGCTTTCTGAAGGTAATACCCTGTTATAAGGTTATGGGGCTAGGGTAAGGTTTAAGGTTTTTGGTGTTAGGGTTAAAATCACTGTCCAAAACCTTTGTAGGAACTCTTTTCCAACCTTTTGGAGTTAGTTACACCAAAAAAAAAATGTAAAATGAAAAAAAAATATTTGGGGTGTTCGGTTTTCCTGAAGGTAATACCCGAGTTTTAGGTTTTGGGGCTAAGTTAAGGTTTAAGGTTTTTGGCGTTAGGGTTAAAATCCCTGTCCAAAACCTTTGTAGGAACTCTTTTCCAACCTTTTGCAGTTAGTTAGACCACAAAAAAACAAAAAAATATTTGGGGTGTTCGGTCTTCCTGAAGGTAATACCCGGGGTTTAGGTTATGGGGCTAGGGAAAGGTTTAATGTTTTTGGCGTTAGGGTTAAAATCACTGTCCAAAACCTTTTTAGGAACATGTTTCAGACCTTATGGAGTTAGTTACACCAAAAAAAATATTGTAAAATGAAAAAGAAATATTTGGGGTGTTCGGTCTTCCTGAAGGTAATACCCGGGTATTAGGTTATGGGGCTAGGGTAAGGTTTAAGGTTTTTGGCGTTAGGGTTAAAATCACTGTCCAAAACCTTTGTAGGAACTCTTTTCCAACCTTTTGGAGTTAGTCAGACCCAAAAGAAATGAAAAATGAAAAAAAAATATTTGGGGTTTTCGGGCTTTCTGAAGGTAATACACTGGTATAAGGTTATGGGGCTAGGGTAAGGTTTAAGGTTTTTGGCGTTGGGGTTAAAATCCCTGTCCAAAACCTTTGTAGGAACTCTTTTCCAACCTTTTGGAGTTAGTTAGACCAAAATAAAACAAAAAATGAAAAAAAAATATTTGGGGTGTTCGGGCTTCCTGAAGGTAATACTCGGGTATTAGGTTATGGGGCTAGGGTAAGGTTTAAGGTTTTTGGCGTTAGGGTTAAAATCACTGTCCAAAACCTTTGTAGGAACTCTTTTCCAACCTTTTGGAGTTAGTTAGACCAAAATAAAACAAAAAATGAAAAAAAAATATTTGGGGTGTTCGGGCTTCCTGAAGGTAATAGGTTATGGGGGGTTATGGGGCTAGGGTAAGGTTTTTGGCGTTAGGGTTAAAATCACTGTCCAAAACCTTTGTAGGAACTCTTTTCCAAACTTTTGGAGTTAGTTAGACCAAAAAAAAAATTGTAAAATGAAAAAGAAATATTTGGGGTGTTCGGGATTCCTGAAGGTAATACCTGGGTATTAGGTTATGGGGCTAGTGAAAGGTTTAAGGTTTTTGGCGTTAGGGTTAAAATCACTGTCCAAAACCTTTGTAGGAACTCTTTTCCAACCTTTTGGAGTTAGTTAGACCAGAAAAAAATTAAAAATGAAAAAAAAAATATTTGGGGTTTTCGGGCTTTCTGAAGGTAACACCCTGGTATAAGGTTTTGGGACTAATGTAAGGTTTAAGGTTTTTGGCGTTAGGGTTAAAATCACTGTCCAAAACCTTTGTAGGAACTCTTTTCCAACCTTTTGGAGTGAGTTAGACCAAAATAAAACAAAAAATGAAAAAGAAATATTTGGGGTTTTCGGGCTTTCTGAAGGTAATACCCTGGTATAAGGTTATGGGACTAATGTAAGGTTTAAGGTTTTTGGCGTTAGGGTTAAAATCCCTGTCCAAAACCTTTGTAGGAACTCTTTTCCAACCTTTTGGAGTTAGTTAGACCAAAAAAAGAAAAAAAAAAGGAACAAGAAATTTTTGGGTTTTTCGGGCTTCCTGAGGGTAATACCCGAAAATTAGGTAATGGGGCTAGGGTAAGGTTTAAATGTTTTTGGAGTTAGGGTTAAAAATCACTGTCCAAAACATTTGTAGGAACTCTTTTCCAACCTTTTGGAGTTAGTAAGACCAAAAAGAAATCAAAAATAAAAAAACATATTTGGGGTTTTCGGGCTTCCTGAAGGTAATACCCAGGTATAAGGGTAATAGGTTATGGGGCTAGTGAAAGGTTTAAGGTTTTTGGCGTGAGGGTTAAAATCCCTGTCCAAAACCTTTGTAGGAACTCTTTTCCAACCTTTTGGAGTTAGTAAGACCAAAAATAAACGAAAAATAAAAAAAAAATATTTGGGGTTTTCGGTCTTCCTGAAGGTATTAGATTATGGGGCTAGGGAAAGGTTTAAGGTTTTTGGCGTTAGGGTTAAAATCACTGTCGAAAACCTTTTTAGGAACATATTTCAGACCTTATGGAGTTAGTTACACCAAAAAAAAATTGTAAAATGAAAAAGAAATATTTGGGGTGTTTGGGCTTCCTGAAGGTAATACCCGGGAATAAGGTTATGGGGCTAGGGTAAGGTTTAAGGTTTTTGGCGTTAGGGTTAAAATCACTGTCCAAAACCTTTGTAGGAACTCTTTTCCAACGTTTTGGAGTTAGTTAGACCCAAAAAAAAAGAAAAATGAAAAAAAAATATTTGGGGTTTTCGGGCTTCCTGAAAGTAATACCCGAGTATTAGGTTTTGGGGCTAGGGTAAGGTTTAAGTTTTTTGGCATTAGGGTTAAAATCACTGTCCAAAACCTTTGTAGGAACTCTTTTCCAACCTTTTGGAGTTAGTTAGACCAAAAAAAAAATTGTAAAATGAAAAAGAAATATTTGGGGTGTTCGGGCTTCCTGAAGGTAATACCCGGGTTTTAGGTTATGGGGCTAGGGAAAGGTTTAATTTTTTTGGCGTTAGGGTTAAAATCACTGTCCAAAACCTTTTAAGGAACATTTTTCAGACCTTATGGAGTTAGTTACACCAAAAAAAACAATTGTACAATGAAAAAAAAATATTTGGGGTTTTCGGTCTTCCTGAAGGTAATACCCGGGTATTAGGTTATGGGGCTTTGGTAAGGTTTAAGGTTTTTGGCATTATGGTTAAAATCACTGTCCAAAACCTTTGTAGGAACTCTTTTCCAACCTTTTGGAGTTAGTGAGACCAAAATAAAACAAAAAATGAAAAAAAAATATTTGGGGTGTTCAGTCTTCCTGAAGGTAATACCCGGGTATTAGGTTACGGGGCTAGGGTAAGGTTTAAGGTTTTTGGCGTTAGGGTTAAAATCACTGTCCAAAACCTTTGTAGGAACTCTTTTCCAACCTTTTGGAGTTAGATAGACCAAAATAAAACAAAAAATGAAAAAAAATATTTGGGGTGTTCAGTCTTCCTGAAGGTAATACCCGGGTATTAGGTTATGGGGCTAGGGTAAGGTTTTTGGCATTATGGTTAAAATCACTGTCCAAAACCTTTGTAGGAACTCTTTTCCAACCTTTTGGAGTTAGTTACACCAAAAAAAAAATTGTAAAATGAAAAAGAAATATTTGGGGTGTTTGGGCTTCCTGAAGGTAATACCCGGGTATTAGGTTATGGGGCTAGTGAAAGGTTTCAGGTTTTTGGCGTAAGGGTTAAAATCACTGTCCAAAACCTTTGTAGGAACTCTTTTCCAACCTTTTGGAGTTAGTTAGACCAGAAAAAAAATGAAAAATGAAAAAAAATATATTTGGGGTTTTCGGGCTTTCTGAAGGTAACACCCGGGTATTAGGTTTTGGGGCTAGGGTAAGGTTTAAGTTTTTTGGTGTTAGGGTTAAAATCACTGTCCAAAACCTTTGTAGGAACTTCTTTCCAACCTTTTGGAGTTAGTTAAACCAAAAAAAAAATTGTAAAATGAAAAAGAAATATTTGGGGTGTTCGGGCTTCCTGAAGGTAATACCCAGGTATTAGGTTATGGGGCTTTGGTAAGGTTTAAGGTTTTTGGCATTATGGTTAAAATCACTGTCCAAAACCTTTGTAGGAACTCTTTTCCAACCTTTTGCAGTTAGTTAGACCTAAAAAAAAACAAAAAATGAAAAAAAATGTTTGGGGTGTTCGGGCTTCCTGAAGGTTATACCCGGGTATTAGGTTATGGGGCTTGGGAAAGGTTTAAGGTTTTTGGCGTTAGGGTTAAAATCACTGTCCAAAACCTTTGTAGGAACTCTTTTCCAATGTTTTGGAGTCAGTTAGACCCGAAAGAAATGAAAAATGAAAAAAAAATTTTTGGGGTTTTCGGGCTTTCTGAAGGTAATACCCGGGTTTTAGGTTATGGGGCTAGGGTAAGGTTTAAGGTTTTTGGCGTTAGGGTTAAAATCCCTGTCCAAAACCTTTGTAGGAACTATTTTCCAACCTTTTGGAGTTAGTTAGACAAAAATAAAACAAAAAATGAAAAAAAAATATTTGGGGTTTTCGGGCTTTCTGAAGGTAATACCCTGGTATAAGGTTTTGGGACTAATGTAAGGTTTAAGGTTTTTGGCGTTAGGGTTAAAATCACTGTCCAAAACCTTTGTAGGAACTCTTTTCCAACCTTTTGGAGTTAGTTAGACCAGAAAAAAATGAAAAATGAAAAAAAAAATATTTGGGGTTTTCGGTCTTTCTGAAGGTAACACCCGGGTATTAGGTTTTGGGGCTAGGGTAAGGTTTAAGGTTTTTGGCGTTAGGGTTAAAATCACTGTCCAAAACCTTTGTAGGAACTCCTTTCCAACCTTTTGGAGTTAGTTAAACCAAAAAAAAAATTGAAATATGAAAAAGAAATATGTGGGGTGTTCGGGCTTCCTGAAGGTAATACCCAGGTATTAGGTTATGGGGCTAGGGTAAGGTTTACGGTTTTTGGCATTATGGTTAAAATCACTGTCCAAAACCTTTGTAGGAACTCTTTTCCAACCTTTTGGAGTTAGTTAGACCTAAAAAAAACGAAAAGTGAAAAAAAAATATTTGGGGTGTTCGGGCTTCCTGATGGTAATACCCGGGTATTAGGTTATGGGGCTAGGGTAAGGTTTAAGGATTTTGGCGTTAGGGTTAAAATCACTGTCCAAAACCTTTGTAGGAACTCTTTTCCAACGTTTTGGAGTTAGTTAGACCGGAAAGAAATGAAAAATGAAAAAAAAATATTTGGGGTTTTCGGGCTTCCTGAAGGTAATACCCGGGTATTAGGTTACGGGGCTAGGGTAAGGTTTAAGGTTTTTGGCGTTAGGGTTAAAATCACTGTCCAAAACCTTTGTAGGAACTCTTTTCCAACCTTTTGGAGTTAGTTAGACCTAAAAAAATTGTAAAATGAAAAAGAAATATTTTGGGTGTTCGGGCTTCCTGAAGGTAATACCCGGGTATTAGGTCATGGGGCTAGGGTAAGGTTTAAGGTTTTTGGCGTTAGGGTTAAAATCACTGTCCAAAACCTTTGTAGCAACTCTTTTCCAACGTTTTGGAGTTAGCTAAACCCGAAAGATATGAAAAATGAAAAAAAAATATTGGGGGTTTTCGGGCTTTCTGAAGGTAATACCCGGGTTTTAGGTTATGGGGCTAGGGTAAGGTTTTTGGCGTTAGGGTTAAAATCACTGTCCAAAACCTTTGTAGGAACTCTTTTCCAACCTTTTGGGGTTAGTTAGACCAGAAAAAAATGAAAAATGAAAAAAAAAATATTTGGGGTTTTCGGGCTTTCTGAAGGTAACACCCGGGTATTAGGTTTTGGGGCTAGGGTAAGGTTTAAGTTTTTTGGTGTTAGGGTTAAAATCACTGTCCAAAACCTTTGTAGGAACTCTTTTCCAACGTTATGGAGTTAGTTAGACCCAAAAGAAATGAAAAATGAAAAAAAAATATTTGGGGTTTTCGGGCTTTCTGAAGGTAATACCCTGGTATAAGGTTTTGGGACTAATGTAAGGTTTAAGGTTTTTGGCGTTAGGGTTAAAATCACTGTCCAAAACCTTTGTAGGAACTCTTTTCCAACCTTTTGGAGTTAGTTACACCAAAAAAAGAAAAAAAAAAGGAACAAGAAATATTTGGGGTTTTCGGGCTTCCTGAAGGTAATACCCGGGTATTAGGTAATGGGGCTAGGGTAAGGTTTAAATGTTTTTGGAGTTCGGGTTAAAATCACTGTCCAAAACCTTTGTAGGAACTCTTTTCCAACCTTTTGGAGTTAGTTAGACCAAAAAGAAATCAAAAATAAAAAAACATATTTGGGGTGTTCGGGCTTCCTGAAGGTAATACCCAGGTATAAGGGTAATGGGGCTAGGGTCAGGTTTAAGGTTTTTGGCGTGAGGGTTAAAATCCCTGTCCAAAACCTTTGTAACACTCTTTTCCAACCTTTTGGAGTTATTTAGACCAAAAATAAACGAAAAATGAAAAAAAAATATTTGGGGTTTTCGGTCTTCCTGAAGGTATTAGATTATGGGGCTAGGGAAAGGTTTAAGGTTTTTGGCGTTAGGGTTAAAATCACTGTCCAAAACCTTTTTAGGAACATTTTTCAGACCTTATGGAGTTAGTTACACCAAAAAAAAAAAATGAAAAATGAAAAAAAAATATTTGGGGTTTTCGGGCTTCCTGAAGGTAATACCCGAGTATTAGGTTTTGGGGCTAGGGTAAGGTTTAAGTTTTTTAGCGTTAGGGCTAAAATCCCTGTCCAAAACCTTTGTAGGAACTCTTTTCCAACCTTTTGGAGTTAGTTAGACCAAAATAAAACAAAAAATGAAAAAAAAATATTTGGGGTGTTCGGGCTTCCTGAAGGTAATACCCGGGTATTAGGTTATGGGGCTAGGGTAAGGTTTAAGGTTTTTGGCGTTAGGGTTAAAATCACTGTCCAAAACCTTTGTAGCAACTCTTTTCCAACGTTTTGGAGTTAGTTAGACCCGAAAGATATGAAAAATGAAAAAAAAATATTGGGGGTTTTCGGGCTTTCTGAAGGTAATACCCGGGTTTTAGGTTATGGGGCTAGGGTAAGGTTTAAGGTTTTTGGCGTTAGGGTTAAAATCACTGTCCAAAACCTTTGTAGGAACTCTTTTCCAACCTTTTGGAGTTAGTTAGACCAAAATAAAACAAAAAATGAAAAAAAAATATTTGGGGTTTTCGGGCTCCCTGAAGGTAATACCCGGGTATTAGGTTATGGGGCTAGGGTAAGGTTTTTGGCGTTAGGGTTAAAATCACTGTCCAAAACCTTTGTAGGAACTCTTTTCCAACCTTTTGGAGTTAGTAACACCAAAAAAAAAATTGTAAAATGAAAAAGAAATATTTGGGGTGTTCGGGCTTCCTGAAGGTAATACCCGGGTATTAGGTTATGGGGCTAGGGTAAGGTTTAAGGTTTTTGGCGTTAGGGTTAAAATCACTGTCCAAAACCTTTGTAGCAACTCTTTTCCAACGTTTTGGAGTTAGTTAAACCCGAAGGATATGAAAAATGAAAAAAAAATATTGGGGGTTTTCGGGCTTTCTGAAGGTAATACCCGGGTTTTAGGTTATGGGGCTAGGGTAAGGTTTTTGGCGTTAGGGTTAAAATCACTGTCCAAAACCTTTGTAGGAACTCTTTTCCAACCTTTTGGGGTTAGTTAGACCAGAAAAAAAGTGAAAAATGAAAAAAAAAATATTTGGGGTTTTCGGGCTTTCTGAAGGTAACACCCGGGTATTAGGTTTTGGGGCTAGGGTAAGGTTTAAGTTTTTTGGTGTTAGGGTTAAAATCCCTGTCCAAAACCTTTGTAGGAACTCTTTTCCAACGTTATGGAGTTAGTTAGACCCAAAAGAAATGAAAAATGAAAAAAAAATATTTGGGGTTTTCGGGCTTTCTGAAGGTAATACCCTGGTATAAGGTTTTGGGACTAATGTAAGGTTTAAGGTTTTTGGCGTTAGGGTTAAAATCACTGTCCAAAACCTTTGTAGGAACTCTTTTCCAACCTTTTGGAGTTAGTTACACCAAAAAAAATATTGTTAAATGAAAAAGAAATATTTGGGGTTTTCGGGCTTTCTGAAGGTAATACCCTGGTATAAGGTTATGGGACTAATGTAAGGTTTAAGGTTTTTGGCGTTAGGGTTAAAATCACTGTCCAAAACCTTTGTAGCAACTCTTTTCCAACCTTTTGGAGTTATTAAGACCAAAAATAAACGAAAAATGAAAAAAAAATTTTGGGGGTTTTCGGTCTTCCTGAAGGTATTAGATTATGGGGCTAGGGAAAGGTTTAAGGTTTTTGGCGTTAGGGTTAAAATCACTGTCCAAAACCTTTTTAGGAACATTTTTCAGACCTTATGGAGTTAGTTACACCAAAAAAAAAATGAAAAATGAAAAAAAACATATTTGGGGTGTTCGGGCTTCCTGAAGGTAATACCCAGGTATTAGGTTATGGGGCTAGGGTAAGGTTTTTGGCGTTAGGGTTAAAATCACTGTCCAAAACCTTTGTAGGAACTCTTTTCCAACCTTTTGGAGTTAGTAACACCAAAAAAAAAAAATTGTAAAATGAAAAAGAAATATTTGGGGTGTTCGGGCTTCCTGAAGGTAATACCCGGGTATAAGGTTATGGGACTAATGTAAGGTTTAAGGTTTTTGGCGTTAGGGTTAAAATCACTGTCAAAACCTTTGTAGGAACTCTTTTCCAACCTTTTGGAGTTAGTTAGACCAAAAAAAGAAAAAAAAAAGGAACAAGAAATATTTCGGGTGTTCGGGCTTCCTGAAGGTAATAGCCGGGTATTAGGTCATGGGGCTAGGGTAAGGTTAAAAGTTTTTGGCGTTAGGGTTAAAATCACTGTCCAAAACCTTTGTAGGAACTCTTTTCCAACATTTTGGAGATAGTTACACCAAAAAAAAAAAAAAAAAATGAAAAAAAAATATTTGGGGTGTTCGGTCTTCCTGAAGGTTATACCCGGGTATTAGGTTATGGGGCTAGGGTAAGGTTTTTGGCGTTAGGGTTAAAATCACTGTCCAAAACCTTTGTAGGAACTCTTTTCCAACCTTTTGGAGTTAGTTAGACCAGAAAGAAATGAAAAATGAAAAAAAAAATATTTGGGGTTTTCGGTCTTTCTGAAGGTAACACCCGGGTATTAGGTTTTGGGGCTAGGGTAAGGTTTAAGGTTTTTGGCATTATGGTTAAAATCACTGTCCAAAACCTTTGTAGGAACTCCTTTCCAACCTTTTGGAGTTAGTTAAACCAAAAAAAAAATTGAAATATGAAAAAGAAATATTTGGGGTGTTCGGGCTTCCTGAAGGTAATACCCAGGTATTAGGTTATGGGGCTTTGGTAAGGTTTAAGGTTTTTGGCATTATGGTTAAAATCACTGTCCAAAACCTTTGTAGGAACTCTTTTCCAACCTTTTGGAGTTAGTTAGACCTAAAAAAAACGAAAAGTGAAAAAAAAATATTTGGGGTGTTCGGGCTTCCTGATGGTAATATGGGGCTAGGGTAAGGTTTAAGGTTTTGGCGTTAGGGTTAAAATCACTGTCCAAAACCTTTGTAGGAACTCTTTTCCAACCTTTTGGAGTTAGTTACACCAAAAAAAATATTGTAAAATGAAAAAGAAATATTTGGGGTTTTCGGGCTTTCTGAAGGTAATACCTGGGTATTAGGTTACGGGGCTAGGGAAAGGTTTAAGGTTTTTGGCGTTAGGGTTAAAATCACTGTCCAAAACCTTTGTAGCAACTCTTTTCCAACGTTTTGGAGTTAGTTAGACCCAAAAGATATGAAAAATGAAAAAAAAATATTGGGGGTTTTCGGGCTTTCTGAAGGTAATACCCGGGTTTTAGGTTATGGGGCTAGGGTAAGGTTTTTGGCGTTAGGGTTAAAATCACTGTCCAAAACCTTTGTAGGAACTCTTTTCCAACCTTCTGGAGTTAGTTAGACCAGAAAAAAATGAAAAATGAAAAAAAAAATATTTGGGGTTTTCGGGCTTCCTGAAGGTAACACCCGGGTTTTAGGTTTTAGGGCTAGGGTAAGGTTTAATTTTTTTGGTGTTAGGGTTAAAATCACTGTCCAAAACCTTTGTAGGAACTCTTTTCCAACGTTATGGAGTTAGTTAGACCCAAAAGAAATGAAAAATGAAAAAAAAATATTTGGGGTTTTCGGGCTTTCTGAAGGTAATACCCTGGTATAAGGTTTTGGGACTAATGTTAGGTTTAAGGTTTTTGGCGTTAGGGTTAAAATCACTGTCCAAAACCTTTGTAGGAACTCTTTTCCAACCTTTTGGAGTTAGTTACACCAAAAAAAGAAAAAAAAAGGAACAAGAAATATTTGGGGTTTTCAGGCTTCCTGAAGGTAATACCCGGGTATTAGGTAATGGGGCTAGGGTAAGGTTTAAGGTTTTTGGCGTTAGGGTTAAAATCACTGTCCAAAACCTTTGTAGGAACTCTTTTCCAACCTTTTGGAGTTAGTTACACCAAAAAGAAATCAAAAATAAAAAAACATATTTGGGGTGTTCGGGCTTCCTGAAGGTAATGCCCAGGTATAAGGGTAATGGGGCTAGGGTCAGGTTTAAGGTTTTTGGCGTGAGGGTTAAAATCCCTGTCCAAAACCTTTGTAACACTCTTTTCCAACCTTTTGGAGTTATTTAGACCAAAAATAAACGAAAAATGAAAAAAAAATATTTGGGGTTTTCGGTCTTCCTGAAGGTATTAGATTATGGGGCTAGGGAAAGGTTTAAGGTTTTTGGCGTTAGGGTTAAAATCACTGTCCAAAACCTTTTTAGGAACATTTTTCAGACCTTATGGAGTTAGTTACACCAAAAAAAAAAAATGAAAAATGAAAAAAAAATATTTGGGGTTTTCAGGCTTCCTGAAGGTAATACCCGAAGTATTAGGTTTTGGGGCTAGGGTAAGGTTTAAGTTTTTTAGCGTTAGGGCTAAAATCCCTGTCCAAAACCTTTGTAGGAACTCTTTTCCAACCTTTTGGAGTTAGTTAGACCAAAATAAAACAAAAAATGAAAAAAAAATATTTGGGGTGTTCGGGCTTCCTGAAGGTAATACCCGGGTATTAGGTTATGGGGCTAGGGTAAGGTTTTTGGCGTTAGGGTTAAAATCACTGTCCAAAACCTTTGTAGGAACTCTTTTCCAACCTTTTGGAGTTAGTTACACCAAAAAAAAAAAAATTTTAAAATGAAAAAGAAATATTTGGGGTGTTTGGGCTTCCTGAAGGTAATACTCGGGTATTAGGTTATGGGGCTAGTGAAAGGTTTCAGGTTTTTGGCGTAAGGGTTAAAATCACTGTCCAAAACCTTTGTAGGAACTCTTTTCCAACCTTTTGGAGTTAGTTAGACCAGAAAAAAAATGAAAAATGAAAAAAAAATATTTGGGGTTTTCGGGCTTTCTGAAGGTAACACCCGGGTATTAGGTTTTGGGGCTAGGGTAAGGTTTAAGTTTTTTGGTGTTAGGGTTAAAATCACTGTCCAAAACCTTTGTAGGAACTTCTTTCCAACCTTTTGGAGTTAGTTAAACCAAAAAAAAATTGTAAAATGAAAAAGAAATATTTGGGGTGTTCGGGCTTCCTGAAGGTAATACCCGGGTATTAGGTTATGGGGCTTTGGTAAGGTTTAAGGTTTTTGGCATTATGGTTAAAATCACTGTCCAAAACCTTTGTAGGAACTCTTTTCCAACCTTTTGGAGTTAGTTAGACCAGAAAAAAATGAAAAATGAAAAAAAAAATATTTGGGGTTTTCGGTCTTTCTGAAGGTAACACCCGGGTATTAGGTTTTGGGGCTAGGGTAAGGTTTAAGGTTTTTGGCGTTAGGGTTAAAATCACTGTCCAAAACCTTTGTAGGAACTCCTTTCCAACCTTTTGGAGTTAGTTAAACCAAAAAAAAAATTGAAATATGAAAAAGAAATATTTGGGGTGTTCGGGCTTCCTGAAGGTAATACCCAGGTATTAGGGTTATGGGGCTTTGGTAAGGTTTAAGGTTTTTGGCATTATGGTTAAAATCACTGTCCAAAACCTTTGTAGGAACTCTTTTCCAACCTTTTGGAGTTAGTTAGACCTAAAAAAAACGAAAAGTGAAAAAAAAATATTTGGGGTGTTCGGGCTTCCTGATGGTAATATGGGGCTAGGGTAAGGTTTAAGGTTTTGGCGTTAGGGTTAAAATCACTGTCCAAAACCTTTGTAGGAACTCTTTTCCAACCTTTTGGAGTTAGTTACACCAAAAAAAATATTGTAAAATGAAAAAGAAATATTTGGGGTTTTCGGGCTTTCTGAAGGTAATACCTGGGTATTAGGTTACGGGGCTAGGGAAAGGTTTAAGGTTTTTGGCGTTAGGGTTAAAATCACTGTCCAAAACCTTTGTAGCAACTCTTTTCCAACGTTTTGGAGTTAGTTAGACCCAAAAGATATGAAAAATGAAAAAAAAATATTGGGGGTTTTCGGGCTTTCTGAAGGTAATACCCGGGTTTTAGGTTATGGGGCTAGGGTAAGGTTTTTGGCGTTAGGGTTAAAATCACTGTCCAAAACCTTTGTAGGAACTCTTTTCCAACCTTCTGGAGTTAGTTAGACCAGAAAAAAATGAAAAATGAAAAAAAAAATATTTGGGGTTTTCGGGCTTTCTGAAGGTAACACCCGGGTTTTAGGTTTTAGGGCTAGGGTAAGGTTTAATTTTTTTGGTGTTAGGGTTAAAATCACTGTCCAAAACCTTTGTAGCAACTCTTTTCCAACGTTATGGAGTTAGTTAGACCCAAAAGAAATGAAAAATGAAAAAAAAATATTTGGGGTTTTCGGGCTTTCTGAAGGTAATACCCTGGTATAAGGTTTTGGGACTAATGTTAAGGTTTAAGGTTTTTGGCGTTAGGGTTAAAATCACTGTCCAAAACCTTTGTAGGAACTCTTTTCCAACCTTTTGGAGTTAGTTACACCAAAAAAAGAAAAAAAAAAGGAACAAGAAATATTTGGGGTTTTCGGGCTTCCTGAAGGTAATACCCGGGTATTAGGTAATGGGGCTAGGGTAAGGTTTAAATGTTTTTGGAGTTCGGGTTAAAATCACTGTCCAAAACCTTTGTAGGAACTCTTTTCCAACCTTTTGGAGTTAGTTAGACCAAAAAGAAATCAAAAATAAAAAAACATATTTGGGGTGTTCGGGCTTCCTGAAGGTAATACCCAGGTATAAGGGTAATGGGGCTAGGGTCAGGTTTAAGGTTTTTGGCGTGAGGGTTAAAATCCCTGTCCAAAACCTTTGTAGCAACTCTTTTCCAACCTTTTGGAGTTAGTTAGACCAAAAATAAACGAAAAATGAAAAAAAAATATTTGGGGTTTTCGGTCTTCCTGAAGGTATTAGATTATGGGGCTAGGGAAAGGTTTAAGGTTTTTGGCGTTAGGGTTAAAATCACTGTCCAAAACCTTTGTAGGAACATTTTTCAGACCTTATGGAGTTAGTTACACCAAAAAAAAAAATGAAAAATGAAAAAAAAATATTTGGGGTTTTCGGGCTTCCTGAAGGTAATACCCGAAGTATTAGGTTTTGGGGCTAGGGTAAGGTTTAAGTTTTTTAGCGTTAGGGCTAAAATCCCTGTCCAAAACCTTTGTAGGAACTCTTTTCCAACCTTTTGGAGTTAGTTAGACCAAAATGAAACAAAAAATGAAAAAAAAAATATTTGGGGTGTTCGGGCTTCCTGAAGGTAATACCCGGGTATTAGGTTATGGGGCTAGGGTAAGGTTTTTGGCGTTAGGGTTAAAATCACTGTCCAAAACCTTTGTAGGAACTCTTTTCCAACCTTTTGGAGTTAGTTACACCAAAAAAAAATTTTAAAATGAAAAAGAAATATTTGGGGTGTTTGGGCTTCCTGAAGGTAATACCCGGGTATTAGGTTATGGGGCTAGTGAAAGGTTTCAGGTTTTTGGCGTAAGGGTTAAAATCACTGTCCAAAACCTTTGTAGGAACTCTTTTCCAACCTTTTGGAGTTAGTTAGACCAGAAAAAAAATGAAAAATGAAAAAAAAAATATTTGGGGTTTTCGGGCTTTCTGAAGGTAACACCCGGGTATTAGGTTTTGGGGCTAGGGTAAGGTTTAAGTTTTTTGGTGTTAGGGTTAAAATCACTGTCCAAAACCTTTGTAGGAACTTCTTTCCAACCTTTTGGAGTTAGTTAAACCAAAAAAAAATTGTAAAATGAAAAAGAAATATTTGGGGTGTTCGGGCTTCCTGAAGGTAATACCCGGGTATTAGGTTATGGGGCTAGGGTAAGGTTTTTGGCGTTAGGGTTAAAATCACTGTCCAAAACCTTTGTAGGAACTCTTTTCCAACCTTTTGGAGTTAGTTAGACCAGAAAAAAATGAAAAATGAAAAAAAAATGTTTGGGGTGTTCGGGCTTCCTGAAGGTAATACCCGGGTATTAGGTTATGGGGCTTGGGTAAGGTTTAAGGTTTTTGGCGTTAGGGTTAAAATCACTGTCCAAAACCTTTGTAGGAACTCTTTTCCAACCTTTTGGAGTTAGTAACACCAAAAAAAAAAATTGTAAAATGAAAAAGAAATATTTGGGGTGTTCGGGCTTCCTGAAGGTAATACCCGGGTATTAGGTTTTGGGGCTAGGGTAAGGTTTAAGTTTTTTGGTGTTAGGGTTAAAATCACTGTCCAAAACCTTTGAAGGAACTCTTTTCCAACGTTTTGGAGTTAGTTAGACCCAAAAGAAATGAAAAATGAAAAAAAAATATTTGGGGTTTTCGGTCTTCCTGAAGGTTATACCCGGGTATTAGGTTATGGGGCTAGGGTAAGGTTTTTGGCGTTAGGGTTAAAATCACTGTCCAAAACCTTTGTAGGAACTCTTTTCCAACCTTTTGGAGTTAGTTAGACCAGAAAAAAATGAAAAATGAAAAAAAAATGTTTGGGGTGTTCGGGCTTCCTGAAGGTAATACCCGGGTATTAGGTTATGGGGCTTGGGTAAGGTTTAAGGTTTTTGGCGTTAGGGTTAAAATCACTGTCCAAAACCTTTGTAACACTCTTTTCCAACCTTTTGGAGTTATTTAGACCAAAAATAAACGAAAAATGAAAAAAAAATATTTGGGGTTTTCGGTCTTCCTGAAGGTATTAGATTATGGGGCTAGGGAAAGGTTTAAGGTTTTTGGCGTTAGGGTTAAAATCACTGTACAAAACCTTTGTAGGAACTCTTTTCCAACCTTTTGGAGTTAGTTACACCAAAAAAAATATTGTTGAATGAAAAAGAAATATTTGGGGTTTTCGGGCTTTCTGAAGGTAATACCCTGGTATAAGGTTATGGGACTAATGTAAGGTTTAAGGTTTTTGGCGTTAGGGTTAAAATCACTGTCCAAAACCTTTGTAGCAACTCTTTTCCAACCTTTTGGAGTTATTAAGACCAAAAATAAACGAAAAATGAAAAAAAAATTTTGGGGGTTTTCGGTCTTCCTGAAGGTATTAGATTATGGGGCTAGGGAAAGGTTTAAGGTTTTTGGCGTTAGGGTTAAAATCACTGTCCAAAACCTTTTTAGGAACATTTTTCAGACCTTATGGAGTTAGTTACACCAAAAAAAAAATGAAAAATGAAAAAAAACATATTTGGGGTGTTCGGGCTTCCTGAAGGTAATACCCAGGTATTAGGTTATGGGGCTAGGGTAAGGTTTTTGGCGTTAGGGTTAAAATCACTGTCCAAAACCTTTGTAGGAACTCTTTTCCAACCTTTTGGAGTTAGTAACACCAAAAAAAAAAATTGTAAAATGAAAAAGAAATATTTGGGGTGTTCGGGCTTCCTGAAGGTAATACCCGGGTATAAGGTTATGGGACTAATGTAAGGTTTAAGGTTTTTGGCGTTAGGGTTAAAATCACTGTCCAAAACCTTTGTAGGAACTCTTTTCCAACCTTTTGGAGTTAGTTAGACCAAAAAAAGAAAAAAAAAAGGAACAAGAAATATTTCGGGTGTTCGGGCTTCCTGAAGGTAATAGCCGGGTATTAGGTCATGGGGCTAGGGTAAGGTTAAAGGTTTTTGGCGTTAGGGTTAAAATCACTGTCCAAAACCTTTGTAGGAACTCTTTTCCAACATTTTGGAGATAGTTACACCAAAAAAAAAAAAAAAAAATGAAAAAAAAATATTTGGGGTGTTCGGTCTTCCTGAAGGTTATACCCGGGTATTAGGTTATGGGGCTAGGGTAAGGTTTTTGGCGTTAGGGTTAAAATCACTGTCCAAAACCTTTGTAGGAACTCTTTTCCAACCTTTTGGAGTTAGTTAGACCAGAAAAAAATGAAAAATGAAAAAAAAAATATTTGGGGTTTTCGGTCTTTCTGAAGGTAACACCCGGGTATTAGGTTTTGGGGCTAGGGTGAGGTTTAAGGTTTTTGGCGTTAGGGTTAAAATCACTGTCCAAAACCTTTGTAGGAACTCCTTTCCAACCTTTTGGAGTTAGTTAAACCAAAAAAAAAATTGAAATATGAAAAAGAAATATTTGGGGTGTTCGGGCTTCCTGAAGGTAATACCCAGGTATTAGGTTATGGGGCTTTGGTAAGGTTTAAGGTTTTTGGCATTATGGTTAAAATCACTGTCCAAAACCTTTGTAGGAACTCTTTTCCAACCTTTTGGAGTTAGTTAGACCTAAAAAAAACGGAAAGTGAAAAAAAAATATTTGGGGTGTTCGGGCTTCCTGATGGTAATATGGGGCTAGGGTAAGGTTTAAGGTTTTGGCGTTAGGGTTAAAATCACTGTCCAAAACCTTTGTAGGAACTCTTTTCCAACCTTTTGGAGTTAGTTACACCAAAAAAAATATTGTAAAATGAAAAAGAAATATTTGGGGTTTTCGGGCTTTCTGAAGGTAATACCCGGGTATTAGGTTACGGGGCTAGGGAAAGGTTTAAGGATTTTGGCGTTAGGGTTAAAATCACTGTCCAAAACCTTTGTAGGAACTCTTTTCCAACCTTTTGGAGTTAGTTACTCCAAAAAAAATATTGTAAAATGAAAAAGAAATATTTGGGGTTTTCGGGCTTTCTGAAGGTAATACCCGGGTATTAGGTCATGGGGCTAGGGTAAGGTTTAAGGTTTTTGGCGTTAGGGTTAAAATCACTGTCCAAAACCTTTGTAGCAACTCTTTTCCAACGTTTTGGAGTTAGCTAAACCCGAAAGATATGAAAAATGAAAAAAAAATATTGGGGGTTTTCGGGCTTTCTGAAGGTAATACCCGGGTTTTAGGTTATGGGGCTAGGGTAAGGTTTTTGGCGTTAGGGTTAAAATCACTGTCCAAAACCTTTGTAGGAACTCTTTTCCAACCTTTTGGGGTTAGTTAGACCAGAAAAAAATGAAAAATGAAAAAAAAAATATTTGGGGTTTTCGGGCTTTCTGAAGGTAACACCCGGGTATTAGGTTTTGGGGCTAGGGTAAGGTTTAAGTTTTTTGGTGTTAGGGTTAAAATCACTGTCCAAAACCTTTGTAGGAACTCTTTTCCAACGTTATGGAGTTAGTTAGACCCAAAAGAAATGAAAAATGAAAAAAAAATATTTGGGGTTTTCGGGCTTTCTGAAGGTAATACCCTGGTATAAGGTTTTGGGACTAATGTAAGGTTTAAGGTTTTTGGCGTTAGGGTTAAAATCACTGTCCAAAACCTTTGTAGGAACTCTTTTCCAACCTTTTGGAGTTAGTTACACCAAAAAAAGAAAAAAAAAAGGAACAAGAAATATTTGGGGTTTTCGGGCTTCCTGAAGGTAATACCCGGGTATTAGGTAATGGGGCTAGGGTAAGGTTTAAATGTTTTTGGAGTTCGGGTTAAAATCACTGTCCAAAACCTTTGTAGGAACTCTTTTCCAACCTTTTGGAGTTAGTTAGACCAAAAAGAAATCAAAAATAAAAAAACATATTTGGGGTGTTCGGGCTTCTTGAAGGTAATACCCAGGTATAAGGGTAATGGGGTTAGGGTCAGGTTTAAGGTTTTTGGCGTGAGGGTTAAAATCCCTGTCCAAAACCTTTGTAGCAACTCTTTTCCAACCTTTTGGAGTTAGTTACACCAAAAATAAACGAAAAATGAAAAAGAAATATTTGGGGTTTTCGGTCTTCCTGAAGGTATTAGATTATGGGGCTAGGGAAAGGTTTAAGGTTTTTGGCGTTAGGGTTAAAATCACTGTCCAAAACCTTTTTAGGAACATTTTTCAGACCTTATGGAGTTAGTTACACCAAAAAAAAAATGAAAAATGAAAAAAAAATATTTGGGGTGTTCGGGCTTCCTGAAGGTAATACCCGGGTATTAGGTTTTGGGGCTAGGGTAAGGTTTAAGTTTTTTAGCGTTAGGGCTAAAATCCCTGTCCAAAACCTTTGTAGGAACTCTTTTCCAACCTTTTGGAGTTAGTTAGACCAAAATAAAACAAAAAATGAAAAAAAAATATTTGGGGTGTTCGGGCTTCCTGAAGGTAATACCCGGGTATTAGGTTATGGGGCTAGGGAAAGGTTTAAGGTTTTTGGCGTTAGGGTTAAAATCACTGTCCAAAACCTTTGTAGCAACTCTTTTCCAACGTTTTGGAGTTAGTTAGACCCGAAAGATATGAAAAATGAAAAAAAAATATTGGGGGTTTTCGGGCTTTCTGAAGGTAATACCCGGGTTTTAGGTTATGGGGCTAGGGTAAGGTTTAAGGTTTTTGGCGTTAGGGTTAAAATCACTGTCCAAAACCTTTGTAGCAACTCTTTTCCAACGTTTTGGAGTTAGTTAGACCCGAAAGATATGAAAAATGAAAAAAAAATATTTGGGGTGTTCGGGCTTCCTGAAGGTAATACCCGGGTATTAGGTTTTGGGGCTAGGGTAAGGTTTAAGTTTTTTGGTGTTAGGGTTAAAATCACTGTCCAAAACCTTTGAAGGAACTCTTTTCCAACGTTTTGGAGTTAGTTAGACCCAAAAGAAATGAAAAATGAAAAAAAAATATTTGGGGTTTTCGGGCTTTCTGAAGGTAATACCCTGGTATAAGGTTTTGGGACTAATGTAAGGTTTAAGGTTTTTGGCGTTAGGGTTAAAATCACTGTCCAAAACCTTTGTAGGAACTCTTTTCCAACCTTTTGGAGTTAGTTAGACCAAAATAAAACAAAAAATGAAAAAAAAATATTTGGGGTTTTCGGTCTTCCTGAAGGTAATACCCGGGTATTAGGTTATGGGGCTTTGGTAAGGTTTAAGGTTTTTGGCATTATGGTTAAAATCACTGTCCAAAACCTTTGTAGGAACTCTTTTCCAACCTTTTGGAGTTAGTTAGACCTAAAAAAATTGTAAAATGAAAAAGAAATATTTTGGGTGTTCGGGCTTCCTGAAGGTAATACCCGGGTATTAGGTTATGGGGCTAGGGTAAGGTTTAAGGTTTTTGGCGTTAGGGTTAAAATCACTGTCCAAAACCTTTGTAGCAACTCTTTTCCAACGTTTTGGAGTTAGTTAAACCCGAAGGATATGAAAAATGAAAAAAAAATATTGGGGGTTTTCGGGCTTTCTGAAGGTAATACCCGGGTTTTAGGTTATGGGGCTAGGGTAAGGTTTTTGGCGTTAGGGTTAAAATCACTGTCCAAAACCTTTGTAGGAACTCTTTTCCAACCTTTTGGGGTTAGTTAGACCAGAAAAAAAGTGAAAAATGAAAAAAAAAATATTTGGGGTTTTCGGGCTTTCTGAAGGTAACACCCGGGTATTAGGTTTTGGGGCTAGGGTAAGGTTTAAGTTTTTTGGTGTTAGGGTTAAAATCACTGTCCAAAACCTTTTTAGGAACATTTTTCAGACCTTATGGAGTTAGTTACACCAAAAAAAAAATGAAAAATGAAAAAAACATATTTGGGGTGTTCGGGCTTCCTGAAGGTAATACCCGGGTATTAGGTTATGGGGCTAGGGTAAGGTTTTTGGCGTTAGGGTTAAAATCACTGTCCAAAACCTTTGTAGGAACTCTTTTCCAACCTTTTGGAGTTAGTAACACCAAAAAAAAAAATTGTAAAATGAAAAAGAAATATTTGGGGTGTTCGGGCTTCCTGAAGGTAATACCCGGGTATAAGGTTATGGGACTAATGTAAGGTTTAAGGTTTTTGGCGTTAGGGTTAAAATCACTGTCAAAACCTTTGTAGGAACTCTTTTCCAACCTTTTGGAGTTAGTTAGACCAAAAAAAAAAAAAAAGGAACAAGAAATATTTGGGGTGTTCGGGCTTCCTGAAGGTAATAGCCGGGTATTAGGTCATGGGGCTAGGGTAAGGTTAAAGGTTTTTGGCGTTAGGGTTAAAATCACTGTCCAAAACCTTTGTAGGAACTCTTTTCCAACTTTTGGAGTTAGTTACACCAAAAAAAAAAAAAAAATGAAAAAAAAATATTTGGGGTGTTCGGTCTTCCTGAAGGTTATACCCGGGTATTAGGTTATGGGGCTAGGGTAAGGTTTTTGGCGTTAGGGTTAAAATCACTGTCCAAAACCTTTGTAGGAACTCTTTTCCAACCTTTTGGAGTTAGTTAGACCAGAAAAAAATGAAAAATGAAAAAAAAATATTTGGGGTTTTGGGTCTTTCTGAAGGTAACACCCGGGTATTAGGTTTTGGGGCTAGGGTAAGGTTTAAGGTTTTTGGCGTTAGGGTAAAAATCACTGTCCAAAACCTTTGTAGGAACTCCTTTCCAACCTTTTGGAGTTAGTTAAACCAAAAAAAAAATTGAAATATGAAAAAGAAATATTTGGGGTGTTCGGGCTTCCTGAAGGTAATACCCAGGTATTAGGTTATGGGGCTTTGGTAAGGTTTAAGGTTTTTGGCATTATGGTTAAAATCACTGTCCAAAACCTTTGTAGGAACTCTTTTCCAACCTTTTGGAGTTAGTTAGACCTAAAAAAAACGAAAAGTGAAAAAAAAATATTTGGGGTGTTCGGGCTTCCTGATGGTAATATGGGGCTAGGGTAAGGTTTAAGGTTTTGGCGTTAGGGTTAAAATCACTGTCCAAAACCTTTGTAGGAACTCTTTTCCAACCTTTTGGAGTTAGTTACACCAAAAAAAATATTGTAAAATGAAAAAGAAATATTTGGGGTTTTCGGGCTTTCTGAAGGTAATACCCGGGTATTAGGTTACGGGGCTAGGGAAAGGTTTAAGGATTTTGGCGTTAGGGTTAAAATCACTGTCCAAAACCTTTGTAGGAACTCTTTTCCAACCTTTTGGAGTTAGTTTCTCCAAAAAAAATATTGTAAAATGAAAAAGAAATATTTGGGGTTTTCGGGCTTTCTGAAGGTAATACCCGGGTATTAGGTTACGGGGCTAGGGAAAGGTTTAAGGTTTTTGGCGTTAGGGTTAAAATCACTGTCCAAAACCTTTGTAGCAACTCTTTTCCAACGTTTTGGAGTTAGTTAGACCCAAAAGATATGAAAAATGAAAAAAAAATATTGGGGGTTTTCGGGCTTTCTGAAGGTAATACCCGGGTTTTAGGTTATGGGGCTAGGGTAAGGTTTTTGGCGTTAGGGTTAAAATCACTGTCCAAAACCTTTGTAGGAACTCTTTTCCAACCTTCTGGAGTTAGTTAGACCAGAAAAAAATGAAAAATGAAAAAAAAAATATTTGGGGTTTTCGGGCTTCCTGAAGGTAACACCCGGGTTTTAGGTTTTAGGGCTAGGGTAAGGTTTAATTTTTTTGGTGTTAGGGTTAAAATCACTGTCCAAAACCTTTGTAGGAACTCTTTTCCAACGTTATGGAGTTAGTTAGACCCAAAAGAAATGAAAAATGAAAAAAAAATATTTGGGGTTTTCGGGCTTTCTGAAGGTAATACCCTGGTATAAGGTTTTGGGACTAATGTTAGGTTTAAGGTTTTTGGCGTTAGGGTTAAAATCACTGTCCAAAACCTTTGTAGGAACTCTTTTCCAACCTTTTGGAGTTAGTTACACCAAAAAAAGAAAAAAAAAAGGAACAAGAAATATTTGGGGTTTTCAGGCTTCCTGAAGGTAATACCCGGGTATTAGGTAATGGGGCTAGGGTAAGGTTTAAATGTTTTTGGAGTTCGGGTTAAAATCACTGTCCAAAACCTTTGTAGGAACTCTTTTCCAACCTTTTGGAGTTAGTTAGACCAAAAAGAAATCAAAAATAAAAAAACATATTTGGGGTGTTCGGGCTTCCTGAAGGTAATACCCAGGTATAAGGGTAATGGGGCTAGGGTCAGGTTTAAGGTTTTTGGCGTGAGGGTTAAAATCCCTGTCCAAAACCTTTGTAGCAACTCTTTTCCAACCTTTTGGAGTTAGTTAGACCAAAAATAAACGAAAAATGAAAAAAAAATATTTGGGGTTTTCGGTCTTCCTGAAGGTATTAGATTATGGGGCTAGGGAAAGGTTTAAGGTTTTTGGCGTTAGGGTTAAAATCACTGTCCAAAACCTTTTTAGGAACATTTTTCAGACCTTATGGAGTTAGTTACACCAAAAAAAAAAAATGAAAAATGAAAAAAAAATATTTGGGGTTTTCGGGCTTCCTGAAGGTAATACCCGAAGTATTAGGTTTTGGGGCTAGGGTAAGGTTTAAGTTTTTTAGCGTTAGGGCTAAAATCCCTGTCCAAAACCTTTGTAGGAACTCTTTTCCAACCTTTTGGAGTTAGTTAGACCAAAATAAAACAAAAAATGAAAAAAAAAATATTTGGGGTGTTCGGGCTTCCTGAAGGTAATACCCGGGTATTAGGTTATGGGGCTAGGGTAAGGTTTTTGGCGTTAGGGTTAAAATCACTGTCCAAAACCTTTGTAGGAACTCTTTTCCAACCTTTTGGAGTTAGTTACACCAAAAAAAAATTTTAAAATGAAAAAGAAATATTTGGGGTGTTTGGGCTTCCTGAAGGTAATACCCGGGTATTAGGTTATGGGGCTAGTGAAAGGTTTCAGGTTTTTGGCGTAAGGGTTAAAATCACTGTCCAAAACCTTTGTAGGAACTCTTTTCCAACCTTTTGGAGTTAGTTAGACCAGAAAAAAATGAAAAATGAAAAAAAAAATATTTGGGGTTTTCGGGCTTTCTGAAGGTAACACCCGGGTATTAGGTTTTGGGGCTAGGGTAAGGTTTAAGTTTTTTGGTGTTAGGGTTAAAATCACTGTCCAAAACCTTTGTAGGAACTTCTTTCCAACCTTTTGGAGTTAGTTAAACCAAAAAAAATTGTAAAATGAAAAAGAAATATTTGGGGTGTTCGGGCTTCCTGAAGGTAATACCCGGGTATTAGGTTATGGGGCTTTGGTAAGGTTTAAGGTTTTTGGCATTATGGTTAAAATCACTGTCCAAAACCTTTGTAGGAACTCTTTTCCAACCTTTTGGAGTTAGTTAGACCAGAAAAAAATGAAAAATGAAAAAAAATATTTGGGGTTTTCGGTCTTTCTGAAGGTAACACCCGGGTATTAGGTTTTGGGGCTAGGGTAAGGTTTAAGGTTTTTGGCGTTAGGGTTAAAATCACTGTCCAAAACCTTTGTAGGAACTCCTTTCCAACCTTTTGGAGTTAGTTAAACCAAAAAAAAAATTGAAATATGAAAAAGAAATATTTGGGGTGTTCGGGCTTCCTGAAGGTAATACCCAGGTATTAGGTTATGGGGCTTTGGTAAGGTTTAAGGTTTTTGGCATTATGGTTAAAATCACTGTCCAAAACCTTTGTAGGAACTCTTTTCCAACCTTTTGGAGTTAGTTAGACCTAAAAAAAACGAAAAGTGAAAAAAAAATATTTGGGGTGTTCGGGCTTCCTGATGGTAATATGGGGCTAGGGTAAGGTTTAAGGTTTTGGCGTTAGGGTTAAAATCACTGTCCAAAACCTTTGTAGGAACTCTTTTCCAACCTTTTGGAGTTAGTTACACCAAAAAAAATATTGTAAAATGAAAAAGAAATATTTGGGGTTTTCGGGCTTTCTGAAGGTAATACCTGGGTATTAGGTTACGGGGCTAGGGAAAGGTTTAAGGTTTTTGGCGTTAGGGTTAAAATCACTGTCCAAAACCTTTGTAGCAACTCTTTTCCAACGTTTTGGAGTTAGTTAGACCCAAAAGATATGAAAAATGAAAAAAAAATATTGGGGGTTTTCGGGCTTTCTGAAGGTAATACCCGGGTTTTAGGTTATGGGGCTAGGGTAAGGTTTTTGGTGTTAGGGTTAAAATCACTGTCCAAAACCTTTGTAGGAACTCTTTTCCAACCTTCTGGAGTTAGTTAGACCAGAAAAAAATGAAAAATGAAAAAAAAAATATTTGGGGTTTTCGGGCTTTCTGAAGGTAACACCCGGGTTTTAGGTTTTAGGGCTAGGGTAAGGTTTAAGGTTTTTGGCGTTAGGGTTAAAATCACTGTCCAAAACCTTTGTAGGAACTCCTTTCCAACCTTTTGGAGTTAGTTAAACCAAAAAAAAAATTGAAATATGAAAAAGAAATATTTGGGGTGTTCGGGCTTCCTGCAGGTAATACCCAGGTATTAGGTTATGGGGCTTTGGTAAGGTTTAAGGTTTTTGGCATTATGGTTAAAATCACTGTCCAAAACCTTTGTAGGAACTCTTTTCCAACCTTTTGGAGTTAGTTAGACCTAAAAAAAACGAAAAATGAAAAAAAACTATTTGGGGTGTTCGGGCTTCCTGAAGGTAATACCCGGGTATTAGGTTATGGGGCTAGGGTAAGGTTTAAGGATTTTGGCGTTAGGGTTAAAATCACTGTCCAAAACCTTTGTAGGAACTCTTTTCCAACGTTTTGGAGTTAGTTAGACCGGAAAGAAATGAAAAATGAAAAAAAAATATTTGGGGTTTTCGGGCTTTCTGAAGGTAATACCCGGGTATTAGGTTACGGGGCTAGGGTAAGGTTTAAGGTTTTTGGCGTTAGGGTTAAAATCACTGTCCAAAACCTTTGTAGGAACTCTTTTCCAACCTTTTGGAGTTAGTTAGACCAAAATAAAACAAAAAATGAAAAAAAAATATTTGGGGTGTTCAGTCTTCCTGAAGGTAATACCCGGGTATTAGGTTATGGGGCTAGGGTAAGGTTTTTGGCGTTAGGGTTAAAATCACTGTCCAAAACCTTTGTAGGAAATCTTTTCCAACCTTTTGGAGTTAGTTACACCAAAAAAAAAATTGTAAAATGAAAAAGAAATATTTGGGGTGTTTGGGCTTCCTGAAGGTAATACCCGGGTATTAGGTTATGGGGCTAGTGAAAGGTTTCAGGTTTTTGGCGTAAGGGTTAAAATCACTGTCCAACACCTTTGAAGGAACTCTTTTCCAACCTTTTAGAGTTAGTTAGACCAGAAAAAAAATGAAAAATGAAAAAAAAAATATTTGGGGTTTTCGGGCTTTCTGAAGGTAACACCCGGGTATTAGGTTTTGGGGCTAGGGTAAGGTTTAAGTTTTTTGGTGTTAGGGTTAAAATCACTGTCCAAAACCTTTGTAGGAACTTCTTTCCAACCTTTTGGAGTTAGTTGAACCAAAAAAAAATTGTAAAATGAAAAAGAAATATTTGGGGTGTTCGGGCTTCCTGAAGGTAATACCCAGGTATTAGGTTATGGGGCTTTGGTAAGGTTTAAGGTTTTTGGCATTATGGTTAAAATCACTGTCCAAAACCTTTGTAGGAACTCTTTTCCAACGTTTTGGAGTTAGTTAGACCCAAAAGAAATGAAAAATGAAAAAAAAATATTTGGGGTTTTCGGGCTTTCTGAAGGTAATACCCTGGTATAAGGTTTTGGGACTAATGTAAGGTTTAAGGTTTTTGGCGTTAGGGTTAAAATCACTGTCCAAAACCTTTGTAGGAACTCTTTTCCAACCTTTTGGAGTTAGTTACACCAAAAAAAATATTGTAAAATGAAAAAGAAATATTTGGGGTTTTCGGGCTTTCTGAAGGTAATACCCTGGTATAAGGTTATGGGACTAATGTAAGGTTTAAGGTTTTTGGCGTTAGGGTTAAAATCACTGTCAAAACCTTTGTAGGAACTCTTTTCCAACCTTTTGGAGTTAGTTAGACCAAAAAAAGAAAAAAAAAAGGAACAAGAAATATTTCGGGTGTTCGGGCTTCCTGAAGGTAATACCCGGGTATTAGGTCATGGGGCTAGGGTAAGGTTAAAGGTTTTTGGCGTTAGGGTTAAAATCACTGTCCAAAACCTTTGTAGGAACTCTTTTCCAACCTTTTGGAGTTAGTTACACCAAAAAAAAAAACAAAAAATGAAAAAAAAATATTTGGGGTGTTCGGTCTTCCTGAAGGTTATACCCGGGTATTAGGTTATGGGGCTAGGGTAAGGTTTTTGGCGTTAGGGTTAAAATCACTGTCCAAAACCTTTGTAGGAACTCTTTTCCAACCTTTTGGAGTTAGTTAGACCAGAAAAAAATGAAAAATGAAAAAAAAAAATATTTGGGGTTTTCGGTCTTTCTGAAGGTAACACCCGGGTATTAGGTTACGGGGCTAGGGTAAGGTTTAAGGTTTTTGGCGTTAGGGTTAAAATCACTGTCCAAAACCTTTGTAGGAACTCTTTTCCAACCTTTTGGAGTTAGTTAGACCAAAATAAAACAAAAAATGAAAAAAAAATATTTGGGGTGTTCAGTCTTCCTGAAGGTAATACCCGGGTATTAGGTTATGGGGCTAGGGTAAGGTTTTTGGCGTTAGGGTTAAAATCACTGTCCAAAACCTTTGTAGGAAATCTTTTCCAACCTTTTGGAGTTAGTTACACCAAAAAAAAAATTGTAAAATGAAAAAGAAATATTTGGGGTGTTTGGGCTTCCTGAAGGTAATACCCGGGTATTAGGTTATGGGGCTAGTGAAAGGTTTAAGGTTTTTGGCGTAAGGGTTAAAATCACTGTCCAAAACCTTTGTAGGAACTCTTTTCCAACCTTTTGGAGTTAGTTAGACCAGAAAAAAAATGAAAAATGAAAAAAAAAATATTTGGGGTTTTCGGGCTTTCTGAAGGTAACACCCGGGTATTAGGTTTTGGGGCTAGGGTAAGGTTTAAGTTTTTTGGTGTTAGGGTTAAAATCACTGTCCAAAACCTTTGTAGGAACTTCTTTCCAACCTTTTGGAGTTAGTTGAACCAAAAAAAAAATTGTAAAATGAAAAAGAAATATTTGGGGTGTTCGGGCTTCCTGAAGGTAATACCCAGGTATTAGGTTATGGGGCTTTGGTAAGGTTTAAGGTTTTTGGCATGGTGGGTTAAAATCACTGTCCAAAACCTTTGTAGGAACTTTTTTTCAACCTTTTGGAGTTAGACCCAAAAGAAATGAAAAATGAAAAAAAAATATTTGGGGTTTTCGTGCTTTCTGAAGGTAATACCCTGGTATAAGGTTTTGGGACTAATGTAAGGTTTAAGGTTTTTGGCGTTAGGGTTAAAATCACTGTCCAAAACCTTTGTAGGAACTCTTTTCCAACCTTTTGGAGTTAGTTACACCAAAAAAAATATTGTAAAATGAAAAAGAAATATTTGGGGTTTTCGGGCTTTCTGAAGGTAATACCCTGGTATTAGGTTATGGGACTAGGTAAGGTTTAAGGTTTTTGGCGTTAGGGTTAAAATCACTGTCCAAAACCTTTGTAGGAACTCTTTTCCAACCTTTTGGAGTTAGTTACACCAAAAAAAGAAAAAAAAAAGGAACAAGAAATATTGCGGGTGTTCGGGCTTCCTGAAGGTAATACCCAGGTATTAGGTCATGGGGCTAGGGTAAGGTTAAAGGTTTTTGGCGTTAGGGTTAAAATCACTGTCCAAAACCTTTGTAGGAACTCTTTTCCAACCTTTTGGAGTTAGTTACACCAAAAAAAAAACAAAAAATGAAAAAGAAATATTTGGGGTGTTCGGGCTTCCTGAAGGTTATACCTGGGTATTAGGTTATGGGGCTAGGGTAAGGTTTTTGGCGTTAGGGTTAAAATCACTGTCCAAAACCTTTGTAGGAACTCTTTTCCAACCTTTTGGAGTTAGTTAGACCAGAAAAAAATGAAAAATGAAAAAAAAAATATTTGGGGTTTTCGGTCTTTCTGAAGGTAACACCCGGGTATTAGGTTTTGGGGCTAGGGTAAGGTTTAAGTTTTTTGGTGTTAGGGTTAAAATCACTGTCCAAAACCTTTGTAGGAACTTCTTTCCAACCTTTTGGAGTTAGTTGAACCAAAAAAAAATTGTAAAATGAAAAAGAAATATTTGGGGTGTTCGGGCTTCCTGAAGGTAATACCCAGGTATTAGGTTATGGGGCTTTGGTAAGGTTTAAGGTTTTTGGCATTATGGTTAAAATCACTGTCCAAAACCTTTGTAGGAACTCTTTTCCAACGTTTTGGAGTTAGTTAGACCCAAAAGAAATGAAAAATGAAAAAAAAATATTGGGGGTTTTCGGGCTTTCTGAAGGTAATACCCTGGTATAAGGTTTTGGGACTAATGTAAGGTTTAAGGTTTTTGGCGTTAGGGTTAAAATCACTGTCCAAAACCTTTGTAGGAACTCTTTTCCAACCTTTTGGAGTTAGTTACACCAAAAAAAATATTGTAAAATGAAAAAGAAATATTTGGGGTTTTCGGGCTTTCTGAAGGTAATACCCTGGTATAAGGTTATGGGACTAATGTAAGGTTTAAGGTTTTTGGCGTTAGGGTTAAAATCACTGTCCAAAACCTTTGTAGGAACTCTTTTCCAACCTTTTGGAGTTAGTTACACCAAAAAAAGAAAAAAAAAAGGAACAAGAAATATTTGGGGTTTTCGGGCTTTCTGAAGGTAACACCCGGGTATTAGGTTTTGGGGCTAGGGTAAGGTTTAAGGTTTTTGGCGTTAGGGTTAAAATCACTGTCCAAAACCTTTGTAGGAACTCTTTTCCAACCTTTTGGAGTTAGTTACACCAAAAAAAAAATTGTAAAATGAAAAAGAAATATTTGGGGTTTTCGGGCTTTCTGAAGGTAATACCCTGGTATAAGGTTATGGGACTAGGGTAAGGTTTAAGGTTTTTGGCGTTAGGGTTAAAATCACTGTCCAAAACCTTTGTAGGAACTCTTTTCCAACCTTTTGGAGTTAGTTAGACCAAAAAAAAAAAAAAAAAAAAAGAAATATTTGGGGTGTTCGGTCTTCCTGAAGGTTATACCTGGGTATTAGGTTATGGGGCTAGGGTAAGGTTTTTTTGGCGTTAGGGTTAAAATCACTGTCCAAAACCTTTGTAGGAACTCTTTTCCAACCTTTTGGAGTTAGTTAGACCAGAAAAAAATGAAAAATGAAAAAAAAAATATTTGGGGTTTTCGGTCTTTCTGAAGGTAACACCCGGGTATTAGGTTTTGGGGCTAGGGTAAGGTTTAAGGTTTTTGGCGTTAGGGTTAAAATCACTGTCCAAAACCTTTGTAGGAACTCCTTTCCAACCTTTTGGAGTTAGTTAAACCAAAAAAAAATTGAAATATGAAAAAGAAATATTTGGGGTGTTCGGGCTTCCTGCAGGTAATACCCAGGTATTAGGTTATGGGGCTTTGGTAAGGTTTAAGGTTTTTGGCATTATGGTTAAAATCACTGTCCAAAACCTTTGTAGGAACTCTTTTCCAACCTTTTGGAGTTAGTTAGACCTAAAAAAAACGAAAAATGAAAAAAAAATATTTGGGGTGTTCGGGCTTCCTGAAGGTAATACCCGGGTATTAGGTTATGGGGCTAGGGTAAGGTTTAAGGATTTTGGCGTTAGGGTTAAAATCACTGTCCAAAACCTTTGTAGGAACTCTTTTCCAACGTTTTGGAGTTAGTTAGACCGGAAAGAAATGAAAAATGAAAAAAAAATATTTGGGGTTTTCGGGCTTTCTGAAGGTAATAACCCAGGTATTAGGTTACGGGGCTAGGGTAAGGTTTAAGGTTTTTGGCGTTAGGGTTAAAATCACTGTCCAAAACCTTTGTAGGAACTCTTTTCCAACGTTTTGGAGTTAGTTAGACCGGAAAGAAATGAAAAATGAAAAAAAAATATTTGGGGTTTTCGGGCTTTCTGAAGGTTTCTGCAGGTAATACCCAGGTATTAGGTTATGGGGCTTTGGTATGGTTTAAGGTTTTTTTGCATTAGGGTTAAAATCACTGTCCAAAACCTCTGTAGGAACTCTTTTCCAACCTTTTGGAGTTAGTTACACCAAAAAAAAAATTGTAAAATGAAAAAGAAATATTTGGGGTGTTTGGGCTTCCTGAAGGTAATACCTGGGTATTAGGTTATGGGGCTAGTGAAAGGTTTCAGGTTTTTGGCGTAAGGGTTAAAATCACTGTCCAAAACCTTTGTAGGAACTCGTTGAGTTAGTTAGACCTAAAAAAAACGAAAAATGAAAAAAAAATATTTGGGGTGTTCGGGCTTCCTGAAGGTAATACCCGGGTATTAGGTTATGGGGCTAGGGTAAGGTTTAAGGATTTTGGCGTTAGGGTTAAAATCACTGTCCAAAACCTTTGTAGGAACTCTTTTCCAATGTTTTGGAGTTAGTTAGACCGGAAAGAAATGAAAAATGAAAAAAAAATATTTGGGGTTTTCGGGCTTTCTGAAGGTTTCTGCAGGTAATACCCAGGTATTAGGTTACGGGGCTAGGGTAAGGTTTAAGGTTTTTGGCGTTAGGGTTAAAATCACTGTCCAAAACCTTTGTAGGAACTCTTTTCCAACCTTTTGGAGTTAGTTAGACCAAAATAAAACAAAAAATGAAAAAAAAATATTTGGGGTGTTCAGTCTTCCTGAAGGTAATACCCGGGTATTAGGTTATGGGGCTAGGGTAAGGTTTTTGGCGTTAGGGTTAAAATCACTGTCCAAAACCTTTGTAGGAACTCTTTTCCAACCTTTTGGAGTTAGTTAGACCAGAAAAAAATGAAAAATGAAAAAAAAAAATATTTGGGGTTTTCGGTCTTTCTGAAGGTAACACCCGGGTATTAGGTTTTGGGGCTAGGGTAAGGTTTAAGTTTTTTGGTGTTAGGGTTAAAATCACTGTCCAAAACCTTTGTAGGAACTTCTTTCCAACCTTTTGGAGTTAGTTGAACCAAAAAAAAATTGTAAAATGAAAAAGAAATATTTGGGGTGTTCGGGCTTCCTGAAGGTAATACCCAGGTATTAGGTTATGGGGCTTTGGTAAGGTTTAAGGTTTTTGGCATTATGGTTAAAATCACTGTCCAAAACCTTTGTAGGAACTCTTTTCCAACGTTTTGGAGTTAGTTAGACCCAAAAGAAATGAAAAATGAAAAAAAAATATTTGGGGTTTTCGGGCTTTCTGAAGGTAATACCCTGGGTATAAGGTTTTGGGACTAATGTAAGGTTTAAGGTTTTTGGCGTTAGGGTTAAAATCACTGTCCAAAACCTTTGTAGGAACTCTTTTCCAACCTTTTGGAGTTAGTTACACCAAAAAAAATATTGTAAAATGAAAAAGAAATATTTGGGGTTTTCGGGCTTTCTGAAGGTAATACCCTGGTATAAGGTTATGGGACTAATGTAAGGTTTAAGGTTTTTGGCGTTAGGGTTAAAATCACTGTCCAAAACCTTTGTAGGAACTCTTTTCCAACCTTTTGGAGTTAGTTAGACCAAAAAAAGAAAAAAAAAAGGAACAAGAAATATTTGGGGTTTTCGGGCTTTCTGAAGGTAACACCCGGGTATTAGGTTTTGGGGCTAGGGTAAGGTTTAAGGTTTTTGGCGTTAGGGTTAAAATCACTGTCCAAAACCTTTGTAGGAACTCTTTTCCAACCTTTTGGAGTTAGTTACACCAAAAAAAAAATTGTAAAATGAAAAAGAAATATTTGGGGTTTTCGGGCTTTCTGAAGGTAATACCCTGGTATAAGGTTATGGGACTAGGGTAAGGTTTAAGGTTTTTGGCGTTAGGGTTAAAATCACTGTCAAAACCTTTGTAGGAACTCTTTTCCAACCTTTTGGAGTTAGTTAGACCAAAAAAAGAAAAAAAAAAGGAACAAGAAATATTTCGGGTGTTCGGTCTTCCTGAAGGTTATACCTGGGTATTAGGTTATGGGGCTAGGGTAAGGTTTTTTTGCGTTAGGGTTAAAATCACTGTCCAAAACCTTTGTAGGAACTCTTTTCCAACCTTTTGGAGTTAGTTAGACCAGAAAAAAATGAAAAATGAAAAAAAAAAATATTTGGGGTTTTCGGTCTTTCTGAAGGTAACACCCGGGTATTAGGTTTTGGGGCTAGGGTAAGGTTTAAGGTTTTTGGCGTTAGGGTTAAAATCACTGTCCAAAACCTTTGTAGGAACTCCTTTTCCAACCTTTTGGAGTTAGTTAAACCAAAAAAAAAATTGAAATATGAAAAAGAAATATTTGGGGTGTTCGAGCTTCCTGCAGGTAATACCCAGGTATTAGGTTATGGGGCTTTGGTAAGGTTTAAGGTTTTTGGCATTATGGTTAAAATCACTGTCCAAAACCTTTGTAGGAACTCTTTTCCAACCTTTTGGAGTTAGTTAGACCTAAAAAAAACGAAAAATGAAAAAAAAATATTTGGGGTGTTCGGGCTTCCTGAAGGTAATACCCGGGTATTAGGTTATGGGGCTAGGGTAAGGTTTAAGGATTTTGGCGTTAGGGTTAAAATCACTGTCCAAAACCTTTGTAGGAACTCTTTTCCAACGTTTTGGAGTTAGTTAGACCGGAAAGAAATGAAAAATGAAAAAAAAATATTTGGGGTTTTCGGGCTTTCTGAAGGTTTCTGCAGGTAATACCCAGGTATTAGGTTACGGGGCTAGGGTAAGGTTTAAGGTTTTTGGCGTTAGGGTTAAAATCACTGTCCAAAACCTTTGTAGGAACTCTTTTCCAACGTTTTGGAGTTAGTTAGACCGGAAAGAAATGAAAAATGAAAAAAAAATATTTGGGGTTTTCGGGCTTTCTGAAGGTTTCTGCAGGTAATACCCAGGTATTAGGTTACGGGGCTAGGGTAAGGTTTAAGGTTTTTGGCGTTAGGGTTAAAATCACTGTCCAAAACCTTTGTAGGAACTCTTTTCCAACCTTTTGGAGTTAGTTACACCAAAAAAAAAATTGTAAAATGAAAAAGAAATATTTGGGGTGTTTGGGCTTCCTGAAGGTAATACCTGGGTATTAGGTTATGGGGCTAGTGAAAGGTTTCAGGTTTTTGGCGTAAGGGTTAAAATCACTGTCCAAAACCTTTGTAGGAACTCGTGGAGTTAGTTAGACCTAAAAAAAACGAAAAATGAAAAAAAAATATTTGGGGTGTTCGGGCTTCCTGAAGGTAATACCCGGGTATTAGGTTATGGGGCTAGGGTAAGGTTTAAGGATTTTGGCGTTAGGGTTAAAATCACTGTCCAAAACCTTTGTAGGAACTCTTTTCCAATGTTTTGGAGTTAGTTAGACCGGAAAGAAATGAAAAATGAAAAAAAAATATTTGGGGTTTTCGGGCTTTCTGAAGGTTTCTGCAGGTAATACCCAGGTATTAGGTTACGGGGCTAGGGTAAGGTTTAAGGTTTTTGGCGTTAGGGTTAAAATCACTGTCCAAAACCTTTGTAGGAACTCTTTTCCAACCTTTTGGAGTTAGTTAGACCAAAATAAAACAAAAAATGAAAAAAAAAATATTTGGGGTGTTCAGTCTTCCTGAAGGTAATACCCGGGTATTAGGTTATGGGGCTAGGGTAAGGTTTTTGGCGTTAGGGTTAAAATCACTGTCCAAAACCTTTGTAGGAACTCTTTTCCAACCTTTTGGAGTTAGTTAGACCAAAAAAAGAAAAAAAAAAGGAACAAGAAATATTTCGGGTGTTCGGTCTTCCTGAAGGTTATACCTGGGTATTAGGTTATGGGGCTAGGGTAAGGTTTTTTTGCGTTAGGGTTAAAATCACTGTCCAAAACCTTTGTAGGAACTCTTTTCCAACCTTTTGGAGTTAGTTAGACCAGAAAAAAATGAAAAATGAAAAAAAAAATATTTGGGGTTTTCGGTCTTTCTGAAGGTAACACCCGGGTATTAGGTTTTGGGGCTAGGGTAAGGTTTAAGGTTTTTGGCGTTAGGGTTAAAATCACTGTCCAAAACCTTTGTAGGAACTCCTTTCCAACCTTTTGGAGTTAGTTAAACCAAAAAAAAAATTGAAATATGAAAAAGAAATATTTGGGGTGTTCGAGCTTCCTGCAGGTAATACCCAGGTATTAGGTTATGGGGCTTTGGTAAGGTTTAAGGTTTTTGGCATTATGGTTAAAATCACTGTCCAAAACCTTTGTAGGAACTCTTTTCCAACCTTTTGGAGTTAGTTAGACCTAAAAAAAACGAAAAATGAAAAAAAAATATTTGGGGTGTTCGGGCTTCCTGAAGGTAATACCCGGGTATTAGGTTATGGGGCTAGGGTAAGGTTTAAGGATTTTGGCGTTAGGGTTAAAATCACTGTCCAAAACCTTTGTAGGAACTCTTTTCCAACGTTTTGGAGTTAGTTAGACCGGAAAGAAATGAAAAATGAAAAAAAAATATTTGGGGTTTTCGGGCTTTCTGAAGGTTTCTGCAGGTAATACCCAGGTATTAGGTTACGGGGCTAGGGTAAGGTTTAAGGTTTTTGGCGTTAGGGTCAAAATCACTGTCCAAAACCTTTGTAGGAACTCTTTTCCAACGCTTTGGAGTTAGTTAGACCGGAAAGAAATGAAAAATGAAAAAAAAATATTTGGGGTTTTCGGGCTTTCTGAAGGTTTCTGCAGGTAATACCCAGGTATTAGGTTACGGGGCTAGGGTAAGGTTTAAGGTTTTTGGCGTTAGGGTTAAAATCACTGTCCAAAACCTTTGTAGGAACTCTTTTCCAACCTTTTGGAGTTAGTTACACCAAAAAAAAAATTGTAAAAATGAAAAAGAAATATTTGGGGTGTTTGGGCTTCCTGAAGGTAATACCTGGGTATTAGGTTATGGGGCTAGTGAAAGGTTTCAGGTTTTTGGCGTAAGGGTTAAAATCACTGTCCAAAACCTTTGTAGGAACTCGTTGAGTTAGTTAGACCTAAAAAAAACGAAAAATGAAAAAAAAATATTTGGGGTGTTCGGGCTTCCTGAAGGTAATACCCGGGTATTAGGTTATGGGGCTAGGGTAAGGTTTAAGGATTTTGGCGTTAGGGTTAAAATCACTGTCCAAAACCTTTGTAGGAACTCTTTTCCAATGTTTTGGAGTTAGTTAGACCGGAAAGAAATGAAAAATGAAAAAAAAATATTTGGGGTTTTCGGGCTTTCTGAAGGTTTCTGCAGGTAATACCCAGGTATTAGGTTACGGGGCTAGGGTAAGGTTTAAGGTTTTTGGCGTTAGGGTTAAAATCACTGTCCAAAACCTTTGTAGGAACTCTTTTCCAACCTTTTGGAGTTAGTTAGACCAAAATAAAACAAAAAATGAAAAAAAAATATTTGGGGTGTTCAGTCTTCCTGAAGGTAATACCCGGGTATTAGGTTATGGGGCTAGGGTAAGGTTTTTGGCGTTAGGGTAAAAATCACTGTCCAAAACCTTTGTAGGAACTCTTTTCCAACCTTTTGGAGTTAGTTACACCAAAAAAAAAATTGTAAAATGAAAAAGAAATATTTGGGGTGTTTGGGCTTCCTGAAGGTAATACCTGGGTATTAGGTTATGGGGCTAGTGAAAGGTTTCAGGTTTTTGGCGTAAGGGTTAAAATCACTGTCCAAAACCTTTGTAGGAACTCTTTTCCAACCTTTTAGAGTTAGTTAGACCAGAAAAAAAATGAAAAATGAAAAAAAAAATATTTGGGGTTTTCGGGCTTTCTGAAGGTAACACCCGGGTATTAGGTTTTGGGGCTAGGGTAAGGTTTAAGTTTTTTGGTGTTAGGGTTAAAATCACTGTCCAAAACCTTTGTAGGAACTTCTTTCCAACCTTTTGGAGTTAGTTAAACCAAAAAAAAATTGTAAAATGAAAAAGAAATATTTGGGGTGTTCGGGCTTCCTGAAGGTAATACCCAGGTATTAGGTTATGGGGCTTTGGTAAGGTTTAAGGTTTTTGGCATTATGGTTAAAATCACTGTCCAAAACCTTTGTAGGAACTCTTTTCCAACCTTTTGGAGTTAGTTAGACCTAAAAAAAAAACGAAAAATGAAAAAAAAATGTTTGGGGTGTTCGGGCTTCCTGAAGGTAATACCCGGGTATTAGGTTATGGGGCTTGGGTAAGGTTTAAGTTTTTTGGCGTTAGGGTTAAAATCACTGTCCAAAACCTTTGTAGGAACTCTTTTCCAATGTTTTGGAGTTAGTTAGACCCGAAAGAAATGAAAAATGAAAAAAAAAAATTTGGGGTTTTCGGGCTTTCTGAAGGTAATACCCGGGTTTTAGGTTATGGGGCTAGGAAAAGGTTTAAGGTTTTTGGCGTTAGGGTTAAAATCCCTGTCCAAAACCTTTGTAGGAACTATTTTCCAACCTTTTGGAGTTAGTTAGACAAAAATAAAACAAAAAATGAAAAAAAAATATTTGGGGTTTTCGGGCTTTCTGAAGGTAATACCCTGGTATAAGGTTTTGGGACTAATGTAAGGTTTAAGGTTTTTGGCGTTAGGGTTAAAATCACTGTCCAAAACCTTTGTAGGAACTCTTTTCCAACCTTTTGGAGTTAGTTACACCAAAAAAAATATTGTAAAATGAAAAAGAAATATTTGGGGTTTTCGGGCTTTCTGACGGTAATACCCTGGTATAAGGTTATGGGACTAATGTAAGGTTTAAGGTTTTTGGCGTTAGGGTTAAAATCACTGTCAAAACCTTTGTAGGAACTCTTTTCCAACCTTTTGGAGTTAGACCAAAAAAAGAAAAAAAAAAGGAACAAGAAATATTTCGGGTGTTCGGGCTTCCTGAAGGTAATAGCCGGGTATTAGGTCATGGGGCTAGGGTAAGGTTAAAGGTTTTTGGCGTTAGGGTTAAAATCACTGTCCAAAACCTTTGTAGGAACTCTTTTCCAACCTTTTGGAGTTAGTTACACCAAAACAAAAAAACAAAAAATGAAGAAAAAAAGTATTTGGGGTGTTCGGTCTTCCTGAAGGTTATACCCGGGTATTAGGTTATGGGGCTAGGGTAAGGTTTTTGGCGTTAGGGTTAAAATCACTGTCCAAAACCTTTGTAGGAACTCTTTTCCAACCTTTTGGAGTTAGTCAGACCAGAAAAAAATGAAAAATGAAAAAAAAGAATATTTGGGGTTTTTGGTCTTTCTGAAGGTAACACCCGGGTATTAGGTTTTGGGGCTAGGATAAGGTTTAAGGTTTTTGGCGTTAGGGTTAAAATCACTGTCCAAAACCTTTGTAGGAACTCCTTTCCAACCTTTTGGAGTTAGTTAAACCAAAAAAAAAATTGAAATATGAAAAAGAAATATTTGGGGTGTTCGGGCTTCCTGAAGGTAATACCCAGGTATTAGGTTATGGGGCTTTGGTAAGGTTTAAGGTTTTTGGCATTATGGTTAAAATCACTGTCCAAAACCTTTGTAGGAACTCTTTTCCAACCTTTTGGAGTTAGTTAGACCTAAAAAAAACGAAAAGTGAAAAAAAAATATTTGGGGTGTTCGGGCTTCCTGATGGTAATACCCGGGTATTAGGTTATGGGGCTAGGGTAAGGTTTAAGGATTTTGGCGTTAGAGTTAAAATCACTGTCCAAAACCTTTGTAGGAACTCTTTTCCAACCTTTTGGAGTTAGTTAGACCAAAATAAAACAAAAAATGAAAAAAAAATATTTGGGGTTTTGGGGCTTCCTGAAGGTAATACCCGGGTATTAGGTTATGGGGCTAGGGTAAGGTTTTTGGCGTTAGGGTTAAAATCACTGTCCAAAACCTTTGTAGGAACTCTTTTCCAACCTTTTGGAGTTAGTTACACCAAAAAAAATATTGTAAAATGAAAAAGAAATATTTGGGGTTTTCGGGCTTTCTGACGGTAATACCCTGGTATAAGGTTATGGGACTAATGTAAGGTTTAAGGTTTTTGGCGTTAGGGTTAAAATCACTGTCAAAACCTTTGTAGGAACTCTTTTCCAACCTTTTGGAGTTAGACCAAAAAAAGAAAAAAAAAAGGAACAAGAAATATTTCGGGTGTTCGGGCTTCCTGAAGGTAATAGCCGGGTATTAGGTCATGGGGCTAGGGTAAGGTTAAAGGTTTTTGGCGTTAGGGTTAAAATCACTGTCCAAAACCTTTGTAGGAACTCTTTTCCAACCTTTTGGAGTTAGTTACACCAAAACAAAAAAACAAAAAATGAAGAAAAAAAGTATTTGGGGTGTTCGGTCTTCCTGAAGGTAATACCCGGGTATTAGGTTATGGGGCTAGTAAGGTAAGGTTTTTGGCGTTAGGGTTAAAATCACTGTCCAAAACCTTTGTAGGAACTCTTTTCCAACCTTTTGGAGTTAGTTAGACCAGAAAAAAATGAAAAATGAAAAAAAAAATATTTGGGGTTTTCGGTCTTTCTGAAGGTAACACCCGGGTATTAGGTTTTGGGGCTAGGATAAGGTTTAAGGTTTTTGGCGTTAGGGTTAAAATCACTGTCCAAAACCTTTGTAGGAACTCCTTTCCAACCTTTTGGAGTTAGTTAAACAAAAAAAAAATTGAAATTTGAAAAAGAAATATTTGGGGTGTTCGGGCTTTCTGAAGGTAATACCCAGGTATTAGGTTATGGGGCTTTGGTAAGGTTTAAGGTTTTTGGCATTATGGTTAAAATCACTGTCCAAAACCTTTGTAGGAACTCTTTTCCAACCTTTTGGAGTTAGTTAGACCTAAAAAAAACGAAAAGTGAAAAAAAAATATTTGGGGTGTTCGGGCTTCCTGATGGTAATACCCGGGTATTAGGTTATGGGGCTAGGGTAAGGTTTAAGGTTTTTGGCGTTAGGGTTAAAATCACTGTCCAAAACCTTTGTAGGAACTCTTTTCCAACCTTTTGGAGTTAGTTAGACCAAAATAAAACAAAAAATGAAAAAAAAATATTTGGGGTTTTGGGGCTTCCTGAAGGTAATACCCGGGTATTAGGTTATGGGGCTAGGGTAAGGTTTTTGGCGTTAGGGTTAAAATCCCTGTCCAAAACCTTTGTAGGAACTCTTTTCCAACCTTTTGGAGTTAGTTACACCAAAAAAAATATTGTAAAATGAAAAAGAAATATTTGGGGTTTTCGGGCTTTCTGACGGTAATACCCTGGTATAAGGTTATGGGACTAATGTAAGGTTTAAGGTTTTTGGCGTTAGGGTTAAAATCACTGTCAAAACCTTTGTAGGAACTCTTTTCCAACCTTTTGGAGTTAGACCAAAAAAAGAAAAAAAAAAGGAACAAGAAATATTTCGGGTGTTCGGGCTTCCTGAAGGTAATAGCCGGGTATTAGGTCATGGGGCTAGGGTAAGGTTAAAGGTTTTTGGCGTTAGGGTTAAAATCACTGTCCAAAACCTTTGTAGGAACTCTTTTCCAACCTTTTGGAGTTAGTTACACCAAAACAAAAAAACAAAAAATGAAGAAAAAAAGTATTTGGGGTGTTCGGTCTTCCTGAAGGTTATACCCGGGTATTAGGTTATGGGGCTAGGGTAAGGTTTTTGGCGTTAGGGTTAAAATCACTGTCCAAAACCTTTGTAGGAACTCTTTTCCAACCTTTTGGAGTTAGTTAGACCAGAAAAAAATGAAAAATGAAAAAAAAGAATATTTGGGGTTTTTGGTCTTTCTGAAGGTAACACCCGGGTATTAGGTTTTGGTGCTAGGATAAGGTTTAAGGTTTTTGGCGTTAGGGTTAAAATCACTGTCCAAAACCTTTGTAGGAACTCCTTCCCAACCTTTTGGAGTTAGTTAAACCAAAAAAAAAATTGAAATATGAAAAAGAAATATTTGGGGTGTTCGGGCTTCCTGAAGGTAATACCCAGGTATTAGGTTATGGGGCTTTGGTAAGGTTTAAGGTTTTTGGCATTATGGTTAAAATCACTGTCCAAAACCTTTGTAGGAACTCTTTTCCAACCTTTTGGAGTTAGTTAGACCTAAAAAAAACGAAAAATGAAAAAAAAATATTTGGGGTGTTCGGGCTTCCTGATGGTAATACCCGGGTATTAGGTTATGGGGCTAGGGTAAGGTTTAAGGATTTTGGCGTTAGAGTTAAAATCACTGTCCAAAACCTTTGTAGGAACTCTTTTCCAACCTTTTGGAGTTAGTTAGACCAAAATAAAACAAAAAATGAAAAAAAAATATTTGGGGTTTTGGGGCTTCCTGAAGGTAATACCCGGGTATTAGGTTATGGGGCTAGGGTAAGGTTTTTGGCGTTAGGGTTAAAATCACTGTCCAAAACCTTTGTAGGAACTCTTTTCCAACCTTTTGGAGTTAGTTACACCAAAAAAAATATTGTAAAATGAAAAAGAAATATTTGGGGTTTTCGGGCTTTCTGACGGTAATACCCTGGTATAAGGTTATGGGACTAATGTAAGGTTTAAGGTTTTTGGCGTTAGGGTTAAAATCACTGTCAAAACCTTTGTAGGAACTCTTTTCCAACCTTTTGGAGTTAGACCAAAAAAAGAAAAAAAAAAGGAACAAGAAATATTTCGGGTGTTCGGGCTTCCTGAAGGTAATACCCAGGTATTAGGTTATGGGGCTTTGGTAAGGTTTAAGGTTTTTGGCATTATGGTTAAAATCACTGTCCAAAACCTTTGTAGGAACTCTTTTCCAACCTTTTGGAGTTAGTTAGACCTAAAAAAAACGAAAAGTGAAAAAAAAATATTTGGGGTGTTCGGGCTTCCTGATGGTAATACCCGGGTATTAGGTTATGGGGCTAGGGTAAGGTTTAAGGATTTTGGCGTTAGAGTTAAAATCACTGTCCAAAACCTTTGTAGGAACTCTTTTCCAACCTTTTGGAGTTAGTTAGACCAAAATAAAACAAAAAATGAAAAAAAATTTTTGGGGTTTTGGGGCTTCCTGAAGGTAATACCCGGGTATTAGGTTATGGGGCTAGGGTAAGGTTTTTGGCGTTAGGGTTAAAATCACTGTCCAAAACCTTTGTAGTAACTCTTTTCCAACCTTTTGGAGTTAGTTACACCAAAAAAAAAATTGTAAAATGAAAAAGAAATATTTGGGGTGTTTGGGCTTCCTGAAGGTAATTCCCGGGTATTAGGTTATGGGGCTAGTGAAAGGTTTCAGGTTTTTGGTGTAAGCGTTAAAATCACTGTCCAAAACCTTTGTAGGAACTCTTTTCCAACCTTTTGGAGTTAGTTAGACCAGAAAAAAAATGAAAAATGAAAAAAAAAATATTTGGGGTTTTCGGGCTTTCTGAAGGTAACACCCGGGTATTAGGTTTTGGGGCTAGGGTAAGGTTTAAGTTTTTTGGTGTTAGGGTTAAAATCACTGTCCAAAACCTTTGTAGGAACTTCTTTCCAACCTTTTGGAGTTAGTTAAACCAAAAAAAAAATTGTAAAATGAAAAAGAAATATTTGGGGTGTTCGGGCTTCCTGAAGGTAATACCCAGGTATTAGGTTATGGGGCTTTGGTAAGGTTTAAGGTTTTTGGCATTATGGTTAAAATCACTGTCCAAAACCTTTGTAGGAACTCTTTTCCAACCTTTTGGAGTTAGTTAGACCTAAAAAAAAACGAAAAATGAAAAAAAAATGTTTGGGGTGTTCGGGCTTCCTGAAGGTAATACCCGGGTATTAGGTTATGGGGCTTGGGTAAGGTTTAAGGTTTTTGGCGTTAGGGTTAAAATCACTGTCCAAAACCTTTGTAGGAACTCTTTTCCAATGTTTTGGAGTTAGTTAGACCCGAAAGAAATGAAAAATGAAAAAAAAAAATTTGGGGTTTTCGGGCTTTCTGAAGGTAATACCCGGGTTTTAGGTTATGGGGCTAGGGTAAGGTTTAAGGTTTTTGGCGTTAGGGTTAAAATCCCTGTCCAAAACCTTTGTAGGAACTATTTTCCAACCTTTTGGAGTTAGTTAGACAAAAATAAAACAAAAAATGAAAAAAAAATATTTGGGGTGTTCGGGCTTCCTGAAGGTAATACCCGGGTATTAGGTTTTGGGGCTAGGGTAAGGTTTTTGGCGTTAGGGTTAAAATCACTGTCCAAAACCTTTGTAGGAACTCCTTTCCAACCTTTTGGAGTTAGTTAAACCAAAAAAAAAAGAAAAAGGAACAAGAAATATTTGGGGTGTTCGGTCTTCCTGAAGGTAATACCGGTAATGGGGCTAGGGTAAGGTTTAAATGTTTTTGGAGTAAGGGTTAAAATCACTGTCCAAAACCTTTGTAGGAACTCTTTTCCAACCTTTTGGAGTTAGTTAGACCGAAAAGAAATCAAAAATAAAAAAACATATTTGGGGTGTTCGGGCTTCGTGAATGTAATACCCAGGTATCAGTGTAATCAGGCTAGGATCAGGTTTAAGGTTTTTGGCGTAAGGGTTAAAATCCCTGTCCAAAACCTTTGTAGGAACTCTTTTCCAACCTTTTGGAGTTAGTTACACCAAAAATGAACAAAAAATGAAAAAAAAATATTTGGGGTGTTCGGTCTTCCTGAAGGTATGAGATTATGGGGCTATGGAAAGGTTTAATGTTTTTGGCGTTAGGGTTAAAATCACTGTCCAAAACCTTTTTAGGAACATGTTTCAGACCTTATGGAGTTAGTTAGACCAAAAAAAAATTGTAAAATGAAAAAGAAATATTTGGGGTGTTTGGGCTTCCTGAAGGTAATACCCGGGTATTAGGTTTTGGAGCTAGGGTAAGGTTTAAGGTTTTTGGCATCATGGTTAAAATCACTGTCCAAAACCTTTGTAGGAACTCTTTTCCAACCTTTTGGAGTTAGTTAGACCAAAAAAAAAAGGAAAGGAAAAATAAATATTTGGGGTGTTCGGGCTTCCTGAAGGCAATACCCAGGTATTAGGTTATGGGGCTAGGGTCGGGTTTAAGGTTTTTGGCGTGAGGGTTAAAATCCCTGTCCAAAACCTTTGTAGGAACTCTTTTCCAACCTTTTGGAGTTAGGTAGACAAAAATAAAATGAAAAATGAAAAAAAAAATATTTGGGGTTTTCGGGCTTTCTGAAGGTAACACCCGGGTATTAGGTTTTGGGGCTAGGGTAAGGTTTAAGTTTTTTGGCGTAAGGGTTAAAATCACTGTCCAAAACCTTTGTAGGAACTCCTTTCCAACCTTTTGGAGTTAGTTACACCAAAAATAAACGAAAAATGAAAAAAAAATATTTGGGATGTTCGGTCTTCCTGAAGGTATTAGATTATGGGGCTATGGAAAGGTTTAATGTTTTTGGCGTTAGGGTTAAAATCACTGTCCAAAACCTTTGTAGGAACTCTTTTCCAACCTTTTGGAGTTAGTTAGACCAAAATAAAACAAAAAATGAAAAAAAAAATATTTGGGGTTTTCGGGCTTTCTGAAGGTAACACCCGGGTATTAGGTTTTGGGGCTAGGGTAAGGTTTAAGTTTTTTGGCGTAAGGGTTAAAATCACTGTCCAAAACCTTTGTAGGAACTCCTTTCCAACCTTTTGGAGTTAGTTAAACCAAAAAAAAAATTTGTAAAATGCAAAAAAAATATTTGGGGTGTTCGGTCTTCCTGAAGGTAATTCCCCGGTATTAGGTTATGGGGCTTTGGTAAGGTTTAAGGTTTTTGGCATTATGGTTAAAATCACTGTCCAAAACCTTTGTAGGAACTCTTTTCCAATGTTTTGGAGTTAGTTAGACCCGAAAGAAATGAAAAATGAAAAAAAAAAATTTGGGGTTTTCGGGCTTTCTGAAGGTAATACCCGGGTTTTAGGTTATGGGGCTAGGGTAAGGTTTAAGGTTTTTGGCGTTAGGGTTAAAATCCCTGTCCAAAACCTTTGTAGGAACTCTTTTCCAACCTTTTGGAGTTAGTTAGACAAAAATAAAACAAAAAATGAAAAAAAAAATATTTGGGGTTTTCGGGCTTTCTGAAGGTAATACCCTGGTATAAGGTTTTGGGACTAATGTAAGGTTTAAGGTTTTTGGCGTAAGGGTTAAAATCACTGTCCAAAACCTTTGTAGGAACTCCTTTCCAACCTTTTGGAGTGAGTTAAACCAAAAAAAAAAATTGTAAAATGAAAAAAAAATATTTGGGGTGTTCGGGCTTTCTGACGGTAATACCCTGGTATAAGGTTATGGGACTAATGTAAGGTTTAAGGTTTTTGGCGTTAGGGTTAAAATCACTGTCAAAACCTTTGTAGGAACTCTTTTCCAACCTTTTGGAGTTAGACCAAAAAAAGAAAAAAAAAAGGAACAAGAAATATTTCGGGTGTTCGGGCTTCCTGAAGGCAATAGCCGGGTATTAGGTCATGGGGCTAGGGTAAGGTTAAAGGTTTTTGGCGTTAGGGTTAAAATCACTGTCCAAAACCTTTGTAGGAACTCTTTTCCAACCTTTTGGAGTTAGTTACACCAAAACAAAAAAACAAAAAATGAAGAAAAAAATATTTGGGGTGTTCGGTCTTCCTGAAGGTTATACCCGGGTATTAGGTTATGGGGCTAGGGTAAGGTTTTTGGCGTTAGGGTTAAAATCACTGTCCAAAACCTTTGTAGGAACTCTTTTCCAACCTTTTGGAGTTAGTTAGACCGAAAAGAAATCAAAAATAAAAAAACATATTTGGGGTGTTCGGGCTTCCTGAATGTAATACCCAGGTATCAGGGTAATCAGACTAGGGTCAGGTTTAAGGTTTTTGGCGTAAGGGTTAAAATCACTGTCCAAAACCTTTGTACGAACTCTTTTCCAACCTTTTGGAGTTAGTTACACCAAAAATGAACAAAAAATGAAAAAAAATATTTGGGGTGTTCGGTCTTCCTGAAGATATTAGATTATGGGGCTATGGAAAGGTTTAATGTTTTTGGCGTTAGGGTTAAAATCACTGTCCAAAACCTTTTTAGGAACATGTTTCAGACCTTATGGAGTTAGTTAGACCAAAAAAAAAATTGTAAAATGAAAAAGAAATATTTGGGGTGTTTGGGCTTCCTGAAGGTAATACCCGGGTATAAGGTTATGGGGCTAGGGTAAGATTTAAGGTTTTTGGCGTTAGGGTTAAAATCACTGTCCAAAACCTTTGTAGGAACTCTTTTCCAACCTTTTGGAGTTAGTTAGACCCAAAAAAAATGAAAAATGAAAAATAAAATATTTGGGGTTTTGGGCTTCCTGAAGGTAATACCCGGGTATTAGGTTTTGGGGCTAGGGTAAGGTTTAAGGTTTTTGGCGTTAGGGTTAAAATCACTGTCCAAAACCTTTGTAGGAATACTTTTCCAACCTTTTTGAGTTAGTTAGACCAAAAAAAAAAAGGAAAGGAAAAAGAAATATTTGGGGTGTTCGGGCTTCCTGAAGGCAATACCCAGGTATTAGGTAATGGGGCTAGGGTCGGGTTTAAGGTTTTTGGCGTGAGGGTTAAAATCCCTGTCCAAAACCTTTGTAGGAACTCTTTTCCAACCTTTTGGAGTTCGTTAGACCAAAATAAAATGAAAAATGAAAAAAAAAATATTTGGGGTTTTTCGGGCTTTCTGAAGGTAACACCTGGGTATTAGGTTTTGGGGCTAGGGTAAGGTTTAAGTTTTTTGGCGTAAGGGTTAAAATCACTGTCCAAAACCTTTGTAGGAACTCTTTTCCAACCTTTTGGAGTTAGTTAAACCAAAAAAAAAATTGTAAAATGAAAAAGAAATATTTGGGGTGTTCGGGCTTCCTGAAGGTAATACCCAGGTATTAGGTTTGGGGCTTTGGTAAGGTTTAAGGTTTTTGGCATTATGTTTAAAATCACTGTCCAAAACCTTTGTAGGAACTCTTTTCCAACCTTTTGGAGTTAGTTAGACCAAAATAAAACAAAAAATGAAAAAAAAATATTTGGGGTGTTCGGTCTTCCTGAAGGTAATACCCGGGTATTAGGTTATGGGGCTAGGGTAAGGTTTTTGGCGTTATGGTTAAAATCACTGTCCAAAACCTTTGTAGGAACTCTTTTCCAACCTTTTGGAGTTAGTTAGACCAAAATAAAACAAAAAGTGAAAAAAAAATATTTGGGGTGTTCGGTCTTCCTGAAGGTAATACCCGGGTATTAGGCTATGGGGCTAGGGTAAGGTTTTTGGCGTTATGGTTAAAATCACTGTCCAAAACCTTTGTAGGAACTCTTTTCCAACCTTTTGGAGTTAGTTACACCAAAAAAAAAATTGTAAAATGAAAAAGAAATATTTGGGGTATTTGGGCTTCCTGAAGGTAATACTCGGGTATAAGGTTATGGGGCTAGTGAAAGGTTTCAGGTTTTTGGCGTAAGGGTTAAAATCACTGTCCAAAACCTTTGTAGGAACTCTTTTCCAACCTTTTGGAGTTAGTTAGACCAGAAAAAAAATGAAAAATGAAAAAAAAAATATTTGGGGTTTTCGGGCTTTCTGAAGGTAACACCCGGGTATTAGGTTTTGGGGCTAGGGTAAGGTTTAAGTTTTTTGGCGTTAGGGTTAAAATCACTGTCCAAAACCTTTGTAGGAACTTCTTTCCAACCTTTTGGAGTTAGTTAAACCAAAAAAAAAATTGTAAAATGAAAAAGAAATATTTGGGGTGTTCGGGCTTCCTGAAGGTAATACCCAGGTATTAGGTTATGGGGCTTTGGTAAGGTTTAAGGTTTTTGGCATTATGGTTAAAATCACTGTCCAAAACCTTTGTAGGAACTCTTTTCCAACCTTTTGGAGTTAGTTAGACCTAAAAAAAACGAAAAATGAAAAAAAAATGTTGGGGTGTTCGGGCTTCCTGAAGGTATTAGGTTCTGGGGCTAGGGTAAGGTTTAAGGTTTTTGGCGTTAGGGTTAAAATCCCTGTCCAAAACCTTTGTAGGAACTCTTTTCCAACCTTTTGGAGTTAGTTAGACCAAAATAAAACAAAAAATGAAAAAAAAATATTTGGGATGTTCGGTCTTCCTGAAGGTAATACCTGGGTATTAGGTTATGGGGCTAGGGTAAGGTTTTTGGCATTAGGTTATGGGGCTAGGGTAAGGTTTTTGGCGTTAGGGTTAAAATCACTGTCCAAAACCTTTTTAGGAACTCTTTTCCAACCTTTTGGAGTTAGTTACACCAACAAAAAAAAATTGTAAAATGAAAAAGAAATATTTGGGGTGTTTGGGCTTCCTGAAGGTAATACCCGGGTATTAGGTTAAGGGGCTAGTGAAAGGTTTCAGGTTTTTGGCGTAAGGGTTAAAATCACTGTCCAAAACCTTTGTAGGAACTCTTTTCCAACCTTTTGGAGTTAGTTAGATCAGAAAAATAATGAAAAATGAAAAAAAAAATATTTGGGGTTTTCGGGCTTTCTGAAGGTAACACCCAGGTAGTAGGTTTTGGGGCTAGGGTAAGGTTTAAGTTTTTTGGCGTTAGGGTTAAAATCACTGTCCAAAACCTTTGTAGGAACTCCTTTCCAACCTTTTGGAGTTAGTTAAACCAAAAAAAAAATTGTAAAATGAAAAAGAAATATTTGGGGTGTTCGGGCTTCCTGAAGGTAATACCCAGGTATTAGGTTATGGGGCTTTGGTAAGGTTTAAGGTTTTTGGCATTATGGTTAAAATCACTGTCCAAAACCTTTGTAGGAACTCTTTTCCAACCTTTTGGAGTTAGTTAGACCTAAAAAAAACGAAAAATGAAAAAAAAATTTTGGGGGTGTTCGGGCTTCCTGAAGGTAATACCCAGGTATTAGGCTATGGGGCTAGGGTAAGGTTTTTGGCGTTAGGGTTAAAATTACTGTCCAAAACCTTTGTAGGAACTCTTTTCCAACCTTTTGGAGTTAGTTACACCAAAAAAAAAATTGTAAAATGAAAAAGAAATATTTGGGGTGTTTGGGCTTCCTGAAGGTAATACTCGGGTATTAGGTTATGGGGCTAATGAAAGGTTTCAGGTTTTTGGCGTAAGGGTTAAAATCACTGTCCAAAACCTTTGTAGGAACTTCTTTCCAACCTTTTGGAGTTAGTTAAACCAAAAAAAAAATTGTAAAATGAAAAAGAAATATTTGGGGTGTTCGGGCTTCCTGAAGGTAATACCCAGGTATTAGGTTATGGGGCTTTGGTAAGGTTTAAGGTTTTTGGCATTATGGTTAAAATCACTGTCCAAAACCTTTGTAGGAACTCTTTTCCAACCTTTTGGAGTTAGTTAGACCTAAAAAAAACGCAAAATGAAAAAAAAATGTTGGGGTGTTCGGGCTTCCTGAAGGTAATACCCAGGTATTAGGCTATGGGGCTAGGGTAAGGTTTTTGGCGTTAGGGTTAAAATTACTGTCCAAAACCTTTGTAGGAACTCTTTTCCAACCTTTTGGAGTTAGTTACACCAAAAAAAAAATTGTAAAATGAAAAAGAAATATTTGGGGTGTTTGGGCTTCCTGAAGGTAATACTCGGGTATTAGGTTATGGGGCTAATGAAAGGTTTCAGGTTTTTGGCGTAAGGGTTAAAATCACTGTCCAAAACCTTTGTAGGAACTTCTTTCCAACCTTTTGGAGTTAGTTAAACCAAAAAAAAAATTGTAAAATGAAAAAGAAATATTTGGGGTGTTCGGGCTTCCTGAAGGTAATACCCAGGTATTAGGTTATGGGGCTTTGGTAAGGTTTAAGGTTTTTGGCATTATGGTTAAAATCACTGTCCAAAACCTTTGTCGGAACTCTTTTCCAACCTTTTGGAGTTAGTTAGACCTAAAAAAAACGAAAAATGAAAAAAAAATGTTGGGGTGTTCGGGCTTCCTGAAGGTATTAGGTTATGGGGCTAGGGTAAGGTTTAAGGTTTTTGGCGTAAGGGTTAAAATCACTGTCCAAAACCTTTGTAGGAACTCTTTTCCAACCTTTTGGAGTTAGTTACACCCGAAAGAAATGAAAAATGAAAAAAAAATATTTGGGGTTTTCTGGCTTTCTGAAGGTAATACCCGGGTTTTAGGTTACGGGGCTAGGGTAAGGTTTAAGGTTTTTGGCGTTAGGGTTAAAATCCCTGTCCAAAACCTTTGTAGGAACTCTTTTCCAACCTTTTGGAGTTAGTTAGACCAAAATAAAACAAAAAATGAAAAAAAAAAAAATTGGGGTGTTCGGTCTTCCTGAAGGTAATACCCGGGTATTAGGTCATGGGGCTAGGGTAAGGTTTTTGGCGTTAGGGTTAAAATCACTGTCCAAAACCTTTGTAGGAACTCTTTTCCAACCTTTTGGAGTTAGTAAGACCTAAAAAGAACGAAAAATGAAAAAAAAATGTTGGGGTGTTCGGGCTTCCTGAAGGTATTAGGTTCTGGGGCTAGGGTAAGGTTTAAGGTTTTTGGCGTTAGGGTTAAAATCCCTGTCCAAAACCTTTGTAGGAACTCTTTTCCAACCTTTTGGAGTTAGTTAGACCAAAATAAAACAAAAAATGAAAAAAAAATATTTGGGATGTTCGGTCTTCCTGAAGGTAATACCCGGGTATTAGGTTATGGGGCTAGGGTAAGGTTTTTGGCATTAGGTTATGGGGCTAGGGTAAGGTTTTTGGCGTTAGGGTTAAAATCACTGTCCAAAACCTTTTTAGGAACTCTTTTCCAACCTTTTGGAGTTAGTTACACCAAAAAAAAAAATTGTAAAATGAAAAAGAAATATTTGGGGTGTTTGGGCTTCCTGAAGGTAATACCCGGGTATTAGGTTAAGGGGCTAGTGAAAGGTTTCAGGTTTTTGGCGTAAGGGTTAAAATCACTGTCCAAAACCTTTGTAGGAACTCTTTTCCAACCTTTTGGAGTTAGTTAGATCAGAAAAATAATGAAAAATGAAAAAAAAAATATTTGGGGTTTTCGGGCTTTCTGAAGGTAACACCCAGGTAGTAGGTTTTGGGGCTAGGGTAAGGTTTAAGTTTTTTGGCGTTAGGGTTAAAATCACTGTCCAAAACCTTTGTAGGAACTCCTTTCCAACCTTTTGGAGTTAGTTAAACCAAAAAAAAAATTGTAAAATGAAAAAGAAATATTTGGGGTGTTCGGGCTTCCTGAAGGTAATACCCAGGTATTAGGTTATGGGGCTTTGGTAAGGTTTAAGGTTTTTGGCATTATGGTTAAAATCACTGTCCAAAACCTTTGTAGGAACTCTTTTCCAACCTTTTGGAGTTAGTTAGACCTAAAAAAAACGAAAAATGAAAAAAAAATTTTGGGGGTGTTCGGGCTTCCTGAAGGTAATACCCAGGTATTAGGCTATGGGGCTAGGGTAAGGTTTTTGGCGTTAGGGTTAAAATTACTGTCCAAAACCTTTGTAGGAACTCTTTTCCAACCTTTTGGAGTTAGTTACACCAAAAAAAAAATTGTAAAATGAAAAAGAAATATTTGGGGTGTTTGGGCTTCCTGAAGGTAATACCCAGGTATTAGGTTATGGGGCTTTGGTAAGGTTTAAGGTTTTTGGCATTATGGTTAAAATCACTGTCCAAAACCTTTGTAGGAACTCTTTTCCAACCTTTTGGAGTTAGTTAGACCTAAAAAAAACGAAAAATGAAAAAAAATGTTGGGGTGTTCGGGCTTCCTGAAGGTATTAGGTTATGGGGCTAGGGTAAGGTTTAAGGTTTTTGGTGTAAGGGTTAAAATCACTGTCCAAAACCTTTGTAGGAACTCTTTTCCAACCTTTTGGAGTTAGTTACACCCGAAAGAAATGAAAAATGAAAAAAAAATATTTGGGGTTTTCTGCCTTTCTGAAGGTAATACCCGGGTTTTAGGTTACGGGGCTAGGGTAAGGTTTAAGGTTTTTGGCGTTAGGGTTAAAATCCCTGTCCAAAACCTTTGTAGGAACTCTTTTCCAACCTTTTGGAGTTAGTTAGACCAAAATAAAACAAAAAATGAAAAAAAAAAAATTGGGGTGTTCGGTCTTCCTGAAGGTAATACCCGGGTATTAGGTCATGGGGCTAGGGTAAGGTTTTTGGCGTTAGGGTTAAAATCACTGTCCAAAACCTTTGTAGGAACTCTTTTCCAACCTTTTGGAGTTAGTTACACCAAAAAAAAATTGTAAATTGAAAAAGAAATATTTGGGGTGTTTGGGCTTCCTGAAGGTAATACCCAGGTATTAGGTTATGGGGCTTTGGTAAGGTTTAAGGTTTTTGGCATTATGGTTAAAATCACTGTCCAAAACCTTTGTAGGAACTCTTTTCCAACCTTTTGGAGTTAGTTAGACCTAAAAAAAACGAAAAATGAAAAAAAAATGTTGGGGTGTTCGGGCTTCCTGAAGGTATTAGGTTCTGGGGCTAGGGTAAGGTTTAAGGTTTTTGGCATTATGGTTAAAATCACTGTCCAAAACCTTTGTAGGAACTCTTTTCCAACCTTTTGGAGTTAGTTAGACCCGAAAGAAATGAAAAATGAAAAAAAAATATTTGGGGTGTTCGGGCTTTCTGAAGGTAATACCCTGCTATAAGGTTTTGGGACTAATGTAAGGTTTAAGGTTTTTGGCGTTAGGGTTAAAATCACTGTCCAAAACCTTTGTAGGAACTCTTTTCCAACCTTTTGGAGTTAGTTAGACCAAAATAAAACAAAAAATGAAAAAAAAATATTTGGGGTGTTCAGGCTTCCTGAAGGTAATACCCGGGTATTAGGTTATGGGGCTAGGGTAAGGTTTTTGGCGTTAGGGTTAAAATTACTGTCCAAAACCTTTGTAGGAACTCTTTTCCAACCTTTTGGAGTTAGTTACACCCGAAAGAAATGAAAAATGAAAAAAAAATATTTGGGGTTTTCTGGCTTTCTGAAGGTAATACCCGGGTTTTAGGTTACGGGGCTAGGGTAAGGTTTAAGGTTTTTGGCTTTAGGGTTAAAATCCCTGTCCAAAACCTTTGTAGGAACTCTTTTCCAACCTTTTGGAGTTAGTTAGACCAAAATAAAACAAAAAATGAAAAAAAAATATTTGGGGTGTTCAGGCTTCCTGAAGGTAATACCCGGGTATTAGGTTATGGGGCTAGGGTAAGGTTTTTGGCGTTAGGGTTAAAATTACTGTCCAAAACCTTTGTAGGAACTCTTTTCCAACCTTTTGGAGTTAGTTAGACCAGAAAAAAATAAAAAATGAAAAAGAAATATTTGGGGTTTTCGGGCTTTCTGAAGGTAACACCCGGGTATTAGGTTTTGGAGCTAGGCTAAGGTTTAAGTTTTTTGGCGTTAGGGTTAAAATCACTGTCCAAAACCTTTGTAGGAACTCCTTTCCAACCTTTTGGAGTTAGTTAAACCAAAAAAAAAATTGTAAAATGAAAAAGAAATATTTGGGGTGTATGGGCTTCCTGAAGGTAATACCCAGGTATTAGGTTATGGGGCTTTGGTAAGGTTTAAGGTTTTTGGCATTATGGTTAAAATCACTGTCCAAAACCTTTGTAGGAACTCTTTTCCAACCTTTTGGAGTTAGTTAGACCTAAAAAAAACGAAAAGAGAAAAAAAAATGTTTTGGGTGTTCGGGCTTCCTGAAGGTAATACCCGGGTATTAGGTTATGGGGCTAGGGTAAGGTTTAAGGTTTTTGGCGTTAGGGTTAAAATCACTGTCCAAAACCTTTGTAGGAACTCTTTTCCAACCTTTTGGAGTTAGTTAGACCAAAATAAAACAAAAAATGAAAAAAAAATATTTGGGGTGTTCAGGCTTCCTGAAGGTAATACCCGGGTATTAGGTTATGGGGCTAGGGTAAGGTTTTTGGCGTTAGGGTTAAAATTACTGTCCAAAACCTTTGTAGGAACTCTTTTCCAACCTTTTGGAGTTAGTTACACCAAAAAAAAAAAAATTGTAAAATGAAAAAGAAATATTTGGGGTGTTCGGGCTTCCTGAAGGTAATACCTGGGTATTAGGTTATGGGGCTAGTGAAAGGTTTAGGGTTTTTGGCGTTAGGGTTAAAATCACTGTCCAAAACCTTTGTAGGAACTCTTTTCCAACCTTTTGGAGTTAGTTAGACCAGAAAAAAATGAAAAATGAAAAAAATATATATTTGGGGTTTTCGGGCTCTCTGAAGGTAATAGTATTAGGTAATGGGGCTGGGGTAAGGTTTAAATGTTTTTGGAGTTAGGGTTAAAATCACTGTCCAAAACCTTTGTAGGAACTCTTTTCCAACCTTTTGGAGTTAGTTAGACCTAAAAAAAACGAAAAATGAAAAAAAAATGTTTGGGGTGTTCGGGCTTCCTGAAGGTAATACCCGGGTATTAGGTTATGGGGCTAGGGTAAGATTTAAGGTTTTTGGCGTTAGGGTTAAAATCACTGTCCAAAACCTTTGTAGGAACTCTTTTCCAACCTTTTGGAGTTAGTTAGACCCAAAAAAAATTAAAAATGAAAAACAAAATATTTGGGGTTTTGGGCTTCCTGAAGGTAATACCCGGGTATTAGGTTTTGGGGCTAGGGTAAGGTTTAAGGTTTTTGGCGTTAGGGTTAAAATCACTGTCCAAAACCTTTGTAGGAACTCTTTTCCAACGTTTTGGAGTTAGTTAGACCAAAATAAAACAAAAAATGAAAAAAAAATATTTGGGGTGTTCGGTCTTCCTGAAGGTAATACCCGGGTATTAGGTTATGGGGCTAGGGTAAGGTTTCTGGCGTTAGGGTTAAAATCACTGTCCAAAACCTTTGTAGGAACTCTTTTCCAACCTTTTGGAGTTAGTTACACCAAAAAAAAAATTGTAAAATGAAAAAGAAATATTTGGGGTGTTCGGGCTTCCTGAAGGTAATACCCGGGTATTAGGTTATGGGGCTAGTGAAAGGTTTCAGGTTTTTGGCGTTAGGGTTAAAATCACTGTCCAAAACCTTTGTAGGAACTCTTTTCCAACCTTTTGGAGTTAGTTAGACCAGAAAAAAATAAAAAATGAAAAAGAAATATTTGGGGTTTTCGGGCTTTCTGAAGGTAACACCCGGGTGTTAGGTTTTGGAGCTAGGCTAAGGTTTAATTTTTTTGGCGTTAGGGTTAAAATCACTGTCCAAAACCTTTGTAGGAACTCCTTTCCAACCTTTTGGAGTTAGTTAAACCAAAAAAAAAAATGTAAAATGAAAAAGAAATATTTGGGGTGTATGGGCTTCCTGAAGGTAATACCCAGGTATTAGGTTATGGGGCTTTGGTAAGGTTTAAGGTTTTTGGCATTATGGTTAAAATCACTGTCCAAAACCTTTGTAGGAACTCTTTTCCAACCTTTTGGAGTTAGTTAGACCTAAAAAAAAATGAAAAATGAAAAAAAAATGTTTGGGGTGTTCGGGCTTCCTGAAGGTAATACCCGGGTATTAGGTTATGGGGCTTTGGTAAGGTTTAAGGTTTTTGGCATTATGGTTAAAATCACTGTCCAAAACCTTTGTAGGAACTCTTTTCCAACCTTTTGGAGTTAGTTAGACCTAAAAAAAACGAAAAATTAAAAAAAAAATGTTTGGGGTGTTCGGGCTTTCTGAAGGTAATACCCGAGTATTAGGTTACGGGGCTAGGGTAAGGTTTAAGGTTTTTGGCGTTAGGGTTAAAATCCCTGTCCAAAACCTTTGTGGGAACTCTTTTCCAACCTTTTGGAGTTAGTTAGACCAAAATAAAACAAAAAGTGAAAAAAAAATATTTGGGGTGTTCGGTCTTCCTGAAGGTAATACCCGGGTATTAGGCTATGGGGCTAGGGTAAGGTTTTTGGCGTTAGGGTTAAAATCACTGTCCAAAACCTTTGTAGGAACTCTTTTCCAACCTTTTGGAGTTAGTTACACCAAAAAAAAAATTGTAAAATGAAAAAGAAATATTTGGGGTGTTTGGGCTTCCTGAAGGTAATACTCGGGTATTAGGTTATGGGGCTAGTAAAAGGTTTCAGGTTTTTGGCGTAAGGGTTAAAATCACTGTCCAAAACCTTTGTAGGAACTCTTTTCCAACCTTTTGGAGTTAGTTAGACCAAAATAAAACAAAAACTGAAAAAAAAATATTTGGGGTGTTCGGTCTTCCTGAAGGTAATACCCGGGTATTAGGTTATGGGGCTAGGGTAAGGTTTTTGGCTTTAGGGTTCAAATCACTGTCCAAAACCTTTGTAGGAACTATTTTCCAACCTTTTGGAGTTAGTTAGACCAGAAAAAAATAAAAAATGAAAAAGAAATATTTGGGGTTTTCGGGCTTTCTGAAGGTAACACCCGGGTATTAGGTTTTGGAGCTAGGGTAAGGTTTAAGTTTTTTGGCGCTAGGGTTAAAATCACTGTCCAAAACCTTTGTAGGAACTCCTTTCCAACCTTTTGGAGTTAGTTAAACCAAAAAAAAAATTGTAAAATGAAAAAGAAATATTTGGGGTGTTCGGGCTTCCTGAAGGTAATACCCAGGTATAAGGTTATGGGGCTTTGGTAAGGTTTAAGGTTTTTGGCATTATGGTTAAAATCACTGTCCAAAACCTTTGTAGGAACTATTTTCCAACCTTTTGGAGTTAGTTAGACCTAAAAAAAACGAAAAATGAAAAAAAAATGTTTGGGGTGTTCGGGCTTCCTGAAGGTAATACTCGGGTATTAGGTTATGGGGCTAGTGAAAGGTTTAGGGTTTTTGGCGTTAGGGTTAAAATCACTGTCCAAAACCTTTGTAGGAACTCTTTTCCAACCTTTTGGAGTTAGTTAGACCAGAAAAAAATGAAAAATGAAAAAAAAAATATTTGGGGTTTTCGGGCTCTCTGATGGTAATACCCGGGTATTAGGTAATGGGGCTAGGGTAAGGTTTAAATGTTTTTGGAGTTAGGGTTAAAATCACTGTCCAAAACCTTTGTAGGAACTCTTTTCCAACCTTTTGGAGTTAGTTAGACCGAAAAGAAATCAAAAATAAAAAAACATATTTGGGGTGTTCGGGCTTCCTGAAGGTAATACCCAGGTATCAGGGTAATCAGGCTAGGGTCAGGTTTAAGGTTTTTGGCGTTAGGGTTAAAATCACTGTCCAAAACCTTTGTAGGAACTCCTTTCCAACCTTTTGGAGTTAGTTAAACCAAAAAAAAAATTGTAAAATGAAAAAGAAATATTTGGGGTGTTCGGGCTTCCTGAAGGTAATAGCCAGGTATTAGGTTATGGGGCTTTGGTAAGGTTTAAGGTTTTTGGCATTATGGTTAAAATCACTGTCCAAAACCTTTGTAGGAACTCTTTTCCAACATTTTGGAGTTAGTTAGACCGGAAAGAAATGAAAAATGAAAAAAAAATATTTGGGGTTTTCGGGCTTTCTGAAGGTAATACCCGAGTATTAGGTTACGGGGCTAGGGTAAGGTTTAAGGTTTTTGGCGTAAGGGTTAAAATCACTGTCCAAAACCTTTGTAGGAACTCTTTTCCAACCTTTTGGAGTTAGTTAGATCAGAAAAAAAACTGAAAAATGAAAAAAAATATATTTGGGGTTTTCGGGCTTTCTGAAGGTAACACCCGGGTATTAGGTTTTGGGGCTAGGGTAAGGTTTAAGGTTTTTGGCGTTAGGGTTAAAATCACTGTCCAAAACCTTTGTAGGAACTCCTTTCCAACCTTTTGGAGTTAGTTAAACCAAAAAAAAAATTGTAAAATGAAAAAGAAATATTTGGGGTGTTCGGGCTTCCTGAAGGTAATACCCAGGTATTAGGTTATGGGGCTTTGGTAAGGTTTAAGGTTTTTGGCATTATGGTTAAAATCACTGTCCAAAACCTTTGTAGGAACTCTTTTCCAACCTTTTGGAGTTAGTTAGACCTAAAAAAAATGAAAAATGAAAAAAAAATGTTTGGGGTGTTCGGGCTTCCTGAAGGTAATATTAGGTTATGGGGCTAGGGTAAGGTTTAAGGTTTTTGGCGTTAGGGTTAAAATCACTGTCCAAAACCTTTGTAGGAACTCTTTTCCAACGTTTTGGAGTTAGTTAGACCGGAAAGAAATGAAAAATGAAAAAAAAATATTTGGGGTTTTCGGGCTTTCTGAAGGTAATACCCGGGTATTAGGTTACGGGGCTAGGGTAAGGTTTAAGGTTTTTGGCGTTAGGGTTAAAATCCCTGTCCAAAACCTTTGTAGGAACTCTTTTCCAACCTTTTGGAGTTAGTTAGACCAAAATAAAACAAAAAATGAAAAAAAAATATTTGGGATGTTCGGTCTTCCTGAAGGTAATACCCGGGTATTAGGTTAAGGGGCTAGTGAAAGGTTTCAGGTTTTTGGCGTAAGGGTTAAAATCACTGTCCAAAACCTTTGTAGGAACTCTTTTCCAACCTTTTGGAGTTAGTTAGATCAGAAAAAAAATGAAAAATGAAAAAAAAATATTTGGGGTTTTCGGGCTTTCTGAAGGTAACACCCGGGTATTAGGTTTTGGGGCTAGGGTAAGGTTTAAGTTTTTTGGCGTTAGGGTTAAAATCACTGTCCGAAACCTTTGTAGGAACTCCTTTCCAACCTTTTGGAGTTAGTTAAACCAGAAAAAATTTTTAAAATGAAAAAGAAATATTTGGGGTGTTCGGGCTTCCTGAAGGTAATACCCAGGTATTAGGTTATGGTGCTTTGGTAAGGTTTAAGGTTTTTGGCATTATGGTTAAAATCACTGTCCAAAACCTTTGTAGGAACTCTTTTCCAACCTTTTGGAGTTAGTTAGACCTAAAAAAAACGAAAAATGAAAAAAAAAATGTTTGGGGTGTTCGGGCTTCCTGAAGGTAATACCCGGGTATTAGGTTATGGGGCTAGGGTAAGGTTTAAGGTTTTTGGCGTTAGGGTTAAAATCACTGTCCAAAACCTTTGTAGGAACTCTTTTCCAACCTTTTGGAGTTAGTTAGACCGGAAAGAAATGAAAAATGAAAAAAAAATATTTGGGGTTTTCGGGCTTTCTGAAGGTAATACCCGAGTATTAGGTTAGGGGGCTAGGGTAAGGTTTTTGGCGTTAGGGTTAAAATCACTGTCCAAAACCTTTGTAGGAACTTTTTTCCAACCTTTTGGAGTTAGTTAGACCTAAAAAAAACGAAAAATGAAAAAAAAATGTTTGGGGTGTTCGGGCTTCCTGAAGGTAATACCCGGGTATTAGGTTATGGGGCTAGGGTAAGGTTTAAGGTTTTTGGCGTTAGGGTTAAAATCCCTGTCCAAAATCTTTGTAGGAACTCTTTTCCAACCTTTTAGAGTTAGTTAGACCTAAAAAAAACGAAAAATGAAAAAAAAATGTTTGGGGTGTTCGGGCTTCCTGAAGGTAATACCCGGGTATTAGGTTTTGGGGCTAGGGTAAGGTTTTTGGCGTTAGGGTTAAAATCACTGTCCACAACCTTTGTAGGAAAAAGTTTCCAACCTTTTGGAGTTAGTTAAACCAAAAAAAAAAAGAAAAAGGAACAAGAAATATTTGGGGTGTTCGGTCTTCCTGAAGGTAATACCCGGGTATTAGGTTATGGGGCTAGGGTAAGGTTTAAATGTTTTTGGAGTTAGGGTTAAAATCACTGTCCAAAACCTTTGTAGGAACTCTTTTCCAACCTTTTGGAGTTAGTTAGACCGAAAAGAAATCAAAAATAAAAAAACATATTTGGGGTGTTCGGGCTTCCTGAAGGTAATACCCAGGTATCAGGGTAATCAGGCTAGGGTCAGGTTTAAGGTTTTTGGCGTTAGGGTTAAAATCCCTGTCCAAAACCTTTGTAGGAACTCTTTTCCAACCTTTTGGAGTTAGTTCGACCAAAATAAAACAAAAAATAAAAAAAAAATATTTGGGGTGTTCGGTCTTCCTGAAGGTAATACCCAGGTATCAGGGTAATCAGGCTAGGGTCAGGTTTAAGGTTTTTGGCGTTAGGTTTAAAATCACTGTCCAAAACCTTTGGAGGAACTCTTTTCCAACCTTTTGGAGTTAGTTACACCAAAAAAAAAATTGTAAAATGAAAAAGAAATATTTGGGGTGTTCTGGCTTCCTGAAGGTAATACCCGGGTATTAGGTTTTGGGGCTAGGGTAAGGTTTAAGTTTTTTGGCGTTAGGGTTAAAATCACTGTCCAAAACCTTTGTAGGAACTTCTTTCCAACCTTTTGGAGTTAGTTAAACCAAAAAAAAAATTGTAAAATGAAAAAGAAATATTTGGGGTGTTCGGGCTTCCTGAAGGTAATACCCAGGTATTAGGTTATGGGGCTTTGGTAAGGTTTAAGGTTTTTGGCATTATGGTTAAAATCACTGTCCAAAACCTTTGTAGGAACTCTTTTCCAACCTTTTGGAGTTAGTTAGACCTACAAAAAAACGAAAAATGAAAAAAAAAAATGTTTGGGGTGATCGGGCTTCTTGAAGGTAATACCCGGGTATTAGGTTATGGGGCTAGTGTAAGGTTTAAGGTTTTTGGCGTTAGGGTTAAAATCACTGTCCAAAACCTTTGTAGGAACTCTTTTCCAACGTTTTGGAGTTAGTTAGACCAAAATAAAACAAAAAATGAAAAAAAAATATTTGGGGTGTTCGGTCTTCCTGAAGGTAATACCCGGGTATTAGGTTATGGGGCTAGGGTAAGGTTTTTGGCGTTAGGGTTCAAATTACTGTCCAAAACCTTTGTAGGAACTCTTTTCCAACCTTTTGGAGTTAGTTACACCAAAAAAAATTGTAAAATGAAAAAGAAATATTTGGGGTGTTCGGGCTTCCTGAAGGTAATACCCGGGTATTAGGTTATGGGGCTAGTGAAAGGTTTAAGGATTTTGGCGTTAGGGTTAAAATCACTGTCCAAAACCTTTGTAGGAACTCTTTTCCAACCTTTTGGAGTTAGTTAGACCAGAAAAAAATGAAAAATGAAAAAAAAAATATTTGGGGTTTTCGGGCTTTCTGAAGGTAACACCCGGGTATTAGGTTATGGGGCTAGTGAAAGGTTTCAGGTTTTTGGCATAAGGGTTAAAATCACTGTCCAAAACCTTTGTAGGAACTCTTTTCCAACCTTTTGGAGTTAGACCCGAAAAAAAATGAAAAATGAAAAAAAAAATATTTGGGGTTTTCGGGCTTTCTGAAGGTAACACCCGGGTATTAGGTTTTGGGGCTAGGGTAAGGTTTAAGTTTTTGGCGTTAGGGTTAAAATCACTGTCCAAAACCTTTGTAGGAACTTCTTTCCAACCTTTTGGAGTTAGTTAAACCAAAAAAAAAAATTGTAAAATGAAAAAAAAATATTTGGGGTGTTCGGGCTTCCTGAAGGTAATACCCAGGTATTAGGTTATGGGGCTTTGGTAAGGTTTAAGGTTTTTGGCATTATGGTTAAAATCACTGTCCAAAACCTTTGTAGGAACTCTTTTCCAACCTTTTGGAGTTAGTTAGACCTAAAAAAAACGAAAAATGAAAAAAAAATGTTTGGGGTGATCGGGCTTCCTGAAGGTAACACCCGGGTATTAGGTTATGGGGCTAGGGTAAGGTTTAAGGTTTTTGGCGTAAGGGTTAAAATCACTGTCCACAACCTTTGTAGGAAAAAGTTTCAGACCTTTTGGAGTTAGTTACAACAACAAAAAAAAAGTAAAATGAAAAAAAAATATTTGGGGTGTTCGGGCTTCCTGAAGGTAATACCCAGGTATTAGGTTATGGGGCTTTGGAAAGGTTTAAGGTTTTTGGTGTCAGGGTTAAAATCACTGTCCAAAACCTTTGTAGGAACTCTTTTCCAACCTTTTGGAGTTAGTTAGACCAAAAATAAATAAATTACAAAAAAAAAATGTTTGGGGTTTTCGGGCTTCCTGAAGGTAACACCCGGGTATTAGGTAATGGGGCTAGGGTAAGGTTTTTGGCGTTAGGGTTAAAATCACTGTCCAAAACCTTTGTAGGAACTCTTTTCCAACCTTTTGGAGTTAGTTAGACCTAAAAAAAAACGAAAAATAAAAAAAAAATGTTTGGGGTGTTCGGGCTTCCTGAAGGTAATACCCGGGTATCAGGTTATGGGGCTAGGGTAAGGTTTAAGGTTTTTGGCGTTAGGGTTCAAATCACTGTCCAAAACCTTTGTAGGAACTCTTTTCCAACCTTTTGGAGTTAGTTAGACCTAAAAAAAAACGAAAAATAAAAAAAAAATGTTTGGGGTGTTCGGGCTTCCTGAAGGTAATACCCGGGTATCAGGTTATGGGGCTAGGGTAAGGTTTAAGGTTTTTGGCGTTAGGGTTAAAATCACTGTCCACAACCTTTGTAGGAAAAAGTTTCAGACCTTTTGGAGTTAGTTACAACAACAACAAAAAAAGTACTAGGACCCCGTTGGGGCACTGGCGGGCCCGAGCTGTGTCGCGTCCCCCCCCCAACGCGCTGCCTCCCCGTCCCATTTGTGTCCTCTGGCCATCGCCCTCTTTGGTAACGCCCATCACTGCAAAGACCCTTTTCCTTCATCGGCGTTTGCTGTTCTTCCTGCCAGTGCGTGTTGCTTTCACTTACACTTGCCACAGCCAGCCTCGTGAGTGCCTAGCCTATTGGATATCACTGTCACCTACACAGGACAGTCATTACCTTTCTATTAATACTTTGTTTTTTAATTTCACATTAATTTCCAAATTGTATAAACGACTGGAAAAAACTTGAGCCCCTGCCCCTGTATAATCATGTGCACGTCTCTGTTCTAGCTCTAAGGTAAATCTTCACTGCTCATGTTCTCCTCAGAAGCAGTCACCTCACTCCCCTCAGGTTACTGTACACATGCACCAACTGCCTGCTTCAGGTTTGGATGGAGCTTCATGGTTGTCTTTTGGAGAAATGACCAGTCAAGTTGTGTTTGAAATTTGATTTTTTTCAGGGGCAAAAGGAGCCTCTGCATTCTTGTCAAATATGTAAATAGCATGTTTTTGCAGGTGCTACAAACCAGACTCTGAGTGTGTGTGTGTGCGTGTGTGTGTGTGTCTGTGTGTGTGTGTGTGTGTGTGCGTTCAAGTCACATGACATATTTAACCGGATGTAGCTGCAAGACGGAGCCTCGTTGACTCTCCGTTTCAATTTATCTCAAAAGTGAGGACCTCAACCTATATACCAGTTTTTAAATTGTGTTGATAGGCCAAATAAAACCAGAGTTATGATAAATTATGTCCGCGATACTTGTTTTCTGCTTATTTTGATCACGTTCGGCGCTCGATCGCGCTGTATGAGACAGGAAAACATAGCATGCAGACATTAGCGACAGGTCTTACAGGCGGAAAAGGCTTGCCAAAGGAAAAAAAATACACACCACAACATCTCTCCTATTGGTGGAAAACTTCACCACAACAACCAATCCAAAATTATATGGTGACTGATTGACAAGGGGCGGGAACTTACGTTCTTCCTGCAATATGAGAAGGGAGGGAGGGACTCTCAGCAGGGATGCAGTCTGGGACACGTAGTTGCAAACCTAGCGACTTTGTTGTTAGATTCAATGACTTTTCAGACCCCCTAACGACTTTTTTTTAGAAAGAAAGTGACTTTTATCGACTTCTTCTGGAGTTTAGAGACTCTGACATGAAGCAGGCTTTCCTTACTGAGGAGTTAGCAACGCTGCTAAGGGTGCAGAGCCACACATGCGCTCCGAGCTCTGCATGGGAGACTGAAGCTGACAGAGCTGCAGCAGTTAGCAGGTTTCACCCTCAGAGACCACCAGGGGTTCATGTTGAGGCATTTTCAGTTTTTTTTTTTTTTTTTTTGCCATAGACACTGTCAGCACAATCTGCAGTTACACTAACAAAAATGCTGCAAAAAACAAAGAATTATGGAAAAATTACACATGGACTAACATAGAGGAGGATCTACACAAGTTTTTTACATCATGTTTTACATCATGCATCATTTACATCATGTTTTTTTGTAGTGGCATAAATAAAAAGTGACATTTGTGAGACTATACAGTGTTTTGTAAATAATTTTACAAAGAACACCTGGGCCATTGCCTGCATTTTGATGTCAATAGAGGTAAATTACTATGTTCTTTGTTAAAAATTTGCATATGTTTTGAAGTTTACAATTTTTATTTGAAGTTTAAGTTTTAAAAACAGTTCATCACACATATTTGTGGTTTTCACAGTAAAAACGTTACTTTTTTCCACTCGGATTTTATGTTTTGTGTGTGAATTTGGGTCCAATGTGTAAATATAGTATGTCAAAATGATAAAATAACTGTAAATTGACACAGGTGAGGTTGTGCTGAAAAAAATGATACCAGGCAAGGCAAGGTAAAAATTTTGTAAGAGGAAATATAAAGGTAAAATCTAAAGTAGTCAAAAACGGCCAAAAGTGACTCACAGACTCCACAGACAAGTCCCTCTGGCGCCACTCAGTGGGCAAAACTACTTTGTCTACTGTAATGTATATTTGGGTCATCTTTGGCGCCCCCTAAAACGTAAACCGTGGGGTGCAGCGTCATGATTTTTACAACTTTGAATGGCCATGGAGTGTAGATTGGCCTGAGCAAATTTGGTGTCAGTGGGACGAAAGCCTTAGGAGGAGTTAGCGAAATTCCAATGTGTGCGAATCGGCAAAAAATGCAAAATAGCCCTTTTACCGTACATTATACAGATACGCGCTCTTTGACTTTTTCGTAGATCTAATTGAGATACACATGATTGTCAATTTTTGTGTCATTTTGCCAAAGCGTACAGGCGTGACAGTCAACAATGTGTATTTTCACCTTAGGGGACAAGAAAAAATGGACTTTTTTCTCCTGCCATGGGGGGGCGCTCTTTTGGGGAGTAAAAATTCCTTCACAAATGTGTTGATGGCTGGACATTACATCATCCTAGAAAACTTGGAGGCCAGTGAGGACAAAAATAAAAAGTTATAAGACTTTTAAAAATGTGGATTTTTGGGTTATCTTTGGCGCCCCCTAGAACGTAAACCGTGGGGTGCAGCGTCATGATTTGAATAACTTTTAATGGCCATGGGGTGTAGATTGGCCTGAGCAAATGTGGTGCCGGTGGAACGAAAGCCTTCGGAGGAGTTAGCGAAATTCCAATGTGTGCGGATCGGCAAAAAATGCGAAATAACCCTTTAACCGTACATTAGACAGATACGCGCGCATGGACTTTTTTGTAGATCTTATTGAGATACATGTGTGTGTCAATTTTTGTGTCATTTTGACAAAGCGTACAGGCGTGACAGTCAATAGTGTGAATTTTCACCTTAGGGGACAAGAAAAAATGGACTTTTTTCTCCTGCCATGGGGGGGCACTCTTTTGGGGAGTAAAAATTCCTTCACAAATGTGTTGATGGCTGGACATTGCATCATCCTAGAAAACTTGGAGGCCAGTGAGGGCAAAAATAAAAAGTTATAAGACTTTTAAATATGTGGATTTTAGGGTTATCTTTGGCGCCCCCTAGAACCTAAACCGTGGGGTGCAGCGTCATGATTTGAATAACTTTTAATGGCCATGGGGTGTAGATTGGCCTGAGCAAATGTGGTGCCGGTGGAACGAAAGCCTTCGGAGGAGTTAGCGAAATTCCAATGTGTGCGGATCGGAAAAAATGCGAAATAACCCTTTAACCGTACATTTGACAGATACGCCCGCACTGACTTTTTTGTAGATCTTATTGAGATACATGTGTGTGTCAATTTTTGTGTCATTTTGACAAAGCGTACAGGCGTGACAGTCAATAGTGTGAATTTTCACCTTAGGGGGCGCTATGGAGCCATTTTGCATTTTCTTATTTGGGCGACTTCGGAATATCAAATTTTTCACCAGGCCCGGTCGTCCTGCCAAATTTCATGAGTTTTCGCCAGTGGGAAGTGGGCCATTTTCCAGTTCAAAGGGGAGGAAAAAGAAGAAAGAAAGAAACAAAGAAAAACCACTTGGGGAATAATAGGGCTCTCGCAGCTGCTTAGCAGCTACGCTCGGGCCCTAAGAAAGAAAGAAACAAAGACTAGGGCCCCGGTGGGGCACTGTCGGGCCCGAGCCGCGTCGAGCCGCCCCCAGCGCGACCGCCTCCCCCTCCCGATCGCGTCACACTCAAGGTCCAAAGATGGTGTGCGCACTTGTCTGTGGTCATTTCCCATTATAATGAATGGGAGGCGCAGTTTCTACCAAAACACTCGCTGCAGACAAACTACATGTCCTATTTGAAAAAAGTCTGGACCATGAGTGAGGGCACAAACACAGCTAGGATATATCCAAACGGCAAGTTGCTCCTCGTTACGGTGTTGCCGGGAGAGTGATGCGATTGAGCCATTGAGCGATGGGCAGGAAAAACTTGACTGTTTCTCCTGCCATGGGGGTTGGGGGATGGGGGGGGGGGGGATGTGGATTCTTTTAAGAATGTGGATATTTGGGTCATCTTTGGCGCCCCCTAGAACGTAAACCGTGGGGTGCAGCGTCATGATTTTTACAACTTTGAATGGCCATGGGGTGTAGATTGGCCTGAGCAAATTTGGTGTCAGTGGGACGAAAGCCTTAGGAGGAGTTAGCCACATTCCAATGTGTGCGAATCGGCAAAAAATGCAAAATAGCCCTTTAACCGTACATTTTACAGATACGCGCGCATTGACTTTTTCGTAGATCTTATTGAGATACATGTGATTGTCAAATTTTGTGTCAATATGACAAAGCGTACAGGTATGACAGTCAACAATGTGTTTTTTCATCTTATGGGACAAGAAAAAATTGACTTTTTTCTCCTGCCATGGGGGGGCGCTCTTTTGGGGATTAAAAATTCCTTCACAAATGTGTTGATGGCTGGACATTGCATCATCCTAGAAAACTTGGAGGCCAGTGAGGGCAAAAATAAAAAGTTATAAGACTTTGAAATATGTGGATTTTAGGGTTATCTTTGGCGCCCCCTAGAACCTAAACCGTGGGGTGCAGCGTCATGATTTGAATAACTTTTAATGGCCATGGGGTGTAGATTGGCCTGAGCAAATGTGGTGCCGGTGGAACGCCAGCCTTAGGAGGAGTTAGCGAAATTCCAATGTGTGCGGATCAGCAAATAATGCGGAATAACCCTTTAACCGTACATTTGACAGATACGCGCGCATTGACTTTTTCGTAGATCTTATTGAGATACATGTGTGTGTCAAATTTTGTGTCAATATGACAAAGCGTACAGGCGTGACACTCAACAATGTGTATTTTCACCTTAGGGGACAAGAAAAAATGGACTTTTTTCTCCTGCCATGGGGGGGCGCTCTTTTGGGGATTAAAAATTCCTTCACAAATGTGTTGATGGCTGGACATTGCATCATCCTAGAAAACTTGGAGGCCAGTGAGGGCAAAAATAAAAAGTTATAAGACTTTTAAATATGTGGATTTTAGGGTTATCTTTGGCGCCCCCTAGAACCTAAACCGTGGGGTGCAGCGTCATGATTTGAATAACTTTTAATGGCCATGGGGTGTAGATTGGCCTGAGCAAATGTGGTGCCGGTGGAACGAAAGCCTTCGGAGGAGTTAGCGAAATTCCAATGTGTGCGGATCGGCAAAAAATGCGGAATAACCCTTTAACCGTACATTTGACAGATACGCCCGCACTGACTTTTTTGTAGATCTTATTGAGATACATGTGTGTGTCAATTTTTGTGTCAATATGACAAAGCGTAAAGGCGTGACAGTCAATAGTGTGAATTTTCACCTTAGGGGGCGCTATGGAGCCATTTTGCATTTTCTTGTTTGGGCGACTTCGGAATATCAAATTTTTCACCAGGCCCGGTCATCCTGCCAAATTTCATGAGTTTTCGCCAGTGGGAAGTGGGCCATTTTCCAGTTCAAAGGGGAGGAAAAAGAAGAAAGAAAGAAACAAAGACTAGGACCCCGTTGGGGCACTGTCGGGCCCGAGCCGCGTTGCGCCGCCCCCAGCGCGACCGCCTCCCCCTCCCGATCGCGTCACACTCAAGGTCCAAAGATTGTGTGCGCACTTGTCTGTGGTCATTTCCCATTATAATGAATGGGAGGCGCAGTTTCTACCAAAACACTCGCTGCAGACAAACTTCATGTCCTATTTGAAAAAAGTCTGGACCATGAGTGAGGGCACAAACACAGCTGGGATATATCCAAATGGCAGGTTGCTCCTCGTTACGGTGTTGCCTGGAGAGCGATGCGATTGAGCCATTGAGCGATGGGCAGGAAAAACTTGACTTTTTTCCTGCCATGGGGGGGGGGGGGATGTGGATTCTTTTAAGAATGTGGATTTTTTGGTCATCTTTGGCGCCCCCTAGAACGTAAACCGTGGGGTGCAGCGTCATGATTTTTACAACTTTGAATGGCCATGGGGTGTAGATTGGCCTGAGCAAATTTGGTTTCAGTGGGACGAAAGCCTTAGGAGGAGTTAGCCACATTCCAATGTGTGCGAATCGGCAAAAAATGCAAAATAGCCCTCTAACCATACATTTGACAGATACGCACCCATTGACCTTTTCGTAGATCTTATTGAGATGCACGTGATTGTCAAATTTTGTGTCAATATGACAAAGCGTACAGGTGTCACACTCAACAATGTGAATTTTCACCTTACGGGACAAGAAAAAATTGACTTTTTTCTCCTGCCATGGGGGGGCGCTCTTTTGGGGAGTAAAAATTCCTTCACAAATGTGTTGATGGCTGGACATTGCATCATCCTAGAAAACTTGGAGGCCAGTGAGGACAAAAATAAAAAGTTATAAGACTTTGAAATATGTGGATTTTAGGGTTATCTTTGGCGCCCCCTAGAACCTAAACCGTGGGGTGCAGCGTCATGATTTGAATAACTTTTTATGGCCATGGGGTGTAGATTGGCCTGAGCAAATGTGGTGCCGGTGGAACGCCAGCCTTAGGAGGAGTTAGCGAAATTCCAATGTGTGCGGATCAGCAAAAAATGCGGAATAACCCTTTAACCGTACATTTGACAGATACGCGCGCACTGACTTTTTCGTAGATCTTATTGAGATACATGTGTGTGTCAAATTTTGTGTCATTTTGACAAAGCGTAAAGGCGTGACAGTCAATAGTGTGAATTTTCACCTTAGGGGGCGCTATGGAGCCATTTTGCATTTTCTTGTTTGGGCGACTTCGGAATATCAAATTTTTCACCAGGCCCGATCATCCTGCCAAATTTCATGAGTTTTCGCCAGTGGGAAGTGGGCCATTTTACAGTTCAAAGGGGAGGAAAAAGAAGAAAGAAAGAAACAAAGAAAAACCACTTGGGGAATAATAGGGCTCTCGCAGCTGCTTAGCAGCTACGCTCGGGCCCTAACTAGGGCCCCGGTGGGGCACTGTCGGGCCCGAGCCGCGTCGCGCTGCCCCCAGCGCGACCGCCTCCCCCTCCCGATCGCGTCACACTCAAGGTCCAAAGATGGTGTGCGCACTTGTCTATGGTCATTTCCCATTATAATGAATGGGAGGCGCAGTTTCTACCAAAACACTCGCTGCAGACAAACTACATGTCCTATTTGAAAAAAGTCTGGACCATGAGTGAGGGCACAAATACAGCTAGGATATATCCAAACGGCAAGTTGCTCCTCGTTACGGTGTTGCCGGGAGAGCGATGCGATTGAGCCATTGAGTGATGGGCAGGAAAAACTTGACTGTTTCTCCTGCCATGGGGGATGGGGGATGGGGGATGGAGGATGGGGGGGGGAGGGGGATGTGGATTCTTTTAAGAATGTGGATATTTGGGTCATCTTTGGCGCCCCCTAGAACGTAAACCGTGGGGTGCAGCGTCATGATTTTTACAACTTTGAATGGCCATGGGGTGTAGATTGGCCTGAGCAAATTTGGTGTCAGTGGGACGAAAGCCTTAGGAGGAGTTAGCCACATTCCAATGTGTGCTAATCGGCAAAAAATGCAAAATAGCCCTTTAACCGTACATTAGACAGATACGTGCGCATTGACTTTTTTGTAGATCTTATTGAGATACATATGTGTGTCAATTTTTGTGTCAATATGATAAAGCGTACAGGCGTGACAGTCAATAGTGTGAATTTCCACCTTAGGGGACAAGAAAAAATTGACTTTTTTCTCCTGCCATGGGGGGGCGCTCTTTTGGGGAGTAAAAATTCCTTCACAAATGTGTTGATGGCTGGACATTGCATCATCCTAGAAAACTTGGAGGCCAGTGAGGACAAAAATAAAAAGTTATAAGACTTTTAAATATGTGGATTTTAGGGTTATCTTTGGCGCCCCCTAGAACCTAAACCGTGGGGTGCAGCGTCATGATTTGAATAACTTTTAATGGCCATGGGGTGTAGATTGGCCTGAGCAAATGTGGTGCCGGTGGAACAAAAGCCTTCGGAGGAGTTAGCGAAATTCCAATGTGTGTGGATCGGCAAAAAATGCGGAATAACCCTTTAACCGTACATTTGACAGATACGCGCGCATTGACTTTTTCGTAGATCTTATTGAGATACATGTGTGTGTCAATTTTTGTGTCATTTTGCAAAGGCGTACAGGTGTTACACTCAACAATGTGTATTTTCACCTTAGGGGACAAGAAAAAATTGACTTTTTTCTCCTGCCATGGGGGGGCGCTCTTTTGGGGAGTAAAAATTCCTTCACAAATGTGTTGATGGCTGGACATTGCATCATCCTAGAAAACTTGGAGGCCAGTGAGGGCAAAAATAAAAAGTTATAAGACTTTGAAATATGTGGATCTTAGGGTTATCTTTGGCGCCCCCTAGAACCTAAACCGTGGGGTGCAGCGTCATGATTTGAATAACTTTTAATGGCCATGGGGTGTAGATTGGCCTGAGCAAATGTCGTGCTGGTGGAACGAAAGCCTTCGGAGGAGTTAGCGAAATTCCAATGTGTGCGGATCGGCAAAAAATGCGAAATAACCCTTTAACCGTACATTTGACAGATACGCGCGCACTGACTTTTTTGTAGATCTTATTGAGATACATGTGTGTGTCAATTTTTGTGTCATTTTGACAAAGCGTACAGGCGTGACAGTCAATAGTGTGAATTTTCACCTTAGGGGGCGCTATGGAGCCATTTTGCATTTTCTTGTTTGGGCGACTTCGGAATATCAAATTTTTCACCAGGCCCGGTCGTCCTGCCAAATTTCATGAGTTTTCGCCAGTGGGAAGTGGGCCATTTTCCAGTTCAAAGGGGAGGAAAAATAATAACTAGGACCCCGTTGGGGCACTGGCGGGCCCGAGCCGTGTCGCGTCTCCCCCCCCCCCAACATGCTGCCTCCCCGTCCCATTTGTGTCCTCTGGCCATCGCCCTCTCTGGTAACGCCCATCACTGCAAAGACCCTTTTCCTTCATCGGCGTTTGCTGTTCTTCCTGCCAGTGCGTGTTGCTTTCACTTACACTTGCCACAGCCAGCCTCGTGAGTGCCTAGCCTATTGGATATCACTGTCACCTACACAGGACAGTCATTACCTTTCTATTAATACTTTGTGTTTTAATTTCACATTAATTTCCATATTGTATAAACGACTGGAAAAAACTTGAGCCCCTGCCCCTGTATAATCATGTGCATGTCTCTGTTCTAGCTCCAAGGTGAATCTTCACTGCTCATGTTCTCCTCAGAAGCACTCACCTCACTCCCCTCAGGTTACTGTACACATGCACCAACTGCCTGCTTCAGGTTTGGATGGAGCTTCATGGTTGTCTTTTGGAGAAATGACCAGTCAAGTTGTGTTTGAAATTAGATTTTTTTCAGGGGCAAAAGGAGCCTCTGCATTCTTGTCAAATATGTAAATAGCATGTTTTTGCAGGTGCTAAAAACCAGACTCTGAGTGTGTGTGTGTGTGTGTGTGTGTGTGTGTGTGTGTGTGTGTGTGTGTGTGTGCGTGTGTGTGTGTCTATGTGTGTGTTCAAGTCACATGACTTATTTAACGGGATGTAGCTGCAAGACGGAGCCTCGTTGACTCTCCGTTTCAACTTATCTCAAAAGTGAGGACCTCAACCTATATACCAGTTTTTAAATTGTGTTGATAGGCCAAATAAAACCAGAGTTATGATAAATTATGTCCGCGATACTTTTTTTCTGCTTATTTTGATCACGTTCGGCGCTCGATCGCGCTGTATGAGACAGGAAAACATAGCATGCAGACATTAGCGACAGGTCTTACAGGCGGAAAAGGCTTGCCAAAAGAAAAAAAAAACACACCACAACATCTCTCCTATTGGTGGAAAACTTCACCACAACAACCAATCCAAAATTATATGGTGACTGATTGACAAGGGGCGGGCGCTTACGTTCTTCCTGCAACATGAGAAGGGAGGGAGGGACTCTCAGCAGGGATGCAGTCTGGGACACGTAGTTGCAAACCTAGCGACTTTGTTGTTAGATTCAATGACTTTTCAGACACCCTAACGACTTTTTTTAGAAAGAAAGGGACTTTTATCGACTTCTTCTGGAGTTTAGAGACTCTGACATGAAGCAGGCTTTCCTTACTGAGGAGTTAGCAACGCTGCTAAGGGTGCAGAGCCACACATGCGCTCAGAGCTCTGCATGGGAGACTGAAGCTGACAGAGCTGCAGCAGTTAGCAGGTTTCACCCTCAGAGACCACCAGGGGTTCATGTTGAGGCATTTTAATTTTTTTTTTTTTTTGTGCCATAGACACTGTCAGCACAATCTGCAGTTACACTAACAAAAATGCTGCAAAAAACAAAGAATTATGGAAAAATTACACATGGACTGACATAGAGGAGGATCTACACAAGTTTTTTACATCATGTTTTACATCATGCATCATTTACATCATGTTTTTTTGTAGTGGCATAAATAAAAAGTGACATTTGTGAGACTATACAGTGTTTTGTAAATAATTTTACAAAGAACGCCTGGGCCATTGCCTGCATTTTGATGTAAATAGAGGTAAATTACTATGTTCTTTGTTAAAAATTTGCATATGTTTTGAAGTTTACAATTTTTATTTGAAGTTTAAGTTTTAAAAACAGTTCATCACACATATTTGTGGTTTAATTTCACATTAATTTCCATATTGTATAAATGACTGGAAAAAACTTGAGCCCCTGCCCCTGTATAATCATGTGCACGTCCCTGTTCTAGCTCCAAGGTGAATCTTCACTGCTCATGTTCTCCTCAGAAATAGTCACCTCACTCCCCTCAGGTTACTGTACACATGCACCAACTATCTGCTTCAGGTTTGAAATGGAGCTTCATGGTTGTCTTTTGGAGAAATGAACAGTCAAGTTGTGTTTGAAATTTGATTTTTTTCAGGGGCAAAAGGAGCCTCTGCATTCTTGTCAAATATGTAAACAGCATGTTTTTGCAGGTGCTAAAAAACAGACTCTGAGTGTGTGTGTGTGTCTGTGTGTGTGTGTGTGTGTGTGTGTGTGTGTGTGTGTGTGTGTTGGCGTGTGTGTATATGTGTGTGTATCCTGCAGTACTCTGTACTCCTGCAGTGGCCAAAAAGACTTTTAAGAATGTGGATTTTTGGGTCATCTTTGGCGCCCCCTAGAACTGCAGTACTCTGTACTCCTGCAGTGGCCAAAATGACTTTTAAGAATGTGGATTTTTGGGTCATCTTTGGCGCCCCCTAGAACGTAAACCGTGGGGTGCAGCGTCATGATTTTTACAACTTTGAATGGGCATGGGGTGTAGATTGCCCTGAGCAAATTTGGTATCGGTGGGACGAAAGCCTTAGGAGGAGATAGCCACATTCCAATGTGTGCGAATCGGCAAAAAATGCAAAATAGCCCTTTAACCGTACATTATACAGATACGCGCTCTTTGACTTTTTCGTAGATCTAATTGAGATACACATGATTGTCAATTTTTGTGTCAATATGACAAAGCGTTCAGGCGTGACACTCAACAATGTGTATTTTTATGTAAGGGGACAAGAAAAAATTGACTTTTTCTCCTACCATGGGGGGCGCTCTTTTGGGGAGTAAAAATTCCTTCACAAATGTGTTGATGGCTGGACATTGCATCATCCTAGAAAACTTGGAGGCCAGTGAGGACAAAAATAAAAAGTTATAAAACATTTAAGAATGTGGATTTTTGGGTTATTTTTGGCGCCCCCTAGAACCTAAACCATGGGGTGCAGCATCATGATTTGAATAACTTTTAATGGCCATGGGGTGTAGATTGGCCTGAGCAAATGTGGTGCCGGTGGAACGAAAGCCTTCGGAGGAGTTAGCGAAATTCCAATGTGTGCGTATCGGCAAAAAATGCGGAATAACCCTTTAACTGTACATTTGACAGATACGCGCGCATGGACTTTTTTGTAGATCTTATTGAGTTACATGTGTGTGTCAATTTTTGTGTCATTTTGACAAAGCGTATAGGCGTGACACTCAACAATGTGTATTTTCACCTTAGGGGACAAGAAAAAATGGACTTTTTTCTCCTGCCATCGGGGGGCGCTCTTTTGGGGAGTAAAAATTCCTTCACAAATGTGTTGATGGCTGGACATTGCATCATCCTAGAAAACTTGGAGGCCAGTGAGGACAAAAATAAAAAGTTATAAGACTTTTAAATATGTGGATTTTAGTGTTATCTTTGGCGCCCCCTAGAACCTAAACCTTGGGGTGCAGCGTCATGATTTTGATAACTTTTAATGGCCACGGGGTGTAGATTGGCCTGAGCAAATGTGGTGCCGGTGGAACGAAAGCCTTCGGAGGAGTTAGCGAAATTCCAATGTGTGCGGATCGGCAAAAAATGCGAAATAACCCTTTAACCGTAATTTTGACAGATACGGCCGCACTGACTTTTTTGTAGATCTTATTGAGATACATATGTGTGTCAATTTTTGTGTCAATATGACAAAGCGTACAGGCGTGACAGTCAATAGTGTGAATTTCCACCTTAGGGGGCGCTATGGAGCCATTTTGCATTTTATTGTTTGGGCGACTTCAGAATATCGAATTTTTCACCAGGCCCGGTCGTCCTGCCAAATTTCATGAGTTTTCGCCAGTGGGAAGTGGGCCATTTTCCAGTTCAAAGGGGAGGAAAAAGAAGAAAGAAAGAAAGAACTAGGACCCCGTTGGGGCACTGTCGGGCCCGAGCCGTGTCGCGCCGCCCCCAGTGCGAATGCCTCCCCCTCCCGATCGCGTCACACTCAAGATCCAAAGATGGTGTGCGCACTTGTCTGTGGTCATTTCCTATTATAATGAATGGGAGGCGCAGTTTCTACCAAAACACTCGCTGCAGACAAACTTCATGTCCTATTTGAAAAAAGTCTGGACCATGAGTGAGGGCACAAACACAGCTATGATATATCGAAATGGCAGGTTGCTCCTCCTTACGGTGTTGCCTGGAGAGCGATGCGATTGAGCCATTGAGCGATGGGCAGGAAAAACTTAACTTTTTCTCCTGCCATATGGGGGGGGGGCATGTGGATTCTTTGAAGAATGTGGATTTTTGGGTCATCTTTGGCGCCCCCTAGAACGTAAACCGTGGGGTGCAGCGTCATGATTTTTACATCTTTGAATGGCCATGGGGTGTAGATTGGCCTGAGCAAATTTGGTGTCAGTGGGACGAAAGCCTTAGGAGGAGTTAGCCACATTCCAATGTGTGCGAATCGGCAAAAAATGCAAAATAGCCCTTTAAACGTACATTTGACAGATACGCGCGAATCGACTCTTTTGTAGATCTTATTGAGATACATATGTGTGTCAATTTTTGTGTCAATATGATAAAGCGTACAGGCGTGACAGTCAATAGTGTGAATTTCCACCTTAGGGGACAAGAAAAAATTGGCTTTTTTTTCCTGCCATGGGGGGGCGCTCTTTTGGGGAGTAAAAATTCCTTCACAAATGTGTTGATGGCTGGACATTGCATCATCCTAGAAAACTTGGAGGCCAGTGAGGACAAAAATAAAAAGTTATAAGACTTTTAAATATGTGGATTTTAGGGTTATCTTTGGCGCCCCCTAGAACCTAAACCGTGGGATGCAGCGTCATGATTTGAATAACTTTTAATGGCCATGGGGTGTAGATTGGCCTGAGCAAATGTGGTACCGGTGGAATGAAAGCCTTCGGAGGAGTTAGCGAAATTCCAATGTGTGCAGATCGGCAAAAAATGCGGAATAACCCTTTAACCGTACATTTGACAGATACGCGCGCATTGACTTTTTCGTAGATCTTATTGAGATACATGTGTGTGTCCATTTTTGTGTCATTTTGCCAAAGCGTACAGGTGTTACACTCAACAATGTGTATTTTCACCTTAGGGGACAAGAAAAAATGGACTTTTTTCTCCTGCCATGGGGGGGCGCTCTTTTGGGGAGTAAAAATTCCTTCACAAATGTGTTGATGGCTGGATATTGCATCATCCTAGAAAACTTGGAGGCCAGTGAGGGCAAAAATAAAAAGTTATAAGACTTTTAAATATGTGGATCTTAGGGTTATCTTTGGCGCCCCCTAGAACCTAAACCGTGGGGTGCAGCGTCATGATTTGAATAACTTTTAATGGCCATGGGGTGTAGATTGGCCTGAGCAAATGTGGTGCCGGTGGAACGAAAGCCTTCGGAGGAGTTAGCGAAATTCCAATGTGTGCGGATCGGCAAAAAATGCGAAATAACCCTTTAACCGTACATTTGACAGATACGCCCGCACTGACTTTTTTGTAGATCTTATTGAGATACATGTGTGTGTCAATTTTTGTGTCATTTTGACAAAGCGTACCGGCGTGACAGTGAATAGTGTGAATTTTCACCTTAGGGGGCGCTATGGAGCCATTTTGCATTTTCTTGTTTGGGCGACTTCGGAATATCAAATTTTTCACCAGGCCCGGTCGTCCTGCCAAATTTCATGAGTTTTCGCCAGTGGGAAGTGGGCCATTTTCCAGTTCAAAGGGGAGGAAAAATAATAATAACAAAAGAAGGAAACTACAGGAACAAGAGGGCTCTCGCAGCTGCTTAGCAGCTACGCTCGGGCCCTAAAGAAAGAAACAAAGAAAAACCACTTGGGGAATAATAGGGCCTACGCCCGGCTGCTCTGCAGCTGGCTCGGGCCCTAATAACAAAAGAAGGAAACATGCAGGAACAAGAGGGCTCTCGCAGCTGCTTAGCAGCTACGCTCGGGCCCTAAAAAACCACTTGGGGAATAATAGGGCTCTCGCAGCTGCTTAGCAGCTACGCTCGGGCCCTAAGAAAGAAAGAAACAAAGACTAGGGCCCCGGTGGGGCACTGTCGGGCCCGAGCCGCGTCGAGCCGCCCCCAGCGCGACCGCCTCCCCCTCCCGATCGCGTCACACTCAAGGTCCAAAGATGGTGTGCGCACTTGTCTGTGGTCATTTCCCATTATAATGAATGGGAGGCGCAGTTTCTACCAAAACACTCGCTGCAGACAAACTACATGTCCTATTTGAAAAAAGTCTGGACCATGAGTGAGGGCACAAACACAGCTAGGATATATCCAAACGGCAAGTTGCTCCTCATTACGGTGTTGCCGGGAGAGCGATGCGATTGAGCCATTGAGTGATGGGCAGGAAAAACTTGGGGGATGGGGGGGGGGGATGTAGATTCTTTTAAGAATGTGGATATTTGGACATTGCATCATCCTAGAAAACTTGGAGGCCAGTGAGGACGAAAATAAAAAGTTATAAGACTTTTAAATATGTGGATATTTGTGTCATCTTTGGCGCCCCCTAGAACGTAAACCGTGGGGTGCAGCGTCATGATTTGAATAACTTTTAATGGCCATGGGGTGTAGATTGGCCTGAGCAAATTTGGTGCCGATGGAACGAAAGCCTTCAGAGGAGTTAGCCACATTCCAATGTGTGCGGATCAGCAAAAAATGCGGAATAACCCTTTAACCGTACATTTGACAGATACGCGTGCATTGACTTTTTCGTAGATCTTATTGAGATACATGTGTGTGTCAATTTTTGTGTCATTTTGACAAAGCGTACAGGCGTGACACTCAACAGTGCGTATTTTCACCTTAGGGGACAAGAAAAAATGGACTTTTTTCTCCTGCCATGGGGGGCGCTCTTTTGGGGAGTAAAAATTCCTTCACAAATGTGTTGATGGCTGGACATTGCATCGTCCAAGAAAACTTGGAGGCCAGTGAGGACAAAAATAAAAAGTTATAAGACTTTTAAGAATGTGGATATTTGGGTCATCTTTGGCGCCCCCTAGAACGTAAACCGTGGGGTGCAGCATCATGATTTGTACAACTTTTAATGGCCATGGGGTGTAGATTGGCCTGAGCAAATTTGGTGTCGGTGGAATGAAAGCCTTCGGAGGAGTTAGTGAAATTCCAATGTGTGCGGATCGGCAAAAAATGCAAAATAGCCCTTTTACCGTACATTATACAGATACGCGCTCTTTGACTTTTTCGTAGATCTTATTGAGATACACGTGATTGTCAAATTTTGTGTCAATATGACAAAGCGTTTAGGCATGACACTCAACAATGTGTATTTTCACCTTAGGGGACAAGAAAAAATGGACTTTTTTCTACTGCCATGGGGGGCGCTCTTTTGGGGAGTAAAAATTTCTTCACAAATGTGTTGATGGCTGGACATTGCATCATCCTAGAAAACTTGGGGGCCAGTGAGGACAAAAATAAAAAGTTATAAGACTTTTAAGAATGTGGCTTTTTGGGTTATCTTTGGCGCCCCCTAGAACCTAAACCGTGGGGTGCAGCGTCATGATTTGTACAACTTTTAATGGCCATGGGGTGTAGATTGGCCTGAGCAAATTTGGTGCCGGTGGAAGGAAAGCCTTCGGAGGAGTTAGCGAAATTCCAATGTGTGCGGATCGGCAAAAAATGCGAAATAGCCCTTTAACGGTACATTTGACAGATACGCCCGCACTGACTTTTTTGTAGATCTTATTGAGATACACATGTGTGTCAATTTTTGTGTCATTTTGACAAAGCGTACAGGCGTCAGGTGAGTTTTCACCATAGGGGGCGCTATGGAGCCATTTTTCATTTTTTTGTTTGGGCGACTTCAGAATATCGAATTTTTCACCAGGCCCGGTCGTCCTGCCAAATTTCCTGAGTTTTCGCCAGTGGGAAGTGGGCCATTTTCCAGTTTAAAGCGGAGGAAAAATAACGAAAGAAGAATCCATCAGGAACAAGAGGGCTCTCGCAGCTGCTTAGCAGCTACGCTCGGGCCCTAAAAAACCACTTGGGGAATAATAGGGCCTACGCCCGGCTGCTCTGCAGCTGGCTCGGGCCCTAAAAATGAAAAAAATATATTTGGGGTGTTCGGGCTTCCTGAAGGTAATACCCAGGTATTAGGTTATGGGGCTAGGTCAAGGTTTTTGGCGTTAGGGTTAAAATCACTGTCCAAAACCTTTGTAGGAACTTCTTTCCAACCTTTTGGAGTTAGTTACACCAAAAAAAAAATTTTTAAATTAAAAAGAAATATTTAGGGTGTTCGGGCTTCCTGAAGGTAATACCCCGGGTATTACCTTCAGGAAGCCCAAACACCCTAAATATTTCTTTTATATAAAGGGAGATATGAGACAAGAGACATATGCCTCAGATAATGATGTGCCTTTTAATATTAGGTTATGGGGCTAGTGAAAGGTTTAAGGTTTTTGGCGTTAGGGTTAAAATCACTGTCCAAAACCTTTGTAGGAACTCTTTTCCAACCTTTTGGAGTTAGTTAGACCTAAAAAAAAACGAAAAATGAAAAAAAAATGTTTGGGGTGTTCGGGCTTCCTGAAGGTAATACCCAGGTATTAGGTTATGGGGCTTTGGAAAGGTTTAAGGTTTTTGGTGTCAGGGTTAAAATCACTGTCCAAAACCTTTGTAGGAACTCTTTTCCAACCTTTTGGAGTTAGTTAGACCAAAAATAAATAAATTTAAAAAAAAAAATGTTTGGGGTTTTCGGGCTTCCTGAAGGTAACACCCGGGTATTAGGTAATGGGGCTAGGGTAAGGTTTAAGGTTTTTGGCGTTAGGGTTAAAATCACTGTCCAAAACCTTTTTAGGAACATGTTTCAGAACTTTTGGAGTTGGTTACACCAAAAAAAAATGTAAAATGAAAAAAAAAATGTTTGGGGTTTTCGGACTTCCTGAAGGTAATACCCTGGTATTAGGTAATGGAGCTACGGTAAGATTTAAGGTTTTTGGCTTTAAGGTTAAAATCACTGTCCAAAACCTTTTTAGGAACATGTTTCAGAACTTTTGGAGTTGGTTACACCAAAAAAAAATGTAAAATGAAAAAAAATATTTGGGGTGTTGTGGGAACTCATATATCATACCTATCATTTAGTCATTGTTTCAGGTAATTAACTGTTTTCTTATTGTGTTTACAATATTTTGTGTGCTCATTGCGGACATGTACTGATGAGTCAGAATAGAAGGTTTAATGCTAACACGGGGGCAATTGACCACTGTGTCACAATGTATGGAACAGAGACTTTCAGTATAGAAGGATTTTAGCTTATGCCGAGAAGTGCCAAGGGATGGTAAGTATGGTTTTAAACTGTTATGCCTTAACAGTCATTTATTTCAAGTGTGTATTATAATCACAACAGTCATTTATTAAAAGTGTTCCTTATAGAAGTGCTCTATGCCCCTGACATATGCCTCAGATAATGATGTGCCTTTCATTAAAAGATGTGCAGGTGCTAGTCAGAGATGTGAACAACAGGACGAGGGAGGAAGATCACTCTGTCGTGAGAAGATGGGGAGGTATAAAGGGAGGGTTTGTATGCTCAGCAGTCTGCCCAGTGGGAACTCAGTGAAAGCTTGGAATACATGACGCAAATATGATCAAAAAGGAGACAAGCGCTGGATGCATCCAAGGTCAACTTCCCTGAAACCACGGTTTCGGTCAGGTAAAAAAAATAGAACAATACGTGCTTGTTTGTCCATAGAGAAACACTGGGGACTGCTGGGTATGTAAACTCTCCGCCCAAAAAGATGATGAGACGCCTCCTAGGGTATAACTATTAACTACTGAAAAATAATAATCAGACCACCTCAGAGATACCATTGGGTTGATGTTGTGCTCTCCAAGATATCTTGTGTTATTTGATGTGCCGAAATAAAAGGTTTGTTGAAGACACCTTTTTGCCTCAGTGAAACCTCTGTTCCAGTCTCCATCAACGGACTCGGGGAAGTTTGAAATAACTTCAACAATTTTGGGGGCTCGTCCGGGATGGAGTTCTGACAGAGCTTTTGAATTGGAGAAAACTGTTCAGTGCATCAGAGGAAAAGAGATCTGGTCGACCACAAAATAAGGTAAGCAGAAAACCTTTTTAACAGAATTTCTGCCTATTTGTGTTACTCTAAATCAAAGATCTCTTGAACTCTGTATATACTGAATCCTAAATTTATTACGAGGCTCATGATATTGTACTGGTACATCTTGTGATATTCTGTGTTCTGACGAAGAGAGAAACTATGTGTGAAATGAAAAGTGAAACTTAAGAGAAGCCTGTGTGAAGGCCGCAAAAAAGAGTCATAAGGACCACCGCTCTGGGTTGTGGCGAACCCCCCTAGTGGCTCGACGGGGCGCTAGTTGAGCTGGGTTGCAAACCCCGGGGACTTGGAGCCCCCTGAAAAGAAGTGTGTGATACTGTTGAATTCTGTGCGAGTTGATATGCCGCACAGAAAAATTCAGTGGAGACTGAGTTTCTCTATGCTGTGTGATTGTTGAATTTAGTGCGAGGAGCTGTGCCGCACAAAAAGTCAGTACAGACTGACTTTGTCTCTGCTGTGTGATATTGTTGAATTTAGTGCGAGGAGCTGTGCCGCACAAAAAGTCAGTACAGACTGACTTTGTCTCTGCTGTGTGATATTGTTGAATTTAGTGCGAGGAGCTGTGCCGCACAAAAAGTCAGTACAGACTGACTTTGTCTTTGCTGTGTGATATTGTTGAATTTAGTGCGAGGAGCTGTGCCGCACAAAAAGTCAGTACAGACTGACTTTGTCTTTGCTGTGTGATATTGTTGAATTTAGTGTTAGGAGCTGTGCCGCACAAAAAGTCAGTACAGACTGACTTTGTCTTTGCTGTGTGATATTGTTGAATTTAGTGCGAGGAGCTGTGCCGCACAAAAAGTCAGTACAGACTGACTTTGTCTTTGCTGTGTGATATTGTTGAATTTAGTGCGAGGAGCTGTGCCGCACGAAAAAAAAAAAAAAAAGAAAAAAGTCAGTGGTGACTGGCTTTGCCTCTGCTGTGTGATACAGTTGAAACCTGTGCGAGGAGTTCTGCCGTACAGAAAAAGTTCAGTGGAGAATAACTTTCTCTCTGCTGTGTGACATTATTGAAGCCTGTGTGTGAATAGATGATGAGGTAGATGATGATGGGTGGGGCCCGTTATCTCTACAGGCAGAGTGGATCTTAAAGGGCATAGGGAAAGAAGATGGAGTTGTGGTGACAGCGAAAGGGAGGGAAAAGTATGCTGATATGCTGCTAGAGCTTATCGAAGGGAGGGAAAATGAAAGATCCTCACTAGGAGATCTCATCTGGGCACGTGGGAAAGAAGAGCTAGCAAAAGGAGAAGCAGCAAGGAAGAAAGCAGCGCTAGGCAGCATTTTGCTCCGCAGAAAATATAAACAGGCCGTAAAAAAGCATTTTAGAGGACTTGCTAGGTGGCAGACGTTGGGAGTAGCCCACAGAGGGACAGAGCATCTTACTAATGTAAAAAAGGCAGCTGAGCAAGGTTTGACAGGGATTACCCCCACCCCAAATACAGACATGAGATTATTCAAATCAGCACACACACAGTAAGACACAGAAGGACACACCCACCAACACAAAGGGTGCCACCCCAGCTCCGCCTCCACCAGCTACCCCTCCCTCTATCCTGCCTCCTCCCACCGCTGAACCAACGAATCTTTTCTCAGGTCTCCACCCCTCAGCTCCGCCTCCCACAGCTCCGCCTCTACCCCCACCTTAACACTCTGCTCAGTCTGGTTTTCACAGAAAAAAACTCTCACCCACTAATCCTTTTGTGAGCACTTCTCTCTACCCAGTGATCATCATCAATGAAGGACATCTGAAGATTGACATACCCCCCACCATGATGCCTCAACAGCCGGACCCCTCCCTGACTTCTCACATTCCTGGACACAAGGCACCATCCATGGCCTCTAGGACTTTTGGTACCACCACCATCGACCTCTCAGACTACGAGGACAGAGAAGGCAACGATACCTACCGAGACATGAAAACAGCGATTCTGAAGCTGAGGACAGCGAGGAGGAAGAGGAGGACCAGCTCGATGCACCATTCGGAGACCGTCAGGCCCGCTTTTTGAGTGAGTTTAAAAGAATTACAATTTAAATCTTTGCCCACACCAGATTCACTGCCCGCTCCTGAGCCACAGCAGAGATCCACCCCCAGGGGACAGGTTAAGACGGTGATACCGTCTTAACCTAAGAGGTACATATGACCCCAATCCTACCAAGAGCACTCTCAATAAAATACTGCAAGACACCCTAGATGTTACAGGTGCAGAGCTCATGCGCAGCAGAGTGGAGGAGGAACTCAGACAGGAAGTGAGAGACGAAATGCTCAGCACCATGAGAGATGAGATGCAGAGGACCATCAGAGGCTCCACCGTCAACTATATGGATAACACGGACGCCAGTGAAGCCATGGCCCGACCCACAGCCACCATGGAGGAACAGCAGCGTATGACGAACGAAAAAAAGGGTGAGTGCACCTCTCAGCCACCATCACTTCACACGCTCAAAAGCCATGTTACCTCCAGCATATTCAGACGCAGCTACAGCACACCACAGCTCCTCCGCTTTCCCTCCGGTCGAATCCAGTGGTGGACACAAAATCTATAAACCATTCGCTGTTAGCGATACACAAACCATCAGTGATAAGCTGCCCCCCATCTCTGAGGGAGGCAACTTATGGCTGGACAAATTGGACTGCCTGACTAAAGGCCAAGATCTAGCCCTCGGCGATTTCAGGGCTATTCTCGCGCTCTGTGTCACCCCTACCGAACTCAGGGACATCGAAACCTGTGCAGGTACCATTTCCTGCAATGATGACAGGCAGCTAGTCACAGTAATTAGGGCTCTGCGTAATGAACTCCGTTCCAAATACCCGCTTCCCAACGGTCCAATGATCCCCAAGTTCTCATGGGACAAAAGTCTCTCTCCTAGCGAGTATCTAGCCCAGTGCAAGGAACAATGGTCCAAATACACGGGGGTCCACCCCAGTAAGGGCCAGGAACATTGGTTTGGAGATGCTGTAATTAAAGGTGTTCCAGCAGACGTTAGAGAACACTTGGAAAACAGCCCAGACCTTCCGGGCTCAACCTGCCTAGTGTGGGAACGACATCTCAAACACCACCTACAGAGAGCGAAAGACAGAGCTGACAAACAAGGTGATGATGACAAAGACATGCAGAGACAACTTGTGAAGCTGCAGCTAAGAAAGATCGTAATACAGATAAAATTATGATTGCCGCTGCCTCCAACGACCCACAGATTTCACCTGACATGTACCCAGTGCCCCAGCGGGCAGATTGTTCTCCCTATTCTCCTCCCACAGATCAATCTCAGGGTTCGTGGGGCGGAGGACGTGGAGCGAGGTCTGGTGGACCCTACAGGGGAGGAGGTTTCCAGGGCAGCAGGAGATTTCGTAACAACGGCCCTCCCCGCCAGGGCAGTTACTGGAATCAGGCACAAACAGCACCTACACGCAACAACGCCTGCCACTCCTGCGGCATGAATGGACACTGGTGGCGTGAATGTCCGAACTATCCACCCAACCCTCCGCAGCAACACAGCTACCCGATGCGTGGCATGGCCCATGGACCACCTCCGCTGAGACAGGGAGGACCACCCCCACGGCAACAGCAGCAACAGCAGCAGCAACAACAGCAGCAGCAGCAGGCTCACCAGTTTCCAGTCGCAGTCACTGCCTGGGACCAGACCTGTGAGGCTCAGGACGCCTACCAGTATCCTCAATGACACGCCCCACAGAGTGACTCGGACAGCGGGGTAACGGCAGAGCCCATGCTGTCCATGACGGTCCGGGACCACGCTCTGCCCTTTCTCGTTGACACAGGGGCTACCAGATCTACGGTTAATCAGGACATTGGGCCTCTGTCTGAACGGACGATGAGCGTGGTGGGTTTCTCTGGGGTAAGTCAGATTCTGTCATTTACCATCCCCCTCCCCACACACGTAGCGGGACAGAAATTACAACACCCCTATCTAGTGTCTCCGTGTTCCAGTCAATCTCCTGGGTAGGGACCTACTCTCGAGACTCAATGCACAGATCCTCTGCGGTCAGCAGGGCCTCACTGTCACGTTCCCGGATGGGTCTGAAGTTCTATGTGCACAAGGGATTGGGGACACACACCAGTACCTCCTCAGAGACACTGAACCTAGATTTGCAGACATTTTCTGGGCCCTGTTGGAGCCATCACAAACTGGGCTCTACTCATGTTATCTCCATTGGAAACCCTGGATCCTCAGCGTCCACGCCTACGTGGCTCCACCTGACCCGCTCCATCTGACTCTGTTCTACGACCGGGAGGGTAATGAATGTTACTTAGAGGAATTCCAAAATCAGCTAGAATGTAAGACCTGGCAGCTACATTCTGGTGACATTTTGGTAGGACAACAGGGGGTTGCGGCAATGGTTAATCTCACGAGAGAGCAACAGTCCTGGTATAATATGTCTGAGACTGCTTTCCCCCACATTTCACTGGCTCTCCATCCGGGACATGAGGCTCGTGAATTGGGCCCCATGGTCAAAGCAGCAGTCTCAGCCTCAGACTGGTCTTCCTCCGGCCTGCCTGGCGTGCTCCGCTCGCCGTCCCTGAAAATGTTCAGAATTGTGAGTACTACCACTGACTCTGCTTTATGCACACATGAACTCATACCTAGAGACCATGGTAGGGGACCAATACGGTCCCGGTGCCAAACCCATATATTGCTCTGAACAATCTGTCCCCCGAACAAGCATGGTTCACATGTATTAATCTTGCTAATCTTAATTAAACGCTTTTTTCTGTCTCCCTTTACATGAGCACATTCGGGACGTCTTCTCGTTCACCTACCAGCGTCGCAGACTCCGTTACACCCGCCTCCCACAGGGATTCGCCCTCTCCCCTGGCATCTTTAACCAGGTTCTGAAAGAGAGTTTGGCTGACCTGCAGCTGCCCGATGGCACCACAGTGATTCAATATGTCGACGACCTGCTCATTGCGTCCACCACAGCCGAGTCCTGCCTGCAGGCCACACGGGCCCTGCTCCTACTCCTGGCCCGCCACGGGTTCAAGGTCAGTCAACCTAAGTTGCAAATCGCGCGGAAACAAGTTTCTTTCCTCGGCAGACTACTGTCACAAAAGGGGGCCTCATTGTCCCCCGCCCACCGCACATCCATTCTGCACCACACCAAGCCTGACACTGTCAAAGCTATGCTGTCGTTTCTCGGTTTGGTGGGTTACAGCAGGCAGTACATACCTGATTTTTCCACTCTCACGTCTCCGCTGAGAGCCATGGTCACCTCTGCAGGTATGAGAAATCTGAATGCGAAGCTGACATGGTCCCGCGACTCGGAAGAAGCTTTTATCAAACTCAAACAAGAACTCGCTGCATCCGCCGAATTGGCCCACCCCGACTATGCGCGCCCGTTCTTTTTGGATGTTTCTGAAACAGAATCTGTTGCTAACGGTATTCTGTTCCAGAAAAAAGGGGGAGAGAGAACGGTACTGATGTATCTCAGTGTCATCCTTGACCCCACAGAAAAACGTCAACCAACGTGCACAAGACATGCTGCAGGTGTTGCCAAACTCATCAACAAAAGCGCACACATAGTTATGGGACACACACTTCACATCTTGACATCACACAGCGTTGTAGCTTATGTGAACTCGCAGACTTTTACGATGTCCTCCACAAGAGAGCAAAAACTCGCTCGCATTCTCGAAGCCCCAAACTTTCTATTCACTCATGAAGGTGTTAACATGGCTGAGCGTTTGGGGGAAGGTGTGTTGCATGAGTGTGCCCACAGGGTTGAAAAAGAAGAAAAAGCCAGAGAAGACCTCCAGTCGGAGCCCATCCTAGGGGCCAGAAACCTATACACAGACGGATGCTGCTACAGAGATGAGAAGGAGGGACTCAGAGCAGGATTCTCGGTGATAGAAGAAACACCAGACGGACTCAAGACGGTAACAGCACAAAAGCTCAATGGACCACAGTCAGCCCAGAGAGCAGAAGTCGTGGCAGTGATTGAAGCCCTGAAAGCAGGTAAAGACCAAGACATTAACATTTACACTGACTCAGCCTATGCAGTACACGCAGCACAAGTAGACCTAGGACAATGGATGAGAGCGGGCTACCTAACTGCAAAACAAGAACCCATTAAACACATGGATGAAATGAAAGAGCTTGCAAAAGCACTGTGGTTTCCCCAGAAGGTGGCCATCATCAAATGCAAAGGACACGACAACAGCGGATCCAGAGTTGCCATGGGCAACCAAGCAGCGGACTCCGCAGCCAAAGCAGCCGCAGGATATCATGAGAAGCTCCTGTTCAGTGGCGGTTCTAGACCAAATTACTCCCCGGGCGAGCACCCCTCCAAGTGCCCCCCCCCCCAGCTAGAATTTTGAACAGATAGTTTTGTATTACTATGTAGTATTATTATTATTATTATTATAACAACAAAAATAATATATTTCTCAGTTGCAGAAATCCTTCAATAGAAAAAAACACAATCCTGAGGGCCATTTTCAGAAGGGCCCCCAGATCCTGAGGTTTTCTGACGTGTTAAGGTTTACAAAAAAGCTGCTATCTCGGCCTCTGTAGTAGATAGAAACAAAATTCAAAAAGTATTTGAGAGCTTAAACATGTGGCTTTCAAGAAAGCTCTCTTTTAGTTTTGCGAACCTTCATCACATTTTTGAAAACCTTGAACAAACAAACTCAAATGAAATAAAGCGGCTGTATAAATAAAAGTAAAGGCTCTGCACTGGAGAATGACAAATAATTTGCTTTCTGTAAAACAAGTGGCAGTCATGATAAAGTGTCCATTCAATACAAATGTAAATGTAGAAAATAAGGTGTTGAAAGGGTATACAGCTGCCTCAGTATAGTGCCAGTACAAAAGCAGAACTAAAAACTAAAAAATGAATAAATAAATACGTGGCTGACAGTGTGTTCATCTCTGTTCTCACCCAAAGTCATGCAACACTCAGAGAAAACGCTGATAGTGTGAGCCAAAGCACTCCCTATGAAGAGGTTGTCAACACTGCTGGATGTTTCTCCTCTGAAGCTGCTCTCTGCCGCCGTCATTGTTTACTTTACTCATGAAGCTCATCAAGCACGTAGCAAGATCGCTACGAGCGCTTTATTCGCCTATCAAAGGCAGACGGGTACGGTGATTTCATTCACTGCGACTCCAGAAATGATTAAAAAACTACAAAATGACGTATCCGCGCTCCCGCTGATATGCTGACATACACAGAGCAGAGCTCGCGACTCTCTCCCCGCCTCGTCTCATACAGTCTGCCTACAGCAGCGGGGGGGCGCCAATTTGACAACAAGAGTTAATACAAATCCGCTTTGCGGTCAAGATTTATTATTATTATCTTTTATTTTATTTTTTTGGAAGTGCTCGTGCCGCCCCCCATGAGTCATGACACAAATGCCGCCCCGGGCGGCTGCCCTGTTCGCCCGTGCCTAGAACCGCTACTGCTCCTGTTGGTAAGACCAGACACAGAGACACAAATGACAAAACTGTCCCTTACAGAAATCTCAAAAGAACAGGACCTAGCCTCACCTGAAGAGAAGACAGTGTGGAAACTCAGAGGCGCAGTCCTATCGGAAGGGACCTGGAGATCCCCAGATGGAAGGTTGGTTCTGCCACCTGGGCTCAAAGACAGTATCTTCTCAGAAGCACATGGAGTTGGCCATGCAGGCATCTCCCAGATGAAAGTGGACCTCAAAGAATGGTGGCACCCCTTCCTACATGACATGCTAAAGGAGTGGGTAAGACACTGCATTGTTTGCACACACCACAACACCAGACCTACATACAAACCCGGGGTGGGTAAGTTCCAACTAAAAACACGTCCAGGGAAAGAAATCATCATTGATTTTACAGATATGGTTAACTCAGTCCGAGGGTACAGGTATGTTTTGATGTGTGTTGATGCATTTACAGGATGGCCAGAAGCATGGCCAGTGAAAAGAGAGGACAGCAAATCAGTAATTAAGTGTCTCATCAACCATTACATCCCACAGCATGGCTTCCCAGAAAAGATCAGGTCGGACAATGGGTCACACTTCAAGAACCAGGACCTCCAGTACGTGGAGGCCATGTTGGGACTCAAACATGGTTTTGGGTCCGTGTATCATCCTCAATCTCAGGGTAAGGTTGAGAGGATGAACCAGACAGTCAAGAACAGGCTGTCAAAGATTTGTGCCCATACAGGGCTGAACTGGGTGGATGCTCTACCGCTCGCCCTCATGTCCATCCGATCCTCAGTAAACAGGACAACTGGAGACACCCCATTCGAGCTCGAACGTGGTCGACCTTTTCCAGGGCCAGAGCGAGCCCTGCAAAACACTGACCCTCCTCCCTCTCACATGCACCAGAAAGATTATTATGTACAACTGCAATCTGTTCTCTCTGAATTTGCTAAGCAGGTGCGAGACAGCAAAGATGGCACCAAAGATGGTGACCTACCCATCACTGACTGGGTCCTCCTTCGGGTCATCAAGAGAAAGTGGAGCGAGCCTAGGTGGACAGGACCATTTCAGGTGACCGAGAGAACCTCCCACGCAGTCCGGCTGGACAGGAAAGGAGACACCTGTTTCCACCTCACTCAGTGCGCCCCAGCTGTAACACCTCAACGCTCCCTGAAGGAAGTGCGGCAGGATCTTGCAGCGGCTGCAGCAGGAAACCAAACCAAAGAGCCATACACCTCCAGAAAAGACACAGGGCAGAATAATCCCTGCAACGAAAAGGGCACAGGATAGTCTACCCCTGACCGCCTAAAGAAAGATGACAACATCCCGCAGGACGTCGGCTGACACCTGCTCCAGTAGACAACGATGCTGCGCTGCCTGTCCGGGCGACCTCCACAGACGGATCATCTGTCAGGTCGTGCAAGACAAGAACATTTCTTACCTGTATGTTTCACACTGTATGTTCCACACCCTTTCATTTCAGCATTTATCTGGTTATTAACTTACATTGTATTGTTCGATGTTCTTTTGTGGGTTGAATTTTGCAGAAACGAAATGAGGATCCCTCATCCTAAATTTGGCTCATGGCCATGGTTGATTGCTTTAGTCTTATTTAACATAGGTTTGCTGCTTATAATTTTAGGGCTGACTAGGGAGTTCCCACAGTTGCCTACAAACGCCACAAAACACGATGCAACATACCTCTCACGTCCCATTCACGGTTAGGATGCGTATTCGGCCCGCCCATCAATCTCTGGTAATGCTACGGCCCTAACCATTACTTGCAAATAATCTGGTCCAAACACTTCTATGCAAGTTGGCCTCTCCCTCAGAGATGGTAACAATTGGCGACAAGCAGAAGGTCCCATACCCTATGATGTATCTTACACGCCCCGGGGGGAATGACAGCCAAAAAGGGGTGTCAGTAGTGTCTGTCAATTTCACTTACTTAAAGGTCATGGTTCCCACTCCTTCTGAATGTTGGGTTTGTAGATTTGATGTGTATCCCTCTGGCAATCAAAGTACTCACGGTTGTTTTCCATCTCCTCCTCTAACCCCCAGCCCACAGCTTGATACTAACCTGTCCCTCAGTGTGGTAGACCCCGACCTGGATGCCACCCTGCTTGCAAACAGACGTAAGGTTTACCTAGGCATAACTGCAATACAGACGGTTAAATTCATACTCCTGGCACTGTTGATGCGCTCATTGAAGGTGATCTCTTTGAAGAGATCAAAAGGGGGAATTTGTGGGAACTCATATATCATACCTATCATTTAGTCATTGTTTCAGGTAATTAACTGTTTTCTTATTGTGTTTACATTATTTTGTGTGCTCATTGCGGACATGTACTGATGAGTCAGAATAGAAGGTTTAATGCTAACACGGGGGCAATTGACCACTGTGTCACAATGTATAGAACAGAGACTTTCAGTATAGAAGGATTTTAGCTTATGCCGAGAAGTGCCAAGGGTTGGTAAGTATGGTTTTAAACTGTTATGCCTTAACAGTCATTTATTTCAAGTGTGTATTATAATCACAACAGTCATTTATTAAAAGTGTTCCTTATAGAAGTGCTCTATGACCCTGACATATGCCTCAGATAATGATGTGCCTTTCATTAACAGATGTGCAGGTGCTAGTCAGAGATGTGAACAACAGGACGAGGGAGGAAGATCACTCTGTCCTAAGAAGATGGGGAGGTGTAAAGGGAGGGTTTGTATGCCCAGCAGTCTGCCCAGTGGGAACTCAGTGAAAGCTTGGAATACATGACGCAAATATGATAAAAAAGGAGACAAGTGCTGGATGCATCCAAGGTCAACTATCCTGAAACCACAGTTTCGGTCAGGTAAAAAAAATAGAACAATATGTGCTTGTTTGTCCATAGAGAAACACTGGGGACTGCTGGTTATGTAAACTCTCCGCCCAAAAGGATGATGAGACGCCTCCTAGGGTATAACTATTAACTACTGAAAAATAGTAATCAGACCACCTCAGAGATACCATTGGGTTGATGTTGTGCTCTCCAAGATATCTTGTGTTATTTGATATGCCAAAATAAAAGGTTTGTTGAAGACACCTTTTTGCCTCAGTGAATCCTCTGTTCCAGTCTCCATCAACGGACTCGGGGAAGTTTGAAATAACTTCAACAGTGTTCGGGCTTCCTGAAGGAAATACCCGGGTAGTAGGTTATGGGGCTTTGGTAAGGTTTAAGGTTTTTGGCGTTAGGGTTAAAATCACTGTCCAAAACCTTTGTAGGAACTCTTTTCCAACCTTTTGGAGTTAGTTAGATGAAAAAAAAAGAAAAATGAAAAAAAATTTGGGGGGGTTTTCGGGCTACCTGAAGGTAATACCCGGGTATTAGGTTATGGGGCTAGGTTAAGGTTTTAGGTTTTTGGTGTGAGGGTTAAAATCACTGTCCAAAACCTTTGTAGGAACTCTTTTCCAACCTTTTGGAGTTAGTTAGACAAAAAAAAAACGAAAAATGAAAAAAAATGTTTGGGGTGTTAAGGCTTCCTGAAGGTAATACCCCGGTATTAGATTATGGGGCTAGGGTCAGGTTTAAGGTTTTTGGCGTTAGGGTTAAAATCACTGTCCAAAACCTTTGTAGGAACATGTTTCAGACCTCTTGTAATTAGTTACACCAAAAAAAAAAGTAAAATGAAAAAAAAAAATTTGGGGTGTTAAGGCTTCCTTAAGGTAATACCCGGGTATTAGGTTACAGGGCTAGGTAAAGTCAGGCCCGGATTAAACCTTCTGTGGCCCCTGAGGCTAAGCAAACCTAATGGCCCCCCTCTGTCCCGCGCTCAGAAAAAACTGGCAGTTTTTATTGGTCATTTTGTGGAAATTACTGCAGTTATGGGTGGTTATTTAACGGTTCCACTAGCCACCACCTCTAGCCAAACCACTGGGTTAATACAACTGTGTGTCTGAACTCAATTCAACAAGAGGTAGTGAAAAAAGTCTTCAAGGAAAGCACAGAGGCTGGTTTACAGTTCACTTTTTTACAGTAGAAAACCTCAGGCATTTTAAATCATAAGTATATAGCAAGCATTATATATGAAAGTGCAAGGCATGATATGAAGGCCTGTTATGGTTATACAATTTGTTTTGTTTAAAGGATTGCTACACTGAGATTTGAGATTTTTATTATTTTATATTTGTTCTACATTTGTCTGCGTTTGTGTTTTGATCTTTCTTTTCATATTCTGTAGGGACTGATAAATGTCAGAGGTTATGACACTGTGATACTTGAATAAATGTTTTATACCATATTTTGAATTAATTCAGACCTTTTGTGCATTTATTTTTGTCTTGTTACATTTTTCCATTATTCCAATTTTGGGGAGCGTGGTAGCAATTTGATTGACTTTCAGCCATTTATGGCCATGATGTGCTGTTTATATTTTATTGCTTTTATTACACAGTAGGTTGTGTCATTTTTATGTATGAAACATAAGCTTTTAGCTAAATTTACTGTATATATTTCATTGTGCTGGGTGCAATTCACTTGAGTTGAGACGTTTTCTTCAAGAAATTTGCTACATTTCATAATCTGAATTCACTTATGCATATACTAAGGCACCAATAACTGTTTCAGATGTTAGGTAGATGTATTTATGACATCTGAGAAAGATTTTGTCTTGTCAGAATCAACCTAGCAGTTTCTACAGGCAAAAACTGCAGCACCATGTAATCGTTTTTTGTGTTACTCACATATATGTACATTTCTGGCTGGTCTTTTGTCTCACCCAGTAGAGAAAGCCACTTTCTAATACTGGTTCTGTAAGTTTCCCAACGTGTCCTTGTGAAGTCAAGAACGTCTTCACTCTGGACAGATGATAGATGCATATAGCATCGTTTCGTTCCTTTTTGATGCACTTTTGAAGGCTGTTTTATTTTTTTCCTGTTCTTTTCTTCCTCTTCGCTTGTCTCGCTGCTAGATGCGCTCGTCGCCATGTTTGTGTATTTCTGATACTATGGCAACGAGACTCGACTCCTATTGGTCCACGTGACAAAAATCGCTTCACCCCTCTGCATATTCGATTGCGTGTGTGCAATTATCACTGCGCCGCAGAAAGGAAATAGTTCGACACCGAAACACTGATTACTAAAAATCGACAGGATGGCATGAGTAGATATTTTTTTTTAGTACTCACTATCAATATAGCTATTTTATGAATCACAGTTTATGTTGCCCCACCTAGGTGGAATGAGATTCACTTTCTAGGCACTTTTTCCTCTCTCCCAATACAGCCTAATCCTCATCACACCGGGCGCAGCTCATCAGCGTCATAGCGGCTACTGCTCGGGCTGAGTGGCCCCCCATAGGCAAACGCCCTGATGCTTCAGCCTCACTATGCCTCATGGTTAATCCGGCTCTGGGTAAAGTTTAAAGGTTTTTGGCGTTAGGGTTAAAATCACTGTCCAAAACCTTTGTAGGAACTCTTTTCCAACCTTTTGGAGTTAGCTAGACCAAAAAAAAAAAAACGAAAAATGAAAAAAAAATGTTTGGGGTTTGAAGGCTTCCTTAATGTAATACCCGGGTATTAGGTTACGGTGCGAGGGTAAGGTTTAGGGTTTTTAGCGTAAGGGTTAATATCACTGTCCAATATTTTTTAAGGAACATGTTTCAGACCTTTTGGAGTTAGACAAAAAAAAAACGAAAAATAAAAAATTTTGGTGTGGTAGGGCATCCTTTAGGTAATACCCGGGTATTAGGTTACAGGGCTAGGTAAAGGTTAAAGGTTTTTGGCGTAAGTGTTAAAATCACTGTCCAAAACCTTTGTAGGATCTCTTTTCCAACCTTTTTTAGTTAGTTAGACAAAAAAAAAAAAAAAAACGAAAAATGGAATAAAAATTTTTTGGGGTGTGGGTAAGAGATACAGTGATAGCCACCGCATTCATCAGTTGACTTGGCGGTTTGGGGTAGGCTGATCAAGGGCTTGCACTGGCCGGCGCATGTCGACCTGTCACATGTTCCCAGTTGAGTCTCCGAGCTCAATCTGTGTGTAAAAATTATATGTTGGTAGGAAGTTTAATGACTCAGCTCAATTGGTATGCTATGCTGTCTATCTTTTAGACTATGTGTTTGTAGAGCAATTATTTTTTGAGGTTCAGTTAGGGATTAGAGTTGGTATGGTTAAGTGTTAAAATAATAATAATAATAATATTAATAATAATATTTTTTCTTATTGAGAAGGACTAGGTGGTGTTAGTAGGGAGGGAATAGGGTGAATTTTATCTATAGGAGTAGGGTTAGGGTGCATTAGTGCAAAGTCTCAGAGGATGGGGGAGAGAGAAACAGGTTGTTGGGACTGCAACCATTCTGCTTCTACAGGGATTCGAGTGATAGAGAGAGAATAGAACTTGCCACAGTGACTAGCCAGAGAAACTCTCCTCACCTGTTGGTTTTCATCCTCTGATGTGAAAAAAGAGGGTGGGGGTGACTAAGCTAAGATAGAGGTTAGTAAGGTTAGGGTTAGGGTTAGGCTAGGGTTAGGGTTAGGGTTAGATTTAGGTTCTAGAGGGTTAGGGTGAGGGTGAGGGTGAGGGTAAGGGTAAGGGTTAGTGTCTGTAGGGAGCTAACCGTGGCTGTTTGGAAGAATTGAAATTCATTAAGGAATACGACACTTCAGATTGTCTAGACTCTGGACTCTGTTAAAGGTAGCAAAGCTATGGTTGGAAGTAATGAATTTGAAGTATAAAATATATAAGGTTAGTTATAAATTGTTATTGATAAAGTATTATTTCAGAGTCAAAAGTCAACAGTTCCGTCTAGAACTCCCTCCACCCAGGCCTGTCTAGGCCATAGACTCTGCTAAACTCCCTAACGCTGTGATCTAACAATTATTTAGATTAAATTGGAAATATTCATGAATTATTAATTTAGAGTCAAAAGTGGACGGTTCGGTCTGGAACCCCTTCCACTCAGGCCTGTCTAGGCCATAGACTCTGCTAAGCTCCCTCAAGACTGTGATGAAAAAATTATTTTAGATTAAATTGTAAATATTTATAAATTATTATTTCAAAATTAATTATTTCTTATTTCAGAGTCAAAGTGGACGGTTCTGTCTGGAACCCCTTCCACTCAGGCCTGTCTAGGCTTTAGACTCTGCTAAACTCCCTAACGCTGTGACCTAAAATTATTTTAGATTAAATCGGAAATATTTATAAATTATTTTTTATAAATTATTATTCAGAGTCAATAGTGGACGGTTCTGTCTGGAACCCCTTCCACTCAGGCCTGTCTAGGCCATAGACTCTGCTAAACTCCTTAAAGCTGTGACCTAAAATTATTTTAGATTAAGTCGGAAATATTTATACAGAGCCATAGACTCTGCTGAACTCCCCAACGCTGTGATCTAAAATAAATCTTAAAGGTTAGTTATAAATTATTATTTGGAAATTATTATTTCAGAGTCAAAAGTGTCAATTTCATTAATAATTGCATAATTTAATTTTGTTAGATTATTAATTTTAGATCAATAAATAGAATTATTGGTCCAGAGTATCGACTTTTCAGAAGGTTGCATTGTTTTAGATGGATACGTTTGGAGTTAAGTGGAGATTTTTTATATAGATTATAGAGGACCTAGGGTTCACTGTAAATTATTATTTCAGAGTTAGAAAGTGAGTAGGAATTGTAGTTTATTTAGGTATTGGACTATTCTAAAGTTGTAATCCATGAGTTAAACAATTTTGAGTTTAATAAGTAAGGTTTGCTCCCAAATTGTTGCTTACAGGTGTAAATTAGAATGTTGTATAAAATTATGTCATCACTTTCTACACTGTTTATTTCGTTAAAAAGTACAAACAGGAACTGTTAAAGTTATACCCAACATTGAATTGATATTACAGTAAAACTGAGAGAAAATTGTGTTGACTTCTGTATAACAAAGGAAAACTGTAATTTTGATTGCACTGGAACCACATGTATTATATTTAAATCGCAAATTTAAATAATAAAAAAATGGTGATATAAATACACAAAACTGAATTATAAAGTAAATTAGAATGAGAAAAAAAGGTGGAATAAAAATTGAGTGTATAGGTGTTCCAAAACATTTTTTATTTGTTCAAAAAAGGTACAATATACAGGTGGGGGGAAATTAATAGGAAAATAAAAATAGAACTAAAAATAAAAAATAAAAACTGGGATAAAACATGGAATGTACAATGTTTACCAAATTAGAAAGTGGGAAATACGAGAGTGGCAAAAACGAAAAGGTGAAAAAAGGAAACTGTAAAAAACTGGACCCAGGGATCAAGAGGTGGGAAATACGAGTTTGGTAAATGGACAAATGCTGAAATGCTATGTTAGAGTAGAAATTAAAGTAAACCATAAAAGGTGCCGGTTTTATGGACCTTTAGTCATGCACCAGGATAAACCAACACTCAAAATATAAGACCAGAGGACCAGATTGTGTTGAGGTAAGTGCTTAATTAATTATTTTGGAATATCTTATTTGTTTGAAAAATTCTTCAAATAAACCATTACATTGACCCAGCGCTGGTATTGGACATTAAATTTCAGGACACGTCCTCAGTAGTGAACCCTGAAATCATCGGATGTTTCGGCCGTTTTAACACTAGACATCCTCATTCAAGGAAGGCCCCACGGAGTCGATCAACTTCCGTGTTGTGCCCTGTAGCCAATTGGAGCTATTTTAGTCCTATTTAGTTTTGGTGCTAAGAAGTTTTAGTTGTATGCTAGTTTGGTAGTTGCTATTCTGTAACTATTTAGAGTAATTTTGAGGTGTTTGAGAGGTTTTTTGTAGACTTACCATTGTGGTCCCATGTTGTTGTTGTTGATGTGAGGCGTTTCTTTTCCAAGAGTCTATAATCTGTTGGAGGGGGAAAAGGTTCCAGCTGTCCAGCCGCCGCCGCGGCGGTGGCGGCGTGTCTGAAGTCCGGGGTCCTCGGCGGGGGAAAGAAGATAGGCGGTCCGCGGGAAGGTTTGCTGGGACTCGGTGCCGTCGGCGGGTCGAAGCTCGGTGGTGGGCGGCTTGGAATGAAGGAGGTGCGGCGTCTTCCTCGAGGCGGTGGTCCAGTTGTCAGGGCTTTGTCTCAATTACAGGAAGAGGAATTGCTCTTTAGTGCACAGCACTTAAAAGTGCTTTTAACGGCAAAAGACATCACCAGAGTGGAACTGGTGTCATAGTTTGTGTTGTTCCTCTCAGACATGGTTGTGTTCTTTTCTCGATGTTTGTTCTCCAGAATGGATGTCTCTTGGTTGTATTTTAAACTTTCAAGTTGTTTTAAGTTAATTTTAAAGTAGTTTATTTGTTTTAAATTGAGTTTTGCTACATTAAATTTGTATGCAATCGCAAGGGATTGTGGGTATTTTAGTTCTGAGGGATGAGAGCCTAAGGAATCAGGCTGTGTCTCATTTCAGAGACCGCATCGACCTAAGTGCCCTTCTGCACCGTCGAACGGTGCATTTGAAGCGTGCATGACGTCACGACGGTGCGAACGGTGTCCCATTTGGCACGAGATGCTAAAAAATGCTAAGCGCGCTTAGCATGTTTTCAAGCGTGCATTTATGCACGCTTTCGTGCCGTCGGTATCCCAGAATGCTTTGCGTGCCGCTGCACAGCTGCGCATTTCAGGTGAGAGGCTGGACTCGCTTGAAGACACAGCGCGTCTTAAAAGAAATTACAAGCAATCCAAAAACAGCAGACAGTCAGTTCAGGCTGTATGAGAGCATGATCTCTGAACTCACTAAAATCTGTAAACCAAACATTATAGATTTAGAGACGAACTGATCCGCTCTGCTACAACAATCAAAAACATTAGAAATAAGAAAGCTGACAAAACTACAGCAGAGTATCAGGACAACATTGAGGTTTTTTTCTTTTAAGATTTAGAGATTAAAGTTGTAAATTTAGGAGAATAAAGTCATAAAGTAAATAAAGTCATAAAGCTGCTTTTGTGGAGGGGGAAATGACTGAAGTTGGTCATCTGCAGGGTTATCTGTGGATGTATCAGCGGGTCATTCAGAGAGATTTTGTGGTTTCTGAAGAAACAATCAAACTGATGATGATCAACATTTGTGATCCAGAGGGAGTCGAGCTCCAACGAGCACCACGTCTCTGACACCGGCCGTAGCCTACACCTGCAGAGACACCAACACCTTATTACTGCATATGGATTCATATCATAAATTAAAGCTCAATGTCATTCACGGATATTTACGGCTGCATTGACAGATATATCCTCAGCATATTCATTTCTGCCTCCACAAAAGCAGCGATTTCCTTCAAGTACACCAGTTTTTTTCCCCGTGGAAAAGACGTATTTCTCATATATTCTTTTTTAAAGTCTTTATACTTATGACAATCTGATGCCGATGTGCCAGAGAATGAAGTATCTCCTATCCTCCTTCTCAATAGGGCCCTCATACTCCTTCATACAAAACAATCATTGGATGAATTTTGTGGGAATGATCTGTGCTTGTATGTATCTACTATTTTGTGTCTGTGCAAGGTCGTACAATTAAAACAATACATGCTGCGCTCCGCAGCTTTTTTCTAATCAGTCGTGACGTAAGCCTGAGGGCGGGGACATTTGGAGACCTTCGGAGGACTTCCTGGTGGAGTTGCCAAATGTCCCCGCCCTCAGGCTCGCGTCACGACTGACTTAAAGGAAACCCGCGGAGCGCAGCATTTATTGTTTTAATTGTGCGACCTTGCACAGACACAAAATAGTAGATACATACAAGCACAATTCATCCAATGATTGTTTTGTAAGAAGGAGTATGAGGGCCATATTGAGATTTAAGACTTTAAGGACTTCGAGATTTAAGTCGTGAATTTACGAGAATAAAGTCATTAATTTATGAGAATGAAGTCATAACCTGTTATTTCAGAGAGACTTGTTAAAATTAGGGCCATGAAGCATTTGAAGGAACTGTGCTTCAGTATAGGTTTCACAAACAAGGAGATTCTTCATCCTCTGGCACATCAGCATAACATTGTCATAAGTAGTCATAATCATCAGTTTGATTGTTTCTTCAGAAACCACAAAATCTCTCTGAATGACCCGCTGATACATCGACAGATAACCCTGCAGATGACCAGCTTCAGTCATTTCCCCCTCCACAAAAGCAGCTTTATGACTTTATATACTTTATGAGTTTATTCTCCTAAATTTACAACTTTAATCTCTAAATCTTAAAAGAAAAAAACCTCAATGTTGTCCTGATACTCTGCTGTAGTTTTGTCAGCTTTCTTATTTCTAATGTTTTTGATAGTTGTAACACAGCGGATCAGTTCGTCTCTTAATCTATAATGTTTGGTTTACAGATTTTAGTGAGTTCAGAGATCATGCTCTCATACAGCCTGAGTTGACTGTCTGCTGTTTTTGGATTGCTTTTATTTTCTTCGAAGACGTGCTGTGTCTCCAAGCGAGTCCAGCCTCTCACCTGAAATGCACAGCTGTGCAGCGGCACGCAAAGAATTCTGGGATACTGACGGCACGAAAGCGTGCATACATGCACGCTTGAAGAAGAGGCGGGGGTAGTGTGGTTTTGAGACCGAATTTGAAGCGCGCTTAGTATTTTGTGCCAAACGGGACACCGTTGGTGCCGCGTGGTGACCTCACGTACGCGTCAGATGCGCCGTTCGATGGCTGCTGTATCTGAAATGGGACACAGGAAGGGCACAGAACGGCGCAAAACGGTACAAAACGGCAGTGCACTCAGCTAAGCGCCGTTAAGCGCGCTTATCACGATGCGGTCTCTGAAATGAGACACAGCCTCAATCTTCCTGTTACAGCAAAGGATTGTGGGTAAAACCGTGAGTGAGTGAGGTACTTCCTTTCTGGCATGAGAGCCTTGGGAATCAATCTCCCTGTTGCAGCAAAGGATTGTGGGTAAAACCGTGAGTGAGGGAGGTACATTTTTCCTGGCATGAGAACCTCAGGAGTCAGTCCTTCCTAAGAAAAAAGAGGGGAGGGGGGAAGAAAAACAAAAGCACAGGAACCCTAAAATAAAATAAAATAAAATAAAATAATATGATATAAAACAATGAAAAAATAAAAAAATAAAAGAAGAACAAAAGTGGATTGCAAAAAGGGAAGGGGAAGAAAAAAGGAAAAAAAGAAGTGTCAAGAGCAAATAGCAAAAATCAAAAGTGAGCTTAAAAACAGAGAACAGTTCCCTAAAAGACAGACAGAAATGTAAATTTGATCAATGTCCCAAGGGAAAATTTGTACGTGTGTGTGTGTGTTCTTTTCTGCTAGCTTAGTCTGGTGTCACTGATTGTCAGTTATTGATAGTGATGGCGAGATGAAGCCTCATGAAGCATTGAAGCTTTCCATCCAATTACTCGCCTCCTGGGCCGAAGCTTCATGATCGTGCTTCATTTACTCTATTGCGCCATCAAGTGGACAATAAATGTAAAACAGGCAGAGTGATAAACCAAAGACACCCCGAGGCTTTGGTGCGCGAAGCTTTGAATCCAATGAATGAATGGATGTGATGCCGTGTGTTTGTGATACAATACAGAAATGATAAAGTTATTAATATGGTGTTTGTCTTTAAGACACAGTTGCAGTGTCAAAAAGGGGAAGAGGACATAAATTATCGAGAGGGTTGTAATGTGAATGTGTTACTTAGTTTGTTGTTCGTACTTTTGTTACGGGGACAACAAATAAAACATAAACATTTCATTTATATTTATTTATTTCTATTTAAAAACAACTTTTCAACAAGTCTCGAGTCTATGGATTGTGAGTGGGGCAGGACTCCATTGCGTTTCGCTGTCTGTTAAATCATCCGCCAAACCCGTGAACCGTTTCTTGAATCAGTCACGTGGTATAGCCGGGTAGCGAGGCTTCGGACGTCATCATTTTTGGCTCCACCCCTACATGAAGCAAGCCTCGATACGCGCTTCTCGGAAACGCCCCCTTCATTACTCGACACACGCTTCGAAGCCTCGGCACTGAAGGACACATCACTAGTTATTGATAAGTATTTATTATTTAAATTTTTGATGAAGTTGTTTGTAGTGGGGTTAGCTGGCTAATTTTAGAGTGTTAAAAAAGATGTTAGAGGGGGAGGATTTAGGGGGCATGGCGGTTCCCCTTCAGGTCTCTCTTAATCCTCCATATAGGTGACCCAACAGGGGTTACCCCCCCGGCCGGGGTAGGCCTAGGCTGAAGATCACCTATTTGTCCTCTGTGAAGGTGAAAATAAAGGGGCAGGGGAGGGAATAAGAAAGAGGGGGTGTGTTAGAGAGAGGGGGAGAGATGAGGGAGAGAGATGAGGGAGAGAGGGAGCGAGAGAGAGAGAGAAGGAGTGTGAGAGAGAGGGGGAAGAGGGAGAGAGAGAGAGGGGGGGAGAGTGTGTGTGTGTGTGAGAGAGAGAGACAGAGAGAGAGAGAAAGAGAGGGAGAAGGGAAGAGGGAGAGGGGGGTTTAAGGGAGAGGTGGAGATGGTGGAATATAAAGATTGGTAAGGGGGATTTGGTGGCGGATGAAACATCCCATAGCTCCCCAGCTCTCACCATCCATGTGAGGAGAGTGAGCAAGGGACATAGTCCCCCGACCCGACTAGGTCTAGGCTCTGCTCTCCTCACGGTCCTCATGAGATACAAAGAGATATGTAAACGTGGAAGTGAGAGTTCTCTAGGCAGAGTTTTGGGTTTGGTTTGAGCTGAGTTGGTCAGTTGATTATTGATTACTATTTTAAGTTCTAAAAGTGGATAGAGTCAAAAAGTCACAGAGGATTGTGGTGGGAGAAGATGGTCCGTCTGGCACCATTCTACTCATGCAGGGATTCGAGTGATAGAAAGAGAATAGATCTTGCCACCATGACTCGCCATTGAGACTCTCCTCACCTGCTGGTTTTCATCCTCTGATAGGAGAGAGAGGTACAGATCAGGAGAAAAGGAGGGGGGCAGGGTGGGGTCAGGAGTTAATTTGTCTTGAAAAGTATTTATCTTTTCGTCATTGCTGTTAGGGTTTAGATATTTTTTGTTTAGTTATCTGAGGAATGTAGTGTTAGTATAGGTTCCAAGGTGGAGGATTCTTTTGAATTCACTCTCACCCTTGATACTGGAAGATCTTAGATTCTATAAAGGGGGGGAAGGGGGGGTGGGGGGGGGTGAGAGGTTGTGTGCACAGAAGGAGCATGGGCTCAGACTATTCTCGGAATGATATTGTGACAAGTCTGTCCAAAGGCAACTGGCTGGTTTGGTGTGGGTAAGAGATACAGTGATAGCCCCCGCTTTCGTCAGTTGACTTGGCGGTTTGGGGTAGGCTGATCAAGGGCTTGCACTGGCCGGCGCATGTCGACCTGTCACATGTTCCCAGTCGAGTCTCCGAGCTCAATCTGTGTGTAAAATTATGTGTTGGTAGGAAGTTTAATGACTCAGCTTAATTGGTATGCTATGCTGTCTATCTTTTAGACTATGTGTTTGGAGAGCAACATTATGTGTATATTATGTTACAGGGCTAGGTAAAGGTTAAAGGTTTTTGGCGTTAGGGTTAAAATCACTGTCCAAAACCTTTGTAGGAACTCCTTTCCAACCTTTTGGAGTTAGCTAGACCAAAAAAAAAAAAAAAGAAAAATGAAAAAAAAATTTTTGGGGGTGTTAAGGCTTCCTTAAGGTAATACCCGGGTATTAGGTTACGGGGCTAGGGTAAGGTTTAAGGTTTTTGGCGTTTGGGTTAAAATCACTGTCCAAAACCTTTGTAGGAACTCTTTTCCAACCTTTTGGAGTTAGCTAGACCAAAAAAAAAAAAGGAAAAATGAAAAAAAAAATGTTTGGGATGTGAAGGCTTCCTTAAGGTAATACCCGGGTATTAGGTTCGGGGATAGGGTAAGGTTTAAGGTTTTTAGCGTTAGGGTTAAAATCACTGTCCAATATTTTTAAGGAACATGTTTCAGACCTTTTGGAGTTAGTTACACCAAAAAAAAAATGTAAAATGAAAAAGAAATATTTGGGGTGTTCGGGCTTCCTGAAGGTAATACCCAGGTATTAGGTTATGGGGCTTTGGAAAGGTTTAAGGTTTTTGGCGTTTGGGTTAAAATCACTGTCCAAAACCTTTGTAGGAACTCTTTTCCAACCTTTTGGAGTTAGCTAGACCAAAAAAAAAAACGAAAAATAAAAATAAAATTTTTTGGTGTGGTAGGGCATCCTTTAGCTAATACCCAGGTATTAGGTTTCAGGGCTAGGTAAAGGTTAAAGGCTTTTGGCGTTAGGGTTAAAATAACTGTCCAATATTTTTTAAGGAACATGTTTCAGACCTTTTGGAGTTCGTTAGACCAAAAGAAAAACGAAAAATGAAAAAAAAAAATGTTTGGGGTGTTAAGGCTTCCTTAAGGTAATACCCAGGTATTAGGTTACGGGGCTAGGGTAAGGTTTAAGGTTTTTGGCGTTAGGGTTAAAATCACTGTCCAAAACCTTTGTAGGAACTCTTTTCCAACCTTTTGGAGTTAGTTAGACCAAAAAAAAAAAGAAAAATGAAAAAAAATAAATTTGGGGTTTTCGGGCTTCCTGAATGTAATACCCGTGTATTAGGTTATGGGTCTAGGGTAGGGTTTCAGGTTTTTGGCGTTAGGGTTAAAATCACTGTCCAAAACCTTTGTTGGAACAAGTTTCAGACCTTTTGGAGTTAGTTAGACCAAAAAAACGAAAAATGAAAAAAAAAATATATGGGGTTTTTTGGGCTTCCTGAAGGTAATACCCAGGAATTAGGTTATGGGACTAGGGAAAGGTTTAAGGTTTTTGGCGTTAGAGTTAAAATCACTGTCCAAAACCTTTTTAGGAACATATTTCAGACCTTTTGGAGTTAGTTACACCAAAAAAAAAAGGAAAAGGAAAAAAAATATTTGGGGTTTTCGGGTTTCCTGAAGGTAATACCCGGATATTAGGTTATGGGGCTTTGGAAAGGTTTAAGGTTTTTGGCGTTAGGGTTAAAATCACTGTCCAAAACCTTTGTAGGAACTCTTTTCCAACCTTTTGGAGTTAGTTAAACCAAAAAAAAATGAAAAATGAAAAAAAAATATTTGGGGTTTTCGGGCTTCCTGAAGGTAATACCAGGGTATTAGGTTTTGGGGCTAGGGTAAGGTTAAAGGTTTTTGGCGTTAGGGTTAAAATCACTGTCCAAAACCTTTGTAGGAACTCTTTTCCAACCTCTTGCAGTTAGTTAGACCAAAAAAAAATGAAAAATGAAAAAAAAATGTTTGGGGTTTTCGGGCTTCCTGAAGGTAATACCCGGGAATTAGGTTATGGGGCTAGGGAAAGGTTTAAGGATTTTGGTGTTAGGGTTAAAATCACTGTCCAAAACCTTTTTAGGAACAAGTTTCAGACCTTTTGGAGTTAGTTAGACAAAAGAAAATGAAAAATGAAAAAAAAAGATTTTTGGGGTTTTCGGGCTTCCTGAAGGTAATACCCGGGTATTAGGTTATGGGGCTAGGGTAAGGTTTAAGGTTTTTGGCGTTAGAGTTAAAATCACTGTCCAAAACCTTTTTAGGAACAAGTTTCAAACCTTTTGGAGTTAGTTAGACAAAAAAAAAAATTAAAAATGAAAAAAAAAAATGTTTGGGGTGTTAAGGCTTCCTTTAGGTAATACCCGGGTATTAGGTTATGGGGCTAGGGTAAGGTTTAGGGTTTTTGGCGTTAGGGTTAAAATCACTGTCCAAAACCTTTGTTGGAACAAGTTTCAGACCTTCTGGAGTTAGTTACACCAAAAAAAAAAGGAAAAGGAAAAAAAAATATTTGGGGTTTTCGGGTTTCCTGAAGGTAATACCCGGATATTAGGTTATGGGGCTTTGGAAAGGTTTAAGGTTTTTGGCGTTAGGGTTAAAATCACTGTCCAAAACCTTTGTAGGAACTCTTTTCCAACCTTTTGGAGTTAGTTAAACCAAAAAAAAATGAAAAATGAAAAAAAAATGTTTGGGGTGTTCGGGCTTCCTGAAGGTAGTATTAGGTAATGGGGTTAGGGAAAGGTTAAAGATTTTTGGCATTAGGGTAAAAATCACTGTCCAAAACCTTTGTAGGAACTCTTTTCAAACCTTTTAGAGTTAGTTAGACAAAAAAAAAAATGAAAAATGAAAAAAAATAAATTTGGGGTTTTCGGGCTTCCTGAATGTAATACCCGTGTATTAGGTTATGGGTCTAGGGTAGGGTTTCAGGTTTTTGGCGTTAGGGTTAAAATCACTGTCCAAAACCTTTGTTGGAACAAGTTTCAGACCTTTTGGAGTTAGTTAGACCAAAAAAACGAAAAATGAAAAAAAAAATATATGGGGTTTTTTGGGCTTCCTGAAGGTAATACCCAGGAATTAGGTTATGGGACTAGGGAAAGGTTTAAGGTTTTTGGCGTTAGAGTTAAAATCACTGTCCAAAACCTTTTTAGGAACATATTTCAGACCTTTTGGAGTTAGTTACACCAAAAAAAAAAGGAAAAGGAAAAAAAATATTTGGGGTTTTCGGGTTTCCTGAAGGTAATACCCGGATATTAGGTTATGGGGCTTTGGAAAGGTTTAAGGTTTTTGGCGTTAGGGTTAAAATCACTGTCCAAAACCTTTGTAGGAACTCTTTTCCAACCTTTTGGAGTTAGTTAAACCAAAAAAAAATGAAAAATGAAAAAAAAATATTTGGGGTTTTCGGGCTTCCTGAAGGTAATACCCTGGTATTAGGTTATGGGTCTAGGGAAAGGTTTAAGGTTTTTGGCGTTAGGGTTAAAATCACTGTCCAAAACCTTTGTAGGAACTCTTTTCCAACCTCTTGCAGTTAGTTAGACCAAAAAAAAATGAAAAATGAAAAAAAAATGTTTGGGGTTTTCGGGCTTCCTGAAGGTAATACCCGGGAATTAGGTTATGGGGCTAGGGAAAGGTTTAAGGATTTTGGTGTTAGGGTTAAAATCACCATCCAAAACCTTTTTAGGAACATGTTTCAGACCTTTTGGAGTTAGTTAGACAAAAGAAAATGAAAAATGAAAAAAAAAGATTTTTGGGGTTTTCGGGCTTCCTGAAGGTAATACCCGGGTATTAGGTTTTGGGGCTAGGGTAAGGTTTAAGGTTTTTGGCGTTAGAGTTAAAATCACTGTCCAAAACCTTTTTAGGAACAAGTTTCAAACCTTTTGGAGTTAGTTAGACAAAAAAAAAAATTAAAAATGAAAAAAAAAAATGTTTGGGGTGTTAAGGCTTCCTTTAGGTAATACCCGGGTATTAGGTTATGGGGCTAGGGTAAGGTTTAGGGTTTTTGGCGTTAGGGTTAAAATCACTGTCCAAAACCTTTGTTGGAACAAGTTTCAGACCTTCTGGAGTTAGTTACACCAAAAAAAAAAGGAAAAGGAAAAAAAAATATTTGGGGTTTTCGGGTTTCCTGAAGGTAATACCCGGATATTAGGTTATGGGGCTTTGGAAAGGTTTAAGGTTTTTGGCGTTAGGGTTAAAATCACTGTCCAAAACCTTTGTAGGAACTCTTTTCCAACCTTTTGGAGTTAGTTAAACCAAAAAAAAATGAAAAATGAAAAAAAAATGTTTGGGGTGTTCGGGCTTCCTGAAGGTAGTATTAGGTAATGGGGTTAGGGAAAGGTTTAAGATTTTTGGCATTAGGGTAAAAATCACTGTCCAAAACCTTTGTAGGAACTCTTTTCAAACCTTTTGGAGTTAGTTAGACAAAAAAAAAAATGAAAAATGAAAAAAAAAAATGTTTGGGGTGTTAAGGCTTCCTTAAGGTAATACCCGGGTATTAGGTTATGGGGCTAGGGTAAGGTTTAAGGTTTTTGGCGTTAGGGTTAAAATCACTGTCCAAAACCTTTGTTGGAACAAGTTTCAAACCTTTTGGAGTTAGACCAAAAAAAAATGATAAATGAAAAAAAAAATATTTGGGGTTTTCGGGCTTCCTGAAGGTATTACCCGGGTATTAGATTATGGGGCTAGGGAAAGGTTTAAGGTTTTTGGCGTTAGGGTTAAAATCACTGTCCAAAACCTTTTTAGGAACATGTTTCAGACTTTTTGGAGTTGGTTACACCAAGAAAAAATGTAAAATGAAAAAATATATATTTTGGGTGTTCGGGCTTCCTGAAGGTATTACCCGGGTATTAGATTATGGGGCTAGGGAAAGGTTTAAGGTTTTTGGCGTTAGGGTTAAAATCACTGTCCAAAACCTTTGTTGGAACAAGTTTCAGACCTTTTGGAGTTGGTTACACCAAGAAAAAATGTAAAATGAAAAAAAAATATTTGGGATTTTTGGGCTTCCTGAAGGTAATACCCGGGTATTAGGTTTTGGGGCTAGGGTAAGGTTTAAGGTTTTTGGCGTTAGGGTTAAAATCACTGTCCAAAACCTTTGTAGGAACAAGTTTCAAACCTTTTGGAGTTAGTTAGACCAAAAAAAATGAAAAATGAAAAAAAAAAATGTTTGGGGTGTTAAGGCTTCCTTTAGGTAATACCCGGGTATTAGGTTATGGGGCTAGGGTAAGGTTTAGGGTTTTTGGCGTTAGGGTTAAAATCACTGTCCAAAACCTTTGTTGGAACAAGTTTCAGACCTTTTGGAGTTAGTTACACCAAAAAAAAAAAGGAAAATGAAAAAAAAATATTTGGGGTTTTCGGGTTTCCTGAAGGTAATACCCGGGTATTAGGTTATGGGGCTAGGGTAAGGTTTAAGGTTTTTGGCGTTAGGGTTAAAATCACTGTCCAAAACCTTTGTTGGAACAAGTTTCAGACCTTTTGGAGTTGGTTACACCAAAAAAAAATGTAAAATGAAAAAAAAATATTTGGGATTTTTGGGCTTCCTGAAGGTAATACCCGGGTATTAGGTTTTGGGGCTAGGGTAAGGTTTAAGGTTTTTGGCGTTAGGGTTAAAATCACTGTCCAAAACCTTTGTAGGAACAAGTTTCAAACCTTTTGGAGTTAGTTAGACCAAAAAAAAATGAAAAATGAAAAAAAAAATGTTTGGGGTGTTAAGGCTTCCTTTAGGTAATACCCGGGAATTAGGTTATGGGGCTAGGGTAAGGTTTAAGGTTTTTGGCGTTAGGGTTAAAATCACTGTCCAAAACCTTTGTTGGAACAAGTTTCAAACCTTTTGGAGTTAGTTAGACCAAAAAAAAATGAAAAATGAAAAAAAAAATTGGGGTGTTTTCGGGCTTCCTGAAGGTAATACCCGGGTATTTGGTTATGGGGCTAGTACAAGGTTTAAGGTTTTTGGCGTTAGGGTTAAAATCACTGTCCAATATTTTTTAAGGAACATGTTTCAGACCTTTTGGAGTTAGTTAGACCAAAAAAAATGAAAAATGAAAAAAAAATATTTGGGGTGTTTCGGGCTTCCTGAAGGTAATACCCGGTTAGGTATGGGCTAGGGAAAGGTTTAAGGTTTTTGGCGTTAGGGTTAAAATCACTGTCCAAAACCTTTTAGGAACATGTTTTAGACCTTTTGGAGTTAGTTAGACCAAAAAAAAATGTAAAATGAAAAAAAAATATTTGGGGTGTTCGGGCTTCCTGAAGGTAATACCCGGGTAATAGGTTATGGGGCTAGGTAAGGTAAGGTTTGGGTTTTGGCGTTAGGGTTAAAATCACTGTCCAATATTTTTGAAGGAACATGTTTCAGACCTTTTGGAGTTAGTTAGACCAAAAAAAAAAGAAAAATGAAAAAAAAATATTTGGGGTTTTTGGTTTCCCTGAAGGTAATACCCGGGTATTAGGTTTTGGGGCTAGGGTAAGGTTTAAGGTTTTTGGCGTTAGGGTTAAAATCACTGTCCAATATTTTTAAGGAACAAGTTTCAAACCTTTTGGAGTTAGTTAGACCAAAAAAAAACGAAAAATGAAAAAAAAATGTTGGGGTGTTAAGGCTTCCTTTAGGTAATACCCGGGTAATAGGTTATGGGGCTAGGGTAAGGTTTAAGGTTTTTGGCGTTAGGGTTAAAATCACAGTCCAAAACCTTTGTTGGAACAAGTTTCAGACCTTCTGGAGTTAGTTACACCAAAAAAAAAGGAAAATGAAAAAAAAATTTTGGGGGTGTTCGGGTTTCCTGAAGGTAATACCCGGGTATTAGGTTATGGGGCTTGGGTAAGGTTTAAGGTTTAAGGTTTTTGGCGTTAGGGTTAAAATCACTGTCCAAAACCTTTGTTGGAACAAGTTTAAACCTTTTGGAGTTAGTTACACCAAAAAAAAAGGAAAATGAAAAAAAAATTTTGGGGGTGTTCGGGTTTCCTGAAGGTAATACCCGGGTATTAGGTTTTGGGGCTAGGGTAAGGTTTAAGGTTTTTGGCGTTAGGGTTAAAATCACTGTCCAAAACCTTTGTAGGAACAAGTTTCAAACCTTTTGGAGTTAGTTAGACCAAAAAAAATGAAAAATGAAAAAAAAAATGTTTGGGGTGTTAAGGCTTCCTTTAGGTAATACCCGGGAATTAGGTTATGGGGCTAGGGTAAGTTTTAAGGTTTTTGGCGTAAGGGTTAAAATGACTGTCCAAAACCTTTGTTGGAACAAGTTTCAAACCTTTTAGAGTTAGTTAGACCAAAAAAAAAATGAAAAATGAAAAAAAAAATGTTTGGGGTGTTAAGGCTTCCTTTAGGTAATACCCGGGTATTAGGTTATGGGGCTTTGGAAAGGTTTAAGGTTTTTGGTGTTAGGGTTAAAATCACTGTCCAAAACCTTTGTAGGAACTCTTTTCCAACCTTTTGGAGTTAGTTAAACCAAAAAAAAGTGAAAAATGAAAAAAAAATGTTTGGGGTGTTCGGGCTTCCTGAAGGTAGTATTAGGTAATGGGGCTAGGGAAAGGTTTAAGATTTTTGGCATTAGGGTAAAAATCACTGTCCAAAACCTTTGTAGGAACTCTTTTCAAACCTTTTGGAGTTAGTTAGACAAAAAAAAAAAAAATGAAAAATGAAAAAAAAAAAAAATGTTTGGGGTGTTCGGGCTTCCTTAAGGTAATACCCGGGTATTAGGTTATGGGGCTAGGGTAAGGTTTAAGGTTTTTGGCGTTAGGGTTAAAATCACTGTCCAAAACCTTTGTTGGAACAAGTTTCAAACCTTTTGGAGTTAGTTAGACCAAAAAAAAAATGAAAAATGAAAAAAAAAATATTTGGGGTTTTCGGGCTTCCTGAAGGTATTACCCGGGTATTAGATTATGGGGCTAGGGAAAGGTTTAAGGTTTTTGGCGTTAGGGTTAAAATCACTGTCCAAAACCTTTGTAGGAACAAGTTTCAAACCTTTTGGAGTTAGTTAGACCGAAAAAAAATGAAAAATGAAAAAAAAATATTTGGGGTTTTCGGGCTTCCTGAAGGTAATACCCGGGTATTAGGTTATGGGGCTAGGGTAAGGTTTAAGGTTTTTGGCGTTAGGGTTAAAATCACTGTCCAAAACCTTTGTTGGAACAAGTTTCAGACCTTTTGGAGTTAGTTACACCAAAAAAAAAGGAAAATGAAAAAAAAATTTTGGGGTGTTCGGGTTTCCTGAAGGTAATACCCGGGTATTAGGTTATGGGGCTAAGGTTTAAGGTTTAAGGTTTTTGGCGTTAGGGTTAAAATCACTGTCCAAAACCTTTGTTGGAACAAGTTTCAGACCTTTTGGAGTTAGTTACACCAAAAAAAAATGAAAAATGAAAAAAAAAAAAATTTTGGGGGGTGTTCGGGTTTCCTGAAGGTAATACCCGGGTATTAGGTTATGGGGCTTGGGTAAGGTTTAAGGTTTAAGGTTTTTGGCGTTAGGGTTAAAATCACTGTCCAAAACCTTTGTAGGAACAAGTTTCAAACCTTTTGGAGTTAGTTAAACCAAAAAAAAGTGAAAAATGAAAAAAAAATATTTGGGGTTTTTGGGCTTCCTGAAGGTAATACCCGGGTATTAGGTAATGGGGCTAGGGTAAGGTTTAAGGTTTTTGGCGTTAGGGTTAAAATCACTGTCCAAAACCTTTGTAGGAACTCTTTTCAAACCTTTTGGAGTTAGTTAGACAAAAAAAAAAAGAAAAATGAAAAAAAAATGTTTGGGGTGTTCGGGCTTCCTGAAGGTAATACCCGGGTATTAGGTTATGGGGCTAGGTAAAGGTTTAAGGTTTTTGGCGTTAGGGTTAAAATCACTGTCCAAAACCTTTGTAGGAACAAGTTTCAAACCTTTTGGAGTTAGTTAGACAAAAAAAAAAAAAGAAAAATGAAAAAAAAAATGTTTGGGGTGTTAAGGCTTCCTTAAGGTAATACCCGGGTATTTGGTTATGGGGCTAGTACAAGGTTTAAGGTTTTTGGCGTTAGGGTTAAAATCACTGTCCAAAACCTTTGTTGGAACAAGTTTCAAACCTTTTGGAGTTAGTTAGACCAAAAAAAAAAAGATAAATGAAAAAAAAAATATTGGGGGTTTTCGGGCTTCCTGAAGGTAATACCCGGGTATTAGGTTATGGGGCTAGGGTAAGGTTTAAGGTTTTTGGCGTTAGGGTTAAAATCACTGTCCAATACTTTTTAAGGAACATGTTTCAGACCTTTTGGAGTTAGTTAGACCAAAAAAAATGAAAAATGAAAAAAAAAATTGGGGGTTTTCAGACTTCCTGAAGGTAATACCCGTATAAGGATACCTGGCTAGGGTATGGTTTAAGGTTTTTGGCGTTAGGGTTAAAATCACTGTCCAATATTTTTTAAGGAACATGTTTGAGACCTTTTGGAGTTAGTTAGACCAAAAAAAAATGAAAAATGAAAAAAAAATATTTGGGGTTTTCGGGCTTCCTGAAGGTAATACCCGTATTAGGTTATGGGGTTAGGGTAAGGTTTAAGGTTTTTGGCGTTAGGGTTAAAATCACTGTCCAATATTTTTTAAGGAACATGTTTCAGACCTTTTGGAGTTAGTTAGACCAAAAAAAAATGTAAAATGAAAAAAAAATATTTGGGGTTTTCGGGCTTCCTGAAGGTAATACCCGGGTATTAGGTTATGGGGCTACGGTAAGGTTTAAGGTTTTTGGCGTTAGGGTTAAAATCAGTGTCCAAAACCTTTTTAGGAACTCTTTTCCAACCTTTTGGAGTTAGTTACACCAAAAAAAAAAGAAAAATGAAAAAAAGATATTTTAGGTTTTCGGGCTTCCTGAAGGTAATACCCGGGTAATAGGTTATGGGGCTAGGGAAAGGTTTAAGGTTTTTGGCGTTAGGGTTAAAATCACTGTCCAAAACCTTTGTAGGAACTCTTTTCCAACCTTTTGGAGATAGTTAGACCAAAAAAAATGTAAAAAGAAAAAAAAATATTTGGGGTGTTCAGGCTTCCTGAAGGTAATACCCGGGTAATAGGTTATGGGGCTAGGGTAAGGTTTAGGGTTTTTGGCGTTAGGGTTAAAATCACTGTCCAAAACCTTTGAAGGAACTCTTTTCCAACGTTTTGGAGTTAGTTAGACCCAAAAGAAATGAAAAATGAAAAAAAAATATTTGGGTTTTTCAGGCTTCCTGAAGGTAATACCCTGGTATAAGGTTATGGGGCTTGGGTAAGGTTTAAGGTTTTTGGCGTTAGGGTTAAAATCACTGTCCAAAACCTTTGTAGGAACTCTTTTCCAACCTTTTGGAGTTAGTTAGACCAAAAAAAATGAAAAATGAAAAAAAAATATTTGGGGTGTTCGGGCTTCCTGAAGGTAATACCCGGGTATTAGGTTATGGGGCTTGGGTAAGGTTTAAGGTTTTTGGCGTTAGGGTTAAAATCACTGTCCAAAACCTTTGTAAACTCTTTTCCAACCTTTTGGAGTTATTTAGACCAAAAAAAACGAAAAATGAAAAAAAAATATTTGGGGTTTTCGGTCTTCCTGAAGGTAATAGGTATTAGATTATGGGGCTAGGGAAAGGTTTAAGGTTTTTGGCGTTAGGGTTAAAATCACTGTCCAAAACCTTTTAGGAACATTTTTCAGACCTTATGGAGTTAGTTACACCAAAAAAAAAATGAAAAATGAAAAAAAAATATTTGGGGTGTTCGGGCTTCCTGAAGGTAATACCCGGGTATTAGGTTATGGGGCTTGGGTAAGGTTTAAGGTTTTTGGCGTTAGGGTTAAAATCACTGTCCAAAACCTTTGTAGGAACTCTTTTCCAACCTTTTGGAGTTAGTAACACCAAAAAAAAAATTGTAAAATGAAAAAAAAATATTTGGGGTGTTCGGGCTTCCTGAAGGTAATACCCGGGTATTAGGTTTTGGGGCTAGGGTAAGGTTAAAGGTTTTTGGTGTTAGGGTTAAAATCACTGTCCAAAACCTTTGCAGGAACTCTTTTCCAACGTTTTGGAGTTAGTTAGACCCAAAAAAAATGAAAAATGAAAAAAAAATATTTGGGGTTTTCGGGCTTTCTGAAGGTAATACCCGGTATTAGGTTTTGGGACTAATGTAAGGTTTAAGGTTTTTGGCGTTAGGGTTAAAATCACTGTCCAAAACCTTTGTAGGAACTCTTTTCCAACCTTTTGGAGTTAGTTACACCAAAAAAAATATTGTAAAATGAAAAAGAAATATTTGGGGTTTTCGGGCTTTCTGAAGGTAATACCCTGGTATAAGGTTATGGGACTAATGTAAGGTTTAAGGTTTTTGGCGTTAGGGTTAAAATCACTGTCCAAAACCTTTGTAGGAACTCTTTTCCAACCTTTTGGAGTTAGTTACACCAAAAAAAATATTGAAAAATGAAAAAGAAATATTTGGGGTGTTCGGGCTTCCTGAAGGTAATACCCGGGTATTAGGTTATGGGGCTAGGGTAAGGTTTAAGGTTTTTGGCGTTAGGGTTAAAATCACTGTCCAAAACCTTTGTAGGAACTCTTTTCCAACCTTTTGGAGTTAGTTACACCAAAAAAAAAAAAAAAATGAAAAAAAAATATTTGGGGTGTTCGGGCTTCCTGAAGGTAATACCCGGGTATTAGGTTATGGGGCTAGGGTAAGGTTTAAGGTTTTTGGCGTTAGGGTTAAAATCACTGTCCAAAACCTTTGTAGGAACTCTTTTCCAACCTTTTGGAGTTAGTTAGACCAAAAAAAAATGAAAATGAAAAAAAATATTTGGGGTGTTCGGTCTTCCTGAAGGTAATACCCGGGTATTAGGTTATGGGGCTAGGGTAAGGTTTAAGGTTTTTGGCGTTAGGGTTAAAATCACTGTCCAAAACCTTTGTAGGAACTCCTTTCCAACCTTTTGGAGTTAGTTAGACCAAAAAAAAACAAAAAATGAAAAACAATATTTTGGGTGTTCAGTCTTCCTGAAGGTAATGCCCGGGTATTAGGTTATGGGGCTAGGGTAAGGTTTTTGGCGTTAGGGTTAAAATCACTGTCCAAAACCTTTGTAGGAACTCCTTTCCAACCTTTTGGAGTTAGTTAAACCAAAATAAAACAAAAAATTAAAAACAATATTTTGGGTGTTCAGTCTTCCTGAAGGTAATGCCCGGGTATTAGGTTATGGGGCTAGGGTAAGGTTTTTGGCGTTAGGGTTAAAATCACTGTCCAAAACCTTTGTAGGAACTCTTTTCCAACCTTTTGGAGTTAGTTACACCAAAAAAAAAATTGTAAAATGAAAAAGAAATATTTGGGGTGTTCGGGCTTCCTGAAGGTAATACCCGGGTATTAGGTTATGGGGCTAGGGTAAGGTTTAAGGTTTTTGGCGTTAGGGTTAAAATCACTGTCCAAAACCTTTGTAGGAACTCTTTTCCAACCTTTTGGAGTTAGTTAGACCAAAAAAAAATGAAAAATGAAAAAAAAATATTTGGGGTGTTCGGGCTTCCTGAAGGTAATACCCGGGTATTAGGTTATGGGGCTAGGGTAAGGTTTAAGGTTTTTGGCGTTAGGGTTAAAATCACTGTCCAAAACCTTTGTAGGAACTCTTTTCCAACCTTTTGGAGTTAGTTACACCAAAAAAAAAATTGTAAAATGAAAAAGAAATATTTGGGGTGTTCGGGCTTCCTGAAGGTAATACCCGGGTATTAGGTTATGGGGCTTGGGTAAGGTTTAAGGTTTTTGGCGTTAGGGTTAAAATCACTGTCCAAAACCTTTGTAGGAACTCTTTTCCAACCTTATGGAGTTAGTTACACCAAAAAAAAATGAAAAATGAAAAAAAAATATTTGGGGTGTTCGGGCTTCCTGAAGGTAATACCCGGGTATTAGGTTTTGGGGCTAGGGTAAGGTTTAAGGTTTTTGGCGTTAGGGTTAAAATCACTGTCCAAAACCTTTGTAGGAACTCTTTTCCAACCTTTTGGAGTTAGTTAGACCAAAAAAAAATGAAAAATGAAAAAGAAATATTTGGGGTGTTCGGGCTTCCTGAAGGTAATACCCGGGTATTAGGTTTTGGGGCTAGGGTAAGGTTTAAGGTTTTTGGCGTTAGGGTTAAAATCACTGTCCAAAACCTTTGTAGGAACTCTTTTCCAACCTTTTGGAGTTAGTTACACCAAAAAAAATATTGTAAAATGAAAAAGAAATATTTGGGGTTTTCGGGCTTTCTGAAGGTAATACCCTGGTATAAGGTTATGGGACTAATGTAAGGTTTAAGGTTTTTGGCGTTAGGGTTAAAATCACTGTCAAAACCTTTGTAGGAACTCTTTTCCAACCTTTTGGAGTTAGTTAGACCAAAAAAAGAAAAAAAAAAGGAACAAGAAATATTTCGGGTGTTCGGGCTTCCTGCAGGTAATACCCAGGTATTAGGTCATGGGGCTAGGGTAAGGTTAAAGGTTTTTGGCGTTAGGGTTAAAATCACTGTCCAAAACCTTTGTAGGAACTCTTTTCCAACCTTTTGGAGTTAGTTACACCAAAAAAAAAAATGAAAAAAAAATATTTGGGGTGTTCGGTCTTCCTGAAGGTTATACCCGGGTATTAGGTTATGGGGCTAGGGTAAGGTTTTTGGCGTTAGGGTTAAAATCACTGTCCAAAACCTTTGTAGGAACTCTTTTCCAACCTTTTGGAGTTAGTTAGACCAGAAAAAAATGAAAAATGAAAAAAAAAATATTTGGGGTTTTCGGTCTTTCTGAAGGTAACACCCGGGTATTAGGTTTTGGGGCTAGGGTAAGGTTTAAGGTTTTTGGCGTTAGGGTTAAAATCACTGTCCAAAACCTTTGTAGGAACTCCTTTCCAACCTTTTGGAGTTAGTTAAACCAAAAAAAAATTGAAATATGAAAAAGAAATATTTGGGGTGTTCGGGCTTCCTGCAGGTAATACCCAGGTATTAGGTTATGGGGCTTTGGTAAGGTTTAAGGTTTTTGGCATTATGGTTAAAATCACTGTCCAAAACCTTTGTAGGAACTCTTTTCCAACCTTTTGGAGTTAGTTAGACCTAAAAAAAAACGAAAAATGAAAAAAAAATATTTGGGGTGTTCGGGCTTCCTGAAGGTAATACCCGGGTATTAGGTTATGGGGCTAGGGTAAGGTTTAAGGATTTTGGCGTTAGGGTTAAAATCACTGTCCAAAACCTTTGTAGGAACTCTTTTCCAACGTTTTGGAGTTAGTTAGACCAAAAAAAAATGAAAAATGAAAAAAAAATATTTGGGGTTTTCGGGCTTCCTGAAGGTAATACCCGGGTATTAGGTTATGGGGCTACGGTAAGGTTTAAGGTTTTTGGCGTTAGAGTTAAAATCAGTGTCCAAAACCTTTTTAGGAACTCTTTTCCAACCTTTTGGAGTTAGTTACACCAAAAAAAAAAGAAAAATGAAAAAAAGATATTTTAGGTTTTCGGGCTTCCTGAAGGTAATACCCGGGCCTTAGGTTATGGGGCTAGGGAAAGGTTTAAGGTTTTTGGCGATAGGGTTAAAATCACTGTCCAAAACCTTTGTAGGAACTCTTTTCCAACCTTTTGGAGATAGTTAGACCAAAAAAAATGTAAAAAGAAAAAAAAATATTTGGGGTGTTCAGGCTTCCTGAAGGTAATACCCGGGTAATAGGTTATGGGGCTAGGGTAAGGTTTAGGGTTTTTGGCGTTAGGGTTAAAATCACTGTCCAAAACCTTTGAAGGAACTCTTTTCCAACGTTTTGGAGTTAAATAGACCCAAAAGAAATGAAAAATGAAAAAAAAATATTTGGGTTTTTCGGGTTTCCTGAAGGTAATACCCTGGTATAAGGTTTTGGGACTAATGTAAGGTTTAAGGTTTTTGGCGTTAGGGTTAAAATCACTGTCCAAAACCTTTGTAGGAACTCTTTTCCAACCTTTTGGAGTTAGTTAGACCAGAAAAAAATGAAAAATGAAAAAAAAATGTTTGGGGTGTTCGGGCTTCCTGAAGGTAATACCCGGGTATTAGGTTATGGGGCTTGGGTAAGGTTTAAGGTTTTTGGCGTTAGGGTTAAAATCACTGTCCAAAACCTTTGTAACACTCTTTTCCAACCTTTTGGAGTTATTTAGACCAAAAATAAACGAAAAATGAAAAAAAAAATATTTGGGGTGTTCGGGCTTCCTGAAGGTAATACCCGGGTATTAGGTTATGGGGCTAGGGTAAGGTTTAAGGTTTTTGGCGTTAGGGTTAAAATCACTGTCCAAAACCTTTGTAGGAACTCTTTTCCAACCTTTTGGAGTTAGTTAGACCGGAAAAAAAATGAAAAATGAAAAAAAAATATTTGGGGTGTTCGGGCTTCCTGAAGGTAATACCCGGGTATTAGGTTATGGGGCTAGGGTAAGGTTTAAGGTTTTTGGCGTTAGGGTTAAAATCACTGTCCAAAACCTTTGTAGGAACTCTTTTCCAACCTTTTGGAGTTAGTTAGACCAAAAAAAAAAACGAAAAATGAAAAAAAAATATTTGGGGTGTTCAGTCTTCCTGAAGGTAATACCCGGGTATTAGGTTATGGGGCTTTGGTAAGGTTTAAGGTTTTTGGCATTATGGTTAAAATCACTGTCCAAAACCTTTGTAGGAACTCTTTTCCAACCTTTTGGAGTTAGTTACACCAAAAAAAAAATTGTAAAATGAAAAAAAAATATTTGGGGTTTTCGGGCTTTCTGAAGGTAATACCCGGGTATTAGGTTTTGGGGCTAGGGTAAGGTTTAAGGTTTTTGGCGTTAGGGTTAAAATCACTGTCCAAAACCTTTGTAGGAACTCCTTTCCAACCTTTTGGAGTTAGTTAAACCAAAAAAAAAATTAAAATATGAAAAAGAAATATTTGGGGTGTTCGGGCTTCCTGCAGGTAATACCCAGGTATTAGGTTATGGGGCTTTGGTAAGGTTTAAGGTTTTTGGCATTATGGTTAAAATCACTGTCCAAAACCTTTGTAGGAACTCTTTTCCAACGTTTTGGAGTTAGTTAGACCCAAAAGAAATGAAAAATGAAAAAAAAATATTTGGGGTTTTCGGGCTTTCTGAAGGTAATACCCGGGTATTAGGTTTTGGGGCTAGGGTAAGGTTTAAGGTTTTTGGCGTTAGGGTTAAAATCACTGTCCAAAACCTTTGTAGGAACTCCTTTCCAACCTTTTGGAGTTAGTTAAACCAAAAAAAAAATTGAAATATGAAAAAGAAATATTTGGGGTGTTCGGGCTTCCTGCAGGTAATACCCAGGTATTAGGTTATGGGGCTTTGGTAAGGTTTAAGGTTTTTGGCATTATGGTTAAAATCACTGTCCAAAACCTTTGTAGGAACTCTTTTCCAACCTTTTGGAGTTAGTTAGACCTAAAAAAAACGAAAAATGAAAAAAAAATATTTGGGGTGTTCGGGCTTCCTGAAGGTAATACCCGGGTATTAGGTTATGGGGCTAGGGTAAGGTTTAAGGATTTTGGCGTTAGGGTTAAAATCACTGTCCAAAACCTTTGTAGGAACTCTTTTCCAACGTTTTGGAGTTAGTTAGACCGGAAAGAAATGAAAAATGAAAAAAAAATATTTGGGGTTTTCGGGCTTTCTGAAGGTAATACCCGGGTATTAGGTTACGGGGCTAGGGTAAGGTTTAAGGTTTTTGGCGTTAGGGTTAAAATCACTGTCCAAAACCTTTGTAGGAACTCTTTTCCAACCTTTTGGAGTTAGTTAGACCAAAATAAAACAAAAAATGAAAAAAAAATATTTGGGGTGTTCAGTCTTCCTGAAGGTAATACCCGGGTATTAGGTTATGGGGCTAGGGTAAGGTTTTTGGCGTTAGGGTTAAAATCACTGTCCAAAACCTTTGTAGGAACTCTTTTCCAACCTTTTGGAGTTAGTTACACCAAAAAAAAAATTGTAAAATGAAAAAGAAATATTTGGGGTGTTTGGGCTTCCTGAAGGTAATACCTGGGTATTAGGTTATGGGGCTAGTGAAAGGTTTCAGGTTTTTGGCGTAAGGGTTAAAATCACTGTCCAAAACCTTTGTAGGAACTCTTTTCCAACCTTTTAGAGTTAGTTAGACCAGAAAAAAAATGAAAAATGAAAAAAAAAATATTTGGGGTTTTCGGGCTTTCTGAAGGAAACACCCGGGTATTAGGTTTTGGGGCTAGGGTAAGGTTTAAGTTTTTTGGTGTTAGGGTTAAAATCACTGTCCAAAACCTTTGTAGGAACTTCTTTCCAACCTTTTGGAGTTAGTTAAACCAAAAAAAAATTGTAAAATGAAAAAGAAATATTTGGGGTGTTCGGGCTTCCTGAAGGTAATACCCAGGTATTAGGTTATGGGGCTTTGGAAAGGTTTAAGGTTTTTGGCATTATGGTTAAAATCACTGTCCAAAACCTTTGTAGGAACTCTTTTCCAACGTTTTGGAGTTAGTTAGACCCAAAAGAAATGAAAAATGAAAAAAAAATATTTGGGGTTTTCGGGCTTTCTGAAGGTAATACCCTGGTATAAGGTTTTGGGACTAATGTAAGGTTTAAGGTTTTTGGCGTTAGGGTTAAAATCACTGTCCAAAACCTTTGTAGGAACTCTTTTCCAACCTTTTGGAGTTAGTTACACCAAAAAAAATATTGTAAAATGAAAAAGAAATATTTGGGGTTTTCGGGCTTTCTGAAGGTAATACCCTGGTATAAGGTTATGGGACTAATGTAAGGTTTAAGGTTTTTGGCGTTAGGGTTAAAATCACTGTCAAAACCTTTGTAGGAACTCTTTTCCAACCTTTTGGAGTTAGTTAGACCAAAAAAAGAAAAAAAAAAGGAACAAGAAATATTTGGGGTGTTCGGGCTTCCTGAAGGTAATAGCCGGGTATTAGGTCATGGGGCTAGGGTAAGGTTAAAGGTTTTTGGCGTTAGGGTTAAAATCACTGTCCAAAACCTTTGTAGGAACTCTTTTCCAACCTTTTGGAGTTAGTTACACCAAAAAAAAAAACAAAAAATGAAAAAAAAATATTTGGGGTGTTCGGTCTTCCTGAAGGTTATACCCGGGTATTAGGTTATGGGGCTAGGGTAAGGTTTTTGGCGTTAGGGTTAAAATCACTGTCCAAAACCTTTGTAGGAACTCTTTTCCAACCTTTTGGAGTTAGTTAGACCAGAAAAAAATGAAAAATGAAAAAAAAAATATTTGGGGTTTTCGGTCTTTCTGAAGGTAACACCCGGGTATTAGGTTTTGGGGCTAGGGTAAGGTTTAAGGTTTTTGGCGTTAGGGTTAAAATCACTGTCCAAAACCTTTGTAGGAACTCCTTTCCAACCTTTTGGAGTTAGTTAAACCAAAAAAAAATTTGAAATATGAAAAAGAAATATTTGGGGTGTTCGGGCTTCCTGCAGGTAATACCCAGGTATTAGGTTATGGGGCTTTGGTAAGGTTTAAGGTTTTTGGCATTATGGTTAAAATCACTGTCCAAAACCTTTGTAGGAACTCTTTTCCAACCTTTTGGAGTTAGTTAGACCTAAAAAAAACGAAAAATGAAAAAAAAATGTTTGGGGTGTTCGGTCTTCCTGAAGGTAATACCCGGGTATTAGGTTATGGGGCTAGGGTAAGGTTTAAGGTTTTTGGCATTAGGGTTAAAATCACTGTCCAAAACCTTTGTAGGAACTCTTTTCCAACCTTTTGGAGTTAGTTAGACCAAAAAAAAAGGAAAGGAAAAAGAAATATTTGGGGTGTTCGGGCTTCCTGAAGGCAATACCCAGGTATTAGGTTATGGGGCTAGGGTCGGATTTAAGGTTTTTGGCGTGAGGGTTATAATCCCTGTCCAAAACCTTTGTAGGAACTCTTTTCCAACCTTTTGGAGTTAGTTACACCAAAAAAAAAAAATTGTAAAATGAAAAAGAAATATTTGGGGTGTTCGGGCTTCCTGAAGGTAATACCCGGGTATTAGGTTATGGGGCTAGTGAAAGGTTTAGGGTTTTTGGCGTTAGGGTTAAAATCACTGTCCAAAACCTCTGTAGGAACTCTTTTCCAACCTTTTGGAGTTAGTTAGACCAGAAAAAAAAAAAGTAAAATGAAAAAGAAATATTTGGGGTGTTCGGTCTTCCTGAAGGTAATACCCGGGTATTAGGTTATGGGGCTAGGGTAAGGTTTTTGGCGTTAGGGTTAAAATCACTGTCCAAAACCTTTGTAGGAACTCTTTTCCAACCTTTTGGAGTTAGTTACACCAAAAAAAAAAAAATTGTAAAATGAAAAAGAAATATTTGGGGTGTTCGGGCTTCCTGAAGGTAATACCTGGGTATTAGGTTATGGGGCTAGTGAAAGGTTTAGGGTTTTTGGCGGTAGGGTTAAAATCACTGTCCAAAACCTTTGTAGGAACTCTTTTCCAACCTTTTGGAGTTAGTTAGACCAGAAAAAAATGAAAAATGAAAAAAAAAATATTTGGGGTTTTCGGGCTCTCTGATGGTAATACCCGGGAATTAGGTAATGGGGCTAGGGTAAGGTTTAAATGTTTTTGGAGTTAGGGTTAAAATCACTGTCCAAAACCTTTGTAGGAACTCTTTTCCAACCTTTTGGAGTTAGTTAGATCGAAAAGAAATCAAAAACAAAAAAACATATTTGGGGTGTTCGGGCTTCCTGAAGGTAATACCCAGGTATTAGGTTATGGGGCTAGGGTAAGGTTTAAGGTTTTTAGCGTTAGGGTTAAAACCACTGTCCAAAACCTTTGTAGGAACTCTTTTCCAACCTTTTGGAGTTAGTTAGACCAAAATAAAACAAAAAATGAAAAAAAAAATATTTGGGGTGTTCGGTCTTCCTGAAGGTAATACCCGGGTATTAGGTTATGGGGCTAGTAAAAGGTTTAGGGTTTTTGGCGTTAGGGTTAAAATCACTGTCCAAAACCTTTGTAGGAATTCCTTTCCAACCTTTTGGAGTTAGTTAGACCTAAAAAAAACGAAAAATGAAAAAAAAATGTTTGGGGTGTTCGGTCTTCCTGAAGGTAATACCCGGGTATTAGGTTATGGGGCTAGGGTAAGGTTTAAGGTTTTTGGCGTTAGGGTTAAAATCACTGTCCAAAACCTTTGTAGGAACTCTTTTCCAACCTTTTGGAGTTAGTTAGACCTGAAAAAAATGAAAAATGAAAAAAAAAATATTTGGGGTTTTCGGGCTCTCTGATGGTAATACCCGGGTATTAGGTAATGGGGCTAGGGTTAGGTTTAAATGTTTTTGGAGTTAGGGTTAAAATCACTGTCCAAAACCTTTGTAGGAACTCTTTTCCAACCTTTTGGAGTTAGTTACACCAAAAAAAAAAAAATTGTAAAATGAAAAAGAAATATTTGGGGTGTTCGGGCTTCCTGAAGGTAATACCTGGGTATTAGGTTATGGGGCTAGTGAAAGGTTTAGGGTTTTTGGCGGTAGGGTTAAAATCACTGTCCAAAACCTTTGTAGGAACTCTTTTCCAACCTTTTGGAGTTAGTTAGACCAGAAAAAAACGAAAAATGAAAAAAAAAATATTTGGGGTTTTCGGGCTCTCTGATGGTAATACCCGGGAATTAGGTAATGGGGCTAGGGTAAGGTTTAAATGTTTTTGGAGTTAGGGTTAAAATCACTGTCCAAAACCTTTGTAGGAACTCTTTTCCAACCTTTTGGAGTTAGTTAGATCGAAAAGAAATCAAAAACAAAAAAACATATTTGGGGTGTTCGGGCTTCCTGAAGGTAATACCCAGGTATTAGGTTATGGGGCTAGGGTAAGGTTTAAGGTTTTTAGCGTTAGGGTTAAAATCACTGTCCAAAACCTTTGTAGGAACTCTTTTCCAACCTTTTGGAGTTAGTTAGACCAAAATAAAACAAAAAATGAAAAAAAAAATATTTGGGGTGTTCGGTCTTCCTGAAGGTAATACCCGGGTATTAGGTTATGGGGCTAGTAAAAGGTTTAGGGTTTTTGGCGTTAGGGTTAAAATCACTGTCCAAAACCTTTGTAGGAACTCCTTTCCAACCTTTTGGAGTTAGTTAGACCTAAAAAAAACGAAAAATGAAAAAAAAATGTTTGGGGTGTTCGGTCTTCCTGAAGGTAATACCCGGGTATTAGGTTATGGGGCTAGGGTAAGGTTTAAGGTTTTTGGCGTTAGGGTTAAAATCACTGTCCAAAACCTTTGTAGGAACTCTTTTCCAACCTTTTGGAGTTAGTTAGACCAGAAAAAAATGAAAAATGAAAAAAAAAATATTTGGGGTTTTCGGGCTCTCTGATGGTAATACCCGGGTATTAGGTTACGGGGCTAGGGTAAGGTTTAAGGTTTTTGGCGTTAGGGTTAAAATCCCTGTCCAAAACCTTTGTAGGAACTCTTTTCCAACCTTTTGGAGTTAGTGTGATGGCTTATTATTTTTTATATATATTGCGCCCTAGTGGTCGTATTATGTATTTTATTTTGTCAGTATTAGAGACAGGAAGTCCCATGTGGGTCACTTCCTCTTGGCTCAGTATTTTGGTTTGAGCACATGGTGGCGGCCATTTTGTAAGCCACACCTTCAGAGGAGCACACGGCAGCAGCCATCTCGCCATTCACGCCTTCAAAGTTTGCAAAAGGCATCGTCTGTAAGTTTTTTATGTTTTCTATAATGTTTTTAGATGTATGCAATTATGTTTTGCAAATGTTTGTTATATATTATTGTATTTTCTGTTTCCAACAGTTTTACACTTTTCTTGATTAAACAACGAAAGTCAACCCAACGGCCTGTTCTTTTAAGTTTGATCAGGAGAGTGTTTAGCTCTCTGTACAGCTAAGTAGACGTTCAAGTGAACCACATTTAGCCAAGACAGAACAGTAAAAAGACGAACCATCAACAAGCTGTGAAGAAATATCAATGGCACATTGCTCAGCTAACGTCTACAACAGCAAGAGTTGCTTCACATAGATTGTTCATATAGCTGCCTCTCCTACACAACAATGTCAAGCCCTAGCCCCGATGCTATTGACGCTAAGGATCTGGAGGTTAGGTCAGAATGTGGTGCATCGGCTTCATCGTCTTCAAGCCGCTCGAATAAGTCTTCAGCCAGTGTTATTGCTGCTCGAGCTCGTGCCAAGGCAGAAGCGGCACGCACACGAGCAGTCTATGCAAAACGTCAAATAAATATGCAAGTGGAGAAGGCACGCATAGAAGCTTCATTGAATGCACTTAAGGAAGAGTGCGAAGCCGAGGCTGCCTCAGCAGAGGCTGACGTGTATGAAGCAGCCTTGGATTCCACGAACTGTGATCTAGAAGATAGAGCCAGTCGTGCTCAGTCATTGAAGGACTCACTACAGTGCACTGGTGAGTACGTCCAAGCACATTTAAACCTCTCGAGTCGTGCGAGCTATGCTTCAGCTCCAATTGCTAAAGAGAATGAGGATTTTCCTGTGCTACAACCCAGTCACCCTTCAGACATTGAATATCGCGACATGCGGCAGCCAGAACCTCTGGCTCCTCCTGCTCGAGGTCTTCCTGCTCAGACTTCTCCCGCTCGAGCGCCTCCTGCTCGAGCTCCTCCTGCTCAGGCTCTTCCCGCTCGAGCGCCTCCTGCTCAGGCTCCGAGGGTAACCAATCAGAGAAAAAATATCTCTGGTGCTCCAGCCTATCACACAGCAGAAAATACTACAAGCCACCATAAGCAGCGTCACACAGATTATGCTAGCTACCGTCCACACCGTTCACAACCAGAGGCTGAAGGTGTATCTGCATTAGCTGTATATCTGGCTCGCCGAGATCTCGTCACAGCTGGACTTAAAGTGTTCGATAACCAGCCTGCTAGTTATCTGTCTTGGAAATCTAGCTTTAACAATGCTATGGAAGGACTAAACCTCAAACCAAGTGAAGAACTGGACTTGCTCATCAAGTGGCTTGGTGGGGAGTCACTACACCATGCCAAGAGGATAAGAGCAGTTCACGTTAACAATCCAGCCATGGGTTTGGACATGGTTTGGCGGAGGCTGGACAAGACCTATGGCTCTCCAGAGGTTATTGAAGCTTCTCTCTTCAAAAGATTAGATCTGTTCCCAAAGCTTTCAAACAAAGATCACCGGAAGTTTCAGGAGCTTGGAGACCTGCTCCTAGAGATTGAAGCTGCAAAACAAGAGGGTTACTTGCCAGGACTTGGGTTTCTTGATACAGCAAGGGGAATAAACCCTGTCGTAGAGAAACTGCCTCTCAACATCCAAGAACAGTGGATGAGTGTGGGATCTCGCTATAAGAGAGACCATCTGGTTCCATACCCCCCTTTCTCATTCTTCGTAGATTTCGTCTACAACTATGCTGAGATGAGGAATGATCCTAGCTTTGCTTTTTCCAGCTCAGCTGCGTCCAAAGGTGATGGGTGTTCGGACAAACACTGGAAAACCAGACCTCCGATATCAGTCACTAAAACTGAAGTAGGAAAACCCTCCACTTTTCACACATCCGAAGAACCTGTCATGGATCCAGACAGACAATGTCCTCTCCATAAGAAACCTCATTCCCTCAAGAAATGTCGAGGTTTTCGGGAGAAATCACTCATAGAGCGGAGACGCTTCTTGTTAGAGAACTCCATATGTTTCAAATGTTGTGCTTCAACAAAGCACCAGGCTAAGGTTTGCAAAGCTGAAACCCGTTGCTCAGAATGTGACAGTGAACGACACATCTCAGCACTCCATCCAGGACCTGCACCTTGGGCAACGAGTTCCGACGGACCTACTGCAGAGCCTGGTGGGGAACCTACTGCAGAGCATGGTGGGGAGCCTACTGCATGTGTCACGGACGTAGCTACCACTTCATGCACAGAGGTTTGTGGCGAGGGTCTACAAGGTAAATCTTGTTCGAAAATCTGTCTGGTTAATGTCTATCCGAAGGGACACCCTGATCAAAAGATCAGGACATATGTGATGCTAGACGACCAAAGCAATGTGTCACTAGCCAGATCAGTGTTCTTTGACATGTTTGGTATCCAGAGTGAGGCCTCCCCCTACACCCTCAAAACGTGCTCAGGAGTCACAGACACCGCTGGAAGGAGGGCTACTGGATTCGTGGTGGAGTCAGCTGATGGGGAGCTTCATCTTTCATTACCAACCCTTATCGAGTGCAACCTTATTCCCGACAACAGGGACGAAATCCCTACTCCGGAGGCTGCACATAGCCACAAGCATCTCAAACCGATAGCTGACAAGATCCCCCCTCTCGACCATTCGGCTCAGATACTTTTACTACTTGGCAGAGACATCATCCGAGTACATAAGGTGCGTAGCCAGCGCAATGGTCATCATGATGAGCCCTATGCCCAGCTGCTGGATCTGGGTTGGGTCATAGTTGGCGACGTCTGCCTTGATGGGGCCCACCGACCAACTGTCAATACATTCAAGACCCATGTCCTTGAGAATGGGCGTCCCAGTTACTTCAAGCCTTGTGAGAACAGAATCGTGTTCAAGGACAAAGTTGGTGGGGGGCAGCCCACATCTCCTACCACTTTGACCTCCACCCAGCCAGGTTTGGGCCAGCAGATCTTCAGCCACTCGAAAGATGATGAAAAGCTTGCGCCCTCCATCGAGGATGAAATCTTCCTTCAGATCATGAACGAGGGATTCAAGAAGGATGATTCCAACAGCTGGGTGGCTCCCCTCCCATTTCGCTGTCCAAGGCCGTGTTTGCCAAATAACCGGGAGCAAGCCCTCAGCCGGCTGATGTCACTCCGCCGCACCTTAAACAGGAAACCGGAGATGAAGCGTCATTTTGTGGACTTCATGGAAGAGATCTTTAGGAATGAACATGCTGAGCCAGCTCCTCCACCAGAGCCTGACAAAGAGTACTGGTACTTACCTACCTTCGGTGTCTACCGCCCCCAGAAACCGGGGAAAATAAGGATCGTCTTCGATTCAAGCGCGCAGTTCAAGGGCATATCATTGAACGATGTACTCTTGCAGGGCCCAGACCTCAACAACACCTTACTGGGAGTCCTCATGCGTTTCAGGATGGATCCGGTAGCTGTGATGACGGACATCCAACAGATGTTTCACAGCTTCCTAGTGAGAGAGGATCATCGGGACCACCTCCGATTCTTGTGGTTTCGCAACCACCAACTTGATGATGAAGTGTTGGAGTATCGCATGAGGGTTCATGTGTTCGGTAATTGTCCCTCACCGGCTGTGGCCATTTATGGTCTGAAGAGGACAGCCATGGAAGGCGAAGGGGACTATGGACCAGAAGTGACGACCTTCATGCACCGACACTTCTACGTCGACGATGGCCTGAAATCTTTCCCCAGTGCAGAAGATGCCATCAAGGTACTAAAAGGTGCACAGGACATGTTGGCTCAATCCAACCTCAAACTACACAAGATCGCCTCTAATAGTGTTGAGGTTATCAGAGCTTTTCCGACTGAGGACCTGGCAAGCAGCCTACAAGACCTGGACATGGGTCAGGACTCTCCCCCAATACAGCGCAGTCTGGGTCTCGGATGGGATCTTGCCACAGACTCGCTGACTTTCCGAGTTGCTGTTGCTGAAAAACCCTTTACACGTCGAGGTGTGTTGTCTATCATCAACAGCTTGTTTGATCCATTGGGGTTTGCTGCTCCCGTCAGTGTTCAGGGTCGTGCCATCTTGAGAGAACTAACTGTCGACACTTGTGAATGGGATGCGCCACTCCCTCAGGAGAAGCTCGAGAAGTGGCAGAGGTGGTGTGCCTCTCTTGAAGATTTAAAAGTGTTGAAGATCCCAAGAATCTACACTTCAATCCCACTCTCCACAGCTCAGAGGAAAGAGATCTGCATCTTTTGCGATGCGTCAATTAAAGCTATTGCTGTCGTCGCCTACCTGAAGGCCACAGATGCTATGGGACATAGCGAAGTTGGATTCCTGTTTGGCAAAACAAAGTTGACTCCTAAGCCTGACATCACCATCCCAAGGCTTGAGCTCTGCGCAGCCGTTCTAGCAGTAGAAGTAGCAGAGGCTATAACTGCAGAGCTGGACATGGAGGTTGACGACATCAGGTTTTTCACAGATAGCAAGGTGGTACTTGGCTATATATTCAACGACTCAAGACGGTTTTATGTCTATGTTCATAACCGAGTGCAACGAATCAGACGTTCAACCAACAAAGACCAATGGAACTATGTTCCCTCTGATGTCAACCCCGCCGACCATGCAACCAGAGCCATACCTGCCAATCAGCTTGCGGCTTCATCTTGGTTAACTGGACCAGTTTTCCTTGTGGACAAGCGGCAGGGCCACTTGCAACAGGAAGCCTTCAACCTGGTTGACCCTGGATCAGATGTGGAAATACGTCCAGAAGCAGTGACGTGTGCCACACGTTTGTCACATCAGCTTGACAGTGAACGCTTCAAGCGGTTTTCGAGTTGGAAGTCGCTCTCCAGAGCCGTTGCCCGACTCTCTCACATTGCCTATTCCTTCACAAAAGCGGCAAAAGACGGCCCCTGCCATGGATGGCACAGCTGCAAGCTGCCCCTCAGTCCAGAGCAGCTAAATCAGGCAAAGGTCAGAATCATTCTTGCTGTCCAAAGACAGGCCTATTCTGAGGAAATCAACTGGATCCAGAAGGGAGAACCAGTGCCGAAACAGTGTGCCCTCAGTGACCTTTGCCCTTTCATTGATTCTGAAGGTCTTCTGCGTGTCGGAGGGCGATTGAAGAAGGCGCAGCTCACACCGGATGAAAGTCAGCCAATCATCATCCCTGGCAAACACCATGTTGCCACGCTGCTCATCAGACATTACCACGAGCACGTCTGCCACCAAGGACGGCACTTAACAGAAGGAGCATTAAGGAGTGCTGGTTTTTGGGTTGTCGGAGGGAAGCGGTCTGTCAGCAGCTTGATTTACAACTGTGTGACATGTCGGAGACTGCGCGGCAAGCAGCAAGAGCAGATGATGGCGGATCTTCCCGCTGACCGCTTGAGCACAGACCCCCCGTTCACCTTTGTAGGGCTGGATGTGTTCGGGCCATGGTGTGTCACCTCGAGGAGGACACGTGGGGGACTAGCGAACAGCAAGCGTTGGGCCATCATCTTCACGTGTATGAGCACGCGTGCCATACATATTGAGGTCATCGAATCGATGGATTCATCCAGTTTTATTAACGCCCTTCGGCGCTTCTTCGCAATTAGGGGACCTGTGAAACAACTTCGGTCCGATTGCGGAACTAATTTCATAGGAGCCTGCCGAGAACTTGAGATTGACTCCAAGGGGTGTGATAACAAGACGATTTCCCAGTATCTCTCTGACCAGGGTTGTGTGTGGCTGTTCAATCCCCCTCACTCTTCGCATATGGGGGGCAGCTGGGAGCGGATGATCGGGGTCGCACGTCGGATCCTCGATGCTATGTTCCTCAAGTCCGGGTCTGCGAAGCTCACACATGAAGTCTTGACTACGTTTATGGCAGAAGTCACTGCTATAGTCAACTCCAGACCACTTACTTCTGTGTCTACAGATCCTGACGAGCCTCACATCCTAACCCCTACTATGCTGCTGACGCAGAAGACTGGGATGCCCCCAGTCCCTCCTGGCGACTTTGACACTGGTGACCTATTCAAACGTCAGTGGCGACAGGTTCAAAGTTTAGCCAACACATTCTGGGAGAGATGGAGGAGGGAGTACCTCAGCGGTCTCCAAGGCAGGCCAAAATGGAGAATGGAGAGGCCTAATCTGATGGACGGAGATGTTGTCCTGTTAAAGGATAACTCAGTGAAGAGGCACGACTGGCCCACAGGACTAATCACAAGGACCTTTCCAAGTAATGACGGAAAGGTCAGGAAGGTTGAGGTGAAGATCATCAGAGACAGTGTGGCAAAACTGTTCTTACGGCCAGTGTCTGAAGTCATACTCCTGATACAAAAGGACTCAGTCAAGTCTTCTTGAGTGTGACATCCTTGAGATGCCAGGTGGGGAGTGTGATGGCTTATTATTTTTTATATATATTGCGCCCTAGTGGTCGTATTATGTATTTTATTTTGTCAGTATTAGAGACAGGAAGTCCCATGTGGGTCACTTCCTCTTGGCTCAGTATTTTGGTTAGAGCACATGGTGGCGGCCATTTTGTAAGCCACACCTTCAGAGGAGCACACGGCAGCAGCCATCTCGCCATTCACGCCTTCAAAGTTTGCAAAAGGCATCGTCTGTAAGTTTTTTATGTTTTCTATAATGTTTTTAGATGTATGCAATTATGTTTTGCAAATGTTTGTTATATATTATTGTATTTTCTGTTTCCAACAGTTTTACACTTTTCTTGATTAAACAACGAAAGTCAACCCAACGGCCTGTTCTTTTAAGTTTGATCAGGAGAGTGTTTAGCTCTCTGTACAGCTAAGTAGACGTTCAAGTGTACCACATTTAGCCAAGACAGAACAGTTAGTTAGACCAAAATAAAACAAAAAATGAAAAAAAAATATTTGGGATGTTCGGTCTTCCTGAAGGTAATACCCGGGTATTAGGTTATGGGGCTAGGGTAAGGTTTTTGGCGTTAGGGTTAAAATCACTGTCCAAAACCTTTGTAGGAACTCTTTTCCAACCTTTTGGAGTTAGTTAGACCAGAAAAAAAATGAAAAATGAAAAAAAATATATTTGGGGTTTTCGGGCTTTCTGAAGGTAACACCCGGGTATTAGGTTTTGGGGCTAGGGTAAGGTTTAAGTTTTTTGGCGTTAGGGTTAAAATCACTGTCCAAAACCTTTGTAGGAACTCCTTTCCAACCTTTTGGAGTAAGTTAAACCAAAAAAAAAATTGTAAAATGAAAAAGAAATATTTGGGGTGTTCGGGCTTCCTGAAGGTAACACCCGGGTATTAGGTTTTGGGGCTAGGGTAAGGTTTAAGTTTTTTGGCGTTAGGGTTAAAATCACTGTCCAAAACCTTTGTAGGAACTCCTTTCCAACCTTTTGGAGTAAGTTAAACCAAAAAAAAAATTGTAAAATGAAAAAGAAATATTTGGGGTGTTCGGTCTTCCTGAAGGTAATACCCGGGTATTAGGTTATGGGGCTAGGGTAAGGTTTAAGGTTTTTAGCGTTAGGGTTAAAATCACTGTCCAAAACCTTTGTAGGAACTCTTTTCCAACCTTTTGGAGTTAGTTAGACCAAAATAAAACAAAAAATGAAAAAAAAAATATTTGGGGTGTTCGGTCTTCCTGAAGGTAATACCTGGGTATTAGGTTATGGGGCTAGTAAAAGGTTTAGGGTTTTTGGCGTTAGGGTTAAAATCACTGTCCAAAACCTTTGTAGGAACTCCTTTCCAACCTTTTGGAGTTAGTTAGACCTAAAAAAAACGAAAAATGAAAAAAAAATGTTTGGGGTGTTCGGTCTTCCTGAAGGTAATACCCGGGTATTAGGTTATGGGGCTAGGGTAAGGTTTAAGGTTTTTGGCGTTAGGGTTAAAATCACTGTCCAAAACCTTTGTAGGAACTCTTTTCCAACCTTTTGGAGTTAGTTAGACCAGAAAAAAATGAAAAATGAAAAAAAAAATATTTGGGGTTTTCGGGCTCTCTGATGGTAATACCCGGGTATTAGGTTATGGGGCTAGGGTAAGGTTTAAGGTTTTTGGCGTTAGGGTTAAAATCACTGTCCAAAACCTTTGTAGGAACTCTTTTCCAACCTTTTGGAGTTAGTTAGACCAGAAAAAAATGAAAAATGAAAGAAAAAATATTTGGGGTTTTCGGGCTCTCTGATGGTAATACCCGGGTATTAGGTTATGGGGCTAGGGTAAGGTTTAAGGTTTTTGGCGTTAGGGTTAAAATCACTGTCCAAAACCTTTGTAGGAACTCTTTTCCAACCTTTTGGAGTTAGTTAGATCGAAAAGAAATCAAAAACAAAAAAACATATTTGGGGTGTTCGGGCTTCCTGAAGGTAATACCCAGGTATCAGGGTAATCAGGCTAGGGTCAGGTTTAAGGTTTTTGGCGTTAGGGTTAAAATCACTGTCCAAAACCTTTGTAGGAACTCTTTTCCAACCTTTTGGAGTTAGTTAGACCAAAATAAAACAAAAAATGAAAAAGAAATATTTGGGGTGTTCGGGCTTCCTGAAGGTAATACCCGGGTATTAGGTTTTGGGGCTAGGGTAAGGTTTAAGGTTTTTGGCGTTAGGGTTAAAATCACTGTCCAAAACCTTTGTAGGAACTCTTTTCCAACCTTTTGGAGTTAGTTAGACCTAAAAAAAACGAAAAATGAAAAAAAAATGTTTGGGGTGTTCGGTCTTCCTGAAGGTAATACCCGGGTATTAGGTTATGGGGCTAGGGTAAGGTTTAAGGTTTTTGGCGTTAGGGTTAAAATCACTGTCCAAAACCTTTGTAGGAACTCTTTTCCAACCTTTTGGAGTTAGTTAGACCAAAATAAAACAAAAAATGAAAAAAAAATATTTGGGGTGTTCGGTCTTCCTGAAGGTAATACCCGGGTATTAGGTTATGGGGCTTTGGTAAGGTTTAAGGTTTTTGGCATTATGGTTAAAATCACTGTCCAAAACATTTATTTACTTGCTTATTCAGTTATTTACTCATTTATTTATTATTTCTATTACTATTACTATTATTATTATTATTATTATTATAATGTGTATATGCATCTACATGTGTATGTATATATATATATATATATATATATATATATATATATATATGTATATGTGTGTGTATGTATGTATATATATATATATATATATATATATATATATATATATTTTATTTATTATTATTATTATTTTTTTTTTATTGTTGTTTCCATTTGTATTTGTTAACCCTTTTGTGTCTGTGTATATGTGTATGCATGGGCATACATGTATATTTAGATGTTAATATATATACATATATATTAAGTTGTTATGGGTGTTACTTTAATGATGTCTCCTGTTCTGTTATAACTTCCATTACTATCTATAGTCTTTTTTTTTTAACCCATTATTTTAAATTACTTGCTTATTAGGTGTTTGTATGTATTCAGTTATTTTTATATATTTATTTATGTATTTATTTATTTTTATGTACATATCATTTATATTTTGTGAATTGATATAATTATAATTACATATAGTATATATATTGTATATTTTCTATTACTATAGTTATTATTCTATTTTATAGTATGTGTATGTATATTTATATTTATTGTTATATACTTATTAATATTTTTTTATTTATTATTTTGTCTTATTTTATTCATATATTTTCTTGTATCTCAACGATGATTTGAGTAGAGATTGTGATTGCTTTATGTTTAGCTACATTGATGCATCCGATCCAACAAGGCAAGTGGTACAAGGAGTAGCACAGTGGCGTACTTTGCAAGCCAGAGAGGAATGAGTGCAGTTGGTGGTGACTTGGGGAGGGAGGGAGGGATGTTTTGTGTTTTTGTGTTTGTGTTTGTACTGTTTAAAAGAAAAATGGAAATAAAAAATGTTAATCATAAAAAAAAATCACTGTCCAAAACCTTTGTAGGAACTCTTTTCCAACCTTTTGGAGTTAGTTAGACCTAAAAAAAACGAAAAATGAAAAAAAAATGTTTGGGGTGTTCGGGCTTCCTGAAGGTAATACCCGGGTATTAGGTTATGGGGCTAGGGTAAGGTTTAAGGTTTTTGGCGTTAGGGTTAAAATCACTGTCCAAAACCTTTGTAGGAACTCTTTTCCAACCTTTTGGAGTTAGTTAGACCAAAAAAAATGAAAAATGAAAAAAAAATATTTGGGGTTTTCGGGCTTCCTGAAGGTAATACCCGGGTATTAGGTTATGGGGCTAGGGTAAGGTTTAAGGTTTTTGGCGTTAGGGTTAAAATCACTGTCCAAAACCTTTGTAGGAACTCTTTTCCAACCTTTTGGAGTTAGTTAGACCAAAATAAAACAAAAAATGAAAAAAAAATATTTGGGGTGTTCGGGCTTCCTGAAGGTAATACCCGGGTATTAGGTTATGGGGCTAGGGTAAGGTTTTTGGCGTTAGGGTTAAAATCACTGTCCAAAACCTTTGTAGGAACTCTTTTCCAACCTTTTGGAGTTAGTTAGACCAAAAAAAAATGAAAAATGAAAAAAAATATATTTGGGGTGTTCGGGCTTCCTGAAGGTAATACCCGGGTATTAGGTTATGGGGCTAGGGTAAGGTTTAAGGTTTTTGGCGTTAGGGTTAAAATCACTGTCCAAAACCTTTGTAGGAACTCCTTTCCAACCTTTTGGAGTAAGTTAAACCAAAAAAAAAATTTTAAAATGAAAAAGAAATATTTGGGGTGTTTGGGCTTCCTGAAGGTAATACCCGGGTATAAGGTTATGGGGCTAGGGTAAGATTTAAGGTTTTTGGCGTTAGGGTTAAAATCACTGTCCAAAACCTTTGTAGGAACTCTTTTCCAACCTTTTGGAGTTAGTTAGACCTAAAAAAAAGAAAAATGAAAAAAAAATGTTTGGGGTGTTCGGGCTTCCTGAAGGTAATACCCGGGTATTAGGTTATGGGGCTAGGGTAAGGTTTAAGGTTTTTGGCGTTAGGGTTAAAATCACTGTCCAAAACCTTTGTAGGAACTCTTTTCCAACCTTTTGGAGTTAGTTAAACCAAAAAAAAAATTGTAAAATGAAAAAGAAATATTTGGGGTGTTCGGGCTTCCTGAAGGTAATACCCGGGTATTAGGTTATGGGGCTAGGGTAAGGTTTAAGGTTTTTGGCGTTAGGGTTAAAATCACTGTCCAAAACCTTTGTAGGAACTGTTTCCAACCTTTGGAGTTAGTTAGACCAAAAAAAATTGTAAAATGAAAAAGAAATATTTGGGGTGTTTGGGCTTCCTGAAGGTAATACCCAGGTATTAGGTTATGGGGCTAGGGAAAGGTTTAAGGTTTTTGGCGTTAGGGTTAAAATCACTGTCCAAAACCTTTGTAGGAACTCTTTTCCAACCTTTTGGAGTTAGTTAGACCAGAAAAAAAATGAAAAATGAAAAAAAATATATTTGGGGTTTTCGGGCTTCCTGAAGGTAATACCCGGGTATTAGGTTATGGGGCTAGGGTAAGGTTTAAGGTTTTTGGCGTTAGGGTTAAAATCACTGTCCAAAACCTTTGTAGGAACTCCTTTCCAACCTTTTGGAGTAAGTTAAACGAAAAAAAATTTTTAAAATGAAAAAGAAATATTTGGGGTGTTCGGGCTTCCTGAAGGTAATACCCAGGTATTAGGTTATGGGGCTTTGGTAAGGTTTAAGGTTTTTGGCATTAGGGTTAAAATCACTGTCCAAAACCTTTGTAGGAACTCTTTTCCAACCTTTTGGAGTTAGTTAGACCTAAAAAAAACGAAAAATGTAAAAAAAATGTTTGGGGTGTTCGGGCTTCCTGAAGGTAATACCCGGGTATTAGGTTATGGGGCTAGGGTAAGGTTTAAGGTTTTTGGCGTTAGGGTCAAAATCACTGTCCAAAACCTTTGTAGGAACTCTTTTCCAATGTTTTGGAGTTAGTAAGACCCGAAAGAAATGAAAAATGAAAAAAAAAATATTTGGGGTTTTCGGGCTTTCTGAAGGTTATACCCGGGTATTAGGTAATGGGGCTAGGGTAAGGTTTTTGGCGTTAGGGTTAAAATCACTGTCCAAAACCTTTGTAGGAACTCTTTTCCAATGTTTTGGAGTTAGTTAGACCCGAAAGAAATGAAAAATGAAAAAAAAATATTTGGGGTTTTCGGGCTTTCTGAAGGTAATACCCAGGTATTAGGTTATGGGGCTTTGGTAAGGTTTAAGGTTTTTGGCATTATGGTTAAAATCACTGTCCAAAACCTTTGTAGGAACTCTTTTCCAACCTTTTGGAGTTAGTTAGACCTAAAAAAAACGAAAAATGAAAAAAAAATGTTTGGGGTGTTCGGGCTTCCTGAAGGTAATACCCGGGTATTAGGTTATGGGGCTAGGGGAAGGTTTAAGGTTTTTGGCGTTAGGGTTAAAATCCCTGTCCAAAACCTTTGTAGGAACTCTTTTCCAACCTTTTAGAGTTAGTTAGACCTAAAAAAAACGAAAAATGAAAAAAAAATGTTTGGGGTGTTCGGGCTTCCTGAAGGTAATACCCGGGTATTAGGTTATGGGGCTAGGGTAAGGTTTTTGGCGTTAGGGTTAAAATCACTGTCCAAAACCTTTGTAGGAACTCCTTTCCAACCTTTTGGAGTTAGTTAAACCAAAAAAAAAAAGAAAAAGGAACAAGAAATATTTGGGGTGTTCGGTCTTCCTGAAGGTAATACCCGGGTATTAGGTTATGGGGCTAGGGTAAGGTTTAAGGTTTTTGGCGTTAGGGTTAAAATCACTGTCCAAAACCTTTGTAGGAACTCTTTTCCAACCTTTTGGAGTTAGTTAGACCGAAAAGAAATCAAAAATAAAAAAACATATTTGGGGTGTTCGGGCTTCCTGAATGTAATACCCAGGTATCAGGGTAATCAGACTAGGGTCAGGTTTAAGGTTTTTGGCGTAAGGGTTAAAATCACTGTCCAAAACCTTTGTAGGAACTCTTTTCCAACCTTTTGGAGTTAGTTACACCAAAAATGAACAAAAAATGAAAAAAAATATTTGGGGTGTTCGGTCTTCCTGAAGATATTAGATTATGGGGCTATGGAAAGGTTTAATGTTTTTGGCGTTAGGGTTAAAATCACTGTCCAAAACCTTTTTAGGAACATGTTTCAGACCTTATGGAGTTAGTTAGACCTAAAAAAAATTGTAAAATGAAAAAGAAATATTTGGGGTGTTTGGGCTTCCTGAAGGCAATACCCAGGTATTAGGTTATGGGGCTAGGGTAAGGTTTAAGGTTTTTGGCGTGAGGGTTAAAATCACTGTCCAAAACCTTTGTAGGAACTCTTTTCCAACCTTTTGGAGTTAGTTAGACCCAAAAAAAATGAAAAATGAAAAATAAAATATTTGGGGTTTTGGGCTTCCTGAAGGTAATACCCGGGTATTAGGTTTTGGGGCTAGGGTAAGGTTTAAGGTTTTTGGCGTTAGGGTTAAAATCACTGTCCAAAACCTTTGTAGGAACTCTTTTCCAACCTTTTGGAGTTAGTTAGACCAAAAAAGAAAAGGAAAGGAAAAAGAAATATTTGGGGTGTTCGGGCTTCCTGAAGGCAATACCCAGGTAATAGGTTATGGGGCTAGGGTCGGTTTAAGGTTTTTGGCGTGAGGGTTAAAATCCCTGTCCAAAACCTTTGTCGGAACTCTTTTCCAACCTTTTGGAGTTAGTTAGACCAAAAAAAAAAAAAAAAAAAAAAATATATTTGGGGTTTTTCGGGCTTCCTGAAGGTAATACCCGGGTATTAGGTTATGGGGCTAGGGTAAGGTTTAAGGTTTTTGGCGTTAGGGTTAAAATCACTGTCCAAAACCTTTGTAGGAACTCTTTTCCAACCTTTTGGAGTTAGTTAAACCAAAAAAAAAATTGTAAAATGCAAAAGAAATATTTGGGGTGTTCGGGCTTCCTGAAGGTAATACCCAGGTATTAGGTTATGGGGCTTTGGTAAGGTTTAAGGTTTTTGGCATTATGGTTAAAATCACTGTCCAAAACCTTTGTAGGAACTCTTTTCCAACCTTTTGGAGTTAGTTAGACCAAAAAAAAAAAATGAAAAATGAAAAAAAAATATTTGGGGTGTTCGGGCTTCCTGAAGGTAATACCCGGGTATTAGGTTATGGGGCTAGGGTAAGGTTTTTGGCGTTAGGGTTAAAATCACTGTCCAAAACCTTTGTAGGAACTCTTTTCCAACCTTTTGGAGTTAGTTACACCAAAAAAAAAATTTGTAAAATGAAAAAGAAATATTTGGGGTGTTCGGGCTTCCTGAAGGTAATACCCGGGTATTAGGTTATGGGGCTAGTGAAAGGTTTAGGGTTTTTGGCGTGAGGGTTAAAATCACTGTCCAAAACCTTTGTAGGAACTCTTTTCCAACCTTTTGGAGTTAGTTAGACCAGAAAAAAATGAAAAATGAAAAAAAAAATATTTGGGGTTTTCGTTCTTTCTGAAGGTAACACCCGGGTATTAGGTTTTGGGGCTAGGGTAAGGTTTAAGGTTTTTGGCGTTAGGGTTAAAATCACTGTCCAAAACCTTTGTAGGAACTCCTTTCCAACCTTTTGGAGTTAGTTAAACCAAAAAAAATTGAAATATGAAAAAGAAATATTAAGGGTGTTCGGGCTTCCTGAAGGTAATACCCGGGTATTAGGTTATGGGGCTAGGGTAAGGTTTAAGGTTTTTGGCGTTAGGGTTAAAATCACTGTCCAAAACCTTTGTAGGAACTCTTTTCCAACCTTTTGGAGTTAGTTAGACCAGAAAAAAATGAAAAATGAAAAAAATATATTTTTGGGGTTTTCGGGCTCTCTGAAGGTAATACCCGGGTATTAGGTAATGGGGCTAGGGTAAGGTTTAAGGTTTTTGGCGTTAGGGTTAAAATCACTGTCCAAAACCTTTGTAGGAACTCTTTTCCAACCTTTTGGAGTTAGTTAGACCTAAAAAAAACGAAAAATGAAAAAGAAATGTTTGGGGTGTTCGGGCTTCCTGAAGGTAATACCCGGGTATTAGGTTATGGGGCTAGGGTAAGGTTTAAGGTTTTTGGCGTTAGGGTTAAAATCACTGTCCAAAACCTTTGTAGGAACTCTTTTCCAACCTTTTGGAGTTAGTTAGACCCAAAAAAAATTAAAAATGAAAAAAAATATTTGGGGTGTTCGGGCTTCCTGAAGGTAATACCCGGGTATTAGGTTATGGGGCTAGGGTAAGGTTTAAGGTTTTTGGCGTTAGGGTTAAAATCACTGTCCAAAACCTTTGTAGGAACTCTTTTCCAACCTTTTGGAGTTAGATACACCAAAAATGAACAAAAAATGAAAAAAAAATATTTGGGGTGTTCGGTCTTCCTGAAGGTAATACCCAGGTATTAGGTTATGGGGCTAGGGTAAGGTTTAAGGTTTTTGGCGTTAGGGTTAAAATCACTGTCCAAAACCTTTGTAGGAACTCTTTTCCAACCTTTTGGAGTTAGTTAGACCAAAAAAAAACAAAAAATGAAAAAAAAATATTTGGGGTGTTCGGGCTTCCTGAAGGTAATACCCGGGTATTAGGTTATGGGGCTAGGGTAAGGTTTTTGGCGTTAGGGTTAAAATCACTGTCCAAAACCTTTGTAGGAACTCTTTTCCAACCTTTTGGAGTTAGTTACACCAAAAATGAACAAAAAATGAAAAAAAATATTTGGGGTGTTCGGTCTTCCTGAAGATATTAGATTATGGGGCTATGGAAAGGTTTAATGTTTTTGGCGTTAGGGTTAAAATCACTGTCCAAAACCTTTGTAGGAACTCCTTTCCAACCTTTTGGAGTTAGTTAAACCAAAAAAAATTGAAATATGAAAAAGAAATATTAAGGGTGTTCGGGCTTCCTGAAGGTAATACCCAGGTATTAGGTTATGGGGCTTTGGTAAGGTTTAAGGTTTTTGGCATTATGGTTAAAATCACTGTCCAAAACCTTTGTAGGAACTCTTTTCCAACCTTTTGGAGTTAGTTAGACCAAAATAAAACAAAAAATGAAAAGAAAATATTTGGGGTGTTCGGTCTTCCTGAATGTAATACCCAGGTATCAGGGTAATCAGGCTAGGGTCAGGTTTAAGGTTTTTGGCGTAAGGGTTAAAATCACTGTCCAAAACCTTTGTAGGAACTCTTTTCCAACCTTTTGGAGTTAGTTAGACCAAAAAAAAACGAAAAATGAAAAAAAAATGTTTGGGGTGTTCGGGCTTCCTGAAGGTAATACCCGGGTATTAGGTTATGGGGCTAGGGTAAGGTTTAAGGTTTTTGGCGTTAGGGTAAAAATCACTGTCCAAAACCTTTGTAGGAACTCCTTTCCAACCTTTTGGAGTTAGTTAAACCAAAAAAAATTGAAATATGAAAAAGAAATATTAAGGGTGTTCGGGCTTCCTGAAGGTAATACCCAGGTATTAGGTTATGGGGCTTTGGTAAGGTTTAAGGTTTTTGGCATTATGGTTAAAAACACTGTCCAAAACCTTTGTAGGAACTCTTTTCCAACCTTTTGGAGTTAGTTAGACCAGAAAAAAATGAAAAATGAAAAAAAATATATTTGGGGTGTTCGGGCTTCCTGAAGGTAATACCCGGGTATTAGGTTATGGGGCTAGGGTAAGGTTTAAGGTTTTTGGCGTTAGGGTTAAAATCACTGTCCAAAACCTTTGTAGGAACTCTTTTCCAACCTTTTGGAGTTAGTTAGACCAAAAAAAATGAAAAATGAAAAAAAAATATTTGGGGTGTTCGGGCTTCCTGAAGGTAATACCCGGGTATTAGGTTATGGGGCTAGGGTAAGGTTTAAGGTTTTTGGCGTTAGGGTTAAAATCACTGTCCAAAACCTTTGTAGGAACTCTTTTCCAACCTTTTGGAGTTAGTTAGACCCAAAAAAAATTAAAAATGAAAAATAAAATATTTGGGGTTTTGGGCTTCCTGAAGGTAATACCCGGGTATTAGGTTTTGGGGCTAGGGTAAGGTTTAAGGTTTTTGGCGTTAGGGTTAAAATCACTGTCCAAAACCTTTGTAGGAACTCTTTTCCAACGTTTTGGAGTTAGTTAGACCAAAATAAAACAAAAAATGAAAAGAAAATATTTGGGGTGTTCGGTCTTCCTGAATGTAATACCCAGGTATCAGGGTAATCAGGCTAGGGTCAGGTTTAAGGTTTTTGGCGTAAGGGTTAAAATCACTGTCCAAAACCTTTGTAGGAACTCTTTTCCAACGTTTTGGAGTTAGTTAGACCAAAATAAAACAAAAAATGAAAAAAAAATGTTTGGGGTGTTCGGGCTTCCTGAAGGTAATACCCGGGTATTAGGTTTTGGGGCTAGGGTAAGGTTTTTGGCGTTAGGGTTAAAATCACTGTCCAAAACCTTTGTAGGAACTCTTTTCCAACCTTTTGGAGTTAGTTACACCAAAAATGAACAAAAAATGAAAAAAAATATTTGGGGTGTTCGGTCTTCCTGAAGATATTAGATTATGGGGCTATGGAAAGGTTTAATGTTTTTGGCGTTAGGGTTAAAATCACTGTCCAAAACCTTTGTAGGAACTCTTTTCCAACCTTTTGGAGTTAGTTAGACCAAAAAAAAAATTGTAAAATGAAAAAGAAATATTTGGGGTGTTTGGGCTTCCTGAAGGTAATACCCGGGTATTAGGTTATGGGGCTAGGGTAAGGTTTAAGGTTTTTGGCGTTAGGGTTAAAATCACTGTCCAAAACCTTTGTAGGAACTCTTTTCCAACCTTTTTAAGTTAGTTAGACCCAAAAAAAATGAAAAATGAAAAATAAAATATTTGGGGTTTTGGGCTTCCTGAAGGTAATACCCGGGTATTAGGTTTTGGGGCTAGGGTAAGGTTTAAGGTTTTTGGCGTTAGGGTTAAAATCACTGTCCAAAACCTTTGTAGGAACTTTTTTCCAACCTTTTTGGAGTTAGTTAGACCAAAAAAAAAAAAGGAAAGGAAAAAGAAATATTTGGGGTGTTCGGGCTTCCTGAAGGTAATACCCAGGTATTAGGTTATGGGGCTAGGGTAAGGTTTAAATTTTTTGGCGTTAGGGTTAAAATCACTGTCCAAAACCTTTGTAGGAACTCTTTTCCAACCTTTTGGAGTTAGTTAGACCAAAATAAAATGAAAAATGAAAAAAAAAATATTTGGGGTTTTTCGGGCTTTCTGAAGGTAATACCCGGGTATTAGGTTATGGGGCTAGGGTAAGGTTTAAGGTTTTTGGCGTTAGGGTTAAAATCACTGTCCAAAACCTTTGTAGGAACTCTTTTCCAACCTTTTGGAGTTAGTTAAACCAAAAAAAAAATTGTAAAATGCAAAAGAAATATTTGGGGTGTTCGGGCTTCCTGAAGGTAATACCCAGGTATTAGGTTATGGGGCTTTGGTAAGGTTTAAGGTTTTTGGCATTATGGTTAAAATCACTGTCCAAAACCTTTGTAGGAACTCTTTTCCAACCTTTTGGAGTTAGTTAGACCTAAAAAAAACGAAAAATGAAAAAAAAATGTTTGGGGTGTTCGGTCTTTCTGAAGGTAATACCCGGGTATTAGGTTATGGGGCTAGGGTAAGGTTTTTGGCGTTAGGGTTAAAATCACTGTCCAAAACCTTTGTAGGAACTCTTTTCCAACCTTTTGGAGTTAGTTACACCAAAAAAAAAATTTGTAAAATGAAAAAGAAATATTTGGGGTGTTCGGGCTTCCTGAAGGTAATACCCGGGTATTAGGTTATGGGGCTAGTGAAAGGTTTAAGGTTTTTGGCGTTAGGGTTAAAATCACTGTCCAAAACCTTTGTAGGAACTCTTTTCCAACCTTTTGGAGTTAGTTAGACCAGAAAAAAATGAAAAATGAAAAAAAAAATATTTGGGGTTTTCGTTCTTTCTGAAGGTAACACCCGGGTATTAGGTTTTGGGGCTAGGGTAAGGTTTAAGGTTTTTGGCGTTAGGGTTAAAATCACTGTCCAAAACCTTTGTAGGAACTCCTTTCCAACCTTTTGGAGTTAGTTAAACCAAAAAAAATTGAAATATGAAAAAGAAATATTAAGGGTGTTCGGGCTTCCTGAAGGTAATACCCAGGTATTAGGTTATGGGGCTTTGGTAAGGTTTAAGGTTTTTGGCATTATGGTTAAAATCACTGTCCAAAACCTTTGTAGGAACTCTTTTCCAACCTTTTGGAGTTAGTTAGACCTAAAAAAAAACGAAAAATGAAAAAAAAATGTTTGGGGTGTTTGGGCTTCCTGAAGGTAATACCCGGGTATTAGGTTATGGGGCTAGGGTAAGGTTTAAGGTTTTTGGCGTTAGGGTTAAAATCACTGTCCAAAACCTTTGTAGGAACTCTTTTCCAACCTTTTGGAGTTAGTTAGACCAAAATAAAACAAAAAATGAAAAAAAAATATTTGGGGTGTTCGGTCTTCCTGAAGGTAATACCCGGGTATTAGGTTATGGGGCTAGGGTAAGGTTTTTGGCGTTAGGGTTAAAATCACTGTCCAAAACCTTTGTAGGAACTCTTTTCCAACCTTTTGGAGTTAGTTAAACCAAAAAAAAAAAGAAAAAGGAACAAGAAATATTTGGGGTGTTCGGGCTTCCTGAAGGTAATACCCGGGTATTAGGTTATGGGGCTAGGGTAAGGTTTAAGGTTTTTGGCGTTAGGGTTAAAATCACTGTCCAAAACCTTTGTAGGAACTCTTTTCCAACCTTTTGGAGTTAGTTAGACCTAAAAAAAATGAAAAATGAAAAAAAAATGTTTGGGGTTTTCGGGCTTTCTGAAGGTAATACCCGGGTATTAGGTTATGGGGCTAGGGTAAGGTTTAAGGTTTTTGGCGTTAGGGTTAAAATCACTGTCCAAAACCTTTGTAGGAACTCTTTTCCAACCTTTTGGAGTTAGTTAGACCAAAATAAAACAAAAAATGAAAAAAAAATATTTGGGGTGTTCGGGCTTCCTGAAGGTAATACCCGGGTATTAGGTTATGGGGCTAGGGTAAGGTTTTTGGCTTTAGGGTTAAAATCACTGTCCAAAACCTTTGTAGGAACTCCTTTCCAACCTTTTGGAGTTAGTTAAACCAAAAAAAAAAAGAAAAAGGAACAAGAAATATTTAGGGTGTTCGGGCTTCCTGAAGGTAATACCCGGGTATTAGGTAATGGGGCTAGGGTAAGGTTTAAATGTTTTTGGAGTTAAGGTTAAAATCACTGTCCAAAACCTTTGTAGGAACTCTTTTCCAACCTTTTGGAGTTAGTTAGACCGAAAAGAAATCAAAAATAAAAAAACATATTTGGGGTGTTCGGGCTTCCTGAAGGTAATACCCAGGTATCAGGGTAATCAGGCTAGGGTCAGGTTTAAGGTTTTTGGCGTTAGGGTTAAAATCCCTGTCCAAAACCTTTGTAGGAACTCTTTTCCAACCTTTTGGAGTTAGTTACACCAAAAATAAACGAAAAATGAAAAAAAAATATTTGGGGTGTTCGGTCTTCCTGAAGGTATTAGATTATGGGGCTATGGAAAGGTTTAATGTTTTTGGCGTTAGGGTTAAAATCACTGTCCAAAACCTTTGTAGGAACTCTTTTCCAACCTTATGGAGTTAGTTAGACCTAAAAAAAATTGTAAAATGAAAAAGAAATATTTGGGGTGTTTGGGCTTCCTGAAGGCAATACCCAGGTATTAGGTTATGGGGCTAGGGTAAGGTTTAAGGTTTTTGGCGTGAGGGTTAAAATCACTGTCCAAAACCTTTGTAGGAACTCTTTTCCAACCTTTTGGAGTTAGTTAGACCAAAATAAAATGTAAAATGAAAAAAAAAATATTTGGGGTTTTCGGGCTTTCTGAAGGTAACACCCGGGTATTAGGTTTTGGGGCTAGGGTAAGGTTTAAGTTTTTTGGTGTTAGGGTTAAAATCACTGTCCAAAACCTTTGTAGGAACTCCTTTCCAACCTTTTGGAGTTAGTTAAACCAAGAAAAAAATTGTAAAATGAAAAAGAAATATTTGGGGTGTTCAGGCTTCCTGAAGGTAATACCCAGGTATGAGGTTATGGGGCTTTGGTAAGGTTTAAGGTTTTTGGCATTATGGTTAAAATCACTGTCCAAAACATTTATTTACTTGCTTATTTAGTTATTTACTCATTTATTTATTATTTCTATTACTATTACTATTATTATTATTATTATTATTATAATGTGTATATGCATCTACATGTGTATGTATATATATATATATATATATGTATATGTGTGTGTATGTATGTATATATATATATATATATATATATATATATATATATATATATATATTATTTATTATTATTATTATTTTTTTTTTTTATTGTTGTTTCCATTTGTATTTGTTAACCCTTTTGTGTCTGTGTATATGTGTATGCATGGGCATACATGTATATTTAGATGTTAATATATATACATATATATTAAGTTGTTATGGGTGTTACTTTAATGATGTCTCCTGTTCTGTTATAACTTCCATTACTATCTGTAGTCTTTTTTTTTTTAACCCATTATTTTAAATTACTTGCTTATTAGGTGTTTGTATGTATTCAGTTATTTTTATATATTTAATTATGTATTTATTTATTTTTATGTACATATCATTTATATTTTGTGAATTGATATAATTATAATTACATATAGTATATATATTGTATATTTTCTATTACTATAGTTATTATTCTATTTTATAGTATGTGTATGTATATGTATATTTATTGTTATATACTTATTAATATTTTTTTATTTATTATTTTGTCTTATTTTATTCATATATTTTCTTGTATCTCAACGATGATTTGAGTAGAGATTGTGATTGCTTTATGTTTAGCTACATTGATGCATCCGATCCAACAAGGCAAGTGGTACAAGGAGTAGCACAGTGGCGTACTTTGCAAGCCAGAGAGGAATGAGTGCAGTTGGTGGTGACTTGGGGAGGGAGGGAGGGATGTTTTGTGTTTTTGTGTTTGTGTTTGTACTGTTTAAAAGAAAAATGGAAATAAAAAATGTTAATCATAAAAAAAAATCACTGTCCAAAACCTTTGTAGGAACTCTTTTCCAACCTTTTGGAGTTAGTTAGACCTAAAAAAAACGAAAAATGAAAAAAAAATGTTTGGGGTGTTCGGTCTTCCTGAAGGTAATACCCGGGTATTAGGTTATGGGGCTAGGGTAAGGTTTTTGGCGTTAGGGTTAAAATCACTGTCCAAAACCTTTGTAGGAACTCTTTTCCAACCTTTTGGAGTTAGTTAAACCCAAAAAAAAATGGAAAATGAAAAAGAAATATTTGGGGTATTTGGGCTTCCTGAAGGTAATACTCGGGTATTAGGTTATGGGGCTAGTGAAAGGTTTCAGGTTTTTGGCGTAAGGGTTAAAATCACTGTCCAAAACCTTTGTAGGAACTCTTTTCCAACCTTTTGGAGTTAGACCAGAAAAAAAATGAAAAATGAAAAAAAAAATATTTGGGGTTTTCGGGCTTTCTGAAGGTAATACCCGGGTATTAGGTTATGGGGCTAGGGTAAGGTTTAAGGTTTTTGGCGTTAGGGTTAAAATCACTGTCCAAAACCTTTGTAGGAACTCCTTTCCAACCTTTTGGAGTTAGTTAAACCAAAAAAAAAATTGTAAAATGAAAAAGAAATATTTGGGGTGTTCGGGCTTCCTGAAGGTAATACCCAGGTATTAGGTTATGGGGCTTTGGTAAGGTTTAAGGTTTTTGGCATTATGGTTAAAATCACTGTCCAAAACCTTTGTAGGAACTCTTTTCCAACCTTTTGGAGTTAGTTAGACCTAAAAAAAACGAAAAATGAAAAAAAAATGTTTGGGGTGTTCGGTCTTCCTGAAGGTAATACCCGGGTATTAGGCTATGGGGCTAGGGTAAGGTTTTTGGCGTTAGGGTTAAAATCACTGTCCAAAACCTTTGTAGGAACTCTTTTCCAACCTTTTGGAGTTAGTTAAACCCAAAAAAAAATGGAAAATGAAAAAGAAATATTTGGGGTATTTGGGCTTCCTGAAGGTAATACTCGGGTATTAGGTTATGGGGCTAGTGAAAGGTTTCAGGTTTTTGGCGTAAGGGTTAAAATCACTGTCCAAAACCTTTGTAGGAACTCTTTTCCAACCTTTTGGAGTTAGACCAGAAAAAAAATGAAAAATGAAAAAAAAAATATTTGGGGTTTTCGGGCTTCCTGAAGGTAATACCCGGGTATTAGGTTTTGGGGCTAGGGTAAGGTTTAAGGTTTTTGGCGTTAGGGTTAAAATCACTGTCCAAAACCTTTGTAGGAACTCCTTTCCAACCTTTTGGAGTTAGTTAAACCAAAAAAAAAATTGTAAAATGAAAAAGAAATATTTGGGGTGTTCGGGCTTCCTGAAGGTAATACCCAGGTATTAGGTCATGGGGCTTTGGTAAGGTTTAAGGTTTTTGGCATTATGGTTAAAATCACTGTCCAAAACCTTTGTAGGAACTCTTTTCCAACCTTTTGGAGTTAGTTAGACCTAAAAAAAACGAAAAATGAAAAAAAAATGTTGGGGTGTTCGGGCTTCCTGAAGGTATTAGGTTATGGGGCTAGGGAAAGGTTTAAGGTTTTTGGCGTTAGGGTTAAAATCACTGTCCAAAACCTTTGTAGGAACTCTTTTCCAACCTTTTGGAGTTAGTTACACCAAAAAAAAAATTTGTAAAATGAAAAAGAAATATTTGGGGTGTTTGGTCTTCCTGAAGGTAATACCCGGGTATTAGGTTAAGGGGCTAGTGAAAGGTTTAAGGTTTTTGGCGTTAGGGTTAAAATCACTGTCCAAAACCTTTGTAGGAACTCTTTTCCAACCTTTTGGAGTTAGTTAGATCAGAAAAATAATGAAAAATGAAAAAAAAAATATTTGGGGTTTTCGGGCTTTCTGAAGGTAACACCCAGGTATTAGGTTTTGGGGCTAGGGTAAGGTTTAAGTTTTTTGGCGTTAGGGTTAAAATCACTGTCCAAAACCTTTGTAGGAACTCCTTTCCAACCTTTTGGAGTTAGTTAAACCAAAAAAAAAATTGTAAAATGAGAAAGAAATATTTGGGGTGTTCGGGCTTCCTGAAGGTAATACCCGGGTATTAGGTTATGGGGCTTTGGTAAGGTTTAAGGTTTTTGGCGTTAGGGTTAAAATCCCTGTCCAAAACCTTTGTAGGAACTCTTTTCCAACCTTTTGGTGTTAGTTAGACCTAAAAAAAAACGAAAAATGAAAAAAAAATGTTTGGGGTGTTCGGGCTTCCTGAAGGTAATACCCAGGTATTAGGTTATGGGGCTAGGGTAAGGTTTAAGGTTTTTGGCGTTAGGGTTAAAATCACTGTCCAAAACCTTTGTAGGAACTCTTTTCCAACCTTTTGGAGTTAGTTAGACCAAAAAAAAATGAAAAATGAAAAAAAAATATTTGGGGTTTTCGGGCTTTCTGAAGGTAATACCCGGGTATTAGGTTATGGGGCTAGGGTAAGGTTTAAGGTTTTTGGCGTTAGGGTTAAAATCACTGTCCAAAACCTTTGTAGGAACTCTTTTCCAACCTTTTGGAGTTAGTTAGACCAAAAAAAAAAAAAAATGAAAAAAAAATATTTGGGGTGTTCGGGCTTCCTGAAGGTAATACCCGGGTATTAGGCTATGGGGCTAGGGTAAGGTTTTTGGCATTATGGTTAAAATCACTGTCCAAAACCTTTGTAGGAACTCTTTTCCAACCTTTTGGAGTTAGTTACACCAAAAAAAAAATTGTAAAATGAAAAAGAAATATTTGGGGTATTTGGGCTTCCTGAAGGTAATACTCGGGTATTAGGTTATGGGGCTAGTGAAAGGTTTCAGGTTTTTGGCGTAAGGGTTAAAATCACTGTCCAAAACCTTTGTAGGAACTCTTTTCCAACCTTTTGGAGTTAGTTAGACCAAAAAAAAAATGAAAAATGAAAAAAAAAATATTTGGGGTGTTCGGGCTTCCTGAAGGTAATACCCGGGTATTAGGTTATGGGGCTAGGGTAAGGTTTAAGGTTTTTGGCGTTAGGGTTAAAATCACTGTCCAAAACCTTTGTAGGAACTCTTTTCCAACCTTTTGGAGTTAGTTAAACCAAAAAAAAAATTGTAAAATGAAAAAGAAATATTTGGGGTGTTCGGGCTTCCTGAAGGTAATACCCAGGTATTAGGTTATGGGGCTTTGGTAAGGTTTAAGGTTTTTGGCGTTAGGGTTAAAATCACTGTCCAAAACCTTTGTAGGAACTCTTTTCCAACATTTTGGAGTTAGTTAGACCGGAAAGAAATGAAAAATGAAAAAAAAATATTTGGGGTTTTCGGGCTTTCTGAAGGTAATACCCAGGTATTAGGTTACGGGGCTAGGGTAAGGTTTAAGGTTTTTGGCGTTAGGGTTAAAATCCCTGTCCAAAACCTTTGTGGGAACTCTTTTCCAACCTTTTGGAGTTAGTTAGACCAAAATAAAACAAAAAGTGAAAAAAAAAATATTTGGGGTTTTCGGTCTTCCTGAAGGTAATACCCGGGTATTAGGCTATGGGGCTAGGGTAAGGTTTTTGGCGTTAGGGTTAAAATCACTGTCCAAAACCTTTGTAGGAACTCTTTTCCAACCTTTTGGAGTTAGTTACACCAAAAAAAAAATTGTAAAATGAAAAAGAAATATTTGGGGTGTTTTGGCTTCCTGAAGGTAATACTCGGGTATTAGGTTATGGGGCTAGGGAAAGGTTTAAGGTTTTTGGCGTTAGGGTTAAAATCACTGTCCAAAACCTTTGTAGGAACTCTTTTCCAACCTTTTGGAGTTAGTTAAACCAAAAAAAAAAATGTAAAATGAAAAAGAAATATTTGGGGTGTATGGGCTTCCTGAAGGTAATACCCAGGTATTAGGTTATGGGGCTTTGGTAAGGTTTAAGGTTTTTGGCATTATGGTTAAAATCACTGTCCAAAACCTTTGTCGGAACTCTTTTCCAACCTTTTGGAGTTAGTTAGACCTAAAAAAAACGAAAAATGAAAAAAAAATGTTGGGGTGTTCGGGCTTCCTGAAGGTATTAGGTTATGGGGCTAGGGAAAGGTTTAAGGTTTTTGGCGTAAGGGTTAAAATCACTGTCCAAAACCTTTGTAGGAACTCTTTTCCAACCTTTTGGAGTTAGTTAGACCCGAAAGAAATGAAAAATGAAAAAAAAATATTTGGGGTTTTCGGGCTTCCTGAAGGTAATACCCGGGTATTAGGTTATGGGGCTAGGGTAAGGTTTAAGGTTTTTGGCGTTAGGGTTAAAATCCCTGTCCAAAACCTTTGTAGGAACTCTTTTCCAACCTTTTGGAGTTAGTTAGACCAAAATAAAACAAAAAATGAAAAAAAAAAAAATTGGGGTGTTCGGTCTTCCTGAAGGTAATACCCGGGTATTAGGTCATGGGGCTAGGGTAAGGTTTTTGGCGTTAGGGTTAAAATCTCTGTCCAAAACCTTTGTAGGAACTCTTTTCCAACCTTTTGGAGTTAGTTACACCAAAAAAAAAATTGTAAATTGAAAAAGAAATATTTGGGGTGTTCGGGCTTCCTGAAGGTAATACCCGGGTATTAGGTTATGGGGCTAGTGAAAGGTTTCAGGTTTTTGGCGTTAGGGTTAAAATCACTGTCCAAAACCTTTGTAGGAACTCTTTTCCAACCTTTTGGAGTTAGTTAGACCAGAAAAAAATAAAAAATGAAAAAGAAATATTTGGGGTTTTCGGGCTTTCTGAAGGTAACACCCGGGTATTAGGTTTTGGAGCTAGGCTAAGGTTTAAGTTTTTTGGCGTTAGGGTTAAAATCACTGTCCAAAACCTTTGTAGGAACTCTTTTCCAACCTTTTGGAGTTAGTTACACCAAAAAAAAAAATTGTAAAATGAAAAAGAAATATTTGGGGTGTATGGGCTTCCTGAAGGTAATACCCGGGTATTAGGTTATGGGGCTAGGGTAAGGTTTAAGGTTTTTGGCGTTAGGGTTAAAATCACTGTCCAAAACCTTTGTAGGAACTCTTTTCCAACCTTTTGGAGTTAGTTAGACCTAAAAAAAATGAAAAATGAAAAAAAAATGTTGGGGTGTTCGGGCTTCCTGAAGGTATTAGGTTATGGGGCTAGGGAAAGGTTTAAGGTTTTTGGCGTAAGGGTTAAAATCACTGTCCAAAACCTTTGTAGGAACTCCTTTCCAACCTTTTGGAGTTAGTTAAACCAAAAAAAAAATTGTAAAATGAAAAAGAAATATTTGGGGTGTATGGGCTTCCTGAAGGTAATACCCAGGTATTAGGTTATGGGGCTTTGGTAAGGTTTAAGGTTTTTGGCATTATGGTTAAAATCACTGTCCAAAACCTTTGTCCGAACTCTTTTCCAACCTTTTGGAGTTAGTTGGACCAAAAAAAACGAAAAATGAAAAAGAAATATTTGGGGTGTTCGGGCTTCCTGAAGGTATTAGGCTATGGGGCTAGGGAAAGGTTTAAGGTTTTTGGCGTAAGGGTTAAAATCACTGTCCAAAACCTTTGTAGGAACTCTTTTCCAACCTTTTGGAGTTAGTTAGACCCGAAAGAAATGAAAAATGAAAAAAAAAATATTTGGGGTTTTCGGGCTTTCTGAAGGTAATACCCGGGTATTAGGTTATGGGGCTAGGGTAAGGTTTAAGGTTTTTGGCGTTAGGGTTAAAATCCCTGTCCAAAACCTTTGTAGGAACTCTTTTCCAACCTTTTGGAGTTAGTTAGACCAAAATAAAACAAAAAATGAAAAAAAAAAAAATTGGGGTGTTCGGTCTTCCTGAAGGTAATACCCGGGTATTAGGTCATGGGGCTAGGGTAAGGTTTTTGGCGTTAGGGTTAAAATCTCTGTCCAAAACCTTTGTAGGAACTCTTTTCCAACCTTTTGGAGTTAGTTACACCAAAAAAAAAATTGTAAATTGAAAAAGAAATATTTGGGGTGTTCGGGCTTCCTGAAGGTATTAGGCTATGGGGCTAGGGAAAGGTTTAAGGTTTTTGGCGTAAGGGTTAAAATCACTGTCCAAAACCTTTGTAGGAACTCTTTTCCAACATTTTGGAGTTAGTTAGACCGGAAAGAAATGGAAAATGAAAAAAAAATATTTGGGGTTTTCGGGCTTTCTGAAGGTAATACCCGGGTATTAGGTTACGGGGCTAGGGTAAGGTTTAAGGTTTTTGGCGTTAGGGTTAAAATCACTGTCCAAAACCTTTGTAGGAACTCTTTTCCAACCTTTTGGAGTTAGTTAGACCAAAATAAAACAAAAAATGAAAAAAAAATATTTGGGGTGTTCGGTCTTCCTGAAGGTAATACCCGGGTATTAGGTTATGGGGCTAGTGAAAGGTTTCAGGTTTTTGGCGTTAGGGTTAAAATCACTGTCCAAAACCTTTGTAGGAACTCTTTTCCAACCTTTTGGAGTTAGTTAGACCAGAAAAAAATAAAAAATGAAAAAGAAATATTTGGGGTTTTCGGGCTTTCTGAAGGTAATACCCGGGTATTAGGTTTTGGAGCTAGGGTAAGGTTTAAGGTTTTTGGCGTTAGGGTTAAAATCACTGTCCAAAACCTTTGTAGGAACTCCTTTCCAACCTTTTGGAGTTAGTTAAACCAAAAAAAAAATTGTAAAATGAAAAAGAAATATTTGGGGTGGTCGGGCTTCCTGAAGGTAATACCCAGGTATTAGGTTATGGGGCTTTGGTAAGGTTTAAGGTTTTTGGCGTTAGGGTTAAAATCACTGTCCAAAACCTTTGTAGGAACTCTTTTCCAACCTTTTGGAGTTAGTTAGACCTAAAAAAAACGAAAAGAGAAAAAAAAATGTTTGGGGTGTTCGGGCTTCCTGAAGGTAATACCCGGGTATTAGGTTATGGGGCTAGGGTAAGGTTTAAGGTTTTTGGCGTTAGGGTTAAAATCACTGTCCAAAACCTTTGTAGGAACTCTTTTCCAACCTTTTGGAGTTAGTTAGACCAAAATAAAACAAAAAATGAAAAAAAAATATTTGGGGTGTTCAGGCTTCCTGAAGGTAATACCCGGGTATTAGGTTATGGGGCTAGGGTAAGGTTTTTGGCGTTAGGGTTAAAATTACTGTCCAAAACCTTTGTAGGAACTCTTTTCCAACCTTTTGAAGTTAGTTACACCAAAAAGAAAATTTGTAAAATGAAAAAGAAATATTTGGGGTGTTCGGGCTTCCTGAAGGTAATACCTGGGTATTAGGTTATGGGGCTAGTGAAAGGTTTAGGGTTTTTGGCGTTAGGGTTAAAATCACTGTCCAAAACCTTTGTAGGAACTCTTTTCCAACCTTTTGGAGTTAGTTAGACCAGAAAAAAATGAAAAATGAAAAAAAAAATATTTGGGGTTTTCGGGCTCTCTGAAGGTAATACCCGGGTATTAGGTAATGGGGCTGGGGTAAGGTTTAAGGTTTTTGGCGTTAGGGTTAAAATCACTGTCCAAAACCTTTGTAGGAACTCTTTTCCAACATTTTGGAGTTAGTTAGACCGGAAAGAAATGAAAAATGAAAAAAAAATATTTGGGGTTTTCGGGCTTTCTGAAGGTAATACCCGGGTATTAGGTTATGGGGCTAGGGTAAGGTTTAAGGTTTTTGGCGTTAGGGTTAAAATCACTGTCCAAAACCTTTGTAGGAACTCTTTTCCAACCTTTTGGAGTTAGTTAGACCAAAATAAAACAAAAAGTGAAAAAAAAATATTTGGGGTGTTCGGGCTTCCTGAAGGTAATACCCGGGTATTAGGTTATGGGGCTAGGGTAAGGTTTTTGGCGTTAGGGTTAAAATCACTGTCCAAAACCTTTGTAGGAACTCTTTTCCAACCTTTTGGAGTTAGTTACAACAAAAAAAAAAATTGTAAATTGAAAAAGAAATATTTGGGGTGTTCGGGCTTCCTGAAGGTAATACCCGGGTATTAGGTTATGGGGCTAGGCTAAGGTTTAAGTTTTTTGGCGTTAGGGTTAAAATCACTGTCCAAAACCTTTGTAGGAACTCTTTTCCAACCTTTTGGAGTTAGTTAGACCTAAAAAAAACGAAAAATGAAAAAAAAATGTTGGGGTGTTCGGGCTTCCTGAAGGTATTAGGTTCTGGGGCTAGGGTAAGGTTTAAGGTTTTTGGCGTTAGGGTTAAAATCCCTGTCCAAAACCTTTGTAGGAACTCTTTTCCAACCTTTTGGAGTTAGTTAGACCAAAAAAAAAAAAAATGAAAAAAAAATATTTGGGGTGTTCGGTCTTCCTGAAGGTAATACCCGGGTATTAGGTTATGGGGCTAGGGTAAGGTTTTTGGCATTAGGTTATGGGGCTAGGGTAAGGTTTTTGGCGTTAGGGTTAAAATCACTGTCCAAAACCTTTTAGGAACTCTTTTCCAACCTTTTGGAGTTAGTTACACCAAAAAAAAAAATTGTAAAATGAAAAAGAAATATTTGGGGTGTTTGGGCTTCCTGAAGGTAATACCCGGGTATTAGGTTAAGGGGCTAGTGAAAGGTTTCAGGTTTTTGGCGTTAGGGTTAAAATCACTGTCCAAAACCTTTGTAGGAACTCTTTTCCAACCTTTTGGAGTTAGTTAGAGCAGAAAAATAATGAAAAATGAAAAAAAATATATTTGGGGTTTTCGGGCTTCCTGAAGGTAATACCCGGGTATTAGGTTATGGGGCTAGGGTAAGGTTTAAGGTTTTTGGCGTTAGGGTTAAAATCACTGTCCAAAACCTTTGTAGGAACTCTTTTCCAACCTTTTGGAGTTAGTTAGACCAAAAAAAAATTGTAAAATGAAAAAGAAATATTTGGGGTGTTCGGGCTTCCTGAAGGTAATACCCAGGTATTAGGTTATGGGGCTTTGGTAAGGTTTAAGGTTTTTGGCGTTAGGGTTAAAATCACTGTCCAAAACCTTTGTAGGAACTCTTTTCCAACCTTTTGGAGTTAGTTAGACCAAAAAAAACGAAAAATGAAAAAAAATATTTGGGGTTTTCGGGCTTCCTGAAGGTAATACCCGGGTATTAGGTTATGGGGCTAGGGTAAGGTTTAAGGTTTTTGGCGTTAGGGTTAAAATCACTGTCCAAAACCTTTGTAGGAACTCTTTTCCAACCTTTTGGAGTTAGTTAGACCAAAAAAAATGAAAAATGAAAAAAAAATATTTGGGGTTTTCGGGCTTTCTGAAGGTAATACCCGGGTTTTAGGTTACGGGGCTAGGGTAAGGTTTAAGGTTTTTGGCGTTAGGGTTAAAATCCCTGTCCAAAACCTTTGTAGGAACTCTTTTCCAACCTTTTGGAGTTAGTTAGACCAAAATAAAACAAAAAATGAAAAAAAAAAAATTGGGGTGTTCGGTCTTCCTGAAGGTAATACCCGGGTATTAGGTCATGGGGCTAGGGTAAGGTTTTTGGCGTTAGGGTTAAAATCTCTGTCCAAAACCTTTGTAGGAACTCTTTTCCAACCTTTTGGAGTTAGTTACACCAAAAAAAAAATTGTAAATTGAAAAAGAAATATTTGGGGTGTTCGGGCTTCCTGAAGGTAATACCCGGGTATTAGGTTATGGGGCTAGGGTAAGGTTTAAGGTTTTTGGCGTTAGGGTTAAAATCACTGTCCAAAACCTTTGTAGGAACTCTTTTCCAACCTTTTGGAGTTAGTTAGACCAAAATAAAACAAAAAATGAAAAAGAAATATTTGGGGTGTTCGGGCTTCCTGAAGGTAATACCCGGGTATTAGGTTTTGGAGCTAGGCTAAGGTTTAAGTTTTTTGGCGTTAGGGTTAAAATCACTGTCCAAAACCTTTGTAGGAACTCTTTTCCAACCTTTTGGAGTTAGTTACACCCGAAAGAAATGAAAAATGAAAAAAAAATATTTGGGGTTTTCTGGCTTTCTGAAGGTAATACCCGGGTTTTAGGTTACGGGGCTAGGGTAAGGTTTAAGGTTTTTGGCGTTAGGGTTAAAATCACTGTCCAAAACCTTTGTAGGAACTCTTTTCCAACCTTTTGGAGTTAGTTAGACCAAAATAAAACAAAAAATGAAAAAAAAAAAATTGGGGTGTTCGGTCTTCCTGAAGGTAATACCCGGGTATTAGGTCATGGGGCTAGGGTAAGGTGATTGGTGTTAGGGTTAAAATCACTGTCCAAAACCTTTGTAGGAACTCTTTTCCAACCTTTTGGAGTTAGTTACACCAAAAAAAAAATTGTAAAATGAAAAAGAAATATTTGGGGTGTTCGGGCTTCCTGAAGGTAATACCCGGGTATTAGGTTATGGGGCTAGGGTAAGGTTTAAGGTTTTTGGCGTTAGGGTTAAAATCACTGTCCAAAACCTTTGTAGGAACTCTTTTCCAACCTTTTGGAGTTAGTTAGACCAAAATAAAACAAAAAATGAAAAAAAAATATTTGGGGTGTTCAGGCTTCCTGAAGGTAATACCCGGGTATTAGGTTATGGGGCTAGGGTAAGGTTTTTGGCGTTAGGGTTAAAATTACTGTCCAAAACCTTTGTAGGAACTCTTTTCCAACCTTTTGGAGTTAGTTAGACCAAAAAAATAAAAAATGAAAAAGAAATATTTGGGGTTTTCGGGCTTTCTGAAGGTAACACCCGGGTGTTAGGTTTTGAGCTAGGCTAAGGTTTAATTTTTTGGCGTTAGGGTTAAAATCACTGTCCAAAACCTTTGTAGGAACTCTTTTCCAACATTTTGGAGTTAGTTAGACCTAAAAAAAACGAAAAGAGAAAAAAAAATGTTTTGGGTGTTCGGGCTTCCTGAAGGTAATACCCGGGTATTAGGTTATGGGGCTAGGGTAAGGTTTAAGGTTTTTGGCGTTAGGGTTAAAATCACTGTCCAAAACCTTTGTAGGAACTCTTTTCCAACCTTTTGGAGTTAGTTAGACCAAAAAAAAATAAAAATGAAAAAAAAATATTTGGGGTGTTCGGGCTTCCTGAAGGTAATACCCGGGTATTAGGTTATGGGGCTAGGGTAAGGTTTTTGGCGTTAGGGTTAAAATCACTGTCCAAAACCTTTGTAGGAACTCTTTTCCAACCTTTTGGAGTTAGTTAGACCAGAAAAAAAAAAATTGTAAAATGAAAAAGAAATATTTGGGGTGTTCGGGCTTCCTGAAGGTAATACCTGGGTATTAGGTTATGGGGCTAGTGAAAGGTTTAGGGTTTTTGGCGTTAGGGTTAAAATCACTGTCCAAAACCTTTGTAGGAACTCTTTTCCAACCTTTTGGAGTTAGTTAGACCAGAAAAAAATGAAAAATGAAAAAAATATATATTTGGGGTGTTCGGGCTCTCTGAAGGTAATACCCGGGTATTAGGTAATGGGGCTGGGGTAAGGTTTAAGGTTTTTGGCGTTAGGGTTAAAATCACTGTCCAAAACCTTTGTAGGAACTCTTTTCCAACCTTTTGGAGTTAGTTAGACCTAAAAAAAACGAAAAATGAAAAAAAAAATGTTTGGGGTGTTCGGGCTTCCTGAAGGTAATACCCGGGTATTAGGTTATGGGGCTAGGGTAAGGTTTAAGGTTTTTGGCGTTAGGGTTAAAATCACTGTCCAAAACCTTTGTAGGAACTCTTTTCCAACCTTTTGGAGTTAGTTAGACCCAAAAAAAATTAAAAATGAAAAATAAAATATTTGGGGTTTTGGGCTTCCTGAAGGTAATACCCGGGTATTAGGTTTTGGGGCTAGGGTAAGGTTTAAGGTTTTTGGCGTTAGGGTTAAAATCACTGTCCAAAACCTTTGTAGGAACTCTTTTCCAACCTTTTGGAGTTAGTTAGACCAAAATAAAACAAAAAATGAAAAGAAAATATTTGGGGTGTTCGGTCTTCCTGAAGGTAATACCCAGGTATCAGGGTAATCAGGCTAGGGTCAGGTTTAAGGTTTTTGGCGTTAGGGTTAAAATCACTGTCCAAAACCTTTGTAGGAACTCTTTTCCAACCTTTTGGAGTTAGTTAGACCAAAATAAAACAAAAAATGAAAAAAAAAATATTTGGGGTGTTCGGTCTTCCTGAAGGTAATACCCGGGTATTAGGTTATGGGGCTAGGGTAAGGTTTTTGGCGTTAGGGTTAAAATCACTGTCCAAAACCTTTGTAGGAACTCTTTTCCAACCTTTTGGAGTTAGTTAGACCAAAAAAAAAAAAGGAAAGGAAAAAGAAATATTTGGGGTGTTCGGGCTTCCTGAAGGTAATACCCGGGTATTAGGTTATGGGGCTAGTGAAAGGTTTCAGGTTTTTGGCGTTAGGGTTAAAATCACTGTCCAAAACCTTTGTAGGAACTCTTTTCCAACCTTTTGGAGTTAGTTAGACCAGAAAAAAAAAATTGTAAAATGAAAAAAAAATATTTGGGGTGTTCGGGTTTCCTGAAGGTAACCCGGGTGTTAGGTTTTGGAGCTAGGCTAAGGTTTAATTTTTTTGGCGTTAGGGTTAAAATCACTGTCCAAAACCTTTGTAGGAACTTTTTTCCAACCTTTTGGAGTTAGTTAGACCAAAAAAAAAAAAGGAAAGGAAAAAGAAATATTTGGGGTGTTCGGGCTTCCTGAAGGTAATACCCGGGTATTAGGTTATGGGGCTAGGGTAAGGTTTAAGGTTTTTGGCGTTAGGGTTAAAATCACTGTCCAAAACCTTTGTAGGAACTCTTTTCCAACCTTTTGGAGTTAGTTAGACCTAAAAAAAAACGAAAAGAGAAAAAAAAATGTTTGGGGTGTTCGGGCTTCCTGAAGGTAATACCCAGGTATTAGGTTATGGGGCTAGGGTAAGGTTTAAGGTTTTTGGCGTTAGGGTTAAAATCACTGTCCAAAACCTTTGTAGGAACTCTTTTCCAACCTTTTGGAGTTAGTTAGACCAAAATAAAAAAAAAAATGAAAAAAAAATATTTGGGGTGTTCGGGCTTCCTGAAGGTAATACCCGGGTATTAGGTTATGGGGCTAGGGTAAGGTTTTTGGCGTTAGGGTTAAAATCACTGTCCAAAACCTTTGTAGGAACTCTTTTCCAACCTTTTGGAGTTAGTTACACCAAAAAAAAAAAATCTTAAAATGAAAAAGAAATATTTGGGGTGTTCGGGCTTCCTGAAGGTAATACCCGGGTATTAGGTTATGGGGCTAGGGTAAGGTTTAAGGTTTTTGGCGTTAGGGTTAAAATCACTGTCCAAAACCTTTGTAGGAACTCTTTTCCAACCTTTTGGAGTTAGTTAGACCTAAAAAAAACGAAAAATGAAAAAAAAATGTTTGGGGTGTTCGGGCTTCCTGAAGGTAATACCCGGGTATTAGGTTATGGGGCTAGGGTAAGGTTTAAGGTTTTTGGCGTTAGGGTTAAAATCACTGTCCAAAACCTTTGTAGGAACTCTTTTCCAACCTTTTGGAGTTAGTTAGACCAAAATAAAACAAAAAATGAAAAAAAAATATTTGGGGTGTTCAGGCTTCCTGAAGGTAATACCCGGGTATTAGGTTATGGGGCTAGGGTAAGGTTTTTGGCGTTAGGGTTAAAATCACTGTCCAAAACCTTTGTAGGAACTCCTTTCCAACCTTTTGGAGTTAGTTAAACCAAAAAAAAAAAGAAAAAGGAACAAGAAATATTTGGGGTGTTCGGGCTTCCTGAAGGTAATACCCGGGTATTAGGTTATGGGGCTAGGGTAAGGTTTAAGGTTTTTGGCGTTATGGTTAAAATCACTGTCCAAAACCTTTGTAGGAACTCTTTTCCAACCTTTTGGAGTTAGTTAGACCGAAAAGAAATCCAAAATAAAAAAATATATTTGGGGTGTTCGGGCTTCCTGAAGGTAATACCCAGGTATCAGGGTAATCAGGCTAGGGTCAGGTTTAAGGTTTTTGGCGTTAGGGTTAAAATCCCTGTCCAAAACCTTTGTAGGAACTCTTTTCCAACCTTTTGGAGTTAGTTACACCAAAAATGAACAAAAAATGAAAAAAAAATATTTGGGGTGTTCGGTCTTCCTGAAGATATTAGATTATGGGGCTATGGAAAGGTTTAAGGTTTTTGGCATTATGGTTAAAATCACTGTCCAAAACATTTATTTACTTGCTTATTTAGTTATTTACTCATTTATTTATTATTTCTATTACTATTACTATTATTATTATTATTATTATTATAATGTGTATATGCATCTACATGTGTATGTATATATATATATATATATATATGTATATGTGTGTGTATGTATGTATATATATATATATATATATATATATATATATATATTTTATTTATTATTATTATAATATTTTTTTTATTGTTGTTTCCATTTGTATTTGTTAACCCTTTTGTGTCTGTGTATATGTGTATGCATGGGCATACATGTATATTTAGATGTTAATATATATACATATATATTTAGTTGTTATGGGTGTTACTTTAATGATGTCTCCTGTTCTGTTATAACTTCCATTACTATCTATAGTCTTTTTTTTTTAACCCATTATTTTAAATTACTTGCTTATTAGGTGTTTGTATGTATTCAGTTATTTTTATATATTTATTTATGTATTTATTTATTTTTATGTACATATCATTTATATTTTGTGAACTGATATAATTATAATTACATATAGTATATATATTGTATATTTTCTATTACTATAGTTATTATTCTATTTTATAGTATGTGTATGTATATTTATATTTATTGTTATATACTTATTAATATTTTTTTATTTATTATTTTGTCTTATTTTATTCATATATTTTCTTGTATCTCAACGATGATTTGAGTAGAGATTGTGATTGCTTTATGTTTAGCTACATTGATGCATCCGATCCAACAAGGCAAGTGGTACAAGGAGTAGCACAGTGGCGTACTTTGCAAGCCAGAGAGGAATGAGTGCAGTTGGTGGTGACTTGGGGAGGGAGGGAGGGATGTTTTGTGTTTTTGTGTTTGTGTTTGTACTGTTTAAAAGAAAAATGGAAATAAAAAATGTTAATCATAAAAAAAAATCACTGTCCAAAACCTTTGTAGGAACTCTTTTCCAACCTTTTGGAGTTAGTTAGACCTAAAAAAAATAAAAAATGAAAAAAAAATGTTTGGGGTGTTCGGGCTTCCTGAAGGTAATACCCAGGTATTAGGTTATGGGGCTAGGGTAAGGTTTAAGGTTTTTGGCGTTAGGGTCAAAATCACTGTCCAAAACCTTTGTAGGAACTCTTTTCCAACGTTTTGGAGTTAGTTAGACCGGAAAGAAATGAAAAATGAAAAAAAAATATTTGGGGTTTTCGGGCTTCCTGAAGGTAATACCCGGGTATTAGGTTATGGGGCTAGGGTAAGGTTTAAGGTTTTTGGCGTTAGGGTTAAAATCACTGTCCAAAATCTTTGTAGGAACTCTTTTCCAACCTTTTAGAGTTAGTTAGACCTAAAAAAAACGAAAAATGAAAAAAAAATGTTTGGGGTGTTCGGGCTTCCTGAAGGTAATACCCGGGTATTAGGTTTTGGGGCTAGGGTAAGTTTTTTTGGCGTTAGGGTTAAAATCACTGTCCAAAACCTTTGTAGGAACTCCTTTCCAACCTTTTGGAGTTAGTTAAACCAAAAAAAAAAGAAAAAGGAACAAGAAATATTTGGGGTGTTCGGTCTTCCTGAAGGTAATACCCGGGTATTAGATTATGGGGCTATGGAAAGGTTTAATGTTTTTGGCGTTAGGGTTAAAATCACTGTCCAAAACCTTTGTAGGAACTCTTTTCCAACCTTTTGGAGTTAGTTAGACCAAAAAAAAAATTGTAAAATGAAAAAGAAATATTTGGGGTGTTCGGGCTTCCTGAAGGTAATACCCGGGTATTAGGTTATGGGGCTAGGGTAAGGTTTAAGGTTTTTGGCGTTAGGGTTAAAATCACTGTCCAAAACCTTTGTAGGAACTCTTTTCCAACCTTTTGGAGTTAGTTAGACCCAAAAAAAATGAAAAATGAAAAAAAAATATTTTGGGGTGTTCGGGCTTCCTGAAGGTAATACCCGGGTATTAGGTTATGGGGCTAGGGTAAGGTTTAAGGTTTTTGGCGTTAGGGTTAAAATCACTGTCCAAAACCTTTGTAGGAACTCTTTTCCAACCTTTTGGAGTTAGTTACACCAAAAATGAACGAAAAATGAAAAAAAAATATTTGGGGTGTTCGGTCTTCCTGAAGGTATTAGATTATGGGGCTATGGAATAGGTTTAATGTTTTTGGCGTTAGGGTTAAAATCACTGTCCAAAACCTTTTTAGGAACTCTTTTCCAACCTTTTGGAGTTAGTTAGACCTAAAAAAAATTGTAAAATGAAAAAGAAATATTTGGGGTGTTTGGGCTTCCTGAAGGCAATACCCAGGTATTAGGTTATTGGGCTAGGGAAAGGTTTAAGGTTTTTGGCGTGAGGGTTAAAATCACTGTCCAAAACCTTTGTAGGAACTCTTTTCCAACCTTTTGGAGTTAGTTAGACCAAAATAAAATGAAAAATGAAAAAAAATATATTTGGGGTTTTCGGGCTTTCTGAAGGTAACACCCGGGTATTAGGTTTTGGGGCTAGGGTAAGGTTTAAGTTTTTTGGCGTTAGGGTTAAAATCACTGTCCAAAACCTTTGTAGGAACTTCTTTCCAACCTTTTGGAGTTAGTTAAACCAAAAAAAAAATTGTAAAATGAAAAAGAAATATTTGGGGTGTTTGGGCTTCCTGAAGGTAATACCCAGGTATTAGGTTATGGGGCTTTGGTAAGGTTTAAGGTTTTTGGCATTATGGTTAAAATCACTGTCCAAAACATTTATTTACTTGCTTATTTAGTTATTTACTCATTTATTTATTATTTCTATTACTATTACTATTATTATTATTATTATTATAATGTGTATATGCATCTACATGTGTATGTATATATATATATATATATATATATATGTATATGTGTGTGTATGTATGTATATATATATATATATTTTATTTATTATTATTATTATTTTTTTTTTATTGTTGTTTCCATTTGTATTTGTTAACCCTTTTGTGTCTGTGTATATGTGTATGCATGGGCATACATGTATATTTAGATGTTAATATATATACATATATATTTAGTTGTTATGGGTGTTACTTTAATGATGTCTCCTGTTCTGTTATAACTTCCATTACTATCTATAGTCTTTTTTTTTTAACCCATTATTTTAAATTACTTGCTTATTAGGTGTTTGTATGTATTCAGTTATTTTTATATATTTATTTATGTATTTATTTATTTTTATGTACATATCATTTATATTTTGTGAACTGATATAATTATAATTACATATAGTATATATATTGTATATTTTCTATTACTATAGTTATTATTCTATTTTATAGTATGTGTATGTATATTTATATTTATTGTTATATACTTATTAATATTTTTTTATTTATTATTTTGTCTTATTTTATTCATATATTTTCTTGTATCTCAACGATGATTTGAGTAGAGATTGTGATTGCTTTATGTTTAGCTACATTGATGCATCCGATCCAACAAGGCAAGTGGTACAAGGAGTAGCACAGTGGCGTACTTTGCAAGCCAGAGAGGAATGAGTGCAGTTGGTGGTGACTTGGGGAGGGAGGGAGGGATGTTTTGTGTTTTTGTGTTTGTGTTTGTACTGTTTAAAAGAAAAATGGAAATAAAAAATGTTAATCATAAAAAAAAATCACTGTCCAAAACCTTTGTAGGAACTCTTTTCCAACCTTTTGGAGTTAGTTAGACCTAAAAAAAATAAAAAATGAAAAAAAAATGTTTGGGGTGTTCGGGCTTCCTGAAGGTAATACCCAGGTATTAGGTTATGGGGCTAGGGTAAGGTTTAAGGTTTTTGGCGTTAGGGTCAAAATCACTGTCCAAAACCTTTGTAGGAACTCTTTTCCAATGTTTTGGAGTTAGTTAGACCGGAAAGAAATGAAAAATGAAAAAAAAATATTTGGGGTTTTCGGGCTTTCTGAAGGTAATACCCGGGTATTAGGTTACGGGGCTAGGGTAAGGTTTAAGGTTTTTGGCGTTAGGGTTAAAATCCCTGTCCAAAATCTTTGTAGGAACTCTTTTCCAACCTTTTAGAGTTAGTTAGACCTAAAAAAAACGAAAAATGAAAAAAAAATGTTTGGGGTGTTCGGGCTTCCTGAAGGTAATACCCGGGTATTAGGTTTTGGGGCTAGGGTAAGGTTTTTGGCGTTAGGGTTAAAATCACTGTCCAAAACCTTTGTAGGAACTCCTTTCCAACCTTTTGGAGTTAGTTAAACCAAAAAAAAAAGAAAAAGGAACAAGAAATATTTGGGGTGTTCGGTCTTCCTGAAGGTAATACCCGGGTATTAGATTATGGGGCTATGGAAAGGTTTAATGTTTTTGGCGTTAGGGTTAAAATCACTGTCCAAAACCTTTTTAGGAACATGTTTCCAACCTTTTGGAGTAAGTTAAACGAAAAAAAAATTGTAAAATGAAAAAGAAATATTTGGGGTGTTTGGGCTTCCTGAAGGTAATACCCGGGTATAAGGTTATGGGGCTAGGGTAAGATTTAAGGTTTTTGGCGTTAGGTTTAAAATCACTGTCCAAAACCTTTGTAGGAACTCTTTTCCAACCTTTTGGAGTTAGTTAGACCCAAAAAAAATGAAAAATGAAAAATAAAATATTTTGGGTTTTGGGCTTCCTGAAGGTAATACCCGGGTATTAGGTTTTGGGGCTAGGGTAAGGTTTAAGGTTTTTGGCGTTAGGGTTAAAATCACTGTCCAAAACCTTTGTAGGAACTCTTTTCCAACCTTTTGGAGTTAGTTACACCAAAAATGAACGAAAAATGAAAAAAAAATATTTGGGGTGTTCGGTCTTCCTGAAGGTATTAGATTATGGGGCTATGGAAAGGTTTAATGTTTTTGGCGTTAGGGTTAAAATCACTGTCCAAAACCTTTTTAGGAACATGTTTCAGACCTTATGGAGTTAGTTAGACCTAAAAAAAATTGTAAAATGAAAAAGAAATATTTGGGGTGTTTGGGCTTCCTGAAGGCAATACCCAGGTATTAGGTTATTGGGCTAGGGAAAGGTTTAAGGTTTTTGGCGTGAGGGTTAAAATCACTGTCCAAAACCTTTGTAGGAACTCTTTTCCAACCTTTTGGAGTTAGTTAGACCAAAATAAAATGAAAAATGAAAAAAAGAATATTTGGGGTTTTCGGGCTTTCTGAAGGTAACACCCGGGTATTAGGTTTTGGGGCTAGGGTAAGGTTTAAGTTTTTTGGCGTTAGGGTTAAAATCACTGTCCAAAACCTTTGTAGGAACTTCTTTCCAACCTTTTGGAGTTAGTTAAACCAAAAAAAAAATTGTAAAATGAAAAAGAAATATTTGGGGTGTTCGGGCTTCCTGAAGGTAATACCCAGGTATTAGGTTATGGGGCTTTGGTAAGGTTTAAGGTTTTTGGCATTATGGTTAAAATCACTGTCCAAAACATTTATTTACTTGCTTATTTAGTTATTTACTCATTTATTTATTATTTCTATTACTATTACTATTATTATTATTATTATTATAATGTGTATATGCATCTACATGTGTATGTATATATATATATATATATATATATGTATATGTGTGTGTATGTATGTATATATATATATATATTTTATTTATTATTATTATAATATTTTTTTTATTGTTGTTTCCATTTGTATTTGTTAACCCTTTTGTGTCTGTGTATATGTGTATGCATGGGCATACATGTATATTTAGATGTTAATATATATACATATATATTTAGTTGTTATGGGTGTTACTTTAATGATGTCTCCTGTTCTGTTATAACTTCCATTACTATCTATAGTCTTTTTTTTTTAACCCATTATTTTAAATTACTTGCTTATTAGGTGTTTGTATGTATTCAGTTATTTTTATATATTTATTTATGTATTTATTTATTTTTATGTACATATCATTTATATTTTGTGAACTGATATAATTATAATTACATATAGTATATATATTGTATATTTTCTATTACTATAGTTATTATTCTATTTTATAGTATGTGTATGTATATTTATATTTATTGTTATATACTTATTAATATTTTTTTATTTATTATTTTGTCTTATTTTATTCATATATTTTCTTGTATCTCAACGATGATTTGAGTAGAGATTGTGATTGCTTTATGTTTAGCTACATTGATGCATCCGATCCAACAAGGCAAGTGGTACAAGGAGTAGCACAGTGGCGTACTTTGCAAGCCAGAGAGGAATGAGTGCAGTTGGTGGTGACTTGGGGAGGGAGGGAGGGATGTTTTGTGTTTTTGTGTTTGTGTTTGTACTGTTTAAAAGAAAAATGGAAATAAAAAATGTTAATCATAAAAAAAAATCACTGTCCAAAACCTTTGTAGGAACTCTTTTCCAACCTTTTGGAGTTAGTTAGACCTAAAAAAAATAAAAAATGAAAAAAAAATGTTTGGGGTGTTCGGGCTTCCTGAAGGTAATACCCAGGTATTAGGTTATGGGGCTAGGGTAAGGTTTAAGGTTTTTGGCGTTAGGGTTAAAATCACTGTCCAAAACCTTTGTAGGAACTCTTTTCCAACCTTTTGGAGTTAGTTAGACCGGAAAGAAATGAAAAATGAAAAAAAAATATTTGGGGTTTTCGGGCTTTCTGAAGGTAATACCCGGGTATTAGGTTACGGGGCTAGGGTAAGGTTTAAGGTTTTTGGCGTTAGGGTTAAAATCACTGTCCAAAACCTTTGTAGGAACTCTTTTCCAACCTTTTGGAGTTAGTTAGACCTAAAAAAAACGAAAAATGAAAAAAAAATATTTGGGGTGTTCGGGCTTCCTGAAGGTAATACCCGGGTATTAGGTTATGGGGCTAGGGTAAGGTTTTTGGCGTTAGGGTTAAAATCACTGTCCAAAACCTTTGTAGGAACTCCTTTCCAACCTTTTGGAGTTAGTTAAACCAAAAAAAAAAGAAAAAGGAACAAGAAATATTTGGGGTGTTCGGTCTTCCTGAAGGTAATACCCGGGTATTAGGTTATGGGGCTAGGGTAAGGTTTCAGGTTTTTGGAGTTAGGGTTAAAATCACTGTCCAAAACCTTTGTAGGAACTCCTTTCCAACCTTTTGGAGTTAGTTAAACCAAAAAAAAAAGAAAAAGGAACAAGAAATATTTGGGGTGTTCGGTCTTCCTGAAGGTAATACCCGGGTATTAGGTTATGGGGCTAGGGTAAGGTTTAAATGTTTTTGGAGTTAGGGTTAAAATCACTGTCCAAAACCTTTGTAGGAACTCTTTTCCAACCTTTTGGAGTTAGTTAGACCGAAAAGAAGTCAAAAATAAAAAAACATATTTTGGGTGTTCGGGCTTCCTGAATGTAATACCCAGGTATCAGGGTAATCAGGCTAGGGTCAGGTTTAAGGTTTTTGGCGTAAGGGTTAAAATCACTGTCCAAAACCTTTGTAGGAACTCTTTTCCAACCTTTTGGAGTTAGATACACCAAAAATGAACAAAAAATGAAAAAAAAATATTTGGGGTGTTCGGTCTTCCTGAAGGTAATACCCAGGTATTAGGTTATGGGGCTAGGGTAAGGTTTAAGGTTTTTGGCGTTAGGGTCAAAATCACTGTCCAAAACCTTTGTAGGAACTCTTTTCCAACCTTTTGGAGTTAGTTAGACCAAAAAAAAATGAAAAATGAAAAAAAAATATTTGGGGTGTTCGGGCTTCCTGAAGGTAATACCCGGGTATTAGGTTACGGGGCTAGGGTAAGGTTTAAGGTTTTTGGCGTTAGGGTTAAAATCCCTGTCCAAAATCTTTGTAGGAACTCTTTTCCAACCTTTTAGAGTTAGTTAGACCTAAAAAAAACGAAAAATGAAAAATAAATGTTTGGGGTGTTCAGGCTTCCTGAAGGTAATACCCGGGTATTAGGTTACGGGGCTAGGGTAAGGTTTAAGGTTTTTGGCATTAGGGTTAAAATCCCTGTCCAAAACCTTTGTAGGAACTCTTTTCCAACCTTTTGGAGTTAGTTAGACCAAAATAAAACAAAAAATGAAAAAAAAATATTTGGGATGTTCGGTCTTCCTGAAGGTAATACCCGGGTATTAGGTTATGGGGCTAGGGTAAGGTTTTTGGCGTTAGGGTTAAAATCACTGTCCAAAACCTTTGTAGGAACTCTTTTCCAACCTTTTGGAGTTAGTTACACCAAAAAAAAAATTGTAAAATGAAAAAGAAATATTTGGGCTTCCTGAAGGTAATACTCGGGTATTAGGTTATGGGGCTAGTGAAAGGTTTCAGGTTTTTGGCGTAAGGGTTAAAATCACTGTCCAAAACCTTTGTAGGAACTCTTTTCCAACCTTTTGGAGTTAGTTAGACCAGAAAAAAAATGAAAAATGAAAAAAAAATATTTGGGGTTTTCGGGCTTCCTGAAGGTAATACCCGGGTATTAGGTTATGGGGCTAGGGTAAGGTTTAAGGTTTTTGGCATTAGGGTTAAAATCACTGTCCAAAACCTTTGTAGGAACTCTTTTCCAACCTTTTGGAGTTAGTTACACCAAAAAAAAAATTGTAAAATGAAAAAGAAATATTTGGGGTGTTCGGGCTTCCTGAAGGTAATACCCGGGTATTAGGTTATGGGGCTTGGGTAAGGTTTAAGGTTTTTGGCGTTAGGGTTAAAATCACTGTCCAAAACCTTTGTAGGAACTCTTTTCCAACCTTTTGGAGTTAGTTAGACCTAAAAAAAATGAAAAATGAAAAAAAAATATTTGGGGTTTTCGGGCTTCCTGAAGGTAATACCCGGGTATTAGGTTATGGGGCTAGGGTAAGGTTTAAGGTTTTTGGCGTTAGGGTTAAAATCACTGTCCAAAACCTTTGTAGGAACTCTTTTCCAACCTTTTGGAGTTAGTTAGACCAAAAAAAACGAAAAATGAAAAAGAAATATTTGGGGTTTTCGGGCTTTCTGAAGGTAATACCCGGGTATTAGGTAATGGGGCTAAGGTTTAAGGTTTTTGGCGTTAGGGTTAAAATCACTGTCCAAAACCTTTGTAGGAACTCTTTCCAACCTTTTGGAGTTAGTTAACCAAAAAAAAAATTGTAAAATGAAAAAGAAATATTTGGGGTGTTCGGGCTTCCTGAAGGTAATACCCGGGTATTAGGTTATGGGGCTTTGGTAAGGTTTAAGGTTTTTGGCGTTAGGGTTAAAATCACTGTCCAAAACCTTTGTAGGAACTCTTTTCCAACCTTTTGGAGTTAGTTAGACCAAAATAAAACAAAAAATGAAAAAAAAATATTTGGGATGTTCGGTCTTCCTGAAGGTAATACCTGGGTATTAGGTTATGGGGCTAGGGTAATGTTTAAGGTTTTTGGCGTTAGGGTTAAAATCAATGTCCAAAACCTTTGTATGAACTCTTTTCCAACCTTTTGGAGTTAGTTAGACCAAAATAAAACAAAAAATGAAAAAAAAAATATTTGGGGTGTTCGGTCTTCCTGAAGGTAATACCCGGGTATTAGGTTATGGGGCTAGGGTAAGGTTTTTGGCGTTAGGGTTAAAATCACTGTCCAAAACCTTTGTAGGAACTCTTTTCCAACCTTTTGGAGTTAGTTACACCAAAAAAAAATTTGTAAAATGAACAAGAAATATTTGGGGTGTTCGGTCTTCCTGAAGGTAATACCCGGGTATTAGGTCATGGGGCTGGTGAAAGGTTTAGGGTTTTTGGCGTTAGGGTTAAAATCACTGTCCAAAACCTTTGTAGGAACTCTTTTCCAACCTTTTGGAGTTAGTTAGACCAGAAAAGAAATCAAAAATAAAAAAACATATTTGGGGTGTTCGGGCTTCCTGAAGGTAATACTCAGATATCAGGGTAATCAGGCTAGGGTCAGGTTTAAGGTTTTTGGCGTTAGGGTTAAAATCCCTGTCCAAAACCTTTGTAGGAACTCTTTTCCAACCTTTTGGAGTTAGTTAGACCAAAATAAAACAAAAAATGAAAAAAAAATATTTGGGGTGTTCGGTCTTCCTGAAGGTAATACCCGGGTATAAGGTTATGGGGCTAGGGTAAGGTTTTTGGCGTTAGGGTTAAAATCACTGTCCAAAACCTTTGTAGGAACTCTTTTCCAACCTTTTGGAGTTAGTTACACCAAAAAAAAAATTGTAAAATGAAAAAGAAATATTTGGGGTGTTCAGGCTTCCTGAAGGTAATACCCGGGTATTAGGTTATGGGGCTAGTGAAAGGTTTAAGGTTTTTGGCGTTATGGTTAAAATCACTGTCCAAAACCTTTGTAGGAACTCTTTTCCAACCTTTTGGAGTTAGTTAGACCAAAATAAAACAAAAAATGAAAAAAAAATATTTGGGGTGTTCGGGCTTCCTGAAGGTAATACCCGGGTATTAGGTTATGGGGCTAGGGTAAGTTTTTTGGCGTTAGGGTTAAAATCACTGTCCAAAACCTTTGTAGGAACTCTTTTCCAACCTTTTGGAGTTAGTTACACCAAAAAAAAATTTGTAAAATGAACAAGAAATATTTGGGGTGTTCGGTCTTCCTGAAGGTCATACCCGGGTATTAGGTTATGGGGCTAGTGAAAGGTTTAAGGTTTTTGGCGTTAGGGTTAAAATCACTGTCCAAAACCTTTGTAGGAACTCTTTTCCAACCTTTTGGAGTTAGTTAGACCAGAAAAAAATGAAAAATGAAAAAAAAAATATTTGGGGTTTTCGGTCTTTCTTAAGGTAACACCCGGGTATTAGGTTTTGGGGCTAGGGTAAGGTTTAAGGTTTTTGGCGTTAGGGTTAAAATCACTGTCCAAAACCTTTGTAGGAACTCCTTTCCAACCTTTTGGAGTTAGTTAAACCAAAAAAAAAATTGAAATATGAAAAAGAAATATTTGGGGTGTTCGGGCTTCCTGAAGGTAATACCCAGGTATTAGGTTATGGGGCTTTGGTAAGGTTTAAGGTTTTTGGCAATATGGTTAAAATCACTGTCCAAAACCTTTGTAGGAACTTTTTTCCAACCTTTTGGAGTTAGTTAGACCAAAATAAAACAAAAAATGAAAAAAAAATATTTGGGGTGTTCGGTCTTCCTGAAGGTAATACCCGGGTATTAGGTTATGGGGCTAGGGTAAGGTTTTTGGCGTTAGGGTTAAAATCACTGTCCAAAACCTTTGTAGGAACTCTTTTCCAACCTTTTGGAGTTAGTTACACCAAAAAAAAATTGTAAAATGAAAAAGAAATATTTGGGGTGTTCGGGCTTCCTGAAGGTAATAGCCGGGTATTAGGTTATGGGGCTAGTGAAAGGTTTAAGGTTTTTGGCGTTAGGGTTAAAATCACTGTCCAAAACCTTTGTAGGAACTCTTTTCCAACCTTTTGGAGTCAGTTAGACCAAAATAAAACAAAAAATGAAAAAAAAATATTTGGGATGTTCGGTCTTCCTGAAGGTAATACCCGGGTATTAGGTTATGGGGCTAGGGTAAGGTTTTTGGCGTTAGGGTTAAAATCACTGTCCAAAACCTTTGTAGGAACTCTTTTCCAACCTTTTGGAGTTAGTTACACCAAAAAAAAAATTGTAAAATGAAAAAGAAATATTTGGGGTGTTCGGGCTTCCTGAAGGTATGAGGTTATGGGGCTAGGGTAAGGTTTAAGGTTTTTGGCGTTAGGGTTAAAATCACTGTCCAAAACCTTTGTAGGAACTCTTTTCCAACGTTTTGGAGTTAGTTAGACCAAAATAAAACAAAAAATGAAAAAAAAATATTTGGGGTGTTCGGTCTTCCTGAAGGTAATACCCGGGTATTAGGTTATGGGGCTAGGGTAAGGTTTTTGGCGTGAGGGTTAAAATCACTGTCCAAAACCTTTGTAGGAACTCCTTTCCAACCTTTTGGAGTTAGTTAAACCAAAAAAAAAAAGAAAAAGGAACAAGAAATATTTAGGGTGTTCGGGCTTCCTGAAGGTAATACCCGGGTATTAGGTAATGGGGCTAGGGTAAGGTTTAAATGTTTTTGGAGTTAGGGTTAAAATCACTGTCCAAAACCTTTGTAGGAACTCTTTTCCAACCTTTTGGAGTTAGTTAGACCAAAATAAAACAAAAAATGAAAAAAAAATATTTGGGGTGTTCGGTCTTCCTGAAGGTATTAGATTATGGGGCTATGGAAAGGTTTAATGTTTTTGGCGTTAGGGTTAAAATCACTGTCCAAAACCTTTGTAGGAACTCTTTTCCAACCTTATGGAGTTAGTTAGACCTAAAAAAAATTGTAAAATGAAAAAGAAATATTTGGGGTGTTTGGGCTTCCTGAAGGCAATACCCAGGTATTAGGTTATGGGGCTAGGGTAAGGTTTAAGGTTTTTGGGGTTAGGGTTAAAATCACTGTCCAAAACATTTATTTACTTGCTTATTAGGGCCCGAGCGTAGCTGCTAAGCTAAGCTAACCTTTGTAGGAACTCTTTTCCAACCTTTTGGAGTTAGTTACACCAAAAATAAACGAAAAATTAAAAAAAATATATTTGGGGTGTTCGGTCTTCCTGAAGGTATTAGATTATGGGGCTATGGAAAGGTTTAATGTTTTTTTTGCGTTAGGGTTAAAATCACTGTCCAAAACCTTTGTAGGAACTCTTTTCCAACCTTTTGGAGTTAGTTAGACCAAAATAAAATGAAAAATGAAAAAAAAAATATTTGGGGTTTTCGGGCTTTCTGAAGGTAACACCCGGGTATTAGGTTTTGGGGCTAGGGTAAGGTTTAAGTTTTTTGGGGTTAGGGTTAAAATCACTGTCCAAAACATTTATTTACTTGCTTATTAGGGCCCGAGCGTAGCTGCTAAGCAGCTGCGAGAGCCCTATTATTCCCCAAGTGGTTTTTCTTTGTTTCTTTAGGGCCCGAGCGTAGCTGCTAAGCAGCTGCGAGAGCCCTATTATTCCCCAAGTGGTTTTTCTTTGTTTCTTTCTTTCTTCTTTTTCCTCCCCTTTGAACTGGAAAATGGCCCACTTCCCACTGGCGAAAACTCATGAAATTTGGCAGGATGACCGGGCCTGGTGAAAAATTTGATATTCCGAAGTCGCCCAAACAAGAAAATGCAAAATGGCTCCATAGCGCCCCCTAAGGTGAAAATTCACACTATTGACTGTCACGCCTTTACGCTTTGTCAAAATGACACAAAAATTGACACACATATGTATCTCAATAAGATCTACAAAAAAGTCAGTGCGGGCGTATCTGTCAAATGTACGGTTGAAGGGTTATTCCGCATTTTTTGCCGATCCGCACACATTGGAATTTCGCTAACTCCTCCGAAGGCTTTCTTTCCACCGGCACCACATTTGCTCAGGCCAATCTACACCCCATGGCCATTAAAAGTTATTCAAATCATGACGCTGCACCCCACGGTTTAGGTTCTAGGGGGCGCCATAGATAACCCTAAAATCCACATATTTAAAAGTCTTATAACTTTTTATTTTTGCCCTCACTGGCCTCCAAGTTTTCTAGGATGATGCAATGTCCAGCCATCAACACATTTGTGAAGGAATTTTTACTCCCCAAAAGAGCGCCCCCCATGGCCGGAGAAAAAAGTCAATTAGGGCCCGAGCGTAGCTGCTAAGCAGCTGCGAGAGCCCTCTTGTTCCTGCATGTTTCCTTCTTTTGTTAGGGCCCGAGCGTAGCTGCTAAGCAGCTGCGAGAGCCCTCTTGTTCCTGATGGATTCTTCTTTCGTTATTTTTCCTCCGCTTTAAACTGGAAAATGGCCCACTTCCCACTGGCGAAAACTCAGGAAATTTGGCAGGACGACCGGGCCTGGTGAAAAATTTGATATTCTGAAGTCGTCCAAACAAAAAAATGAAAAATGGCTCCATAGCGCCCCCTATGGTGAAAACTCACCTGATGCCTGTCCGCTTTGTCAAAATGACACAAAATTTGACACACATGTGTATCTCAATAAGATCTATGAAAAAGTCAGTGCGGGCGTATCTGCCAAATGTACGGTTAAAGGGCTATTTCGCTTTTTTTGCCGATCCGCACACATTGGAATTTCGCTAACTCCTCCGAAGGCTTTCGTTCCACCGGCACCACATTTGCTCAGGCCAATCTACACCCCATGGCCATTAAAAGTTGTACAAATCATGATGCTGCACCCCACGGTTTACTTTCTAGGGGGCGCCAAAGATAACACAAAAATCCACATTTTTAAAAGTCTTATAACTTTTTATTTTTGTCCTCACTGGCCTCCAAGTTTTCTAGGATGATGCAATGTCCAGCCATCAACACATTTGTGAAGGAATTTTTACTCCCCAAAAGAGCGCCCCCCCATGGCAGGAGAAAAAAGTCCATTTTTTCTTGTCTCCTAAGGTAAAAATACACATTGTTGAGTGTCACGCCTATACACTTTGTCATATTGACACACAATTTGACAATCACGTGTATCTCAATAAGATCTACAAAAAAGTCAATAGGCACGTATCTGTCAAATGTATGGTTAAAGGGCTATTTCGCATTTTTTGCCGATTCGCACACATTGGAATGTGGCTATCTCCTCCTAAGGCTTTCGTCCCACCGATACCAAATTTGCTCAGGGCAATCTACACCCCATGGCCATTCAAAGTTGTAAAAATCATGACGCTGCATCCCACGGTTTACGTTCTAGGGGGCGCCAAAGATGACCCAAAAATCCACATTCTTAAAAGTCATTTTGGCCACTGCAGGAGTACAGAGTACTGCAGTTCTAGGGGGCGCCAAAGATGACCCAAAAATCCACATTCTTATAAGTCTTTTTGGCCACTGCAGGAGTACAGAGTACTGCCGGACACACACACACACACACACACACACACACACACACACACTCAGAGTCTGTTTTTTAGCACCTGCAAAAACATGCTGTTTACATATTTGACAAGAATGCAGAGGCTTCCTTTTGCCCCTGAAAAAAATCAAATTTCAAACACAACTTGACTGTTCATTTCTCCAAAAGACAACCATGAAGCTCCATCCAAACCTGAAGCAGATAGTTGGTGCATGTGTACAGTAACCTGAGGAGAGTGAGGTGACTACTTCTGAGGAGAACATGAGCAGTGAAGATTCACCTTGGAGCTAGAACAGGGACGTGCACATGATTATACAGGGGCAGGGGCTCAAGTTTTTTCCAGTCATTTATACAATATGGAAATTAATGTGAAATTAAACCACAAATATGTGTGATGAACTGTTTTTAAAACTTAAACTTCAAATAAAAATTGTAAACTTCAAAACATATGCAAATTTTTAACAAAGAACATAGTAATTTACCTCTATTTACATCAAAATGCAGGCAATGGCCCAGGTGTTCTTTGTAAAATTATTTACAAAACACTGTATAGTCTCACAAATGTCACTTTTTATTTATGCCACTACAAAAAAACATGATGTAAATGATGCATGATGTAAAACATGATGTAAAAAACTTGTGTAGATCCTCCTCTATGTCAGTCCATGTGTAATTTTTCCATAATTCTTTGTTTTTTGCAGCATTTTTGTTAGTGTAACTGCAGATTGTGCTGACAGTGTCTATGGCAAAAAAAAAAAAAAAACTGAAAATGCCTCAACATGAACCCCTGGTGGTCTCTGAGGGTGAAACCTGCTAACTGCTGCAGCTCTGTCAGCTTCAGTCTCCCATGCAGAGCTCTGAGCGCATGTGTGGCTCTGCACCCTTAGCAGCGTTGCTAACTCCTCAGTAAGGAAAGCCTGCTTCATGTCAGAGTCTCTAAACTCCAGAAGAAGTCGATAAAAGTCACTTTCTTTCTAAAAAAGTCGTTAGGGGGTCTGAAAAGTCATTGAATCTAACAACAAAGTCGCTAGGTTTGCAACTACGTGTCCCAGACTGCATCCCTGCTGAGAGTCCCTCCCTCCCTTCTCATATTGCAGGAAGAACGTAAGCGCCCGCCCCTTGTCAATCAGTCACCATATAATTTTGGATTGGTTGTTGTGGTGAAGTTTTCCACCAATAGGAGAGATGTTGTGGTGTGTTTTTTTTTTTCCTTTGGCAAGCCTTTTCCGCCTGTAAGACCTGTCGCTAATGTCTGCATGCTATGTTTTCCTGTCTCATACAGCGCGATCGAGCGCCGAACGTGATCAAAATAAGCAGAAAACAAGTATCGCGGACATAATTTATCATAACTCTGGTTTTATTTGGCCTATCAACACAATTTAAAAACTGGTATATAGGTTGAGGTCCTCAATTTGAGATAAGTTGAAACGGAGAGTCAACGAGGCTCCGTCTTGCAGCTACATCCGGTTAAATATGTCATGTGACTTGAACGCACACACACACACACACACACACACACACACACACACACACACACACACGCACACACACACACTCAGAGTCTGGTTTTTAGCACCTGCAAAAACATGCTATTTACATATTTGACAAGAATGCAGAGGCTCCTTTTGCCCCTGAAAAAAATCAAATTTCAAACACAACTTGACTGGTCATTTCTCCAAAAGACAACCATGAAGCTCCATCCAAACCTGAAGCAGGCAGTTGGTGCATGTGTACAGTAACCTGAGGGGAGTGAGGTGACTGCTTCTGAGGAGAACATGAGCAGTGAAGATTCACCTTAGAGCTAGAACAGAGACGTGCACATGATTATACAGGGGCAGGGGCTCAAGTTTTTTCCAGTTGTTTATACAATATGGAAATTAATGTGAAATTAAAAAACAAAGTATTAATAGAAAGGTAATGACTGTCCTGTGTAGGTGACAGTGATATCCAATAGGCTAGGCACTCACGAGGCTGGCTGTGGCAAGTGTAAGTGAAAGCAACACGCACTGGCAGGAAGAACAGCAAACGCCGATGAAGGAAAAGGGTCTTTGCAGTGATGGGCGTTACCAGAGAGGGCGATGGCCAGAGGACACAAATGGGACGGGGAGGCAGCGCGTTGGGGGGGGGACGCGACACAGCTCGGGCCCGCCAGTGCCCCAACGGGGTCCTAGTTATTATTAGGGCCCGAGCGTAGCTGCTAAGCAGCTGCGAGAGCCCTATTATTCCCCAAGTGGTTTTTCTTTGTTTCTTTCTTAGGGCCCGAGCGTAGCTGCTAAGCAGCTGTGAGAGCCCTCTTGTTCCTGCATGTTTCCTTCTTTTGTTATTATTATTATTTTTCCTCCCCTTTGAACTGGAAAATGGCCCACTTCCCACTGGCGAAAACTCATGAAATTTGGCAGGACGACCGGGCCTGGTGAAAAATTTGATATTCCGAAGTCGCCCAAACAAGAAAATGCAAAATGGCTCCATAGCGCCCCCTAAGGTGAAAATTCACACTATTGACTGTCACGCGTGTACGCTTTGTCAAAATGACACAAAAATTGACACACACATGTATCTCAATAAGATCTACAAAAAAGTCAGTGCGGGCGTATCTGTCAAATGTACGGTTAAAGGGTTATTTCGCATTTTTTGCCGATCCGCACACATTGGAATTTCGCTAACTCCTCCGAAGGCTTTCGTTCCACCGGCACCACATTTGCTCAGGCCAATCTACACCCCATGGCCATTAAAAGTTATTCAAATCATGAGGCTGCACCCCACGGTTTAGGTTGTAGGGGGCGCCAAAGATAACCCTAAGATCCACATATTTAAAAGTCTTATAACTTTTTATTTTTGCCCTCACTGGCCTCCAAGTTTTCTAGGATGATGCAATGTCCAGCCATCAACACATTTGTGAAGGAATTTTTACTCCCCAAAAGAGCGCCCCCCCATGGCAGGAGAAAAAAGTCCATTTTTTCTTGTCCCCTAAGGTGAAAATACACATTGTTGAGTGTAACACCTGTACGCTTTGGCAAAATGACACAAAAGTTGACACACACATGTATCTCAATAAGATCTACGAAAAAGTCAATGCGCGCGTATCTGTCAAATGTACGGTTAAAGGGTTATTCCGCATTTTTTGCCGATGCGCACACATTGGAATTTCGCTAACTCCTCCGAAGGCTTTCGTTCCACCGGCACCACATTTGCTCAGGCCAATCTACACCCCATGGCCATTAAAAGTTATTCAAATCATGACGCTGCACCCCACGGTTTAGGTTCTAGGGGGCGCCAAAGATAACCCTAAAATCCACATATTTAAAAGTCTTATAACTTTTTATTTTTGTCCTCACTGGCCTCCAAGTTTTCTAGGATGATGCAATGTCCAGCCATCAACACATTTGTGAAGGAATTTTTACTCCCCAAAAGAGCGCCCCCCCATGGCAGGAGAAAAAAGTCAATTTTTTCTTGTCCCCTAAGGTGGAAATTCACACTATTGACTGTCACGCCTGTACGCTTTATCATATTGACACAAAAATTGACACACATATGTATCTCAATAAGATCTACAAAAAAGTCAATTCGCGCGTATCTGTCAAATGTATGGTTAAAGGGCTATTTTGCATTTTTTGCCGATTCGCACACATTGGAATGTGGCTAACTCCTCCTAAGGCTTTCGTCCCACTGACACCAAATTTGCTCAGGCCAATCTACACCCCATGGCCATTCAAAGTTGTAAAAATCATGACGCTGCACCCCACGGTTTACGTTCTAGGGGGCGCCAAAGATGACCCAAAAATCCACATTCTTAAAGGAATCCACATCCCCCCCCCAGGCAGGAGAAAAAGTCAAGTTAACCCTGCCCATCGCTCAATGGCTCAATCGCATCGCTCTCCAGGCAACACCGTAAGGAGGAGCAACCTGCCATTTCGATATATCATAGCTGTGTTTGTGCCCTCACTCATGGTCCAGACTTTTTTACATAGGACATGAAGTTTGTCTGCAGCGAGTGTTTTGGTAGAAACTGCGCCTCCCATTCATTATAATGGGAAATGACCACAGACAAGTGCGCACACCATCTTTGGACCTTGAGTGTGACGCGATCGGGAGGGGGAGGCGGTCGCGCTGGGGGCGGCGCGACGCGGCTCGGGCCCGACAGTGCCCCACCGGGGCCCTAGTTAGGGCCCGAGCGTAGCTGCTAAGCAGCTGCGAGAGCCCTCTTGTTCCTGATGGATTCTTCTTTCGTTATTTTTCCTCCGCTTTAAACTGGAAAATGGCCCACTTCCCACTGGCGAAAACTCAGGAAATTTGGCAGGAAGACCGGGCCTGGTGAAAAATTCGATATTCTGAAGTCGCCCAAACAATACAATGCAAAATGGCTCCATAGCGCCCCCTAAGGTGAAAATTCACATGCGGGCTGTACGCTTTGTCAAAATGACACAAAAATTGACACACACATGTATCTCAATAAGATCTACAAAAAAGTCAGTGCGGGCGTATCTGTCAAATGTACGGTTAAAGGGTTATTTCGCATTTTTTGCAGATCTGCACACATTGGAATTTCGCTAACTCCTCCGAAGGCTTTCGTTCCACCGGCACCACATTTGCGCAGGCCAATCTACCCCCCATGGCCATTAAAAGTTGTACAAATCATCTTGCTGCACCCCACGGTTTAGGTTCTAGGGGGCGCCAAAGATAACCCAAAAATCCAAAGTGTTAAAAGTCTTATAACTTTTTATTTTTCTCCAAACTGGCCTCCAAGTTTTCTAGGATGATGCAATGTCCAGCCATCAACACATCTGTGAACAAATTTTTACTCCCCAAAAGAGCGCCCCCCCATGGCAGGAGAAAAAAGTCCATTTTTTCTTGTCCCGTAAGGTGAAAATACACATTTTTGAGTGTCACCCCTGTACCCTTTGTCATATTGACACAAAATTTGACAATAACGTGTATCTCAATAAGATCTACGAAAAAGTCAAAGGGCACATATCTGTCAAATGTACGGTTAAAGGGCTATTTTGCATTTTTTGCCGATTCGCACACATTGGAATTTCGCTAACTCCTCCGAAGGCTATCTTTCTACCGGCACCAAATTTGCTCAGGCCAATCTACACCCCATGGCCATTAAAAGTTGTACAAATCATGACGCTGCCCTCCACGGTTTAGGTTCTAGGGGGCGCCAAAGATAACCCAAAAATCCACATTCTTAATAGTCTTATAACTTTTTAGTTTTGTCCTCACTGGCCTCTAAGTTTTCTAGGATGATGCAATGTCCAGCCATCAACACATTTGTAAAGGAATTTTTACTCCCGAAAAGAGCGCCCCCCATGGCAGGAGAAAAAAGTCCATTTTTTCTTGTCCCCTAAGGTGAAAAAACACATTGTTGACTGTCACGCCTATACGCTTTGTCAAAATGACACAAAATTTGACACACACGTGTATCTCAATAAGATCTACGAAAAAGTCAATGGGCACGTATCTGTAAAATGTACGGTTAAAGGGCTATTTCGCATTTTTTGCCGATTCGCACACATTGGAATGTGGCTAACTCCTCCTAAGGCTTTCGTCCCACCGACACCAAATTTGCTCAGGCCAATCTACATCCCATGGCCATTCAAAGTTGTAAAAATCATGACGCTGCACCCCACGGTTTATGTTCTAGGGGGCGCCAAAGATGACCCAAATATCCACATTTTTAAAAGTCTTATAACTTTTTATTTTTGTCCTCACTGGCCTCCAAGTTTTCTAGGATGATGCAATGTGCAGCCATCAACACATCTGTGGAGGAATTTTTTCTCCCCAAAAGAGCGCCCCCCCCCCCCCCCCATGGCAGGAGAAAAAGTCAAGTTTTTCCAGCCCATCGCTTAATGGCTCAAACGCATTGCTCTCCCGCTAAAACCAAAAGGAGGAGCAACTTGCCATTTGGATATGTCCTAGCTGTGTTTGTGCCCTCACTCATGGTCCAGAGTTTTTTCAAATAGGACATGTAGTTTGTCTGCAGCGAGCGTTTTGGTAGAAACTGTGCCTCCCATTCAATATAATGGGAAATGACCAAAGACAGGTGCGCACACCATCTTTGGACCTTGACTTTGACGTCACAGTTTGAGATACAAATGTTATTTGACCTCTGACCTTTGGTGGACACCCTAACCTTTCAACCCGCGAAAACGGCGTTTCAATAGCTCTTACGGCTTTCCTACAAATACACTTTGTTCAGCTACTCCTACTGTCCTTTAAGCTCTGCTTCTCAGATCATCAAAGAGTGTGCACGTGTGTAATGAGCGCATATTGAATGTTAATTATGTTAAATATGTTAATTATTAGAAGAAAAAACAACAACAGTCCTTTTGGACAAAATTTCTTTTTATTACAGAATTAGAATAATGGAAGCATAGTCCAAGGAAACCATTCAAGTGATGTCATACCTCATAATTTATTGAGATGTTGGCTAGTCTGGGCATTTCTTCATTCATCAGGTTTCCTGCATGCATACTAACAGAGCACATCAGTAGCAGTGAGTGATAAGTATGAGTGTGTCATTGTGTAAGAAAGAAAGTGGTTTACTTACACATCCATAGAAAATAGGTGGTTGAGCACAGCACGCAAACAAAGCTTTGCCACAACGGTTGAACTTCCCAAGTAGCTGATACCAAGGTCACACAATCATGGTGAGCAAAGGTCAAACCAGGCCAGGCACTCACGAGGCTGGCTGTGGCAAGTGTAAGTGAAAGCAACACGCAATGGCAGGAAGAACAGCAAACACCGATGAAGGAAAAGGGTCTTTGCAGTGATGGGCGTCACCAGAGAGGGCGATGGCCAGAGGGCACGAATGGGACGGGGAGGCGGTCGCGCTGGGGGCGGCGCGACGCAGCTCGGGCCCGCCAGTGCCCCAACGGGGCCCTAGTTTCTTCTTTTTCCTCCCCTTTGAACTGGAAAATGGCCCACTTCCCACTGGTGAAAAGTCATGAAATTTGGCAGGACGACCGGGCCTGGTGAAAAATTCGATATTCTGAAGTCGCCCAAAAAATCAAATGCAAAATGGCTCCATAGCGCCCCCTAAGGTGAAAAATTCACATGATTGAGTGTCACGCCTGTACGCTTTGTCAAAATGACACGAAATTTGACACACACGTGTATCTCAATAAGATCTACAAAAAAGTCAGTGCGGGCGTATCTGTCAAATGTACGGTTAAAGGGCTATTTCGCATTTTTTGCCGATCCGCACACATTGGAATTTCGCTAACTCCTCCGAAGGCTTTCGTTCCACCGGCACCAAATTTGCTCAGGCCAATCTACACCCCATGGCCATTAAAAGTTGTACAAATCATGACGCTGCATCCCACGGTTTACGTTCTAGGGGGCGCCAAAGATAACCCAGAAATCCACATTCTTAAAAGTCGTATAACTTTTTATTTTTGTCCTCACTGGCCTCCAAGTTTTCTAGGATGATGCAATGTCTAGCCATCAACACATTTGTGAAGGAATTTTTACTCCCCAAAAGAGCGCCCCCCCATGGCAGGAGAAAAAAGTCCAGTTTTTCTTCCCCCTAAGGTGAAAATTCACATTATTGAGTGTCACGCCTGTACGCTTTGTCATATTGAAACAAACTTTGACAATCACGTGTTTCTCAATAAGATCTACGAAATAGTCAATGGGCGCGTATCTATAAAATGTACGGTTAAAGGGCTATTTCGCATTTTTGGTCGATTCGCACACATTGGAATGTGGCTAACTCCTCCTAAAGCTTTCGTTCCACTGACACCAAATTTACTCAGGCCAATCTACACCCGATGGCCATTCAAAGTTGTAAAAATCATGACGCTGCACCCCACGGTTTATGTTCTAGGGGGCGCCAAAGATAACCCAAAAATCCACATTCTTAAAAGTCTTATAACTTTTTATTTTTGTCCTCACTGGCCTCCAAGTTTTCTAGGATGATGCAATGTCTAGCCATCAACACATTTGTGAAGGAATTTTTACTCCCCAAAAGAGCGCCCCCCCATGGCAGGAGAAAAAGTCAAGTTTTTCCTGCCCATCGCTCAATGACTCAAACACATCGCTCTCTCGGCAAAACCGAAAGGAGGAGCAACTTGCCATTTGGATATATCCTAGCTGTGTTTGTGCCCTCACTCATGGTCCAGTCCTTTTCAAATAGGACATGTAGTTTGTCTGCGGCGAGCGTTTTGGTAGAAACTGCGCCTCCCATTCATTATAATTGTAAATGACCACAGACAAGTGCGCACACCATCTTTGGACCTTGAGTGTGACGCGATCGGTAGGGAGAGGCGGTCATGTTGGGGGCGGCGCGACACGGCTCGGGCCCGCCAGTGCCCCAACGGGGCCCTAGTTCTTCTTTTTCCTCCCCTTTGAACTGGAAAATGGCCCACTTCCCACTGGCGAAAACTCATGAAATTTGGCAGGACGACCGGGCTTGGTGAAAAATTCGATATTCTGAAGTCGCCCAAACAATAAAATGCAAAATGGCTCCATAGCGCCCCCTAAGGTGGAAATTCACACTATTGACTGTCACGCCTGTACGCTTTGTCATATTGACACAAAAATTGACACACATATGTATCTCAATAAGATCTACAAAAAAGTCAGTGCGGCCGTATCTGTCAAATGTACGGTTAAAGGGTTATTTCGCATTTTTTTCCGATCCGCACACATTGGAATTTCGCTAACTCCTCCGAAGGCTTTCGTTCCACCGGCACCACATTTGCTCAGGCCAATCTACACCCCGTGGCCATTAAAAGTTATCAAAATCATGACGCTGCACCCCAAGGTTTAGGTTCTAGGGGGCGCCAAAGATAACACTAAAATCCACATATTTAAAAGTCTTATAACTTTTTATTTTTGTCCTCACTGGCCTCCAAGTTTTCTAGGATGATGCAATGTCCAGCCATCAACACATTTGTGAAGGAATTTTTACTCCCCAAAAGAGCGCCCCCCCATGGCAGGAGAAAAAAGTCCATTTTTTCTTGTCCCCTAAGGTGAAAATACACATTGTTGAGTGTCACGCCTATACGCTTTGTCAAAATGACACAAAAATTGACACACACATGTAACTCAATAAGATCTACGAAAAAGTCAATGCGCGCGTATCTGTCAAATGTACGGTTAAAGGGCTATTTCGCATTTTTTGCCAATTCGCACACATTGGAATGTGGCTAACTCCTCCTAAAGCTTTCGTCCCATCGGCACCAAATTTGCTCAGGCCAATCTACACCCCATGGCCATTAAAAGTTATTCAAATCATGACGCTGCACCCCACGGTTTAGGTTCTAGGGGGCGCCAAAGACAACCCTAAAATCCACATATTTAAAAGTCTTATAACTTTTTATTTTTGTCCTCACTGGCCTCCAAGTTTTCTAGGATGATGCAATGTCCAGCCATCAACACATTTGTGAAGGAATTTTTACTCCCCAAAAGAGCGCCCCCCCATGGCAGGAGAAAAAAGTCAATTTTTTCTTGTCCCCTAAGGTGAAAATACATATTGTTGAGATTCACGCCTATACGCTTTGTCATATTGACACAAAATTTGACAATCACGTGCCTTGCCTGGTATCATTTTTTTTCAGCACAACCTCACCTGTGCGAATTTACAGTTATTTTATCATGTTGACATACTGAATTTATACAATGGACCCAAATTCACACACAAAACATAAAATCCGAGTGGAAAAAAGTAACATTTTTACTGTGAAAACCACAAATATGTGTGATGAACTGTTTTTAAAACTTAAACTTCAAATAAAAATTGTAAACTTCAAAACATATGCAAATTTTTAACAAAGAACATAGTGATTTACCTCTATTTACATCAAAATGCAGGCAATGGCCCAGGCGTTCTTTGTAAAATTATTTACAAAACACTGTATAGTCTCACAAATGTCACTTTTTATTTATGCCACTACAAAAAAACATGATGTAAATGATGCATGATGTAAAACATGATGTAAAAAACTTGTGTAGATCCTCCTCTATGTCAGTCCATGTGTAATTTTTCCATAATTCTTTGTTTTTTGCAGCATTTTTGTTAGTGTAACTGCAGATTGTGCTGACAGTGTCTATGGCACAAAAAAAAAAAAAATTAAAATGCCTCAACATGAACCCCTGGTGGTCTCTGAGGGTGAAACCTGCTAACTGCTGCAGCTCTGTCAGCTTCAGTCTCCCATGCAGAGCTCTGAGCGCATGTGTGGCTCTGCACCCTTAGCAGCGTTGCTAACTCCTCAGTAAGGAAAGCCTGCTTCATGTCAGAGTCTCTAAACTCCAGAAGAAGTCGATAAAAGTCCCTTTCTTTCTAAAAAAAAGTCGTTAGGGGGTCTGAAAAGTCATTGAATCTAACAACAAAGTCGCTAGGTTTGCAACTACGTGTCCCAGACTGCATCCCTGCTGAGAGTCCCTCCCTCCCTTCTCATGTTGCAGGAAGAACGTAAGCGCCCGCCCCTTGTCAATCAGTCACCATATAATTTTGGATTGGTTGTTGTGGTGAAGTTTTCCACCAATAGGAGAGATGTTGTGGTGTGTTTTTTTTTTCTTTTGGCAAGCCTTTTCCGCCTGTAAGACCTGTCGCTAATGTCTGCATGCTATGTTTTCCTGTCTCATACAGCGCGATCGAGCGCCGAACGTGATCAAAATAAGCAGAAAAAAAGTATCGCGGACATAATTTATCATAACTCTGGTTTTATTTGGCCTATCAACACAATTTAAAAACTGGTATATAGGTTGAGGTCCTCACTTTTGAGATAAGTTGAAACGGAGAGTCAACGAGGCTCCGTCTTGCAGCTACATCCGGTTAAATATGTCATGTGACTTGAACGCACACACAGACACACACACACACACACACACACACACACACACACTCAGAGTCTGGTTTTTAGCACCTGCAAAAACATGCTATTTACATATTTGACAAGAATGCAGAGGCTCCTTTTGCCCCTGAAAAAAATCAAATTTCAAACACAACTTGACTGGTCATTTCTCCAAAAGACAACCATGAAGCTCCATCCAAACCTGAAGCAGGCAGTTGGTGCATGTGTACAGTAACCTGAGGGGAGTGAGGTGAGTGCTTCTGAGGAGAACATGAGCAGTGAAGATTCACCTTGGAGCTAGAACAGAGACATGCACATGATTATACAGGGGCAGGGGCTCAAGTTTTTTCCAGTCGTTTATACAATATGGAAATTAATGTGAAATTAAAACACAAAGTATTAATAGAAAGGTAATGACTGTCCTGTGTAGGTGACAGTGATATCGAATAGGCTAGGCACTCACGAGGCTGGCTGTGGCAAGTGTAAGTGAAAGCAACACGCACTGGCAGGAAGAACAGCAAACGCCGATGAAGGAAAAGGGACTTTGCAGTGATGGGCGTTACCAGAGAGGGCGATGGCCAGAGGACACAAATGGGACGGGGAGGCAGCACGTTGGGGGGGGGGGGGGGGCGACACGGCTCGGGCCCGCCAGTGCCCCAACGGGGTCCTAGTTATTATTTTTCCTCCCCTTTGGCCCACTTCCCACTGGCGAAAACTCATGAAATTTGGCAGGACGACCGGGCCTGGTGAAAAATTTGATATTCCGAAGTCGCCCAAACAAGAAAATGCAAAATGGCTCCATAGCGCCCCCTAAGGTGAAAATTCACACTATTGACTGTCACACGTGTACGCTTTGTCAAAATGACACAAAAATTGACACACACATGTATCTCAATAAGATCTACAAAAAAGTCAGTGTGGGCGTATCTGTCAAATGTACGGTTAAAGGGTTATTTCGCATTTTTTGCCGATCCGCACACATTGGAATTTCGCTAACTCCTCCGAAGGCTTTCGTTCCACCGGCACCACATTTGCTCAGGCCAATCTACACCCCATGGCCATTAAAAGTTATTCAAATCATGACGCTGCACCCCACGGTTTAGGTTCTAGGGGGCGCCAAAGATAACCCTAAGATCCACATATTTAAAAGTCTTATAACTTTTTATTTTTGCCCTCACTGGCCTCCAAGTTTTCTAGGATGATGCAATGTCCAGCCATCAACACATTTGTGAAGGAATTTTTACTCCCCAAAAGAGCGCCCCCCCATGGCAGGAGAAAAAAGTCCATTTTTTCTTGTCCCCTAAGGTGAAAATACACATTGTTGAGTGTAACACCTGTACGCTTTGGCAAAATGACAAAAATTGACACACACATGTATCTCAATAAGATCTACGAAAAAGTCAATGCGCGCGTATCTGTCAAATGTACGGTTAAAGGGTTATTCCGCATTTTTTGCCGATCCGCACACATTGGAATTTCGCTAACTCCTCCGAAGGCTTTCGTTCCACCGGCACCACATTTGCTCAGGCCAATCTACACCCCATGGCCATTAAAAGTTATTCAAATCATGACGCTGCACCCCACGGTTTAGGTTCTAGGGGGCGCCAAAGATAACCCTAAAATCCACATATTTAAAAGTCTTATAACTTTTTATTTTTGTCCTCACTGGCCTCCAAGTTTTCTAGGATGATGCAATGTCCAGCCATCAACACATTTGTGAAGGAATTTTTACTCCCCAAAAGAGCGCCCCCCATGGCAGGAGAAAAAAGTCCATTTTTTCTTGTCCCCTAAGATGAAAATACATATTGTTGAGATTCACGCCTATACGCTTTGTCATATTGACACAAAATTTGACAATCACGTGCCTTGCCTGGTATCATTTTTTTTCAGCACAACCTCACCTGTGCGAATTTACAGTTATTTTATCATGTTGACATACTGAATTTACACAATGGACCCAAATTCACACACAAAACATAAAATCCGAGTGGAAAAAAGTAACATTTTTACTGTGAAAACCACAAATATGTGTGATGAACTGTTTTTAAAACTTAAACTTCAAATAAAAATTGTAAACTTCAAAACATATGCAAATTTTTAACAAAGAACATAGTGATTTACCTCTATTTACATCAAAATGCAGGCAATGGCCCAGGCATTCTTTGTAAAATTATTTACAAAACACTGTATAGTCTCACAAATGTCACTTTTTATTTATGCCACTACAAAAAAACATGATGTAAATGATGCATGATGTAAAACATGATGTAAAAAACTTGTGTAGATCCTCCTCTATGTCAGTCCATGTGTAATTTTTCCATAATTCTTTGTTTTTTGCAGCATTTTTGTTAGTGTAACTGCAGATTGTGCTGACAGTGTCTATGGCACAAAAAAAAAAAATTAAAATGCCTCAACATGAACCCCTGGTGGTCTCTGAGGGTGAAACCTGCTAACTGCTGCAGCTCTGTCAGCTTCAGTCTCCCATGCAGAGCTCTGAGCGCATGTGTGGCTCTGCACCCTTAGCAGCGTTGCTAACTCCTCAGTAAGGAAAGCCTGCTTCATGTCAGAGTCTCTAAACTCCAGAAGAAGTCGATAAAAGTCCCTTTCTTTCTAAAAAAAAGTCGTTAGGGGGTCTGAAAAGTCATTGAATCTAACAACAAAGTCGCTAGGTTTGCAACTACGTGTCCCAGACTGCATCCCTGCTGAGAGTCCCTCCCTCCCTTCTCATGTTGCAGGAAGAACGTAAGCGCCCGCCCCTTGTCAATCAGTCACCATATAATTTTGGATTGGTTGTTGTGGTGAAGTTTTCCACCAATAGGAGAGATGTTGTGGTGTGTTTTTTTTTTTTTTGGCAAGCCTTTTCCGCCTGTAAGACCTGTCGCTAATGTCTGCATGCTATGTCTTCCTGTCTCATACAGCGCAATCGAGCGCCGAACGTGATCAAAATAAGCAGAAAAAAAGTATCGCGGACATAATTTATCATAACTCTGGTTTTATTTGGCCTATCAACACAATTTAAAAACTGGTATATAGGTTGAGGTCCTCACTTTTGACATAAGTTGAAACGGAGAGTCAACGAGGCTCCGTCTTGCAGCTACATCCGGTTAAATATGTCATGTGACTTGAACGCACACACAGACACACACACACGCACACACACACACACACACACACACACACACACACACACACACACACACACACACTCAGAGTCTGGTTTTTAGCACCTGCAAAAACATGCTATTTACATATTTGACAAGAATGCAGAGGCTCCTTTTGCCCCTGAAAAAAATCAAATTTCAAACACAACTTGACTGGTCATTTCTCCAAAAGACAACCATGAAGCTCCATCCAAACCTGAAGCAGGCAGTTGGTGCATGTGTACAGTAACCTGAGGGGAGTGAGGTGAGTGCTTCTGAGGAGAACATGAGCAGTGAAGATTCACCTTGGAGCTAGAACAGAGACATGCACATGATTATACAGGGGCAGGGGCTCAAGTTTTTTCCAGTCGTTTATACAATATGGAAATTAATGTGAAATTAAAACACAAAGTATTAATAGAAAGGTAATGACTGTCCTGTGTAGGTGACAGTGATATCCAATAGGCTAGGCACTCACGAGGCTGGCTGTGGCAAGTGTAAGTGAAAGCAACACGCACTGGCAGGAAGAACAGCAAACGCCGATGAAGGAAAAGGGTCTTTGCAGTGATGGGCGTTACCAGAGAGGGCGATGGCCAGAGGACACAAATGGGACGGGGAGGCAGCACGTTGGGGGGGGGACGCGACACGGCTCGGGCCCGCCAGTGCCCCAACGGGGTCCTAGTTAGGGCCCGAGCGTAGCTGCTAAGCAGCTGCGAGAGCCCTCTTGTTCCTGCATGTTTCCTTCTTTCGTTATTATTTTTCCTCCGCTTCAAACTGGAAAATGCCCCACTTCCCACTGGCGAAAACTCAGGACATTTGGCAGGACGACCGGGCCTGGTGAAAAATTCGATATTCTGAAGTCGCCCAAACAATAAAATGCAAAATGGCTCCATAGCGCCCCCTAAGGTGAAAATTCACATGACGGCTGTACGCTTTGTCATATTGACACAAAAATTGACATACACATGTATCTCAATAAGATCTACAAAAAAGTCAGTGCGGGCGTATCTGTCAAATGTACGGTTAATGGGTTATTTTGCATTTTTTGCAGATCTGCACACATTGGAATTTCGCTAACTCCTCCGAAGGCTTTCGTTCGACCGGCACCACATTTGCGCAGGCCAATCTACCCCCCATGGCCATTAAAAGTTGTACAAATCATGACGCTGCACCCCACGGTTTACGTTCTAGGGGGCGCCAAAGATAACCCAAAAATCCACATTCTTAAAAGTCTTATAACTTTTTACTTTTGTCCTCACTGGCCTCCAAGTTTTCTAGGATGATGCAATGTCCAGCCATCAACACATTTGTGAAGGAATTTTTACTCGCCAAAAGAGCGCCCCCCATGGCAGGAGAAAAAAGTCCATTTTTTCTTGTCCCCTAAGGCGAATATACACATTGTTGAGTGTCACGCCTGTACGCTTTGTCATATTGACACAAAAATTAACACACACATGTATCTCAATAAGATCTACGAAAAAGTCAAAGTGCGCGTATCTGTAAAATGTACAGTTAAAGGGCTATTTCGCATTTTTTGCCGATTCGCACACATTGGAATGTGGCTAACTCCTCCTAAAGCTTTCGTCCCATCGGCACCAAATTTGCTCAGGCCAATCTACACCCCATGGCCATTCAAAGTTGTACAAATCATGACGCTGCATCCCACGGTTTACGTTCTAGGGGGCGCCAAAGATGACCCAAATATCCACATTTTTAAAAGTCTTATAACTTTATTTTTGTCCTCACTGGCCTCCAAGTTTTCTAGGATGATGCAATGTCCAGCCATCAACACATTTGTGAAGGAATTTTTACTCCCCAAAAGAGCGCCCCCCCATGGCAGGAGAAAAAAGTCAATTTTTTCTTGTCCCGTAAGGTGAAAATTCACATTGTTGAGTGTGACACCTGTACGCTTTGTCATATTGACACAAAATTTGACAATCACGTGTATCTCAATAAGATCTACGAAAAAGTCAATGGGTGCGTATCTGTCAAATCTACGGTTAGAGGGCTATTTTGCATTTTTTGCAGATTCGCATACATTGGAATGTGGCTAACTCCTCCTAAGGCTTTCGTTCCACCGGCACCACATTTGCTCAGGCCAATCTACACCCCATGGCCATTCAAAGTTGTAAAGCTCAGGACGCTGCACCCCACGGTTTATGTTCTAGGGGGCGCCAAAGATGACCAAAAAATCCACATTCTTAAAAGAATCCACATTCTCCCCCCCCATGGCACGAGAAAAAGTCAAGTTTTTCCTGCCCATCGCTCAATGGCTCAATCGCATCGCTCTCCAGGCAACACCGTAAGGAGGAGCAACCTGCCATTTTGATATATTCCAGCTGTGTTTGTGCCCTCACTCATGGTCCAGACTTTTTTCAAATAGGACATGAAGTTTGTCTGCAGCGAGTGTTTTGGTAGAAACTGCGCCTCCCATTCATTATAATGGGAAATGACCACAGACAAGTGCGCACACAATCTTTGGACCTTGAGTGTGGTGCGATCGGGAGGGGGAGGCGGTCACGCTGGGGGCGGCACGACGCGGCTCGGGCCCGACAGTGCCCCACCGGGGCCCTAGTTTTTTCTTGTCCCCTAAGGTGAAAATACACATTGTTGAGTGTCACGCCTGTACGCTTTGTCATATTGACACAAAATTTGACACACACATGTATCTCAATAAGATCTACGAAAAAGTCAATGCGCGCGTATCTGTCAAATGTACGGTTAAAGGGTTATTCCGCATTTTTTGCTGATCCGCACACATTGGAATTTCGCTAACTCCTCCTAAGGCTGGCGTTCCACCGGCACCACATTTGCTCAGACCAATCTACACCCCATGGCCATTAAAAGTTATTCAAATCACGACGCTGCACCCCACGGTTTAGGTTCTAGGGGGCGCCAAAGATAAACCTAAAATCCACATATTTCAAAGTCTTATAACTTTTTATTTTTGTCCTCACTGGCCTCCAAGTTTTCTAGGATGATGCAATGTCCAGCCATCAACACATTTGTGAAGGAATTTTTACTCCCCAAAAGAGCGCCCCCCCATGGCAGGAGAAAAAAGTCAATTTTTTCTTGTCCCGTAGGGTGAAAATTCACATTGTTGAGTGTGACACCTGTACGCTTTGTTATATTGACACAAAATTTGACAATCACGTGTATCTCAATAAGATCTACGAAAAAGTCAACGCGTGCGTATCTGTCAAATGTACGGTTAGAGGGCTATTTTGCATTTTTTGCCGATTCGCACACATTGGAATGTGGCTAACTCCTCCTAAGGCTTTCGTCCCACTGAAACCAAATTTGCTCAGGCCAATCTACACCCCATGGCCATTCAAAGTTGTAAAAATCATGACGCTGCACCCCACGGTTTACATTCTAGGGGGCGCCAAAGATGACCAAAAAATCCACATTCTTAAAAGAATCCACATTCTCCCCCCCCCCCATGGCAGGAGAAAAAGTCAAGTTTTTCCTGCCCATCGCTCAATGGCTCAATCGCATCGCTCTCCAGGCAACACCGTAACGAGGAGCAACCTGCCATTTGGATATATCCCAGCTGTGTTTGTGCCCTCACTCATGGTCCAGACTTTTTTCAAATAGGACATGAAGTTTGGCAGCTCGGGCCCGCCAGTGCCCCAACGGGGTCCTAGTTCTTTCTTTCTTTAGGGCCCGAGCGTAGCTGCTAAGCAGCTGCGAGAGCCCTATTATTCCTGATGGATTCTTCTTTCTTCTTCTTCTTCTTCTTCTTATTATTAGGGCCCGAGCCAGCTGCAGAGCAGCCGGGCGTAGAGCCCTATTATTCCTGATGAGTTTTTCTTTCTTCTTTCTTTCTTTCTTTCTTTCTTTCTTCTTATTTTTCCTCCCCTTTGAAGGGGAAAATGGCCCACTTCCCACTGGCGAAAACTCATGACATTTGGCAGGATGACCGGGCCTGGTGAAAAATTCGATATTCTGAAGTCGCCCAAACAATAAAATGCAAAATGGCTCCATAGCGCCCCCTAAGGTGGAAATTCACACTATTGACTGTCACGCCTGTACGCTTTGTCATATTGACACAAAAATTGACACACACATGTATCTCAATACGATCTACAAAAAAGTCAGTGTGGGCGTATCTGTCAAATGTACGGTTAAAGGGTTATTTCGCATTTTTTGCCGATCCGCACACACTGGAATTTCGCTAACTCCTCCGAAGGCTTTCGTTCCACCGGCACCAAATTTGCTCAGGCCAATCTACACCCCATGGCCATTAAAAGTTGTACAAATCATGACGCTGCACCCCACGGTTTAGGTTCTAGGGGGCGCCAAAGATAACCCAAAAATCCACATTCTTAAAAGTCTTATAACTTTTTATTTTTGTCCTCACTGGCCTCCAAGTTCTCTAGGATGATGCAATGTCCAGCAATTAACACATTTGTGAAGGAATTTTTACTCGCCAAAAGAGCGCCCCCCCATGGCAGGAGAAAAAAGTCCATTTTTTTCTTGTCCCCTAAGGCGAAAATACACATTGTTGAGTGTCACTCTTGTACGCTTTGTCATATTGACACAAAATTTGACAATCACGTGTATCTCAATAAGATCTACGAAAAAGTCAATGTGCACGTATCTGTAAAATGTACGGTTAAAGGGCTATTTCGCATTTTTTGCCGATTCGCACACATTGGAATGTGGCTAACTCCTCCTAAGGCTTTCGTTCCACTGACACCAAATTTGCTCAGGCCAATCTACACCCCATGGCCATTCAAAGTTGTAAAAATCATGACGCTGCACCCCACGGTTTACGTTCTAGGGGGCGCCAAAGAGGACCCAAATATCCACATTTTTAAAAGTCTTATAACTTTACTTTTGTCCTCACTGGCCTCCAAGTTTTCTAGGATGATGCAATGTTCAGTCATCAACACATTTGTGAAGGAATTTTTTGTCCTCAAAAGAGCGCCCTCCCATGGCAGGAGAAAAAGTCAAGTTTTTCCTGCCCATCGCTCAATGGCTCAAACGCATCGCTCTCTCGGCAAAACCGAAAGGAGGAGCACCTTGCCATTTGGATATATACTAGCTGTGTTTGTGCCCTCACTCATGGTCCAGACTTTTTTCAAAAAGGACATGGAGTTTGTCTGCAGCGAGCGTTTTGGTAGAAACTGCGCCTCCCATTCATTATAATGGTAAATGACCACAGACAAGTGCGCACACCATCTTTGGACCTTGAGTGTGTAGCGATCGGGAGGGGTAGGCGGTCGCGCTGGGGGCGGCGCGACACGGCTCGGGCCCGCCAGTGCCCCAACGGGGCCCTAGTTATTATTTTTCTGCCCCTTTGAACTGGAAAATGGCCAACTTCCCACTGGTGAAAAGTCATGAAATTTGGCAGGACGACCGGGCCTGGTGAAAAATTCGATATTCTGAAGTCGCCCAAAAAATCAAATGCAAAATGGCTCCATAGCGCCCCCTAAGGTGAAAAATTCACATGATTGAGTGTCACGCCTGTACGCTTTGTCAAAATGACACGAAATTTGACACACACGTGTATCTCAATAAGATCTACAAAAAAGTCAGTGCGGGCGTATCTGTCAAATGTACGGTTAAAGGGCTATTTCGCATTTTTTGCCGATCCGCACACATTGGAATTTCGCTAACTCCTCCGAAGGCTTTCGTTCCACCGGCACCAAATTTGCTCAGGCCAATCTACACCCCATGGCCATTAAAAGTTGTACAAATCATGACGCTGCATCCCACGGTTTACGTTCTAGGGGGCGCCAAAGATAACCCAGAAATCCACATTCTTAAAAGTCGTATAACTTTTTATTTTTGTCCTCACTGGCCTCCAAGTTTTCTAGGATGATGCAATGTCTAGCCATCAACACATTTGTGAAGGAATTTTTACTCCCCAAAAGAGCGCCCCCCCATGGCAGGAGAAAAAAGTCCAGTTTTTCTTCCCCCCTAAGGTGAAAATTCACATTATTGAGTGTCACGCCTGTACGCTTTGTCATATTGAAACAAACTTTGACAATCACGTGTTTCTCAATAAGATCTACGAAATAGTCAATGGGCGCGTATCTATAAAATGTACGGTTAAAGGGCTATTTCGCATTTTTGGTCGATTCGCACACATTGGAATGTGGCTAACTCCTCCTAAAGCTTTCGTTCCACTGACACCAAATTTACTCAGGCCAATCTACACCCCATGGCCATTCAAAGTTGTAAAAATCATGACGCTGCACCCCACGGTTTATGTTCTAGGGGGCGCCAAAGATAACCCAAAAATCCACATTCTTAAAAGTCTTATAACTTTTTATTTTTGTCCTCACTGGCCTCCAAGTTTTCTAGGATGATGCAATGTCTAGCCATCAACACATTTGTGAAGGAATTTTTACTCCCTAAAAGAGCGCCCCCCCATGGCAGGAGAAAAAGTCAAGTTTTTCCTGCCCATCGCTCAATGACTCAAACACATCGCTCTCTCGGCAAAACCGAAAGGAGGAGCAACTTGCCATTTGGATATATCCTAGCTGTGTTTGTGCCCTCACTCATGGTCCAGTCCTTTTCAAATAGGACATGTAGTTTGTCTGCGGCGAGCGTTTTGGTAGAAACTGCGCCTCCCATTCATTATAATTGTAAATGACCACAGACAAGTGCGCACACCATCTTTGGACCTTGAGTGTGACGCGATCGGTAGGGAGAGGCGGTCGTGTTGGGGGCGGCGCGACACGGCTCGGGCCCGCCAGTGCCCCAACGGGGCCCTAGTTCTTCTTTTTCCTCCCCTTTGAACTGGAAAATGGCCCACTTCCCACTGGCGAAAACTCATGAAATTTGGCAGGACGACCGGGCCTGGTGAAAAATTCGATATTCTGAAGTCGCCCAAACAATAAAATGCAAAATGGCTCCATAGCGCCCCCTAAGGTGGAAATTCACACTATTGACTGTCACGCCTGTACGCTTTGTCATATTGACACAAAAATTGACACACATATGTATCTCAATAAGATCTACAAAAAAGTCAGTGCGGCCGTATCTGTCAAATGTACGGTTAAAGGGTTATTTCGCATTTTTTTCCGATCCGCACACATTGGAATTTCGCTAACTCCTCCGAAGGCTTTCGTTCCACCGGCACCACATTTGCTCAGGCCAATCTACACCTCGTGGCCATTAAAAGTTATCAAAATCATGACGCTGCACCCCAAGGTTTAGGTTCTAGGGGGCGCCAAAGATAACACTAAAATCCACATATTTAAAAGTCTTATAACTTTTTATTTTTGTCCTCACTGGCCTCCAAGTTTTCTAGGATGATGCAATGTCCAGCCATCAACACATTTGTGAAGGAATTTTTACTCCCCAAAAGAGCGCCCCCCCATGGCAGGAGAAAAAAGTCCATTTTTTCTTGTCCCCTAAGGTGAAAATACACATTGTTGAGTGTCACGCCTATACGCTTTGTCAAAATGACACAAAAATTGACACACACATGTAACTCAATAAGATCTACGAAAAAGTCAATGCGCGCGTATCTGTCAAATGTACGGTTAAAGGGCTATTTCGCATTTTTTGCCAATTCGCACACATTGGAATGTGGCTAACTCCTCCTAAAGCTTTCGTCCCATCGGCACCAAATTTGCTCAGGCCAATCTACACCCCATGGCCATTAAAAGTTATTCAAATCATGACGCTGCACCCCACGGTTTAGGTTCTAGGGGGCGCCAAAGATAACCCTAAAATCCACATATTTAAAAGTCTTATAACTTTTTATTTTTGTCCTCACTGGCCTCCAAGTTTTCTAGGATGATGCAATGTCCAGCCATCAACACATTTGTGAAGGAATTTTTACTCCCCAAAAGAGCGCCCCCCCATGGCAAGAGAAAAAAGTCCATTTTTTCTTGTCCCCTAAGGTGAAAATACATATTGTTGAGATTCACGCCTATACGCTTTGTCATATTGACACAAAATTTGACAATCACGTGCCTTGCCTGGTATCATTTTTTTTCAGCACAACCTCACCTGTGCGAATTTACAGTTATTTTATCATGTTGACATACTGAATTTACACAATGGACCCAAATTCACACACAAAACATAAAATCCGAGTGGAAAAAAGTAACATTTTTACTGTGAAAACCACAAATATGTGTGATGAACTGTTTTTAAAACTTAAACTTCAAATAAAAATTGTAAACTTCAAAACATATGCAAATTTTTAACAAAGAACATAGTGATTTACCTCTATTTACATCAAAATGCAGGCAATGGCCCAGGCGTTCTTTGTAAAATTATTTACAAAACACTGTATAGTCTCACAAATGTCACTTTTTATTTATGCCACTACAAAAAAACATGATGTAAATGATGCATGATGTAAAACATGATGTAAAAAACTTGTGTAGATCCTCCTCTATGTCAGTCCATGTGTAATTTTTCCATAATTCTTTGTTTTTTGCAGCATTTTTGTTAGTGTAACTGCAGATTGTGCTGACAGTGTCTATGGCACAAAAAAAAAAAATTAAAATGCCTCAACATGAACCCCTGGTGGTCTCTGAGGGTGAAACCTGCTAACTGCTGCAGCTCTGTCAGCTTCAGTCTCCCATGCAGAGCTCTGAGCGCATGTGTGGCTCTGCACCCTTAGCAGCGTTGCTAACTCCTCAGTAAGGAAAGCCTGCTTCATGTCAGAGTCTCTAAACTCCAGAAGAAGTCGATAAAAGTCCCTTTCTTTCTAAAAAAAAGTCGTTAGGGGGTCTGAAAAGTCATTGAATCTAACAACAAAGTCGCTAGGTTTGCAACTACGTGTCCCAGACTGCATCCCTGCTGAGAGTCCCTCCCTCCCTTCTCATGTTGCAGGAAGAACGTAAGCGCCCGCCCCTTGTCAATCAGTCACCATATAATTTTGGATTGGTTGTTGTGGTGAAGTTTTCCACCAATAGGAGAGATGTTGTGGTGTGTTTTTTTTTTCTTTTGGCAAGCCTTTTCCGCCTGTAAGACCTGTCGCTAATGTCTGCATGCTATGTTTTCCTGTCTCATACAGCGCGATCGAGCGCCGAACGTGATCAAAATAAGCAGAAAAAAAGTATCGCGGACATAATTTATCATAACTCTGGTTTTATTTGGCCTATCAACACAATTTAAAAACTGGTATATAGGTTGAGGTCCTCACTTTTGAGATAAGTTGAAACGGAGAGTCAACGAGGCTCCGTCTTGCAGCTACATCCGGTTAAATATGTCATGTGACTTGAACGCACACACAGACACACACACACGCACACACACACACACACACACTCAGAGTCTGGTTTTTAGCACCTGCAAAAACATGCTATTTACATATTTGACAAGAATGCAGAGGCTCCTTTTGCCCCTGAAAAAAATCAAATTTCAAACACAACTTGACTGGTCATTTCTCCAAAAGACAACCATGAAGCTCCATCCAAACCTGAAGCAGGCAGTTGGTGCATGTGTACAGTAACCTGAGGGGAGTGAGGTGAGTGCTTCTGAGGAGAACATGAGCAGTGAAGATTCACCTTGGAGCTAGAACAGAGACATGCACATGATTATACAGGGGCAGGGGCTCAAGTTTTTTCCAGTCGTTTATACAATATGGAAACTAATGTGAAATTAAAACACAAAGTATTAATAGAAAGGTAATGACTGTCCTGTGTAGGTGACAGTGATATCGAATAGGCTAGGCACTCACGAGGCTGGCTGTGGCAAGTGTAAGTGAAAGCAACACGCACTGGCAGGAAGAACAGCAAACGCCGATGAAGGAAAAGGGACTTTGCAGTGATGGGCGTTACCAGAGAGGGCGATGGCCAGAGGACACAAATGGGACGGGGAGGCAGCACGTTGGGGGGGGGCGACACGGCTCGGGCCCGCCAGTGCCCCAACGGGGTCCTAGTTTAGTTATTTACTCATTTATTTATTATTTCTATTACTATTACTATTATTATTATTATTATTATTATTATTATTATATTGTGTATATGCATCTACATGTGTATGTATATATATATATATATATGTATATGTGTGTGTGTGTATGTATGTATATATATATATATATATATATATATATATATATATTATTTATTATTATTATTATTATTTTTATTTTTTATTGTTGTTTCCATTTGTATTTGTTAACCCTTTTGTGTCTGTGTATATGTGTATGCATGGGCATACATGTATATTTAGATGTTAATATATATACATATATATTAAGTTGTTATGGGTGTTACTTTAATGATGTCTCCTGTTCTGTTATAACTTCCATTACTATCTATAGTCTTTTTTTTTTTAACCCATTATTTTAAATTACTTGCTTATTAGGTGTTTGTATGTATTCAGTTATTTTTATATATTTATTTATGTATTTATTTATTTTTATGTACATATCATTTATATTTTGTGAATTGATATAATTATAATTACATATAGTATATATATTGTATATTTTCTATTACTATAGTTATTATTCTATTTTATAGTATGTGTATGTATATGTATATCTATTGTTATATACTTATTAATATTTTTTTATTTATTATTTTGTCTTATTTTATTCATATATTTTCTTGTATCTCAACGATGATTTGAGTAGAGATTGTGATTGCTTTATGTTTAGCTACATTGATGCATCCGATCCAACAAGGCAAGTGGTACAAGGAGTAGCACAGTGGCGTACTTTGCAAGCCAGAGAGGAATGAGTGCAGTTGGTGGTGACTTGGGGAGGGATGTTTTGTGTTTTTGTGTTTGTGTTTGTACTGTTTAAAAGAAAAATGGAAATAAAAAATGTTAATCATAAAAAAAAATCACTGTCCAAAACCTTTGTAGGAACTCTTTTCCAACCTTTTGGAGTTAGTTAGACCTAAAAAAAATGAAAAATGAAAAAAAAAATGTTTGGGGTGTTCGGGCTTCCTGAAGGTAATACCCGGGTATTAGGTTATGGGGCTAGGGTAAGGTTTAAGGTTTTTGGCGTTAGGGTCAAAATCACTGTCCAAAACCTTTGTAGGAACTCTTTTCCAACCTTTTGGAGTTAGTTAGACCAAAATAAAACAAAAAATGAAAAAAAAATATTTGGGATGTTCGGTCTTCCTGAAGGTAATACCCGGGTATTAGGTTATGGGGCTAGGGTAAGATTTAAGTTTTTTGGCGTTAGGGTTAAAATAACTGTCCAAATCCTTTGTAGGAACTTTTTTCCAACCTTTTGGAGTTAGTTAGACCAAAAAAAAAAAGGAAAGGAAAAAGAAATATTTGGGGTGTTCGGGCTTCCTGAAGGCAATACCCAGGTATTAGGTTATGGGGCTAGGGTCGGGTTTAAGGTTTTTGGCGTGAGGGTTAAAATCCCTGTCCAAAACCTTTGTAGGAACTCTTTTCCAACATTTTGGAGTTAGTAAGACCGGAAAGAAATGAAAAATGAAAAAAAAATATTTGGGGTTTTCGGGCTTTCTGAAGGTAATACCCGAGTATTAGGTTACGGGGCTAGGGTAAGGTTTAAGGTTTTTGGCGTTAGGGTTAAAATCCCTGTCCAAAACCTTTGTGGGAACTCTTTTCCAACCTTTTGGAGTCAGTTAGACCAAAATAAAAAGAAAAGTGAAAAAAAAATATTTGGGGTGTTCGGTCTTCCTGAAGGTAATACCCGGGTATTAGGCTATGGGGCTAGGGTAAGGTTTTTGGCGTTAGGGTTAAAATCACTGTCCAAAACCTTTGTAGGAACTCTTTTCCAACCTTTTGGAGTTAGTTAGACCAAAAAGAAATCAAAAATAAAAAAACATATTTGGGGTGTTCGGTCTTCCTGAAGGTAATACCCAGGTATCAGGGTAATCAGGCTAGGGTCAGGTTTAAGGTTTTTGGCGTTAGGGTTAAAATCCCTGTCCAAAACCTTTGTAGGAACTCTTTTCCAACCTTTTGGAGTTAGTTCGACCAAAATAAAACAAAAAATAAAAAAAAAATATTTGGGGTGTTCGGTCTTCCTGAAGGTAATACCCAGGTATCAGGGTAATCAGGCTAGGGTCAGGTTTAAGGTTTTTGGCGTTAGGTTTAAAATCACTGTCCAAAACCTTTGGAGGAACTCTTTTCCAACCTTTTGGAGTTAGTTACACCAAAAAAAAATTTTAAAATGAAAAAGAAATATTTGGGGTGTTCTGGCTTCCTGAAGGTAATACCCGGGTATTAGGTTTTGGGGCTAGGGTAAGGTTTAAGTTTTTTGGCGTTAGGGTTAAAATCACTGTCCAAAACCTTTGTAGGAACTTCTTTTCAACCTTTTGGAGTTAGTTAAACCAAAAAAAAAATTGTAAAATGAAAAAGAAATATTTGGGGTGTTCGGGCTTCCTGAAGGTAATACCCAGGTATTAGGTTATGGGGCTTTGGTAAGGTTTAAGGTTTTTGGCATTATGGTTAAAATCACTGTCCAAAACCTTTGTAGGAACTCTTTTCCAACCTTTTGGAGTTAGTTAGACCTACAAAAAAACGAAAAATGAAAAAAGAATGTTTGGGGTGACTGGGCTTCTTGAAGGTAATACCCGGGTATTAGGTTATGGGGCTAGTGTAAGGTTTAAGGTTTTTGGCGTTAGGGTTAAAATCACTGTCCAAAACCTTTGTAGGAACTCTTTTCCAACGTTTTGGAGTTAGTTAGACCAAAATAAAACAAAAAATGAAAAAAAAATATTTGGGGTGTTCGGTCTTCCTGAAGGTAATACCCGGGTATTAGGTTATGGGGCTAGGGTAAGGTTTTTTGCATTAGGGTTCAAATCACTGTCCAAAACCTTTGTAGGAACTCTTTTCCAACCTTTTGGAGTTAGTTAGACCAGAAAAAAATGAAAAATGAAAAAAAAAATATTTGGGGTTTTCGGGCTTTCTGAAGGTAACACCCGGGTATTAGGTTATGGGGCTAGTGAAAGGTTTCAGGTTTTTGGCATAAGGGTTAAAATCACTGTCCAAAACCTTTGTAGGAACTTCTTTCCAACCTTTTGGAGTTAGTTAAACCAAAAAAAAAAATTGTAAAATGAAAAAGAAATATTTGGGGTGTTCGGGCTTCCTGAAGGTAATACCCAGGTATTAGGTTATGGGGCTTTGGTAAGGTTTAAGGTTTTTGGCATTATGGTTAAAATCACTGTCCAAAACCTTTGTAGGAACTCTTTTCCAACCTTTTGGAGTTAGTTAGACCTAAAAAAAACGAAAAATGAAAAAAAAATGTTTGGGGTGATCGGGCTTCCTGAAGGTAACACCCGGGTATTAGGTTATGGGGCTAGGGTAAGGTTTAAGGTTTTTGGCGTAAGGGTTAAAATCACTGTCCACAACCTTTGTAGGAAAAAGTTTCAGACCTTTTGGAGTTAGTTACAACAACAAAAAAAAAGTAAAATGAAAAAAAAAAATTTGGGGTGTTCGGGCTTCCTGAAGGTAATACCCAGGTATTAGGTTATGGGGCTTTGGAAAGGTTTAAGGATTTTGGTGTCAGGGTTAAAATCACTGTCCAAAACCTTTGTAGGAACTCTTTTCCAACCTTTTGGACTTAGTATGACCAAAAAAAAAAAAAAAAAAAGAAAAAAAAATGTTTGGGGTGTTCGGGCTTCCTGAAGGTATTAGGTTATGGGGCTAGGGTAAGGTTTAAGGTTTTTGGCGTTAGGGTTAAAATCACTGTCCAAAACCTTTGTAGGAACTCTTTTCCAACCTTTTGGAGTTAGTTAGACCTAAAAAAAAACGAAAAATAAAAAAAAAATGTTTGGGGTGTTCGGGCTTCCTGAAGGTAATACCCCGGTATCAGGTTATGGGGCTAGGGTAAGGTTTAAGGTTTTTGGCGTTAGGGTTAAAATCACTGTCCACAACCTTTGTAGGAAAAAGTTTCAGACCTTTTGGAGTTAGTTACAACAACAACAAAAAAAGTAAAATGAAAAAAAATATTTGGGGTGTTCGGGCTTCCTGAAGGTAATACCCAGGTATTAGGTTATGGGGCTAGGTCAAGGTTTTTGGCGTTAGGGTTAAAATCACTGTCCAAAACCTTTGTAGGAACTTCTTTCCAACCTTTTGGAGTTAGTTACACCAAAAAAAAAATTTTAAAATTAAAAAGAAATATTTAGGGTGTTCGGGCTTCCTGAAGGTAATACCCCGGGTATTACCTTCAGGAAGCCCAAACACCCTAAATATTTCTTTTATATAAAGGGAGATATGAGACAAGAGACATATGCCTCAGATAATGATGTGCCTTTTAATATTAGGTTATGGGGCTAGTGAAAGGTTTAAGGTTTTTGGCGTAAGGGTTAAAATCACTGTCCAAAACCTTTGTAGGAACTCTTTTCCAACCTTTTGGAGTTAGTTAGACCAGAAAAAAATGAAAAATGAAAAAAATAAATATTTGGGGTTTTCGGGCTTTCTGAAGGTAACACCCAGGTATTAGGTTTTGGGGCTAGGGTAAGGTTTAAGTTTTTTGGCGTTAGGGTTAAAATCACTGTCCAAAACCTTTGTAGGAACTCCTTTCCAACCTTTTGGAGTTAGTTAAACCAAAAAAAAAAAAGAAAAAGGAACAAGAAATATTTGGGGTGTTCGGGCTTCCTGAAGGTAATACCCGGGTATTAGGTAATGGGGCTAGGGTAAGGTTTAAATGTTTTTGGAGTTAGGGTTAAAATCACTGTCCAAAACCTTTGTAGGAACTCTTTTCCAACCTTTTGGAGTTAGTTAGACCGAAAAGAAATCAAAAATAAAAAAACATATTTGGGGTGTTCGGGCTTCCTGAAGGTAATACCCAGGTATCAGGGTAATCAGGCTAGGGACAGGTTTAAGGTTTTTGGCGTCAGGGTTAAAATCCCTGTCCAAAACCTTTGTAGGAACTCTTTTCCAACCTTTTGGAGTTAGTTACACCAAAAATAAACGAAAAATGAAAAAAAAATATTTGGGGTGTTCGGTCTTCCTGAAGGTATTAGATTATGGGGCTATGGAAAGGTTTAATGTTTTTGGCGTTAGGGTTAAAATCACTGTCCAAAACCTTTTTAGGAATATGTTTCAGACCTTATGGAGTTAGTTAGACCAAAAAAAAATTGTAAAATGAAAAAGAAATATTTGGGGTGTACGGGCTTCCTGAAGGTAATACCCGGGTATAAGGTTATGGGGCTAGGGTAAGATTTAAGGTTTTTGGCGTTAGGGTTAAAATCACTGTCCAAAACCTTTGTAGGAACTCTTTTCCAACCTTTTGGAGTTAGTTAGACCAAAAAAAAAAGGAAAGGAAAAAGAAATATTTGGGGTGTTCGGGCTTCCTGAAGTCAATACCCAGGTATTAGGTTATGGGGCTAGGGTCGGGTTTAAGGTTTTTGGCGTGAGGGTTAAAATCCCTGTCCAAAACCTTTGTAGGAACTCTTTTCCAAAGTTTTGGAGTTAGTTAGACCCAAAAGAAATGAAAAATGAAAAAAAAATATTTGGGGTTTTCGGGCTTTCTGAAGGTAATACCCTGGTATAAGGTTATGGGGCTAGGGTAAGGTTTAAGGTTTGTGGCGTTAGGGTTCAAATCACTGTCCAAAACCTTTGTAGGAACTCTTTTCCCACCTTTTGGAGTTAGTTACACCAAAAAAAAAATTGTAAAATGAAAAAGAAATATTTGGGGTGTACGGGCTTCCTGAAGGTAATACCCGGGTTTTAGGTTATGGGGCTAGGGAAAGGTTTAAGGTTTTTGGCGTTAGGGTTAAAATCACTGTCCAAAACCTTTGTATGAACTCTTTTCCAACCTTTTGGAGTTAGTTAGACCTAAAAAAAAACGAAAAATGAAAAAAAAATGTTTGGGGTGTTCGGGCTTCCTGAAGGTAATACCCGGGTATTAGGTTATGGGGCTAGGGTAAGGTTTAAGGTTTTTGGCGTAAGGGTTAAAATCACTGTCCACAACCTTTGTAGGAAAAAGTTTCAGACCTTTTGGAGTTAGTTACAACAACAAAAAAAAAGTAAAATGAAAAAAAAATATTTGGGGTGTTCAGGCTTCCTGAAGGTAATACCCAGGTATTAGGTTATGGGGCTTTGGAAAGGTTTAAGGTTTTTGGTGTCAGGGTTAAAATCACTGTCCAAAACCTTTGTAGGAACTCTTTTCCAACCTTTTGGAGTTAGTTAGACCAAAAATAAATAAATTTAAAAAAAAAAAATGTTTGGGGTTTTCGGGCTTCCTGAAGGTAACACCCGGGTATTAGGTAATGGGGCTAGGGTAAGGTTTAAGGTTTTTGGCGTTAGGGTTAAAATCACTGTCCAAAACCTTTTTAGGAACATGTTTCAGAACTTTTGGAGTTGGTTACACCAAAAAAAAATGTAAAATGAAAAAAAAAATGTTTGGGGTTTTCGGACTTCCTGAAGGTAATACCCTGGTATTAGGTATTGGAGCTACGGTAAGATTTAAGGTTTTTGGCTTTAAGGTTAAAATCACTGTCCAAAACCTTTTTAGGAACATGTTTCAGAACTTTTGGAGTTGGTTACACCAAAAAAAAATGTAAAATGAAAAAAAATATTTGGGGTGTTGTGGGAACTCATATATCATACCTATCATTTAGTCATTGTTTTAGGTAATTAACTGTTTTCTTATTGTGTTTACAATATTTTGTGTGCTCATTGCGGACATGTACTGATGAGTCAGAATAGAAGGTTTAATGCTAACACGGGGGCAATTGACCACTGTGTCACAATGTATGGAACAGAGACTTTCAGTATAGAAGGATTTTAGCTTATGCCGAGAAGTGCCAAGGGATGGTAAGTATGGTTTTAAACTGTTATGCCTTAACAGTCATTTATTTCAAGTGTGTATTATAATCACAACAGTCATTTATTAAAAGTGTTCCTTATAGAAGTGCTCTATGCCCCTGACATATGCCTCAGATAATGATGTGCCTTTCATTAAAAGATGTGCAGGTGCTAGTCAGAGATGTTAACAACAGGACGAGGGAGGAAGATCACTCTGTCCTGAGAAGATGGGGAGGTATAAAGGGAGGGTTTGTATGCTCAGCAGTCTGCCCAGTGGGAACTCAGTGAAAGCTTGGAATACATGACGCAAATATGATCAAAAAGGAGACAAGCGCTGGATGCATCCAAGGTCAACTTCCCTGAAACCACGGTTTCGGTCAGGTAAAAAAAATAGAACAATACGTGCTTGTTTGTCCATAGAGAAACACTGGGGACTGCTGGGTATGTAAACTCTCCGCCCAAAAAGATGATGAGACGCCTCCTAGGGTATAACTATTAACTACTGAAAAATAATAATCAGACCACCTCAGAGATACCATTGGGTTGATGTTGTGCTCTCCAAGATATCTTGTGTTATTTGATGTGCCGAAATAAAAGGTTTGTTGAAGACACCTTTTTGCCTCAGTGAAACCTCTGTTCCAGTCTCCATCAACGGACTCGGGGAAGTTTGAAATAACTTCAACAATTTTGGGGGCTCGTCCGGGATGGAGTTCTGACAGAGCTTTTGAATTGGAGAAAACTGTTCAGTGCATCAGAGGAAAAGAGATCTGGTCGACCACAAAATAAGGTAAGCAGAAAACCTTTTTAACAGAATTTCTGCCTATTTGTGTTACTCTAAATCAAAGATCTCTTGAACTCTGTATATACTGAATCCTAAATTTATTACGAGGCTCATGATATTGTACTGGTACATCTTGTGATATTCTGTGTTCTGACGAAGAGAGAAACTATGTGTGAAATGAAAAGTGAAACTTAAGAGAAGCCTGTGTGAAGGCCGCAAAAAAGAGTCATAAGGACCACCGCTCTGGGTTGTGGCGGACCCCCCTAGTGGCTCGACGGGGCGCTAGTTGAGCTGGGTTGCAAACCCCGGGGACTTGGAGCCCCCTGAAAAGAAGTGTGTGATACTGTTGAATTCTGTGCGAGTTGATATGCCGCACAGAAAAATTCAGTGGAGACTGAGTTTCTCTATGCTGTGTGATTGTTGAATTTAGTGCGAGGAGCTGTGCCGCACAAAAAGTCAGTACAGACTGACTTTGTCTCTGCTGTGTGATATTGTTGAATTTAGTGCGAGGAGCTGTGCCGCACAAAAAGTCAGTACAGACTGACTTTGTCTCTGCTGTGTGATATTGTTGAATTTAGTGCGAGGAGCTGTGCCGCACAAAAAGTCAGTACAGACTGACTTTGTCTTTGCTGTGTGATATTGTTGAATTTAGTGCGAGGAGCTGTGCCGCACAAAAAGTCAGTACAGACTGACTTTGTCTTTGCTGTGTGATATTGTTGAATTTAGTGTTAGGAGCTGTGCCGCACAAAAAGTCAGTACAGACTGACTTTGTCTTTGCTGTGTGATATTGTTGAATTTAGTGCGAGGAGCTGTGCCGCACAAAAAGTCAGTACAGACTGACTTTGTCTTTGCTGTGTGATATTGTTGAATTTAGTGCGAGGAGCTGTGCCGCACGAAAAAAAAAAAAAAAAGAAAAAAGTCAGTGGTGACTGGCTTTGCCTCTGCTGTGTGATACAGTTGAAACCTGTGCGAGGAGTTCTGCCGTACAGAAAAAGTTCAGTGGAGAATAACTTTCTCTCTGCTGTGTGACATTATTGAAGCCTGTGTGTGAATAGATGATGAGGTAGATGATGATGGGTGGGGCCCGTTATCTCTACAGGCAGAGTGGATCTTAAAGGGCATAGGGAAAGAAGATGGAGTTGTGGTGACAGCGAAAGGGAGGGAAAAGTATGCTGATATGCTGCTAGAGCTTATCGAAGGGAGGGAAAATGAAAGATCCTCACTAGGAGATCTCATCTGGGCACGTGGGAAAGAAGAGCTAGCAAAAGGAGAAGCAGCAAGGAAGAAAGCAGCGCTAGGCAGCATTTTGCTCCGCAGAAAATATAAACAGGCCGTAAAAAAGCATTTTAGAGGACTTGCTAGGTGGCAGACGTTGGGAGTAGCCCACAGAGGGACAGAGCATCTTACTAATGTAAAAAAGGCAGCTGAGCAAGGTTTGACAGGGATTACCCCCACCCCAAATACAGACATGAGATTATTCAAATCAGCACACACACAGTAAGACACAGAAGGACACACCCACCAACACAAAGGGTGCCACCCCAGCTCCGCCTCCACCAGCTACCCCTCCCTCTATCCTGCCTCCTCCCACCGCTGAACCAACGAATCTTTTCTCAGGTCTCCACCCCTCAGCTCCGCCTCCGACAGCTCCGCCTCTACCCCCACCTTAACACTCTGCTCAGTCTGGTTTTCACAGAAAAAAACTCTCACCCACTAATCCTTTTGTGAGCACTTCTCTCTACCCAGTGATCATCATCAATGAAGGACATCTGAAGATTGACATACCCCCCACCATGATGCCTCAACAGCCGGACCCCTCCCTGACTTCTCACATTCCTGGACACAAGGCACCATCCATGGCCTCTAGGACTTTTGGTACCACCACCATCGACCTCTCAGACTACGAGGACAGAGAAGGCAACGATACCTACCGAGACATGAAAACAGCGATTCTGAAGCTGAGGACAGCGAGGAGGAAGAGGAGGACCAGCTCGATGCACCATTCGGAGACCGTCAGGCCCGCTTTTTGAGTGAGTTTAAAAAAGAATTACAATTTAAATCTTTGCCCACATCAGATTCACTGCCCGCTCCTGAGCCACAGCAGAGATCCACCCCCAGGGGACAGGTTAAGACGGTGATACCGTCTTAACCTAAGAGGTACATATGACCCCAATCCTACCAAGAGCACTCTCAATAAAATACTGCAAGACACCCTAGATGTTACAGGTGCAGAGCTCATGCGCAGCAGAGTGGAGGAGGAACTCAGACAGGAAGTGAGAGACGAAATGCTCAGCACCATGAGAGATGAGATGCAGAGGACCATCAGAGGCTCCACCGTCAACTATATGGATAACACGGACGCCAGTGAAGCCATGGCCCGACCCACAGCCACCATGGAGGAACAGCAGCGTATGACGAACGAAAAAAAGGGTGAGTGCACCTCTCAGCCACCATCACTTCACACGCTCAAAAGCCATGTTACCTCCAGCATATTCAGACGCAGCTACAGCACACCACAGCTCCTCCGCTTTCCCTCCGGTCGAATCCAGTGGTGGACACAAAATCTATAAACCATTCGCTGTTAGCGATACACAAACCATCAGTGATAAGCTGCCCCCCATCTCTGAGGGAGGCAACTTATGGCTGGACAAATTGGACTGCCTGACTAAAGGCCAAGATCTAGCCCTCGGCGATTTCAGGGCTATTCTCGCGCTCTGTGTCACCCCTACCGAACTCAGGGACATCGAAACCTGTGCAGGTACCATTTCCTGCAATGATGACAGGCAGCTAGTCACAGTAATTAGGGCTCTGCGTAATGAACTCCGTTCCAAATACCCGCTTCCCAACGGTCCAATGATCCCCAAGTTCTCATGGGACAAAAGTCTCTCTCCTAGCGAGTATCTAGCCCAGTGCAAGGAACAATGGTCCAAATACACGGGGGTCCACCCCAGTAAGGGCCAGGAACATTGGTTTGGAGATGCTGTAATTAAAGGTGTTCCAGCAGACGTTAGAGAACACTTGGAAAACAGCCCAGACCTTCCGGGCTCAACCTGCCTAGTGTGGGAACGACATCTCAAACACCACCTACAGAGAGCGAAAGACAGAGCTGACAAACAAGGTGATGATGACAAAGACATGCAGAGACAACTTGTGAAGCTGCAGCTAAGAAAGATCGTAATACAGATAAAATTATGATTGCCGCTGCCTCCAACGACCCACAGATTTCACCTGACATGTACCCAGTGCCCCAGCGGGCAGATTGTTCTCCCTATTCTCCTCCCACAGATCAATCTCAGGGTTCGTGGGGCGGAGGACGTGGAGCGAGGTCTGGTGGACCCTACAGGGGAGGAGGTTTCCAGGGCAGCAGGAGATTTCGTAACAACGGCCCTCCCCGCCAGGGCAGTTACTGGAATCAGGCACAAACAGCACCTACACGCAACAACGCCTGCCACTCCTGCGGCATGAATGGACACTGGTGGCGTGAATGTCCGAACTATCCACCCAACCCTCCGCAGCAACACAGCTACCCGATGCGTGGCATGGCCCGTGGACCACCTCCGCTGAGACAGGGAGGACCACCCCCACGGCAACAGCAGCAACAGCAGCAGCAACAACAGCAGCAGCAGCAGGCTCACCAGTTTCCAGTCGCAGTCACTGCCTGGGACCAGACCTGTGAGGCTCAGGACGCCTACCAGTATCCTCAATGACACGCCCCACAGAGTGACTCGGACAGCGGGGTAACGGCAGAGCCCATGCTGTCCATGACGGTCCGGGACCACGCTCTGCCCTTTCTCGTTGACACAGGGGCTACCAGATCTACGGTTAATCAGGACATTGGGCCTCTGTCTGAACGGACGATGAGCGTGGTGGGTTTCTCTGGGGTAAGTCAGATTCTGTCATTTACCATCCCCCTCCCCACACACGTAGCGGGACAGAAATTACAACACCCCTATCTAGTGTCTCCGTGTTCCAGTCAATCTCCTGGGTAGGGACCTACTCTCGAGACTCAATGCACAGATCCGCTGCGGTCAGCAGGGCCTCACTGTCACGTTCCCGGATGGGTCTGAAGTTCTATGTGCACAAGGGATTGGGGACACACACCAGTACCTCCTCAGAGACACTGAACCTAGATTTGCAGACATTTTCTGGGCCCTGTTGGAGCCATCACAAACTGGGCTCTACTCATGTTATCTCCATTGGAAACCCTGGATCCTCAGCGTCCACGCCTACGTGGCTCCACCTGACCCGCTCCATCTGACTCTGTTCTACGACCGGGAGGGTAATGAATGTTACTTAGAGGAATTCCAAAATCAGCTAGAATGTAAGACCTGGCAGCTACATTCTGGTGACATTTTGGTGGGACAACAGGGGGTTGCGGCAATGGTTAATCTCACGAGAGAGCAACAGTCCTGGTATAATATGTCTGAGACTGCTTTCCCCCACATTTCACTGGCTCTCCATCCGGGACATGAGGCTCGTGAATTGGGCCCCATGGTCAAAGCAGCAGTCTCAGCCTCAGACTGGTCTTCCTCCGGCCTGCCTGGCGTGCTCCGCTCGCCGTCCCTGAAAATGTTCAGAATTGTGAGTACTACCACTGACTCTGCTTTATGCACACATGAACTCATACCTAGAGACCATGGTAGGGGACCAATACGGTCCCGGTGCCAAACCCATATATTGCTCTGAACAATCTGTCCCCCGAACAAGCATGGTTCACATGTATTAATCTTGCTAACGCTTTTTTCTGTCTCCCTTTACATGAGCACATTCGGGACGTCTTCTCGTTCACCTACCAGCGTCGCAGACTCCGTTACACCCGCCTCCCACAGGGATTCGCCCTCTCCCCTGGCATCTTTAACCAGGTTCTGAAAGAGAGTTTGGCTGACCTGCAGCTGCCCGATGGCACCACAGTGATTCAATATGTCGACGACCTGCTCATTGCGTCCACCACAGCCGAGTCCTGCCTGCAGGCCACACGGGCCCTGCTCCTACTCCTGGCCCGCCACGGGTTCAAGGTCAGTCAACCTAAGTTGCAAATCGCGCGGAAACAAGTTTCTTTCCTCGGCAGACTACTGTCACAAAAGGGGGCCTCATTGTCCCCCGCCCACCGCACATCCATTCTGCACCACACCAAGCCTGACACTGTCAAAGCTATGCTGTCGTTTCTCGGTTTGGTGGGTTACAGCAGGCAGTACATACCTGATTTTTCCACTCTCACGTCTCCGCTGAGAGCCATGGTCACCTCTGCAGGTATGAGAAATCTGAATGCGAAGCTGACATGGTCCCGCGACTCGGAAGAAGCTTTTATCAAACTCAAACAAGAACTCGCTGCATCCGCCGAATTGGCCCACCCCGACTACGCGCGCCCGTTCTTTTTGGATGTTTCTGAAACAGAATCTGTTGCTAACGGTATTCTGTTCCAGAAAAAAGGGGGAGAGAGAACGGTACTGATGTATCTCAGTGTCATCCTTGACCCCACAGAAAAACGTCAACCAACGTGCACAAGACATGCTGCAGGTGTTGCCAAACTCATCAACAAAAGCGCACACATAGTTATGGGACACACACTTCACATCTTGACATCACACAGCGTTGTAGCTTATGTGAACTCGCAGACTTTTACGATGTCCTCCACAAGAGAGCAAAAACTCGCTCGCATTCTCGAAGCCCCAAACTTTCTATTCACTCATGAAGGTGTTAACATGGCTGAGCGTTTGGGGGAAGGTGTGTTGCATGAGTGTGCCCACAGGGTTGAAAAAGAAGAAAAAGCCAGAGAAGACCTCCAGTCGGAGCCCATCCTAGGGGCCAGAAACCTATACACAGACGGATGCTGCTACAGAGATGAGAAGGAGGGACTCAGAGCAGGATTCTTGGTGATAGAAGAAACACCAGGCGGACTCAAGACGGTAACAGCACAAAAGCTCAATGGACCACAGTCAGCCCAGAGAGCAGAAGTCGTGGCAGTGATTGAAGCCCTGAAAGCAGGTAAAGACCAAGACATTAACATTTACACTGACTCAGCCTATGCAGTACACGCAGCACAAGTAGACCTAGGACAATGGATGAGAGCGGGCTACCTAACTGCAAAACAAGAACCCATTAAACACATGGATGAAATGAAAGAGCTTGCAAAAGCACTGTGGTTTCCCCAGAAGGTGGCCATCATCAAATGCAAAGGACACGACAACAGCGGATCCAGAGTTGCCATGGGCAACCAAGCAGCGGACTCCGCAGCCAAAGCAGCCGCAGGATATCATGAGAAGCTCCTGTTCAGTGGCGGTTCTAGACCAAATTACTCCCCGGGCGAGCACCCCTCCAAGTGCCCCCCCCCCCAGCTAGAATTTTGAACAGATAGTTTTGTATTACTATGTAGTATTATTATTATTATTATAACAACAAAAATAATATATTTCTCAGTTGCAGAAATCCTTCAATAGAAAAAAACACAATCCTGAGGGCCATTTTCAGAAGGGCCCCCAGATCCTGAGGTTTTCTGACGTGTTAAGGTTTACAAAAAAGCTGCTATCTCGGCCTCTGTAGTAGATAGAAACAAAATTCAAAAAGTATTTGAGAGCTTAAACATGTGGCTTTCAAGAAAGCTCTCTTTTAGTTTTGCGAACCTTCATCACATTTTTGAAAACCTTGAACAAACAAACTCAAATGAAATAAAGCGGCTGTATAAATAAAAGTAAAGGCTCTGCACTGGAGAATGACAAATAATTTGCTTTCTGTAAAACAAGTGGCAGTCATGATAAAGTGTCCATTCAATACAAATGTAAATGTAGAAAATAAGGTGTTGAAAGGGTATACAGCTGCCTCAGTATAGTGCCAGTACAAAAGCAGAACTAAAAACTAAAAAATGAATAAATAAATACGTGGCTGACAGTGTGTTCATCTCTGTTCTCACCCAAAGTCATGCAACACTCAGAGAAAACGCTGATAGTGTGAGCCAAAGCACTCCCTATGAAGAGGTTGTCCACACTGCTGGATGTTTCTCCTCTGAAGCTGCTCTCTGCCGCCGTCATTGTTTACTTTACTCATGAAGCTCATCAAGCACGTAGCAAGATCGCTACGAGCGCTTTATTCGCCTATCAAAGGCAGACGGGTACGGTGATTTCATTCACTGCGACTCCAGAAATGATTAAAAAACTACAAAATGACGTATCCGCGCTCCCGCTGATATGCTGACATACACAGAGCAGAGCTCGCGACTCTCTCCCCGCCTCGTCTCATACAGTCTGCCTACAGCAGCGGGGGGGCGCCAATTTGACAACAAGAGTTAATACAAATCCGCTTTGCGGTCAAGATTTATTATTATTATCTTTTATTTTATTTTTTTGAAGTGCTCGTGCCGCCCCCCATGAGTCATGACACAAATGCCGCCCCGGGCGGCTGCCCTGTTCGCCCGTGCCTAGAACCGCTACTGCTCCTGTTGGTAAGACCAGACACAGAGACACAAATGACAAAACTGTCCCTTACAGAAATCTCAAAAGAACAGGACCTAGCCTCACCTGAAGAGAAGACAGTGTGGAAACTCAGAGGCGCAGTCCTATCGGAAGGGACCTGGAGATCCCCAGATGGAAGGTTGGTTCTGCCACCTGGGCTCAAAGACAGTATCTTCTCAGAAGCACATGGAGTTGGCCATGCAGGCATCTCCCAGATGAAAGTGGACCTCAAAGAATGGTGGCACCCCTTCCTACATGACATGCTAAAGGAGTGGGTAAGACACTGCATTGTTTGCACACACCACAACACCAGACCTACATACAAACCCGGGGTGGGTAAGTTCCAACTAAAAACACGTCCAGGGAAAGAAATCATCATTGATTTTACAGATATGGTTAACTCAGTCCGAGGGTACAGGTATGTTTTGATGTGTGTTGATGCATTTACAGGATGGCCAGAAGCATGGCCAGTGAAAAGAGAGGACAGCAAATCAGTAATTAAGTGTCTCATCAACCATTACATCCCACAGCATGGCTTCCCAGAAAAGATCAGGTCGGACAATGGGTCACACTTCAAGAACCAGGACCTCCAGTACGTGGAGGCCATGTTGGGACTCAAACATGGTTTTGGGTCCGTGTATCATCCTCAATCTCAGGGTAAGGTTGAGAGGATGAACCAGACAGTCAAGAACAGGCTGTCAAAGATTTGTGCCCATACAGGGCTGAACTGGGTGGATGCTCTACCGCTCGCCCTCATGTCCATCCGATCCTCAGTAAACAGGACAACTGGAGACACCCCATTCGAGCTCGAACGTGGTCGACCTTTTCCAGGGCCAGAGCGAGCCCTGCAAAACACTGACCCTCCTCCCTCTCACATGCACCAGAAAGATTATTATGTACAACTGCAATCTGTTCTCTCTGAATTTGCTAAGCAGGTGCGAGACAGCAAAGATGGCACCAAAGATGGTGACCTACCCATCACTGACTGGGTCCTCCTTCGGGTCATCAAGAGAAAGTGGAGCGAGCCTAGGTGGACAGGACCATTTCAGGTGACCGAGAGAACCTCCCACGCAGTCCGGCTGGACAGGAAAGGAGACACCTGTTTCCACCTCACTCAGTGCGCCCCAGCTGTAACACCTCAACGCTCCCTGAAGGAAGTGCGGCAGGATCTTGCAGCGGCTGCAGCAGGAAACCAAACCAAAGAGCCATACACCTCCAGAAAAGACACAGGGCAGAATAATCCCTGCAACGAAAAGGGCACAGGATAGTCTACCCCTGACCGCCTGAAGAAAGATGACAACATCCCACAGGACGTCGGCTGACACCTGCTCCAGTAGACAACGATGCTGCGCTGCCTGTCCGGGCGACCTCCACAGACGGATCATCTGTCAGGTCTGCAAGACAAGAACATTTCTTACCTGTATGTTTCACACTGTATGTTCCACACCCTTTCATTTCAGCATTTATCTGGTTATTAACTTACATTGTATTGTTCGATGTTCTTTTGTGGGTTGAATTTTGCAGAAACGAAATGAGGATCCCTCATCCTAAATTTGGCTCATGGCCATGGTTGATTGCTTTAGTCTTATTTAACATAGGTTTGCTGCTTATAATTTTAGGGCTGACTAGGGAGTTCCCACAGTTGCCTACAAACGCCACAAAACACGATGCAACATACCTCTCACGTCCCATTCACGGTTAGGATGCGTATTCGGCCCGCCCATCAATCTCTGGTAATGCTACGGCCCTAACCATTACTTGCAAATAATCTGGTCCAAACACTTCTATGCAAGTTGGCCTCTCCCTCAGAGATGGTAACAATTGGCGACAAGCAGAAGGTCCCATACCCTATGATGTATCTTACACGCCCCGGGGGGGAATGACAGCCAAAAAGGGGGTGTCAGTAGTGTCTGTCAATTTCACTTACTTAAAGGTCATGGTTCCCACTCCTTCTGAATGTTGGGTTTGTAGATTTGATGTGTATCCCTCTGGCAATCAAAGTACTCACGGTTGTTTTCCATCTCCTCCTCTAACCCCCAGCCCACAGCTTGATACTAACCTGTCCCTCAGTGTGGTAGACCCCGACCTGGATGCCACCCTGCTTGCAAACAGACGTAAGGTTTACCTAGGCATAACTGCAATACAGACGGTTAAATTCATACTCCTGGCACTGTTGATGCGCTCATTGAAGGTGATCTCTTTGAAGAGATCAAAAGGGGGAATTTGTGGGAACTCATATATCATACCTATCATTTAGTCATTGTTTCAGGTAATTAACTGTTTTCTTATTGTGTTTACATTATTTTGTGTGCTCATTGCGGACATGTACTGATGAGTCAGAATAGAAGGTTTAATGCTAACACGGGGGCAATTGACCACTGTGTCACAATGTATAGAACAGAGACTTTCAGTATAGAAGGATTTTAGCTTATGCCGAGAAGTGCCAAGGGTTGGTAAGTATGGTTTTAAACTGTTATGCCTTAACAGTCATTTATTTCAAGTGTGTATTATAATCACAACAGTCATTTATTAAAAGTGTTCCTTATAGAAGTGCTCTATGACCCTGACATATGCCTCAGATAATGATGTGCCTTTCATTAACAGATGTGCAGGTGCTAGTCAGAGATGTGAACAACAGGACGAGGGAGGAAGATCACTCTGTCCTAAGAAGATGGGGAGGTGTAAAGGGAGGGTTTGTATGCCCAGCAGTCTGCTCAGTGGGAACTCAGTGAAAGCTTGGAATACATGACGCAAATATGATAAAAAAGGAGACAAGTGCTGGATGCATCCAAGGTCAACTATCCTGAAACCACAGTTTCGGTCAGGTAAAAAAAATAAAACAATATGTGCTTGTTTGTCCATAGAGAAACACTGGGGACTGCTGGTTATGTAAACTCTCCGCCCAAAAGGATGATGAGACGCCTCCTAGGGTATAACTATTAACTACTGAAAAATAGTAATCAGACCACCTCAGAGATACCATTGGGTTGATGTTGTGCTCTCCAAGATATCTTGTGTTATTTGATATGCCAAAATAAAAGGTTTGTTGAAGACACCTTTTTGCCTCAGTGAATCCTCTGTTCCAGTCTCCATCAACGGACTCGGGGAAGTTTGAAATAACTTCAACAGTGTTCGGGCTTCCTGAAGGAAATACCCGGGTAGTAGGTTATGGGGCTTTGGTAAGGTTTAAGGTTTTTGGCGTTAGGGTTAAAATCACTGTCCAAAACCTTTTTAGGAACAAGTTTCAAACCTTTTGGAGTTAGTTAGACAAAAAAAAAATGAAAAATGAAAAAAAAAAATGTTTGGGGTGTTAAGGCTTCCTTTAGGTAATACCCGGGTATTAGGTTATGGGGCTAGGTTAAGGTTTTAGGTTTTTGGTGTGAGGGTTAAAATCACTGTCCAAAACCTTTGTAGGAACTCTTTTCCAACCTTTTGGAGTTAGTTAGACAAAAAAAAAAACGAAAAATGAAAAAAAATGTTTGGGGTGTTAAGGCTTCCTGAAGGTAATACCCCGGTATTAGATTATGGGGCTAGGGTCAGGTTTAAGGTTTTTGGCGTTAGGGTTAAAATCACTGTCCAAAACCTTTGTAGGAACATGTTTCAGACCTCTTGTAATTAGTTACACCAAAAAAAAAAGTAAAATGAAAAAAAAAAATTTGGGGTGTTAAGGCTTCCTTAAGGTAATACCCGGGTATTAGGTTACAGGGCTAGGTAAAGTCAGGCCCGGATTAAACCTTCTGTGGCCCCTGAGGCTAAGCAAACCTAATGGCCCCCCTCTGTCCCGCGCTCAGAAAAAACTGGCAGTTTTTATTGGTCATTTTGTGGAAATTACTGCAGTTATGGGTGGTTATTTAACGGTTCCACTAGCCACCACCTCTAGCCAAACCACTGGGTTAATACAACTGTGTGTCTGAACTCAATTCAACAAGAGGTAGTGAAAAAAGTCTTCAAGGAAAGCACAGAGGCTGGTTTACAGTTCACTTTTTTACAGTAGAAAACCTCAGGCATTTTAAATCATAAGTATATAGCAAGCATTATATATGAAAGTGCAAGGCATGATATGAAGGCCTGTTATGGTTATACAATTTGTTTTGTTTAAAGGATTGCTACACTGAGATTTGAGATTTTTATTATTTTATATTTGTTCTACATTTGTCTGCGTTTGTGTTTTGATCTTTCTTTTCATATTCTGTAGGGACTGATAAATGTCAGAGGTTATGACACTGTGATACTTGAATAAATGTTTTATACCATATTTTGAATTAATTCAGACCTTTTGTGCATTTATTTTTGTCTTGTTACATTTTTCCATTATTCCAATTTTGGGGAGCGTGGTAGCAATTTGATTGACTTTCAGCCATTTATGGCCATGATGTGCTGTTTATATTTTATTGCTTTTATTACACAGTAGGTTGTGTCATTTTTATGTATGAAACATAAGCTTTTAGCTAAATTTACTGTATATATTTCATTGTGCTGGGTGCAATTCACTTGAGTTGAGACGTTTTCTTCAAGAAATTTGCTACATTTCATAATCTGAATTCACTTATGCATATACTAAGGCACCAATAACTGTTTCAGATGTTAGGTAGATGTATTTATGACATCTGAGAAAGATTTTGTCTTGTCAGAATCAACCTAGCAGTTTCTACAGGCAAAAACTGCAGCACCATGTATTCGTTTTTTGTGTTACTCACATATATGTACATTTCTGGCTGGTCTTTTGTCTCACCCAGTAGAGAAAGCCACTTTCTAATACTGGTTCTGTAAGTTTCCCAACGTGTCCTTGTGAAGTCAAGAACGTCTTCACTCTGGACAGATGATAGATGCATATAGCATCGTTTCGTTCCTTTTTGATGCACTTTTGAAGGCTGTTTTATTTTTTTCCTGTTCTTTTCTTCCTCTTCGCTTGTCTCGCTGCTAGATGCGCTCGTCGCCATGTTTGTGTATTTCTGATACTATGGCAACGAGACTCGACTCCTATTGGTCCACGTGACAAAAATCGCTTCACCCCTCTGCATATTCGATTGCGTGTGTGCAATTATCACTGCGCCGCAGAAAGGAAATAGTTCGACACCGAAACACTGATTACTAAAATCGACAGGATGGCATGAGTAGATATTTTTTTTTAGTACTCACTAGCAATATAGCTATTTTATGAATCACAGTTTATGTTGCCCCACTGAGGTGGAATGAGATTCACTTTCTAGGCACTTTTTCCTCTGTCCCAATACAGCCTAATCCTCCTCACACCGGGCGCAGCTCATCAGCGTCATAGCAGCTTCTGCTCGGGCTGAGTGGCCCCCCATAGGCAAACGCCCTGAGGCTTCAGCCTCACTATGCCTCATAGTTAATCCGGCTCTGGATAAAGTTTAAAGGTTTTTGGCATTAGTGTTAAAATCACTGTCCAAAACCTTTGTAGGAACTCTTTTCCAACCTTTTGGAGTTAGGGTTAAAAAAAACGAAAAATGAAAAAAAAAAATGGTTTGGGGTTTGAAGGCTTCCTTAAGGTAATACCTGGGTATTAGGTTACGGGGCTAGGGTAAGGTTTAAGGTTTTTAGCGTAAGGGTTAATATCACTGTCCAATATTTTTTAAGGAACATGTTTCAGACCTTTTGGAGTTAGACCAAAAAAAAAACGAAAAAAAAAAAAATTGTGTGTAGTAGGGCATCCTTTAGGTAATACCCGGGTATTAGGTTACAGGGCTAGGTAAAGGTTAAAGGTTTTTGGCGTAAGTGTTAAAATCACTGTCCAAAACCTTTGTAGGATCTCTTTTCCAACCTTTTTTAGTTAGTTAGACAAAAAAAAAAAAAAAAACGAAAAATGGAATAAAAATTTTTTGGGGTGTGGGTAAGAGATACAGTGATAGCCACCGCATTCATCAGTTGACTTGGCGGTTTGGGGTAGGCTGATCAAGGGCTTGCACTGGCCGGCGCATGTCGACCTGTCACATGTTCCCAGTTGAGTCTCCGAGCTCAATCTGTGTGTAAAAATTATATGTTGGTAGGAAGTTTAATGACTCAGCTCAATTGGTATGCTATGCTGTCTATCTTTTAGACTATGTGTTTGTAGAGCAATTATTTTTTGAGGTTCAGTTAGGGATTAGAGTTGGTATGGTTAAGTGTTAAAATAATAATAATAATAATATTAATAATAATATTTTTTCTTATTGAGAAGGACTAGGTGGTGTTAGTAGGGAGGGAATAGGGTGAATTTTATCTATAGGAGTAGGGTTAGGGTGCATTAGTGCAAAGTCTCAGAGGATGGGGGAGAGAGAAACAGGTTGTTGGGACTGCAACCATTCTGCTTCTACAGGGATTCGAGTGATAGAGAGAGAATAGAACTTGCCACAGTGACTAGCCAGAGAAACTCTCCTCACCTGTTGGTTTTCATCCTCTGATATGAAAAAAGAGGGTGGGGGTGACTAAGCTAAGATAGAGGTTAGTAAGGTTAGGGTTAGGGTTAGGCTAGGGTTAGGGTTAGGGTTAGATTTAGGTTCTAGAGGGTTAGGGTGAGGGTGAGGGTGAGGGTGAGGGTAAGGGTAAGGGTTAGTGTCTGTAGGGAGCTAACCGTGGCTGTTTGGAAGAATTGAAATTCATTAAGGAATACGACACTTCAGATTGTCTAGACTCTGGACTCTGTTAAAGGTAGCAAAGCTATGGTTGGAAGTAATGAATTTGAAGTATAAAATATATAAGGTTAGTTATAAATTGTTATTGATAAAGTATTATTTCAGAGTCAAAAGTCAACAGTTCCGTCTAGAACTCCCTCCACCCAGGCCTGTCTAGGCCATAGACTCTGCTAAACTCCCTAACGCTGTGATCTAACAATTATTTAGATTAAATTGGAAATATTCATGAATTATTAATTTAGAGTCAAAAGTGGACGGTTCGGTCTGGAACCCCTTCCACTCAGGCCTGTCTAGGCCATAGACTCTGCTAAGCTCCCTCAAGACTGTGATGAAAAAATTATTTTAGATTAAATTGTAAATATTTATAAATTATTATTTCAAAATTAATTATTTCTTATTTCAGAGTCAAAGTGGACGGTTCTGTCTGGAACCCCTTCCACTCAGGCCTGTCTAGGCTTTAGACTCTGCTAAACTCCCTAACGCTGTGACCTAAAATTATTTTAGATTAAATCGGAAATATTTATAAATTATTTTTTATAAATTATTATTCAGAGTCAATAGTGGACGGTTCTGTCTGGAACCCCTTCCACTCAGGCCTGTCTAGGCCATAGACTCTGCTAAACTCCTTAAAGCTGTGACCTAAAATTATTTTAGATTAAGTCGGAAATATTTATACAGAGCCATAGACTCTGCTGAACTCCCCAACGCTGTGATCTAAAATAAATCTTAAAGGTTAGTTATAAATTATTATTTGGAAATTATTATTTCAGAGTCAAAAGTGTCAATTTCATTAATAATTGCATAATTTAATTTTGTTAGATTATTAATTTTAGATCAATAAATAGAATTATTGGTCCAGAGTATCGACTTTTCAGAAGGTTGCATTGTTTTAGATGGATACGTTTGGAGTTAAGTGGAGATTTTTTATATAGATTATAGAGGACCTAGGGTTCACTGTAAATTATTATTTCAGAGTTAGAAAGTGAGTAGGAATTGTAGTTTATTTAGGTATTGGACTATTCTAAAGTTGTAATCCATGAGTTAAACAATTTTGAGTTTAATAAGTAAGGTTTGCTCCCAAATTGTTGCTTACAGGTGTAAATTAGAATGTTGTATAAAATTATGTCATCACTTTCTACACTGTTTATTTTGTTAAAAAGTACAAACAGGAACTGTTAAAGTTATACCCAACATTGAATTGATATTACAGTAAAACTGAGAGAAAATTGTGTTGACTTCTGTATAACAAAGGAAAACTGTAATTTTGATTGCACTGGAACCACATGTATTATATTTAAATCGCAAATTTAAATAATAAAAAAATGGTGATATAAATACACAAAACTGAATTATAAAGTAAATTAGAATGAGAAAAAAAGGTGGAATAAAAATTGAGTGTATAGGTGTTCCAAAACATTTTTTATTTGTTCAAAAAAGGTACAATATACAGGTGGGGGGAAATTAATAGGAAAATAAAAATAGAACTAAAAATAAAAAATAAAAACTGGGATAAAACATGGAATGTACAATGTTTACCAAATTAGAAAGTGGGAAATACGAGAGTGGCAAAAACGAAAAGGTGAAAAAAGGAAACTGTAAAAAACTGGACCCAGGGATCAAGAGGTGGGAAATACGAGTTTGGTAAATGGACAAATGCTGAAATGCTATGTTAGAGTAGAAATTAAAGTAAACCATAAAAGGTGCCGGTTTTATGGACCTTTAGTCATGCACCAGGATAAACCAACACTCAAAATATAAGACCAGAGGACCAGATTGTGTTGAGGTAAGTGCTTAATTAATTATTTTGGAATATCTTATTTGTTTGAAAAATTCTTCAAATAAACCATTACATTGACCCAGCGCTGGTATTGGACATTAAATTTCAGGACACGTCCTCAGTAGTGAACCCTGAAATCATCGGATGTTTCGGCCGTTTTAACACTAGACATCCTCATTCAAGGAAGGCCCCACGGAGTCGATCAACTTCCGTGTTGTGCCCTGTAGCCAATTGGAGCTATTTTAGTCCTATTTAGTTTTGGTGCTAAGAAGTTTTAGTTGTATGCTAGTTTGGTAGTTGCTATTCTGTAACTATTTAGAGTAATTTTGAGGTGTTTGAGAGGTTTTTTGTAGACTTACCATTGTGGTCCCATGTTGTTGTTGTTGATGTGAGGCGTTTCTTTTCCAAGAGTCTATAATCTGTTGGAGGGGGAAAAGGTTCCAGCTGTCCAGCCGCCGCCGCGGCGGTGGCGGCGTGTCTGAAGTCCGGGGTCCTCGGCGGGGGAAAGAAGATAGGCGGTCCGCGGGAAGGTTTGCTGGGACTCGGTGCCGTCGGCGGGTCGAAGCTCGGTGGTGGGCGGCTTGGAATGAAGGAGGTGCGGCGTCTTCCTCGAGGCGGTGGTCCAGTTGTCAGGGCTTTGTCTCAATTACAGGAAGAGGAATTGCTCTTTAGTGCACAGCACTTAAAAGTGCTTTTAACGGCAAAAGACATCACCAGAGTGGAACTGGTGTCATAGTTTGTGTTGTTCCTCTCAGACATGGTTGTGTTCTTTTCTCGATGTTTGTTCTCCAGAATGGATGTCTCTTGGTTGTATTTTAAACTTTCAAGTTGTTTTAAGTTAATTTTAAAGTAGTTTATTTGTTTTAAATTGAGTTTTGCTACATTAAATTTGTATGCAATCGCAAGGGATTGTGGGTATTTTAGTTCTGAGGGATGAGAGCCTAAGGAATCAGGCTGTGTCTCATTTCAGAGACCGCATCGACCTAAGTGCCCTTCTGCACCGTCGAACGGTGCATTTGAAGCGTGCATGACGTCACGACGGTGCGAACGGTGTCCCATTTGGCACGAGATGCTAAAAAATGCTAAGCGCGCTTAGCATGTTTTCAAGCGTGCATTTATGCACGCTTTCGTGCCGTCGGTATCCCAGAATGCTTTGCGTGCCGCTGCACAGCTGCGCATTTCAGGTGAGAGGCTGGACTCGCTTGAAGACACAGCGCGTCTTAAAAGAAATTACAAGCAATCCAAAAACAGCAGACAGTCAGTTCAGGCTGGTATGAGAGCATGATCTCTGAACTCACTAAAATCTGTAAACCAAACATTATAGATTTAGAGACGAACTGATCCGCTCTGCTACAACAATCAAAAACATTAGAAATAAGAAAGCTGACAAAACTACAGCAGAGTATCAGGACAACATTGAGGTTTTTTTCTTTTAAGATTTAGAGATTAAAGTTGTAAATTTAGGAGAATAAAGTCATAAAGTAAATAAAGTCATAAAGCTGCTTTTGTGGAGGGGGAAATGACTGAAGTTGGTCATCTGCAGGGTTATCTGTGGATGTATCAGCGGGTCATTCAGAGAGATTTTGTGGTTTCTGAAGAAACAATCAAACTGATGATGATCAACATTTGTGATCCAGAGGGAGTCGAGCTCCAACGAGCACCACGTCTCTGACACCGGCCGTAGCCTACACCTGCAGAGACACCAACACCTTATTACTGCATATGGATTCATATCATAAATTAAAGCTCAATGTCATTCACGGATATTTACGGCTGCATTGACAGATATATCCTCAGCATATTCATTTCTGCCTCCACAAAAGCAGCGATTTCCTTCAAGTACACCAGTTTTTTTCCCCGTGGAAAAGACGTATTTCTCATATATTCTTTTTTAAAGTCTTTATACTTATGACAATCTGATGCCGATGTGCCAGAGAATGAAGTATCTCCTATCCTCCTTCTCAATAGGGCCCTCATACTCCTTCATACAAAACAATCATTGGATGAATTTTGTGGGAATGATCTGTGCTTGTATGTATCTACTATTTTGTGTCTGTGCAAGGTCGTACAATTAAAACAATACATGCTGCGCTCCGCAGCTTTTTTTCTAATCAGTCGTGACGTAAGCCTGAGGGCGGGGACATTTGGAGACCTTCGGAGGACTTCCTGGTGGAGTTGCCAAATGTCCCCGCCCTCAGGCTCGCGTCACGACTGACTTAAAGGAAACCCGCGGAGCGCAGCATTTATTGTTTTAATTGTGCGACCTTGCACAGACACAAAATAGTAGATACATACAAGCACAATTCATCCAATGATTGTTTTGTAAGAAGGAGTATGAGGGCCATATTGAGATTTAAGACTTTAAGGACTTCGAGATTTAAGTCGTGAATTTACGAGAATAAAGTCATTAATTTATGAGAATGAAGTCATAACCTGTTATTTCAGAGAGACTTGTTAAAATTAGGGCCATGAAGCATTTGAAGGAACTGTGCTTCAGTATAGGTTTCACAAACAAGGAGATTCTTCATCCTCTGGCACATCAGCATAACATTGTCATAAGTATAAAGACTTTAAAAAAGAATATATGAGAAATACGTCTTTTCCACGGGGGAAAAAAATTGGTGTACTTGAAGGAAATCGCTGCTTTTGTGGAGGCAGAAATGAATATGCTGAGGATATATCTGTCAATGCAGCCGTTAATATCCGTGAATGATATTGAGCTTTAGTTTATGATATGAATCCATATGCAGTAATAAGGTGTTGGTGTCTCTGCAGGTGTAGGCTACCGCCGGTGTCAGAGACGTGGTGCTTGTCGGAGCTCGACTCCCTCTGGATCACAAATGTTGATCATCATCAGTTTGATTGTTTCTTCAGAAACCACAAAATCTCTCTGAATGACCCGCTGATACATCGACAGATAACCCTGCAGATGACCAGCTTCAGTCATTTCCCCCTCCACAAAAGCAGCTTTATGACTTTATATACTTTATGAGTTTATTCTCCTAAATTTACAACTTTAATCTCTAAATCTTAAAAGAAAAAAACCTCAATGTTGTCCTGATACTCTGCTGTAGTTTTGTCAGCTTTCTTATTTCTAATGTTTTTGATAGTTGTAACACAGCGGATCAGTTCGTCTCTTAATCTATAATGTTTGGTTTACAGATTTTAGTGAGTTCAGAGATCATGCTCTCATACAGCCTGAGTTGACTGTCTGCTGTTTTTGGATTGCTTTTATTTTCTTCGAAGACGTGCTGTGTCTCCAAGCGAGTCCAGCCTCTCACCTGAAATGCACAGCTGTGCAGCGGCACGCAAAGAATTCTGGGATACTGACGGCACGAAAGCGTGCATACATGCACGCTTGAAGAAGAGGCGGGGGTAGTGTGGTTTTGAGACCGAATTTGAAGCGCGCTTAGTATTTTGTGCCAAACGGGACACCGTTGGTGCCGCGTGGTGACCTCACGTACGCGTCAGATGCGCCGTTCGATGGCTGCTGTATCTGAAATGGGACACAGGAAGGGCACAGAACGGCGCAAAACGGTACAAAACGGCAGTGCACTCAGCTAAGCGCCGTTAAGCGCGCTTATCACGATGCGGTCTCTGAAATGAGACACAGCCTCAATCTTCCTGTTACAGCAAAGGATTGTGGGTAAAACCGTGAGTGAGTGAGGTACTTCCTTTCTGGCATGAGAGCCTTGGGAATCAAGCTCCCTGTTGCAGCAAAGGATTGTGGGTAAAACCGTGAGTGAGGGAGGTACATTTTTCCTGGCATGAGAACCTCAGGAGTCAGTCCTTCCTAAGAAAAAAGAGGGGAGGGGGGAAGAAAAACAAAAGCACAGGAACCCTAAAATAAAATAAAATAAAATAAAATAATATGATATAAAACAATGAAAAAATAAAAAAATAAAAGAAGAACAAAAGTGGATTGCAAAAAGGGAAGGGGAAGAAAAAAGGAAAAAAAGAAGTGTCAAGAGCAAATAGCAAAAATCAAAAGTGAGCTTAAAAACAGAGAACAGTTCCCTAAAAGACAGACAGAAATGTAAATTTGATCAATGTCCCAAGGGAAAATTTGTACGTGTGTGTGTGTGTTCTTTTCTGCTAGCTTAGTCTGGTGTCACTGATTGTCAGTTATTGATAAGTATTTATTATTTAAATTTTTGATGAAGTTGTTTGTAGTGGGGTTAGCTGGCTAATTTTAGAGTGTTAAAAAAGATGTTAGAGGGGGAGGATTTAGGGGGCATGGCGGTTCCCCTTCAGGTCTCTCTTAATCCTCCATATAGGTGACCCAACAGGGGTTACCCCCCCGGCCGGGGTAGGCCTAGGCTGAAGATCACCTATTTGTCCTCTGTGAAGGTGAAAATAAAGGGGCAGGGGAGGGAATAAGAAAGAGGGGGTGTGTTAGAGAGAGGGGGAGAGATGAGGGAGAGAGATGAGGGAGAGAGGGAGCGAGAGAGAGAGAGAAGGAGTGTGAGAGAGAGGGGGAAGAGGGAGAGAGGGGGGGGGGAGAGTGTGTGTGTGTGTGAGATAGAGAGACAGAGAGAGAGAGAAAGAGAGGGAGAAGGGAAGAGGGAGAGGGGGGTTTAAGGGAGAGGTGGAGATGGTGGAATATAAAGATTGGTAAGGGGGATTTGGTGGCGGATGAAACATCCCATAGCTCCCCAGCTCTCACCATCCATGTGAGGAGAGTGAGCAAGGGACATAGTCCCCCGACCCGACTAGGTCTAGGCTCTGCTCTCCTCACGGTCCTCATGAGATACAAAGAGATATGTAAACGTGGAAGTGAGAGTTCTCTAGGCAGAGTTTTGGGTTTGGTTTGAGCTGAGTTGGTCAGTTGATTATTGATTACTATTTTAAGTTCTAAAAGTGGATAGAGTCAAAAAGTCACAGAGGATTGTGGTGGGAGAAGATGGTCCGTCTGGCACCATTCTACTCATGCAGGGATTCGAGTGATAGAAAGAGAATAGATCTTGCCACCATGACTCGCCATTGAGACTCTCCTCACCTGCTGGTTTTCATCCTCTGATAGGAGAGAGAGGTACAGATCAGGAGAAAAGGAGGGGGGAAGGGTGGGGTCAGGAGTTAATTTGTCTTGAAAAGTATTTATCTTTTCGTCATTGCTGTTAGGGTTTAGATATTTTTTGTTTAGTTATCTGAGGAATGTAGTGTTAGTATAGGTTCCAAGGTGGAGGATTCTTTTGAATTCACTCTCACCCTTGATACTGGAAGATCTTAGATTCTATAAAGGGGGGGAAGGGGGGGTGGGGGGGGGTGAGAGGTTGTGTGCACAGAAGGAGCATGGGCTCAGACTATTCTCGGAATGATATTGTGACAAGTCTGTCCAAAGGCAACTGGCTGGTTTGGTGTGGGTAAGAGATACAGTGATAGCCCCCGCTTTCGTCAGTTGACTTGGCGGTTTGGGGTAGGCTGATCAAGGGCTTGCACTGGCCGGCGCATGTCGACCTGTCACATGTTCCCAGTCGAGTCTCCGAGCTCAATCTGTGTGTAAAATTATGTGTTGGTAGGAAGTTTAATGACTCAGCTTAATTGGTATGCTATGCTGTCTATCTTTTAGATTATGTGTTTGGAGAGCAACATTATGTGTATATTATGTTACAGGGCTAGGTAAAGGTTAAAGGTTTTTGGCGTTAGGGTTAAAATCACTGTCCAAAACCTTTGTAGGAACTCCTTTCCAACCTTTTGGAGTTAGCTAGACCAAAAAAAAAAAAAAAAGAAAAATGAAAAAAAATTTTTTGGGGGTGTTAAGGCTTCCTTAAGGTAATACCCGGGTATTAGGTTACGGGGCTAGGGTAAGGTTTAAGGTTTTTGGCGTTTGGGTTAAAATCACTGTCCAAAACCTTTGTAGGAACTCTTTTCCAACCTTTTGGAGTTAGCTAGACCAAAAAAAAAAAAGGAAAAATGAAAAAAAAAATGTTTGGGATGTGAAGGCTTCCTTAAGGTAATACCCGGGTATTAGGTTCGGGGATAGGGTAAGGTTTAAGGTTTTTAGCGTTAGGGTTAAAATCACTGTCCAATATTTTTAAGGAACATGTTTCAGACCTTTTGGAGTTAGTTACACCAAAAAAAAAATGTAAAATGAAAAAGAAATATTTGGGGTGTTCGGGCTTCCTGAAGGTAATACCCAGGTATTAGGTTATGGGGCTTTGGAAAGGTTTAAGGTTTTTGGCGTTTGGGTTAAAATCACTGTCCAAAACCTTTGTAGGAACTCTTTTCCAACCTTTTGGAGTTAGCTAGACCAAAAAAAAAAACGAAAAATAAAAATAAAATTTTTTGGTGTGGTAGGGCATCCTTTAGCTAATACCCAGGTATTAGGTTTCAGGGCTAGGTAAAGGTTAAAGGCTTTTGGCGTTAGGGTTAAAATAACTGTCCAATATTTTTTAAGGAACATGTTTCAGACCTTTTGGAGTTCGTTAGACCAAAAGAAAAACGAAAAATGAAAAAAAAAAATGTTTGGGGTGTTAAGGCTTCCTTAAGGTAATACCCAGGTATTAGGTTACGGGGCTAGGGTAAGGTTTAAGGTTTTTGGCGTTAGGGTTAAAATCACTGTCCAAAACCTTTGTAGGAACTCTTTTCCAACCTTTTGGAGTTAGTTAGACCAAAAAAAAAAAAGAAAAATGAAAAAAAATAAATTTGGGGTTTTCGGGCTTCCTGAATGTAATACCCGTGTATTAGGTTATGGGGCTAGGGTAGGGTTTAAGGTTTTTGGCGTTAGGGTTAAAATCACTGTCCAAAACCTTTGTTGGAACAAGTTTCAGACCTTTTGGAGTTAGTTAGACCAAAAAAAACGAAAAATGAAAAAAAAAATATGGGGTTTTTTGGGCTTCCTGAAGGTAATACCCAGGAATTAGGTTATGGGACTAGGGAAAGGTTTAAGGTTTTTGGCGTTAGAGTTAAAATCACTGTCCAAAACCTTTTTAGGAACATATTTCAGACCTTTTGGAGTTAGTTACACCAAAAAAAAAAGGAAAAGGAAAAAAAATATTTGGGGTTTTCGGGTTTCCTGAAGGTAATACCCGGATATTAGGTTATGGGGCTTTGGAAAGGTTTAAGGTTTTTGGCGTTAGGGTTAAAATCACTGTCCAAAACCTTTGTAGGAACTCTTTTCCAACCTTTTGGAGTTAGTTAAACCAAAAAAAAATGAAAAATGAAAAAAAAATATTTGGGGTTTTCGGGCTTCCTGAAGGTAATACCAGGGTATTAGGTTTTGGGGCTAGGGTAAGGTTAAAGGTTTTTGGCGTTAGGGTTAAAATCACTGTCCAAAACCTTTGTAGGAACTCTTTTCCAACCTCTTGCAGTTAGTTAGACCAAAAAAAAATGAAAAATGAAAAAAAAATGTTTGGGGTTTTCGGGCTTCCTGAAGGTAATACCCGGGAATTAGGTTATGGGGCTAGGGAAAGGTTTAAGGATTTTGGTGTTAGGGTTAAAATCACCATCCAAAACCTTTTTAGGAACATGTTTCAGACCTTTTGGAGTTAGTTAGACAAAAGAAAATGAAAAATGAAAAAAAAAGATTTTTGGGGTTTTCGGGCTTCCTGAAGGTAATACCCGGGTATTAGGTTTTGGGGCTAGGGTAAGGTTTAAGGTTTTTGGCGTTAGAGTTAAAATCACTGTCCAAAACCTTTTTAGGAACAAGTTTCAAACCTTTTGGAGTTAGTTAGACAAAAAAAAAATGAAAAATGAAAAAAAAAAATGTTTGGGGTGTTAAGGCTTCCTTTAGGTAATACCCGGGTATTAGTTATGGGGCTAGGGTAAGGTTTAGGGTTTTTGGCGTTAGGGTTAAAATCACTGTCCAAAACCTTTGTTGGAACAAGTTTCAGACCTTCTGGAGTTAGTTACACCAAAAAAAAAAAGGAAAAGGAAAAAAAAATATTTGGGGTTTTCGGGTTTCCTGAAGGTAATACCCGGATATTAGGTTATGGGGCTTTGGAAAGGTTTAAGGTTTTTGGCGTTAGGGTTAAAATCACTGTCCAAAACCTTTGTAGGAACTCTTTTCAAACCTTTTGGAGTTAGTTAGACAAAAAAAAAATGAAAAATGAAAAAAAAAATGTTTGGGGTGTTAAGGCTTCCTTTAGGTAATACCCGGGTATTAGGTAATGGGGCTAGGGTAAGGTTAAGGGTTTTTGGCGTTAGGGTTAAAATCACTGTCCAAAACCTTTGTTGGAACAAGTTTCAGACCTTCTGGAGTTAGTTACACCAAAAAAAAAAGGAAAAGGAAAAAAAAATATTTGGGGTTTTCGTGTTTCCTGAAGGTAATACCCGGATATTAGGTTATGGGGCTTTGGAAAGGTTTAAGGTTTTTGGCGTTAGGGTTAAAATTACTGTCCAAAACCTTTGTAGGAACTCTTTTCCAACCTTTTGGAGTTAGTTAAACAAAAAAAAAAAGAAAAATGAAAAAAAAATATTTGGGGTTTTCGGGCTTCCTGAAGGTAATACCCGTATTAGGTTATGGGGCTAGGGTAAGGTTTAAGGTTTTTGGCGTTAGGGTTAAAATCACTGTCCAATATTTTTTAAGGAACATATTTCAGACCTTTTGGAGTTAGTTAGACCAAAAAAAATGAAAAATGAAAAAGAAAATTGGGGGGTTTTCGGGCTTCCTGAAGGTAATACCCGTATAGGGATATCTGGCTAGGGTATGGTTTAAGGTTTTTGGCGTTAGGGTTAAAATCACTGTCCAATATTTTTTAAGGAACATGTTTCAGACCTTTTGGAGTTAGTTAGACAAAAATAATGAAAAATGAAAAAAAAATATTTGGGGTTTTCGGGCTTCCTGAAGGTAATACCCGTATTAGGTTATGGGGCTAGGGTAAGGTTTAAGGTTTTTGCCGTTAGGGTTAAAATCACTGTCCAAAACCTTTTTTGGAACATGTTTCAGACCTTTTGGAGTTAGTTAGACCAAAAAAAATGAAAAATGAAAAAAAAAAATTGGGGTGTTTTCGGGCTTCCTGAAGGTAATACCTGTATAAGGATATCTGGCTAGGGTATGGTTTAAGGTTTTTGGCGTTAGGGTTAAAATCACTGTCCAAAACCTTTGTAGGGACAAGTTTCAAACCTTTTGGAGTTAGTTAGACCAAAAAAAAAATGATAAATGAAAAAAAAATGTTTGGGGTGTTAAGGCTTCCTTTAGGCAATACCCGGGTATTAGGTTTTGGGGCTAGGGTAGGGTTTAAGGTTTTTGGCGTTAGGGTTAAAATCACTGTCCAAAACCTTTGTAGGAAAAAGTTTCAGACCTTTTGGAGTTAGTAAGACCAAAAAAAAAAGAAAAATGAAAAAAAAATGTTTGGGGTGTTTGGGCCTCCTAAGGGTAATACCCGGGTATTAGGTTATGGGGCTAGGGTAAGGTTTAAGGTTTTTGGCGTCAGGGTTAAAATCACAGTCCAAAACCTTTGTTGGAACAAGTTTCAGACCTTCTGGAGTTAGTTACACCGAAAAAAAAAGGAAAATGAAAAAAAAATATTTGGGGTGTTCGGGTTTCCTGAAGGTAATACCCGGGTATTAGGTTATGGGGCTTGGGTAAGGTTTAAGGTTTAAGGTTTTTGGCGTTAGGGTTAAAATCACTGTCCAAAACCTTTGTTGGAACAAGTTTCAGACCTATTGGAGTTAGTTACACCAAGAAAAAATGTAAAATGAAAAAAAAAATATTTGGGATTTTCAGGCTTCCTGAAGGTAATACCCGGGTATTAGGTTTTGGGGCTAGGGTAAGGTTTAAGGTTTTTGGCGTTAGGGTTAAAATCACTGTCCAAAACCTTTGTAGGAACAAGTTTCAAACCTTTTGGAGTTAGTTAGACCAAAAAAAATGAAAAATGAAAAAAAAAATGTTTGGGGTGTTAAGGCTTCCTTTAGGTAATACCCGGGTATTAGGTTATGGGGCTAGGGTAAGGTTTAAGGTTTTTGGCGTTAGGGTTAAAATCACTGTCCAAAACCTTTGTTGGAACAAGTTTCAGACCTTCTGGAGTTAGTTACACCAAAAAAAAAGGAAAATGAAAAAAAAATATTTGGGGTGTTCGGGTTTCCTGAAGGTAATACCCGGGTATTAGGTTATGGGGCTTTGGAAAGGTTTAAGGTTTTTGGCGTTAGGGTTAAAATCACTGTCCAATATTTTTTAAGGAACATGTTTCAGACCTTTTGGAGTTAGTTAGACCAAAAAAAATGAAAAATGAAAAAAAAAATTGGGGGGTTTTCGGACTTCCTGAAAGTAATACCCGTATTAGGATATCTGGCTAGGGTATGGTTTAAGGTTTTTGGCGTTAGGGTTAAAATCACTGTCCAATATTTTTTAAGGAACATGTTTGAGACCTTTTGGAGTTAGTTAGACAAAAAAAAATGAAAAATGAAAAAAAAATATTTGGGGTTTTCGGGCTTCCTGAAGGTAATACCCGGGTATTAGGTTATGGGGCTAGGGTAAGGTTTAAGGTTTTTGGCGTTAGGGTTAAAATCACTGTCCAAAACCTTTTTTTAAGGAACAATGTTTCAGACCTTTTGGAGTTAGTTAGACCAAAAAACATGAAAAATGAAAAAAAAAATTGGGGTGTTTTCGGGCTTCCTGAAGGTAATACCCGTATAAGGATATCTGGCTAGGGTATGGTTTAAGGTTTTTGGCGTTAGGGTTAAAATCACTGTCCAAAACCTTTTGTAGGAACAATGTTTAGACCTTTTGGAGTCAGTTACACCAAAAAAAATGTAAAATGAAAAAAAAATATTTGGGGTTTTCGGGCTTCCTGAAGGTAATACCCGGGTATTAGGTTATGGGGCTACGGTAAGGTTTAAGGTTTTTGGCGTTAGAGTTAAAATCAGTGTCCAAAACCTTTTTAGGAACTCTTTTCCAACCTTTTGGAGTTAGTTACACCAAAAAAAAAGAAAAATGAAAAAAAGATATTTTGGGTTTTCGGGCTTCCTGAAGGTAATACCCGGGCCTTAGGTTATAGGGCTAGGGAAAGGTTTAAGGTTTTTGATAGGGTTAAAATCACTGTCCAAAACCTTTTTAGGAACTCTTTTCCAACCTTTTGGAGATAGTTAGACCAAAAAAAATGTAAAAAGAAAAAAAAATATTTGGGGTGTTCAGGCTTCCTGAAGGTAATACCCGGGTAATAGGTTATGGGGCTAGGGTAAGGTTTAAGGTTTTTGGCGTTAGGGTTAAAATCACTGTCCAAAACCTTTGTTGGAACAAGTTTCAAACCTTTTGGAGTTAGTTAGACCAAAAAAAAAATGATGAATGAAAAAAAAAATATTTGGGGTTTTCGGGCTTCCTGAAGGTATTACCCGGGTATTAGATTATGGGGCTAGGGAAAGGTTTAAGGTTTTTGGCGTTAGGGTTAAAATCACTGTCCAAAACCTTTGTAGGAACAAGTTTCAAACCTTTTGGAGTTAGTTAGACCAAAAAAAAACGAAAAATGAAAAAATAAATGTTTGGGGTGTTAAGGCTTCCTTTAGGTAATACCCGGGTAATAGGTTATGGGGCTAGGGTAAGGTTTAAGGTTTTTGGCGTTAGGGTTAAAATCACTGTCCAAAACCTTTGTTGGAACAAGTTTCAGACCTTTTGGAGTTGGTTACACCAAGAAAAAATGTAAAATGAAAAAAAAATATTTGGGATTTTTGGGCTTCCTGAAGGTAATACCCGGGTATTAGGTTTTGGGGCTAGGGTAAGGTTTAAGGTTTTTGGCGTTAGGGTTAAAATCACTGTCCAAAACCTTTGTAGGAACAAGTTTCAAACCTTTTGGAGTTAGTTAGACCAAAAAAAATGAAAAATGAAAAAAAAAAATGTTTGGGGTGTTAAGGCTTCCTTTAGGTAATACCCGGGAATTAGGTTATGGGGCTAGGGTAAGTTTTAAGGTTTTTGGCGTAAGGGTTAAAATGACTGTCCAAAACCTTTGTTGGAACAAGTTTCAAACCTTTTAGAGTTAGTTAGACCAAAAAAAAAATGAAAAATGAAAAAAAAAATTGGGGTGTTTTCGGGCTTCCTTTAGGTAATACCCGGGTATTAGGTTATGGGGCTTTGGAAAGGTTTAAGGTTTTTGGTGTTAGGGTTAAAATCACTGTCCAAAACCTTTGTAGGAACTCTTTTCCAACCTTTTGGAGTTAGTTAAACCAAAAAAAAGTGAAAAATGAAAAAAAAAAATGTTTGGGGTGTTAAGGCTTCCTTAAGGTAATACCCGGGTAATAGGTTATGGGGCTAGGGTAAGGTTTAGGGTTTTTGGCGTTAGTGTTAAAATCACTGTCCAAAATTTTTGAAGGAACATGTTTCAGACCTTTTGGAGTTAGTTAGACCAAAAAAAAAAGAAAAATGAAAAAAAAATATTTGGGGTTTTTGGGCTCCCTGAAGGTAATACCCGGGTATTAGGTTTTGGGGCTAGGGTAAGGTTTAAGGTTTTTGGCGTTAGGGTTAAAATCACTGTCCAATATTTTTTAAGGAACAAGTTTCAAACCTTTTGGAGTTAGTTAGACCAAAAAAAAAATGATAAATGAAAAAAAAAATATTTGGGGTTTTCGGGCTTCCTGAAGGTATTACCCGGGTATTAGATTATGGGGCTAGGGAAAGGTTTAAGGTTTTTGGCGTTAGGGTTAAAATCACTGTCCAAAACCTTTGTTGGAACAAGTTTCAAACCTTTTGGAGTTAGTTAGACCAAAAAAAAACGAAAAATGAAAAAAAAAAATGTTTGGGGTGTTAAGGCTTCCTTTAGGTAATACCCGGGTAATAGGTTATGGGGCTAGGGTAAGGTTTAAGGTTTTTGGCGTTAGGGTTAAAATCACTGTCCAAAACCTTTGTTGGAACAAGTTTCATACCTTTTGGAGTTAGTTACACCAAGAAAAAATGTAAAATGAAAAAAAAATATTTGGGATTTTTGGGCTTCCTGAAGGTAATACCCGGGTATTAGGTTTTGGGGCTAGGGTAAGGTTTAAGGTTTTTGGCGTTAGGGTTAAAATCACTGTCCAAAACCTTTGTAGGAACAAGTTTCAAACCTTTTGGAGTTAGTTAGACCAAAAAAAATGAAAAATGAAAAAAAAAAATGTTTGGGGTGTTAAGGCTTCCTTTAGGTAATACCCGGGAATTAGGTTATGGGGCTAGGGTAAGTTTTAAGGTTTTTGGCGTAAGGGTTAAAATGACTGTCCAAAACCTTTGTTGGAACAAGTTTCAAACCTTTTAGAGTTAGTTAGACCAAAAAAAAAATGAAAAATGAAAAAAAAAATTGGGGTGTTTTCGGGCTTCCTTTAGGTAATACCCGGGTATTAGGTTATGGGGCTTTGGAAAGGTTTAAGGTTTTTGGTGTTAGGGTTAAAATCACTGTCCAAAACCTTTGTAGGAACTCTTTTCCAACCTTTTGGAGTTAGTTAAACCAAAAAAAAGTGAAAAATGAAAAAAAAATGTTTGGGGTGTTCGGGCTTCCTGAAGGTAGTATTAGGTAATGGGGCTAGGGAAAGGTTTAAGATTTTTGGCATTAGGGTAAAAATCACTGTCCAAAACCTTTGTAGGAACTCTTTTCAAACCTTTTGGAGTTAGTTAGACAAAAAAAAAAAATGAAAAATGAAAAAAAAAAAAAAGTTTGGGGTGTTAAGGCTTCCTTAAGGTAATACCCGGGTATTAGGTTATGGGGCTAGGGTAAGGTTTAAGGTTTTTGGCGTTAGGGTTAAAATCACTGTCCAAAACCTTTGTTGGAACAAGTTTCAAACCTTTTGGAGTTAGTTAGACCAAAAAAAAAATGATGAATGAAAAAAAAAATATTTGGGGTTTTCGGGCTTCCTGAAGGTATTACCCGGGTATTAGATTATGGGGCTAGGGAAAGGTTTAAGGTTTTTGGCGTTAGGGTTAAAATCACTGTCCAAAACCTTTGTAGGAACAAGTTTCAAACCTTTTGGAGTTAGTTAGACCAAAAAAAATGAAAAATGAAAAAAAAAAATGTTTGGGGTGTTAAGGCTTCCTTTAGGTAATACCCGGGTAATAGGTTATGGGGCTAGGGTAAGGTTTAAGGTTTTTGGCGTTAGGGTTAAAATCACTGTCCAAAACCTTTGTTGGAACAAGTTTCAGACCTTTTGGAGTTGGTTACACCAAGAAAAAATGTAAAATGAAAAAAAAATATTTGGGATTTTTGGGCTTCCTGAAGGTAATACCCGGGTATTAGGTTTTGGGGCTAGGGTAAGGTTTAAGGTTTTTGGCGTTAGGGTTAAAATCACTGTCCAAAACCTTTGTAGGAACAAGTTTCAAACCTTTTGGAGTTAGTTAGACCAAAAAAAATGAAAAATGAAAAAAAAAATGTTTGGGGTGTTGAGGCTTCCTTTAGGTAATACCCGGGAATTAGGTTATGGGGCTAGGGTAAGTTTTAAGGTTTTTGGCGTAAGGGTTAAAATGACTGTCCAAAACCTTTGTTGGAACAAGTTTCAAACCTTTTAGAGTTAGTTAGACCAAAAAAAAAATGAAAAATGAAAAAAAGAAATTGGGGTGTTTTCGGGCTTCCTTTAGGTAATACCCGGGTATTAGGTTATGGGGCTTTGGAAAGGTTTAAGGTTTTTGGTGTTAGGGTTAAAATCACTGTCCAAAACCTTTGTAGGAACTCTTTTCCAACCTTTTGGAGTTAGTTAAACCAAAAAAAAAGTGAAAAATGAAAAAAAAAATGTTTGGGGTGTTCGGGCTTCCTTTAGGTAATACCCGGGTATTAGGTTATGGGGCTAGGGTAAGGTTTAAGGTTTTTGGCGTTAGGGTTAAAATCACTGTCCAAAACCTTTGTTGGAACAAGTTTCAGACCTTCTGGAGTTAGTTACACCAAAAAAAAAGGAAAATGAAAAAAAAATTTTGGGGGTGTTCGGGTTTCCTGAAGGTAATACCCGGGTATTAGGTTATGGGGCTTTGGAAAGGTTTAAGGTTTTTGGCGTTAGGGTTAAAATCACTGTCCAATATTTTTTAAGGAACATGTTTCAGACCTTTTGGAGTTAGTTAGACCAAAAAAAATGAAAAATGAAAAAAAAAAATTGGGGTGTTTTCGGGCTTCCTGAAGGTAATACCCGTATAAGGATATCTGGCTAGGGTATGGTTTAAGGTTTTTGGCGTTAGGGTTAAAATCACTGTCCAATATTTTTTAAGGAACATGTTTTAGACCTTTTGGAGTTAGTTAGACCAAAAAAAATGTAAAATGAAAAAAAAATATTTTGGGTTTTCGGGCTTCCTGAAGGTAATACCCGGGCCTTAGGTTATAGGGCTAGGGAAAGGTTTAAGGTTTTTGGCGATAGGGTTAAAATCACTGTCCAAAACCTTTTTAGGAACTCTTTTCCAACCTTTTGGAGATAGTTAGACCAAAAAAAATGTAAAAAGAAAAAAAAATATTTGGGGTGTTCAGGCTTCCTGAAGGTAATACCCGGGTAATAGGTTATGGGGCTAGGGTAAGGTTTAGGGTTTTTGGCGTTAGGGTTAAAATCACTGTCCAAAACCTTTGTTGGAACATGTTTCAGACCTTTTGGAGTTAGTTAGACCAAAAAAAAAAGAAAAATGAAAAAAAAATATTTGGGGTTTTTGGTTTCCCTGAAGGTAATACCCGGGTATTAGGTTTTGGGGCTAGGGTAAGGTTTAAGGTTTTTGGCGTTAGGGTTAAAATCACTGTCCAAAATTTTTTAAGGAACAAGTTTCAAACCTTTTGGAGTTAGTTAGACCAAAAAAAAACGAAAAATGAAAAAAAAAATGCTTGGGGTGTTAAGGCTTCCTTTAGGTAATACCCGGGTAATAGGTTATGGGGCTAGGGTAAGGTTTAAGGTTTTTGGCGTTAGGGTTAAAATCACAGTCCAAAACCTTTGTTGGAACAAGTTTCAGACCTTCTGGAGTTAGTTACACCAAAAAAAAAGGAAAATGAAAAAAAAATTTTGGGGGTGTTCGGGTTTCCTGAAGGTAATACCCGGGTATTAGGTTATGGGGCTTGGGTAAGGTTTAAGGTTTAAGGTTTTTGGCGTTAGGGTTAAAATCACTGTCCAAAACCTTTGTTGGAACAAGTTTCAAACCTTTTGGAGTTAGACCAAAAAAAAATGATAAATGAAAAAAAAATATTTGGGGTTTTCGGGCTTCCTGAAGGTATTACCCGGGTATTAGATTATGGGGCTAGGGAAAGGTTTAAGGTTTTTGGCGTTAGGGTTAAAATCACTGTCCAAAACCTTTGTAGGAACAAGTTTCAAACCTTTTGGAGTTAGTTAGACCAAAAAAAAACGAAAAATGAAAAAAAAAAATGGTTGGGGTGTTAAGGCTTCCTTTAGGTAATACCCGGGTATTAGGTTATGGGGCTAGGGTAAGGTTTAAGGTTTTTGGCGTTAGGGTTAAAATCACAGTCCAAAACCTTTGTTGGAACAAGTTTCAGACCTTCTGGAGTTAGTTACACCAAAAAAAAAGGAAAATGAAAAAAAAATTTTGGGGGTGTTCGGGTTTCCTGAAGGTAATACCCGGGTATTAGGTTATGGGGCTTGGGTAAGGTTTAAGGTTTAAGGTTTTTGGCGTTAGGGTTAAAATCACTGTCCAAAACCTTTGTTGGAACAAGTTTCAGACCTTTTGGAGTTAGTTACACCAAAAAAAAATGTAAAATGAAAAAAAAATATTTGGGATTTTTGGGCTTCCTGAAGGTAATACCCGGGTATTAGGTTTTGGGGCTAGGGTAAGGTTTAAGGTTTTTGGCGTTAGGGTTAAAATCACTGTCCAAAACCTTTGTAGGAACAAGTTTCAAACCTTTTGGAGTTAGTTAGACCAAAAAAAATGAAAAATGAAAAAAAAAAATGTTTGGGGTGTTAAGGCTTCCTTTAGGTAATACCCGGGAATTAGGTTATGGGGCTAGGGTAAGTTTTAAGGTTTTTGGCGTAAGGGTTAAAATGACTGTCCAAAACCTTTGTTGGAACAAGTTTCAAACCTTTTAGAGTTAGTTAGACCAAAAAAAAAAAGAAAAATGAAAAAAAAAAATTGGGGTGTTTTCGGGCTTCCTGAAGGTAATACCCGGGTATTAGGTTATGGGGCTTTGGAAAGGTTTAAGGTTTTTGGCGTTAGGGTTAAAATCACTGTCCAATATTTTTTAAGGAACATGTTTCAGACCTTTTGGAGTTAGTTAGACCAAAAAAAATGAAAAATGAAAAAAAAAATTGGGGTGTTTTCGGGCTTCCTGAAGGTAATACCCGTATAAGGATATCTGGCTAGGGTATGGTTTAAGGTTTTTGGCGTTAGGGTTAAAATCACTGTCCAATATTTTTTAAGGAACATGTTTTAGACCTTTTGGAGTTAGTTAGAACAAAAAAAATGTAAAATGAAAAAAAAATATTTTGGGTTTTCGGGCTTCCTGAAGGTAATACCCGGGCCTTAGGTTATAGGGCTAGGGAAAGGTTTAAGGTTTTTGGCGATAGGGTTAAAATCACTGTCCAAAACCTTTTTAGGAACTCTTTTCCAACCTTTTGGAGATAGTTAGACCAAAAAAAATGTAAAAAGAAAAAAAAATATTTGGGGTGTTCAGGCTTCCTGAAGGTAATACCCGGGTAATAGGTTATGGGGCTAGGGTAAGGTTTAGGGTTTTTGGCGTTAGGGTTAAAATCACTGTCCAATATTTTTGAAGGAACATGTTTCAGACCTTTTGGAGTTAGTTAGACCAAAAAAAAAAGAAAAATGAAAAAAAAATATTTGGGGTTTTTGGTTTCCCTGAAGGTAATACCCGGGTATTAGGTTTTGGGGCTAGGGTAAGGTTTAAGGTTTTTGGCGTTAGGGTTAAAATCACTGTCCAATATTTTTTAAGGAACAAGTTTCAAACCTTTTGGAGTTAGTTAGACCAAAAAAAAACGAAAAATGAAAAAAAAAATGCTTGGGGTGTTAAGGCTTCCTTTAGGTAATACCCGGGTAATAGGTTATGGGGCTAGGGTAAGGTTTAAGGTTTTTGGCGTTAGGGTTAAAATCACTGTCCAAAACCTTTGTTGGAACAAGTTTCAGACCTTTTGGAGTTGGTTACACCAAGAAAAAATGTAAAATGAAAAAAAAATATTGGGGATTTTTGGGCATTCCTGAAGGTAATACCCGGGTATTAGGTTTTGGGGCTAGGGTAAGGTTTAAGGTTTTTGGCGTTAGGGTTAAAATCACTGTCCAAAACCTTTGTAGGAACAAGTTTCAAACCTTTTGGAGTTAGTTAGACCAAAAAAAATGAAAAATGAAAAAAAAAATGTTTGGGGTGTTAAGGCTTCCTTTAGGTAATACCCGGGAATTAGGTTATGGGGCTAGGGTAAGTTTTAAGGTTTTTGGCGTAAGGGTTAAAATGACTGTCCAAAACCTTTGTTGGAACAAGTTTCAAACCTTTTAGAGTTAGTTAGACCAAAAAAAAAAATGAAAAATGAAAAAAAGAAATTGGGGTGTTTTCGGGCTTCCTTTAGGTAATACCCGGGTATTAGGTTATGGGGCTTTGGAAAGGTTTAAGGTTTTTGGTGTTAGGGTTAAAATCACTGTCCAAAACCTTTGTAGGAACTCTTTTCCAACCTTTTGGAGTTAGTTAAACCAAAAAAAAGTGAAAAATGAAAAAAAAAAATGTTTGGGGTGTTAAGGCTTCCTTAAGGTAATACCCGGGTATTAGGTTATGGGGCTAGGGTAAGGTTTAAGGTTTTTGGCGTTAGGGTTAAAATCACTGTCCAAAACCTTTGTTGGAACAAGTTTCAAACCTTTTGGAGTTAGTTAGACCAAAAAAAAAATGATAAATGAAAAAAAAAATATTTGGGGTTTTCGGGCTTCCTGAAGGTATTACCCGGGTATTAGATTATGGGGCTAGGGAAAGGTTTAAGGTTTTTGGCGTTAGGGTTAAAATCACTGTCCAAAACCTTTGTAGGAACAAGTTTCAAACCTTTTGGAGTTAGTTAGACCAAAAAAAAACGAAAAATGAAAAAAAAAAATGTTTGGGGTGTTAAGGCTTCCTTTAGGTAATACCCGGGTAATAGGTTATGGGGCTAGGGTAAGGTTTAAGGTTTTTGGCGTTAGGGTTAAAATCACAGTCCAAAACCTTTGTTGGAACAAGTTTCAGACCTTTTGGAGTTAGTTAGACCAAAAAAAATGAAAAATGAAAAAAAAAAATGTTTGGGGTGTTAAGGCTTCCTTTAGGTAATACCCGGGAATTAGGTTATGGGGCTAGGGTAAGTTTTAAGGTTTTTGGCGTTAGGGTTAAAATCACTGTCCAAAACCTTTGTTGGAACAAGTTTCAAACCTTTTAGAGTTAGTTAGACCAAAAAAAAAAAGAAAAATGAAAAAAAAAAAATTGGGGTGTTTTCGGGCTTCCTGAAGGTAATACCCGGGTATTAGGTTATGGGGCTTTGGAAAGGTTTAAGGTTTTTGGCGTTAGGGTTAAAATCACTGTCCAATATTTTTTAAGGAACATGTTTCAGACCTTTTGGAGTTAGTTAGACCAAAAAAAATGAAAAATGAAAAAAAAAAATTGGGGTGTTTTCGGGCTTCCTGAAGGTAATACCCGTATAAGGATATCTGGCTAGGGTATGGTTTAAGGTTTTTGGCGTTAGGGTTAAAATCACTGTCCAATATTTTTTAAGGAACATGTTTTAGACCTTTTGGAGTTAGTTAGACCAAAAAAAATGTAAAATGAAAAAAAAATATTTTGGGTTTTCGGGCTTCCTGAAGGTAATACCCGGGCCTTAGGTTATAGGGCTAGGGAAAGGTTTAAGGTTTTTGGCGATAGGGTTAAAATCACTGTCCAAAACCTTTTTAGGAACTCTTTTCCAACCTTTTGGAGATAGTTAGACCAAAAAAAATGTAAAAAGAAAAAAAAATATTTGGGGTGTTCAGGCTTCCTGAAGGTAATACCCGGGTAATAGGTTATGGGGCTAGGGTAAGGTTTAGGGTTTTTGGCGTTAGGGTTAAAATCACTGTCCAATATTTTTGAAGGAACATGTTTCAGACCTTTTGGAGTTAGTTAGACCAAAAAAAAAAGAAAAATGAAAAAAAAATATTTGGGGTTTTTGGTTTCCCTGAAGGTAATACCCGGGTATTAGGTTTTGGGGCTAGGGTAAGGTTTAAGGTTTTTGGCGTTAGGGTTAAAATCACTGTCCAATATTTTTTAAGGAACAAGTTTCAAACCTTTTGGAGTTAGTTAGACCAAAAAAAAACGAAAAATGAAAAAAAAAATGCTTGGGGTGTTAAGGCTTCCTTTAGGTAATACCCGGGTAATAGGTTATGGGGCTAGGGTAAGGTTTAAGGTTTTTGGCGTTAGGGTTAAAATCACAGTCCAAAACCTTTGTTGGAACAAGTTTCAGACCTTCTGGAGTTAGTTACACCAAAAAAAAAGGAAAATGAAAAAAAAATTTTGGGGGTGTTCGGGTTTCCTGAAGGTAATACCCGGGTATTAGGTTATGGGGCTTGGGTAAGGTTTAAGGTTTAAGGTTTTTGGCGTTAGGGTTAAAATCACTGTCCAAAACCTTTGTTGGAACAAGTTTCAAACCTTTTGGAGTTAGACCAAAAAAAAAATGATAAATGAAAAAAAAAATATTTGGGGTTTTCGGGCTTCCTGAAGGTATTACCCGGGTATTAGATTATGGGGCTAGGGAAAGGTTTAAGGTTTTTGGCGTTAGGGTTAAAATCACTGTCCAAAACCTTTGTAGGAACAAGTTTCAAACCTTTTGGAGTTAGTTAGACCAAAAAAAAACGAAAAATGAAAAAAAAAAATGTTTGGGGTGTTAAGGCTTCCTTTAGGTAATACCCGGGTAATAGGTTATGGGGCTAGGGTAAGGTTTAAGGTTTTTGGCGTTAGGGTTAAAATCACAGTCCAAAACCTTTGTTGGAACAAGTTTCAGACCTTCTGGAGTTAGTTACACCAAAAAAAAAGGAAAATGAAAAAAAAATTTTGGGGGTGTTCGGGTTTCCTGAAGGTAATACCCGGGTATTAGGTTATGGGGCTTGGGTAAGGTTTAAGGTTTAAGGTTTTTGGCGTTAGGGTTAAAATCACTGTCCAAAACCTTTGTTGGAACAAGTTTCAGACCTTTTGGAGTTGGTTACACCAAGAAAAAATGTAAAATGAAAAAAAAATATTTGGGATTTTTGGGCTTCCTGAAGGTAATACCCGGGTATTAGGTTTTGGGGCTAGGGTAAGGTTTAAGGTTTTTGGCGTTAGGGTTAAAATCACTGTCCAAAACCTTTGTAGGAACAAGTTTCAAACCTTTTGGAGTTAGTTAGACCAAAAAAAAATGAAAAATGAAAAAAAAAAATGTTTGGGGTGTTAAGGCTTCCTTTAGGTAATACCCGGGAATTAGGTTATGGGGCTAGGGTAAGTTTTAAGGTTTTTGGCGTTAGGGTTAAAATCACTGTCCAAAACCTTTGTTGGAACAAGTTTCAAACCTTTTAGAGTTAGTTAGACCAAAAAAAAAAAAGAAAAATGAAAAAAAAAAATTGGGGTGTTTTCGGGCTTCCTGAAGGTAATACCCGGGTATTAGGTTATGGGGCTTTGGAAAGGTTTAAGGTTTTTGGCGTTAGGGTTAAAATCACTGTCCAATATTTTTTAAGGAACATGTTTCAGACCTTTTGGAGTTAGTTAGACCAAAAAAAATGAAAAATGAAAAAAAAAAATTGGGGTGTTTTCGGGCTTCCTGAAGGTAATACCCGTATAAGGATATCTGGCTAGGGTATGGTTTAAGGTTTTTGGCGTTAGGGTTAAAATCACTGTCCAATATTTTTTAAGGAACATGTTTTAGACCTTTTGGAGTTGGTTACACCAAGAAAAAATGTAAAATGAAAAAAAAATATTGGGGATTTTTGGGCTTCCTGAAGGTAATACCCGGGTATTAGGTTTTGGGGCTAGGGTAAGGTTTAAGGTTTTTGGCGTTAGGGTTAAAATCACTGTCCAAAACCTTTGTTGGAACAAGTTTCAAACCTTTTAGAGTTAGTTAGACCAAAAAAAAAAAGAAAAATGAAAAAAAAAAATTGGGGTGTTTTCGGGCTTCCTGAAGGTAATACCCGGGTATTAGGTTATGGGGCTTTGGAAAGGTTTAAGGTTTTTGGCGTTAGGGTTAAAATCACTGTCCAATATTTTTTAAGGAACATGTTTCAGACCTTTTGGAGTTAGTTAGACCAAAAAAAATGAAAAATGAAAAAAAAAATTGGGGTGTTTTCGGGCTTCCTGAAGGTAATACCCGTATAAGGATATCTGGCTAGGGTATGGTTTAAGGTTTTTGGCGTTAGGGTTAAAATCACTGTCCAATATTTTTTAAGGAACATGTTTTAGACCTTTTGGAGTTAGTTAGACCAAAAAAAATGTAAAATGAAAAAAAAATATTTTGGGTTTTCGGGCTTCCTGAAGGTAATACCCGGGCCTTAGGTTATAGGGCTAGGGAAAGGTTTAAGGTTTTTGGCGATAGGGTTAAAATCACTGTCCAAAACCTTTTTAGGAACTCTTTTCCAACCTTTTGGAGATAGTTAGACCAAAAAAAATGTAAAAAGAAAAAAAAATATTTGGGGTGTTCAGGCTTCCTGAAGGTAATACCCGGGTAATAGGTTATGGGGCTAGGGTAAGGTTTAGGGTTTTTGGCGTTAGGGTTAAAATCACTGTCCAATATTTTTGAAGGAACATGTTTCAGACCTTTTGGAGTTAGTTAGACCAAAAAAAAAGAAAAATGAAAAAAAAATATTTGGGGTTTTTGGTTTCCCTGAAGGTAATACCCGGGTATTAGGTTTTGGGGCTAGGGTAAGGTTTAAGGTTTTTGGCGTTAGGGTTAAAATCACTGTCCAATATTTTTTAAGGAACAAGTTTCAAACCTTTTGGAGTTAGTTAGACCAAAAAAAAACGAAAAATGAAAAAAAAAATGCTTGGGGTGTTAAGGCTTCCTTTAGGTAATACCCGGGTAATAGGTTATGGGGCTAGGGTAAGGTTTAAGGTTTTTGGCGTTAGGGTTAAAATCACTGTCCAAAACCTTTGTTGGAACAAGTTTCAGACCTTTTGGAGTTGGTTACACCAAGAAAAAATGTAAAATGAAAAAAAAATATTGGGGATTTTTGGGCATTCCTGAAGGTAATACCCGGGTATTAGGTTTTGGGGCTAGGGTAAGGTTTAAGGTTTTTGGCGTTAGGGTTAAAATCACTGTCCAAAACCTTTGTAGGAACAAGTTTCAAACCTTTTGGAGTTAGTTAGACCAAAAAAAATGAAAAATGAAAAAAAAAATGTTTGGGGTGTTAAGGCTTCCTTTAGGTAATACCCGGGAATTAGGTTATGGGGCTAGGGTAAGTTTTAAGGTTTTTGGCGTAAGGGTTAAAATGACTGTCCAAAACCTTTGTTGGAACAAGTTTCAAACCTTTTAGAGTTAGTTAGACCAAAAAAAAAATGAAAAATGAAAAAAAGAAATTGGGGTGTTTTCGGGCTTCCTTTAGGTAATACCCGGGTATTAGGTTATGGGGCTTTGGAAAGGTTTAAGGTTTTTGGTGTTAGGGTTAAAATCACTGTCCAAAACCTTTGTAGGAACTCTTTTCCAACCTTTTGGAGTTAGTTAAACCAAAAAAAAGTGAAAAATGAAAAAAAAAAATGTTTGGGGTGTTAAGGCTTCCTTAAGGTAATACCCGGGTATTAGGTTATGGGGCTAGGGTAAGGTTTAAGGTTTTTGGCGTTAGGGTTAAAATCACTGTCCAAAACCTTTGTTGGAACAAGTTTCAAACCTTTTGGAGTTGGTTAGACCAAAAAAAAAATGATAAATGAAAAAAAAAATATTTGGGGTTTTCGGGCTTCCTGAAGGTATTACCCGGGTATTAGATTATGGGGCTAGGGAAAGGTTTAAGGTTTTTGGCGTTAGGGTTAAAATCACTGTCCAAAACCTTTGTAGGAACAAGTTTCAAACCTTTTGGAGTTAGTTAGACCAAAAAAAAACGAAAAATGAAAAAAAGAAATGCTTGGGGTGTTAAGGCTTCCTTTAGGCAATACCCGGGTAATAGGTTATGGGGCTAGGGTAAGGTTTAAGGTTTTTGGCGTTAGGGTTAAAATCACAGTCCAAAACCTTTGTTGGAACAAGTTTCAGACCTTTTGGAGTTAGTTAGACCAAAAAAAATGAAAAATGAAAAAAAAAAATGTTTGGGGTGTTAAGGCTTCCTTTAGGTAATACCCGGGAATTAGGTTATGGGGCTAGGGTAAGTTTTAAGGTTTTTGGCGTTAGGGTTAAAATCACTGTCCAAAACCTTTGTTGGAACAAGTTTCAAACCTTTTAGAGTTAGTTAGACCAAAAAAAAAAAGATAAATGAAAAAAAAAATATTTGGGGTTTTCGGGCTTCCTGAAGGTATTACCCGGGTATTAGATTATGGGGCTAGGGAAAGGTTTAAGGTTTTTGGCGTTAGGGTTAAAATCACTGTCCAAAACCTTTGTAGGAACAAGTTTCAAACCTTTTGGAGTTAGTTAGACCAAAAAAAATGAAAAATGAAAAAAAAAATGTTTGGGGTGTTAAGGCTTCCTCTAGGTAATACCCGGGTATTAGGTTATGGGGCTTGGGTAAGGTTGAAGGTTTTTGGCGTTAGGGTTAAAATCACTGTGACAAAACCTTTGTTGGAACAAGTTTCAGACCTTCTGGAGTTAGTTACACCAAAAAAAAAGGAAAATGAAAAAAAAATATTTGGGGTGTTCGGGTTTCCTGAAGGTAATACCCGGGTATTAGGTTATGGGGCTTTGGAAAGGTTTAAGGTTTTTGGCGTTAGGGTTAAAATCACTGTCCAAAACCTTTGTAGGAACTCTTTTCCAACCTTTTGGAGTTAGTTAGACCGAAAAAAAATGAAAAATGAAAAAAAAATATTTGGGGTTTTCGGGCTTCCTGAAGGTAATACCCGTATTAGGTTATGGGGTTAGGGTAAGGTTTAAGGTTTTTGGCGTTAGGGTTAAAATCACTGTCCAATATTTTTTAAGGAACATGTTTCAGACCTTTTGGAGTTAGTTAGACCAAAAAAAATGAAAAATGAAAAAAAAAAATTTTGGGGTTTTCAGACTTCCTGAAAGTAATACCCGTATAAGGATATCTGGCTAGGGTATGGTTTAAGGTTTTTGGCGTTAGGGTTAAAATCACTGTCCAATATTTTTTAAGGAACATGTTTGAGACCTTTTGGAGTTAGTTAGACAAAAAAAAATGAAAAATGAAAAAAAAATATTTGGGGTTTTCGGGCTTCCTGAAGGTAATACCCGTATTAGGTTATGGGGCTAGGGTAAGGTTTAAGGTTTTTGGCGTTAGGGTTAAAATCACTGTCCAATATTTTTTAAGGAACATGTTTTAGACCTTTTGGAGTTAGTTAGACCAAAAAAAAATGTAAAATGAAAAAAATATTTGGGGTTTTCGGGCTTCCTGAAGGTAATACCCGGGTATTAGGTTATGGGGCTACGGTAAGGTTTAAGGTTTTTGGCGTTAGAGTTAAAATCAGTGTCCAAAACCTTTTTAGGAACTCTTTTCCAACCTTTTGGAGTTAGTTACACCAAAAAAAAAAGAAAAATGAAAAAAAGATATTTTGGGTTTTCGGGCTTCCTGAAGGTAATACCCGGGCCTTAGGTTATGGGGCTAGGGAAAGGTTTAAGGTTTTTGGCGATAGGGTTAAAATCACTGTCCAAAACCTTTGTAGGAACTCTTTTCCAACCTTTTGGAGATAGTTAGACCAAAAAAAATGTAAAAAGAAAAAAAAATATTTGGGGTGTTCAGGCTTCCTGAAGGTAATACCCGGGTAATAGGTTATGGGGCTAGGGTAAGGTTTAGGGTTTTTGGCGTTAGGGTTAAAATCACTGTCCAAAATTTTTGAAGGAACATGTTTCAGACCTTTTGGAGTTAGTTAGACCAAAAAAAAAAGAAAAATGAAAAAAAAATATTTGGGGTTTTTGGGCTCCCTGAAGGTAATACCCGGGTATTAGGTTTTGGGGCTAGGGTAAGGTTTAAGGTTTTTGGCGTTAGGGTTAAAATCACCGTCCAAAACCTTTGTAGGAACAAGTTTCAAACCTTTTGGAGTTAGTTAGACCAAAAAAAAACGAAAAATGAAAAAAAAAAATGTTTGGGGTGTTAAGGCTTCCTTTAGGTAATACCCGGGTAATAGGTTATGGGGCTAGGGTAAGGTTTAAGGTTTTTGGCGTTAGGGTTAAAATCACAGTCCAAAACCTTTGTTGGAACAAGTTTCAGACCTTCTGGAGTTAGTTACACCAAAAAAAAAGGAAAATGAAAAAAAATTTTGGGGGGTGTTCGGGTTTCCTGAAGGTAATACCCGGGTATTAGGTTATGGGGCTTGGGTAAGGTTCAAGGTTTAAGGTTTTTGGCGTTAGGGTTAAAATCACTGTCCAAAACCTTTGTTGGAACAAGTTTCAGACCTTTTGGAGTTGGTTACACCAAGAAAAAATGTAAAATGAAAAAAAAATATTTGGGATTTTTGGGCTTCCTGAAGGTAATACCCGGGTATTATTTGGGGCTGGGAAGGTTTAAGGTTTTGGCGTTAGGGTTTTGAGGGCTGAAAAATGAAAAAAAAATTTTGGGGGTAAGGTTTAATGGGGCTAGGGGTTTAAGGTTTTTGGCGTTAGGGTTAAAATCACTGTCCAAAACCTTGTTGTTTCAACCTTTGGAGTTAGTTAACCTTCGGGTTCCTAGGTAATACCCGGGTATTAGGTTAGGAACAAGTTTCAAACCTTTTGGGAGTTAGTTACCTTTTCCTTTGGAGTTAGTAACCAAAAAAAAGTGAAAAATGAAAAAAAAATGTTTGGGGTGTTCGGGCTTCCTGAAGGTAGTATTAGGTAATGGGGCTAGGGAAAGGTTTAAGATTTTTGGCATTAGGGTAAAAATCACTGTCCAAAACCTTTGTAGGAACTCTTTTCAAACCTTTTGGAGTTAGTTAGACAAAAAAAAAAATGAAAAATGAAAAAAAAAAATGTTTGGGGTGTTAAGGCTTCCTTAAGGTAATACCCGGGTATTAGGTTATGGGGCTAGGGTAAGGTTTAAGGTTTTTGGCGTTAGGGTTAAAATCACTGTCCAAAACCTTTGTTGGAACAAGTTTCAAACCTTTTGGAGTTAGTTAGACCAAAAAAAAAAGAAAAATGAAAAAAAAATATTTGGGGTTTTCGGGCTTCCTGAAGGTATTACCCGGGTATTAGATTATGGGGCTAGGGAAAGGTTTAAGGTTTTTGGCGTTAGGGTTAAAATCACTGTCCAAAACCTTTGTAGGAACAAGTTTCAAACCTTTTGGAGTTAGTTAGACCAAAAAAAATGAAAAATGAAAAAAAAAATGTTTGGGGTGTTAAGGCTTCCTCTAGGTAATACCCGGGTATTAGGTTATGGGGCTTGGGTAAGGTTGAAGGTTTTTGGCGTTAGGGTTAAAATCACTGTGACAAAACCTTTGTTGGAACAAGTTTCAGACCTTCTGGAGTTAGTTACACCAAAAAAAAAGGAAAATGAAAAAAAAATATTTGGGGTGTTCGGGTTTCCTGAAGGTAATACCCGGGTATTAGGTTATGGGGCTTTGGAAAGGTTTAAGGTTTTTGGCGTTAGGGTTAAAATCACTGTCCAAAACCTTTGTAGGAACTCTTTTCCAACCTTTTGGAGTTAGTTAGACCGAAAAAAAATGAAAAATGAAAAAAAAATATTTGGGGTTTTCGGGCTTCCTGAAGGTAATACCCGTATTAGGTTATGGGGTTAGGGTAAGGTTTAAGGTTTTTGGCGTTAGGGTTAAAATCACTGTCCAATATTTTTTAAGGAACATGTTTCAGACCTTTTGGAGTTAGTTAGACCAAAAAAAATGAAAAATGAAAAAAAAAAATTGGGGGGTTTTCAGACTTCCTGAAAGTAATACCCGTATAAGGATACCTGGCTAGGGTATGGTTTAAGGTTTTTGGCGTTAGGGTTAAAATCACTGTCCAATATTTTTTAAGGAACATGTTTGAGACCTTTTGGAGTTAGTTAGACAAAAAAAAATGAAAAATGAAAAAAAAATATTTGGGGTTTTCGGGCTTCCTGAAGGTAATACCCGTATTAGGTTATGGGGCTAGGGTAAGGTTTAAGGTTTTTGGCGTTAGGGTTAAAATCACTGTCCAATATTTTTTAAGGAACATGTTTTAGACCTTTTGGAGTTAGTTAGACCAAAAAAAAATGTAAAATGAAAAAAAAATATTTGGGGTTTTCGGGCTTCCTGAAGGTAATACCCGGGTATTAGGTTATGGGGCTACGGTAAGGTTTAAGGTTTTTGGCGTTAGAGTTAAAATCAGTGTCCAAAACCTTTTTAGGAACTCTTTTCCAACCTTTTGGAGTTAGTTACACCAAAAAAAAAAGAAAAATGAAAAAAAGATATTTTAGGTTTTCGGGCTTCCTGAAGGTAATACCCGGGCCTTAGGTTATGGGGCTAGGGAAAGGTTTAAGGTTTTTGGCGATAGGGTTAAAATCACTGTCCAAAACCTTTGTAGGAACTCTTTTCCAACCTTTTGGAGATAGTTAGACCAAAAAAAATGTAAAAAGAAAAAAAAATATTTGGGGTGTTCAGGCTTCCTGAAGGTAATACCCGGGTAATAGGTTATGGGGCTAGGGTAAGGTTTAGGGTTTTTGGCGTTAGGGTTAAAATCACTGTCCAAAATTTTTGAAGGAACATGTTTCAGACCTTTTGGAGTTAGTTAGACCAAAAAAAAAAGAAAAATGAAAAAAAAATATTTGGGGTTTTTGGTTTCCCTGAAGGTAATACCCGGGTATTAGGTTTTGGGGCTAGGGTAAGGTTTAAGGTTTTTGGCGTTAGGGTTAAAATCACTGTCCAAAACCTTTGTAGGAACAAGTTTCAAACCTTTTGGAGTTAGTTAGACCAAAAAAAAACGAAAAATGAAAAAAAAATGTTTGGGGTGTTAAGGCTTCCTTTAGGTAATACCCGGGTAATAGGTTATGGGGCTAGGGTAAGGTTTAAGGTTTTTGGCGTTAGGGTTAAAATCACAGTCCAAAACCTTTGTTGGAACAAGTTTCAGACCTTCTGGAGTTAGTTACACCAAAAAAAAAGGAAAATGAAAAAAAATTTTTGGGGGTGTTCGGGTTTCCTGAAGGTAATACCCGGGTATTAGGTTATGGGGCTTGGGTAAGGTTTAAGGTTTAAGGTTTTTGGCGTTAGGGTTAAAATCACTGTCCAAAACCTTTGTTGGAACAAGTTTCAGACCTTTTGGAGTTGGTTACACCAAGAAAAAATGTAAAATGAAAAAAAAATATTTGGGATTTTTGGGCTTCCTGAAGGTAATACCCGGGTATTAGGTTTTGGGGCTAGGGTAAGGTTTAAGGTTTTTGGCGTTAGGGTTAAAATCACTGTCCAAAACCTTTGTAGGAACAAGTTTCAAACCTTTTGGAGTTAGTTAGACCAAAAAAAATGAAAAATGAAAAAAAAAATGTTTGGGGTGTTAAGGCTTCCTTTAGGTAATACCCGGGTATTAGGTTATGGGGCTAGGGTAAGTTTTAAGGTTTTTGGCGTTAGAGTTAAAATCACTGTCCAAAACCTTTGTTGGAACAAGTTTCAAACGTTTTAGAGTTAGTTAGACCAAAAAAAAAAAGAAAAATGAAAAAAAAAAATTGGGGTGTTTTCGGGCTTCCTGAAGGTAATACCCGGGTATTAGGTTATGGGGCTTTGGAAAGGTTTAAGGTTTTTGGCGTTAGGGTTAAAATCACTGTCCAAAACCTTTTGGAGTTAGTTAAACCAAAAAAAAGTGAAAAATGAAAAAAAAATGTTTGGGGTGTTCGGGCTTCCTGAAGGTAGTATTAGGTAATGGGGCTAGGGAAAGGTTTAAGATTTTTGGCATTAGGGTAAAAATCACTGTCCAAAACCTTTGTAGGAACTCTTTTCAAACCTTTTGGAGTTAGTTAGACAAAAAAAAAAAATGAAAAATGAAAAAAAAAAAAAATGTTTGGGGTGTTAAGGCTTCCTTAAGGTAATACCCGGGTATTAGGTTATGGGGCTAGGGTAAGGTTTAAGGTTTTTGGCGTTAGGGTTAAAATCACTGTCCAAAACCTTTGTTGGAACAAGTTTCAAACCTTTTGGAGTTAGTTAGACCAAAAAAAAAAAGATAAATGAAAAAAAAAATATTTGGGGTTTTCGGGCTTCCTGAAGGTATTACCCGGGTATTAGATTATGGGGCTAGGGAAAGGTTTAAGGTTTTTGGCGTTAGGGTTAAAATCACTGTCCAAAACATTTTTAGGAACATGTTTCAGACTTTTTGGAGTTGGTTACACCAAGAAAAGATGTAAAATGAAAAAATATATATTTTGGGTGTTCGGGCTTCCTGAAGGTATTACCCGGGTATTAGATTATGGGGCTAGGGAAAGGTTTAAGGTTTTTGGCGTTAGGGTTAAAATCACTGTCCAAAACATTTTTAGGAACATGTTTCAGACCTTTTGGAGTTGGTTACACCCCAAAAAAATGTAAAATGAAAAAAAATATATTTGGGGTGTTAAGGCTTCCTTTAGTTAATACCCGGGTATTAGGTTATGGGGCTAGGGTAAGGTTTAAGGTTTTTGGCGTTAGGGTTAAAATCACTGTCCAAAACCTTTGTTGGAACAAGTTTCAGACCTTCTGGAGTTAGTTACACCAAAAAAAAATGTAAAATGAAAAAAAAATTTTTGGGGTGTTCGGGTTTCCTAAAGGTAATACCCGGGTATTAGGTTATGGGGCTTGGGTAAGGTTTAAGGTTTAAGGTTTTTGGCGTTAGGGTTAAAATCACTGTCCAAAACCTTTGTAGGGACAAGTTAAAACCTTTTAGAGTTAGTTAGACCAAAAAAAAAATGATAAATGAAAAAAAAAATGTTTGGGGTGTTAAGGCTTCCTTTAGGTAATACCCTGGTATTAGGTTATGGGGCTACGGTAAGGTTTAAGGTTTTTGGCGTTAGAGTTAAAATCACTGTCCAAAACCTTTTTAGGAACTCTTTTCCAACCTTTTGGAGTTAGTTACACCAAAAAAAAAAGAAAAATAAAAAAAAGATATTTTGGGTTTTCGGGCTTCCTGAAGGTAATACCCGGGTATTAGGTTATGGGGCTTGGGTAAGGTTTAAGGTTTAAGGTTTTTGGCGTTAGGGTTAAAATCACTGTCCAAAACCTTTGTTGGAACAAGTTTCAGACCTATTGGAGTTGGTTACACCAAGAAAAAATGAAAAATGAAAAAAAAATGTGTGGGGTGTTAGGGCTTCCTTTAGGTAATACCCTCGTATTGGGTTACGAGGGTAGGGTAAGGTTTAAGGTATTTGCGGTTAGGGTAAAATCACTGTCCAAAACTTTTTTAGGAACATGTTTCAGACCTTCTGGAGTTAGTTAGACCAAAAAAAAAAAACGAAAAATGAAAAAGAAAATGTTTGAGGTGTTAGGGCTTCCTTTAGGTAATACCAGTATTAGGTCACGGGGCTAGGGTAAGGTTAAAGGATTTTGGGGTTATGGTTAAAATCACTGTCGTAGTCCTTGTTAGGAACTTGTTTCAGACCTTTTGTAGTGAGTTAGACCAAAATAAATGTAAAATGAAAAATAATGTGTGGGGTGTGAGGGCTTCCTTTAGGTAATAGTCGGGTATTGGGTTACAGGGCTAGGGTAAGGTTCAAGGTTTTTGCGGTAAGGGTTAAGATCACTGTCCAAGACTTTTTAAGGAACATGTTTCAAACCTTTTGGAGTTAGTTAGACCAAAATAAAAACGAAAAATGAAAAAAAAAATGCTTGGGGTGTTAGGGCTTCCTTTAGAAAATACTCGGGCATTGGCTTACGGGGCTAGGGTAAGGTTTAAGGTTTTTGGCGTTAGGGTTAAAATCACTGTCCAAAACCTTTTTTAGGAACATGTTTCAGACCTTTTGGAGTTAGTTAGACCAAAAAAAAAATTTAAATGTCAAAAAAAAAAATTTTCGGGGTTGTCAGGGCTTACTTTAGGTAATTGGGTTACGGGGCTAGGGTTATGGTTAGGGTTTTCGGATAAGCGTTAAAATCACTGTCCAAAAACCTTTGAGGAACATGTTTCAAACCTTTTGGAGTTAGATAGACCAAAAAAAAAAGAAAAACGAAAAAAAAAAATTGGGGGGTGATAGGGCTTCCTTTAGGTAATTGGGTTAAGGGTCTAGGGCAGGGGTCTTCATATAAATTTTCAGTGGGTCCACCTGAATGAAATGCTTGCAGGCCTGGGTCCAGGGATTTTTATTTATTTATTTTTTTACAGTGCATTACTCTTTTGAAATATTCACTTCATTTGTATTGCCAATAACTGCCTACTTTCAATTGGCTGTGTGCTTCCTGCGGGTAAAATGAATGCAAATGACTCGGTCCACTCGCCATAAAACACCCTGTTCTCATTCTCTACCTTTCGTGGTTTTGAGGCCGACATGTTTAGCTGCTGCTACAACTTTCTCCTCAGTCTGCCGCCTGACAGTTTTCAACATCGGGATTGCTTGGTTATTTTCGTGTGTCGAGTAGGCTAAGAGGTCTGATTTGATTGACAAGTCAAGCAAGTAAGCAAGTGATGTAATGCCTTGCTGAAATTGCAGGTGCAGTTTACCAGGCAGAAAGCAAGAGAGTAAGGCTGCACGATATTGGAAAAAACTAACATTGCGATTTTTTTCAACCCTGCGATATATATTGCGATATTAAAAATATAGGAATTTTCACCAGATGACCTGAATAGCATTTAATGTTACACTGCACTGCTGAAGTCTTGAGGACAGTTAACCTGCACTGATCTTACCTCTTTTTGTGAATGTTAGAATGGCTTCTGTCTGTCTCAGAGATATTTTTAGCTTTTATTGTTCTCGGACGTTATTGTGGCGACAGATGAACACAGAACACGTGTTTTGGTCAACATCATCCTTCTTTTAATAGAAATAATTCCAGATAACTGACTTTCATTTTCTTTTTGGCAACAAATCTTAATTTTCGGTGGTTTTCTCTTGTTCATTGCTCATTTTGCAATCGTTGTTGTTGTTGTTGTTGTTAGCGGTGTTGTGCCGAGAAACGCATGTCCTCCGAGAATTGCATGCACCTCGCAAAACGCGCACCGCTTATAGTAGAGTGGTCCATGGAAATATACATTTTAAAACCCATACAGTTCTTATTTGTTGGGCTTAACAGTCAGTAAAGTTCCCAAAGTAATTCTCAGCGGACACGCGTCTCCCTCCATGTGCAGAACATGTGCAGGGGTGGGTTTCCTCCTCTCTGATTTTGATAGACAGCTGGCAGGGTAGTCTGATTGGCAACTGAGAACTGAGTCTGATTGGCAACTGAGTAAAGGACAAAGGTGATTGGTGGATCGCTACACAGCACATGCAGAGTCACATGCAGTGTATCTCAGTCAGCTACCCTTGAAATTAACCGAGTTCATTCACTTCCGACTATCGCACACACGTATATCGTGCAGGCCTATAAGAGAGAAAAAAACATACATTTTTCTGCGGTAGGCTCGGGTCCGTATTGGACTCTTTCCCGGTCCGGAAGTGGACCGCGGTCCGCCATATGGAGACCACTGGTCTAGGGTAAGGTTTAATGTTTTTGGGGTTAGGGTTAAAATAACTGTCCAAAACTTTTTAAGGAACATGTTTCAGACCTTTTGGAGTTAGTTAGACCAAAAAAAAACGAAAAATAAAAAAAAATGCTTGGGGTGTTCGGGTTTCCTTTAGATAACACTCTTGACTCGAGCGCCCTGAGAGTGGCAGCAAGTCACATCAGCTCCTCACAGACTTTACGTTTTTGCCTTCTTATTGTTGTTTTTTGGCACCTTTTTTGTCTTTCTTTTTTTCAGCAGTGTTGTGTCTTGCATATTCCAACCATGGATGTGCATTTCATGACTCTTTTACTTTGTTTTCTTTTACTTTTCGGAATTTTTAAGTCCGCGACCGGCGACCCATTAAGCGGCCCCATTGTTTACAGCCGTGAACAGCTGTTGGCGCTGCGCCAAGCCCGGCCACCTTTCTGGGAGAGACCGGACATCCCCGCTAAGCTCCGCAGGAGAAGAAGAGGATGCAGGGCTGGAGTTCAGCATCGGGCAAAGCGGAGACGTTATAAACCAACTTTCCCGTCCATCATCATGGGAAACGTGAGGTCTCTCCCCAACAAGATGGAAGAGCTCACAGCGCTGACTAGGCTGCAATGGGAGTATCGTGAGTGCAGCCTCATGATGTTCACGGAGTCATGGCTGAACGAACTGACTCCGGACCCGCTCGGACCAGAGCGTGAGGGAGAGTGGTAAGAAGAAAGGAGGCGGGATAGCGGTGTATGTGAATGAGAGATGGTGTAATGCTGGGCACATCAGTGTTAAAGAGCAGCTCTGCTCTAAGGACATTGAGCTGCTGGCTGTGAGTTTGCATCCATTTAACCTGCCGAGGGAGTTTTCGCACGTCATCACATTAACTGTTTACATCCCCCCCTCGGCTGATGCTGCTGCAGCCTGTGAACTCCTCCATAGTGAAGTGTCCAAGCCACAAACATCACACCCTCAGTCTCTGATCATCATCTCTGGAGACTTTAATCATGCATCGCTGTCCTCCAATCTCCCTACCTTCAGCCAGTATGTAAACTGCCCAACAAGAGACAATAAAACTTTGGACTTACTGTATGCAAACACCAAGGATGCATACACCTCCTCCCCCTCCCCCCGCTGGGCCGCTGAGATCACAACCTGGTGAGACTGCAGCCCATTTACATACCTATGGTGAAGAAACAACCCCCCACCATCAGGTATGTTAAGAGGTGGTCTGAGGAGGCCACTGAGGCGCTGCAGGACTGTTTTGAGACCACAGACTGGGATGTACTGTGCAGCCCACATGGTGATGACATCGACACCATGACAGACTGTATCACGGACTATATAAACTTCTGTGTGGAGAACACCGTACCCACCAGGAAAGTACGGTGTTTCTCCAACAGCAAACCCTGGGTGACCCCGGAACTTAAAGTCCTCCTGAAGGAGAAGAGGAGGGTCTTTAAATCTGGGGACAAGGAGGAGCTGAGGAGGGTGCAGAAGGACCTGAAGAAGAACATCAGAGAGGGAAAGGCCAGCTACAAGACCAAGATGGAAAACCTTTTGCAACAGAACAACGCAAGGGAGGTCTGGAGAGGCCTGAAATCCATCTCAGTTCATAGCAGGGGCCATGAGAGGGGACCTGAAGTAGGAGACAGGGAGTGGGCCAACGAGCTGAATCTGTTCTTCACTAGATTTGACCCTGCTCCCACTCCTCCCCCGACTCATCAAACCAACGTCCCGTCTGCTGCTTCTTCTTCACACCACCTCAGTCCCATGGTATCGGCATCATCAACCCCCCTCCACTCATCCAACACCACCCCCTCCAGCACCAACCCCAGCCTCTCCATAACAGCTGACCAGGTGAGAATTGAGCTGAGGAAGATGAAGCCAAGGAAAGCCACAGGTCCTGACGGCATCAGCTCCAGACTCCTGAAGGATTGTGCAGACCAGCTCTGTGAGGTGCTACTTCACATCTTCAGCTTGAGCCTGAGTCTGGAGAGGGTCCCAACACTGTGGAAGACTTCCTGCGTGATTCCTGTCCCCAAGACAGCACACCCCAGGGAGCCCAACCACTTCAGACCTGTGGCCCTCACTTCTCACCTGAAGAAGACTCTGGAGAGGATCATGCTGAGGAACCTCGATCCCCTAGTGAGCTCTCATCTGGATCCTCTGCAGTTTGCCTACCAGCCAAACATCGGGGTGGACGACGCAGTCATCTACCTGCTGCAGAGGTCCATGGCCCACTTGGAGAATACCAGCAGCACTGTGAGGGTCGTGTTTTTTAACTTCTCCAGTGCTTTCAACACTATCCAGCCTTCACTGCTCAGGGGGAAGCTCGAGCGGGCGGGAATGGACTGTCACCGAGCCGCATGGACCGTGGACTACCTCACCGACAGACCACAGTTTGTGAGGCTTCAGAACTGTGTATCGGACATGGCGGTCTGCAGCACGGGGGCTCCACAGGGGACAGTGCTCTCCCCCTTCCTCTTCACCCTGTACACCTCGGACTTCAGCTACAACTCTGGGAGCTGTCACCTACAGAAGTTCTCTGATGACACAGCCATCGTCGGATGTGTATCATCAGGGGATGAGCGGGAATACAGGACTGTCATCACTGACTTTGTCAACTGGTGTGGCACAAACCACCTCCAGCTCAACGCCAGTAGGACAAAGGAGATGGTCGTGGATTTCCGCAGGAGGGGGACACCTCAGACTGTTCCAGTAAACATCCGGGGTCTGGACATCGAGATGGTGGAGTCCTACAGATTACTGGGTGTCCACCTCAACAACAAACTGGACTGGTCAACCAACACAGACGTCCTTTACAAGAAGGGCCAAAGTTGTCTCCACCTGCTGAGGAGACTGAGGTCCTTTGGAGTGTGCAGGACTCTGCTCAGGACTTTCTATGACTCTGTGGTAGCATCTGCACTTTTCTATGCAGTGGTCTGCTGGGGGGCAGGGAGCACTGAGAGGGACAGGAAGAGACTGAACAGACTGGTCAGGAGGGCCAGTTCTGTCCTGGACTTCTCCTTGGACTCCCTGGAGGAGGTGGGTGAGAGGAGGATGTTAGCAAAGCTTGTATCCATCATGGACACCCACTGCACTAGACTGTGGGGGCCTTAATCAGCTCCTTCAGCAGCAGACTTAGACTTCCACCTTGCAAGACGGAGCGCTACCGCAGGTCATTCCTCCCTTCAATGCAATAAGATTTTACAACGAACTGTAATATAACTGGACTCACACCACCACCTTTTTTTTCTGGTACTTAAATTGTTTGTATTGTATATAGTTTTATTTTCTTTTCCCTTTTTCATTTTTCTAAATTTTTCCTTAATTATTACATTTAAGTTCTTAATATTACCATCTTTACTTTTATTACTGCATTTTTGCACTCTTTGTCTGTGATGTCTGTGTGCACACAATGCACATATAATTATTACAAATTAACCTACACAAAAACACAAAATGTTATATAAAAAAGAGAAAATTTATAAGCAACAGCAATTCTATATCTTATCTGATGAATGTGTTTGGCACGCGTATGGACACCCAACCTGACTGAATAAACACAGATGATACAGCATTAAATTCAATACCCAATGGTCACACATAATCAATTAACAAGATAATCCCCCCCCCCTTCTCTCACGACGATTTATTTTAGTGATCAAATAAGTTATTTATATCAAAAATGTGAACGAAACAATAAAAGATACTTTCAAAATAACCCGTTAATCTAATTTTTTCACATCCTCAGATGCTGTGAATAATTTATCTGGAGTAAGGCCTACATACAAGTATTATAATATTTAGTTGCATGAGCGAAGATCATTTCACATGCAAATATTAGTGAAAGAGAAAGGTATGCCATGGAGCATGATGGGTCCTTTACACACAGGTGGTTCTGATTTTAATGCTGTTAGGTATGGTATTAGTTTATGTTGTGATCTGTGCGCGCAACCCACCTTGGTCACAGGAGTTTAAATGTATGCAACTTGGTGTGAGTGTCTTTATTTGTGGAAAAGGATGTTTGTCTTACCAGTGGGTACAACCTTGCACACACAAAACCCTTCTACTTATTTGATAAAGTGTGGAGGACACAATGCCCTCCACAGTGCTACGAGCAACACTTGTTGAGAGGCTGCTTTCTGTTGCCACTGTGTGGCATTGCTGTCTTCAGCCATCTCTTCAACTACTTCATGAAATTTACTGTATGCCCTGCCAGTGGTGGATTGAAAGGTGAGAAGAGGTGCTGATGTGATTGGTAAAAGGTGGACTCAGCTATGTTGAACCCACTTCCCATCTCTCTTTACTACTTAAATTGCTGGTAGAAAGTTTTTTGTTTTTTTTTTGCATGTAGTCGAGTTAGATGCATTAATTATTTCTTCATAGCAAACATTCAGTGACAATGAGTTTACGAAAAAAGACAGTCTCAACTGGAATGGAATTGTTGCAATGGCTTTATTTATGTCAAAAATTCTGCAAGCCAGCAAGAAAAAAAAATCAGTGTGGAAACCAACAGAAAAATGTGCAAAAGAAATATGTGGTATTATACTATTGTAAGGAAAAAAGACCCTAATCTGCCCAGTCTTCTGCATTGGGCCACATGGCCTCATCAACATCACACCAGACCAACTCCTCTCTGTGGGCAACTCTTCTTTGTTCTGCCATTCTCTATTGTCTTGTTTCTTTAGCCCCAAACCAACACACCACACAAAACTTTTTATGTATAAGCTGTGAGTGAACTCAGCTATGGCTTCAGTTATTTGACTAATTTACATCAGCTGGTTTTCAATGACAATAAGAAAAAATTTGATAATTTACCGTCTTTGAATCTATAAAGTGATCTGCTTCTCACTTCAACTTTAGCCTGTTGGTTACATTGAGAACATACGGTTATCTGTTTTGATATACTGTGTGAAAGCATTTGTAAATTTGTGGGTTAAAGTCAATTGTTTTGGCGTTGGTAGAGCATGTTTGTTAAAGAAGTTAAAACATTTTGTAAATGTGTCCGCTGTATGCAATTTGTGTCAAACAAACAAGAAATGTTTTAATTGTATAGGGCACATAGGCTGATGTTGTGCAAACTGTGTGAAGAGTTTCGGAAATGTGTCAGAGGTATTGAAATTTGTGTTGAGACGATCATAAAAAACTTTAATTGTTCCGGCAAACTATTAACATGGTGTCAAAATCTGAATGGACTCCTCGCCCGTAAGTATCTCTTCTGCTTTCAAGTGCACTCTCTCTGTTTAACCCTTGTGCACCCCATAGGACCGTTTTGGTCCTTCGTAACTATACTTTTGTGGATAATTTTGGCTGTGATGATGCAAATGGCATGAAAATTTGTCAAAGTGTGTAATTTTAGGTGCAATTTAATTTTTTTTCTTTTTTCTTTCTTTGACCTTTTTTGCATGAGAGCAATTTTTATTACTACAGTAGACACTCCTAAGGACCGAAACGGTCCCATTGACTCCCATTAAAACATGTTTTCTTCAATACACTGCCAATGCAGTATAATTTTTGGATTTTTTTTTTTCTCATGTACAATTATTCTTTGAGGGTCAAACTGTTTTTTTTTTTTATGCCGACCAGCAGATGGCACCATTTTTCTTTTTTCCTGCCATACCCTTTAGAACCAGAGGGGCACTGTTTTCCCTTTTTCACAGAGCTGGATTATTTCATGCATATAGATAGATAGATTGATAGATATACAATTTATTGATCCCAAACTGGAAAATTCTCATGTTACAGCAGCAAAAAAATACAAAATAGAATTAAATATAAGAAGAAATATGTACAATGCAGACCTAAAAATACTAAATATACATAATGAATACAGGCTAAATATACTAAACATCTTTAGAGAGAAAATAATTTAATAAAAACTGTTTAGGTGTGTTTTAGGGACATCATGGATTATGTGCATGTGTTTTCATGAATTACTTGTGTGTGTGTGTGTGTGTGTGTGTGTGTGTGTGTGTGTGTGTGTGTGTGTGTGTGTGTCTGTGCATATGCAGCCATGAGAATAGCCAAAATCCTTCCAGAAACAGCGGCAGTTGTACAATCTGCACCTGCAATTTCCTTCTGTGTGTGTGTGTATGTGTGTGTGTGTGTGTGTGTGTGTGTGTGTGTGTGTGTCTGATTGTGTGGGTGTGATTGTGTGTCTGATTGTGTGTGTGTGCGCACGTGTGTGAGCAAGCTCATGAGGTTCATAGCGGGCACCTGATCAATGTGAGTGCGTAAAAGCAAGCAAGGAAGGGATGGTGTGTGTGTGTGTGTGTGTGTGTGTGTGCGTGTGCGTGTGCGTGTGTGTGTGTGTGTGTGTGTGATTGTGTGTGCTAGCGAGCGTGCGTGCGTGCGTGTGTGAGCGCACGCAAGAGGTTCATAGCTGGCACCTGAAGAGGGAGGGCTTCATCAATGTGCGTGCGTAAAAGCAATGGATGGATGGATGGTGTGTGTGTGTGTGTGTGTGTGTGTGTGTGTGTGTGTGTGTGTGTGTGTGTGTGTGTGATTGTGTGTGTGTGTGTGTGTGTGTGTGTGTGTGTGTGTGTGTGTGTGTGTCTGATTGTTTGTGTGTGCGTGTGTCTGATTGTTTGAGTGTGTGTGTGAGCAAGCGCACATGGTTCATAGCAGGCACCTGATCGATGTGCATGCGTAAAAGCAAGCAAGGGATGGATGGTGTGTGTATGTGTGTGTGTGTGTTTGAGATTGTGTGTGAGATTGTGTGTGCGTGCGTGCATGTGTGAGCGCACGCACAAAGTTCATAGCTTGCACCTGAAGAGGGAGGATATCATCGATGTGTGTGCATAAAAGCAAGAGATGGATGGATGGATGGATGGATGGATGGTGTGTGTGTGTGTGTGTGTGTGTGTGTGTGTGTGTGTGTGTGTGTGTGTGTTATACACTACAGAAAAAAAAAATCTTTTCAAATCAATTTTCTCATCAAAGTTTACCAATCCCATGCTCTTATAATCAAAAGTTTAAAAAAACAATTGAATTGGAAAATAATTCATCAAGTTTTTTGACTTAAAATAATATCAGGTTTTTACAAAAAAGACTGACATTTATGGGGTTAAAATACACAACCTGAATAAAGTTTTGCTATTTATGATTAGGTTATAAGTCAATGATGGCAGCCAAAAAAAAAAATTTAAATATATTTATTTAGACAATATTTCGACTGAAGCAAAATGGAGGGGACTGTTTCGGTCCCTTAGAGGTGTTAATTGAAGTTTTTATTATTATTCAACACTACAGAAAAAATACTTATCCTTTCAAATCAATTTTCTCATCAATGTTTACCAATCCCATGCTCTAATAATCAAAAGTTTAAAAAATCAATTTGCATTTATAGGATGGAAAATAATTCACTAAGTGTTTTTTTTAACTTAAAATAATATCAGGTTTTTACAAAAAAGACAGGCATTTATGGGGTTAAAATACAAAACCTGAATAAAGTTTTGCTATTTATGATTAGGTTATAAGTCAATGATGGCAGCCAAAAAAAAAAAAAAAATTAAATATATTTATTTAGACAATATTTCTACTGAAGCAAAATGCATTCCCTTAGGGGTGTTAATTGAAGTTTTTCTTAGGGGTGCACAAGGGTTAAAGAGCTAAAGCTAACCAGAGCAACATCGTGGCGGAGAGATTTTGCAAGAATGTCACCAAGAACTGGCAGATGTTTGAGAGGGAGTATGACATCTTTTTGCCGCAGCACACTTTGATAAGCCTGCAAGATCCAAGGCATATATCCTCTTCAATCTAGCAGGATTGGAAGGATCTAGCATGCACCAGGTGAAGACGGGGAATAATCAGCCCTGCAGAGACTAGAGAGGACCCAGAGTGTTTGATAAGGAAATTTCCAGAAATCTGCAACCCCCGAAACAATAAAACAATGGAGAGGCACAAGTTTCCTTCGAGAAATCAAAGACAAGGTGAGAGCATTGAGTCATTCATTAGTGACCCCAGGATTAAAGCCAAGAGCTGTCATTTTGGAGATTTGACTGGTGATCTTATCTGTGACTGAATAGTTTGTAGTATTTCTAGTGATTCTCTGAGAAAGACACTTTTAAGAGACAGTGACCTGAATCATAAAAATCTAAATCACAGTCACTCTGTGTTACGATATATTGTAAATATGGAGATGGTTTGATGAAGTTGCATAAAGAATTAACAATTGTGCCTATTGCAGTCATGTACTAATGGATAACAGGAAGAAGGATGAAAACTCCAGGGAGGCCATAGATCACCCTGTTCAGAGGAAAAGAACAGTATGGAAGTTTTAGCTTTGGCTTTTCTTGATAGATGGTAAGTAAGGTGTCTTGTACTGAATAAAGATGTTTGTGTGCTGTTTTTTAAGGAAGTTGTACTTAAACATATGAAAAAGGAAGTGGGCAGAGGGTGCTTTGCGGTTTAAACTTCTTTAAAGAAAGGTTATTGAACTTAGGGAGGTGTTAGGTGTGTGCGTTAGAGATGACTGTAGAATGAATAACTCAACTCTTTTTTAGGTATTGTCTTCTCTTCTTCCCATCAACGACCACGCTGGAAAGGGTGAGAGGTTATTAAGGTATTGGAGTCAGAGAGTTAGTACCAGTTGGTACCTTTTTCATTGTGTTTGGGAAATGAAGTAAGAGTAATCTTTAAGGTGTTAGGAAAACCACTCTTTTTCCAACATCTCCCAATACGTAACTATCTCTAACTCCAATAACTGTAAGAGCAGCCATGCAGCTAAGCGGGAAAAGTGTCCAGCAAACTGATAAGTGTCATAACTACAAGAAACTTATCCATTTTAAGAAATGCTGCAAGTTTAAACCACACAGCCAGTCCACCTTTAATAAAAAAGACTACTCTCAGTCCATGATGTAGTAGAGCCTGCTTCATGCAGCTAAGAAACATTTTATGTGGATGGTGTTGATACTGCAGTGACTATTGACAGTATAAATTCTTAAAGTGGGGGTAACGATAAATGATTTGTAACAGTTCATATTAACAACAAGCCCACTGAAGTGAAAGTGGATACAGGTGCAAAATGCAATGTGATGTCACAGAAGATGTTTAACAAAGTGGTAAGAGGGAAGCAGCCTGTAAAGCAAGAGAAAGCCACAAACCTCATTGCTTATGGAGGCAGTAAAATTGAAATCAAGGGCATTGTCATACTGTCCTGCAGCTTAAAGAAGTGGCACCATGCCTTACACTGCACACCTTGCATGGATTGTTTATTTGAGGGGAGCACGGTTCAGGGGAATATTTGTGATTTGTGTGTTTGTTTTGAAGGTCACCCAATCAATGGAATTGATCATTTTATTATTATTATTATTTGATTATTACTCTTTATTCTTTGTCTTTTTTTCCCTTAAGTGTCAGACTGAAAATGCTGGTATTATTTGTCTCGCATAATTCATGAGTATTCTGACCTTATTATTTTTCAATGCCTGGGGCCTCAATTCACCATCACGTGTTAGCTTTTTAGAGGCTCTTGGCAGAGAAAAAGTTGACATTGCTACCGTCAGTGAATCCCACCTGTTAAAGAAATATGTTTACAGAGTGCAAAATTAAGATTACCACATAGTGGCTTGTTCTTCCCACTCCCAGGGATGCAGGGATGTGGAATGAAATGGTTTGTTAATATTAAGATGAATGGGGGATGAGCATATAAGAGCATAAAAGATATGAGAAGACTGGCACCCCAGGCAAAGCTATTACCAGATAGGTGCTATATTCAGGCCAGTCAACAAGATCCATTGGCATGTTGAAAACAGAGTGCATAGTGAGAGGAAGAACACACAAGCTGGGCTTTGAGATAATGAGGAGCAGTCAGGTGACACCTGCAAGCGTCTAGGTTTGATGCACTTCACCTTACCTAAGGAGCAACTTATGGTAGGACACAGCAGCTCAGAGCTTCTAACATGGCAGCATCTAATCAGTACCTATGATGATGTTTTCAATGCATCAGTTGAATCACTCCCAGGGGAGGTTCATTTTGAGTTAGACAAATACGTAACTCTAGTGCAGGCTTCTCCACGTAATGTTCCAGTAGCTCTCAGAGATGCAGTCAAGGCTCAGTAAAACAAACATGAGAGGGCTGGACATTTAGCCTCATTGTCCTTACCAACCTAGTATATAAGCAACATGGTGAGAGTCAAGCAGCCAGAGAAAGTGAGGATTTGCATAGACCCCAAGTCACTTAATCTGGCTTTTAAGAGGCCCCACTCAAGGGTGTAGAACCCATTGCAGATGATATATTGGTAATGGGGTGTGGGAACACAGATGAGGAAGCCACGAAAGACCATGATAGGAAACTGCTAGAGCTCATGGATAGGTGCAGGGAGGTCAAGCTTAGTAGTCCGGGAGCCATGGGGGTGAACGTGGTTTTGTCGGTTTAAGTTTTTTTCTCCACTGATTCTTGCTGCTGGGGGTCCCCTCTTAAGGATTCAAGAGGGTGCCCAGTGAAATCCCTGGAGCATTTTTTGGTATTAACCCCTTAATGCCCAAAACACTAAAAATTCACCCAAAATAGACTTCTATGGTATTTCATGCAAAATACCTAATCTAAATGCATAAAATTTGCTTTCTACAGTTTGTATCCATGTAAATGAATGTGTACAGTGCATTAGATTTAATATGTATGCATTTTTTAATATTAACCCCTTCCTGTCCAGAACAACATAATCTATAAACTGTGATATTGTACATGCACAGAAATCAAATCAAATGCATTAGATCTGCTTTCTACAAAGTCTAATAGTGGAACTGGTCATGTTTCCTTTTGGATGAATGCATATCAACCCTTTGAGGCCAACCATCTTTTAGTCATTAATCCTTAAATTCCCAAAACAAAAACAAAAAAATACACAAAATAGGGTTTTATGGCATTTTATGCAAAAATATTGATTTAGCGCATCAAATTTGATTTGTAGTGTTTATCAATGAACGTGGATGTGTAAAATTTAGTTTTCTGATCTCACATTAAAACATTTTATAGATATTAACTCCTTCACACTCGAAGCATCAAAATCCAATAAAAGATTGATTTATGACATTTTATGCACAGTAAATCAATTCAAATACTTCAAATTAGCTGTATAACAAATTAATAATGTTATGTGGAAGTGGTCGTATACAGCATATCCCATGTTAAGGTCCAATGATACCAAAGATCCACACTTTCGTAAGACCCAAGAATCAGAGACAGAGAGAAGAACCACATTTAAAGGAATTTATGGTTGGCATGGAGGTTTCCACTTACTGTTTCAGGCCTATCTTGAGCATCCCACAACATAACAGTGACAGGACATTGTGCATGGCAAACCATGTACACTGCAACTGCAGTTTTTGGAATTACATGGATTTTCAGTTTTGCAGCCACATTTAATCATTTGCAGAATGTAGTCTGGGGCAGGTTTGCAACCTTCAGGTAGAGTGGTTGGGCTCAGTGACCTGTTAGCCATGTCTTTTTTCTATCCAAATTTTACTGGGTCGAATGTTGTTGGAAGATGCCAGTCAACATTTCGCCACAAAGCAGCTTGAAAGTGGGCCCTCTTGACATTCTCAATAAACGATTCCCTGGTAGGTGGTAGTGCAGGTAGGTTTGGAGCAGATGTACGTCCTTTCCCATTTTTTTCCCCCAAACTAGAAGTCTAGTGCGTGACATGTTGTGGCTTTTCTGTATGCAATAACAGGCTGATATGAATGCAGTGGCTTGGTCAATTACTTTCTGGAATGGTGCATCTATGTCTCCCATAGCCGGTAGATCGTAGCCAGCTTTCAGGACTTAAATTACTGAGCCTTTTCCCAACCCATAGAAGGATGTTACAGTGTCACATCCTGAAATGGCATGGGCTGGTAAAATGTTCTTGGCAATTAGTGGATCCTTTGCCAGTGTTGACTTTATGTCAACTATTGCCCTTTCCTGGCTCGGGGATTCCATAGTGAGAGATACATCCAGTCCTGACTGTTGATAGTGGTGAAGGAGGAGGACGAACACATCTGTGTCATCCGAAACCACAGAGATTTTATGGGCCTCTCCAGCACACACAAGGACTTGTTGGGCAATGATTGTGTCAAGGAATCAATACATTAAATGAAATAGTTACAAAATGTGTGAGGTTAGAAAGAGTGAAAACACTTACCAAATCACTGTCATCCTAGAAAATAACTTGTGCATCCACACACAAACAGTCTCAGCCCATGATGAGGAGAAATAGCTGATTCCCGGCTAGCTTATCAATTGAAAAAGCAGGAACAAGTTACACATGCAGGAATTGTGTTTTTGTTGTACACAGTTATCAATTGATAATGTATAAATAAAACAGCATAATAAAAATACCATTAATTCAGGCTAAATTAGTCAATTCCCACCCAAAGCAATGAAAGAACAGATGAAAGAATAAATATGTATTCATTTCTACATCTACATATTCCCCAGCGGGGGAATATGTAGATGTAGAATATGTTCTGTAGATGTTTTTGTACAGTATGCTCAAGATGGAGGGCCTGAAAGGGTTAAAATGCATTCAATCAAAAGGAAACATGCTTTACATGACGAGTTCCACTATTAGACTTTTTTAGAAAGCAGATCTAATGCATTTGATTTGATTTCTGTGCATGTACAATATCACGGTTTAAAGATTATGTTGTTCTGGGCAGGAAGGTGTCAATATTAAAAAAATGCATAAATATTAAATCTCCAGGGATTTCACTGGGCACCCTCTTGAATCCTTAAGAGGGGACCCCCAGCAGCAAGAATCAGTTGAGAAAAAAACTTTAACCGACAAATCCACGTTCAGCCAAAAATCACCCTTTGGCTCCCGGACTATAGACTGAGTCTAAAGAAACTGCAAATTAGGGTCAGGGAGGTCAAATTTCACAGACATATTTTGTCAGTGGAGGGCCTCAGGGTAGACTCTGAGAAACTCAGGGCTGTTCAGAATATGCCCCTCCCCACAGACACTAAAGCAGTACAAAGACTGACAGGCTTTGTGACCTACCTGGCGAGGTTCACCCCACACCTCTTGGAGCTGTGTGAGCATAGACTGTATATACTATGGACAACTTGGTTCTGCCTCCCAATGTATACGGATTTGAAGCCAAAAAGCTCTTGGTATTTCCGGGACTTTTCTTCATTTCCTGAAACCAGCACTGCGCAGTAGCGATGCACGCATTTGGCCGCGCAGTCGCCAAGAGTCGCTGTGATGACGCTCGGCTCAAACAGCGTATCCCCCGGGAGAGCTACTCAATCCCTGAACGCCAATAGGCTGTATCAGGTGTCAATCATAGAGAACATGAAACCCCTAATAACTTTTAAAAACAAAGCTTCACAGAAAAAAGAGGACTTGAGCACAAACCAGTCTTACTGTAACTACATGTCAACATCACAAGCAGGGGGGAGAAAAAATTATGTTCTGTGTAATACATTTCTAAAGTTTGTCCACAGCCCCATAAGCTTTGCTGGCGGAGGCAGGATTTATGACCTATACTGAAGCCCATCAACAGAGGGTGCTGTTCTCAGAGTGGCTTCACCCAGCAAGGAGGCAGACTCTGTTCATTCTATATACTGTCTATGTGTGTGAGTCACTATGTAGGCTGCTTTACAGGGATGTGTCGTGGCACTGGCTAGCAAAGCATGACGCAGCAGTTGAAGAGATCAAGCACCTGGTCACAGCGGCCCTGATCCTGAAATACTACAACATGGCCAAGCACCATCCAGAGTGATACAAGTCAGAAAGGACTGGGCTGCTGCCTCTCACAGGAAGGACAGCTGATAGGGTACACATCACTGGCTGAACTAACTCAGACTGAAAGGGATTATGCACAAATCAAAAAAGAGTGCCTGAGTATTGTGTTTGCATGTCAGCAGCTTCACTACTACCTGTATGGGTAGGAAGAGATCACAGTACAAACAGATTATAAAACACTTACCTCAATTTTCAACAAGCCCCTTCTCACTGCACCGAAGGGTCTCCAGAGCATGCTACTCATGCTCCAGAATTACAACCTCAAGGTAATATACCTTAGGACCGGACATGCACATTAGCAACACATTGAGCAGAGCCACAGTTTTACTACAGAGGACTGACACAAGATATACAAAAAACAAAATCTGTTAAATGCAGAGGGTGCAGGAGGACACAGAACAGATAAACCAGGCTGATTACCTGAATGTCGCTGGGAGGACACCCCTCTGGCCATCAGAGAATACTGGTCAATCTGGGACGAGATCAATGCACTAAATGGAGTGCTCTTCAAAAGCCAGGGAGTCTTTTTGTTGAAATGCAATCATGCCAGCCATGTAGGAGGAGATGCTTGCTATAGGCAGGTGAGAAACATGCTGTGCTGGCCGAACATGCATGGGAAAGTCAAAGACTACGTGAGCCAGTGCTCAGCATGCAACGAATACTCACATGAGAAACAGTGTGAAACAAGACTGTCACATGCACTCACAACGTGGCCATGGCATTATTCAGATTTTTTGGAAATAGAACTGCTCCCAGATCTTTCAGCAGGGACCACAGTAGTGTTAGATGCAAGGCCCAGTTTGCAAGGCACAGACAGCCTGATAACAGACTGTAGGCCCCAGTTTGACTGTGACACACTCAAAAGGTTTGCAAAGGACTGGGACTTTGACCACATTAAATCCTCACCCAGGCATCCAAAATCTAATGGAAAAGCAGAGTCAGCTGTAAAAATAGTGAAGAATCTGTGTAAGAAGCAACGACCCGTGGCTGGCTTTTCTACAGTGGATGTCTGGCACAAGCTCCCAATACAGTTCATGTGATAGACACGATCCATGTATCCTCTTCATTTATTACACACAAACGTAAGAGTTCATAAAAGAATCTTTTTTTTTTTTAACTTTTTTAAAACTTTTTTTGAATCGTCTCTCCGATGACTTCAACCCTGGCATCAGTACAAATCCTGTCTCCTGGCATCAGGACCATTCCTGACATCAGGACAATTCCTTTCTCCCGGCATCGGGTTTGCCATCAAGACAATTCTATTCTCCCAGCATCTGGCTAACCCAGGAAAAATATTGTGAAACCTAATGTCTCTCTTAAAACCAATTACAAACAAACTTAGGACACATATTAACCCTCCCCTGAGACTGTGTGTTTTATACTTTACATTTGACCATTTTAAGGCTGCGTGATATTGGAAAAAACAAACATTGTAATGTTTTTCAACCCTGCGATATATATTGCGACATTAAAAAAATAGAGGAATTTTCATCAGATGACCTAAATAGCACTTTATGCTATGCTGCACTGCTAAAATCTTCTGGACAATTAACCTACACTGATCTTACCTCTTTTTGTGGATGTTAGTAGAATGGTTTCTGTCTGTCTCAGAGATATTTTTAGGTTGCGTTTATTGTGCTAGAATGTTATTGTGGCAACAGATGAAAGGCACTGCTGACACAGAACATGTGTTTGCTCGACATCATCCTTCTTGTAACTGAAATAATTCCAGATAACCAGATGACTTTCCTTTTCTTTTTAGCAACAAGTCTTCATTTTCTGTGGTTTTCTCTTGTTAGTGGCTTATTTTGCAATCGTTGTTGTTGTTACCAGTGTTGCGCCTTGGAAACGCATGCATCTCGCAAAATGCACACTGCTTATAGTAGAGTGGCACAGAAATGTACAATTTAAAACTCATACAATTCTTTTTTGGGCTAAACAGTGATAAGTAATATTATGAAAGTAATTCACGGAGGGTATGCGTTTCTCTGCACAACACCGGCAGCGCCAGCAACTCACTCCATGTGCAGGGGCGTGGTTTCCTACTCTCTGATTTTGATTGATGACAGGCAGGGTCGTCTGATTGGCAACTGAGTAAAGAATGAATGTGATTGGTGGATCGCTGCACAGTACATGCAGCGTGACATGCAGTGTATCTCAGTCAGGTACCCTTGAAATTAGGTGAGTTCATCTGCCTCCTCTGCAGGCTCTGCAATGTGACTTATCGTGCACATGTACATTGTGACGACGATGCTCAAACGATATATCGTGACCATTCAGTTAAAAAGCAAAAATGTATTGACTACAATTTATATCACAATATTTTATAGATCAGGGCCCAGTATCTCAAAACTTTTATCCTGTAGAAGATCCTGGGGGCTCCCTGCCAGTGTTACTTGAATGTATTGAATGGTACTCAAAATTATCAGGTTACAAAATAAACTGGAATAAATCCGAATGTATGCCAATATCACATACATGTCACTCTGGGGTTATCACCTCTTATGGCTTTAAGTTTATACCTTCAGGTATGAAATATCTAGGCATTCAACTAAACCCAAATCTTGACGAAATAATGCTCTCAAATATGGAACCACTCCTCCAGAAAATAAAAATGAACCTGGATAAATGGGGGAAATTGAAGCTCACATTATGGGGAAAAATTAATGTAATTAAAATGGTGGTGGCACCACAATTCAATTATGTTTCCATGATGTTACCAGTCAATATAGCACCACAGTTGTTTAAACATTACGATAGAATCATTAAAGATTTTTTATGGGATAAAAAAAGACCAAGGATTAATATAAAAAAAATGTGGTCACCTAGGGAGATAGGAGGTATGAGTCTACCCAATGTAAGATTATATAATATATCATTTGAAATGTCTAGATTGATAAAGCATTGGAAGGGGATAGGTCAGGAACTGAGCCGGATCAAAATAGAAAAGGAACTAACCAGCCCATTTGAACCTCTGGATGTTCTCTCACATGGTGTAAAAACTCCTGGACATAATTATTTTTCGAACCCAGTGCTGTCTTACTCTAAAACCGTTTGGAGAGAAATTCATAAAATGTATAGTATCTCCCACTTAAGACAACCTTACGCCTCTCTATGGCATAATCCAGCCATCCGTATTGGGAAGAAATCTGTCTGTTGGAATCAATGGCTTGTAGGAGGGATACGCAAATTGAATGATCTGTGTGTAGATGGAGTATTAATGCCATTTACTGATATTATGCAAAAATATAATCTGGAATATAAAGGTAATTTTTGGAAGTATTTGCAAATTAGGGACTGTATCACAAAGGGTAAATTTAGTCACAAAAAAATTACATTGATGGAAGTTTTGGATCTACCCAGTACTGCACACAGAGCAGCCATATTCTACAAAACATTTAATGGTTTACGAGAAGATGCATGTAAAAATCTGAGGATCGTTTGGCAGAAAGACCTAGGGTGTGATTTAAGTGAACAGGACTGGTTAAATATATTATCAAATACAGGGAAACATATGAGAGAGGCGAAAGGGAAATTTATTCAGTATAAGATAATCCATAGATTTTATTTCACTCCTTCAAAGCTACATCGAATGGGCTTAAAAGGAAATCATTTATGTTGGAAATGTCAGAGTGAAACAGGGACTTTTTTACATATGATTTGGGGATGTAAACTAGTGTACCCGTTTTGGGAGAAAGTAGTGAACCATGTAAGTAAATGGCTGGGTGTGGCAGTACCTGTATCACCAAGATTGTGTTTGTTAGGGGACCAAACAGAAATGCTAAATATACCTAAACATGAAAGAGGGGTTTTAAAAGTGGGAATGGTCACAGCTGCTCGAACGATCCTCCGAGAATGGAAGAGTACAGTCGCCCCAGATGTTAAAAAGTGGATGGAAATGATGTCAGAAGCTGCATCATACGAACACATGCTGGCTAAAATTAACAATGAAGAAGAACATGTTAGGAGGGCCTGGGAAAGTATTTTTTTTGTAGAGGAAATATCGATATTAAGTTTGTGTACATGGCTGTAAGCTCGATATACTGTCTGTCGATGTTGGTGTCTTTTTGTTTTTTAGTTTGACTGTATGTTTAGGTGTATATGAAAGACTAAATAAAAACTTTAATGACAAAAACTTTTATCCTGGATCAGAATGGTCTATATAGGATTAAACCTCAAACTTGGGTATTTCAAACCAGGATATGTAATCCTGATACCAGTAAAATTGGATAGGGATTTGGTAATCCAATCCTACCCAGAATCCAGATCAAATGCTGTTTTTGGGTATTTCAAAATTCCAAGGTGTTAGATTGGGATAGTTTTGAAGCTAAAAATCAGGATTATCCTGATTGCACTGGAAGGGTGGATCAAGCATGGATCCAAGGTGGATTTAGAGAGATGTAGGACACATGGCTCATTGTATGGTGTACTAATGTCAACCGTCAGGCTGGACAAAGGGATACTGACACCATTTAATTTGTTTTTTTAACTTTACTGGAAAACTGAAGTTGTGAAGCCAGGAATGTCAGATAGGCCACAATAAGAATAAGAAGAACTTTAATGATCCTCAAAGGGAAATTCAATTGTCTGTCATCTCCTTTGTCACGTCTCTAAAAGTCATCTGCTATTATAAGGAGAGTTGTACAGTCTGATGGCTGCGGGTACAAAAGATCTTCTAAATCTTTCTGTTCTGCAGTGAAGAGAGAGGAGCCGTCCACCACCCTTGGCCCTTTAGTCCATTAAGGTGTTGTGAAGTAGGTGATCCATGTTCTTTAGAATAGTCTACACTCAGTGTAGATCTCTCCACCACATCCTCCACTGGGTCCAGCTTGAATCCACCAACAGAGCCAGCCTTTTTCACCAGTTTTTTCAGACATCTTGCATCTTTGTGTTTAATGCTTCCTCCCCAGCAGACTGCAGTGTAGAACAAGACACTTGCCACCACAGACTGATAAAAAATCAGCAGCATCTGACTATAGATGTCTATTGAGTGGAGTCTTCGCAGGCAAAAAGGCAGCTCTTCCCCCTTTCTGTAGATGGAGTCTATCTTCTTAGACCAATCCAACTTATTATCCAGATGTACACCTAGGTATTTATATGATGTCACCACCTTGATGTCCACTCCACAGGTGTTCACTGGCTGAAGAAGGGGTTTGGATCTACGGATGTCTATGACCATCTCCTTTGTCTTTGAGGTGTTGAGTAGGAGGCGGGTTTTGTGGCTCCAGTCACTGAAGGCTCTAATCAGATCTCTGTATTCAGCTTCTTGTCCATTTCTGATACATGTCATGATAGCAGTGTCATCTGAGAATTTCTGGATGTGGCAGGACTTAGTGCTGTATTTGAAGTCTAACGTATACAGTGTGAACAGGAATGGCGCCAGCACTGTCCCTTGATCATGGAGAATATGATCTTCACATAAACCCCAGGTTCCTCCAGATGAGACACAGCACAGTGAAGCATGTAGAGGACAGCATCATCCATTCCAATATGTTCTTTCAAATCAAATCAAATCAAATCAACTTTATTCATCTGTTAGGAACTTCATTTGCAGAGAAAGCGCCAGTGCAGAGACAAATAAAACATGTTCATTCACAGATCAAAATCTAGAGACCATGATAAATACAATAAAACCCTTAAGTACATTAAAAACAAAAGGTCAATCATATTAGTCCTCCTCTACAATACTGTAATGAAGACAGTAATGCCACAAGATGGCGACAGAAGGCAGCTCCTCAACAATTGTCACTGTAAGCACTGCATTGGGCTTCCTCCACACTCATTCATATGAGCACAGATGGATTTGGTGTGTGCAATGTTGGACCCACTGGTCAGACAAACACCCTTTTCCACAAATAAAGACACTCACATAAAGTTGCATATATTCAAACCTCACGTGACAAAGGTGGGTTGTGCGCACAGATCACAACGTTAACTCCAAAAATGGCATTAAAATTGGAACCATCTGTGCGTAAATGACGCATCGCGCTCCGTGCCCTGGCTCTTTCTTTCATAGATGTTGGCATATAAAATAAATTTGCCTCACAAAACTGAATATTATAATATCCGTATGTCGGCTTAAAGTAGATAACGCATCTGAGCACTTAAACGAATCATCTGTTCAGCCGCCGCAGCAGCAGGACGGAGAGAGAACGGAGACGTGTCCAGGTTGAGCTGTGCGAGAAATCAGAGGAAGAGGAAGAGGGAGAAAAGGAGGGAGACATATTACATATCTAGTTAACTTCATCATGTGTGTCTGTTTACTAGATATTTTATTCAATTTAATGCGGTTTCAGCGGTGTTGATTCGGTCAGGTTGTGTGTCCCAAGCGTGCTCATCAGATCAGCTATAGATCAGAATATATCTATATAGATCTAAATGTATGTGCTGACTCAGATTATTAGTTGTTGATGATTATTCATTGCACTGAAATATGCCTGACACTGTGGAAACCTGCTGGTGAGGCAACAGTGACGTATGCCGACACGCCGCCGGTCTACCAAAATACCACTAGACCAGCTGCGCTCCACCTGCGCTGAAAGCTGACCAGGTTTGAATCGGCAAGCTTTCAGCGCACTTTACACGCCGGTGGCGAGCACGAAAATGTCACTGCGCCCGCTGATTCTCTCGACACCCCCCCTGCCACGCCACCATGCCCAGCGTACAGCCCGTTTGGTATTTTCGTGGACTGAGGTGCACGGAGGCGAACCGAGATCCGCCAAGCTTGGCATGGTGGCGTGGCAGGGGGAGGTGTCGACAAGAATCAGCAGGCGCCTTTGTGGAGTCTCTTCTCGTTATTGTTCCCCGGGCATTGGGTCCTAACGTTGCACCAAGCACAGCCGAGCAGAAGCCGCTATGACGCTGATGAGCTGCGCCCGGTGTGAGGAGGATTAGGCTGTATTGGGACAGAGGAAATATGCAGAGGGGTGAAGCGATTTTTGTCACGTGGACCAATAGGAGCCGAGTCTCATTGCCATAGTATCAGAAAAACACAAACATGGCGACGGGCGCATCTAGCAGCGAGACAATCGAAGAGGAAGAAAAGAACAGGAAAAAGAGAAAACAGCCTTCAAAAGTGCATCAAAAAGGAACGAAACGATGCTATGCATCTATCATCTGTCCAGAGTGAAGACGGTCTCGACTTTACAAGGACACATTGGGAAACTTACAGAACTAGTATTAGAAAGTGGCTTTCTCTACAGGGTGAGACAAAAGTTTTTGTTTGTAGAAACTGCTATGTTGATTCTGGCAAGACAAAATCTTTCTCAGATATCATAAATACATCTACCTAACATCTGAAACAGTTATTGGTGCCTTAGTATACACATAAGTGAATTCAGATTATGAAATGTAGCAAATTTCTTGAAGAAAACGTTTCAACTCAAGTGATTTGCACCCAGCACAATGAAATATATACAGTAAATTTAGCTAAAAGCTTATGTTTCATACATAAAAATGACACAACCTACTGTGTAATAAAAGCAATAAAATATAAACAGCACATCATGGCCATAAATGGCTGAAAGTCAGTCAAATTGCTACCATGCTCCCCAAAATTGGAATAATGGAAAAATGTAACAAGACAAAAATAAATGCACAAAAGGTCTGAATTAATTCAAAATATGGTACAAAACATTTATTCAAGTATCACAGTGTCAAAACCTCTGACATTTATCACTCCCTCTAGAATATCAAAATAAAGATCAAAACACAAAGCAGACAAATGTAGAACAAATATAAAAATAATAAAAATCTCAAATCTCAGTGTAGCAATCCTTTAAACAAAACAAATTGTATAACCATAACAGGCCTTCATATCATGCCTTGCACTTTTATTTATAATGCTTGCTATATACTTATAATTTAAAATGCCTGAGGTTTTCTACAGTAAAAAAGTGAACTGTACACCAGCCTCTGTGCTTTCCTTGAAGACTTTTTTCACTACCTCTTGTTGAATTGAGTTCAGACACACAGATGTATTAACCCAGTGGTTTGGCTAGAGGTGGTGGCTAGTGGAACCATTAAATAACCACCCATAACTGCAGTAATTTCCACAAAATGACCAATAAAAACTGCCAATTTTTTGCGCGCGCGGGACAGAGGGGGGGCCAATAGGTTTGCTTAGCCTCAGTGGCCACAGAAGGTTTAATCCGGGCCTGTCACCAAGGACATAACAAATTTATTTTATTTTATTTATCTCTATTAATCTTTAATGAAATCTAGCTGATTGTGCTTAATGACAGGTTTTAGGTTTGTTTATCAATTATTTTGAGACAGACATTTGCTGCACTGCAGATCCACACTGACTCAAACTAGCGTACACGATGTCAGACCTGTCGTGAGATTTGGTTGTAGCGTACGTTCACGTGCAGATTGATAAATGCCAATCCTCACGTCAAAATTGTCGTACACAAGGTGTACGCAAGTTTTCTGCCATATGCAAGCTTGATAAATGAGGGCCAAGGTCTGTAACAGGTTTGCAGATAGACCAAGTTATGATCTGACTTGCCCAGTGGTGGTAAGGCAGTGGCTCTGTAGGCTTCTTTGACGTTGGCATACAGCAGATCCAGGGTTTTGTTTTCTCTGGTAGGAAAGTTTACAAACTGTGCGAATCCAGTCAGGTGAGAGGAGAGGGTCACATGGTTAACGTCCTCTTATATTATTATCAGTGCCTCTGGGTGTTGAGTCTGTAGCCTGGCAAGACTTTAACGCAAAAGATTGCATGGGATTTTTTGCAGTTGATTTGGGTGGAATGTAAACAACTATTATTATATGACTGAATTCTCTTGGAACATAATATGGCCAAAGAGCAACTGCCAACAGGTCAATATCTGGACAACACAACTTCTCCTTGACAGTTATATGTGAAGGGTTACACCATCCCTGGTTGACAAATAAAGCCAGACCTCCTCTTTTCTTCTTGCCACTAGCTTGAGCATCTTTTATCTGACCTTATGAGAGTGAAGCCAGGTAGATCCACACTGGAGTCCGAGTTGTTTTGATTTGACCAGGTTTCAGTAAAACACAGGAGACTGCACTCACAGTATGCTTTCTCAGTCTTCACCAATATCTCCAGCTCATGGCTTTTGTTGGGCAGAGAGTTGACGTTTCCCATGATGATTGATGCTAGAAAAGGTTTATATCGCCACCTCCTAGCATCCAGCTTTGCCTTCACCTTTGTACCAGCAGGCAACCACGATAACTCAACTCAACTCAACTTTATTTATATAGCACTTTACACACAACAGAGTTGATCCAAAGTGCTTTACAACAACACAGAGGAAAAAACTAAACAAAAGAAGAGAACAAACAGATGACGAAGAAGAACAGACTGAGTGACAGTTATACTAATAATGATAGCAATAAAAAATATTTTCAATACCATCACTATCATCATCATTCATAATAGTGATCATAAAAAAAACAATTATAATAATAATAACAAAAGCAGCAGTAATAATAGTAACTAGGGCCCCGGTGGGGCACTGTCGGGCCCGAGCCGCGTCGCGCCGCCCCCAGCGCGACCACCTCCCCCTCCCGATCGCGTCACACTCAAGGTCCAAAGATGGTGTGCGCACTTGTCTGTGGTCATTTCCCATTATAATGAATGGGAGGCGCAGTTTCTACCAAAACACTCGCTGCAGACAAACTACATGTCCTATTTGAAAAAAGTCTGGACCATGAGTGAGGGCACAAACACAGCTAGGATATATCCAAACGGCAAGTTGCTCCTCGTTACGGTGTTGCCGGGAGAGCGAAGAGATTGAGCCATTGAGTGATGGGCAGGAAAAACTTGACTGTTTCTCCTGCCATGGGGGATGGGGGATGGGGGATGGGGGGGGGGGGGGGGGGGGGGATGTGGATTCTTTTAAGAATGTGGATATTTGGGTCATCTTTGGCGCCCCCTAGAACGTAAACCGTGGGGTGCAGCGTCATGATTTGAATAACTTTTAATGGCCATGGGGTGTAGATTGGCCTGAGCAAATGTGGTGCCGGTGGAACGAAAGCCTTAGGAGGAGTTAGCCACATTCCAATGTGTGCGAAGCGGCAAAAAATGCAAAATAGCCCTTTAACCGTACATTTTACAGATACGCGCGCATTGACTTTTTCGTAGATCTTATTGAGATACACGTGTGTGTCAAATTGTGTGTCAATATGACAAAGCGTACAGGCGTGACACTCAACAATGTGAATTTTCACCTTAGGGGACAAGAAAAAATGGACTTTTTTCTCCTGCCATGGGGGGGCGCTCTTTTGGGGAGTAAAAATTCCTTCACAAATGTGTTGATGGCTGGACATTGCATCATCCTAGAGAACTTGGAGGCCAGTGAGGACAAAAATAAAAAGTTATAAGACTTTTAAGACTGTGGATTTTTGGGTTATCTTTGGCGCCCCCTAGAACGTAAACCGTGGGGTGCAGCGTCATGATTTGTACAACTTTTAATGGCCATGGGATGTAGATTGACCTGAGCAAATGTGGTGCCGGTGGAACGAAAGCCTTCGGAGGAGTTAGCCACATTCCAATGTGTGCGAATCGGCAAAAAATGCAAAATAGCCCTTTAACCGTACATTTTACAGATATGCGCGCATTGACTTTTTCGTAGATCTTATTGAGATACACGTGATTGTATAATTTTGTGTCAATATGACAAAGCGTACAGGCGTGACACTCAACAATGTGTATTTTCGCCTTAGGGGACAAGAAAAAATGGACTTTTTTCTCCTGCCATGGGGGGGCGCTCTTTTGGGGAGTAAAAATTCCTTCACAAATGTGTTGATGGCTGGACATTACATCATCCTAGAGAACTTGGAGGCCAGTGAGGACAAAAATAAAAAGTTATAAGACTTTTAAGAATGTGGATTTTAGGGTTATATTTGGCGCCCTCTAGAACCTAAACCGTGGGGTGCAGCGTCATGATTTGTACAACTTTTAATGGCCATGGGGGGTAGATTGGCCTGCGCAAATGTGGTGCCGGTCGAACGAAAGCCTTCGGAGGAGTTAGCGAAATTCCAATGTGTGCGGATCGGCAAAAAATGCGAAATAGCCCATTAACCGTACATTTGACAGATACGCCCACACTGACTTTTTTGTAGATCTTATTGAGATACATGTGTGTGTCAATTTTTGTGTCATTTTGACAAAGCGTACAGCAGTCATGTGAATTTTCACCTTAGGGGGCGCTATGGAGCCATTTTGCATTTTTTTGTTTGGGCGACTTCAGAATATCGAATTTTTCACCAGGCCCGGTCGTCCTGCCAAATTTCCTGAGTTTTCGCCAGTGGGAAGTGGGCCATTTTCCAGTTTAAAGCGGAGGAAAAATAACAAACTAGGGCCCCGTTGGGGCACTGGCGGGCCCGAGCCGTGTCGCGCCGCCCCCAGCGCGACCGCCTACCCCTCCCGATCGCATCACACTCAAGGTCCAAAGATGGTGTGCGCACTTGTCTGTGGTCATTTCCCATTATAATGAATGGGAGGCGCAGTTTCTACCAAAACGCTCGCTGCAGACAAACTCCATGTCCTTTTTGAAAAAAGTCTGGACCATGAGTGAGGGCACAAACACAGCTAGTATATATCCAAATGGCAAGTTGCTCCTCCTTTCGGTTTTGCCGAGAGAGCGATGCGTTTGAGCCATTGAGCGATGGGCAGGAAAAACTTGACTTTTTCTCCTGCCATGGGGGGGCGCTCTTTTGGGGAGAAAAAATTCCTTCACAAATGTGTTGATGGCTGGACATTGCATCATCCTAGAAAACTTGGAGGCCAGTGAGGACAAAAATAAAAAGTTATAAGACTTTTAAAAATGTGGATATTTGGGTCCTCTTTGGCGCCCCCTAGAACGTAAACTGTGGGGTGCAGCGTCATGATTTGTACAACTTTGAATGGCCATGGGGTGTAGATTGACCTGAGCAAATTTGAAGCCGATGGGACAAAAGATTTAGGAGGAGTTAGCCACATTCCAATGTGTGCGAATCGGCAAAAAATGCGAAATAGCCCTTTAACCGTACATTGAACAGATACGCTCGCATTGACTTTTTCGTAGATCTTATTGAGATACACGTGATTGTATAATTTTGTGTCATTTTGACAAAGCGTAAAGGCGTGACAGTCAACAATGTGTATTTTCGCCTTAGGGGACAAGAAAAAAATGGACTTTTTTCTCCTGCCATGGGGGGGCGCTCTTTTGGCGAGTAAAAATTCCTTCACAAATGTGTTAATTGCTGGACATTGCATCATCCTAGAGAACTTGGAGGCCAGTGAGGACAAAAATAAAAAGTTATAAGACTTTTAAGAATGTGGATTTTTGGGTTATCTTTGGCGCCCCCTAGAACGTAAACCGTGGGGTGCAGCGTCATGATTTGTACAACTTTGAATGGCCATGGGGTGTAGATTGGCCTGAGCAAATGTGGTGCCTTTGGAACGAAAGCCTTCGGAGGAGTTAGCGAAATTCCAATGTGTGCGGATCGGCAAAAAATGCGAAATAGCCCTTTAACCGTACATTTGACAGATACGCTCGCACTGACTTTTTTGTAGATCTTATTGAGATACATGTGTGTGTCAATTTTTGTGTCAATATGACAAAGCGTAAAGGCGTGACAGTCAATAGTGTGAATTTTCGCCTTAGGAGACAAGAAAAAATGGACTTTTTTCTCCTGCCATGGGGGGCGCTCTTTTGGCGAGTAAAAATTCCTTCACAAATGTGTTGATGGCTGGACATTGCATCATCCTAGAGAACTTGGAGGCCAGTGAGGACAAAAATAAAAAGTTATAAGACTTTTAAGACTGTGGATTTTTGGGTTATCTTTGGCGCCCCCTAGAACCGTAAACCGTGGGGTGCAGCGTCATGATTTGTACAACTTTTAATGGCCATGGGGTGTAGATTGGCCTGAGCAAATGTGGTGCCGGTGGAACGAAAGCCTTCGGAGGAGTTAGCGAAATTCCAATGTGTGCGGATCGGCAAAAAATGCGAAATAACCCTTTAACCGTACATTTGACAGATACGCTCGCACTGACTTTTTTGTAGATCTTATTGAGATACATGTGTGTGTCAATTTTTGTGTCAATATGACAAAGCGTAAAGGCGTGACAGTCAATAGTGTGAATTTTCACCTTAGGGGGCGCTATGGAGCCATTTTGCATTTTATTGTTTGGGCGACTTCAGAATATCGAATTTTTCACCAGGCCCGGTTGTCCTGCCAAATTTCATGAGTTTTCGCCAGTGGGAAGTGGGCCATTTTCCAGTTTAAAGCGGAGGAAAAATAATAATAATAACTAGGGCCCCGTTGGGGCACTGGCGGGCCCGAGCCGTGTCGCGCCGCCCCCAGCGCGACCGCCTACCCCTCCCGATCGCTACACACTCAAGGTCCAAAGATGGTGTGCGCACTTGTCTGTGGTCATTTACCATTATAATGAATGGGAGGCGCAGTTTCTACCAAAACGCTCGCTGCAGACAAACTCCATGTCCTTTTTGAAAAAAGTCTGGACCATGAGTGAGGGCACAAACACAGCTAGTATATATCCAAATGGCAAGGTGCTCCTCCTTTCGGTTTTGCCGAGAGAGCGATGCGTTTGAGCCATTGAGCGATGGGCAGGAAAAACTTGACTTTTTCTCCTGCCATGGGAGGGCGCTCTTTTGAGGACAAAAAATTCCTTCACAAATGTGTTGATGACTGAACATTGCATCATCCTAGAAAACTTGGAGGCCAGTGAGGACAAAAGTAAAGTTATAAGACTTTTAAAAATGTGGATATTTGGGTCCTCTTTGGCGCCCCCTAGAACGTAAACCGTGGGGTGCAGCGTCATGATTTTTACAACTTTGAATGGCCATGGGGTGTAGATTGGCCTGAGCAAATTTGGTGTCAGTGGAACGAAAGCCTTAGGAGGAGTTAGCCACATTCCAATGTGTGCGAATCGGCAAAAAATGCGAAATAGCCCTTTAACCGTACATTTTACAGATACGTGCACATTGACTTTTTCGTAGATCTTATTGAGATACACGTGATTGTCAAATTTTGTGTCAATATGACAAAGCGTACAGGCGTGACACTCAACAATGTGTATTTTCGCCTTAGGGGACAAGAAAAAAATGGACTTTTTTCTCCTGCCATGGGGGGGCGCTCTTTTGGCGAGTAAAAATTCCTTCACAAATGTGTTAATTGCTGGACATTGCATCATCCTAGAGAACTTGGAGGCCAGTGAGGACAAAAATAAAAAGTTATAAGACTTTTAAGAATGTGGATTTTTGGGTTATCTTTGGCGCCCCCTAGAACCTAAACCGTGGGGTGCAGCGTCATGATTTGTACAACTTTTAATGGCCATGGGGTGTAGATTGGCCTGAGCAAATTTGGTGCCGGTGGAACGAAAGCCTTCGGAGGAGTTAGCGAAATTCCAGTGTGTGCGGATCGGCAAAAAATGCGAAATAACCCTTTAACCGTACATTTGACAGATACGCCCACACTGACTTTTTTGTAGATCGTATTGAGATACATGTGTGTGTCAATTTTTGTGTCAATATGACAAAGCGTACAGGCGTGACAGTCAATAGTGTGAATTTCCACCTTAGGGGGCGCTATGGAGCCATTTTGCATTTTATTGTTTGGGCGACTTCAGAATATCGAATTTTTCACCAGGCCCGGTCATCCTGCCAAATGTCATGAGTTTTCGCCAGTGGGAAGTGGGCCATTTTCCCCTTCAAAGGGGAGGAAAAATAAGAAGAAAGAAAGAAAGAAAGAAAGAAAGAAGAAAGAAAAACTCATCAGGAATAATAGGGCTCTACGCCCGGCTGCTCTGCAGCTGGCTCGGGCCCTAATAATAACACTAGGGCCCCGGTGGGGCACTGTCGGGCCCGAGCCGCGTCGTGCCGCCCCCAGCGCGACGCCTCCCCCTCCCGATCGCGTCACACTCAAGGTCCAAAGATGGTGTGCGCACTTGTCTGTGGTCATTTCCCATTATAATGAATGGGAGGCGCAGTTTCTACAAAAACGCTGGCTGCAGACAAACTACATGTCCTATTTGAAAAAAGTCTGGACCATGAGTGAGGGCACAAACACAGCTAGGATATATCCAAATGGCAAGTTGCTCCTCCTTACGGTGTTGACGGGAGAGCGATGCGATTGAGCCATTGAGCGATGGGCAGGGTTAACTTGACTTTTTCTCCTGCCTTGGGGGGGGGTGTGGATTCTTTTAAGAATGTGGATATTTGGGTCATCTTTGGCGCCCCCTAGAACGTAAACCGTTGGGTGCAGCGTCATGATTTTTACAACTTTGAATGGCCATGGGATGTAGATCGGCTTGAGCAAATTTGGTGTCGGTGGGACGAAAGCCTAAGGAGGAGTTAGCGAAATTCCAATGTGTGCAGATCTGCAAAAAATGCAAAATAACCCTCTAACCGTACATTTTACAGATACGCGCGCATTGACTTTTTCGTAGATCTTATTGAGATACACGTGTGTGTCAAATTTTTTGTCAATATGACAAAGCGTACAGGCGTGAATCTCAACAATGTGTATTTTCACCTTAGGGGACAAGAAGAAATGGACTTTTTTCTCCTGCCATGGGGGGGCGCTCTTTTGGGGAGTAAAAATTCCTTCACAAATGTGTTGATGGCTGGACATTGCATCATCCTAGAAAACTTGGAGGCAAGTGAGGACAAAAAAAAAAAGTTATAAAACTTTTAAGAATGTGGATTTTTGGGTTATTTTTGGCGCCCCCTAGAACCTAAACCATGGGGTGCAGCATCATGATTTGTACAACTTTGAATGGCCATGGAGTGTAGATTGGCCTGAGCAAATGTGGTGCCGGTGGAACGAAAGCCTTCGGAGGAGTTAGCGAAATTCCAATGTGTGCGGATCTGCAAAAAATGCGAAATAACCCTTTAACCGTACATTTGACAGATACGCCCGCACTGACTTTTTTGTAGATCTTATTGAGATACATGTGTGTGTCAATTTTTGTGTCAATATGACAAAGCGTACAGGCGTGACAGTCAATAGTGTGAATTTTCACCTTAGGGGGCGCTATGGAGCCATTTTGCATTTTATTGTTTGGGCGACTTCAGAATATCGAATTTTTCACCAGGCCCGGTCGTCCTGCCAAATTTCATGAGTTTTCGCCAGTGGGAAGTGGGCCATTTTCCAGTTTAAAGCGGAGGAAAAATAATAACTAGGGCCCCGTTGGGGCACTGGCGGGCCCGAGCCGTGTCGCGCCGCCCCCAACACGACCGCCTCTCCCTACCGATCGCGTCACACTCAAGGTCCAAAGATGGTGTGCGCACTTGTCTGTGGTCATTTACAATTATAATGAATGGGAGGCGCAGTTTCTACCAAAAGGCTCGCTGCAGACAAACTACATGTCCTATTTGAAAAGGACTGGACCATGAGTGAGGGCACAAACACAGCTAGGATATATCCAAATGGCAAGTTGCTCCTCCTTTCGGTTTTGCCGAGAGAGCGATGTGTTTGAGTCATTGAGTGATGGGCAGGAAAAACTTGACTTTTTCTCCTGCCATGGGGGGGCGCTCTTTTAGGGAGTAAAAATTCCTTCACAAATGTGTTGATGGCTAGACATTGCATCATCCTAGAAAACTTGGAGGCCAGTGAGGACAAAAATAAAAAGTTATAAGACTTTTAAGAATGTGGATTTTTGGGTTATCTTTGGCGCCCCCTAGAACATAAACCGTGGGATGCAGCGTCATGATTTGTACAACTTTTAATGGCCATGGGGTGTAGATTGGCCTGAGCAAATTTGGTGCCGGTGGAACGAAAGCCTTCGGAGGAGTTAGCGAAATTCCAATGTGTGCGGATCGGCAAAAAATGCGAAATAGCCCTTTAACCGTACATTTGACAGATACGCCCGCACTGACTTTTTTGTAGATCTTATTGAGATACACGTGTGTGTCAAATTTCGTGTCATTTTGACAAAGCGTACAGGCGTGACACTCAATCATGTGAATTTTTCACCTTAGGGGGCGCTATGGAGCCATTTTGCATTTGATTTTTTGGGCGACTTCAGAATATCGAATTTTTCACCAGGCCCGGTCGTCCTGCCAAATTTCATGACTTTTCACCAGTGGGAAGTGGGCCATTTTCCAGTTCAAAGGGGCAGAAAAATAATAATAAGACTAGGGCCCCGGTGGGGCACTGTCGGGCCCGAGCCGCGTCGCGCCGCCCCCAGCGCGACCGCCTCCCCCTCCCGATCGCATCACACTCAAGGTCCAAAGATGGTGTGCGCACTTGTCTGTGGTCATTTACAATTATAATGAATGGGAGGCGCAGTTTCTACCAAAACGCTCGCCGCAGACAAACTACATGTCCTATTTGAAAAGGACTGGACCATGAGTGAGGGCACAAACACAGCTAGGATATATCCAAATGGCAAGTTGCCCCTCCCGATCGCATCACACTCAAGGTCCAAAGATGGTGTGCGCACTTGTCTGTGGTCATTTCCCATTATAATGAATGGGAGGCGCAGTTTCTACCAAAACGGTCGCTGCAGACAAACTACATGTCCTATTTGAAAAAAGTCTGGACCATGAGTGAGGGCACAAACACAGCTAGGATATATCCAAATGGCAAGTTGCTCCTCCTTACGGTGTTGCCAGGAGAGCGATGCGATTGAGCCATTGAGCGATGGGCAGGGTTAACTGGACTTTTTCTCCTGCCTTGGGGGGGGGGGGGGGGATGTGGATTCTTTTAAGAATGTGGATATTTGGGTCATCTTTGGCGCCCCCTAGAACGTAAACCATGGGGTGCAGCGGCATGATTTTTACAACTTTGAATGGCCATGGGATGTAGATCGGCTTGAGCAAATTTGGTGTCGGTGGGAAGAAAGCCTTAGGAGGAGTTAGCCACATTCCAATGTGTGCAGATCTGCAAAAAATGCGAAATAGCCCTTTAACCGTACATTTTACAGATACGTGCCCATTGACTTTTTCGTAGATCTTATTGAGATACACGTGTGTGTCAAATTTTGTGTCATTTTGACAAAGCGTATAGGCGTGACAGTCAACAATGTGTTTTTTCACCTTAGGGGACAAGAAAAAATGGACTTTTTTCTCCTGCCATGGGGGGGCGCTCTTTTCGGGAGTAAAAATTCCTTTACAAATGTGTTGATGGCTGGACATTGCATCATCCTAGAAAACTTGGAGGCCAGTGAGGACAAAAATAAAAAGTTATAAGACTATTAAGAATGTGGATTTTTGGGTTATCTTTGGCGCCCCCTAGAACCTAAACCGTGGAGTGCAACGTCATGATTTGTACAACTTTTAATGGCCATGGGGTGTAGATTGGCCTGAGCAAATTTGGTGGCGGTGGAACTAAAGCCTTCGGAGGAGTTAGTGAAATTCCAATGTGTGCGGATCGGGAAAAAATGCGAAATAACCCTTTAACCGTACATTTTACAGATACGTGCCCATTGACTTTTTCGTAGATCTTATTGAGATACACGTGATTGTCAAATTTTGTGTCAATATGACAAAGCGTATAGGCGTGACACTCAACAATGTGTATTTTCACCTTAGGGGACAAGAAAAAATGGACTTTTTTCTCCTGCCATGTGGGGGCGCTCTTTTGGGGAGTAAAAATTCCTTCACAAATGTGTTGATGGCTGGACATTGCATCATCCTAGAGAACTTGGAGGCCAGTGAGGACAAAAATAAAAAGTTATAAGACTTTTAAGACTGTGGATTTTTGGGTTATCTTTGGCGCCCCCTAGAACGTAAACTGTGGGGTGCAGCGTCATGATTTGTACAACTTTTAATGGCCATGGGGTGTAGATTGGCTTGAGCAAATGTGGTGCCGGTGGAACGAATGCCTTCGGAGGAGTTAGCGAAATTCCAATGTGTGCAGATCGGCAAAAAATGCGAAATAACCCTCTAACCGTACATTTCACAGATGCGCCCGCGCTGACTTTTTCGTAGACCGTATTGAGATACACGTGTGTGTCAATTTTTGTGTCAATATGACAAAGCGTACAGGCGTGACAGTCAATAGTGTGAATTTTCGCCTTAGGGGGCGCTATGGAGCCATTTTGCATTTTATTGTTTGGGCGACTTCAGAATATCGAATTTTTCACCAGGCCCGGTCGTCCTGCCAAATTTCATGAGTTTTCGCCAGTGGGAAGTGGGCCATTTTCCAGTTTAAAGCGGAGGAAAAATAATAACTAGGGCCCCGTTGGGGCACTGGCGGGCCCGAGCTGCGTCGCGCCGCCCCCAGCGCGACCGCCTCCCCGTCCCATTCGTGCCCTCTGGCCATCGCCCTCTCTGGTGACGCCCATCACTGCAAAGACCCTTTTCCTTCATCGGTGTTTGCTGTTCTTCCTGCCATTGCGTGTTGCTTTCACTTACACTTGCCACAGCCAGCCTCGTGAGTGCCTGGCCTGGTTTGACCTTTGCTCACCATGATTGTGTGACCTTGGTATCAGCTACTTGGGAAGTTCAACCGTTGTGGCAAAGCTTTGTTTGCGTGCTGTGCTCAACCACCTATTTTCTATGGATGTGTAAGTAAACCACTTTCTTTCTTACACAATGACACACTCATACTTATCACTCACTGCTACTGATGTGCTCTGTTAGTATGCATGCAGGAAACCTGATGAATGAAGAAATGCCCAGACTAGCCAACATCTCAATAAATTATGAGGTATGACATCACTTGAATGGTTTCCTTGGACTATGCTTCCATTATTCTAATTCTGTAATAAAAAGAAATTTTGTCCAAAAGGACTGTTGTTGTTTTTTCTTCTAATAATTAACATATTTAACATAATTAACATTCAATATGCGCTCATTACACACGTGCACACTCTTTGATGATCTGAGAAGCAGAGCTTAAAGGACAGTAGGAGTAGCTGAACAAAGTGTATTTGTAGGAAAGCCGTAAGAGCTATTGAAACGCCGTTTTCGCGGGTTGAAAGGTTAGGGTGTCCACCAAAGGTCAGAGGTCAAATAACATTTGTATCTCAAACTGTGACGTCAAAGTCAAGGTCCAAAGATGGTGTGCGCACCTGTCTTTGGTCATTTCCCATTATAATGAATGGGAGGCACAGTTTCTACCAAAACGCTCGCTGCAGACAAACTACATGTCCTATTTGAAAAAACTCTGGACCATGAGTGAGGGCACAAACACAGCTAGGACATATCCAAATGGCAAGTTGCTCCTCCTTTTGGTTTTAGCGGGAGAGCAATGCGTTTGAGCCATTAAGCGATGGGCTGGAAAAACTTGACTTTTTCTCCTGCCATGGGGGGGGGGGGGGGGGGGCGCTCTTTTGGGGAGAAAAAATTCCTCCACAGATGTGTTGATGGCTGCACATTGCATCATCCTAGAAAACTTGGAGGCCAGTGAGGACAAAAATAAAAAGTTATAAGACTTTTAAAAATGTGGATATTTGGGTCATCTTTGGCGCCCCCTAGAACATAAACCGTGGGGTGCAGCGTCATGATTTTTACAACTTTGAATGGCCATGGGATGTAGATTGGCCTGAGCAAATTTGGTGTCGGTGGGACGAAAGCCTTAGGAGGAGTTAGCCACATTCCAATGTGTGCGAATCGGCAAAAAATGCGAAATAGCCCTTTAACCGTACATTTTACAGATACGTGCCCATTGACTTTTTCGTAGATCTTATTGAGATACACGTGTGTGTCAAATTTTGTGTCATTTTGACAAAGCGTATAGGCGTGACAGTCAACAATGTGTTTTTTCACCTTAGGGGACAAGAAAAAATGGACTTTTTTCTCCTGCCATGGGGGGGGCGCTCTTTTCGGGAGTAAAAATTCCTTTACAAATGTGTTGATGGCTGGACATTGCATCATCCTAGAAAACTTAGAGGCCAGTGAGGACAAAACTAAAAAGTTATAAGACTATTAAGAATGTGGATTTTTGGGTTATCTTTGGCGCCCCCTAGAACCTAAACCGTGGAGGGCAGCGTCATGATTTGTACAACTTTTAATGGCCATGGGGTGTAGATTGGCCTGAGCAAATTTGGTGCCGGTAGAAAGATAGCCTTCGGAGGAGTTAGCGAAATTCCAATGTGTGCGAATCGGCAAAAAATGCAAAATAGCCCTTTAACCGTACATTTGACAGATATGTGCCCTTTGACTTTTTCGTAGATCTTATTGAGATACACGTTATTGTCAAATTTTGTGTCAATATGACAAAGGGTACAGGGGTGACACTCAAAAATGTGTATTTTCACCTTACGGGACAAGAAAAAATGGACTTTTTTCTCCTGCCATGGGGGGGCGCTCTTTTGGGGAGTAAAAATTTGTTCACAGATGTGTTGATGGCTGGACATTGCATCATCCTAGAAAACTTGGAGGCCAGTTTGGAGAAAAATAAAAAGTTATAAGACTTTTAACACTTTGGATTTTTGGGTTATCTTTGGCGCCCCCTAGAACCTAAACCGTGGGGTGCAGCAAGATGATTTGTACAACTTTTAATGGCCATGGGGGGTAGATTGGCCTGCGCAAATGTGGTGCCGGTGGAACGAAAGCCTTCGGAGGAGTTAGCGAAATTCCAATGTGTGCAGATCTGCAAAAAATGCGAAATAACCCTTTAACCGTACATTTGACAGATACGCCCGCACTGACTTTTTTGTAGATCTTATTGAGATACATGTGTGTGTCAATTTTTGTGTCATTTTGACAAAGCGTACAGCCCGCATGTGAATTTTCACCTTAGGGGGCGCTATGGAGCCATTTTGCATTGTATTGTTTGGGCGACTTCAGAATATCGAATTTTTCACCAGGCCCGGTCTTCCTGCCAAATTTCCTGAGTTTTCGCCAGTGGGAAGTGGGCCATTTTCCAGTTTAAAGCGGAGGAAAAATAACGAAAGAAGAATCCATCAGGAACAAGAGGGCTCTCGCAGCTGCTTAGCAGCTACGCTCGGGCCCTAATAATAACAAAAGAAGAATCCATCAGGAACAAGAGGGCTCTCGCAGCTGCTTAGCAGCTACGCTCGGGCCCTAAAGAAGAAGAAGAAGAAGAAGAAGAAAGAAGAATCCATCAGGAATAATAGGGCTCTCGCAGCTGCTTAGCAGCTACGCTCGGGCCCTAATAATAATAATAATAACTAGGACCCCGTTGGGGCACTGGCGGGCCCGAGCTGTGTCGCGCCCCCCCCCCAACGCGCTGCCTCCCCGTCCCATTTGTGTCCTCTGGCCATCGCCCTCTCTGGTAACGCCCATCACTGCAAAGACCCTTTTCCTTCATCGGCGTTTGCTGTTCTTCCTGCCAGTGCGTGTTGCTTTCACTTACACTTGCCACAGCCAGCCTCGTGAGTGCCTAGCCTATTGGATATCACTGTCATCTACACAGGACAGTCATAACCTTTCTATTAATACTTGTTTTTTAATTTCACATTAATTTCAATATTGTATAAATGACTGGAAAAAACTTGAGCCCCTGCCCCTGTATAATCATGTGCATGTCTCTGTTCTAGCTCCAAGGTGAATCTTCACTGCTCATGTTCTCCTCAGAAGCAGTCACCTCACTCCCCTCAGGTTACTGTACACATGCACCAACTGCCTGCTTCAGGTTTGGATGGAGCTTCATGGTTGTCTTTTGGAGAAATGACCAGTCAAGTTGTGTTTGAAATTTGATTTTTTTCAGGGGCAAAAGGAGCCTCTGCATTCTTGTCAAATATGTAAATAGCATGTTTTTGCAGGTGCTAAAAACCAGACTCTGAGTGTGTGTGTGTGCGTGTGTGTGTGTGTGTGTCTGTGTGTGTGTGTGTGTGTGTGTGTGTGCGTTCAAGTCACATGACATATTTAACCGGATGTAGCTGCAAGACGGAGCCTTGTTGACTCTGTTTCAACTTATCTCAAAAGTGAGGACCTCAACCTATATACCAGTTTTTAAATTGTGTTGATAGGCCAAATAAAACCAGAGTTATGATAAATTATGCCCGCGATACTTGTTTTCTGCTTATTTTGATCACGTTCGGCGCTCGATCGCGCTGTATGCGACAGGAAAACATAGCATGCAGACATTAGCGACAGGTCTTACAGGCGGAAAAGGCTTGCCAAAGGAAAAAAAAAACACACCACAACATCTCTCCTATTGGTGGAAAACTTCACCACAACAACCAATCCAAAATTATATGGTGACTGATTGACAAGGGGCGGGCGCTTACGTTCTTCCTGCAATATGAGAAGGGAGGAAGGGACTCTCAGCAGGGATGCAGTCTGGGACACGTAGTTGCAAACCTAGCGACTTTGTTGTTAGATTCAATGACTTTTCAGACCCCCTAACGACTTTTTTTTTAGAAAGAAAGTGACTTTTATCGACTTCTTCTGGAGTTTAGAGACTCTGACATGAAGCAGGCTTTCCTTACTGAGGAGTTAGCAACGCTGCTAAGGGTGCAGAGCCACACATGCGCTCCGAGCTCTGCATGGGAGACTGAAGCTGACAGAGCTGCAGCAGTTAGCAGGTTTCACCCTCAGAGACCACCAGGGGTTCATGTTGAGGCATTTTCAGTTTTTGGTTTTTTTTTGCCATAGACTGTCAGCACAATCTGCAGTTACACTAACAAAAATGCTGCAAAAAACAAAGAATTATGGAAAAATTACACATGGACTGACATAGAGGAGGATCTACACAAGTTTTTTACATCATGTTTTACATCATGCATCATTTACATCATGTTTTTTTGTAGTGGCATAAATAAAAAGTGACATTTGTGAGACTATACAGTGTTTTGTAAATAATTTTACAAAGAACGCCTGGGCCATTGCCTGCATTTTGATGTAAATAGAGGTAAATAACTATGTTCTTTGTTAAAAATTTGCATATGTTTTGAAGTTTACAATTTTTATTTGAAGTTTAAGTTTTAAAAACAGTTCATCACACATATTTGTGTTTTAATTTCACATTAATTTCCATATTGTATAAATGACTGGAAAAAACTTGAGCCCCTGCCCCTGTATAATCATGTGCACGTCCCTGTTCTAGCTCCAAGGTGAATCTTCACTGCTCATGTTCTCCTCAGAAATAGTCACCTCACTCCCCTCAGGTTACTGTACACATGCACCAACTATCTGCTTCAGGTTTGGATGGAGCTTCATGGTTGTCTTTTGGAGAAATGAACAGTCAAGTTGTGTTTGAAATCTGATTTTTTTCAGGGGCAAAAGGAAGCCTCTGCATTCTTGTCAAATATGTAAACAGCATGTTTTTGCAGGTGCTAAAAAACAGACTCTGAGTGTGTGTGTGTGTGTGTGTGTGTGTGTGTGTGTGTGTGTGTGTGTGTGTGTGTGTATGTGTGTGTATCCTGCAGTACTCTGTACTCCTGCAGTGGCCAAAAAGACTTTTAAGAATGTGGATTTTTGGGTCATCTTTGGCGCCCCCTAGAACTGCAGTACTCTGTACTCCTGCAGTGGCCAAAATGACTTTTAAGAATGTGGATTTTTGGGTCATCTTTGGTGCCCCCTAGAACGTAAACCGTGGGGTGCAGCGTCATGATTTTTACAACTTTGAATGGCCATGGGATGTAGATCGGCTTGAGCAAATTTGGTGCCGATGGGACGAAAGCCTTAGGAGGAGATAGCCACATTCCAATGTGTGCGAATCGGCAAAAAATGCGAAATAGCCCTTTAACCGTACATTATACAGATACGCGCTTTTTGACTTTTTCGTAGATCTAATTGAGATACACATGATTGTCAATTTTTGTGTCAATATGACAAAGCGTTTAGGCGTGACACTCAACAATGTGTATTTTCATGTAAGGGGACAAGAAAAAATTGACTTTTTTCTCCTGCCATGGGGGGGCGCTCTTTTGGGGAGTAAAAATTCCTTCACAAATGTGTTGATGGCTGGACATTGCATCATCCTAGAAAACTTGGAGGGCAGTGAGGACAAAAATAAAAAGTTATAAGACTTTTAAGAATGTGGATTTTGGGTTATCTTTGGCGCCCCCTAGAACGTTATAAGACTTGTGTCATTTGCGTCATGATTTGTACAACTTTTAATGGCCATGGGGGGTAGATTGGCCTGCGCAAATGTGGTGCCGGTCGAACGAAAGCCTTCGGAGGAGTTAGCGAAATTCCAATGTGTGCAGATCTGCAAAAAATGCAAAATAACCCATTAACCGTACATTTGACAGATACGCCCGCACTGACTTTTTTGTAGATCTTATTGAGATACATGTGTGTGTCAATTTTTGTGTCAATATGACAAAGCGTACAGCCGTCATGTGAATTTTCACCTTAGGGGGCGCTATGGAGCCATTTTGCATTTTATTGTTTAGGCGACTTCAGAATATCGAATTTTTCACCAGGCCCGGTCGTCCTGCCAAATTTCCTGAGTTTTCGCCAGTGGGAAGTGGGCCATTTTCCAGTTTAAAGCGGAGGAAAAATAATAACTAGGGCCCCGGTGGGGCACTGTCCCGATCGCGTCACACTCAAGGTCCAAAGATGGTGTGCGCACTTGTCTGTGGTCATTTCCCATTATAATGAATGGGAGGCGCAGTTTCTACCAAAACACTCGCTGCAGACAAACTACATGTCCTATTTGAAAAAAGTCTGGACCATGAGTGAGGGCACAAACACAGCTAGGATATATCCAAACGGCAAGTTGCTCCTCATTACGGTGTTGCCGGGAGAGCGATGCGATTGAGCCATTGAGTGATGGGCAGGAAAAACTTGACTGTTTCTCCTGCCATGGGGGGTGGGGGATGGGGGGGGGATGTGGATTCTTTTAAGAATTTGGATATTTGGGTCATCTTTGGCGCCCCCTAGAACGTAAACCGTGGGGTGCAGCGTCATGATTTTTACAACTTTGAATGGCCATGGGGTGTAGATTGGCCTGAGCAAATTTGGTGTCAGTGGGACGAAAGCCTTAGGAGGAGTTAGCCACATTCCAATGTGTGCGAATCGGCAAAAAATGCAAAATAGCCCTTAAACCGTACATTTGACAGATACGCGCGCATTGACTTTTTTGTAGATCTTATTGAGATACATATGTGTGTCAATTTTTGTGTCAATATGATAAAGCGTACAGGCGTGACAGTCAATAGTGTGAATTTCCACCTTAGGGGACAAGAAAAAATTGACTTTTTTCTCCTGCCATGGGGGGGGGCTCTTTTGGGGAGTAAAAATTCCTTCACAAATGTGTTGATGGCTGGACATTGCATCATCCTAGAAAACTTGGAGGCCAGTGAGGACAAAAATAAAAAGTTATAAGACTTTTAAATATGTGGATTTTAGGGTTATCTTTGGCGCCCCCTAGAACCTAAACCGTGGGGTGCAGCGTCATGATTTGAATAACTTTTAATGGCCATGGGGTGTAGATTGGCCTGAGCAAATGTGGTGCCGGTGGAACGAAAGCCTTCGGAGGAGTTAGCGAAATTCCAATGTGTGCGGATCGGCAAAAAATGCGGAATAACCCTTTAACCGTACATTTGACAGATACGCACGCATTGACTTTTTCGTAGATCTTATTGAGATACATGTGTGTGTCAATTTTTGTATCATTTTGACAAAGCGTACAGGTGTTACACTCAACAATGTGTATTTTCACCTTAGGGGACAAGAAAAAATGGACTTTTTTCTCCTGCCATGGGGGGGCGCTCTTTTGGGGAGTAAAAATTCCTTCACAAATGTGTTGATGGCTGGACATTGCATCATCCTAGAAAACTTGGAGGCCAGTGAGGGCAAAAATAAAAAGTTATAAGACTTTTAAATATGTGGATCTTAGGGTTTTCTTTGGCGCCCCCTAGAACCTAAACCGTGGGGTGCAGCGTCATGATTTGAATAACTTTTAATGGCCATGGGGTGTAGATTGGCCTGAGCAAATGTGGTGCCGGTGGAACGAAAGCCTTCAGAGGAGTTAGCGAAATTCCAATGTGTGCGGATCGGCAAAAAATGCGAAATAACCCTTTAACCGTACATTTGACAGATACGCCCGCACTGACTTTTTTGTAGATCTTATTGAGATACATGTGTGTGTCAATTTTTGTGTCATTTTGACAAAGCGTACACGCGTGACAGTCAATAGTGTGAATTTTCACCTTAGGGGGCGCTATGGAGCCATTTTGCATTTTCTTGTTTGGGCGACTTCGGAATATCAAATTTTTCACCAGGCCCGGTCGTCCTGCCAAATTTCATGAGTTTTCGCCAGTGGGAAGTGGGCCATTTTCCAGTTCAAAGGGGAGGAAAAATAATAATAACTAGGGCCCCGTTGGGACACTGGCGGGCCCGAGCTGTGTCGCGCCGCCCCCAGCGCGACCGCCTACCCCTCCCGATCCCGTCACACTCAAGGTCCAAAGATGGTGTGCGCACTTGTCTGTGGTCATTTACCATTATAATGAATGGGAGGCGCAGTTTCTACCAAAACGCTCGTTGCAGACAAACTCCATGTCCTTTTTGAAAAAAGTCTGGACCATGAGTGAGGGCACAAACACAGCTAGTATATATCCAAATGGCAAGGTGCTCCTCCTTTCGGTTTTGCCGAGAGAGCGATGCGTTTGAGCCATTGAGCGATGGGCAGGAAAAACTTGACTTTTTCTCCTGCCATGGGAGGGCGCTCTTTTGGGGAGAAAAAATTCCTTCACAAATGTGTTGATGACTGAACATTGCATCATCCTAGAAAACTTGGAGGCCAGTGAGGACAAAAATAAAGTTATAAGACTTTTAAAAATGTGGATATTTGGGTCCTCTTTGGCGCCCCCTAGAACGTAAACCGTGGGGTGCAGCGTCATGATTTTTACAACTTTGAATGGCCATGGGGTGTAGATTGGCCTGAGCAAATTTGGTGTCAGTGGAACGAAAGCCTTAGGAGGAGTTACCATCATTCCAATGTGTGCGAATCGGCAAAAAATGCGAAATAGCCCTTTAACCGTACATTTTACAGATACGTGCACATTGACTTTTTCGTAGATCTTATTGAGATACACGTGATTGTCAAATTTTGTGTCAATATGAAAAAGCGTACAGGCGTGACACTCAACAATGTGTATTTTCGCCTTAGGGGACAAGAAAAAAATGGACTTTTTTCTCCTGCCATGGGGGGGCGCTCTTTTGGGGAGTAAAAATTCCTTCACAAATGTGTTAATTGCTGGACATTGCATCATCCTAGAGAACTTGGAGGCCAGTGAGGACAAAAATAAAAAGTTATAAGACTTTTAAGAATGTGGATTTTTGGGTTATCTTTGGCGCCCCCTAGAACCTAAACCGTGGGGTGCAGCGTCATGATTTGTACAACTTTTAATGGCCATGGGGTGTAGATTGGCCTGAGCAAATTTGGTGCCGGTGGAACGAAAGCCTTCGGAGGAGTTAGCGAAATTCCAATGTGTGCGGATCGGCAAAAAATGCGAAATAACCCTTTAACCGTACATTTGACAGATACGCCCACACTGACTTTTTTGTAGATCGTATTGAGATACATGTGTGTGTCAATTTTTGTGTCAATATGACAAAGCGTACAGGCGTGACAGTCAATAGTGTGAATTTCCACCTTAGGGGGCGCTATGGAGCCATTTTGCATTTTATTGTTTGGGCGACTTCAGAATATCGAATTTTTCACCAGGCCCGGTCATCCTGCCAAATGTCATGAGTTTTCGCCAGTGGGAAGTGGGCCATTTTCCCCTTCAAAGGGGAGGAAAAATAAGAAGAAAGAAAGAAAGAAAGAAAGAAAGAAGAAAGAAAAACTCATCAGGAATAATAGGGCTCTACGCCCGGCTGCTCTGCAGCTGGCTCGGGCCCTAACGAAAGAAGGAAACATGCAGGAACAAGAGGGCTCTCGCAGCTGCTTAGCAGCTACGCTCGGGCCCTAATAATAACAAGAGGGCTCTCGCACCTGCTTAGCAGCTACGCTCGGGCCCTAACAAAAGAAGAATCCATCAGGAACAAGAGGGCTCTCGCAGCTGCTTAGCAGCTACGCTCGGGCCCTAACTAGGACCCCGTTGGGGCACTGGCGGGCCCGAGCCGTGTCGCGTCCCCCCCCCCCCCCCAACGTGCTGCCTTCCCGTCCCATTTGTGTCCTCTGGCCATCGCCCTCTCTGGTAACGCCCATCACTGCAAAGACCCTTTTCCTTCATCGGCGTTTGCTGTTCTTCCTGCCAGTGCGTGTTGCTTTCACTTACACTTGCCACAGCCAGCCTCGTGAGTGCCTAGCCTATTGGATATCACTGTCACCTACACAGGACAGTCATTACCTTTCTATTAATACTTTGTGTTTTAATTTCACATTAATTTCCCTATTGTATAAACGACTGGAAAAAACTTGAGCCCCTGCCCCTGTATAATCATGTGCATGTCTCTGTTCTAGCTCCAAGGTGAATCTTCACTGCTCATGTTCTCCTCAGAAGCACTCACCTCACTCCCCTCAGGTTACTGTACACATGCACCAACTGCCTGCTTCAGGTTTGGATGGAGCTTCATGGTTGTCTTTTGGAGAAATGAGCAGTCAAGTTGTGTTTGAAATTTGATTTTTTTCAGGGGCAAAAGGAGCCTCTGCATTCTTGTCAAATATGTAAATAGCATGTTTTTGCAGGTGCTAAAAACCAGACTCTGAGTGTGTGTGTGTGCGTGTGTGTGTGTGTGTGTCTGTGTGTGCGTTCAAGTCACATGACATATTTAACCGGATGTAGCTGCAAGACGGAGCCTCGTTGACTCTCCGTTTCAACTTATCTCAAAAGTGAGGACCTCAACCTATATACCAGTTTTTAAATTGTGTTGATAGGCCAAATAAAACCAGAGTTATGATAAATTATGTCCGCGATACTTTTTTTCTGCTTATTTTGATCACGTTCGGCGCTCGATCGCGCTGTATGAGACAGGAAAACATAGCATGCAGACATTAGCGACAGGTCTTACAGGCGGAAAAGGCTTGCCAAAAGAAAAAAAAAACACACCACAACATCTCTCCTATTGGTGGAAAACTTCACCACAACAACCAATCCAAAATTATATGGTGACTGATTGACAAGGGGCGGGCGCTTACGTTCTTCCTGCAACATGAGAAGGGAGGGAGGGACTCTCAGCAGGGATGCAGTCTGGGACACGTAGTTGCAAACCTAGCGACTTTGTTGTTAGATTCAATGACTTTTCAGACCCCCTAACGACTTTTTTTTAGAAAGAAAGGGACTTTTATCGACTTCTTCTGGAGTTTAGAGACTCTGACATGAAGCAGGCTTTCCTTACTGAGGAGTTAGCAATGCTGCTAAGGGTGCAGAGCCACACATGCGCTCCGAGCTCTGCATGGGAGACTGAAGCTGACAGAGCTGCAGCAGTTAGCAGGTTTCACCCTCAGAGACCACCAGGGGTTCATGTTGAGGCATTTTAATTTTTTTTTTTTGTGCCATAGACACTGTCAGCACAATCTGCAGTTACACTAACAAAAATGCTGCAAAAAACAAAGAATTATGGAAAAATTACACATGGACTGACATAGTTTTTTAATTTCACAATAATTTCCATATTGTATAAACGACTGGAAAAAACTTGAGCCCCTGCCCCTGTATAATCATGTGCACGTCCCTGTTCTCGCTCCAAGGTGAATCTTCACTGCTCATGTTCTCCTCAGAAGCAGTCACCTCACTCCCCTCAGGTTACTGTACACATGCACCAACTGCTTGCTTCAGGTTTGGATGGAGCTTCATGGTTGTCTTTTGGAGAAATGAGCAGTCAAGTTGTGTTTGAAATTTCATTTTTTTCAGGGGCAAAAGGAAGCCTCTGCATTGTTTTCAAATATGTAAATAGCATGTTTTTGCAGGTGCTAAAAAAAAGACGCTGTGTGTGTGTGTGCGTGTGCGTGTGTGTGTGTGTGTGTGTGTGTGTGTGTGTGTGTGTGTGTGTGTGTGTGTGTGTGTGTGTGTGTATCCTGCAGTACTCTGTACTCCTGCAGTGGCCAAAACGACTTTTAAGAATGTGGATTTTTGGGTCATCTTTGGCGCCCCCTAGAACGTAAACCATGGGGTGCAGCGGCATGATTTTTACAACTTTTAATGGCCATGGGGTGTAGATTGGCATGAGCAAATTTGGTGTCAGTGGGACGAAAGCCTTAGGAGGAGTTAGCCACATTCCAATGTGTGCGAATGGGCAAAAAATGCAAAATAGCCCTTTAACCGTACATTTTACAGATACGTGCCCATTGACTTATTCGTAGATCTTATTGAGATACACGTGTGTGTCAAATTTTTTGTCAATATGACAAAGCGTACAGGCGTGAATCTCAACAATGTGTATTTTCACCTTAGGGGACAAGAAAAAATTGACTTTTTTGTCCTGCCATGGGGGGGCGCTCTTTTGGGGAGTCAAAATTCCTTCACAAATGTGTTGATGGCTGGACATTGCATCATCCTAGAAAACTTGGAGGCCAGTGAGGACAAAAATAAAAAGTTATAAAACTTTTAAGAATGTGGATTTTTGGGTTATTTTTGGCGCCCTCTAGAACCTAAACCATGGGGTGCAGCATCATGATTTGTACAACTTTGAATGGCCATGGAGTGAAGATTGGCCTGAGCAAATGTGGTGCCGGTGGAACGAAAGCCTTCGGAGGAGTTAGCGAAATTCCAATGTGTACGGATCGCCAAAAAATGCGAAATAGCCCTTTTACCGTACATTTGACAGATACGCCCGCATTGACTTTTTTGTAGATCTTATTGAGATAGACGTGTGTGTCAATTTTTGTGTCAATATGACAAAGCGTACAGGTGTGACACTCAATAGTGTGAATTTTCACCTTAGGGGGCGCTATGGAGCCATTTTGCATTTTATTGTTTGGGCAACTTCAGAATATCGAATTTTTCACCAGGCCCGGTCGTCCTGCCAAATTTCATGAGTTTTCGCCAGTGGGAAGTGGGCCATTTTCCCCTTCAAAGGGGAGGAAAAATAAGAAGAAAGAAAATGAAAGAAGAAAGAAAAACCTATACAGGAATAATAGGGCTCTACGCCCGGCTGCTCTGCAGCTGGCTCGGGCCCTAAAAACAAAGAAAAACCTATACAGGAACAACAGGGCTCTCGCAGCTGCTTAGCAGCTACGCTCGGGCCCTAACTAGGGCCCCGTTGGGGCACTGGCGGGCCCGAGCCGTGTCGCGCCGCCCCCAGCGCGACCGCCTACCCCTCCCGATCGCGTCACACTCAAGGTCCAAAGATGGTGTGCGCACTTGTCTGTGGTCATTTACCATTATAATGAATGGGAGGCGCTGTTTCTACCAAAACGCTCGCTGCAGACAAACTCCATGTCCTTTTTGAAAAAAGTCTGGACCATGAGTGAGGGCACAAACACAGCTAGTATATATCCAAATGGCAAGTTGCTCCTCCTTTCGGTTTTGCCGAGAGAGCGATGCGTTTGAGCCATTGAGCGATGGGCAGGAAAAACTTGACTTTTTCTCCTGCCATGGGGGGGCGCTCTTTTGGGGAGAAAAAATTCCTTCACAAATGTGTTGATGGCTGGACATTGCATCATCCTAGAAAACTTGGAGGCCAGTGAGGACAAAAATAAAAAGTTATAAGACTTTTAAAAATGTGGATATTTGGGTCCTCTTTGGCGCCCCCTAGAACGTAAACCGTGGGGTGCAGCGTCATGATTTGTACAACTTTTAATGGCCATGGGGTGTAGATTGACCTGAGCAAATTTGAAGCCGATGGGACAAAAGCTTCAGGAGGAGTTAGCCACATTCCAATGTGTGCGAATCGGCAAAAAATGCGAAATAGCCCTTTAACCGTACATTGAACAGATACGCTCGCATTGACTTTTTCGTAGATCTTATTGAGATACATGTGTGTGTCAAATTTTGTGTCATTTTGACAAAGCGTAAAGGTGTGACAGTCAACAATGTGTATTTTCGCCTTAGGAGACAAGAAAAAATGGACTTTTTTCTCCTGCCATGGGCGCTCTTTTGGCGAGTAAAAATTCCTTCACAAATGTGTTGATGGCTGGACATTGCATCATCCTAGAGAACTTGGAGGCCAGTGAGGACAAAAATAAAAAGTTAAGACTTTTAAGACTGTGGATTTTTGGGTTATATTTGGCGCCCCCTAGAATGTAAACCGTGGGGTGCAGCATCATGATTTGTACAACTTTGAATGGCCATGGGGTGTAGATTGGCCTGAGCAAATGTGGTGCCAGTGGAACGAAAGCCTTCGGAGGAGTTAGCGAAATTCCAATGTGTGCGGATCGGCAAAAAATGCGAAATAACCCTTTAACCGTACATTTGACAGATACGCCCGCACTGACTTTTTTGTAGATCTTATTGAGATACATGTGTGTGTCAATTTTTGTGTCATTTTGACAAAGCGTACAGGCGTGACAGTCAATAGTGTGAATTTTCACCTTAGGGGGCGCTATGGAGCCATTTTGCATTTTATTGTTTGGGTGACTTCAGAATATCAATTTTTTCACCAGGCCCGGTCGTCCTGCCAAATTTCATGAGTTTTCGCCAGTGGGAAGTGGGCCATTTTCCAGTTCAAAGGGGAGGAAAAATAAGAAGAAAGAAAGAAAGAAAGAAGAAAGAAAAACCTATACAGAAATAATAGGGCTCTACGCCCGGCTGCTCTGCAGCTGGCCCGGGCCCTAACTAGGGCCCCGTTGGGGCACTGGCGGGCCTGAGCCGTGTCGCGCCACCCCCAGCGCGACCGCCTACCCCTCCCGATCGCGTCACACTCAAGGTCCAAAGATGGTGTGCGCACTTGTCTGTGGTCATTTACCATTATAATGAATGGGAGGCGCAGTTTCTACCAAAACGCTTGCTGCAGACAAACTCCATGTCCTTTTTGAAAAAAGTCTGGACCATGAGTGAGGGCACAAACACAGCTAGTATATATCCAAATGGCAAGTTGCTCCTCCTTTCGGTTTTGCCGAGAGAGCGATGCGTTTGAGCCATTGAGCGATGGGCAGGAAAAACTTGACTTTTTCTCCTGCCATGGGGGGGCGCTCTTTTGGCGAGTAAAAATTCCTTCACAAATGTGTTGATGGCTGGACATTGCATCATCCTAGAGAACTTGGAGGCCAGTGAGGACAAAAATAAAAAGTTATAAGACTTTTAAGACTGTGGATTTTTGGGTTATCTTTGGCGCCCCCTAGAACGTAAACCGTGGGGTGCAGCGTCATGATTTGTACAACTTTTAATGGCCATGGGGTGTAGATTGGCCTGAGCAAATGTGGTGCCAGTGGAACGAAAGCCTTCGGAGGAGTTAGCCACATTCCAATGTGTGCGGATCGGCAAAAAATGCGAAATAACCCTTTAACCGTACATTTGACAGATACGCCCGCACTGACTTTTTTGTAGATCTTATTGAGATACATGTGTGTGTCAAATTTTGTGTCATTTTGACAAAGCGTAAAGGCGTGACAGTCAACAATGTGTATTTTCGCCTTAGGAGACAAGAAAAAATGAACTTTTTTCTCCTGCCATGGGGGGGCGCTCTTTTGGCGAGTAAAAATTCCTTCACAAATGTGTTGATGGCTGGACATTGCATCATCCTAGAGAACTTGGAGGCCAGTGAGGACAAAAATAAAAAGTTATAAGACTTTTAAGACTGTGGATATTTGGGTTATCTTTGGCGCCCCCTAGAACGTAAACCGTGGGGTGCAGCATCATGATTTGTACAACTTTTAATGGCCATGGGGTGTAGATTGACCTGAGCAAATTTGAAGCCGATGGGACAAAAGCTTCAGGAGGAGTTAGCCACATTCCAATGTGTGCGAATCGGCAAAAAATGCGAAATAGCCCTTTAACCGTACATTGAACAGATACGCTCGCATTGACTTTTTCGTAGATCTTATTGAGATACATGTGTGTGTCAAATTTTGTGTCATTTTGACAAAGCGTAAAGGTGTGACAGTCAACAATGTGTATTTTCGCCTTAGGAGACAAGAAAAAATGGACTTTTTTCTCCTGCCATGGGGGGGGGGCGCTCTTTTGGCGAGTAAAAATTCCTTCACAAATGTGTTGATGGCTGGACATTGCATCATCCTAGAGAACTTGGAGGCCAGTGAGGACAAAAATAAAAAGTTAAGACTTTTAAGACTGTGGATTTTTGGGTTATATTTGGCGCCCCCTAGAATGTAAACCGTGGGGTGCAGCATCATGATTTGTACAACTTTGAATGGCCATGGGGTGTAGATTGGCCTGAGCAAATGTGGTGCCAGTGGAACGAAAGCCTTCGGAGGAGTTAGCGAAATTCCAATGTGTGCGGATCGGCAAAAAATGCGAAATAACCCTTTAACCGTACATTTGACAGATACGCCCGCACTGACTTTTTTGTAGATCTTATTGAGATACATGTGTGTGTCAATTTTTGTGTCATTGTGTCAGGAAAAATAAGAAGAAAGAAAGAAAGAAAGAAGAAAGAAAAACCTATACAGGAATAATAGGGCTCTACACCCGGCTGCTCTGCAGCTGGCTCGGGCCCTAAAAACAAAGAAAAACCTATACAGGAACAACAGGGCTCTCGCAGCTGCTTAGCAGCTACGCTCGGGCCCTAACTAGGGCCCCGTTGGGGCACTGGCGGGCCCGAGCCGTGTCGCGCCGCCCCCCCCAACGCGCTGCCTCCCCGTCCCATTCGCGTCCTCTGGCCATCGCCCTCTCTGGTAACGCCCATCACTGCAAAGACCCTTTCCTTCATCGGCGTTTGCTTTTCTTCCTGCCAGTGCGTGTTGCTTTCACTTACACTTGCCACAGCCAGCCTCGTGAGTGCCTAGCCTATTGGATATCACTGTCATCTACACAGGACAGTCATAACCTTTCTATTAATACTTTGTTTTTTAATTTCACATTAATTTCCATATTGCATAAATGACTGGAAAAAACTTGAGCCCCTGCCCCTGTATAATCATGTGCACATCCCTGTTCTAGCTCCAAGGTGAATCTTCACTGCTCATGTTCTCCTCAGAAGCAGTCACCTCACTCCCCTCGGGTTACTGTACACATGCACCAACTGCCTGCTTCAGGTTTGGATGGAGCTTCATGGTTGTCTTTTGGAGAAATGAGCAGTCAAGTTGTGTTTGAAATTTGATTTTTTCCAGGGGCAAAAAGGGGCCTCTGCATTCTTTTCAAATATGTAAATAGCATGTTTTTGCAGGTGCTAAAAAAAAGACTGTGAGTGTGTGTGTGTGTGTGTGTGTGTGTATCCTGCAATACTCTGAGAAGAATAATAAGCATATTTCTGAGGTGAATTTTGAAGATTCTTCTGAGAGTTAGGAGGGCTGATCATTCCCTTACCCTTTAGATGTCTGTCTATGTCTGTTTTTGTGTGATAATGAAAGAATCCCAACTCAAAAAGGCTCTGTTGATGTTTTTTTTTTTGTTGTTCATTCATATTCAAACCACTATTTTATATCACTGCTAATACGCCAAGACCATTTTATGGTATTTAGCTTTATTATTTCTATACATTTTGCAAGGACAGAAACCAAGGCCTTCACTAAAATTTCCATAAACTTTAGGAAAGGACCTCTGGTTGTTTAAGGGGGTCATTACTGCAGAAACATATTCTTCCTAAATTTTGAAGGTCAAACCTTAGATCCATTAGGTTTAAATAGAAAAAGCATTAAAATATGTTCGGATTATAGCATATGATAAAATGTGTGCCTCTCAGTGGCCATAACAACTTTGTCTGCTGGCTCTGCAGTCGATTGACGCTCCCCAGCGTTCAAGTCACATGACATATTTAACCGGATGTAGCTGCAAGACGGAGCCTCGTTGACTCTCCGTTTCAACTTATCTCCAAAGTGAGGACCTCAAACTATATACCAGTTTTTAAATTGTCTTGCTAGGCCAAATAAAACCAGAGTTATGATAAATTATGTCTGCGATACTTTTTTTCTGCTTATTTCGATCACGTTCGGCGTTCGATCGCGCTGTATGAGACACGAAAACATAGCATGCAGACATTAGCGACAGGTCTTACAGGCGGAAAAGGCTTGCCAAAAGAAAAAAAAACACACCACAACATCTCTCCTATTGGTGGAAAACTTTACCACAACAACCAATCCAAAATTATATGGTGACTGATTGACAAGGGGCGGGTGCTTACGTTCTTCCTGCAACATGAGAAGGGAGGGAGGGACTCTCAGCAGGGATGCAGTCTGGGACACGTAGTTGCAAACCTAGCGACTTTGTTGTTAGATTCAATGACTTTTCAGACCCCCTAACGCCTTTTTTTTTTAGAAAGAAAGGGACTTTTATCGACTTCTTCTGGAGTTTAGAGACTCTGACATGAAGCAGGCTTTCCTTACTGAGGAGTTAGCAATGCTGCTAAGGGTGCAGAGCCACACATGCGCTCAGAGCTCTGCATGGGAGACTGAAGCTGACAGAGCTGCAGCAGTTAGCAGGTTTCACCCTCAGAGACCACCAGGGGTTCATGATGAGGCATTTTAATTTTTTTTTTTTTTTTTTTTGCCATAGACACTGTCAGCACAATCTGCAGTTTCACTAACAAAAATGCTGCAAAAAACAAAGAATTATGGAAAAATTACACATGGACTGACATAGAGGAGCATCTACACAAAAGTTTTTTACATCATGTTTTACATCATGCATCATTTACATCATGTTTTTTTGTAGTGGCATAAATAAAAAGTGACATTTGTGAGACTATATAATGTTTTGTAAATAATTTTACAAAGAACGCCTGGGCCATTGCCTGCATTTTGATGTAAATAGAGGTAAATTACTATGTTCTTTGTTAAAAATTTGCATATTTTTTGAAGTTTACAATTTGTATTTGAAGTTAAAGTTTTAAAAACAGTTCATCAAACATATTTGTGGTTTTCACAGTAAAAATGTTACTTTTTTCCACTCGGATTTTATGTTTTGTGTGTGAATTTGGGTCCATTGTGTAAAAACAGTATGTCAAAATGATAAAATAACTGTAAATTCACACAGGTGAGGTTGTGCTGAAAAAAATGATACCAGGCAAGGCAAGGTAGAAAATTTTTAAGAGGAAATATAAAGGTAAAATCTAAAGTAGTCAAAAACGGCCAATAGTGACTCCCAGACTCCATAGACAAGTCCCTTTGGCGCCACTCAGTGGCCAAAACTACTTTGTCTGCTGTAATGTATATTTGGGTCATCTTTGGCGCCCCCTAGAACGTAAACCGTGGGGTGCAGCGTCATGATTTTTACAACTGTGAATGGCCATGGGTTGTAGATTGGCCTGAGCAAATTTGGTGTCAGTGGGACGAAAGCCTTAGGAGGAATTAGCGAAATTCCAATGTGTGCGAATCTGCAAAAAATGCAAAATAGCCCTTTTACCGTACATTATACAGATACGCGCTCTTTGACTTTTTCGTAGATCTAATTGAGATACACATGATTGTCAATTTTTGTGTCAATATGACAAAGCGTTCAGGCGTGACACTCAACAATGTGTATTTTCATGTAAGGGGACAAGAAAAAATGGACTTTTTTCTCCTGCCATGGGGGGGCGCTCTTTTGGGGAGTAAAAATTCCTTCACAAATGTGTTGATGGCTGGACATTGCATTATCCTAGAAAACTTGGAGGCCAGTGAGGACAAAAATAAAAAGTTATAAGACTTTTAAGAATGTGGATTTTTGGGTTATCTTTGGCGCCCCCTAGAACCTAAACCGTGGGGTGCAGCGTCATGATTTGTACAACTTTTAATGGCCATGGGGTGTAGATTGGCCTGAGCAAATGTGGTGCCAGTGGAACGAAAGCCTTCGGAGGAGTTAGCGAAATTCCAATGTGTGCGGATCGGCAAAAAATGCGAAATAGCCCTTTAACCGTACATTTGACAGATACGCCCGCGCTGACTTTTTTGTAGATCTTATTGAGATACACGTGTGTGTCAAATTTTGTGTCAATATGACAAAGCGTATAGGCGTGACACTCAACAATATGTATTTTCACCTTAGGGGACAAGAAAAAAATGGACTTTTTTCTCCTGCCATGGGGGGGGCGCTCTTTTGGGGAGTAAAAATTCCTTCACAAATGTGTTGATGGCTGGACATTGCATCATCCTAGAAAACTTGGAGGCCAGTGAGGACAAAAATAAAAAGTTATTAGACTTTTAAGAATGTGGATTTTTGGGTTATCTTTGGCGCCCCCTAGAACGTAAACCGTGGGGTGCAGCGTCATGATTTGTACAATTTTTAATGGCCATGGGGTGTAGATTGGCCTGAGCAAATTTGGTGCCGGTGGAACGAAAGCCTTCGGAGGAGTTAGCGAAATTCCAATGTGTGCGGATCGGCAAAAAATGCGAAATAGCCCTTTAACCATACATTTGACAGATACGCCCGCGCTGACTTTTTTGTAGATCTTATTGAGATACACGTGTGTGTCAAATTTTGTGTCATTTTGACAAAGCGCACAGGCGTGACACTCAATCATGTGAATTTTTCACCTTAGGGGGCGCTATGGAGCCATTTTGCATTTGATTGTTTGGGCGACTTCAGAATATCGAATTTTTCACCAGGCCCGGTCGTCCTGCCAAATTTCATGAGTTTTCACCAGTGGGAAGTGGGCCATTTTCCAGTTCAAAGGGGCAGAAAAATAAGAACTAGGGCCCCGATGGGGCACTGGCGGGCCCGAGCCGTGTTGCGTCTCCCCCCCCCCCCCCAACACGATTGCTTCCCTGTCCCATACGTATCCTCTGACCATTGCCCTCTCTGGTAATGCCCATCACTGCAAAAACCCTTTTCCTGTATCGGCGTTTGCTGTTCTTCCTGCCATTGGTGTTGCTTTCACTTTCTCTTGCTGCAGCCAGCGTTGTGAGTGTATGGCCTGGTTTGAGCTTTGCTCACCATGATTGTGTGACTTTGGTATTGGCTACTTGGGAAGTTCCAATGCTGTGGCAAAGCTTTGTTTGTGTGCTATGCTTAACCAGTTATTTTCTATGGATGTGTAAGTAAACCACTTTCTGTTGTTACACAATGACACACTCATACTTAGGGCCCGAGCGTAGCTGCTAAGCAGCTGCGAGAGCCCTGTTGTTCCTGATGAGTTTTTCTTTGTTTCTTTCTTTCTTCTTTTTCCTCCCCTTTGAACTGGAAAATGGCCCACTTCCCACTGGCGAAAACTCATGAAATTTGGCAGGACGACCGGGCCTGGTGAAAAATTTGATATTCTGAAGTCACCCAAACAATAAAATGCAAAATGGCTCCATAGCGCCCCCTAAGGTGAAAATTCACACTATTGACTGTCACGCCTGTACGCTTTGTCAAAATGACACAAAAATTGACACACACATGTATCTCAATAAGATTTACAAAAAAGTCAGTGCGGGCGTATCTGTCAAATGTACGGTTAAAGGGTTATTCCGCATTTTTTGCCGATTCGCACACATTGGAATTTCGCTAACTCCTCCGAAGGCTTTCGTTCCACCGGCACCACATTTGCTCAGGCCAATCTACACCCCATGGCCATTAAAAGTTATTCAAATCATGACGCTGCACCTCACGGTTTAGGTTCTAGGGGGCGCCAAAGATAACCCTAAGATCCACATATTTAAAAGTCTTATAACTTTTTATTTTTGTCCTCACTGGCCTCCAAGTTTTCTAGGATGATGCAATGTCCAGCCATCAACACATTTGTGAAGGAATTTTTACTCCCCAAAAGAGTGCCCCCCCATGGCAGGAGAAAAAAGTCCATTTTTTCTTGTCCCATAAGGTGAAAATACACATTGTTGACTGTCATACCTGTACGCTTTGTCATATTGACAAAAAATTTGACAATCACATGTATCTCAATAAGATCTACAAAAAAGTCAATGCGCGCGTATCTGTAAAATGTACGGTTAAAGGGCTATTTTGCATTTTTTGCAGATTCGCACACATTGGAATGTGGCTAAGTCCTCCTAAGGCTTTCGTCCCACTGACACCAAATTTGCTCAGGCCAATCTACACCCCATGGCCATTCAAAGTTGTAAAAATCATGACGCTGCACCCCACGGTTTACGTTCTAGGGGGCGCCAAAGATAACCCTAAAATCCACATATTTAAAAGTCTTATAACTTTTTATTTTTGTCATCACTGGCCTCCAAGTTTTCTAGGATGATGCAATGTCCAGCCATCAACACATTTGTGAAGGAATTTTTACTCCCCAAAAGAGTGCCCCCCCATGGCAGGAGAAAAAAGTCCATTTTTTCTTGTCCCATAAGGTGAAAATACACATTGTTGACTGTCATACCTGTACGCTTTGTCATATTGACACAAAATTTGACAATCACATGTATCTCAATAAGATCTACGAAAAAGTCAATGCGCGCGTATCTGTAAAATGTACGGTTAAAGGGCTATTTTGCATTTTTTGCAGATTCGCACACATTGGAATGTGGCTAACTCCTCCTAAGGCTTTCGTCCCACTGACACCAAATTTGCTCAGGCCAATCTACACCCCATGGCCATTCAAAGTTATAAAAATCATGACGCTGCACCCCACGGTTTACGTTCTAGGGGGCGCCAAAGATGACCCAAATATCCACATTCTTAAAAGAATGCTTTTGTTTATGATATGAATCCATATGCCATAAGGTGTTGTTGTCTCTGCAGGTGTAGGCTAGTGATGGTGTCAGAGATGTGGTAGTCCTCTGAGCATGATCCACTCTGGATCACAAATGTTGATCATCATCAGTTTCATTGTCTCTTCACTAGAAGTCTGTGAATCACCTGCTGATACATCGAGCGGTAACCCTGCAAATGACCAGCTTTAGTTATTTCCTCTTTCATAAAAGTAGTTCTATGACTTTACATACCTTATGAATTATTCTCCTAAATGTACAATCTTAATATCTTAATCTTAAAACAAAACTTAATTTTGTCTTGATACTGTGGTGTAGTTGTGTCAGCCTTTTTTATGTTTGTGATTGTTGTAGTAGAGCGGATCAGTTGTCTCGAAATATGTTTGGTTTAGAGATTTTTGTGAGTTTAGAGATAAGCTCGCATACAGTCTGAGCTGATTGTGTTGTTTTTAGATTTTTTGTATTTTCTTTGGGGATGTGCTGTGTCTCCAAGCAAGTCCAGTTTTTCACCTGAAATGTGAAGCTTTGCAGCGGCATGCAAAGTATCTACCAAAACGCTTGCTAAAGAAGAACCCTTTGATCAATAATACACCCAGGACAAATGTTGTCCTTTTAGTGCCATGTGATATGTACATGTGATCATAAAGTAGACAGTTCACAAATGGAATACAACCTTCTCACTGAAAGTCAGTACAATAACTCCAGATGTTTGAATGGTAAAATGAATTAAATCATGTACAAGCACAGTGGATAATATGTAATATAAATAAATGATTAGAAGTGATGTATATTATTATTTATTTATTTACCTATCAGGGACAGTGCACAGTGATAAGCATGTCAATTAATAAAGTGAAAAGGCATGTAAATGCACCAGAGTTAACCATAGATAGTGTTGTGTGTAATCCTAGAGTAGGTTATCAAAAATGGTGTGATCATTCATACAAAATTCATATATGAAAAATACATTGCAATACATATAATACAAATTTAGGTACAAAGGAAATACAAATTAAATGTCAAAATGTATTATGAAATTAAATAATGTGACTTGTTATTACAAAAAAGCTGAGAAACAATTAAAAAATAACAATTTCTGGTACATGTGAAGTGTGTGCTGCATCCCTTTTTGGGTGGAGTTGTCATAGGCTGATCCCTGGAGTAGTGGCGGGTTGAGTGGTTGGTAACAGGCTGTAAAGAAGAGACAATATATTAGTTACATGTTTATATAATGAGAAGCAATCAACATATAGTTATAACACATTTGCTTAGCATGCATTAGTTTCTGGCTGGAGTTGACAGTGGCTGATATCGCCTGTGATGGTTGTGTCATGGGATAAATATGTGGGTACATGTTTTGAAGAAGACATGACACATCAGTTACATAATCACACAGTTAGAATTCATAGTAATTACAATTATATACCACTGTTGTATGCATCCCTTCTGAGGAAGAGACACAATGTGTGTTTATACAAGTAGTATAGTGTATGAATGAAAATAGTTAAATATAAATTGAAATTCACACGTACCAATTGTGTATTGTTTCAGTAATCCATCAGGGTCTCATTTCACCAAAGGTGGAGTAATGATGGGCTGGTCAGTCTTCAGCTGGAGCAATCATAAGATGTATGGTATATTTGTTGAAACAGTGAGGAGAGGAGAGATTATATCAGTTACAAGTGACAAATGAAGAAGTCATCATATTGGAGAAATAGTAACTAGGCGCATTGCTAATGTTTCATTTTTTGTAGTCAAGTTGTTATGTTCAGAATAATTGCAAGTGTAAATGAAGTGGAGAGGTGATGTATCACATGTTAGTTTGCATTAAATCACCATAAATGTCCATCCAAATCATTACTTACAATGTCCTGAAGTGGTCACTTGCGTTGACATCATGGTTTGTCCAGGCGTTGTAAATTGATCCATCTGCTAGCTGTTTGGAAACCTGCTAAAACACTTTCAAATCTACTTTTCTATGAAAAGCATTAGTAATATCCAAAACAGCAGTGTACATGATTAATCACAAATTTTAAAGCTGCAGTAAATACCTTCATGGTCGCTAAAATATGAAGGCATTACTTCAGCTTGTGTGTGGAAAATGCCCCCTCTCACATAAACATGATCAATCAAAGTGCCTCGCTCTGTGGTAGGCTGGGTGATCACCTGATCATAACCTCTATCTTGGAACAATTTGCAAATTGAAGATGACTTCAATATGTCATTGTTGAAATCTCCCATGACAATTATGTTTTTGCCAATTTGTTCCAGCCATTGGAGTAGTTTGATAATATTTTGTTTGAATAGTGTCATGGGGTAGGTTGGAGGTCGATATATGACTGTAAGGAAAATGTTAAGGTTTATGCAGTGGTACACCAAACATTCCACATTGAAACAAGGCACCTTGATGATTGCAAACTGCATAATTTTACCACAATACATTGCAACTCCCCCATGTTCTTTAGCTTGCAAAGAGGCAAAGGGGGCAGTTTTACCATCATATGCCAGACCTCGTGGACAACTATGCAAAGAGTAGTTGGCTATCTCGAGTGTGTCTGAGGAACAACCTGGATGCAACCATGTCTCAGTCACAGCAATGCACTCAGGCTGCAAATGTTGTGTGTGCTGAGCCAAGTCAGACACATGGCGTCTCAAACCCTGAACATTCATGAGGAACACTGTCAAAGTGTCCTTCACTCTCCCTTGCCAGGTGATAGGTTCTAGGAATGAAGCCATCCTTGAAGTGGCCTGAGCAATTTCTGGCCGACAATAGATTTTTTTTGGATTGAAATCTTGAATGATCAATCCCATAAGAGTCCTGACACGACTCAAAGCAACATAAACCTGACCAGCAGAAAACACCTTTTTCATACTAACTGTGGCTGTATCAACTGTGAGACCTTGTACTTTGTGTATAGTACAGGCCCAGGCGAGACGAAGCGGAAATTGACGGCGCATACCTCCCTTCTTTGTCACTCTTTCTTCCTCTGGTGCAATAGCTGTGGATGCAACAAGATGATCTGAAACCGTTCCTGACTGTTTCCTCCTCTCAACACCAACTGCTTCATCATCAAATTTCACCAAAATACACCGAGGAAACTTTTCATTTTCAACACAAACTACATCTGTTACTGTGCCACATGCACCATTAACTAAGCCGTCAGCCAAATCCAAGTTTTTTGTCAACATGACACGTGACCCAGTACCCAACAACAATTCTGCATCTAAACACGTGTTATACGTTAGAGTATGATATCCCTTTTTCAATTCCATTTTGCCTGTTTTTGAGTTGTTTATATAATCCTGAGCCTGTATTACATGGTAATCTGGACATGTTCTTTGCAGCTGCTCAAAGTTGTGCTCATTGACCTGGCTATTTGTGGCAAATATGTGCAAACCTGAGCACTCTTCGCCAGTTTCTCGCTGTTGCAAAGTGGTGATATCACTTTGCAACATGTCTGAGTCTTTTGGATGGGTCCGAACCCGATTCAGTAGTCCGGCAAAATCATCGTCTGTCTGCCGAATTACTTTTGTCAACTTGACAACCTTAAAATGAGTGCTCCAAAGATCAACTCCAAGTGGTTCCATGTATAACGGTTTGCCTTTCACTGGGGGCAACTGATAAAAATCCCCCACTGCCATGACGCTCACATTTTCAAATGCAGTGTGAGTGCCTGTCTGTTTAATTTGGCGAAGTCGGCCGTGCACATAAGTGAGCATATTGTGATCCACCATAGAAATTTCATCAATGATCAAGATTTGGAGATCACAATATTTCATTCTCAATGTGTTTAACTTTTCTTCACCTATTGGCACATAAGGGAGGCGAACATCTTTCCCTATGCTAAATGTACTGTGCAGGGTGGTTGCATGCAGATTATATGCAGCAATCCCTGTTGGTGCTGTCAACAAAATACTGATATTGTCAGGTTGTCGACACATTGGTGACAATAACCTTGTGGCCTCGTATTGAATCGCTCTGATTAAATGCGATTTTCCAACGCCAGCACCACCTGTTACAAACACATGAAAGGGGTCTGGGTTTTTACCTGCTGCTTTAACAACACACCACTGATGGACCTTGTTTAAGACACGCATCTGGTCATCATTCAAAGACCTGCACAATGCCAATCTTTCACTTCTAGTTAAATTGTTGCACTTAGTTACCTTAGCCTGCTCTACACCCCCAGCCAGATCAGGAATATGTTCCACTGGGTCATTGTCTACCTGTATCTGCTCTGCCCTTTCCTGGATTGACTCCAGTCGTTCAATCTCTTGCTGTGGGAACAACTGCCCCCACGCATCTTCTACAGGACCATCAAAATTCACAGAATCAAAAACCTCATCTAAGTCATCGGCATCTATTTCATAATTGCAGCGATTCGAGTCCACAACTGACTTCACTGAACATAGCTGGCCATCAGCAATGATGACAAGGCCAGTTTTGTAGAAGTCTTCAAAAGTGACAAATCCGTCTGGCTTTAGCTGTTCTTCTGTCCGATACGGAAGGAACAGCTGCAAAATGCTTTGGTGAAATAATTCTGGACTTTTAGTCTCAGAGAATCTTGCGTACCTTACAACAGCAGGCTGCGTTCGGGTTCTTCTCAACACAAACCCACAGCCGTTATCAAGTTCAATGCGATTTTTTGATTTTTCACCTTTGTAGAGCACACGATACTCAGCAGCAAAATGGACAAGGCACATGGTTTCAAATACATGATCTCTGGGTCTGTTTTTATAACGCTCCACAAAGTTGATCATCCACATCTGTTCTGTGGATTCAGCAGCCATGTCTTTTAACACAGTCAATGGCTTGCTGATCCTGACAACATTGTCACCTGTTGGTACAAAAACCACCTTCCGAGAGCACTCTTTTAAGTGCATGTTGCTGAGCTTGTAGACTGCCTCCTGAGCTCCAACATCTCGGTTGTGAAGGTAAACACTGCCTAGCTTTTTCAAAGCCTGTTTGGCACTGAGGTTGTCTTCCTTGGAAGCTTCACGCTGTGCATTTGCTAACATCAATCCCATCTCTCTTTCTGCTTTAGAGATGTATGAAATGATGTACACTACACAAGCATACGCATCAGTCACATACTGGATGTCCATGTTTGCATTCCAAGCTTTTAACAGAGTCTTGGAATGTGGATTGATCCACGTATCAATAACCTGGCGTCGCATAGTCACCTCTGTCTTTTTCCCTAACCTCCTGTATGCTGCCTCAAATGTCTCCTGTCGTATACCTATACTCGCAAATAGCTCATCTGCAGTTTGAATTGTGCAGTTCTTGTCTGACAACGCGTTAGCTATTAATTCAAATACCTTAACAGCGAATTCCCCTTCCTGCTTGTGCTTTTTCTCATTTTCTGCCTTGCCACAAGTGCACTGTTCTACCACATTATGGATGTTGCGCTGACACACGCACTCCATCTCAACCTCCTTATACGCCCTGGAAATGAAAGTCCTAGCAGACACTGGTTTTGGGAAATTGAAGTGGCACTGTTTTCCACCCTTTTTACAGGTTTTGGAGTGCCGCTTTGAATGCTGCTGCACTAAAGAAACAACATCATGTAAATCATCAGTGTTGTTAGGCAGTTCACATGAAACATATTTATCAATAAACTGAACAACTTCATCATCTGTATTCACATCAATTACAGTGGCATTCTCAATCCAAAACAGACAATGAACGTGTGGATAGCCACGCTGCTGGAACTCCACCCTGTAAAAGTAGTTGAGGATTTTGCCAATCGGATTTGCTGGAGACATCAACACCTCTTTCAAAAACAGATGCCAGCGATAATCAAACATGCGAGCGGCAAGTACAGGATTACGACGCAAGAGGTCGCACTTGTCTGCCCACTCCAAATCCTCAAATGTCTGCGTTCGCCCCTCTGCCCTAAGAATGGTCTCTAAGTATTCCTTCCATCTCAAATCTGCTGCAGAAAATGAACAAAACCATGCAGGTTTGCCAAGCTGGCGCAAGCATGCTAACAAATCCTTCTGAATTCCCTGCCAAAATGCTGGAGTACCCCTTACAGGTTTTAAAAACCGGTACCCATCGTCATGATTTAAAAGATTACGCAGGTTCTCGTCATCTTTCAATACATCACTAATCTTTGTGCTAACCTTACTGGCTTTCCCTTTTCTCAACGCAATTGACACACTGGACATGACTTGATGTAACTCAAGCATGTAACAAGCATAAAAAATAAACTCAATATTCTGCGCAAACCTACCATCAGCATGATATAGCCTGTTGCTCAAATAGCGGAACAGAGTCAGAGAAAATTTTCTGTTATCAAAAAATGTTCCATGGCCTTTTGGAAACAACACAGGGAAACACTTGGCCTCGTTCTCCTTTGTTGTCAAAACCTTCACAGGGTTCTGTCCATCAGCTGGAGCCAAGTTCAAAACACCATCAAAATATTGGTCCAGCGCTTCCTGGCCAATATCAACAGGCATTGAGCATGTGTCTTGAAACATGCAATGTTGCTGCCGATCATGCAGAAGTTCTTCCTCAGCCTCAGCTTCCTCAGCTGCAGCTCTTTCAGCTGCAGCCTTTTCAGCTGCAGATGCCTCAGAGGTCTCTGCATTTGATCCTCCCTGTTCATCAACAATACTTTGCTGCTCTTTGTCAGCACTCTCATCCCTGCAGAACTCATTTATCCAGTCATCATTGAACTGCACATCTTTGTAGAAGGGATTGTTCTCTTTCAAATACTGCAGTGCTTTTTGATATGCATAGGGTCAACATACTCGTATGCATAATGCCCTTTATAAGTAAGTTTGCGCTTCAGTTTAACCGGAATAACTGAACCTTCCATGTTTGAATGTGGCAACGCGTTTGGACAATGTTGGCTGGAATACATGCAATTGGACCATGAACACCATTTTGACGCCCTCTAGGAAGAGCTACCATCTTCAAAAAGGGGATATGGAGTGCAATTAAATGTGATTCTAGACGATTTAAACAAGCCAACTCAGGAGGGATTGGATCAACGGTCAGATTGTTGGTTGCGCTCTCAGCTGGCACCTGACCTTTACTGAGCTTGCCATGACAAGAATGACAAATCCACAAACTACCACGAGGGGACGCTTTCAAAACACATGGTTTGGCACAAGAAGACATACATTTATGCACAAACACATCTTGAATACATCCAGCTGCGACAGCAGCTACATTTGTATTGCTACGGTAATTCTCTATAGTACAAATCAAAACCTGGTGTTTAAACAACAGTCTATGGCACACACTACACACAAAGGCTGGCCCATCTTTGATTTTTTCTAAAAACTGCTCAATTACAAAGTCCATGTGTTCTAGTTTAGCCTTCTTTTGTAATATTTTAAGTTTCTTAGATGCAGGGAACTCGTGGTACTTTGTCCTTTGTAAGTGTAATTTTATTTGCCTAAATGCATTATTTCCATATTTCACTTTACTTTGTTCCCTGCTCTTGTTTTTTACTTTTTGTCTGTGTATGTCATTTTCGTCATAAGTTCTTTTACTTTTCAGTTTAAGATTTCGTTTGTGTATCTCATTAGTTCTGTACTTCACTTTGCTTCTGTTTTTAACCTTTTGTCTGTGAATCTCACTAGTTCTGTACTTCACTTTGCTTCTGTTTTTAACCTTTTGTCTGTGAATCTCACTAGTTCTGTACTTCACTTTGCTTCTGTTTTTAACCGTTTGTCTGTGAATCTCACTAGTTGTGTACTTCACTTTGCTTCTGTTTTTTTTCACCGTTTGTCTGTGAATCTCACTAGTTCTGTATTTTATTTTGCTGCTGCTTTTAACCTTTTGTCTGTGTACATTGTCTTCTAAGTATTTACTTGTACTCAAACTCTTGAGTTTCTGTTGATACAACAGATTGTGCTTATATCTATTCCTAACATTTTGGTTATGTCTGCTGTAAACCAAGAAGTCTTTGTGGTACTTGATTTTCATTTGCAAACACTTCATTTTTTTACGATATCTTGACAACCTTTTTTCATTATCTGAAGGACTTTGAATGTGATGACTCTGTTGTTTGAAGTCCTGACATCGTTTTCTGAGGTTATAGGGCACAGCTTTGCTCAGTTTTGTCAAAGTGTAGTCAGTGCTATGTGCAAAAGCAGCTTTACACAAATCACAGCAACCACAGTCCACATTAGGTTGGCGAACACAAAGAACAGCCTCATAATGGATGTTATTACAGTTCTCCAAATACACTGCCTGTTCTGATAATTGTTGACCTTGACAGATGTATTGAAGCCATCGACCGTCAATATAGGTAAAAATGCTTACCCCTAAACAATTTGCTGCAGCCTGAATCTCCACCTCTGTGGCCCAACTACCCACATATCGCATTCTGGACATGTTGAGATATTCTTTAACAGAGGTAAATTCACGTCTCAGAATATGCTCATATGATTCAGGATGACATTCAATATGTTTACAAATGGCCAACCTGACTTTCCTGTGAAACTTTTCACTACCAGACAAAACATAACTCACAGCTCTGAAGAAGCAATTGCCGTCACTGACAATGGGGTGCTTCTTGCATGGAGGTCCTAATATGCCAGCTACAAATCCTTCCACATCAACTTTCTGACATTCTATTCCTAAAGTGGTGCTCAAAACTTTTGCAACATCTAACTGAAGGGGGTGAAACAGTAAATGTTGTTGGGCTCCATTACCAACACACACCACATCATCGTCACTCTGGCTTATTGCATCATCAATGCACACAACATCGTTATTATCTGCAATGTCGTTGCTCGTGTCTTTAACAATGAATACATCATCACTAAAAATGCTTGTTTTTGCTTTCTTGGCAGCAGGAGCATGCACAAAGCTTTGACGTTTCAAGCCCTGCTTCCTATGTACTGATGTACTGGATGAACATCCCTGCTTGGAGTACAACACTTCTTGATGTACATCTGCATAGACATTTCTAATTCTAGTCAGTGTGTCAGTATTTACTCTTGAGCTGGATGGCAAACACATACTTTGAATAGTTGACATTCTAGGGATTGCACGCACACCAGCAACTTCAAAAGCCTGGTTGCTCACATGCTGTGATGCAGCCAAGGTCAATGCATGTGTATGCATTTCTTGCAAGTTATGGAAATACATGACAACACTTCTGCCATCAGGATCCACCAGGCCTGAAGTGTTTCGGGCATGAGAGTCAACAACAGCGAACACACCATTCTCACGAATGACCACACATGTGCTGCAATGCAATGTCAAAAAGCATGTGTCATATTTAGCGAACACAATTTGGAGACCATTCAGCAATGTTGTCAACCCAGGTGCAAATGGTGAATCATCAGTCTGGTTGATGAGTCCAGACACGTAATCACCATACTCAAAGTCAAACTTTATGCCATCAATTGTGTGTGAAGCAGGTAAATCAGGAATACACAAAAAATCAGTACTGCCACTGATTTTGTCATTGTCTCGCAGATATGTGTACAGTTGATCCCCACAGAGCAAAGCTGTGTCGAGATCATCCACACTCCAGGTGAAAACGCTTTTGACACTGTGTTTGGCAATGCTAGCCAGCCCAACTGCCATACACTGTTGCCCAGGATTATTTAAGATATCACTTGCCTGGTGAAACGATTCCAGGACACTGTGTCTTACTCGACCTGGGTCAGACATTTCACCCTCAATTTCAGTGCACAGAAACTGTACTGCCTTGCTCTCCACACTGCTAAGCTGCACAGGTGAGTGATCAAAATCACCAAACACAAGAGGGGGGGAAAGAGGACGCTTACGTATACTTACCTGTTCCACCTGGCTGCCTCTCTCTGGCTGGGGTCCTGACAGGATGGCAGTGGTCTGGAGCTCTGCCACCCTCTCCAAGTCCTCCTCAGGTGAAGTGAGTTCTGTAGGAGGAGGCACCTCAGTAGTCTGGGGCTCAGCTGGGCTCTGCACACGCAAGGCCCTTCCCTGCACATGAAAGTTTGTGCATAAATATATTGTCATTGCTAAAAAAGGCAAATTGTAAAAGTGTGTACATATATAGTTGAAAGTAGAAGCATTTTGATGAAAGCAGCCCATTAACTGATAATACCAAGATCTGAATTGGTATGAATAAAGAGAAATATCTTTTGAACTTAAGGGCTGAGTAAAATTTCTGTATGTTATCATTTCAGTTCAGTATGATAAACTTGGTTTAGATGCAAACCTAGTTCTGTGTAGTTGCATATTAATATACCATGTGTGCTAATGAAGAAACAAACCTGCTTCTTGGTACGGGTCCTTTGAGATGCAACCACAGTCCTGCGTGGTTCCACACGTGGCATCTGATAGAAAAAATATTTATTATAAGCACTGTTGTCATGTAACACCACACATTTAATGAATGAACAGTACAAGCGCAACTGTAGTTTCACATTTTTACTGACCTCATCATCTTGTGGAACAGGGTTGGGAACCTGGGACGGCGAAATCTTCTCCATGGCATCCAGCAGGTGTGCACTGAAATGGATAGGGTTGAGACGCACAAAGCAATCTCGCAACCCAACTGTTGACAACTAGGATGAGAAGGAGAGAGAAAAACCAATATAGAATAAAGGAAGTACTACTTGAGAAAAGGGTGTCTTATCAAAGAAAATGTGTGCAATCAAAACAGCCACTGTGATGACAGTGGTTTTGTATTATGTATAAGTGTGCCATATGAAAAATGACAAACCTGCTGCGTGCATGGAGCAGAGTCCTTCACCTCGTTGTCAGAGAGATTCTGCTGTGATAAGTTAGTTGAAAATTAACACTACTGTATTAAATACATGTACTATACGTATATACACACACAGGAATAGTATTTTTACCTTGTGCACCTTTCCACACACTGTCCACTCAAAGGGGTTGGATGGTTGAGGTGCAGGCACCTCTCCCCTCACAACCACCTTTGGTGTGACAGTGCTCAGGGGGGGGGGACGCCTGCGCTGCACTGATCGCAGTGATGCATGGTCCACTGTCTCCAGTTCAGTGTACGCTGCCTGCCAGAGACGCTGCCCCAGAATAGGCGACCCACCGTCATCACTGAGATGGACCTATGTAGCAAACAAGATAATTGTCATGATCACAAATTTGCATGATGCAAAATTGTGTGCATTTATTATGAAGTCCATATGAATATAACATAAGTAGGGATTGTACTTACAGAATCCGTGCACCACAGCATGCGGTATCTCAGGGGGAAATCGTCAGCAGCAGGGCAAACATATCGAATGCCTGTTAATGTAAAGTCAGACAAAGTTAAACATTAGTAAATATGTGCATATTTAACTTAAAGCACAAAAGACAGTTATTCTATCACCTTGTCCATAAAATGTACAGAGTTGTGATGTATTCTAAATATTACATGTATATTGTATGTGTTTTTTGTACATGTGTTATATGATTGGTTGTGTGATGATATTATTGTCATATAGAATTTTGTCATGAAACTGAATTTAAGATGTTGTAAAACCTACCCATACGTGCTGCGACGCGATGGAATTCCTGCCGCAGGAGATCCTGGTGGTCTAAAGGATGGTTCAGCCGTGGTGGAAAATCATACACAATTACCTATAAAAATAGCAAGTAGAGCAGAAGGACAAGAAATACAAGAGTTATTACAGAGTGTAACTACTAATTGACATACTACAAAATGTGTTAATTAGATCATAGCCCCACCTTGAACCACCTCCCAATGGCAGTGGAGAGAAGTTGAGCAAAATCTGTTGACGACTTCTCAAGAGACCCTTGGGTTGTTAGGTTGTTGCTAGGAGCCATGAGTATGACCAAGTCAGGACTGCAAGGCACAGCAGCATGCACCATCTCAATCCTCAGTTCGTTGGCACAGGCCCCTGGTGTGGACATGAACCCAAATGACATCCGTCCTTCAGGCAATGGCACAACCCCATCAACAAATGGACGCAGGTGAGAGTCACCGACAATAAGAACAAACTAGAATGAAAAAGGGAAAAGTATTAATTAAATACTGTATCAGTTCAAATATATGTTGTGAGGGTAAAAAAGAATGTCAGTATCATACCTTCTTGTTGGGAACCTCAGGAGGAATGACCAATTTGTGTTGGCGACCAGTCAACACAGATACTGGCCACTGGTTAACACGATGGCGATAACCAGTCCCCACAGTGCCTATTTAAGAGACAACATTCACATGTATCATTACAAGGGTCAAACAGTAAACTTGATGTGAATGTGTTTTGTCCTAGATACAGAGGAACAAGAAACTGTAACTGTAAATATAGTGATGTGCAGACGAAAATGATATTTGTAAAAGAAAATGTTACACACCTGGAGGCATGTCATCACGGTAGCCTTGCGGACCAACAATCAGGAACTCGCGCTGAGCGTGTCGCCTGGTTGCAGCCTGTGACTTACGCCAACCCTTCTGTTTTGGCATCTGAAAGTATAATAGATGTTATTATATTTTTAAAACTTCATATCAACCATCAAACATATGTGTTATGTTATAAAAACACATGAAAACAAAAACTATTGATAAACAGTGACAATAACCATTTTTGACCTGTGACCTAATTTGACAATCACATTTGTGATGACCACTGACATACAAAAAAGGATAATGTCTTTCTCAAATGTATTTGTTTTTTACTTGATGTGTAGGTGGTGTACAAGAGAGAGGAGGCCTACTCTATGGAAGTGAAACAGCAGTGTTGGGGACAGGAGAAAACTATGGCAGAGGAAAAGTCACCCTTTCTAGTAAGGAGCGAGTCCAACTAAACAGTGGCAACCTTAGACTAAATTACTCCCCAGGCCACCACCACTTTAACCTCCCAACACACACACATACACCAAAAGAGAGATATTTGCACAGCCTCAGCCTCTGTAGTAGATAAAACAACATTCAAAGTATTTGAGAGCTTATATATGTGGCTTTCAAGAAAGCTCTCTTAGTTTTGTGAACGTTCATCACATTTTTGAAAATGTTGAACAAACACATTTAAATGACAAAACGCAACTGTATACAAAAATAGTAAAGGTTGTGTACTGGAGAATGACAAATTATTTGCTGTGTGTAAAACAAGTGCTTGTCATGATAAAGTGTTCATTCAATACAAATGTAAATCTAGAAAATAAGGTGTGGAAAGGTTAAACAGCTGTCCCAGTATAGTGCTAGTACAAATAAGGCTCTAAATACGCTTTATTCACCTATCAGAGGTAGACAAGTACAGGGATTTGATTCACCACGACTCCAGGAATGTTTAAAAATCTACAAAATCATGTTCCGCGCTAGCAATGCGCAGCCGCGCTCCCCTCTTGGAAAACTGATTTGCTGATATGGATACACAGAGCAAACTGTCCTCTGCAACACTGTGGGATGTTCCTTCCCACAACAGTCTAGAGTGTGGCCCATAGAGAGCATGTATTCCCGACCACAACATAACCCGACCAATCAGAGACAGTGTTTTCACTGTTACCCAGACAACAGGAAAAGGCAGCCCCTGAGTGGCTCATGTGTAATAATCACGTCTACCACATGCTACGGGACTTGTCATCTGTGTTCATTCAGAACGCCATTAATTCTGCAGTTGATTCTGTGAAGTCAGCAGAAATCGTTTATATCCTACGTCCTCTGTGTATATAAACGATTTCTGCTGACTTTGCAGATTCAACTGCAGAATTAACGGCGTTCTGAATAAACGGACATTTGAAAAGTTCCGCAGCATGTGTTAGACGTGATCATTACACATGAGCCACTCAGGGGCTGCCTTTCCCTTTTGTGCGAGTAACAGTGGAAACTCGGTGATTGGCCCCGCTATTTTCTGATCGGGCATACACGCTGTGTAAATCCAGATTGTTGTGAGAAGAAACATCAAGTGATTCACGCAACAGAATGGCCCGGCCAGGCAAGGCTAACAATAGCCCCCCTGCGATGCGAACACCAACAGCGAAACAATACAGTACACTTCCACCACTACGTCAAATGCAAAATTATGATCTCCGAGAGTTCAGTGAAGTCACACAATAACGCTGCTATAACAATCTTGGTGTTTACACAGGCCTGCTAACAAAGTAGCACACTAGCTATTGTGTTAGCAGGCCCGTTTAAACATTGAGTTAACACGACTATGTTAGCCACAACAACAGTTTTGTTTGCATGCACGTTTAAGCAAAAGTTCTCCCTCAACAACGGCAAAAAGCACAATTAAACATAAAATCACGACTTACCGTGCTGAAGTTTTCAAACACGAGATGAGCAGCCGCTCCGTAAATTGGTGTAAGTAAAAAAAGTCGAACTCAGTCGAAGTGACCGTGAAAGTGCGGGTAAATGTGAAAGATGTATTGTAAGATGTGTGTTTTGGAAATGTGTATCAGTGAAGTGTGGAATAAATCCTCCAAAACAGATTTGCTCGTAAAAGTCGCTCTCTGTCAAAAGTAGTCTGTTGTCCTCAAGAGTTCAATCAGACTACACGAGCAACGAAAATAGTCGCATATAAAGAGGAGCATGAGGAGCTCGACCAATCAAAAAGCTGGATTTAATGACTTGCGCCTGAGGTTACAGTCAAAGCCAATTAGAACAGTACACCTTTCAATAGACTACGCCCACCCCCCACCCCCATAGTTAGAGTTGCTTTGTACAGCCGTCGTTTAACAAAATGGCGGCGACTCTACTTCATATAAAACGAAGGCTGTACTTGATATTTTCATTGATTAATGTTTGAGAAAAGCTTAAAAGTCCCACAGAAATTGTACCAACAAGTCCTGCAAAATTCAGTGGTAGAATATGTGCATAATATTCAGGTTTGTACGAACGAAATATAAGTATTGCATGTTCGTGAGGTCGAATGTGAACAAAGCTCAGTGATTCACTCAGATGTTATGCGGTCCCGATTTGAAGCCGTTGTCATGTTTTGGTCCGATTATGATACGATCTCCATACGGGTGTAAATATGGGCTGTTCCCGGGTACGATACAATCTTATAAATTGAGATAAGTTCTGCAACGTTCAGGTATCTTTTTAAAAATCAACTGTTGAATTATGGCTAAAAATCGATGGTGTTTGTTCGATCTATATGTAGATGTGAAACTCTTGTACGTGAAAATCACGTCTAGAAATAGACTACATCCTGACGTTGAAATTAGGTATAAATTTATACGTGTAAATAACGTCTACATTTATACAATGCTTCTATCTCTCAACGGTATCATAACTAATGTAAGATCCATTTAAATGTCAGTTATGTACATTACAGTTGTTAATTGCAGAACAAGTTATCAAAAAATGAAGTTGAGGGCGAAGTATAATTCACGTCTAGAAATAGACTATACCCGACGTTGAAATTAAGTATATATTTACACGTGTAAATGATGTTTTCATTTATACTATGGTGCGTATTTCTGCACCGTATCATAACTAATGTAATCTTGGATTAATACACCAATAATGTTCATTACAGTTCTTTCTTGCATAAAAACTTATTGAAATATGAAGTTGAGGGCGAAGAATAAATCACGTCTACACATAGACCAAATCCCGGCGTTGGAATAAGTATAAATTCAGACTAAGCGTGTAATATAGGTCTTTTGCTCAGTTAAGCAGCCGACGCCATGTTAAATGCCGGTTGTGGGCTGGTCCCTGCATAGCACCTCTAACTATGGAAGAGAGGGGGTTGGGCGGATCCTACCGAAATTTCTATTTCCAACGCTGTAACAACGTGACATAAAAAGACACAAAAAAAGACAAATTCTACCTGTCAGATAGTATTGTAGTGAGAATCTGGTCGTGCACATGAAATGTTAGCACATTTAGAGATATGAAACATATGAATATATATAGAGAGAGACAGAGAGAGAGAGAGTTGCATTGTCACGTGCTCATCAGGTGGGGGAGTGTGTAACATTGTCACGTGTTTATCATCGTAGTGTGGGATTGGCTTGAGTGCGTGCTTAAGAATTTACTGTCTTTAAAAGAGAACAGTAAAGCTGCACCGAGATATAAAAACCAAGAAATGACGGTGAGTACAAGTTCTCCTTGGTTGTTTAAGTGCTATCTAAATGAATGATGTGCTATTGATGTCATGTGTGCAAACAATATGTCTTTATTTTGCAGATGGCTTCACCTGTGAGACTCCCGGCTGGTGCTAGCGACAACGCCGACGTACGAGAATTACGCCTTAGATGCCAGGTTTTATCTGTAAGTAAATGAACAGCACAATCTATTTATGTGAATTCTACTTTATAGTTACACGAGTAAAGTAGTGGATTTACATTATTTCAATTGGACTGTGGTTGATGAGAAGTTTGTGTTTGGCAATTAAAAAATTGTACGGGATCTGATTTGACTGTTATTAAGTGTTGTGGTGTATTATCTAGTGGTGTGGAGATTGTTTTATAGGGAGAAGATTTATATATATGTAATAGTGGTAGGTATTCTGCTATTAAGGACATTATGAAGAAGAATGTTTTTGTGTGAACACAGTACAACAACATTTCTTTGTTATTAAGTAGGTAACAGCTGCATTGGTCACATTAGACATGTGAAGTACTGCAGAGAACAAATTCTTTAGATGGAGAAGTGAAATTAAATGAATTGCATGTTAATTGTGTGTGTGTTGTTGTTCTTGGGAGATTAAAGATAAGATTTATGGTTAAATGTATGTGTTGTTGTGGAGAATCTTGAAAACGTAAAAAATACAATTGGACTGTGTAGAATTCAGAAGACATTTTGCTTCTTATCTAAGAAGCTTCTTCATTTCATAATTGATAGTGTGGGGAGCAGAACTGTGTCTTACTGAAGAAATACACAGAAAACAACTGGGAAGTGTTAGGTCGTCAACTTTGGGTGTGTCCCCTTTTATTTTAGTTCACCAGGAAGGGTTAACAAAGCCCCTGTGATGTAACCACACCCAGGGTATTCATCCCAGCTGTGAGTTTGTATGTTGATGTCTGAAACTGGTCTTTAGGTTCAAATGAGCCTAATTTGTGTTTTTGTTGTTAATATGATCAATTATTCCTGTCTGTTTTTTGGTTCCAGTATGCAATACAGGACCAAACCCTGGATAGGGGTGCCCTGTTTCAGGAGAGCATGGCATGCCATACATACGTAATAAACACCACAACAAGGATGGCACGGCAAATGAAAGCTGCCACAGTACGCTCTGAATGTTTACAGAGAGAGCTAAACTCTTACAAAGAACAAGTTTCAAGGTTGAAGCAGGACAACCTCACGCTGACAAAACAGTTAGAGGCAGCCCAACTGAGTCTGGAGAACTTGTGTAAGTATTACATGGGTCATATGGGTAATTCTCATTGGTGAAAATTGTTGTTTTATTAATAAGTCAAAGTACTGTAATATGTAGTTAATATTAGCACCCATTGAAGTTGTTGCGTTAATATATGTTTACATGTGTGTAATTTGTTTTTGACTGTTGTGTGTCATAAAAATGCTTTTGTCTTTGTATGTGTTGTTGTGTATTTTGTCAGTATATTTCTAATAGGTGAAATGTTGTTTGAAATATTTTTAGATGGACCTGACAACCTATTCGACACTGTGGATAAGGCTGGTGAGCTTGCCAGCAATCAGTCAGAATTGGAAAGTAAGTATGTGGCAATGTTTGTAATTACCAATTTGTCACAAAGGATATAAGTTGGTAATGTGAAGCCAACAATAAGGTTATGTTTTTGTGTTCTTATTGTCATGTTGACATGTTGCAGATCCCATTGTTATGTAGAGTGACAGTGATATTGTAAAACATTATTAACATTGATTTGAATCATTTGTAGGTGTACCACCAGAAAAGGCAGCTGCAAGCCCTTCCACAGCAGCTGGGGAAGGAGTGGCTGTTGCCGTTGAAGTCATGGAGGAGGGGGGGAATATACAGAATGCATCTGACTTAGGAGTTGTGGAAGATTGAGAGGCATTGTAGTTTTATGTATATTTATGTGTGCATTTATGTTTCTTGTGTGTGCTTGTAATTTTGTATTATAGTTAATTAACTTATTAGAAGTGCAGTTTTTGTGTTTTGCTGTTACCTCCTGATTTTTTTAATGCTATTACCATTTTTGTAAATAAAGGCTTGTAATGAAAACTTTATAAAGGTTTACTTAAATGTGTTTTATGTGCGCACTGCAGCCATATTGTGTGGTCAAACAAAAACTGTTCTGATGGAACAGTTATGTGTCATACATCTGTGTTGCTAAACCATTTTCCATGTAAATTATTAGCACTTACACTCAACCATTAACTTTGGTGTTGATCATTAAAAGTAATCCTTATGTATTTGCTTTTGAAAGGATGCTTACTTCACAGATCAAGAATTGGGACTTAAATAATAACAGTCTTCTGCACTCATGATGTCCACATTGAGATGTACTGTATATATAGATATATCTAAGGGAAAAAGTAGAAAGCAATTTGAGCATAACTGCTTGTTTACTCCAGTAAACTGGATAATTCTTTTGCAGACATGCTGAATTTGACATACTTTTTGATAAAATGACCTCAAACCTTTCACAAAGTCAATAATACACCGAAGACAAATGTTGTTCCTTTAGTGCACCTCAGTGCTCAAAAAACTTCACAGTTTTTCCAGATCTTTTCACATACTCCCAGAGCCAGATTAAACATGAGGCACACTGAGTCTGAAATTTCAGGGCGTTTGGCTATGGGTAGCCACTCAGCCCGAGTAAAAGCTGCAATAACGCTGATGGGCTGCGCCCAATGTGAGAAGAATTATGCTTTAACCAGAAATCCTGCCAGTGCGTGTTGCTTTCACTTACACTTGCCACAGCCAGCCTTGTGAGTGCCTAGCCTATTGGATATCACTGTCACCTACACAGGACAGTCATTACCATTGTATTAATACTTTGTTTTTAATTTCACATTAATTTCCATATTGTATAAAGAACTGGAAAAAACTTGAGCCCCTGCCCCTGTATAATCATGTGTAGTCCTTGTTCTAGCTCCAAGGTGAATCTTCACTGTACATGTTCTCCTCGAAAGCAGTCACCTCACTCCCCTCAAGTTACTGTACACATGCACCAACAGCCTGCTTCAGGTTTGGATGGAGCTTCATGGTTGTCTTTTGGAGAAATAAGCAGTCAAGTTGTGTTTGAAATGTAATTTTTTTCAGGGGCAAAAGGAGCCTCTGCATTCTTGTCAAATGTGTAAATAGCATGTTTTTGTAGGTGCTAAAAAAAAGACTGTGTGTGTGTGTGTGTGAGTGTGTGTGTATATATCCTGCAGTACTCTGAGAAGAATAATAGGCATATTTCTGAGGTGAATTTTGAAGATTCATCTGAGAGTTAGGAGGGCTGATCATTCCTTTACCCTTTACATGTCTGTCTATGTCTGTTTTTGTGTGATAATGAAAGAAGCCCAACTCAAAAAGGCTCTGTTGATGTTTTTTTTGGTTGTTCTTCATTCATATTCAAACCACTATTTTATATCACTACTAATATGCCAAGACCATTTTATGGTATTTAGCTTTATTATTTCTATACATTTTGCAAGGAAAGAAACCAAGGCCTTCACTAAAATTTCCATAAACTTTAGGAAAGGACCTCTGGTTGTTTAAGGGGGTCATTACTGCAAAAACATATTCTTCCTAAATTTTGAAGGTCAAACCCTAGGTCTGTTAGGTTTAAATAGAAAAGGTATTAAAATATGTTAGGATTATAGCATATGACAAATGTGTGCCTCTCAGTGGCCATAACTACTTTGTCTGCTGGCTCTGCAGTAGATTGACGCTCCCCAGCGTATTTATATTTAATATATTTAACCTGATGTAGCTGCAAGACGGAGCCTCGTTGACTCTCTGTTTCAACTTATCTCCAAAGTGAGGACCTCAACCTATATACCAGTTTTCAAATTGTGTTGATAGGCCAAACAAAACCAGAGTTATGATAAATTATTTCCGTGATACTTTTTTTCTGCTTATTTCGATCACGTTCGGCGCTCAATCGCGCTGTATGAGACACGAAAACATAGCATGCAGACATTAGCGACAGGTCTTACAGGCGGAAAGGCTTGCCAAAAAAAAAAAAAACACACCACAACATCTCTCCTATTGGTGGAAAAGTTAACCACAACAACCGATCCAAAATTATATGGTGACTGATTGACAAGGGGCGGGCGCTTACGTTCTTCCTGCAACATGAGAAGGGAGGGAGGGACTGTCAGCAGGGATGCAGTCTGGGACACGTAGTTGCAAACCTAGCGACTTTGTTGTTAGATTCAATGACTTTTCAGACCCCCTAATGACTTTCTTTTAGAAAGAAAGGGACTTTCATCGACTTCTTCTGGAGTTTAGAGACTCTGACATGAAGCAGGCTTTCCTTACTGAGGAGTAAGCAACGCTGCTAAGGGTGCAGAGCCACACATGCGCTCCGAGCTCTGCATGGGAGACTGAAGCTGACAGAGCTGCAGCAGTTATCAGGTTTCACCCTCAGAGACCACCAGGGGTTCATGTTGAGGCATTTTCAGGTTTTTTTTCTTTTTTTGGCATAGACACTGTCAGCACAATCTGCAGTTACACTAACAAAAATGCTGCAAAAAACAAAGAATTATGGAAAAATTACACATGAAGTAACAGAGGAGGATGTACACAAGTTTTTTACATCATGTTTTACATCATGCATCATTTACAACATGTTTTTTGTATAGCAGAAATAAAAAGTGACATTTGTGAGACTATACAGTGTTTTGTAAATAATTTTACAAAGAACGCCTGGGCCATTGCCTGCATTTTGATGTAAATAGAGGTAAATTACTATGTTCTTTGTTAAAAATTTGCATATGTTTTGAAGTTTACAATTTTTATTTGAAGTTTAATTCTTAAAAACAGTTCATCACACATATTTGTGGTTTTCACAGTAAAACATTACTTTTTTGTTATGTTTTGTGTGTGAATTTGGGTCCATTGTGTAAATATAGTAGGTCAAAATGATAAAATAACTGTAAGTTGACACAGGTGAGGTTGTGCTGAAAAAAATGATACCAAGCAAGGCAAGGTAAAAAAATTTTTAAGAGGAAATATAAAGGTAAAATCTAAAGTAGTCAAAAACGGCCAATAGTGACTCCCAGACTCCATAGACAAGTCCCTTTGGCGCCACTCAGTGGCCAAAACTACTTTGTCTGCTGTAATGTATATTTGGGTCATCTTTGGCGCCCCCTAAAACGTGAAACGTGGGGTGCAGCGTCATGATTTTTACAACTTTGAATGGCCATGGAGTGTAAATTGGCCTGAGCAAATTTGGTGTCAGTGGGACAAAAGCCTTAGGAGGAATTAGCGAAATTCCAATGTGTGCAAATCAACAAAAAAAGCAAAATAGCCTTTTAACCGTACATTTAACACTTACATGCCCATTGACTTTTTCATAGATCTTATTGAGATACACGTGAATGTCAAATTTTTTGTCAATATGACAAAGCACAAAGGCGTGACACTCAACAACGTGTATTTTCACTTTTGGGGATAAGAAAAAATGGACTTTTTTCTCCTGCCATGGGGGGGCGCTCTTTTGGGGAGTAAAAGTTTCTTCACAGATATGTTGATGGCTGGACATTGCATCATCCTAGAAAACTTGGAGGCCAGTTTGGAAAAAATAAAAAGTTATAAAACTTTTAAGAATGTGGATTTTTGGGTTATATTTGGCGCCCCCTAGAACCCAAACCGTGGGTTGCAGCAAGATGATTTGTACAATTTTTAATGGCCATGGGGTGTAGATTGGCCTGAGCAAATTTAGTGCCGGTGGAAAGATAGCCTTCGAAGGAGTTAGCGAAAATTCCAATGTGTGCAGATCTGCAAAAAATGCGGAATAACCCTTTAACCGTACATTTGACAGATACGCCCGCATGACTTTTTTGTAGATCGTATTGAGATACATGTGTGTGTCAATTTTTGTGTCAATATGACAAAGCGTACAGGCGTAACAGTCAATGGTGTGAATTTTCACCTTTGGGGGCGCTATGGAGCCATTTTGCATTTTATTGTTTGGGCGACTTCAGAATATCGAATTTTTCACCAGGCCCGGTCGTCCTGCCAAATTTCATGAGTTTTCGCCTGTGGGAAGTGGGCCATTTTCCAGTTCAAAGGGGAGGAAAAAGAAGAAGAAGAAAGAAAGAAGAAAGAACTAGGGCCCCGTTGGGGCACTGGCGGGCCCGAGCCGCGTCGCGCCGCCCCCAGCGCGACCGCCTCCCTGATCCATTAGGTTTAAATAGAAAAAGCATTAAAATATGTTAGGATTATAGCATATGACAAATGTGTGCCTCTCAGTGGCCATAACTACTTTGTCTGCTGGCTCTGCAGTCGATTGACGCTCCCCAGCGTTCAAGTCACATGACAAATTTAACCGGATGTAGCTGCAAGACGGAGCCTCGTTGACTCTCCGTTTCAACTTATCTCCAAATTGAGGACCTTAAACTATATACCAGTTTTTAAATTGTGTTGATAGGCCAAATAAAACCAGAGTTATGATAAATTATGTCTGCGATACTTTTTTTCTGCTTATTTTGATCACATTCGGCGCTCGATCGCGCTGTATGAGACAGGAAAACATAGCATGCAGACATTAGCGACAGCTCTTACAGGCGGAAAAGGCTTGCCAAAAGAAAAAAAAAAACACACCACAACATCTCTCCTATTGGTGGAAAACTTCACCACAACAACCAATCCAAAATTATATGGTGACTGATTGACAAGGGGCGGGCGCTTACGTTCTTCCTGCAACATGAGAAGGGATGGAGGGACTCTCAGCAGGGATGCAGTCTGGGACACGTAGTTGCAAACCTAGCGACTTTGTTGTTAGATTCAATTACTTTTCAGACCCCCTAACGACTTTTTTTTTGAAAGAAAGGGACTTTTATCGACTTCTTCTGGAGTTTAGAGACTCTGACATGAAGCAGGCTTTCCTTACTGAGGAGTTAGCAACGCTGCTAAGGGTGCAGAGCCACACATGCGCTCTGAGCTCTGCATGGGAGACTGAAGCTGACAGAGCTGCAGCAGTTAGCAGGTTTCACCCTCAGAGACCACCAGGGGTTCATGTTGAGGCATTTTCAGTTTGTTTTATTGTTTTTTTGCCATAGACACTGTCAGCACAATCTGCAGTTACACTAACAAAAATGCTGGACAAAACAAAGAATTATGGAAAAATTACACATGGACTAACATAGAGGAGGATCTACACAAGTTTTTTACATCATGTTTTACATCATGCATCATTTACATCATGTTTTTTTTGTAGTGGCATAAATAAAAAGTGACATTTGTGAGACTATACAGTGTTTTGTAAATAATTTTACAAAGAACGCCTGGGCCATTGCCTGCATTTTGATGTAAATAGAGGTAAATTACTATGTTCTTTGTTAAAAATTTGCATATGTTTTGAAGTTTACAATTTTTATTTGATGTTTAAGTTTTAAAAACAGTTCATCACACATATTTGTGGTTTTCACAGTAAAAATGTTACTTTTTTCCACTCGGATATTATGTTTTGTGTGTGAATTTGGGTCCATTGTGTAAAAACAGTATGTGAAAATGATAAAATAACTATAAATTCACACAGGTGAGGTTGTGCTGAAAAAAATGATACCAGGCAAGGCAAGGTAAAAAAATTTTTAGAGGAAATATAAAGGTAAAATCTAAAGTAGTCAAAAACGGCCAATAGTGACTCCCAGTCTCCATAGACAAGTCCCTTTGGCGCCACTCAGTGGCCAAAACTACTTTGTCTGCTGTAATGTATATTTGGGTCATCTTTGGCGCCCCCTAGAACGTAAACCGTGGGGTGCAGCGTCATGATTTTTACAACTTTGAATGGCCATGGGTTGTAGATTGGCCTGAGCAAATTTGGTGTCATTGGGACGAAAGCCTTAGGAGGAGTTAGCCACATTCCAATGTGTGCGAATCGGCAAAAAATGCAAAGTAGCCCTTTTACCGTACATTATACACATACGCGCTCTTTGACTTTTTCGTAGATATTATTGAGATACACCTGATTGTCAAATTTTGTGTCAATATGACAAAGCGTTCAGGCGTGACACTCATCAATGTGTATTTTAATGTTAGGGGACAAGAAAAAATGGAGTTTTTTCTCCTGCCATGGGGGGGCGCTCTTTTAACGAGAAAAAACTCCTTCACAAATGTGTTGATGGCTGGACATTGCATCATCCTAGAAAACTTGAAGGCCAGTGAGGACAAAAATAAAATGTTATAACACTTTTAAGAATATGGATATTTGGGTCATCTTTGGCGCCCCCTAGAACGTAAACCGTGGGGTGCAGCGTCATGATTTTTACAACTCTTAATGGCCATGGGGTGTAGATTGGCCTGAGCAAATTTGGTGTCAGTGGGACGAAAGCCTTAGGAGGAGTTAGCCACATTCCAATGTGTGCGAATCGGCAAAAAATGCAAAATAGCCCTTTAACCGTACATTTGACGGATACGCGCGCATTGACTTTTTCGTAGATCTTATTGAGATACACGTGATTGTCAAATTTTGTGTCAATATGACAAAGCGTACAGGCGTGACACTCAACAATGTGTATTTTCACCTTAGGGGACAAGAAAAAATTGACTTTTTTCTCCTGCCATTGGGGGGCGCTCTTTTGGGGAGTAAAAATTCCTTCACAAATGTGTTGATGGCTGGACATTGCATCATCCTAGAAAACTTGGAGGCCAGTGAGGACAAAAATAAAAAGTTATAAGACTTTTAAATATGTGGATTTTAGGGTTATCTTTGGCGCCCCCTAGAACCTAAACCGTGGGGTGCAGCGTCATGATTTGAATAACTTTTAATGGCCATGGGGTGTAGATTGGCCTGAGCAAATGTGGTGCCAGTGGAACGAAAGCCTTAGGAGGAGTTAGCCACATTCCAATGTGTGCGAATCGGCAAAAAATGCGGAATAACCCTTTAACCGTACATTTGACAGATACGCGCGCATTGACTTTTTCGTAGATCTTATTGAGATACATGTGTGTGTCAATTTTTGTGTCATTTTGTCAAAGCGTACAGGCGTGACACTCAACAATGTGTATTTTCACCTTAGGGGACAAGAAAAAATGTACTTTTTTCTCCTGCCATGGGGGGGGGGGGGGCGCTCTTTTGGGGAGTAAAAATTCCTTCACAAATGTGTTGATGGCTGGACATTGCATCATCCTAGAAAACTTGGAGGCCAGTGAGGGCAAAAATAAAAAGTTATAAGACTTTTAAATATGTGGATTTTAGGGTTATCTTTGGCGCCCCCTAGAACCTAAACCGTGGGGTGCAGCGTCATGATTTGAATAACTTTTAATGGCCATGGGGTGTAGATTGGCCTGAGCAAATGTGGTGCCAGTGGAACGAAAGCCTTAGGAGGAGTTAGCCACATTCCGATGTGTGCGGATCGGCAAAAAATGCGGAATAACCCTTTAACCGTACATTTGACAGATACGCCCGCACTGACTTTTTTGTAGATCTTATTGAGATACATGTGTGTGTCAATTTTTGTGTCATTTTGACAAAGCGTACAGGCGTGAATATTTACCTTAGGGGGCGCTATGGAGCCATTTTGCATTTTATTGTTTGGGCGACTTCAGAATATCAAATTTTTCACCAGACCCGGTCGTCCTGCCAAATTTCATGAGTTTTCGCCAGTGGGAAGTGGGCCATTTTCCAGTTCAAAGGGGAGGACAAAGAAGAAAGAAAGAAACAAAGAAAAACCACTAGAGGAACAATAGGGCTCTCGCAGCTGCTTAGCAGCTACACTCGGGCCCTAAAGAAAGAAAGAAAGAAAGAAAGAAAGAAAGAAAGAAACAAAGAAAAACTCATCAGGAACAACAGGGCTCTGGCAGCTGCTTAGCAGCTATGCTCGGGCCCTAAGAATCCATCAGGAACAACAGGGCTCTCGCAGCTGCTTAGCAGCTACGCTCGGGCCCTAAAGAAAGAAAGAAAGAAAGAAAGAAAGAAACAAAGAAACAAAGAAACAAAGAAACAACTAGGACCCCGTTGGGGCACTGGCGGGCCCGAGCCGTGTCGCGTCCCCCCCCCAACGTGCTGCCTCCCCGTCCCATTTGTGTCCTCTGGCCATCGCCCTCTCTGGTAACGCCCATCACTGCAAAGACCCTTTTCCTTCATCGGCGTTTGCTGTTCTTCCTGCCAGTGCGTGTTGCTTTCACTTACACTTGCCACAGCCAGCCTCGTGAGTGCCTAGCCTATTGGATATCACTGTCACCTACACAGAACAGTCATTACCTTTCTATTAATACTTTGTGTTTTAATTTCACATTAATTTCCATATTGTATAAACGACTGGAAAAAACTTGAGCCCCTGCCCCTGTATAATCATGTGCATGTCTCTGTTCTAGCTCCAAGGTGAATCTTCACTGCTCATGTTCTCCTCAGAAGCACTCACCTCACTCCCCTCAGGTTACTGTACACATGCACCAACTGCCTGCTTCAGGTTTGGATGGAGCTTCATGGTTGTCTTTTGGAGAAATGACCAGTCAAGTTGTGTTTGAAATTTGATTTTTTTCAGGGGCAAAAGGAGCCTCTGCATTCTTGTCAAATATGTAAATAGCATGTTTTTGCAGGTGCTAAAAACCAGACTCTGAGTGTGTGTGTGTGTGTGTGTGTGTGTGTGTGTGTGTGTGTGTGTGTGTGTGCGTGTGTGTGTGTCTGCGTGTGTGTGTGTCTGTGTGTGCGTTCAAGTCACATGACATATTTAACCGGATGTAGCTGCAAGACGGAGCCTCGTTGACTCTCCGTTTCAACTTATCTCAAAAGTGAGGACCTCAACCTATATACCAGTTTTTAAATTGTGTTGATAGGCCAAATAAAACCAGAGTTATGATAAATTATGTCCGCGATACTTTTTTTCTGCTTATTTTGATCACGTTCGGCGCTCGATCGCGCTGTATGAGACAGGAAAACATAGCATGCAGACATTAGCGACAGGTCTTACAGGCGGAAAAGGCTTGCCAAAAGAAAAAAAAAACACACCACAACATCTCTCCTATTGGTGGAAAACTTCACCACAACAACCAATCCAAAATTATATGGTGACTGATTGACAAGGGGCTGGCGCTTACGTTCTTCCTGCAACATGAGAAGCGAGGGAGGGACTCTCAGCAGGGATGCAGTCTGGGACACGTAGTTGCAAACCTAGCGACTTTGTTGTTAGATTCAATGACTTTTCAGACCCCCTAACGACTTTTTTTTAGAAAGAAAGGGACTTTTATCGACTTCTTCTGGAGATTAGAGACTCTGACATGAAGCAGGCTTTCCTTACTGAGGAGTTAGCAACGCTGCTAAGGGTGCAGAGCCACACATGCGCTCAGAGCTCTGCATGGGAGACTGAAGCTGACAGAGCTGCAGCAGTTAGCAGGTTTCACCCTCAGAGACCACCAGGGGTTCATGTTGAGGCATTTTAATTTTTTTTTTTTTTTGTGCCATAGACACTGTCAGCACAATCTGCAGTTACACTAACAAAAATGCTGCAAAAAACAAAGAATTATGGAAAAATTACACATGGACTGACATAGAGGAGGATCTACACAAGTTTTTTACATCATGTTTTACATCATGCATCATTTACATCATGTTTTTTTGTAGTGGCATAAATAAAAAGTGACATTTGTGAGACTATACAGTGTTTTGTAAATAATTTTACAAAGAACGCCTGGGCCATTGCCTGCATTTTGATGTAAATAGAGGTAAATCACTATGTTCTTTGTTAAAAATTTGCATATGTTTTGAAGTTTACAATTTTTATTTGAAGTCTAAGTTTTAAAAACAGTTCATCACACATATTTGTGGTTTTCACAGTAAAAATGTTACTTTTTTCCACTCGGATTTTATGTTTTGTGTGTGAATTTGGGTCCATTGTGTAAATTCAGTATGTCAACATGATAAAATAACTGTAAATTCGCACAGGTGAGGTTGGGCTGAAAAAAATGATACCAGGCAAGGCACGTGATTGTCAAATTTTGTGTCAATATGACAAAGCGTATAGGCGTGAATCTCAACAATATGTATTTTCACCTTAGGGGACAAGAAAAAATGGACTTTTTTCTCCTGCCATGGGGGGGCGCTCTTTTAGGGAGTAAAAATTCCTTCACAAATGTGTTGATGGCTGGACATTGCATCATCCTAGAAAACTTGGAGGCCAGTGAGGAAAAAAATAAAAAGTTATAAGACTTTTAAAAATGTGGATTTTTGGGTTATCTTTGGCGCCCCCTAGAACGTAAACCGTGGGGTGCAGCGTCATGATTTGAATAACTTTTAATGGCCATGGGGTGTAGATTGGCCTGAGCAAATGTGGTGCCGGTGGAACGAAAGCCTTCGGAGGAGTTAGCGAAATTCCAATGTGTGCGAATCGGCAAAAAATGCGGAATAACCCTTTAACCGTACATTTGACAGATACGCGCGCATGGACTTTTTTGTAGATCTTATTGAGATACATGTGTGTGTCAATTTTTGTGTCATTTTGACAAAGCGTACAGGCGTGACACTCAACAATGTGTATTTTCACCTTAGGGGACAAGAAAAAATGGACTTTTTTCTCCTGCCATGGGGGGCGCTCTTTTGGGGAGTAAAAATTCCTTCACAAATGTGTTGATGGCTGGACATTGCATCATCCTAGAAAACTTGGAGGCCAGTGAGGGCAAAAATAAAAAGTTATAAGACTTTTAAATATGTGGATTTTAGTGTTATCTTTGGCGCCCCCTAGAACCTAAACCGTGGGGTGCAGCGTCATGATTTGAATAACTTTTAATGGCCATGGGGTGTAGATTGGCCTGAGCAAATGTGGTGCCGGTGGAACGAAAGCCTTCAAAGGAGTTAGCGAAATTCCAATGTGTGCGGATCGGCAAAAAATGCGAAATAACCCTTTAACCGTACATTTGACAGATACGCCCGCACTGACTTTTTTGTAGATCTTATTGAGATACATGTGTGTGTCAAATTTTGTGTCATTTTGACAAAGCGTACAGGCGTGACACTCAATAGTGTGAATTTTCACCTTAGGGGGCGCTATGGAGCCATTTTGCATTTTCTTGTTTGGGCGACTTCGGAATATCAAATTTTTCACCAGGCCCGGTCGTCCTGCCAAATTTCATGAGTTTTCGCCAGTGGGAAGTGGGCCATTTTCCAGTTCAAAGGGGAGGAAAAAGAAAAAAGAAACAAAGAACTAGGACCCCGTTGGGGCACTGGCGGGCCCGAGCTGTGTCGTGTCCCCCCCCCAACGCGCTGCCTCCCCGTCCCATTTGTGTCCTCTGGCCATCGCCCTCTCTGGTAACGCCCATCACTGCAAAGACCCTTTTCCTTCATCGGCGTTTGCTGTTCTTCCTGCCAGTGCGTGTTGCTTTCACTTACACTTGCCACAGCCAGCCTCGTGAGTGCCTAGCCTATTGGATATCACTGTCACCTACACAGGACAGTCATTACCTTTCTATTAATACTTTGTGTTTTAATTTCACATTAATTTCCATATTGTATAAACGACTGGAAAAAACTTGAGCCCCTGCCCCTGTATAAACATGTGCATGTCTCTGTTCTAGCTCCAAGGTGAATCTTCACTGCTCATGTTCTCCTCAGAAGCACTCACCTCACTCCCCTCAGGTTACTGTACACATGCACCAACTGCCTGCTTCAGGTTTGGATGGAGCTTCATGGTTGTCTTTTGGAGAAATGACCAGTCAAGTTGTGTTTGAAATTTGATTTTTTTCAGGGGCAAAAGGAGCCTCTGCATTCTTGTCAAATATGTAAATAGCATGTTTTTGCAGGTGCTAAAAACCAGACTCTGAGTGTGTGTGTGTGTGTGTGTGTGCGTGTGTGTGTGTGTCTGTGTGTGTGTGTGTGCGTTCAAGTCACATGACATATTTAACCGGATGTAGCTGCAAGACGGAGCCTCGTTGACTCTCCGTTTCAACTTATCTCAAAAGTGAGGACCTCAACCTATATACCAGTTTTTAAATTGTGTTGATAGGCCAAATAAAACCAGAGTTATGATAAATTATGTCCGCGATACTTTTTTTCTGCTTATTTTGATCACGTTCGGCGCTCGATCGCGCTGTATGAGACAGGAAAACATAGCATGCAGACATTAGCGACAGGTCTTACAGGCGGAAAAGGCTTGCCAAAAGAAAAAAAAAACACACCACAACATCTCTCCTATTGGTGGAAAACTTCACCACAACAACCAATCCAAAATTATATGGTGACTGATTGACAAGGGGCGGGCGCTTACGTTCTTCCTGCAACATGAGAAGGGAGGGAGGGACTCTCAGCAGGGATGCAGTCTGGGACACGTAGTTGCAAACCTAGCGACTTTGTTGTTAGATTCAATGACTTTTCAGACCCCCTAACGACTTTTTTTTAGAAAGAAAGGGACTTTTATCGACTTCTTCTGGAGTTTAGAGACTCTGACATGAAGCAGGCTTTCCTTACTGAGGAGTTAGCTACGCTGCTAAGGGTGCAGAGCTACACATGCGCTCCGAGCTCTGCATGGGAGACTGAAGCTGACAGAGCTGCAGCAGTTAGCAGGTTTCACCCTCAGAGACCACCAGGGGTTCATGTTGAGGCATTTTCAATTTTTTTTTTTCTTTTTGTGCCATAGACACTGTCAGCACAATCTGCAGTTACACTAACAAAAATGCTGCAAAAAACAAAGAATTATGGAAAAATTACACATGGACTGACATAGAGGAGGATCTACACAAGTTTTTTACATCATGTTTTACATCATGCATCATTTACATCATGTTTTTTTTGTAGTGGCATAAATAAAAAGTGACATTTGTGAGACTATACAGTGTTTTGTAAATAATTTTACAAAGAACGCCTGGGCCATTGCCTGCATTTTGATGTAAATAGAGGTAAATCACTATGTTCTTTGTTAAAAATTTGCATATGTTTTGAAGTTTACAATTTTTATTTGAAGTTTAAGTTTTAAAAACAGTTCATCACACATATTTGTGGTTTAATTTCACATTAATTTCCATATTGTATAAATGACTGGAAAAAACTTGAGCCCCTGCCCCTGTATAATCATGTGCACGTCCCTGTTCTAGCTCCAAGGTGAATCTTCACTGCTCATGTTCTCCTCAGAAATAGTCACCTCACTCCCCTCAGGTTACTGTACACATGCACCAACTATCTGCTTCAGGTTTGAAATGGAGCTTCATGGTTGTCTTTTGGAGAAATGAACAGTCAAGTTGTGTTTGAAATTTGATTTTTTTCAGGGGCAAAAGGAAGCCTCTGCATTCTTGTCAAATATGTAAACAGCATGTTTTTGCAGGTGCTAAAAAACAGACTCTGAGTGTGTGTGTGTGTCTGTGTGTGTGTGTGTGTGTGTGTGTGTGTGTGTGTGTGTGTGTGTATGTTGGCGTGTGTGTATATGTGTGTGTATCCTGCAGTACTCTGTACTCCTGCAGTGGCCAAAAAGACTTTTAAGAATGTGGATTTTTGGGTCATCTTTGGCGCCCCCTAGAACTGCAGTACTCTGTACTCCTGCAGTGGCCAAAATGACTTTTAAGAATGTGGATTTTTGGGTCATCTTTGGCGCCCCCTAGAACGTAAACCGTGGGGTGCAGCGTCATGATTTTTACAACTTTGAATGGGCATGGGGTGTAGATTGCCCTGAGCAAATTTGGTATCGGTGGGACGAAAGCCTTAGGAGGAGATAGCCACATTCCAATGTGTGCGAATCGGCAAAAAATGCAAAATAGCCCTTTAACCGTACATTATACAGATATGCGCTCTTTGACTTTTTCGTAGATCTAATTGAGATACACATGATTGTCAATTTTTGTGTCAATATGACAAAGCGTTCAGGCGTGACACTCAACAATGTGTATTTTTATGTAAGGGGACAAGAAAAAATTGACTTTTTTCTCCTACCATGGGGGGCGCTCTTTTGGGGAGTAAAAATTCCTTCACAAATGTGTTGATGGCTGGACATTGCATCATCCTAGAAAACTTGGAGGCCAGTGAGGACAAAAATAAAAAGTTATAAAACATTTAAGAATGTGGATTTTTGGGTTATTTTTGGCGCCCCCTAGAACCTAAACCATGGGGTGCAGCATCATGATTTGAATAACTTTTAATGGCCATGGGGTGTAGATTGGCCTGAGCACAAATGTGGTGCCGGTGGAACGAAAGCCTTCGGAGGAGTTAGCGAAATTCCAATGTGTGCGTATCGGCAAAAAATGCGGAATAACCCTTTAACTGTACATTTGACAGATACGCGCGCATGGACTTTTTTGTAGATCTTATTGAGTTACATGTGTGTGTCAATTTTTGTGTCATTTTGACAAAGCGTATAGGCGTGACACTCAACAATGTGTATTTTCACCTAAGGGGACAAGAAAAAATGGACTTTTTTCTCCTGCCATGGGGGGGCGCTCTTTTGGGGAGTAAAAATTCCTTCACAAATGTGTTGATGGCTGGACATTGCATCATCCTAGAAAACTTGGAGGCCAGTGAGGACAAAAATAAAAAGTTATAAGACTTTTAAATATGTGGATTTTAGTGTTATCTTTGGCGCCCCCTAGAACCTAAACCTTGGGGTGCAGCGTCATGATTTTGATAACTTTTAATGGCCACGGGGTGTAGATTGGCCTGAGCAAATGTGGTGCCGGTGGAACGAAAGCCTTCGGAGGAGTTAGCGAAATTCCAATGTGTGCGGATCGGCAAAAAATGCGAAATAACCCTTTAACCGTAATTTTGACAGATACGGCCGCACTGACTTTTTTGTAGATCTTATTGAGATACATATGTGTGTCAATTTTTGTGTCAATATGACAAAGCGTACAGGCGTGACAGTCAATAGTGTGAATTTCCACCTTAGGGGGCGCTATGGAGCCATTTTGCATTTTATTGTTTGGGCGACTTCAGAATATCGAATTTTTCACCAGGCCCGGTCGTCCTGCCAAATTTCATGAGTTTTCGCCAGTGGGAAGTGGGCCATTTTCCAGTTCAAAGGGGAGGAAAAAGAAGAAAGAAAGAAACAAAGAAAAACCCCTACAGGAATAACAGGGCCTACGCCCGGCTGCTCTGCAGCTGGCTCGGGCCCTAAAGAAAAACTCATCAGGAACAAGAGGGCTCTCGCAGCTGCTTAGCAGCTACGCTCGGGCCCTAACAATGATAAAGACAACATAGATCTACCGACCTACAGAGCTCACAGAGCCTACATGGGAAATGGTTGAGCTATAAAAGTTAGAGACAGTTAAAAGCTAGGGAGTAAAGTGGGTTTTAAGTTGAGTCTTAAAGGTCTCAATAGTGGGGGTGAATCTGATGGTGGGAGGGAGAGAATTCCGCAGTTTTAGGGCCACGATAGAGAAACCCTGTCCCCTTAACACTTAGTCCTGGATCGTGGGACTGACAGAAGTCTTTGGTCAGACGATCTTAGTTCTCTTATTGTGTGATATGGGGACAAGAGTTCTGTGACGTAAGAGGGGGCAAGACCATTCAACACTTTGTAAACAAACATCAGGGTTTTAAACTCAATCCTGTAGCTAACAGGCAGCCAATGAAGGGAGGCAAGAAAGGGAGTAATGTGTTCCCTCTTCTTAGTTCTGGTTAAAACTCTGGAGGCTGCATTTTGAATTAGTTGGAGACGAGATAAACAACACTGAGTGATACCAAAATATAATGCATTACAATAGTTGAGGCAGGGGGATATGAAGGCATGAATGACTTTCTCCAGGTCAGAAGTGGTAAGAAATGATCTGATTTTCGAGACGATGTGGAGCTGCATGAAGCTTGATTTTACAACCTGATTTATCTGTTTGTCAAACTTGACAGAGGGGGCCAAAGGGCCAAGAAGAGGGGCGATAATGTTGGTCAAATGTTGTGGTCCAAATAGAATAACCAGCCATCCAGGATTTGATGTCATGAAGAAAGTTATTAAGGGCACTTAGTTTGTTGTAGTTATTAGGCTCAAAGGGGAGGTAGATCTGTGTGTCATCTGCATAACAGTGAAAAGATATGTTATGCTTTTTAATAATGTGACCAAGGGGAAGCAAATAGATGGAGAAGAGAATTGGACCAAGTATTGAACCTATGGGGACCCCACAGGAGATGGGGGCTGAGGAAGAAGAGGAGTTTTTAATTGAGACACTGAATGATCTCTTGGACAAATATGATGAAAACCAGTTTAAGGCAGAACCAGAGACTCCTGCCCATTGTTTTAATCTGTGAATAAGAATTGAATGATCTACTGTGTCAAAGGCTGCAGTTAGATCGAGGAGCAGGAGGATGGAGCAGTTACCTGAGTCAGCAGCTACAAGGAGGTCATTAGTTATTCTCAGTAATGCAGACTCTGTACTGTGAAGAGCTCTGGAACTGGAACTTTTCAAAAATGCAGTTTTGAGCCAGGTGGGACAACAGTTGGTTAAAAACGACTTTTTCAAGTATTTTGATAAGAAAGGGTAGTTTGGATATGGATCTGTAATTGTTGAGGACTGAAGGATCTAAATTCTGTTATTTTAAAAGTGGCTGGACAACTGCATGTTTGAAAGATTGGGGAACATGACTGGTCTCCAGGGAGCTATTGATAATTAAGAGGACACGAGGGCTAATGGTGCCAATGACTTGAAGAGTTTAGTTGAAGAGTTTAGTTGGAATAGTGTCGAGAGAACAGGTGGAGGTCTTCATAGAAGAGATAATATGATGAAATTCTGTTAAAGTGATGGAGTTAAAATAATTGAGAACTGCAGTATTTTCAGAGGAGATGGATAGGCTGTTCACAGATGGATTAATACTAGCTTTGATGTTAATGACTTTGTCTCTAAAGAATTTTAGGAACTCCTCACATTTAGAGTCAGATGCTTCAAGGCAGTAGGTGGGAGTGGAGGAAATGACAGAGTTCAACACACTAAAAGGTACCCTAGGATTATGACAGTTTTTTTCAGTGATATCAGAAAAATATTGAGCTCTGGCATTTTTGACAGCCAGCTGATATTTATCCAAGAGATCATTCAGGATTTGGAATGAGATCTGCAATTTGTCCTGCTTCCACCTTGGCTCTGCCCTTCTGCACGTCCTCCTAATTTCTCTTGTATTTTTATTAAGCCATGGTGAGGCCAGAGGCTTACGTTTTTTACTTGTTAGAGGTGCAACGGAGTCAAGGGTGGCCGAAACAGTACTGGTAAAAAGAGAGAGAATTTCCTCTGTGCGCACATGAGATGGTGCAGCCTCGATACTGTTAATGTTGGCAGCCTCTCTGTAGGCTTAGTGGCAGTGGATGAATTGATAGTTCGGGAGCGGAGAAGAGCAGGGCGAACCGGAGAAAGATGAGGCAAATTGAAATAAAAAATGATTGCTTTGTGACCAGATACATGAAAATCTTCTATTACTGGGTTTGAGATAGAGATACCTGAAGAAAGAACTAAATCTAATGTATGGCCTTTAACATGGGTTGGGCCATTCACAGACTGGTGGAGAGTTAAGTAAGTAAAGTAAGTTTATAAAATCATGAACACCTCCTGATGTCCTCTGGAGTTGTATGTTGTTCTCCAGATGTGCTTTTTGTCAATGAAAGGAGCTCTTCTCTGAGTAAACTCTTGGCCCAGCAGAAGTATCCAGCAGGGGCCAACAGAGAGACAGCAAAAATATGAAAAAATCTAGCAAAAATTACAAAAATTACAGATAATACAAAGAGACCAGACTTGGAGCAACCTCTTAATTCAAGTGCATCATTTGATTTATTTGCCATAAGCTAAAAATCAGGATTATCCTGATCACACTGGAAGGGTGGATGAAGCATGGATCCAAGGTGGATGTAGGGAGATGTCGGACACACCGACCGACCGTCAGGCTGGACAGAGGGATACTGACACCATTCAATTTGTTTTCTTTACTTTACTGGAAAACAAAGTTGTGAAGCCTGGAATGTCAGATAGGCCACATTAATTCTCATCATAAAAGTAAGAGTACAAAATCAATAGTTAAATCAAGAGTAATCAAAATGCTAATATTACACAAAGCACAAAAGTATTTATTGAGATTTGTGTAAGAATGTTATCATCTTAGACACACTTGGGCTCACACACTTTGTGTTTGACTCTTATTGTAAGGATAATTCATGACAGAAGTGCTTCAAAGGGGATAAACAAAATAACTTCAAAGCAAGAGTTAAAACAGACTGATGGTTATGATCAGCTCAATCATACAATTCTGGCTTCATATGTATTGTGTACCTTATGGTATTGAGCACTTAAATGCAACTAAATGGATGTGAATCATGAAAACTGACTTAGATTTCTCAACATTCTCACAATTGTGTCAATAAAATGTTTTGTAGTAGTTTGACCAACACTGACATTTCATTTCATGTCATTTCATGTCAGCAAAAAGGAGGACTACAAAATCCAGATCTTTCTGATACAGATTAAAAGTTTTGAAATACTGGGCCCAGGAGATGACATTTAACCAGACATTTCTAAATTTAGTGTACCCAATGTGCAGAAATTTCAGAAAGAAAAGATTTTCTGCATACCTTGATTTCAGGTGCCTGAAATTGTCTGATAAAGGAGTCTCTTTCAACCGACTCCGGCAGTCTTCAATCAAACATGGTCTCAGAGTCAGCCAGTTCAGGTCATGGCAACAAAATTGTAAGAATCAGGTCTTTAGTTGACTGCTCAAAGACAACCAGAAAAGTCTTCAGGTTTCAAATAAACCTTTTATCATGGTCACAGGTAAAGTAATACAGCACTGGACTCGCAATGACAGAGCCCCTAGGATCTCCATCACAACGAGTGCCTATTTTAAGGTATAATTCACATTTATCTTCTTGGGCAGGGATTGCCCTGGACAGGGATTGGACTTAATATGCAACCAAGAATCATTGGCCAGTTATCTCCAACGTGAACAGGCCAACCACTGTTCATGTGGTCCTGCTAAAATGTGCTATGAAATATGTGTGTGTGTTGTTGACCTTTAGGTGTGTATCTACTGTAGCAAACCTAAAGGAATATTCTGGTGTAAAATTACTTAAGGGTCAAATGCACCATAACACCGAGTTAGACACCCCCTCGAGAGATGAATGTTGCCAACCACTTGCTTCTCTAGTTATACAAACGTTAGTAACAAATGCACAATAGCAATACACAGCGGTCTATGGAACCACATAAAAACTTCAACCAAAACGCCACTCTATAGCCACAAATAATGCCCAGAACAGCACCTAACTTCATCAACAGTACATATAGGGTCACAGCCACAGCACTAGCCACCAAACATCTTTTTAACTTTGCCTAATTTCTTTCGCAAAGAGACTAAACACAACTCACCAACTCTCTTCCAGCAGCCACTTGTTTGTAGTGAGACCTCTGGCCAATCCATTACAGACTGCTGCAGGGTGATGCACCTCAAGGAGGAATATTTATGATCTTTTTTTATCATTTCCTTGAAGTAATAATCACCATATTTATCATTTTGCACTACAGACGCGGTAGTTATTCTGCCCTAGCGTCTCGGTCTGATTGCATTTCCATGAAGAAATGATATTTCAGCGTAAAAATAATTTAAGGTTAAATGCACAGTAACAAGATCATCAAGAGCTATGGAAAGGGCTCTTCATACTGCTCTGATTAAATGAAAACACTCATTAAATTGCACGAGTTAAGTGAAAAGTACAAATCTAATGCTAGCAAAGTAAAACACAATAATTACAGTACTCCCTCTGTTTTTCATCCTCTGATTAGTATTTGTCTGCCAACCATAATACTAGTTTTGGCAAACCTATTAAAGTTTATCCTGTCCTGTCAAAATTGAGTTACCACCCAAAACATATAATCTAGGATTAAATGGTACTTGTATCCCTATAATCTCACACAAATTATCGTAAATATTGGTCCAGAATTATTGGACTTTACCACATGACCATAAACATGAACTAAATTGCCATTGTCAGATTTGCATTGCCAACAATTTGATGTAGGTGATAATCCTTATCTAAATAATCTGAAAGGAGTCCAGTAAAAGTGATGTATAATTCTAAATTGAATGAGGCGTACTCTTGCATCCCTTGAAGCTAGTTTAACATTTTTACAAATCCTGTTCCACTCCTCATCACTAAATGTGAAGTTCAGATTCCTCTCCCATGCCTTCTGCAGAGTAGAAATAGGCCCATTGCCAAGAGTCTGAATCAGCAGAGAATAATACACCACTGCCCCGTGTCCCTTTCCATGGCTCTGATGATCTAGTCCAAAAGTTCTACATTTTGGGGACCCGATGCAGGTCCAAACGTCCCCATTAACATGTGTCAAAGTTGCATGTACCTAAAAAATTGAGATGTTGGGATACTAAATTGCCTTGCCAGATCCCCCAAAGACTTTAAGGACCCATCATCATACATATCCCCCAGTGTGTTCACACCATTCTCCTGCCACATCTTTAAATAAATGGGGGACTTGCCAATTTGTAATTTAGGATTTGACCAGATACTTGAACAGACATTAAGATAGGGGTCAAACTTTAAAATTTGTGCAACCTTAGTACGAATTAATTTAAGATTAGAGATTATTGGGTGTGTTTTTGCTTCCTCAGTTAAACTGGCAAACAGGACTTGTATAGGTGACAGAGGGGCCATCACAGCTTGTTCCATACTGTACCATGGAGAGCTTTTTCAGAGGGAAGAGACCAATAGGCCAAATGCCTTAAATTAAAAGCAGAGTAATAGAATAGAATAGAATATTCCTTTACTGATCCCCCATGGGGGAAATTTTTTTGTCACAGCAGCATCACAGACAAAGAGTGCAAAAATGCAGTTATAAAAATAAAGATTGTAATATTAATAACTTAAATAAATGTAATAATTAAGAAAAAATTTAGAAAAAGGAAAAAGGGAGAAGAAAAATAAAACTATCTACAATATACACAATTTAAATGCCAGAAAAAAGTGGTGGTGTACATCCAGTTATTATTACAGTTCGTTGTAAAGTCTTATTGCAGAGGGGAGGAATGACCTGCGGTAGCGCTCCGTCCTGCAAGGTGGAAGTCTAAGTCTGCTGCTGAAGGAGCTGCTTAAAGCCCCCACAGTCTGATGCAGTGGGTAAGAGGGATTGTCCATGAAGGATACAAGCTTTGTTAACATCCTCCTCTCACCCACCTCCTCCAGGGAGTCCAAAGAACAGTCCAGGACAGAACTGGCCCTCTTGACCAGTCTATTCAGTCTCTTCCTGTCCCTCTCGGTGCTCCCTGCTCTCCAGCAGACCACCGCGTAGAAAAGTGCAGATCCTACCACAGAGTCATAGAAAGTCCTGAGCAGAGTCCTTCACACTCCAAAAGACCTCAGTCTCCTCAGCAGGTGGAGACGACTTTGGCCCTTCTTGTACAGAGCGTCTGTGTTTGTTGACCAGTCCAGTTTGTTGTTGAGGTGGACACCCAGGAATCTGTAGGACTCCACCATCTCGATGTCCAGACCCTGGATGTTCAATGGAACAGTGTGAGGTGTCCCCCTCCTGCGGAAATCCACGACCATCTCCTTTGTCTTACTACCAGTTGAAAAAGTCAGTGATGACAGTCCTGTATTCCCGCTCATCCCCTGACGATACACATCCGATGATGGCTGTGTCATCAGAGAACTTCTGGAGGTGACAGCTCCCAGAGTTGTAGCTGAAATAATAAAACAACATCTTCGGCAGCCCCCCTCTATCAGTTGGTCTTTGTAACTTGCTGTGGTTAAGACGGGGGTGTTTAACATTCCAAATAAATGTCTTGCATATCCTGTCAAACCTACCAAAGAACTGATGGGGAATTTCTATTTTCCCTGTTTAACCCCTGCTTAAGGCTAACACATTTTGGCCTGCAGCAAATTCCAGGAAGCTTAAGTAGCTGCCTGGGATTAAAGTGAATTACTTTAATAGATAGATAGATAGAGAACTTTATTAATCCCCGAGGGGAAATTCGGTTGTTGTAGTAGCCGATACAAGCAATACAAGAGAAATACAAAAAATAGATAAAATATACAAGACTATACAAGACTATACAAGATAATGAATGAATATGAGTACTTAAATAGTATGTACTAAGATGAATGAATCTGTAAGTGTAGATGTGCAAAGGAGAAATGTGCAAAAGTGATAAAAATATTGTATGATACTTATATGTGCTTAATATAACTTAATTACAACCTAAGCATGTGTACCCGTATTTATAACAACAATGTAGGAATGGCAGGCTAGTCCATGTAAGTGACTGTGGCTCTAACAGGGTGGATGAGTTAAAGAGTCTTATTGCAGTAGGTAGGAATGACTTCCTGTATCTTTCCTTAGAGCAGCGGGGTTGAATGAGTCTGTTGCTGAAGCTGCTCTTCAACCTGTCCAGTGTGTTGTAGAGGGGGTGGGAGGGATTGTCCATGATTGCCAGCAGCTTTGCCAGCATCCTGTCTTCCACCACCTCTTCCAGGGTGACAAGTTTAGAGCCCACAACAGACTCTGCCCTTCTGATGAGTTTGTTCAGTCTGTTGGCGTCCTTTGCCTTGATGCACGCGCCCCAGGACACCGCAGCAAAGAAGATTGTGCTTGCCACAATGGACTGATAGAACATCTGCAGCATCTTGTTGCAGATGTTAAAGGACCTGAGCCTCCTCAGGAAGTAGAGCCGGCTCAGGCCCTTCTTGTACACCGCCTCTGTGTTAGCGGACCAGTCCAGTTTATTGTCCAGTGTAACACCCAGGTACTTGTAGGAGTCCACCAAATCCACATCTGTCCCACTGATGCGGACAGGAGTGGGCAGGGGCTTGTTCCTCCTAAAATCCACCACCATCTCTCTCGTCTTCGCCACGTTCAGCTGCAGGTGGTTCTCCCCACACCACTTCACAAAGCGGTCGACCAGGTCCCTGTACTCAGCCTCCCTTCCCCCCTCCACACACCCCACAATGGCCGTGTCATTGGAGAACTTCTGCAGGTGACACAACTCAGTGCAGTACTTAAAGTCTGATGTGTATGTGGTGAAGAGGAAGGGGGACAGCACAGTCCCCTGGGGGGCTCCGATGTCACTGATCAGACGACCAGACTCACAGTTTCGTAATCTCACAAACTGCGGCCTGCCCGTCAGATAGTCATCGACCCAAGTGATGAGGGGAGAACTCACCCGCATGCTCTCCAGTTTGGCCTTCAGCAGTCTGGGCTGGATGGTGTTGAAGGCGCTCGAGAAGTCGAAGAACATGATGCGGACTGAGGTGTTGGGTCTGTCCAGGGAGGCATAGGCCTTTTGCAGCAGGTAGATGATTGCATCATCAACCCCAACGTGGGGCTGATAAGCAAACTGCAGGGGGTCTTGTGATGTGCGCACCAGTGGTCTGAGGTGTGCCAGGACCAGTCTCTCCATAACCTTCATGATGTGAGAGGTCAGTGCCACCGGTCTGTAATCCTCCAGTGCAGCAGGACGTCCTTTTTTGGGTACTGGGACCAGGCAGGATGTTTTCCAGAGCACTGGCACTCTCTGAAGGTGTAGGCTCAAGTTGAACAGATACTGAAGAACTCCACAGAGCTCACTGGAACATGCTTTCAACACACGAGGGCTGATGTGGTCCGGTCCAGCTGCTTTCCTCTGTTTGAGCCTCTCCATCTCTCTCTTCACCTGGCTGGGTGAGTCATGTGGAGTCCAGACTGGGGGGTGGGGGATATGCTATTGTTCAAGGTGGATGTTGTTGCTGGGTCGTGGAGTTTAATGCTCAAACGTAAGAAAAATATCAAGACCAAAATTAATTAAAACACAGTTTGTTTTAGTATTTGCAAGAAATCCTATAACTTCAATACTTACAGTGAGAGTAATCACCTTTGTCAAAATAGCTGTCGTTGTTGGTTGTTGATCTTGAAAAGTAAACAGCAACTGGCTTGAGCGTTAGAGGGGTCTAACACACAAAGGAAACCTTTGTTGTGCATGCTCAGAATTACTGTGGAATAAGCTATATATTTTCTGTAAATGATGTCTACTTGATGTGTATGTATTTAAATAAATTATCTATTACTCAAAATTGGGTTTATGCAGTTCTTATATTATGCATAAATCTGAACAGGCACTTCAGCGGTCAACCCTTTTTCACTCAGTTTACAGCCTGTGTTCTGCACAGAGTGGCCTCCTCACAGCAGACAAACTACAAAAAAATACATAAATAATAATAAAACAGTTTGCTTTGGTGTATCATTAAAATATATATATATATATATATAGGAGTTCATTACCACAACTCCTGCATGAGTTTTTTCTTCAGCAAGTGTAATTGATTGAATTCAACATCCTCTCATCATCACCAGACTAGACTACTATTGGGCTAAACTAGAACCAAATTGGACCATCTAAATAAAGCCCACTTTTTAACATCTTTTTTTGGGGGGCTAAAAGACACTTCAATATGTCTTTGTTTTAATCCTGACAATGCATCAATATACTAGATATGCATTTAGACTTAGTCCCTGGTCTGAGGATCACTTCCTGGTTATGGCTGCATTTAGTGCACGATTACCCATGCTTCCCTGGAATTGTATCTGTATTAAATCTGTATTGTATTAAAACTTAGGCCTTAGCTAATCACAACATCAAACCTCCACTTTGGACACATTTTATGTAGAGAAACAGAATCATTTAGAGAAAATGATTTTGAGTATTTTTTTTTCTGTTTGTTGTCAAGGCGTAATAAGGATTGCGTGGTTGGGGGGGTTGTTGGCGGTTGATTGCATGACCATCTTTCATATGCTTAACAGGATGTGTGTATGAGTGTGATAATGTGCATACATGTCTGCTTGTGCATGCATTTCTGTGACACCCCCTCAAGGATCTTCCACATTGTCACCAGGGGGTCCAGAGGAGAGGAGATGCCAACGTTGTTGCATCTAACTATGCATTGATGCATCTGTCGATGCATCAATGCATAGTTAGATGCAACTCATACTGCCACAGACCAAAATTACTGAAATACCCCTAGCAAAAAAATCTTTGGACTCCTCCAGCCCATTGAACCTTGTCAGTAATATGATTATTTCCCCACATCTGAGTCAGTATGAACAGAAAGAACCCACCCTCTGTCAGTCAGCTCATTAGCTCTCATCATGTAACACAGATTTAGTGGTGTCAGGCACACACAGACTACACACATTAATACACACACTCAGCCAGACATGACTGAAACATAAAACCCAGGCTCCCTTATTGAGCATGTGTGTGTGTGTGTGTGTGTGTGTGTGTGTGTGTGTGTGTGTGTGTGTGTGTGTGTGTGTGTACCAGGTTTTATGCTTGTTCCCAGAACTGCTGATCAAAAACATGCAGCACCGGACTTACCAGCCTGGTGGTCCGCCAGGACCTGGGTGGTCTAAGGATTTACAGCAACCTGCATGTGTGTGTTGCTGGTTAGCAGTGTTGTGGGATAATTTGTCTCATTTCCCCTTTAGGTGTGCTAGACTGCTGTCACACATTGCTTGGTGTTGCAGAGTTTAAATCTGTTAAAGTGAAAGTATAAAATGGACAGACTTGGTGTGAGGTTATTTTGCAGAATTTGTTTGTTGCACATCTTTATCTGTGTAACTTCAATTTACCCCAGGTCCACAAACAGGAACTTTTAGCTGTCCTCCAGAGTGAAGCCGTGAGGTTGCTGCAGACTAGTTGGTTTGTGTTTCTGCTTTCCTGCAATTTCATATAATTCAGTATGAGCAGATTTCTTCTTCTTCTTTAAAAAACACATCTGTCTGTGTTATTCTCTCATTAAAATTCTCTGCACGAGTTTTTTAAGGTCCTAATCCGAGTAGTGATAATAATGATAATAAAAGATTAACAAAATAATAAGTTAATAGATTAAATAAGAAAAGATTATAAGTATAACAAAGGCTAAAAAGACAGTAAGCCGAAATAAGATAGAAGAGAAAAGAAAAAAGAGAAAAGAAATGACAGCATCACATAAAAGCAAATCTGTAAAAGTGATTTTTTAAATTTGACTTAAAAGAAGTGACTGTCTCTGCACGCCTTATCTCTTCTGCCAGGTCTTTCCAAAGTTGAGGAGCTCTGATGAAGAAATAGGCCTTGAGCTAGGACTCCAAATATGGGGTCATCGGTATCAACTGGGGGGAATAATTCTCATGGTGATTTTTGGGTAGGTATACACCTCTAGTACTAGAAAAAATGTGATAGCATTGCATCTGTGGTAGCTTTCTGTGTGTTATCACTCAATTTATGACCACATGCCAAAACAGAGTTTTCAAAATCCGAATCAATCATTCTACTTCAAACTGACGGTTCTCTCTTATTAATTGACCCTATCTCTGTGAAAAAATGTCAGAATAAAGCCCAGGCTATATATTGTTCAGTAGAGTTGTTGGAATCAGCATCTCTAGATGTTTTTTTCTCTTATAAGCAGTGACAACGTAGTGACAATATATGTCTTCCATTTGTAACACAAAGGTTTAATTTGTACACAACCTAAACATGTAAACACATAAAACATGGTAAGTAATGCATAGGCTAGATATTTCTACTTTATTCTTGCTGTGATTTAAGTTGTCGCACTCACACCTGGCCTGAGTCAGTCTAAATGGATGGAGCTGGGTGTGCACAACACAGACATGCTGTGCATTGAGTTAATTGAGGCACACAGTACAAATAGGCCAGTCAGTGGTGGTGGAGTAGTCCTGTACAACACAATTCAGAGAACAGTAGAGTGTTTTCATGTCAAGGAGCTGAATCAGAGTGTTTTCATGTTAAGGAGCTGAATCAGTTTCCTTTATGATGGAGCAGATCTACTGGCCTGTAACTGTCCTAAGAAATGTTCACTCCTAAAATGTGTCTGTATTGCAAATGGCCTCAAGTGTACTGACATGTGTAGCCTGGCAGACTGTGAGAACCAAGCATCCACCTCAGACAGTGTGGAAAGTTCAGATAAAGAAGACATGGAAGAAGTTGATGAAAATGATTTTGATTATTAGGTTGTGAACGTATAGAAGTGAAAAGTATGATCTTTATAATTGAGAATTGGAGAGATTCAGGCCTACACTACTCCTGAACGGCAAACGTAGGGATATACACCAAAACCACCTTTCTTGGTTTAACTCTGTCCCAAAACAAAGCAAAGAACAAGCCAGGAACTGACATGTAGAGAAGGTGGCGAGGATCCAGGCAAAAATAAACAAACAAAAAAAAAGAAAAAGAAAAAGAAAAACACCCTCCCCTATTGTTGCTACCTTGTCGTGGTGGGGAGGCTTGTGTGCCTCAGTGACCCTGAAGACTATACCGGCCGGGGTTATACCCCTGGTAGGTACAACCAAGCCGGGCAGTTTTTAGGCTGTATTGGGACACAGGAAAAAGTGCTTAGAAAAAAAGAAATCAGCCTTCAAAAGTGCATAAAAAAGGAACGAATCGATGCTATATGAATGTATCATCTATCCAGAGTGAAGACATTCACAACTTTACAAGGAACACGTTGGGAAACTTACAGAACTAGTATTAGAAAGTGGCTTTCTCTACAGGGTGAGACAAAGGACCTTGCAGAAACTTATAAACATTGCGTTGATATCGACTTTGACAATGTTCCTGATGACGCTGGGTTTCACATGACATGCTAGCAGTGATTTATTTGCAAAAGGTGTTTGAGAAACAAGAACGTGATGCAGCCATGGGTCAGTCAAACCCTTCAGCCAGCATCGCCGATGCATCCACGTCCACGGCATCTGAAACTCTGCGAAAAGAAACTTCGCTCGAGGTCATAGGCTATATTGGGACAAAGGAAAAAGTGCATTTCGTTCAACTACGCTGGTGCTACATGTTCAATGCATTTTTGTATAGACAATACCCTTCTGGACTTTGAGTTAAAATATCTACTCAGACTATCTGTCCGACTTTTGTCACCAGCCAGAAATGTACATATATGTGAGTAACCAAAAAAACAATTACTGTATATGGTGCTGCTGTTTTTGCTTGTAGAAACAGCTATGTTGATTCTGGCAAGACAAAATCTTTCTCAAATGTCATAAATACATCTACTTAACACCTGAAACAGTTATTGGTGCCTTAGTATACGCATAAGTGAATTCAGATTATGAAATTTAGCAAATTTCTTGAAGAAAACGTCTCAACTCAAGTGATTTGTAACCAGCACAATGAAATATGTACAGTAAATTCAGCTAAAAGCTTATGTTTCATACTGTAACGGGTATTGACTGGACCCATTTGCAGCACAAACAAGCAGGTTCACTTTAACAACAGTCTTTATTTAACACCAAATCCAATGAAGCAGCAGAGTATAGCAGGTGGGTATGGCAGGATTCGAACTCGGGTCTTCCGGGTGATAGGCGAGCAGATTAGCGGTGGACCACAGGTCAGGCAAGAATTTTGGACTCGTGAGCAGGGAATTGTCCACAGTCTTAATTTGCTCTACGAGTGTAGTGAAGGGGAAAACGCTCAACTCACAGCTGGAGGAAGATTTGTTGGAGAGTGGTTCAGGTGAGGATCCAGAGCTTGCAGAGGAGCTGGCAGAACCAACATCGGCAGAGGAGGTGAGTTGGCGAGGTGAAGCTGACGAGAAGGGGGATCTCAACAGAGCAGGAACAGGCTGAGTGCCATTCAGCCGCAGGCAGACGAATAGCAGGAAACAGGCAGGCAAAGCTCGTAGTCAAGGACAGAAGGCATGTAGGTTTACCGGGGCTGAGGCGAGAAGCAAAGGTCAGGGGCAGATCAGGTTGATACCAGGTAAGCAGTCCGGGGATGAACGCTGGAGAGTCAGGCATGAGAGCGAAGACAATCTGGCAAAGAGTGAGGGGAAAGAAGCTGCATATATACTGGCCTGATTGGAGATGATGAGCAGGTGAGAGCAGCATATGGAAGCAGTTAGCTGATGAGGGGTGTGGCTGAGCAGCAGAGCAGGAGAGGGGCAGAGCAGACTGTTACACATACATAAAATTGACACAACCTACTGTGTAATAAAAGCAATAAAATATAAACAGCACACCATGGCTGAAAGTCAATCAAATTGCTACCACGCCCCCCCCCAAAAAAAAAATTGGAATAATGGAAAAAATGTAACAAGACAAAAATAAATGCACAAAAGGTCTGAATTAATTCAAAATATGGTATAAAACATTTATTCAAGTATCACAGTGTCAAAAGTTCTGACATTTAGTCCCTCCAGCCCCTCCCGAATATGAAAATAAAGATCAAAACACAAATGCAGACAAATGTAGAACAGCTATAAAAATAATAAAAAATCTCAAATCTCGGTGTAGCAATCCTTTAATCAAAATCATTTCTGGCTGGTGACAAAAGTCAGACAGATAGTCTGAGTAGATATTTTAACCCAAAGTCCAATTGTCTATACAAAAATGCATTGAAAGAGTAGCACCAGCGTAGTTGAACGAAATTCACTTTCTAGGCACTTTTTCCTTTGTCCCAATACAGCCTATGACCTCGAGCGAAGTTTCTTTCGCAGAGTTTCAGATGCCTTGGACGTGGATGCATCGGCGATGCTGCCTAAAGGGTTTGACTGACCCGTGGCTGCATCACGTTCTTGTTTCTCAAACACCTTTTGCAAATAAATCACTGCTAGCACGTCATGTGAAACCCAGCGTCATCAGGAACATTGTCAAAGTCGATATCAACGCAATGTTTATAAGTTTCTGCAAGGTCCTTTGTCTCACCCTGTAGAGAAAGCCACTTTCTAATACTAGTTCTGTAAGTTTCCCAACGTGTTCCTTGTAAAGTTGTGAATGTCTTCACTCTGGACAGATGATAGATGCATATAGCATCGTTTCGTTCCTTTTTTATGCACTTTTGAAGGCTGTTTTCTTTTTTTCATTTTCTTTTCTTCCTCTTTGCTTGTCTCGCTGCTAGATGCGCTCATCGCCATGTTTGTGTATTTGTGATACTATGGCAACAAGACTCGGCTCCTATTGGTCCACGTGACAAAAATCGCTTCACCCCTCTGCATATTCGACTGCGCATGTGCAAGTATCACTACGCCGCAGAAAGGAAATAGTTTGACACCGAAACACTGATTACTAAAAATCGACAGGCATGAGTAGATATTTTTTTTTAGAACTTACTATCAATAGAGCTATTTTATGAATCACAGATTATGTTGCCACACTGAAGTGGAACAAACCAACACGATCTCGCTTAGCCAAAACAGCCTATTTCAGGTTAGAGGCCAGTCCAAAAGCAGCATTGCCATCACCCTCTTTCAATGTGCTTTCACTGTAATAATAGTTTCACTGTGATAATAGTTCAGGTGAAAAGGAGTATTTTGGGCAAATTTTAATGAGTTTTGAGCTCATTTGCGTATTGTTGTCTGGCAAAATTAACATAGTTTTCCAACTAGGATTTCATAGGACTTATATTATGTTAGTCTAGACACCTTATAGAAATGATGTTTGGTGAAAAGAAACCCTTTCTATAGGTTTTTTGGGGGGTTAAGTTGTATGTTTTCATATATTGACCCATGTAATTCTCGCCTAGTTTTATAAAATAAAATGCATGATGGCACTCAATTAGCTACCACTGCTGCAATGCTATCACATATTTTCTAACTCTATACATGTATACAATGTCAAAAATCACTATGAGCATTATTCCCCTCAGTTGAGACCGACCAACCCCCCTGGCTCATGGCCTAAAAGCTCTATCACCTTTAAAAAAAAACACGCACCACGGACTCATCCGCCTCATCCACTTCCACTTCGCCGGCACCCTCACCGACAACTTCACCAAAACCTCCCTGCTGCACCGAGGTAAATGACATACTAATATCTAGTGGTGCAACGGATCATCATTGATCCGTGATCCGTTCGGATCGACGTCATCGGTTCGGCACACACGTTACCCGCGGTTCGATTTCTGAAAAAAAAAAAATTTGGCTTCCCTGTCAACTATGATGAGGAAGGAAAGAGGTCAGTGGACAAAACTGCGAAGGTGTGTAGGCACTGTGGCATAAGAAAGCCATATGACAGTGGAAACACATCGAGCATGTTAACGCATTTGAAAGCGACATCACCCGGGTGTTTTAATGACAGGTGTTGTGCCGTAGACTGCACCCCTGCCGTAGAACGCACCCCTGCATCCCCTCCACTCGTTAGCTTCTTAAAGTGAAGATAATGATCTCATATTTAAAGAAACACGAGTATTAGATCATGACAACATGTCAAATGGAGCAGCAAACTTTCATTTTCTTTTTATGTGTCTCAAAAATGCAAATATAGAGGTGTACTTGGGTATAAACTGTACAGAAAGCTGTCCAGGTAGAGAGCATTATATTTTCGGGACAGCAATATTCCAAGGGCTGTTGTTTTTGGCTTCTTTGAATAGCCTGAATGAAATTATTACAGGCAAACGCTTTTGAATCCATCCAATGTAAGAAAAACTTGGATTATTTCGCCTCGTTATGTACTTTAAACCGCGCTCCCGTCAAGGGGTGCATTCTACGGCAGGGGTGCATTCTATGTCACAACACCTGAGATAAAACGAAAGCTGGCCAGCAACCGCTCATCACCGCAGCATTTAAGCAGCCTCTTCCTGTGCAATCCGACCGGGTTAAAGCTATCACAAACGCTATCGGTGTGTTTATAGCTACAGACATGAGGCCATATTCAGTTGTGCAAATGAGGGCTTTAAAAACATGCTGAAAGTGCTTGAGCCACGTTACAATATCCCACCGCGCACATACTTCATTTTTGGTTCATTGTTACATTTTAAAGGAAGGAGATATGCCTATATATTGCACTTTAAGTTGTTTTTCATTAATAATTATGTTGAAAAGAAGATATTATGCCGTATGCACTACTTTTATATATTTTAATTCAACCATTTAAGTGTTTAATATACAGACAAAACTGCTTTTTGCTGATCCGAAAAATGATCCGATCCGTGACTCTTGATCCGAGGAACGATCCGATCCGTGAGTGTTGTGATCCGTTGCACCACTACTAATATCCATTGACAATAAACTTACCGGACTGGATGCAAAAGTAGCGCTAATAGAAGTATTACACAAGGAATTCCAACACCTCCGTCACAGCCTAGAATACAGTCAACAACAAATAGACACACTCACACGAGAAAACAAGTCACTCCAGCACTCCGTTTCAACCGTATCGAATCAGCTTTCCTCCGTCACCACTCAACTAGCCTCTGTCACCAAAGAAAACAAAATCATGAAAGAAACCATGCTGGATCTACAGTCACGCAGCATGAGAGATAACCTGATCTTCACCGGCATTCCCGAGCCAAGAACTTGTACAACGACAAGGCAGACAACTTAAAGGAACGGACTATGGACTTAACGATCAATTCCCACCCGAAATCAATCACAGACGCAAACAACTCTTCCCCATCCGCAAGCAAATGATCAAAGAAGGTAAGAGAGCAGTCATATCAGTAGACAAACTTTACATTGATGGACAGTTATTCAAAGATAAGGACATTACACCCTGGCTTTACTAAACCACTCACTCATCATTAACTACTTTTCTGCCGACCCCCCCCCCCCCCCCCGCGCTCTGCAACACACACACACACACCATCTCTCAAAATTCCTCTAAACATGGACTATTGTTTATTATTGCACCTATGTCTCTCCGCACTGTAACATAATGCACTCTAATCAGCACTGCAGCTTTTTGTCATTTGATCTGTTGTCTGTTTGTTTTGTCTCTCTGTTTTGCTATTATGTTTTGTTTTTTGTTTTGTTGACTAATGCAATTGCATATGCTCACACGCACACACACACACACACACACACACGCGCACACACACACACACACACGCGCACACACACACACACACACACACACACACACACACACACACACACACACACACACACACACACACACCTACAACAGCATCAAGCTTTCCTTAAAAACCTTTCAATATATCAACCCTTAAATTTGTAGCCTGGAACATCCGTGGTATTGCCTCTCAGACAAAAAAAATCGTAGTACTCAATCACCTTAACAACCTGCATGCAGACATTTGCCTATTACAAGAAACCCACCTCTCACAATTAAACTATAACAATTTAAAAACATCACAATTCATCCACTCATTCTCTGCCCCTTATAATTCAAAACAAAGAGGTGTATGTATTTTAATAAACAAAAGAATTTCATTTACCCATAATTCAACCATCACAGACCCAGAAGGACGGTTCATCATCATTAATATATCAATCAATAATAGCCCGGTAACATTTACGGTCCAAACACTGATGATTCATCTTTTTTTTTACAACTTCTTCTCCTCCATCTCAAACATCTCCAACTGCCCAGTCATAATAGGAGGCAATTTTAATACAATTATCGACCCATCACTTGACAGATCCAATAACACAAGTAATAAACGCAACTGGTAATCCACTAAAACAATAAAACAGTTCATGAGAGATTTCGGTCTTGGCGATAGTTGGCGATTACAACATTCAACCACCAAAGAATATACCTTTTACTCACCAGTCCATCATTCTTACTCCCGTATCGACTTCTTTCTAACCAGTAATTCAATCATATCTGAAATTTCCAATTCAAAAATCCACCATTATAAGTGATCATGCTCCAATCTCAATTATATGGAATCCTTACACTCAACACAAACATGCTCCTAGATGGCGCTTCAACACATCTCTGCTCAGTGACCCAGACTTTGACAGTTACATCAAAAGAGAGTGGGCGTCCTTCTTGGAAATAAATGATTCCCCAAAGTCATCACATACACTTCTCTGGGAAACAAGCAAGGCAGTTTTAAGAGGCAAAATCATTTCTTTCTCCGTCCACAAAAAAAAGAAAGAAAAGGAGCAAGAAGTCAGACTGGAACAAAAAATAAAACAATTAGAAACCTTGAATGCAAATAATCCAACAGAAGACACTCAAAAGGAATTAAGAAAACACCAATTACAACTAAACACAACTAGACATTTTAAACAAAGGAGCAAAATTTTTAATCCGTAGGTTAAGACAAGAAAACTATCATCACAACAACAAATCTGGTAAATACTTGGCAAATCAAATCAAACAAAATAAAGAAAAATCAATAATTTCCACCATTAAGGACTCAGCAGGGAACCCCACCAACTCACCGCAGGAAATAAATGAAATATTTAGAAACTTTTACGCCAAATAATACTCATCTAATAAAGACCCAAGACAGGAGGATATGGATTCATTTTTTAAAGACATTAAACTTCCACAACTTAATACAGATCAGGTCAATACACTCGACTCACCAATCACAGAAACAGAACCCTCTACCGCACTAAATCTCATGCCAAACAATAAAGCACCATGTCCCGACGGCTTCCCTGCTGAGTTCTACAAACACTTCTGGTCCATTTTATCCCCACTCTTCATGAAAACAATAACTGAAATAAAACAAAACTCTAAATTTCCGATACATATGAACACAGCTTTAATCTCACTTCTCCCAAAACCAAATAAAGATCACACCTTGCCGTCAAATTACCGTCCTATCTCATTAATCAATGTAGACATGAAAATCATAAGTAAAGCTCTCTTACTTAGGTTAGAAAAAGTCACACCTCACAAAATTCACCCAGATCAGACCGGCTTCATTAAAGGTAGACAGGCATCCAACAATACACGTAGACTGTTCAATTTAATCCATTACTCATCATTACAACAGGAAGACACCATCATAGCCACTTTAGACGCAGAAAAAGCTTTTGACAGGGTAAACTGGACTTTTCTCTCTCATACACTACAGAAATTTGGCTTTGGGGAATAATTTATTAACTGGATCAAGATTCTGTACACCTCACCATCAGCCACCATCACCACTAATGGTCTAAAATCACAAAGATTCACTCTGCACAGTGGGACCAGGCAAGGGTGCCCACTCTCTCCCTCCTTATTCACAATTTTCATCGAGCCCTTAGCAACAGCCATCTGTCAAAACTCCCATATCCATGGAATTAAAACACCCCAAATACAGCACAAAATAAGTTTGTATGCAGACGATATTTTACTTTTCCTTCAAAATCCTCAATCATCTCTGCAGGAATTAATAAATCTCTTTGAATCATTTTCCCAAATCTCAGACTACTCAATAAACTGGAATAAATCATCCATCCTCCCATTGCACAACACCAGATGGGATGCGACAGCCCATACATTACCCATTCCTCTATACACGGGTCACTTCACATATTTGGGTATCAACATTTCCTCCAGGTTGTCAGAGCTGATAGAACTAAACTTCACTCCACTACTTAAAACAATAGATGACGACCTCCAACGCTGGATGAAGCTACCACTATCCATTCTAGGCAGATTAGCAACAATTAAAATGACAATACTACCTAAAATAAATTATCTTTTTTATATAATAAATAACACCCTGGCATCATTTCCCCACCTGGTCCAGGAGTACGGCATCGGGAGTAATCAATTTCTGGAATATTTACAGCTTAAGTCATCTGTCAAATCAAAAATTAACTTCAGATCCACAAATCTAGACCTTTCACCTGCAATATCAGAATTTATTAATATAATTTCCCCCAAAAAACTCCTCTCCAAAATATATAAAATAATATTAGAATCTGACAAAATCATATGTCTACCATCACAAAAATAGCAACAAGACCTGACAATTGCTCCTGATGCCGACTTCTGGACCCAAATCTGTAAAAACATTTATCTTATGACTAAAAATGTTAACTTACAACTCATACAATATAAGATGCTTCACAGAATTCACTACACTGGACAAAAAATGTTTAAAATGGGCTTCACCTCATTTGCACCCACTGCACTCAAAACTGTCCCGACACCTACACTCACGCCATTTGGCACTGCACCCCAATCAAACACTTCTGGAAACTAGTCACCGAGTCATCATCACACCTCATGGGCTGCCGCATCCCTTTATCCCCCTCACTTTGCCTTCTAGGAGACTTATCATCACTCACAATAGACAAAACAAACAATAACCTTCTTCTCGTGGCCCTAACTATCGCCAAGAAAACTATTCTCATGAACTGGAAATCTAGGAACACCATTCATCTGGCCCACTGGAAAAACCTGCTCATTGACCACATCTCTCTCGAATATACACCCACCCCGCTCCATACTACAACAGAATCTCAATCCCCCTGGTCCACTCTCATCCATTTCTTAACAACTTAAACACCCCAATTTCCATCCGACCAATTTATCATTTATATACATATAAATACATACAGTACAGGCCAAAAGTTTGGACACACCTTCTCATTCAATGTCTTTTCTTTATTTTTTTATATGACTATTTACATTGTAGATTATCACTAAAGGCATCAAAACTACGAATGAACACATGTAGAATTTTGTACTTATAAAAAAAGTGTGAAATAACCGAAAACATGTTTTATATTCTAGTTTCTTTAAAATAGCCACCCTTTGCTCTTGATGACAGAAGTACCTTGTCAGGGTTACTTCAGGCACTCCTGTGAAGTAAAAACCATTTCAGGTGACTACCTCATGAAGCTCATTGAGAGAACAGCTTAAGTTTGCAGCGCTATCAAAAAAGCAAAGGGAGGCTACTTTGAGAAATCTAAAATATAATACATGTTTTCAGTTATTTCACACTTTTTTCTTAAGCACATGATTCCACATGTGTTCATTCATTGTTTTGAGAATCTACAATTTAAATAGTAATGAAAACAAAGAAAATGCATTGAATGAGAAGGTGTGTCCAAACTTTTGGCCTGTACTGTATATACTTTTTTTTTCTTTTAAATTTATTTATTTTTCTGTCTGAGAGCCAACCAATCAATTATACATAAATCTATCCATTCTATCAATAACATCCCTACACATGTTTTGAATACACACGCAGACACACATGCATACACACACTGCACTCAATGAAACACATCAAGGGGAGGGGAATGAAGAGGAAAAGGGAAAGAGAGGGGAAAAAAAAAAGAAAAAGAAAATGTGCATATGTATATGTGTGTATGTATGGTATGTATGGTGTGTATGTATGGTCTCCCTGGGTCATTGATGTAGTGGTGATGATGGTGTTGGTGGTGACGGTAGTGGTGTGCCAGTGGTGGTGGTGATGGTGGATTGGTGATGGTGATGATGATGATGGTAGTGGCAGAGGGGGGTGGCGATTGCTGTGAGGATGTGGAATGGCAGAGGTCATTGTGGTGTGCGGCGGTGTGGTCTGGGCTGGGGGTTGGCTAGGGTCCCTGTGCCACCGGAGGGTGGGCTGGCTGGGTTAGCCAGGTGCTGGGACAATTTTAATTGTACTGATGCCATACACATACAGTGCATCCGGAAAGTATTCATACCACTTCACTTTTTCCACATTTTGTTATGTTACAGCCTTATTCCAAAATGGATTAAATTCCCCTTTTCCCTCAAAAATTCTACACAAAATAATGACAAAGCCAAAAACTTTTTTAGAACATTTTGCAAATTTATTAAAAATAAGAACACTCAAATGTTGCATACACATGAGTATTCACACCCTTTACTCCAGTCTTCTTGTGTATGATGCAACAAGCTTGGCACACCTGGATTTGGGGAATTTTCCCATTCTTCCTTGCACGTCCTCTCAAGCTCAGTGAGGTTGGATGGGCAGCGTCAGTGCACAGCTACTTTCAGGTCTTTCCAAAGATATTCAATCAGGTTCAAGTCTGGGCTCTGGCTGGGCCACTCAAGGACATTCAGAGACTTGTCCTGAAGCCACTCCTTTGTCTTCTTATCCGTGTGCTTAGGGTCATTGTCATGCTGGAAGATGAAGCGTCGCCTCAGTCGAAGGTCTCGAGCGCTCTGGAGCAGGTTTTCATCAAGGATTTCGATGTACTTAGCTGCATTCATTTTTCCCTCGATCCTGACAAGTCTCCCAGTTCATGCCGTTGAAAAACATCCCCACAGCATAATGCTGCCACCACCATGCTTCACTGTAGGGATGGTATTGGCGAGGTGGTGAGCGCTGCCTGGTTTCCTCCAGACATGACGCTTGGCATTCAGGCCAAAGAGTTCGATCTTTGTTTCATCAGACCAAAGAATTTTGTTTCTCCTGGTCTGTGAGTCCTTCAGGTGCCTTCTAGCGAAGTCCAAGCGGGCTGTCATGTGCTTTTTACTGAGGAGTGGCTTCTGTCTGGCCTCTCTACCATAAATGCCTGACTGGTGGAGTGCTGCAGAGATGGTGGTCCTTCTGTAGGGTTCTCCCATCTCCTCAGAGGAACGCTGGAGCTCTGTCAGAGTGACCATCGGGTTCTTGGTCACCTCCCTGACCAAGGCCCTTCTCCCCCGCTTGCTCATTTTGGCTGGGCGGCCAGCTCTAGGAAGAGTCCTGGTGGTTCAAAACGTCTTCCATTTCTTAATGATGGAGACCATTGTGCTTTTTGGGATCTTCAATGCAGCAGATATTATTCTGTAACCTTCCCCAGATCTGTGCGCCGAAACAACCCTGTTTCGGAGGTCTACAGACAATTCTTTCGACTTCATGGCTTGGTTTGTGCTCTGACGTGCTGTGTCAGCTGCGGGATCTTATATCTGGTGTGGCTTTCCAAATCATGTCCAATTAGCTGAATTTGCCACAGGTGGACTGCAATCAAGTTAAAAGAACATTTCAAGGCTCATCAGTGGAAACACGATACACCTGAGCTCAATTTTGAGTTTTATAGCAAAGGGTGTGAATACTTATGTACATGCAACATTTGAGTGTCTTATTTTTAATACATTTGCAAAATGTTCAAAAAAAAAGTTTTTCACTTTGACATCAAGTGGTATGAATACTTTCCGGATGCACTGTATGTGCAAAGACTGGCACGTCAGAGCAGTATCAAGTGAAGTCTGTCTTCACAGACAAGATATGTTCTCAATATACTTTATAAAGGGAGTCCAAGTTTCAATAAATCTGTCCTTACTACTGTTGTGGCTGCATTTCAGCTTCTCCAGTGGGATCATAGAAAGCACCTCCTTAACCCATTGTTTAAATGAGGGAGGTCTTACCAACTTCTACTGCATAAGAATCAATCTCCATGCTATCAGCATTAGAAACACTCTGCAACACCATGTATGCAAGATACAGCTTCGAAATTTTTTGTCCAGAAATTGTTTAGAGCAACTTTTAATCAGATAAGACAATGCAGTATGTAGAGAGATGTGGTGTGTATTAGTTTTAAACATTTTTGCCATATCTCCTCAGATATTGTGATGCCTAAATCTTTTTCCCATGCCAACCGAGTACTTTCCCATGAAGGTGGGTCTTTATCCTGTAACATTTGGTAAATTTTGGCTATCCTCCTCCTTCCATTGGGGTCATGCTCCAATATGGTGCTCAACATATTGGGTGGTAAGTCAGGAAATGGGAGGTGCTTTTGGCAAAGCTGCGCAACTGTAAATATCTGAAGAAGTGGCTTTTAGGAATTTTATTGTCTTTCTGTAGAAGGTCAAAGGAAGCAAATGTGGTGTCTACAAAGAGGCATTTGAAGAATACCAACCCGTTTCATAAGGCAGTGTCATTTTGGGACGGGGGAAACAAGGGAAGGAGAGTGATTGGCTGATTGAGGTAAAAATGTTTCCTTAAATTTAGCATCCTGACTGCAAGCTGCACCGCCATGACTGGGTTTGTAATTGTTGACTCCTCAGCTTTCTCATCCCTAACTATAGTAAAGGACTCCGGGATGAAGTTGGTTTAAAGTTGGAAATTTGACAGACATTCGCCTCAGGGGAAACACTTCCTTATATATGAAAATTAATGACAAATATGAACTGATTGAAAATATAAAAACAAGAGGTGTGTCTCATGTAGCCAGTAGAGTACTATGACCCCACACTGACTTTGAGTCTGTTGATCAAATGACCTGAAAGCTATTGAGCTAAACTGCTAATATTTATAAACATAAAATGTATAAAAAATTATGAACAGATTAGAAATGTAATAGGTGTATCTCATGCAGCTTCCAGGTAATGTGATCAATTGACTCAAAATCAGTGTGGGATAATAATCTACTGGCTGCATGAAACACATCTCTTATTTTTACATTTCAAATCAGTTCTTTTTTTTTCATAATAATTATATTTTATATATAAATATTTGCATTTTAGCTCAAAATCAAGCTGGTTTAGCTGATATATTTAAATTAGTAGATGAGGTGAGGAGAGTCTTCAAGTTTAGTTTCAAATTGGTTGCAACTCAGTTTGATTCTCTCCAACGTACATTTTCATCTTTTCTCTTATTAAATGAAAATCATATTTTACATTACTGTAATACATTTGTTGTTTCCAATGGTTAATTTTATTTACTGTACCTTTGCCAGTCACACAACCTGTTTTTTTATGTAGACATGTCATATATTGTGCTACAAGTTTTTGTCTTTTGCTACAAGATAGTCAAACCCGGTAGCACCAGTGTTATGGACAAAAAAAGTTAACATACAGCCCTGTAATATCCCAATCAACAAGGTAAAAGCGAGACCCAAACCAAATTTAACAAGTACTGTAAATACATACTCCCTCTCAACCCAGTCAAAGACCTTCTCTGCATCAAGTGGAAATACAACCTCTGCTCTCTGGGTTGAGTGGGTAGAGTAGAGCACACTGAACAAACACCTCATATTATAAAATGACTGCCTCCCTGGTATAAACCCAGTTACATCAGAATCAATAATTTTTGGTATCACTGTTTCTAAACGATGTATTAGAACTTTTGTGAGAGTATTACAATCACAGCATAGCAGGCTGATCAGACAAGATGAGACACAGTCCGATGGGTCCCAACTTTTCTTCAGCAAAACTGATATAGTGGTCTGTGTCATGATGGGAGGTAGTTTCCCGTCTGAAGCAGATTCCTGAAACAATGAACAAAAAAAGAGTGCCAGCTTGGAAACAAACACCTGTTTTTCCATTTTGCATGGATTCTATTGCCTGTATTATCTCCTCAGTCAGTATGTGGATATCAAGCATGTCTCTGTCCTCCGCATTAATTTTTGGTAGAGTTAGGTTGTCTTAGAAATTCTGAATGTCTGTCATATTTGCAGAGGCCTGTGACCTGCAAAGTTCAGTGTAATATGCCTTAAAGCAACCTCTGATAGTTTGTGGATGTGAAGAAGTTGAGTCTGGTGAAACACAAATTTCAAGAATTGTGCCTTATGCCATTGTTTGTTGAAGTTGGTATCTGCTATCAATTACAAAGGACATCATTCTATAATTGATAAGGAAAAAGGTTTTTCTCGAATACGAGAGGTGAACTGGCGAAAAATGGAAAAACTGTAGCGGAGGGCTTGGTGTGTCTCCAAGGATCATATTATTTATGAGACTGCATGAAACACACAAGTAATGCACCTGATTTGGGCACATTCTTGTTTTGTTTAGGATTAGATTGATCTAAAGCTGGCTGTAAAGTGCAATCTCCCCCTAGTATCAACATAGACTGTATATAGAATGGACAGAGTCTGCCTTCTCGCTGGGTGAAGCCACTCCGAGAACAGCACCCTCTGTATCGGTCATAAATCCCGCCTCCGCCAGCAAAGCTTATGGAGCTGTGGACAAACTTTAGAAATTTATTACACAAAACATCATTTTTTCTCCCCGGCTTGTGATGTTGACATGTAGTTACAGTAAGACTGGTTTGTGCTCAAGTCCTCTTTTTTCTGTGAAGCTCCGTTTTTAAAAATTATTAGGGGGTTCATGTTTTCTTTGATTGACACCTGATACAGCCTATGGGCGTCCAGGGATTGCGTAGCTCTCCCAGGGGAGACGCAGTTTGAGCCGAGCGTCATCACAGCGACTCTCTGCGACTGCGTGGCTGAATGCATGCATTGCTACTGCGCAGTGCTGGTTTCAGGAAATGAAGAAAAATCCCGGAAATATGGAGAGCTTTTTGGCTTCAAATCCGTATACAAGCGGTAGGCCGAACCAAGTTGTCCATACAGTCTATGAGTATCAACAAATGCTTATTAGGGTCTGGGAGTTTTCCTATGAGGCTAGAGAAAAACTGAAAGTTATCCTGATTGGGGTCATAAATATTGACAAGTGCCACCAAGTTATCATACAGATTTCCTGTTACTGTAATGAATCAACCATTATTATCTGGTATAATACTAACTAGTATGAAAGGGAGACCTTTCCTAATTAGTATCACAATACCTCTCTCAATTCAAATGATGCGCTTAAGTCTGGTCTCTTTGTATTATCTGTAATTTTTGTAATTTATGCTAGATTTTTTTCATATTTTTGTTGTAATTTTGTTGGCTGCTGATGGATACTTCTGCTGGGCAAAGAGTTTACTCAAGAGAAGAGCTCCTTTCACTGAGGAAAAGCAAATCTGGGCAAAAACATACAATTCCAGAGTACATCAGGAGGTGTTATCGTGGTTGCCTGCTGGTGCAAAGGTGAAGGCAAAGCTGAGTGCTAGGAGGTGGCGATATAAACCCTTTCTTCCATCAATCATCATAGGAAACGTCAACTCTCTGCCCAACAAAAGCGATAAGCTGGAGATATTGGTGAAGACTGAGAAAGCACACCGTGAGTGCAGTTTCCTGTGTTTTACTGAAACCTGGAATCAAAACAACTCAGGTGGATCTACCTGGCTTCACTCTTCACTCTCATAAGGTCAGACAGAGATGCTCAAGCTAGTGGCAAGAAGAAAGGAGGAGGTCTGGCTTTTTTTGTCAACCAGAGATGGTGTAACCCTTCACACATAACTGTCAAGGAGAAGTTGTGTTGTCCAGATATTGAACTGTTGGCAGTTGCTCTTCAGCCGTATTATGTTCCCAGAGAATTTAGTCATATCATAACAGTAGTTGTTTACATTCCACCTAAATCAACTGAGGAATGTTGCGATGTTTTGCAAAATAGTGTCGCCAGGCTACAGACTCAACACCCTGAGGCATTAATAATAATATCAGGAGACTTCAACCACGTCTCACCCTCTCCTCTCACCTGACTGGATTCACACAGTTTGTGAACTGTCCTACCAGAGAAAACAAGACCCTGGATCTGCTGTATGCCAACGTCAAAGAAGCCTACAGAGCAACTGCCGTACCACCACTGCGCAAGTCAGATCATAACTTGGTCTATCTGGGGATGTTGTCATTTATCACATATTTCTTGTCTGAAGCTGCCCTCTCAGATGTGAAACAGCCGTGTTATGAGCTCAGCACCGTCTAAAGAAGGTGGCAGAACAACGAGAGCTGCCAAGGAGGGAAAAGAGTCCACCTCTGGAGCTAATGCTAATGCTAGCAAGGAGGCTAACACCAGCCTTGACCCAGCTACAGCCAAGGCTTTCAAGGCTATGACGGATCAGTTAACAAAGGTGATTGATGCAAAGATGAGTCTGCTCGTGGAGTCTGTTCAGAAAGTTGTGTCTGGGCTACAGACTGTAGAAAAACGACTCGATGAGGTGGAGGAACGAGTGGATACGGTGGAAACCGCGACGATCTCCTGTAACGGCTGTGTATTGCAGCTCGAAAAACAACTTAAGGACCCAATCGAGCGCCTGGACTCTTACAAGGACAGACATAGACGTGACAATATACGCATATGGATGTGTTGAGTCTTTGGAAGGCAACAATGCGCTTGAATACTTTGAAAAATGGATACCACAACTGCTGAAGCTTGAGACCAAGTCAGGGACAATCAAGCTGGACCATTGCCATCGCCTTGGGCCTAAAATTAATCAGAAATCCAGCAACCAACGTGATCGACCTCCCTGTGGTGTAGTTGCCAAACTACACAACTCCCGGGACAAGAAACGGATGATGGATGCAGCCAGACGTGCCACGGAGAACGGAGGGAAGCTGCTGTTTGAGGGAGCGACTATCTCGTTCTGATTCTCTCAAGGTACCCTCCAAATCCTTCGATGACATCAGAAAGCAACTAAGAGAAAAGAAAGTGGAATATTCTACACTGCACAACGGGGTGCTTCGCATAAAGCACAATAATCAGGTAATGCTGTGCAACACCCCTAAGGAGGCATCTACTTTTCTCAGCTCCCTGAGCTCTGTGCCTGCAGCTCAGGGCTTTGCTACAGCTTAGCCCTGGATGCACTATTTTTGGCTTTTGGATCAAGAATGCCTCTGCTGAACATAATAATTGGGCAGCTAAGCTCTAAGTTGCACTTTATATTTCTCTCATTTGGATAAATGGAAGCGGCGAGCTACAGCTCTGGGACAGACTGCACAAGAAGTGTACTGTGTGGCTCCCTTTGGCTTTGTGTGTTCGCGTGTGTTGCTCGCTCGGCGTATGGAATGGACACGTTTTTGTGGCACTTTTTTGTTTCCTACTATTATATAATACTATACCTACTATTTGGACTTTCAAAAGATTGGTGCCATTTTGTTGTCTATATTATTATTTCATTGCAAAGGGGACCCTTGTTTTTCTATGTATTCATTTGTTTATTTTCTTTTTCATGTCAAATGTCATTGAATAATCTTAAAATATGCTCTTGGAATGTCAGGGGCTTACACAAACCGATTAAGAGGAGAACATTGCTGAGCTTTCTTAAAAAGGAAAAGGTTGATTTTGCTTTTTTACAAGAGACCTATTTGGAGGAGAGTAAGGACCAGTTTAAGTTAAAACATACATGGATAGGTGAAGTCTTTATGACATCTTATGCCTCTAATACAAGGGGGGTAGCTGTTTTAGTTTATAAGAATGTTGCATTCAGATCTACACGTTATAAAAGATAGGCAGGGCAGATACGTCATCTTGAGGGGTATTTTGTTTGGTAAATCTGTGGTTTTTATGAATATCTATTGACCTCCAGGTTATCCTACTGATTTTCTAACCAAGGCATTCTCTGAGTTCGTGAAATTGAGTGCAGACTACCAGTATGTTGGGGGTGATTTTAATGTTCATATGAGTCCTTTGGACAAATGTCCCCCCTCTGACACGCCACCTAGTAGACGGGCCACAACACTTGCCTCAATGTGTAATGATATTGACTTTGTTGATGTTTGGAGGACTCTTAACCCATCTTCTTTAGCATACACATTCTTCAGTAATCCCCATAAATGTCATACACGGTTGGATTATTTCTTTATGCCTAAATATCTCCTTAACTCAGTGACATCATGCAAAATTGGGAGCATAATTGTGAGTGATCACGCACCAATTTATTTAGAAATATCCTTCTGTGAGATAAATAGATTCTCTAGGTCTTGGAGACTCAATTCCACCCTCTTGAGTAATGTTTTTACTTCTCATTTTACTTCATACTTCAAAACTTTCATTGAAGCTAACATAGGCTCTGCACCTAATCCATCTATTCTATGGGAAACCTGCAAGGTCTTTTCGAGGGGCATCGTAATATCCTATTCAGCCAGCAGGCGGCGGCAGAGTGCCCTCCAACAAACACAGTTGGAAGATAAGCTGCAACAGGCAGAGCAGAATTATCTGAGGTCTCCCTCTGCTGGTAACCTGAGAGAAGTGAATGCTTCTCGTATTGCTGTTGAATCTACACTCACCGGCCACTTTATTAGGTACACCATGCTAGTAACGGGTTGGACCCCCTTTTGCCTTCAGAACTGCCTCAATTCTTCGTGGCATAGATTCAACAAGGTGCTGGAAGCATTCCTCAGAGAGCTTGGTCCATATTGACATGATGGCATCACACAGTTGCCGCAGATTTGTCGGCTGCACATCCATGATGCGAATCTCCCGTTCCACCACATCCCAAAGATGCTCTATTGGATTGAGATCTGGTGACTGTGGAGGCCATTTGAGTACAGTGAACTCATTGTCATGTTCAAGAAACCAGTCTGAGATGATTCCAGCTTTATGACATGGCGCATTATCCTGCTGAAAGTAGCCATCAGAAGTTGGGTACATTGTGGTCATAAAGGGATGGACATGGTCAGCAACAATACTCAGGTAGGCTGTGGCGTTGCAACGATGCTCAATTGGTACCAAGGGGCCCAAAGAGTGCCAAGAAAATATTCCCCACACCATGACACCACCACCACCAGCCTGAACCGTTGATACAAGGCAGGATGGATCCATGCTTTCATGTTGTTGACGCCAAATTCTGACCCTACCATCCGAATGTTGCAGCAGAAATCGAGACTCATCAGACCAGGCAACGTTTTTCCAATCTTCTATTGTCCAATTTCGATGAGCTTGTGCAAATTGTAGCCTCAGTTTCCTGTTCTTAGCTGAAAGGAGTGGCACCTGGCGTGGTCTTCTGCTGCTGTAGCCCATCTGCCTCAAAGTTCGACGTACTGTGCGTTCAGAGATGCTCTTCTGCCTACCTTGGTTGTAACGGGTGGTTATTTGAGTCATTGTTGCCTTTCTATCAGCTCGAACCAGTCTGGCCATTCTCCTCTGACCTCTGGCATCAACAAGGCATTTCCGCCCACAGAACTGCCGCTCACTGGATATTTTTTCTTTTTCGGACCATTCTCTGTAAACCCTAGAGATGGTTGTGCGTGAAAATCCCAGTAGATCAGCAGTTTCTGAAATACTCAGACCAGCCCTTCTGGCACCAACAACCATGCCACGTTCAAAGTCACTCAAATCACCTTTCTTCCCCATACTGATGCTCGGTTTGAACTGCAGGAGATTGTCTTGACCATGTCTACATGCCTAAATGCACTAAGTTGCCGCCATGTGATTGGCTGATTAGAAATTAAGTGTTAACGAGCAGTTGGACAGGTGTACCTAATAAAGTGGCCGGTGAGTGTATGCTGTCCTTACAATCAAATGAGAGTCTGTTTGTTTATATGAATCAGGGGACAAACCAGGTAAATATTTGGCTTATCTGGCTAAAAAGAGGAAAACCTCACAGACTACTGTGTCAATTAAGGACTCTACTGGCAATATTACTTATGAGACCCAAACTATTAATGATGTGTTTGCTGCTTTTTATGAAAACCTATACAGATCAGAACAGAGTGATGATGCCCCCCCGAATAATGGATGATTTTTTCTCCAGTATTGACCTCTCTGTGATCTCAGACAAGCAGAGGGCCATTCTAAACGCTCCCATCACAAAGGAGGAGATCTGCCCTTACAAATCTAAAATCTGGTAAATGTCCCGGTCCTGACGGTTTTGGCTGTGAATTCTTTAAGAAATTTCAAGATTTACTAATCGATCCTTATTTGGCCATGATCAACCACTCATGTGAAACAGGGATTCTCCCCCAGTCTCTGAGGGAAGCATATATCACACTCATCCTCAAAAAGGGAAAGTGCTCAGAGGATTGTGCCTCTTATAGGCCAATTGCATTACTAAATGCTGATTTAAAATTATTGTCTAAAATATTGGCATTACGTCTCGAACAGGTACTCCCTACTATTATTAATCCTCAACAAACGGGGTTTATGAAGGGCCGCAACTCCTCTGACAATGTACGGAGACTTCTCAATGTTATTCAATATATGCATAGTCAAAAGGAGGCGGGGCTAGTGCTCTCTCTCGACAGCGAGAAGGCATTTGATAGGGTCCAGTGGCCGTACCTCTTTCACACTACGAGTATCTTCGACCTCGGCGACACATTCATTCAATGGGTTAAAATTCTGTATAATGACCCTCAAGCAGCGGTTCTTACTAATGGCGTTAGGTCTAGGGACTCCTCTTTACAGTGCTCCAATAGACAAGGCTGTCCTTTAAGTCCTTTACTATTTGCCATCGCCATTGAACCGTTTGCCCAGGCTATACGCCAGTCGCCTATGATCTCTGGGGTGGCTGTTGGAGGGAGGGAACATAGGATTAATTTATATGCCAATGATGTTCTTTTATTCTTAACTTCACCAGATGTCTCTGTTCCAGCTGTTATGGATGTTTTACCTTTGTTTGGATCCTTCTCGGGTTTTAAAGTTAACTTCTCCAAATCGGAAGCCATGCCACTGGGTTCCCTACAAAACATACCAAGTGCCCCTGACCTGTTCCCCCGATGGCTTTGTTTATTTGGGTGTTCATATTACTCCCCTATTCGAACAACTATATAGTGCCAACTTTACCCCTCTGATGAACGTCATTAAATCTGACCTTGACCGATGGGCATCACTACCACTGTCCTGGCTGGGTAGAGTGGCGCTCATTAAGATGAACATATTACCACGGTTACTATATCCACTTCAAATGATTCCTGTCTTCCTTACAAGCAAGTTGGTTAAAATTATTGAAGGATGGTTGAGCTCTTTTATTTGGAACAAGAGAAGGGCCAGGTTGAAATTAGCGAAATTGCAACTCCCTGTCTCTGAGGTGGGCTAGAACTCCCCAATATAAAATGGTATCAGGCAGCTGCACATCTAAGATTTGTAGCAACATGGCTTAGGGGAGACAGGCTTTCAATTGGCTAGATATTGAAGCTGCACAGTGTGACTGCCCTCTCCGAAATCTCCTATTTGTCAAAGATCCAGCTACAGTGAAGAAATTCTGTAATAACCCAATTGTTTCCAACACACTGAAGGCATGGAGGATGGCTAGACTCTTAGAGGGTCGAGCCAAATTGACATCACTTCTCACCTTAATTCAAGGGAACCCTGACTTCACTCTGGGCGTTGATGACTCAGGGTTTAATTCTTGGAGAGATAGTGGTATTACAACACTGGGAAATTGATTTAATGGTCCTACACTCATGTCATTTAATCAAATACAACAAAAATATGGTCTTCTTCGTGGACAATTTTTCAGGTTCTTTTCAGTGAGGGACTTTATTTCCAGACGTACAACGCTACTAACTAATATAGATACCTCTCCAATAGAGAGAGCATTGACAATGGATTTCACAAGGGGTTTTATTAGTTTTTTCTATGGCCTGCTGAGATCTTATGCAACTGTTAACACACATGATGCTAAGAGGAAATGGGAAAGAGATCTTGGAGTTGAAATTGCTGATGGAGATTGGTGTGAAATATTTGAGAATGCTAAAAAACTTTCAGTGTGTAATAGGGCCTGGTCGGTTCAATTGAGAACTATACATCGGTTGCAGATCCCACCTAGCCTTCGTCATAAGATGAACCCCAGTCTATCGCCTCTCTGTCTTGTGTAAGATTGAAGAAGGAGACTATTTCCACTATATATGGTCATGTTGTAACATTGAACGTTATTGGTTTAGTGTTGTACAACAGTTGAATGAGATCTTCAACATCGCTTCTGAGAACCCTCAAACTCCTTGGAGTAAAAGGACTGCAATTGAAGAAAGCCATCAGAAACATCCTAGAGGCCGCAGAAAGGGCCTCGCGGTGGCTGTGGATCCGTAGGGGGGATCCGTGGAACACCACGCCACTTGGACACAAGTCGGGGACTGATCACCCCCGGCTGGGTCGCCCAGATGAGGGTGTATGAAGATTAAAGACCCGAAACACCCTATGACCCCGGGTACTTCACTGATGACGTGTCCAAGTAGCACTAGCAGGTGTATTCAAATTCCTACATGGAATTTGAACTTGAACCTTTGTATTTGATTTTAGGACTGCGTGATCGTAGGATTGTGAACAAATCCCACAAACGTCTGTTCAACCTCCTAACCTATGCCACAAGGAAGAATGTCCTGTTGTCTTGGATCGATGAGAAGCCACCCACGAAAAAAGGCTGGTACAAAATAATCATGCAGTGCATGCCGTTGGAGTTTCTCACTTGCTTGTTACGTTCCACAACCGATAACGTCTACAAAATTTGACACTGCTGTTACTCCCACTTCCACTGCTACTCCACCTTCCTCTCCGCAACAAATCTCCACTACAACTTCTCCCCTTCCTCCACCATTTCAACTGCCTCCTCCTAGAACACCAGTCCTTGTCTGTCACCGAAACAGGGGTGAGGATGAAGCTTGGAAGACTTTGTCCTGGGAAGGCAGCTGGTCCAGATGGTGTGTGTCCAAGGCTGCTTAGAGACTGTGCTGCAGAACTGTGTCAACCTCTCCACAAGATCTTCAACCTGAGTCTACAGCTGGGGTGGGTACCTGCTCTGTGGAAAACATCCTGCATTATGCCAGTACAAAAAACAAAATGTCCTGCTGAACTCAATGACTACAGACCTCACTTCACACATGAAAACCCTGGAGTGGCTGATTCTACGCCTTCTGAGGTCTGAGGTCAAAGACAAACCTGCAGTTTGCATACAAAGAACACATTGGAGTGGATGATGCTGTCCTCTACATGCTTCACCTTGCCCTGTCTCATCTGGAGGAACCTGGGGTTTATGTGAGGATCATGTTCTTCGACTTTTCAAGTGCATTCAACACCATCCAACCCAACATACTCAAAGACAAGCTCACAGAGATGGGAGTGGATCCTTCCTGTATTTCCTGGATCACAGATTATCTGACAGGAAGGCCACAGTTTGTCAGGCTGGGGAACTGTGTTTCTGGGACATTAATGAGCAGTACAGGGGCTCCACAAGGGACAGTGCTGGCGCCATTCCTGTTCGCACTGTACACGTCAGACTTCAAATACAGCACTGAGTCCTGCCACATCCAGAAATACTCAGATGACACCACTATTGTGGCATGTATCAGAAATGGACAAGAAGTTGAATACAGAGATCTAATAAGAGCATTCAGTGACTGGAGTCACAAAAACTGCCTCCTTCTCAACACCTCAAAGACAAAGGAGATGGTCATAGACTTCCGTAGATCCAAACCCCCTCTTCAGCCAGTGAACACCTGTGTAGTGGACATCGAAGTGGTTACATCATATAAATACCTAGGTGTACATCTGGATAATAAGTTGGATTGGTCTAAGAATATAGACTACATCTACAGAAAGGGACAGAGCCGCCTTTTTTGCCTGAGAAGACTCAGATCAATAGACATCTGTAGTCAGACGCTGCAGATGATTTATCAGTCTGTGGTGGCAAGTGTGCTATTCTATGCTGCAGTCTGCTGGGGGGGAAACATCAAACGCAAAGATGCAAGACGTCTTAACAAACTGGTGAAAAAGGCTGGCTCAGTGGTAGGACTCAAGCTGGACTCAGTGGAGGATGTGGTGGAGAGATCTACACTGAGGAAGGTGGAGACTATTGTCAAGAACATGGATCACCCACTTCACAACACTTTGATGGACCATATAAAGCCATCAGGCTTTATAACTCTTATATAAATAATAGATAACTTTTATAGACATATTACGTGAGACAACAGACAATTGAATTTTCCCTCGGTGATCAATGAAGTTCTTCTTCTTCTTCTAGATCTGTCACCATAGTCAGGATGAAATACCTGATTTTCTTAAAAGGCATGGTGACAATCTGAGAAGCAGTTGAAAAAAACTAAGCCGTTGAGGCAGATTTGAAAAAAGTCAATGTGAATGAACATGTGGTGTAAAACTTAGAAGCCTAAGAAAAAGTAAGGCTAAGTAAAAAGTAAGAGCTAAGAGAAAACAAAAAAGAGGGCTAAGCAGTAGAGTAAAGAGGACAAGAGGAATGAGCATAAGAGAGTGAGCAACCCCACTTGACCGGTTTTTATCTCCTTCACACTGGGATTGTCTCTGGTGTGTCGGGGTCGTGGGGTCTCCAGCTGCAGAGGTGACTTCTTGGATATCTGATTATTTGATCTAACTTATACTTTTGGCTGGCAAAAGAGTCAGATCTGATACTCACTATGATTAATATCATTGAATGCTTGGTTTCATGATAAATGATTCGATACTTAACACATATGAATGAAATGTAGGATCACATCAAACATTTTCATGATGTTTTAAGTATCATATTGAACATGCTAAGTTACTCCGAAATGAAACAGATAGTAACACACAGAGACTGTGAACAACAAAAGTGTAAATACATGTGAATGAACTTCATCATGATTAATAATGGATTCTAAATACTCACATTCAGACTATTCAATGACATTGTAACCATCTAATGGCCAAAAAGACTAAATACATGATTAAAATATAAACCAAACATTTCTAAACTATTTCTGTTACTTGGAGTAAAATTAGGATTCATAGTCAATAAATTTAACTCTTAAAAGTTAATGAAGTAGTCTGAAATGCTGTTGGTCTAAAGAAACTAAAGAATAAAGGATTTATTCTGTCAGAGTGATAACTTGGCTTCTGGACCACAAAGAAAAACAGGAAACATGTCATTTTAACACAAATTTCATGATTAGACAGATAAGTAAATTGCTGAATGCATAAGATGCCATTATCAGTCATTTGTATTTCTTCTCCAAAGGAATGCAGTTTTTATCAGAACATGGTTGAGCACGGTTTTACGACTGAGGTCTGGAGGTCAGTGTCCTGCTCCTCAGACCTTTGCTTGGGGTCTGTGTGTTTAAGACGATAATTCTCAAATGGGAGATCTGGGTTGAGGCGTTAATGTTTATTTAGATGGTCGGTGATGGAGTCAGTTTGAAAGGTAATAAAAACTCTGTCTCTGTTCTCCAAATTGACCAATCATGAAGAGTCAGAGGTTTCGGTCAACCTCCGTTGGGGTCAGTTGGGTAACCTGAAAGGGCAAACAAGTCTGGAAAGATTTATATTATCCTGTGTCCTGGGACCAGATAAGGAAACTTTCCTGTGAGGAATGTGTGAGTTTCACAGACAGGGTTGTCTTGATTGCTACACACAATAAAAGCCAAAAATTACCTATTCAACAAAAACTTTGCTGTCTCGGCATCTGTTTTCAGACCCAAATCCTGGGTCCTGAGCTTTCTCCACCGCTTGAAGAATGACCGGATGTTTATTCGACTTAGATGCCTTGCTTGGTCACATTTCCTTTTGTGAAGTGAGGCGGTGGAGCAAGCAGAAGTGTTTTTTTTTTGTATCCTTTTCAATCACAGCTCCTGTAGCTAAGCTGCTACACTACTTTTAGCTGCTCAGAGGGAGGCCCGGGAGAGTGGGAGGGGACAAGTCGGAACTACAGAGAGGGATGTGTCTAATACAGCAAGGTGATTGGATGGAGAGGCTGAGCAGGAGATTGACCAATAGGAGCCGTCCGGGATGGATGGCTCCCATTGGTCAATGTTTTTTGCAGCACCTGCCAGATTTTACATGATGATGATGTCTGAACCTGATGATTTCAGGCATGTGAAAACCTGCTTAAGTATTGCGCTTGATAGGATACTGGATCCCTTTAATATTCCAACTGATGAATCTTAATGAGCCTAGGCCCTGAGGGTTAATTGTTATTTTGATATTGTGTAGATGTTTGGTTGTGCCACCAGCTGGATCAACTCAAGCTGAGAAAAATATACAAACGTTAGTGTTTTTCATTTGACAAATACATAGAACCAAACAGTAAAAAGGCCTTGAAACCCTGAGCTGACATGTTCGAACACCCAGGTCACTCTAGCTTCTTCTAACCCTAGGCTAAGTCCCCACATAAGTATAATGGGTTAACACTAAGCAATCCAATAAGAACCTCAAAATAAAATGGCAGCAGTAATAGCACTCGGTAGTATTTCAAAGTAAATAAATAGTCGATAAGGTTGGTATACAGAAGAGTAAAATATTCAAATATAAAAAAAAAAAAAAAAAAATGGAAGTATAAGACCTTTCATCTCTGTACCCTCACACACCCACGCACGCCCGGCAGAGAGGGATCTAAAGTTAAATTCACACAGATGCACGCGAGTGCAAGGGCTCATAAAAATTATGATTATGATTATGATTATTTATGTCCATGTAGATTCTCATTCATCCAGGTCATGGTTATATTGATGACTTAAAACAGGCAACTGGACTGTGTAGAGTTGAGAAGACGTTTCGCCTCTTATCCAAGAAGCTTCTTCAGTTCTAAAAGTGCTAGTGTCAGGAGCAGATATTTATCTTACTGGAGAAGGGGGACAGTTAACGACTGGGTGGAGTTGAAAAGAATGGGTCGTAGAAACCCATCTCTGGGTGTGTGTCCCCCCGAGTCGTTAACCTCTTGAGGATGGTGGGAATCCACCTCTGCAGCACAAACTGGGTGTCATCAGAACACTCAACCACCGGGCTGAGAATATTCCCACGAAGAAAGAAGGTAAGGAAAAGGAACAGAAGCACATCAAAAATGCCCTGACAACCTGCGGATACCCAAAGTGGGCCTTTGTGAAGAACAGCAAGAGAAAAAACACTGAACAGGAAAGGGAGGAGAGACGCAAGAGCACTGTAATCCCTTACGTTGCAGGCCTGTCGGAAAAACTCAAGAGGATCTTTGGCAAACACCACATTCCTGTTCATTTCAAGCCTGGTAACACACTAAGGCAGAAGCTAGTCCGTCCCAAGGACAAAACACCGAGACATAAACAGAGTAATGTGGTATATGCTGTCCAGTGCAGCGAGGAATGCTCGGACCTGTACATTGGGGAAACTAAACAACCGCTTCACAAGCGCATGGCTCAACACAGGAGAGCCACTTCCTCAGGTCAGGACTCGGCTGTCCACCTTCACTTGAAGGATACGGGTCACTCTTTTGGGGACAGCAATGTACAGGTGTTGGCTCGAGAAGACAGATGGTTTGAAAGAGGAGTTAAGCCATCTTTACCAGGCTGGAGAAACCTTCTCTGAACAGAGGGGGTGGACTCAGGCACAATCTCTATGGCACTTACAATGCAGTTCTCAGCTCTCTCCCCAGGAAGCTCCACAAACATTCACACCTGGAACCACATGACCCAGGTGGCATGAGTCATGTGGTCATATGACAGGAGTCGCTAACGACCCTTTCAGGTTAACGACTTGGGGGGACACACACCCAGAGATGGGTTTCTACGACCCATTCTTTTCAACTCCACCCAGTCGTTAACTGTCCCCCTTCTCCAGTAAGATAAATATCTGCTCCTGACACTAGCACTTTTAGAACTGAAGAAGCTTCTTGGATAAGAGGCGAAACGTCTTCTCAACTCTACACAGTCCAGTTGCCTGTTTTAAGTCTTCAAGATTATGATTATTATTATTATTATTATTATTATTATTATTATTATTATTATTATTATTATTATCATCATTATCATTATTATTATCATTATCATTATTATTATTTAAAGGGAGAAAGAAAAAAAGAGCAAATGTTTTAATGATATGAAACATGATAACAAAGCTGATGGTAGAACTATAAATTCAAGGTAAAGTTTATCTTATCAGCTGTATCACTCCCAACAGGTAGGCATGGACAACAGTTCTTGATTTTTACTGATGATTTTATTTTGACCACCACCGTCAAACTGCTAGTATACACAACACATAATTAAGCATATTTTACATATACAGATGTATACAGCCCAGTATGAAAACTAAATACCTTGCTTGCTGCACCCCTGGGGGAATGAGTCCAATTCACTGTGGGAACTCATATATCATACCAATCATTTAGTCATTGTTTCAGGTAATTAACTGTTTTCTTATTGTGTTTACACTATTTTGTGTGCTCATTGCGGACATGTACTGATGACTAAGATAAGAAAGTTTAAAGCTAACACAGGGGCAATTGATCACTGTGTCACAATGTATAGAAGAGAGACTCTCAGTAAAGAAAGATTTTAGCTTAGGCCTAGAAGTGCCAAGTGTTGGTAAGTATGGTTTTAAACTATTCTGCGATGATGCCTTAACAGTCAATCATTGGAAGTGTTTCTCATAATCATCACGTGTCTATGACCTTGACATATGCTCTAGATAATGATGTGCCTTTCATAACAGATGTGCAGGTGTAGCTCAGAAATGTGAACAACAGGGTGAGGGAGGAAGATCACTCTGTCCTGAGAAGATGTGGAGGTGTAAAGGTTTGCATGCCCAGCAGTCTGCTCAGTGGGAACTCAGTGAAAGCACGGAATACATGACGCAAATAAAAAGATAAAAAGGAGACAGGCACTGTGTGCGTCCAAGGTCAACTTCCCCAAAACCACAGTTTTGGTCAGGTAAAAAAAACAGAAGAATATGTGCTTGTTTGTCCGTAGGGACACACTGGGGACTGCTGGTTATGTAAACTCTCCGCCCATAAAGTTGATGAGACGCCTCAGACATACAAATGTTTACTACTGAAAGATAGTATTCAGACCACCTCAGAGATACCATTGGGTTGATGTTGTGCTCTCCAAGATATCTTGTATTATTTGCTGTGCCGAAATAAAAGGTTGGTTGAAGACACCTTTTTTGCCTCATTGAATCCTCTGTTCCAGTCTCCATCAACGGACTCGAGGAAGTTTGGATAACTTCAACACCACCTAGCAACAAAAACCTTCTTTCTTCTTTGTCTCTCTTTGAGTGCTACAACCATAGACTGTATATACTATGGACAACTTGGTTCCGCCTACTGCCTGTATACGGATTTGAAGCCAAACAGTATTTCCGGGATTTTTCTTCATTTCCTGAAACCAGCGCTGCGCAGTAATGCTGCGCGCATTAGGGCGCGCAGTCGCCGAGAGTTGCTGCGATGACGCTCGGCTCAAACAGCGTATCCCCTGGGTGAGCTACGCAATCCCTGAATGCCCGTAGGCTGTATCAGGTGTTAATCATAGAAAACATGAACCCCCTAATAACTTTAAAAAAACTGAGCTGTACAGAAAAAAAGAGGACTTGAGCACAAACCAGTCTTACTGTAACTACATGTCAACATCGCAAGCAGGGGGGAGAAAAATTTATGTTCTGTGTAATAAATTTCTAAAGTTTGTCCACAGCCCCGTAAGCTTTGCTGGTGGAGGCGGGATTTATGACCTATACTGCAGCCCATCAACAGAGGGTGCTGTTCTCGGAGTGGCTTCACCCAGCGGGAAGGCAGACTCTGTCCATTCTTTATACAGTCTATGGTTGCAACCAAATTATTAAGTGCCACATAAAACCAAGTCCCTCATGAAACAAAGAAAATAAATCATTTCCTCTTGGGCTGATGTATAATGAAGAAATTAAATACGCATTTAATAAAAGGCTTTAAATAAAATATACAAACATAAAATGACAACATAAATGATAATTATGGCAGTTAAAAGCTGACTGAGAACAATTACCCGTAAAGTTGTACAATTGTCTCTTTATAGCTATGACTCCAGACAGAGTATATTCCTCACCATGACAGTCACTCACTGTGAGAAGCCCCCCTGTATAGAGATGTTCCTTGAGATGTAAGCCTGCGCTTCTTCCGGTTTTGTGAAAGCCTGCTCTTGGTTGTTGGAGGTGATCCTGTGGCGAGCCGGGAAACGATGCCATACTTAACACCTTCAAGTCCTCAGAGTTGTTGCCTCACTACGTTGTAACCTGCTCGGGCTCTGGCCACCCGTGGAGTGTAATCTGGGTAGACAGATATGGTCATCCCGTCCACCTTGATCTGCTGCTTCATCCTCGGCTGGCAAAGGATGTTGGCACAGTACTGAAAATAGTGTAGGCAATGATGCATGGCCGGTCTTCCAGTCTTGGCGCTGTCTGCAGTAAGAGATGATATCTATCAATTACCAGGGCCTCCTCAAGGTCCAAAGCCTTCTGTAAAGGTGCTGGAATGGTATTGTAGTTCAGTTTTTACCGTGTTTATGCCTCCCCTAAGCCCTGCAATCTCCTTCTCCAGCACCGCTCTGATCTCCACCTTGATAATATGTCCGATGTCTTCATGTAGCGATTTGAGTAACTCCTGTCTGAAGGACTCAGTCGATAACACTGGGGTTGTGTCGTCTGGGGTCGGGCTATCACTCCCCCTTGTGGGTGAGCTCGTGGCACTGGGCCTCGGTGCAGATGAGGCGGTGTTGCATTTGTTTTGCGCTTTACCAGTCATGTCTTTTCATTGAAATATTTTTGGAAACGTGTAACTTGAAAATAAAATAAGGGAATTTAGTTATTTGCGGGACCAGGGCAAACCATGTCATTGGGGCCCTCCACATACTTGTATTGCACTGACTAAGGTGGTCTTTACACAAGTACGAATTTGTAAGACACCGGTAAAATAAACTATGGTTTTGGTGATATTGACACACGGAGACGCTTATTTGTCCATGACTCTGCATCTTTTTTGAAAATGGGTCTGCAGGTGGATATCTGGGTATTCGTCTTCATGCTGTAGTTGGTGTAAATAGATAAGTCCAGAAAAGACGGTGACCTCATAGCACCCCTTCTCCTCCCCGCCCCCCAACCCACGTTGTCACACACACAGCATGTATTTATGCACATGCGCATTCTCTGTTTTTGGTGCTTTGTGGCAATTTCACAGTGTCACCTTTAGGCCGGGCGTATGTACTACAGGATTTTGCATGGATTTTGCGTTGTCATTTATTTACAGACTCTGTCCATTCGTTATACAGTCTATGGTTGCAACCAAATACATCTGTGGATTCATGGCAGTTAAAAGCTGACTAAGAACAATTACCTATAAAGTTGTACAAATGTCTCTTCATAGCTATGAGTCCAGGCAGAGTACATTCCTCATCATGACAGTCACTCACTAAGCCTATGTACAATACGATGTGTAAACAGCGATACATGTTTTGGTGCCGACGCCAAGACAATACGGGGCCGTCCTCGTGTGAGGAGAGCCTAAAGTTTTATTCTCACCTCAACATAAGGTCTTGAATATCGGCAGCAGCAAGTGGAGATTGTTGTATCTTCTGTTACAAAAAGAAGACACCACAAAAGATAGAAAGGTCAATAATGAGAACAAGCATTTCAACAGTATAATTTTATCAAATTTACCTTTTGTCTTTCTTTCCTTCTCCCTTTTCTTTTTTCCCTCTCTCCCTTTTTTATTTGTGACGTTTTCCTCATCTCCCTTTCTCTGTCTTCCTGTCCCTTTGCTAATATTTTACACTTTTTCTTTCCTTTTATCTTTTACCGCCAGACCATATTTGTGCATGATACTAATTATCACACTAAAATTTGACTTCTTGGCCTTTGCCTTGGCTAACCTTGTGATAAGTAGCTCTGTATCCAGTGACTTTCTGACTTCCTGCTCAATTGGGAGTACTGCAAGTGCTGGCAGCCTGTTCTGGGACATACATGACCTCAGGTAGGTTTTAATCATTTTTAGTTTTGTTAAAAACATCTCTAACCTGAAGCTACTTTGACAGGAAGAGTGATGTCTGAGACCAATGCTGAAATAGATGTCAAGGATACTTTCCTCATACACTGTATTTAATCAAACATCTCAGATGGAGATGGGATTAAGTTTAAGATTAAGGTAATAGTTATAGAACTATTAGGAATGGGAATTGTTAAAGGGGACCTGCCATCAAAATTTCATACCCATTTTTATCATTTTTTCATAATCCTTGATGTCCTCTGATCATGTTTGCAACAGAATTTTAGCTGAAAAGTTATTTGATGGTTTGTTTCAAACCATTTTAGTATGCCTAAAAAACCTTACAGGAAAACCAACTGATTATGGCTCATTAACATTTATGGTAATGAGCTTTGCTCTGATTGGATTGCTGCTGTGAAGCCTGCTGTGCTCTGATTGGCTCAGCAGTGGAGGTTCGGATTTCGGTTTATCCATTTTGCTAATGTTTGCTAAAGTATGGTGCCCAGATGTCTGTAATGATATCCGGGGATATTCAGTGCGGCGGCAGCGGGGAGGGTGCAGGGGCTGGAGGGGCTGCAGGGGCTGCCTGATCACAGACAAAATCTCGGTACTATTTAGTAGCAGCGCATGCCCCTTGTAATAACCCCCGTGTTGTTCAGGACTGCTTACTTGTGCTTCCTACCCATTCGGCTACTGTAATAACCGTTGTTCAAGCCCACACGCAACATTTTTGCTCTCATTCATGAAACGCTTAAATTGGGGACATTTTCGGGGACAGCTTTTGCCGGGGACAGGTCATCCAATTCGGGGACTGTCCCCGGAAATCGGGGACGTCTGGTCACCTTATGCTAAAGGCTAAAATTGGCTAAAAACCATATATTTTAGACCCCGAGTCCAAAGAGGAGGTGGAAGTTGAAGAAGAAGCCGGAGATCTCCAGCGGTGTTTTCATTCATTCTGCCCAGCTTTAAGTTCATTTTCCCGGCAGTGAACCTCAAGGAAACACCGGTTGTTTGGAAGAGACCCATAGCGGATACAGTGGTAGCTGGGTCTCGCTCTGGCTGGAGAGTGATGTTGACTGTGAATGAGTAGGAGAACGAGAGACACGCTCGTGAATAATAATGAGCAAGATTAGCGCAACATCAGAAGGACCTGCTTTTTCAATTGGCCTGGTTTACCCGTTTCTCTTTTTTAAACCTTTACAGAATGCAAACGACGTAACAGTTTGTTTTCACATTTACAACATAAGACAAACATAATATGGACCTTATCTGACACAAAAACACACAAAATTACATTTTTGATGGCAGGTCCCCTTTAATTTAGCTAGTCCGATTCCATTATCGATACTGCTTATCGATATGATTCCTTATTGAGTCTTTTACTGATTCTCATTGAGTGAGAAATAAGATAATACAAATGGGTTTGTTTGCATTGACTCTTTAATATTGTCACCTTTGGACAGAAGATATGGCATATCCATGCACTTATAATTTGTTATGTGACCTACCCTTTGACCACAAATCTGGTCACAGCTTGGTGACATTCGTTTATCTTCGCCTCAGTCATTTTACTTTTCCCTGCCTCAATGAAAGTGGCTGCCAAAGGTGTGCCAGAGCTACCCGCTGCAGCCTCTGAGTCAGTGTGAGAGCTAGCCTCTGAGCTAGCATGACTCTAGCAGTCAACGTCAACTAAATGTAATTTAAAAAGATAGAGAGTATTTATTTGGGGGGGGTTAACATGGCGCTAAAATCTACACAACAGACAGAACAGGAGTTCAACGTAAAGCAGATGACGCCAAGATGTTAGCTCTGCTCCTGCTTTTGCCTGTACCAGTCTCTCCTTCAAATTCAAATTCAATTTTATTTTATTTGTACAGCACTTTTCATACCTAGGAGTCGCACAAAGTGCTTTACAGAATGATAAGATAAGAATAAATAAAAATAAAACCCCTCCCTCCCACGCCCACACACAGATACACGATCACTTACACACGCACACCCACCCACCCACACACAAACATACACACACAGGACAGTGCTTGGTTGTCTTGCAGTTCGTCATGGCTTTGTACCGAGGGTCCCGGTGAGGAAGAAAGCATGAGGAGACACTGGAGCTAGGAACTAAAAGATTAAAACACATAAAATAATGTTTTAAATAAAATCAGTTAAACGCTAGGAACTAAAAGATTAAAACACATAAAATAATGTTTTAAATAAAATCAGTTAAACGCTAGGAACTAAAAGATTAAAACAAATAAAAATAATGTTTTAAAAAGAAATCATTTAAACGCCAGACTAAAAAGGTGTTTCCTTAGCCTCTTTTTAAAAATATCAACAGTCTCTGCGGCCCTGAGGGTCTCTGGCAGGCTGTTCCACCGGTAAGGGCCATAATGGCTGAAGGCAGCCTCACCATGCGTCTTTGTCGTGGTTCGTGGGACAGTTAAAAGGCCGGTACCAGAGGACCTCAGGGTCCACGAGGGCTGATATGCTAAAAGCAGGTCAGATAAATAAGACGGCCCAAGACCATTAAGACATTTATAAACCAGCAAAAGAATCCTAAAATCGATCCTGAAGCGGACGGGGAGTCAATGCAGTGATTTCAAAACGGGTGTAATGTGCTCCCGCCCTCTGGTCCTCGTCAGCACACGAGAGGCCGAGTTTTGTAGTAGTTCTAAGCAACTAATGCTTTTTTTGGGAAGACCAGAGAGCAGGGCATTACAATAATCTAGGCGACTCGAAATAAAAGCATGCATGAGCACCTCCGTGCTGGCCTGAGATAGAAACGGACGGACTCTGGCTATATTCTTGAGATGGTAAAAACCTCTCTTCGTGATGTTCTTAATGTGGGGAATAAAAGTGAGCTCAGAGTCAAAAATAACGCCCAGGTTCTTAACACATTGTGTATTAAGAACAGCATTCTGATGAGATAAAAGACTGGATCTGATGGTATCAATCTTGCTTCTGAAGTGGTCTGCAAAGTCCTCACAGAGGTTCACTGTAGGTGTCATGGACACATTAGAATCGGTGCTGGTTAAAAGATTAAAAGTGGAAAAGAGAAACCTCGGGTTGTTTTTATTGTCAGTAATGAGTTTTGAAAAATGATTTCTTCTGGATAATTTCATTGCGTTATTGTAGGTTTTTAGTTGATCCCGGTATATTTTATAGTGGACTGTTAATTTGGTTTTTCTCCACCTTCTCTCTGCACTCCTGCATTTTCTCTTCAGTTGCTTGATGTTGCCATCTCTCCACGGTTGTTTTCTTAGTTCTTACAGTTTTAGTTAAAAGTGGAGCCACTGCATCTAGTGATGTCTTTAATTTGTTGTTAAAATCATCAACAATAAAATCACAAGGTGCAGGTAAAATTTCAGCAGGAGTCTTCTGTAAAATCTCTATAAAATTTGCAGCCACTTCAGAAGTAAGGAAGCGTTTCCTCACCGTTCTCACTGAGTCCTCTCGATGGCTAAAACTGGTGATATTAAAAAACACGCAGTAGTGGTCAGACACTGCTAGGTCAACAACAGAGGACACACCAGTGGACAGGCCATAACTTATGACCAGGTCCAGAGTGTGTCCTCTGTTGTGAGTTGGCTGGGCAACGTGTTGGTTAAAATCCATGCAATCTAAAATATTTAAAAATTCTCTGGATATTGTGTCCGAACTGTTAACATGTAAGTTAAAATCACCAGCTATTAAAATCCTGTTATTGGTAGAGTGTATGACTGAGAGAAGTTCTGAAAATTCACTGATAAAAACCTTGGGATGACGAGGTGGCCTATAGCTAGTAATACATAGTATAGGGGGACTGCTAAAAACAAATGCATTGTATTCAAATGATGTATAACTGTTAAAAGAAACTTCACAAGAATTAAGCAATTTCAAGATAAAAGATGCAGTCCCGCCTCCCCTGCCTTCCCTGGTAGAAAATAAAAAGTTAAAATCAGGTGGTAAGGCCTCAGAAAGGGAAACCGCTGCCTCAGTACCAAGCCATGTTTCTGTGAGCAATAAAATATCAAGGTTGCTGTCTATAATCAGGTCATTCATTATAAAAGTCTTGTTTAAAAGAGCGCGCACGTTTAGCATGTCCAAATTAATGACCCCACCAGATGAGTGCACATCGCTGTCGCTGAGGCCCGGGGCCCCGAGCAGTCCCTTAGAGCAACCCCTCCCTCCCACGCCCACACACAGATACACGATCACTTACACACGCACACCCACCCACCCACCCACACACAAACATACACACACAGGACAGTGCTTGGTTGTTTTGCAGTTCGTCATGGCTTTGTACCGAGGGTCCCGGTGAGGAAGAAAGCATGAGGAGACACTGGAGCTAGGAACTAAAAGATTAAAACACATAAAATAATGTTTTAAATAAAATCAGTTAAACGCTAGGAACTAAAAGATTAAAACACATAAAATAATGTTTTAAATAAAATCAGTTAAACGCTAGGAACTAAAAGATTAAAACAAATAAAAATAATGTTTTAAAAAGAAATCATTTAAACGCCAGACTAAAAAGGTGTTTCCTTAGCCTCTTTTTAAAAATATCAACAGTCTCTGCGGCCCTGAGGGTCTCTGGCAGGCTGTTCCACCGGTAAGGGCCATAATGGCTGAAGGCAGCCTCACCATGCGTCTTTGTCGTGGTTCGTGGGACAGTTAAAAGGCCGGTACCAGAGGACCTCAGGGTCCACGAGGGCTGATATGCTAAAAGCAGGTCAGATAAATAAGACGGCCCAAGACCATTAAGACATTTATAAACCAGCAAAAGAATCCTAAAATCGATCCTGAAGCGGACGGGGAGTCAATGCAGTGATTTCAAAACGGGTGTAATGTGCTCCCGCCCTCTGGTCCTCGTCAGCACACGAGAGGCCGAGTTTTGTAGTAGTTCTAAGCAACTAATGCTTTTTTTGGGAAGACCAGAGAGCAGGGCATTACAATAATCTAGGCGACTCGAAATAAAAGCATGCATGAGCACCTCCGTGCTGGCCTGAGATAGAAACGGACGGACTCTGGCTATATTCTTGAGATGGTAAAAACCTCTCTTCGTGATGTTCTTAATGTGGGGAATAAAAGTGAGCTCAGAGTCAAAAATAACGCCCAGGTTCTTAACACATTGTGAGGGTTTAAAATCTTGCAGTTTTGGTAAAAGTTTCTCTCTCAGGGCCGTGGACCCGCAGAGGTGGGCTTGTATTGATGGGAGTGATGACGTGAGCTGATTTGTACTGGGATGGGATATTGAACAGTGTGGTCGTGGATGTGAACAGTAGGTCCATAGGGGGCAGTGTTAAGTAAAGCAGAACTGGGCGCTGCCGCGGAAGGTGAAGGTGAAGAGGCATGGAAGGGGGTGTGTGGGGTAAACAATAGTCAGTCACGTGTGGCAGATTGCACCGAGTGCTGCAAATTAGCAGCAAGCATGGTGCTGCCTAATTTTGTTTGGGTCTGGCCTGTATGCAGAGTAGCGATTCCAAAATAGATTAAAATTGTCGATAAAACCAACCTCATAGTCTCTGCAGGCGGAAAGCAGCCAGGTGTTGAGGCTGAGCAGACGGCTGAACCGCTCTGCTCCCTGGGCCAGTGTCGGGATTGGGCCAGAGATGAAGATGGCCTTCCCCGTGGTGCGCAGGAGCCTGAGCTGGGGCCTCATGTATCAACGCTTGCGGCGCAAGAAAACCTTGCGTACGCCAAAATCGGCGCACACGTCCAGATTTATCATCGCGAAACGAGCGTCGGTTCCAGCGCTAATCAACGCAAAGTCAGGAGGTGGTGTAGAAATTGGCGTTGAGCTGATACTTGCGTTGACTGTGATTCGCACTTTGGCGACGCTGTGTGGCGGTGTTTGGTGACTCACTATGTGACAAGCGTGCACCACATCCCCGTGGCCGAGCAGCACGTCGCCCCACATGACGAACCAGCAGCAGACGGAGGGATGCGAGCTGATCCCTGCCGGGCCGCCGTCCTCGCGCGGGAGAATCTCATCGCCACAGTGTGAATGGGTAAGAAGTTGTTACAGCCGCCGCCTTAGTGTGGCAAGACTTGGGTCTTCCGCATGTGTGAGAGTGTGCATGTGTGTGTGTGTGCATGTGTGAGAGTGTGCCTGTGTGTGCATGCCACCTGCAGCTCACAGGTTGTCGTGGCTGCGGATTAATTAAGTGCCTGATCACCTCCACCTGGAAACTGCAAGGACTGACTGGCTGAGGGCTTCTGCCAATTGAGAGGAGCCACTTGGGGGGAGTGGATAAAACTCCAGCGGACCTGCAGATCGGGGAGCACGCTGTACCCAGTGGAGCTCCCATGCCTCTTCCTCAGACTGATTGTCTTAGTGATTGTGAATTGGGACTTTTTCGTAGCTTGTGAGGCATTTTGGTTTGCACACGCCTACCTGCTTTCTTTTTGTATCCAGCATTAGGGCTGAGTATTGTATTTTAGTTTGTTTCTTGCCAATGTGAGCAGATCTTTTTATTTTACTGGTAACTAACTCTAGGTTAGAGTCTCCTTGTGTTTCTTGGCAACCTGTTAAATTTCCTTTAAGGCCTTTGTTGCCTCTCTTTTTGTTGTTACTGCCAATTTTACTTTTGTTAATAAATAACTTGATTTGATCATTTAACATCTGGTCGGTTTCATGTTGCTTCCCTTCTCCCTTAACGAGCTGGTCGTAACATAAATGGGGGCTCGTCCGGGATACTAATCCGTTAAAGGAGACCTGGAAATCCGAAAAGTTTTTGTTAATAAGGGTAAGATTATTGTGTGTGTGTTTAGGTAGGTAAAATGGCATCTTTCGATCTTGACAGCTTCTTGTTAAATCCGTCACTTGACCAAATTAATAAGTGCAGAAAGGATAATTTGGTCGAGATAGCTGTGCACTTCAATGTCCTGTTTGCCAAATCAATCCTGAAAAAAGAATTAAAATCTCTAGTCATAGGTAAGTTGGTGGAATTAGGTATAATTGTTTTGCCGGTGCTCCCTGAGTCACCTGTGTGCGCACCTGGCTCTGAGAGTGCGGCTGATTACACTGCACAAAGGGAGTTCAGTAAAGTGTCTGCTCAGCCCAAAACTCCCTTTACCTTGCCTCGCTACGATCCTCCTTTCTCAGGCAGCACTGATTCTCTGGGTGAGGCCAGACTGAAAGTCAGGCTGGCACGACTCCAGATGGAGGCCCAGGAGAGAGCCGAGAACCGGCAAGCAAAGCTGAGGCTTGAGATCCGGAAAATGGAGATCGAGGCTGATAAAGCAGTCCGACTACGTCAGATGTAGCTAGAAGCTCAGCTGAAAGCAACTGGATGCATCTGCAGATGCAATCATGTCACCTCCTTCCACCAGCTCTACCCGAGAGTCCTTTGACATTGGTAAGCATATTTCTCTTGTTCCACCATTCAGAGACTCTGAAGTTGACAGTTATTTTCCGGCATTTGAGCGCATTGCGACTGCACTTCAGTGGCCTTATGAAGCGTGGCCACTACTTCTCCAATGTAAGATCCACAGTAAAGCACAAGAAGCTGTAGCTGCTCTACCCTTAGCGGAGAGCTTAAACTATGAAAATGTTAAGATGTCTATTTTACGTGCCTATGAATTAGTCCCTGAAGCTTACAGGCAAAAATTTCGGAACCACACAAGGGGCCCTGAACAGACGTACGTGGAGTTCGCTAGGGAAAAGGGAACCCTCTTTGATAAATGGTGTAATGCTAGTAAAACTGCTGATTTCAGTTCACTCCGCGAACTAGTTCTTCTGGAAGAATTTAAGAAATGTCTGCCAGAGCGCATTGTTGTGTACTTAAATGAACAGAAAGTTTCATCTCTCTCTGCAGCCTCTGTACTGGCTGATGAATTTGTGCTAACCCACAAACCTGTGTTTCTGTCTACTTATGAAAAGCCTCGTGCTCCGGCACCACAGAGTGGACAAGCCAGAGTGTTCCACAGAAGAGATGAAAAAAGCTGTAACTATTGTCATAAATCTGGACACCTCATTGCAAACTGTCCCTCCTTAAACAGGAAAAAACAGAATGGCAACGGAGCGCCCCCTAAAGGCGTTGGGCTCATTAAATCTGAGAAACGAAACGTGTAGAATCTAATGCTGTTTCTTCTGTTTGCCCAGATCCATGTTTTGAGCCGTTCATATTCGACGGGTATGTATCTCTGACAGGTAAGACTGCTGATCAGTGCCCAGTACGCATTTTGAGGGACACCGGTGGCTCTCAATCTGTTATACTGGCTAGTGCATTGCCATTTTCTGAAAAGTCTTTTTGTGGTTATACTGTTGCCTTGCAAGGTATTGAGATGGGTTATGTCCCACAGCCGGTGCATACAGTCCACATTAAGTCCCGGTTGATAAGTGGTGTTTTTCCTGTGGCTGTCTGTCCTGCTCTGCCTATAAAAGGAGTAGTTCTCCTCATGTGCAATGACATCGCTGGTGGCCAGGTAACCCCTGCACTAGAGGTGTCTGACTCTCCGCAGAGCATTGATATAGAAAATGAAACAGAAACTGCTCAGAAACTGTTTCCATCTTGTGCCGTAACTCGTGCGCAAGCTCGTAAATTGGATGAATTCTCACTGTCGGATACTGTGCTAATGTCTGCTTTTTCAGATGTGGAAGCGGTGACGGAGAAAGCTCCCACATCTCTGCTGTCAGAAGGTGCTGAGCCCGTGGGTTCTGCGAATCTGAGTTCAGCGCCGTCGGACAGTCCGACGCTGCCGGTGGGCAGTGAACGTCTCGCCGCTGCGCAGAGGGCTGACCCGACTCTGGCACGTTGCTTCAAAAGTGTGGTGAGTGCCGACAAAGCAAGTGGTGAAACAGTATCTTACCTAATGAATAAAGACATCCTGGTGCGTAAATGGACTCCTGCAGTGTCTGATTGCGAAAATAGTGCTTTACAAGTTGTAGTGCCTTTTGTATATCGGCAGCATGTATTGTCAGTTGCCCACGAGAGCAAATGGTCAGGTCATTTGGGGGTGAATAAGACCTACAACCTCATTCTCAAGCATTCTCAAATTCTGTCGCTCTTGTCATGTGTGTCAACTAGCGGGTAAACCAAACCAAACCATCCCACCTGCTCCACTCCATCCTATTCCTACCATAGGTGAGCCCTTTGAGCGTGTAATCTTAGACTGTGTAGGCCCATTGCCCCGCTCTAAAACAGGTAATCAGTACCTACTCACCATTATGTGTGCTGCCACCCGCTATCCGGAAGCCGTCCCGCTGCATAAAATTACGTCCAGCTCTGTTGTCAAAGCCCTGACAAAGTTTTTCTCCACGTTTGGCCTCCCTCGTGTTATCCAGACCGATCAAGGTACATACTTTCAGTCTCGGTTGTTCAAACAAGTCCTTAAAACGCTCAATGTCCAACACTCCGTGTCCAGCGCGTATCATCCTGAATCCCAGGGAGTGTTAGAACGTTGGCATCAGACATTAAAATCCATGCTGCGTAAATACTCCCTAGAGACAGGTAAAAGTTGGGATGAAGGGGTTCCTTTCGTGTTGTTCGCCGCTCGTGACGCTGTCCAGGAATCCTTAGGTTTTAGCCCCGCAGAGCTCGTATTTGGCCACACACTCCGCGGTCTGCTTAAATCTCTGCAAGAAAAATTCCCGTCCTCTGAAGTCTCACGTGAAGAGAACGTACTTGATTTTGTGAGTAAATTCCGCGAGCGTTTACACCGTGCAAACTCGCTCGCTAAAGAGTGTCTTTTGTCCTCCCAGACTGTGATGAAGCGTCGTTATGACCGATCTGCCGTCCCACGCCGATTCGATGTTGGTGACAAAGTGCTGGCCTTGCTGCCGATCCCTGGTTCTTCTCTCTCGGCTAAATTTACCGGTCCCTATGAGGTCAGTGAATGCCTCAGTGACCTCAACTATGTTATTGCTACACCGGAGAGAAGGCGTAGAAGTCGTGTTTGTCACATAAACATGCTCAAACCTTACTTCACGCGTGAACCGAAACCAGCTGTCGCTCCACCAGTGTTTCCCCCAAAAGCTAATACTATCGCTGTCAATGCTCTGATTGTCACTGAGTCTCCTACCATTGCTGATGAGGATGATTTACAGACCCGTACCTCATCGCATCAAACAGCTCGACTGCCGAATTCGGAGTCACTGAAAACATTGTCGTCCCAGCTAAGTCATTTGACCCGCGCGCAACAAAGTGACTTAATTGCTTTGATCGATAATTTTAAGTGTCTTTTCGGCGACGTTCCAACTCGTCTTGCGCACGCGACCCTAACGCTAAACCTTGCCAAGTGTGATTTCGGTAAGGCCACCGTCACCTATTTAGGGCGACAGGTTGGGCAGGGTCAAGTTAAGCCTCTCGACGCCAAGGTAACTGCCATAGCCGAGTTTCCGGTCCCAACCACCCGCAAGGCGCTCCGTCGTTTTCGTTTTTTTTTTGTTCAGCCGTTGACTTCTCTAACTAGTCCCAAAGTCGACTTTGATTGGTCCCCTGCCTGTCAGCATGCGTTTGACAGCGCAAAGTCCCTCCTTAGCCACGCCCCTGTCCTTGCTGCTCCTGACTTCTCCCAGCTGTTCAAACTTGAGGTAGATGCCTCTGCAGTGGGTGTCGGGGCTGTCCTGTTGCAGGAGGATAGTGATGGAGTTGACCACCCAGTAGGATATTTCTCCCGCAAATTTAACAAGCACCAGGTGAACTACTCTATCATAGAAAAAGAAACCCTTGCTTTGTTATGGTCACTTCAACACTTTGAAGTATACGTAGGTTCCAGCCCTCTGCCAGTGGTGGTCTTCACTGACCACAACCCACTCGTCTTTCTGCGTCGTATGTATAACCACAACCAAAGGCTTATGCGGTGGGCACTGGTCATGCAGGATTACAATGTGGAGATCCAGCACAAAAAGGGGTCTGACAATGTTGTAGCAGATGGGTTGTCCAGAATGTAATGTTGACTTTGTTAACCCTTGTGGGTTTTTGTTTATGACAAACCTCCTTAGGAGGGTTTGCCTCTTAAGGGGAGGGGTGTTACGGCCGCCGCCTTAGTGTGGCAAGACTTGGGTCTTCCTCTGTGTGTGTGTGTGTGTGTGTGTGTGTGTGTGTGTGTGTGTGTGTGTGTGCGTGTGTGAGAGTGTGCCTGTGTGTGCATGCTGCCTGCAGCTCACAGGTTGCCGTGGCTGCGGATTAATTAAGTGCCTGATCACCTCCACCTGGAAACTGCAAGGACTGACTGGCTGAGGGCTTCTGCCAATTGAGAGGAGCCACTTGGGGGGAGTGGATAAAACTCCAGCGGACCTGCAGATCGGGGAGCACGCTGTACCCAGTGGAGCTCCCATGCCTCTTCCTCAGACTGATTGTCTTAGTGATTGTGAATTGGGACTTTTTCGTAGCTTGTGAGGCATTTTGGTTTGCACACGCCTACCTGCTTTCTTTTTGTATCCAGCATTAGGGCTGAGTATTGTATTTTAGTTTGTTTCTTGCCAATGTGAGCAGATCTTTTTATTTTACTGGTAACTAACTCTAGGTTAGAGTCTCCTTGTGTTTCTTGGCAACCTGTTAAATTTCCTTTAAGGCCTTTGTTGCCTCTCTTTTTGTTGTTACTGCCAATTTTACTTTTGTTAATAAATAACTTGATTTGATCATTTAACATCTGGTCGGTTTTATGTTGCTTCCCTTCTCCCTTAACGAGCTGGTCGTAACAGAAGTGAATACACAGTGGCTCGAATGCCGCTGGTCCTGGCCGACGACTCCGAGCCGGCGGACGGGCTGCCGCGGACCGGGGTTCCGCAAGCCGGCGACACGGCCGACATATTGATTTCTGTGACACAATAAAAATATTTGTTCATTTCAATTCCTGCTTCTGTGTATCTGTTGCGTTTACATCTCTCTCCACGGTATCATAGGTAATGTAATCCAGTATTTCGAGGTCAGTTATGCACATTACAGTTGTTTATTGCATAAAAAGTTATCGAAAAATGAAGTTAAGGGCGAAGTATAAATCACGTCTAAAAATAGACTGAATCCCGACGTTGAAATGAAGTATAAACTTAGACTAGACGTATAATATACGTCTTTTGCTCAGTGGGATGACAAAGCATGTGGACATTTGTGTGACACGCCACTTACCCTATAATAATAATCACCACTACCCGCTGCTCAAACGGCGTGAGGGTCTCCTCCCCCGGAACCCCACCTGTCTGGCCAGTACTCCTCCGGAGGGCAGCTGTACGCCGCTTGACCTCCACCTCGAGGTCCGACCACTTTTTTTTAATCTCCGCGGGGGTGCGTGTCTCGGAACCCACCGCATTCACCCTCTCGCAAACTTTCTCCCACTCCAAGCGTTTTTGTTTTGCACTGACGCCACTGGACAGGCTGCCAAACAAAACACGCTGTAGCTCCTCCACCTCCGCCATCAGCACCTCCACCTCGCAAGCCGTAAATTTAGTTTTTCTTGTCATTTTGTCTGCGTGCGAGGACAGGGAGACCCTATTTAAATAAATCTGCATATTTATAGGAGGGCGTAACGGGGACGGGCCCAGTCACTCCGACATCTGCGCTCAATTCCACGCTGATTGGGATTTATCAAGGAAACACACGTGGATTTCGGCGCCCGCACACATTGATACATACAGATTTTTTTCAGCGTGACGGACCTTGCGTGCGCTCGTTTCTGGTATGAGTTCCACGCAAGTGTTGATACATGAGGCCCCAGGTCTCTAAAATCAATCTTTAAGAGCTTGGACTGCTTGCGAGCAGTGTCATTGCATCCCACATGGACAACAACTTTGCTGACTGTACCGGGCAGGGAGTGCAAGAGCCCCGGGAGTTCCTTTAAAATGACCGGCACAGTAGCACCTGGGAGGCAGCGAGTGACGGCGTTAAAAAAGCGGACATGCTTAATTGTGGAGTCACCCACAATTAAGGTGATGGGGGAGAAAAAAGGACGTGGAGGCGCTGGTGTTACCTTGATCCCATCGGGCTGGGGCCGGGTTCCCTCCAGATGTTGCTGCTGCTCAAGGGCAGCACGGTGAGAGGATGCCTGAGAGTGCCGGCGCGCCACTTCCCCGATCGGCCTCCGCCGTGCTTCGAGCGGCGCTTCGAGCGGCGCTTCAAGCGGTTGGAGGTTGCTGGTGAGGAGACACCTGGTCGCGCCTTGGTGGATGGAGCACCGCCAGATACCGGTGCGGTGGGAACAGCGGCCCGCTCAGAAACAACCGCCGGCTCTCTGGTCAGCGGGGGGAAATCCTCCAGGCTCAGGACCTCTTAGCGGTTGGACAGCTGGAGCTCACCGGGGAGTTGTGGACTGGTCCCGCCGGCCTTCCTCGCTGGAACGGAGGACCAGGGTGCCTGCTGCGGGGTGGAACTATGCACTCTGTGCCTCGGGTGTGGTGTAATGACCAGAGCAGCAGCAGGCACGCATTTGGGCTTTGCACCCAGCAGTAGCCAGCGGTCATCGGGTTGGAGATGTGGTGGGCCCGAGGCCGCCGGTCCGGTTGAGGCCGGAGTATCCCCGGGGCCAGGGAAGGCTGACAGATGGAGGCGGCCGGCGAGTTAGCATCCCAAACCGGGATGGTGGAGTTTAGCTCGGAATTAACAGGCGGACCGGCGCCCAACGTGATCACTGAGTCCAAGAGCTTTTCTTCATTCCGGATCCAGTGGAGGTCGGAGTTGTGCTATGGATCGGGATTTCTCAAGGCAGCCATCGCACCTGTGTGGAGAGGTGAGAGGAAACGTTGTGGTGGCGGCCATCGGTGTAGCGCTAGCTTCACGGCCCGCTAGCTTCACGGCCCGGTAGCTTCACACCTTCTCCTCACTGTTTCTACCAGATGAAATTAGCACTTTGACTAAAGAGTTAGATTGAGCGTTCACTGTGTGCCTGTTTTTGTTCATGTTTTGGGGATAAACCCCGGCTGCTCTTCAGGGTACAGAGAGTTTGGCAACATTAATCTGGTGACACTTCCAGCTTCGACGGCGACACTTCTGGAAGGCGAAGGCTGCGGTGGCTATCTACAGTCTTCAGAAGTCTAAGTTCGCTACTTCGCTAAGTAGTGTATCAAACACATTACACTTCCGCAAATTAATTACATGCTGAGTGGACATATGTTTCTGCTTATCAGAAGTATTTCCCCCCCTTTGAAGAAATTAAAGCTTTGCAAGTGTTGCAAGTAGCCCCGGTAACATCTTTTCTTGTGAAATACAGCCAAACTCTGGAGTGATTTTGCCTCAAAGCCATGCTGAAAAGTTCTGGACGAAAACACACTTCTCACGAACTATGTCATCCTGCATAGAGGAACCGATACGCAGAAAAGGAGGCAGACAAACAATTCATAGGAATCGAATCACTGGGAACAGGTTCTGAAAAAAGATACCGTTATTGATTCTCACACGTGGGTGGCCTTCACACTCATCTGGGTGAGGACATTAAAAAGATGCAGATGGGGGGGGATAAGATGGTTGCATTAAGAGTGGTTGAATGATCTTAAGCCAGCTCTCAGTCAGCTGACAGCTTAGGTGATCGCCCTCTACACATCCTATTGGCTAATGTCAAAATGGCGCCCCATTTAAATTGCTTTTCCTGCCTACTCAGCCTGCTGCAACCACTCTGCAAGGCTGCATCCACTCTGCAAGCTTTCACTCATGAGAACACTCAGATCTGTGTTTTTGCTTTTCCTACCTTGCCCTTCTCTTAATCTGCGGAGCCAAATCCTCACAGGTAGTGATGTCAATCTTGTAAAAATCTTGCTGTGCTCTGACTACATTGATAGATGCATTGTGGTTTGCAGAGATGTGTCTCTGATGCTTAAAGACAGTGATCCCCGGCTGTTTAAATCTCCAACCTTGGCTGAATTCATGTAGCTTCTGGCATATTTGGAGATGTCATACGTGTTTTTCAGCATGCAGAACTGAATTGGACACATACCTCGCCATCATTTCTGATTAAGCCATGACTTATGGAAGAATATTATTCGAGTAATATCACAAATCATTTTCAGCAAAGCTGCTATGTACATTCAAAGATTCAACTAGAGACTTGATTAGTCTGTAGTCGACCTGGCTCTAATCAGTAGACATTTCACTGGGTATCAAGCTTTTTCCTGCTGAATCTGCGGGTCTTTCTTTCACACCCAGAGGTGAAAGTAAGCCAGTAAGCCGGTATGCAGCAGTACACAGCGTTACTCTGGTAAGGTGGTTAAATGCAGTTGAGCCCCCCCAATAAAATAACAGGGAAAATGTCTTACCTTCACTCTTGTGTCTAAAACAGTCAGCATTATCAGTCATCCAGCTCCAACAGGTAAATAATATACCAATACTATTCCCGTTTACATCCTGTTTGAATCCCGTTTACAACCTCGCAGTTAGCGTCTCATCCATTCACATGAAAAATTAAAGTTTTTAGCGCTGTCTCTGGTCAGCTGGCTTGGTTGTTTATTTCCTGGTCTTCAACCATCGGGACACGGAACCCATTTCTGTTCCGACGCGTTGAGTTAGTCACAGCCTGTCTGGACCTGTGGTCTGGACTCCGTACCAGGTCCAGTGATGCTCCTGCTGTCGGTCTCTATCAAGACACCTGAAGCTAAAGCGAGCTAAACCTTTTTTCACACAATGCAAATGGATGAAATGCGCTGACCACAAGAAACAGGATGTGAATAATATCCGTGAGTTATTAAACTGTTGGAGCTGGATGACTGATAATGCTGACTGTTTTAGACTCCAGAGTGAAGGTAAGAAATACTTCCTGAAGGTTTGATCAGTTGTGTCTCTGCTCGGATGTGTGGTGGACAGAGTTTAGGACATTTTATATTTTTTTAGGTCACGTTTCCTCTGTTATTTTATGTCAGATCTCCGTTAAACTGTGGTGTGGTGTGATGAGCTCCTGTGAAAGGGCTGTAGCTTTGTAAACACAGGTGGGTCTGTGTGGATGAGAGGTGTAACAATTTGAATTCAGAATAAATGTCCAAAATTAATCAAATTAAATTATGACATTTATGGGCACCACCCACCTTTCTGGTGGGAAAAAGACGAAACAAAGTTCAATTGAGTAATCAAACGTTGAATCAGTCTTTACCAGATTTAAATCAATCTCTCATCTGAGGCCGGAATTTTCCATTCAGGGACTTTCTGGAAGGACCACTAAGAGACGACAACTTAAAATTAAATGGACAATTTATTAACAAGCTATATGATAACAAAACGTCAATAAATGATGATCAAATAATGAGAAAATTAAAGAACATCTAATGAATAATGAAGGAATGGTTTGAACTGAACCTAAGACCGGAGGTTAATGATAGTGAGTGAGTAAGAGAAAATTTAACCTACGTTAACGGAGTTACGAGGGTAAATTTTAAAGAGGAATTTTGGAGAACTAAACTATAACTAGGAAAATAAGCTACTGAACGCTTGACGACATCACCCAGTTGATACAGCAGTTTCGAGGAGTTTGCCTACTTTGGATGTTGGTACTCAGCGGCATGGATCAGCTGAACTTCTGTGGCTACTAGACTGGATGCTGAAGGTTCGGCAAGGAGTTCTCCGCCGTGAATTGTCTCAGGCTTCAGGACCGTGTCAGCGCCGTTAGATACTTCAGTTCTCTTGGCCTCTCGGAACCAGGTGGCAAACGCAGCTCGGCAGATGATGCTGGTCGGTCCTCCGGGCATTCAGGACTAGCTTTATTGAAGATTAATTCACGCCAATAACTTAAGAAAATGATTTTGCTGGCCAGCCGATATTATCTTCAGGATTCACTTTAGGGAACAAAAAATAAAATAAAAGGCTTAGACTGAGGTTCTCTATGCGCGCAGCTAATTACTGATGCTTTAAAGAAACCTGGCCATGGTTTCATCCAAGTTTCTGGAAAAGTCTGAGCTTAAGGCAAATAATAAAAACGCGGAGAAAAATTGCAAGACAATGGACGGAGACAAAAGAACAAGACAAGAAAGAACTCAAGAACTAAGAAGAACAAAGAAGCCAAGGGCGGCAAAAGCTCAACTCTTTTAAGCAGTTCACGTGGGGCGTGAACCAAAAGAGGGGGGGAACACTTATGCAATCGTTGTTCCCCATGCAGCCCGTAAACTGGCAGCGAATTAAACGTAACTTGATATTAAAAGCGAGCTAGATCTAATTTACTCCCTCACTATGATTAAAGCCATTTATAAAATCACATACGATCACATTTCACTTCATTGTTTCTTATGAGCAGATGCATTAAAACATAACATTTAACGAAAAGTCAACTTTGATCAGCTGTTTTCTCGATAATCTATAACAGAGGATTAACGCCTTGAAAGTTAGAGAGGGACAGAAAACCAAATTATCTATTGGAACAGAAACACTGTCCAGCATAAGAAACACATACGTGATGATACTTGATAACAATATAACCTTGTCAATCGATACTTCATAAATGATTAACATATATATTCAGGTAAGGTAGATAAAAACATAGTATTTATACATTCAAAAACTCTTAACTTGAGTATAAAAGAGTTTGGTCCATATTGACATGATGGCATCACACAGTTGCCGCAGATTTGTCGGCTGCACATCCATGATGCGAATCTCCCGTTCCACCACATCCCAAAGATGCTCTATTGGATTGAGATCTGGTGACTGTGGAGGCCATTTGAGTACAGTGAACTCATTGTCATGTTCAAGACACCAGTCTGAGATGATTCCAGCTTTATGACATGGCGCATTATCCTGCTGAAAGTAGCCATCAGAAGTTGGGTACATTGTGGTCATAAAGGGATGGACATGGTCAGCAACAATACTCAGGTAGGCTGTGGCGTTGCAACGATGCTCAATTGGTACCAAGGGGCCCAAAGAGTGCCAAGAAAATATTCCCCACACCATGACACCACCACCACCAGCCTGAACCGTTGATACGAGGCAGGATGGATCCATGCTTTCATGTTGTTGACGCCAAATTCTGACCCTACCATCCGAATGTTGCAGCAGAAATCGAGACTCATCAGACCAGGCTATATGTGGGGTTTTTTGAACAGAAGTTTGTTTTTAACCCAGATTTAAACCCTTTCAGTCAAAAAATCCTTAAATGGTATTGTTACCTAGATGATGTTTTCTGTTTATTTCAAGGAACAAGTGAAGAACTGTCTGCGTTTGGTACATATCTGAATAGCTGTAATCCTGATTTAAAATTTACTCTAGAATATAACCAATCATGTGTATCTTTCCTAGATATATGGATTTAGGTAATGGGAGTCTGACTACCACCTTATACAAGAAAGAAACTGACCGTAATACTTTTCTTTTAGCCACCAGCGCCCACCCTAGAGCTTTAAAGAATGGCCTGCCTAAATGCCAATTCTATAGGCTAAGAAGACTCTGCCACTCTGACAACGACTTCATTGAGAAGGCAGTAGAACTGAGACAGCAGTTTCTAGAACAGGGCTATACTGCTCAGTGTGTGGATGAAGCATATCATAATGCTTTTTCTAAGTCCAGAGTTGACCTCTTGAAAAAAAGTGTAAAAAAAGAAAACGTTTTTTCAGTCTCTTGTATTACCACCTACACTCCTCAGGCCCACATCATCAAAAAAAACATTAAGAAACATTGGCATATTCTAACCACAGATCCAGCCCTGTCTGAACTTTTTCAGGACCCTCCTCTTTGTTCACAAAAGAGGACCAAACCTCCGTAACAAATTGGTCAGAGCCAACATCTTACCCCCTCCAAAACAAACTCTATTATCTCCTATCAAAGACGGGAATTATCCCTGTGGAAATTGTGCTCATTGCCACAATTCAGTGAAAACAAATACCTTTAAGCACCCTAGAACTGGTAAAAGCTTTGGAATCAGGGGAATAATCACATGCAATACAAAAAATGTTATGTATATGTTGACCTGTCCGTGTGACAAAATTTACATTAGTAAAACCAATGTAAAACTGGAAAACTTAACCATTTAATTCTGAACTTTTTGTGCTTTGTTTTATGATGGCTAAAGCCTGATGTGTACACAGCATGAACTAGTTCTTTTTTTTCCCTCTCTGTTTGTTTTATGTCTTTGCTGACTGCATTTCCCATGATGCTCTACTGACCCAGAATGCTTCACCACTGACAGGTGCTGCTAATCAAGCATATTAACCCCTAGCACTGTTTGTAACCTGCACTCTGCCTTGATGAAGGTCTACCTGACCGAAAGCTTGCTTAAATAAAGCCCTTCTTTTTTGCTACAGACCAGAAGTGTGCGGATTGTTTCTCTTTTTTGACTTTAAAGTTTTTGCAAATCCTGCACCTTCTCTCCAGATTGAGCGGTGACCCTTCACTATTTTACTAATTCAGTTTTTATAAATACGATGAATTCTATATCATTGAGGAGCAATGCATTTAATCATTTAATCGCCACTTTTTAGCTGATGGCCTGTTACCAATGTTCCATGACAGTACGAGAGGTGCATGATCGGATAATGTAATTGGGAGGATCTTTATGTCAACTACTCTATAAGATTCTGCCTTGGGAGTAAAAAAAAAAGGTCTATTCTGGAGAATGAAGAATGCCTATGCGAGAAAAAGGTAAAGTTTTTGCCTTTAGGGTGTTTGTTTCTCCAAATGTCCACCAAACCAGATTCTGTCGATAAGTACTTAAGCGTATTGCTCATTCTAGAAGTGTAGCTGCTAGACACAGGTTGTCTATCCAAATGTGGGGACGTGACGCAATTAAAATCTCCTCCCAACAGTAAAATGCCAGAACTATGCTGTAATAGTATGGAAAAGATTGTGCGGATGAAGCTCGGCTCATCCTCATTTGGAGCATATATTGTGGTGAGACGCCTCCTCCTCTTGTTTTATTATTGGCTGGACTTCCTGTGTTTCTTTGTTTGCCTGGTTTGACTTGACTCTTTTCCAGAGCTCCCGCCCCTCCCCCGGTCGCTGAGGCTGAGTGAGACTACACACCTGCTCTACATCTACAATCAAGGCACTTTAAGAAGCCAGCAGCCCTCAGTCTCAGCGCCTGAGTATTTTCTTCACTCCCAAGTGGTACAGACGTGTCTCCTGGCCTTCCTCAGATAATTACTTGCGACTTTTTACCCCCGTGAGCCCTTGTATGTCTTCTCATCTCCTTCTACTCTGTTTTCTCTGCAGTGTCTCCAGCCCACACAACAGCCAGCCAGCAAACCAGACTTTTTCCTTGTGCTTTGTTTCCCTGAGTTGGACATTAAACACCTTTAATTTGCTATCTGCCTTTGTGTCTGCTTCTGGGTCCACAAAATACACCGCACACCACAATATATGTTCATAAGACTGACCTCCACTCCATCAATCAGTCCATTCACCATTATAAATCTTTTTGCATTTTGGTTAATGTAAAATTGACCTGTCTGTGTATCAAAATAGGTGCACCTCTTTTTCGACCAGATGAATGTGATGAAAAAAATCCCGTATCTGCCCATTTATTGTTATTCTCCTATTTCTTTATTATTAAGTGGAAATGCTGACACAGCATTTCCACTTATTGTTATTCTCCCATTTCTTTATTATTATTTATTATTATTCCGTACCTTTTGGCCCTTTTCAACTTCTTCCCACTTTGTGCTATTTTAACCATTCAAACTTCATACTAATGCACTCCCTCAGGACATTATTGCTATTACTTTTCACCTTTCTACCATTTATACTTTTTGCAATATTTCACTTTTTCTGCAAAATTTGTACCATTAGAAATGAATGGAGAAATCTCTCCATTCTGCCTACAGCTATAATGCCTTCTCACCCCTATAACTTCTGCATACTTTCACCTACTATCTCCTACCGTTTTTGCACAATTTAGCTTGAAGCAACATGAGGTTTTCTGCCCTGTTCAGCCTTTCCAATGAGTGTGTACTGGAAATACTAGAGCGGGTGACGTCATCACTAGAGCAGGGAGAGTATTTTGGATTCACTAAACCAAGCGTGATTATTTTGCTCCCACGGCCGCAATGTTCACTCCACAGTCACAAAAAATACATCAAAATGGAGGTACACTCGTCCTGCTTCTCACAAAGTAGGTCTAAAGTCATCAAATTGTACTGCTTGCCCAGGAGGTGAGTACAATCCTTAGGAGCCAGAGATTCTGCCCATTAACTCCCATGTTAAATTTTGGCCAAGAAACCCTGACAATCACTACAGCAAAGCCGTTTTTAAATCGCTGTTGTGGCCACATTTTTTACACTATGGACACAAAAAATACATCATTGTGTTTATGAGAGTGTCAGGCCTCCTAAGATTGTCTTATTTTTGAGATACGACTTACGAAAATTGCACTGTGCGACGGTTTCTCACTGCTTTCGCGATATCAGACACACACACATACACACACACACACACACACACACACAAACACACACACGTACAGGCTCGGCCGCGCATGCGCACACACTATTTCCATGTGTCTGCATTACTGTCTTTCTGTCAGTAGAAAATATACCCCCAATATTTACTTTGTCGTTTACTTCTTGTCTTTAACTCTTTTAACATACTAACTACTTCTTCTTCTTCTACTTTGGCTGTTCTTTACTTTCTACATTTATACAATTACTTTAACTTCAGCTGTTTCATACTTTCTACATTCGTATGTAGGGCAGTAACTGAAGCACGGCAATAGATGGCGTTGTTCTGAATTCTTGAGTTACTATGGTTGGATGCTGCAGACTGCAGAAATCTGTTTTACTATTTGTACATTTAATGGGAACATTATTACACATTTTAAGGCATTTGTTTTTCAAATTCAATTATCCTTATCAGTTTTTTTTTAACAGTTTTTCCATTCATACCTTGCTGCAGTTTTTTATTGGTAGTTTAGCATTGCTTTTTCGGCTTTCAGCACTCAGCATTTCCACGCATTTTCTGCAAGGAAATGCAATTTTTCTAGTTTCTCATGTTCTTTATCTGAAAGGTGAGTTTCTTGCAGGAATGCAATCTGGCAGCTATTTCTCTTCATCTGATTAATAATTTTCTTTCTTTTGATTGGGCTGTGGAGGCCTTTGACATTGTAGCTTATTACCTTGAGAGATACCATAAGTCAAATGCAGGGTCAAATATAATGGAAAGAAAGAGAGTAAAATAATATAAATTGTGCAAATAAAGATGTTGTGAGAAATAAAATCAAACAAATAGTAAAGTGGGTGTATAGAGACTGGAAGCTTCGTGAAAAATACCTGAGAGTTACCAAGTTCACAGCAGCATATGTTTTGTTGCATTTCAACTTTAGCAAATGATTCTTATCCTGAAAGAATATATGGATTGGAAAGTTCTCTGTTGCTCTTCTTAGATCCCTGGGGAACAAGGGAATTGTCACTAACAGAGCTGAACATAGAACAACAATAGCCAAGAACACGGCTGACATAGGTATCCGGTTGGTCCTGTGGGGCACAGTTTCAGGCTGCATCTCGAAAATACAGCTTTGTGAACAGTCCGTAGAGAACAGAGTTCGCTTTGGTTTGGACAGATGCCAAACTATTTTCAGTCAGGAAATATGCACATCGAGCTGCCTCAGAACCTCATATAAAATAAAGACATCTTAAACTCATTGTGTTTCAAATGTAACTGTATGTTATAGTAAATTACTTTGGCCAGAACGGCAAGTGATCATGTATTTTTAAGTAAACTGTAGGTAAAGGATACTGTCGCTTAGCACTCTGGTCCTTGCGCTGTAAGGATGTGTTTCTTTATATAGTCCATTGCCTTAGTAGCATCCACAAACTCCTGCTTGTCGCTGTTGTTGTATTTGCGGAGCCTGGCCAGGTACAGCAGACCATAATGGACTCCTGAGGCATCTTTCTGGCGGGCGTAAACGCCGCTCTGGCGACATACGCGGTGTAGTCTGGAAATATGGCGATCGCGTTTCCCTTGTAATTGAGTTGACCGCCCCATTCTCTGGCTTTCCTCAGAATGTCCAAGGCATCTCCCTCGCTGTGTAGTTTTGTGATGATTACGTGGGGCTTGTCTCCGGTCTCCTCTGTGTCAGGCTGCGGTGTGAGTGTTGGATTAGTACCTCTCTTTTCAGGTGTAGCTTTTTGTTTTTGGAGACCGCGGTGGGAGAGCTTGATTCCAGCCCCTCTGCCACCCCCGTGATCCGAATGTTTCCCCTCCTCACCCTGTCCTCCATGTCCTCACACTTTTCTTTTAAATCTTCGACTTGCTTCTTAAGGTCAGTTACCGTAGTTTGCATCGATGCAACTTTATCCGACCATACTGACAATCCATCCTCAACGGCTTTCACATTGGCTTGCACTTGCTCGACCTTTGTACGGATTGCTGCTTTGTTGTTAGCTATCTCAGTTTTCACGGCAATAATTTCTTCCTTGAGCTATTCAAAATCCTTCTCCAGCACGTTCTTAAATTCTTCCCTAATAACTAACGCTATCTCATTTCTCAATGAGGAGAGGATGTCAGCTTTGATTGTTGCAGTGTTCATGCTTGTATTTACTCCAGGTTCAGGTGGGGTCGTGTCAGATTCATCTGGACTTTTAGCTGAAAAGGTTTGGGGCCTTGTGTTAGGCCAAGCTTCGTATTTGTATTTTCTGAGATTTGCTGCCATCCGCTTCGTTTCTTCTTCACTAACCTTTCTAGGTAGTGTTAATTATACAGTTACTGCATTTAGTTGATATTTTCAGGCGTAGATGTTGTTTAATATACGTTTGTAGTTGAAGTTCTTCAGGAGCTTGTAAAAGTGCGTCTTACTCCATTGCCAAACTTATTATGTTGAGTTGTATTAACAGAGAACCTTAAGTTTAGTGTTTATATTTGTAGAATGTACTCAAAATTATTAAATATAACTGGCTATTATTGTTATTGCTACTCATTATTTACTACAGTTACTGTATTTTCTTCTAATTAAACAACATATATATATATATATATATATATATATATATATATATATATACTACAGGTCAAAGGTTTGGAAGCAAGATCAGATTTGTACAAAAAAGATCATAGCTTCATAGCTAGTGCATATGTGAGTCCAAACAGAATGCACATTGCTTTTGGCAGATCTTGAATTTTTCCCATCACCACTTTTCCCTCATTGATGATTTTCAACGAGGCTGCACTGAGGTGCTGGAAAGATGTGAGCACAGCACCTTCACGCTCAGTGAGAAGTATCCCAATGTCAAAGTCACAGAAAGAATCATCATCAGATTCCTTGGTAAAGAATAACAGAAGAGCACAATCATTACTTTAGACTTCTTTTTTGAAGAAAAAAAGAAAAAGAAAAAAAGTACTGTAATTCAAATCAAATTACATTCATATAGCGCCAAATCAAAACAGTCATTGTCCCAAGAAGTTTTCCAAAAAAAGAGCAGGTCTCGACCACGCTCACTTTTTGATGTAAGAGTGTCATGGTAAAAATTAAAAGAAAGCAAGAGCTTACTTACAAAGCCTGCTTTGAAGAAGTTTGCGGGGTTGGCCCCCAGGATGATTGGAAGTCCTCTGAGCACCTGTGTCCAGATTGCAGTTGGCTCTGTAGTCTTTTGGGAATTAAACAGAATAACAAGTTAGATAGCTAACAAACAATGATCTATAAGAAACTTGATGACACAACTAATAGAGTGGCACTATGTTTTTACAAAACCTGTAAAGAATAATGCCAAGCACATAATGTGTATGGACCTACGTTGGTCTGTTGTGAAAACTGTCCAACATTCCCTCTATTGGAACAAAATTCACTGCAAAGACTCCTGATCTAGCCAAGACTTAGAATCTTATATCTATCCTAAGTCTTATTGATCTTGTTTTGAGAATAATATACTATTTAAGACCACATTTTGTAAGATTAATAAGATTGTTTTCAGAATATGTACACTCTTTTTTCTTACTTAGTTGATCTTAAAGTTAGTAACTTTACATGTACATCAACCAAATTATTTTCAGAAACATTTTTTAGGCCAACCTGTGTTTTTTCACTATTTTTAACTTGTTTCAAGACTTAACAGTAATAAATGCTTAATCACATTTGTTGAGTCAAATAATTTCATTTATCCCAAGTAATGATGTGCTGTCAACATCAACACATTTACTTGCAATTTTTTACAAGTAGTAACACCGCATACAACACAACCTTATCAACACTTTCAAATCACCATACCCACCTTCCAAATCTTATCCAATGGTTATTATTTTCCAGTTTTAAGTGCAATGACATCATCAAGGTCATATTTTGTCACAACATACACACTATTTTTGAAACTGACTGGATAATATGATGTATGATCAACTAGCTTTTCAGCATCTATCAACTCTGCTGCCTGGGCAAAATTAGATACAGCAACTTCATATACTAAAAGATCTCTATTCAAACCCAGAGTTTCATGAAGCTGATATTCAAAACAATACACAAACTGTCTATGACATAAATGTTTTTTATAAGTCCAAAGACAGGTACTGTCTCATTTGCATTGGTGATTATCAGAGACTTTTCACAGATGTACTTTTTGCCATTGAGAATAAGCCATTTTACTGTGACTGCATGCCATCAACCCCCAAAAAGTCTCTAATCTTTGCTGTGATATATAGGCCTTGAGCTAGGACTCCAAATATGGGGTCATCGGTATCAACTGGGGGGAATAATTCTCAAAGTGATTTTTAGGTAGGTATACACCTCTAGTACTAGAAAAAATGTGATAGCATTGCATCTGTGGTAGCTTTCTGTGTGTTATCACTCAATTTGTGACCACATGCCAAAACAGAGTTTTCAAAATCCGAATTAATCATTCTACTTCAAACTGATGGTTCTCTCTTATTAATTGACCCTATCTCTGTGAAGAAATGTCAGAATAAAGCCCAGGCTACATATTGTTCAGTAGAGTTGTTGGAATCAGCATCTCTAGATGTTTTTTCTCTTATAAGCAGTGACCACATAGTGACAATATATGTCTTCCATTTGTAACACAAAGGTTTAATTTGTACACAACCTAAACATGTAAACACATAAAACATGGTAAGTAATGCATAGGCTAGATATTTCTACTTTATTCTTGCTGTGATTTAAGTTGTCACACTCACACCTGGCCTGAGTCAGTCTAAATGGATGGAGCTGGGTGTGCACAACACAGACATGCTGTGCATTGAGTTAATTGAGGCACACAGTACAAATAGGCCAGTCAGTGGTGGTGGAGTAGTCCTGTACAACACAATTCAAGAAATTTGCTACATTTCATAATCTGAATTCACTTATGCGTATACTAAGGCACCAATAACTGTTTCAGGTGTTAGGTAGATGTATTTATGACATTTGAGAAAGATTTTGTCTTGCCAGAATCAACATAGCTGTTTCTACAAGCAAAAACAGCAGCACCATATAATTGTTTTTTGGGTTACTCACATGTATGTACATTTCTGGCTGGTGACAAAAGTCGGACAGATAGTCTGAGTAGATATTTTAACCCAAAGTCCAATTGTCTATACAAAAATGCATTGAACAAGTAGCACCAGCGTAGTTAAACGAAATTCACCTCCTAGGCACTTTTTCCTTTGTCCCAATACAGCCTATGACCTCAAGCGAAGTTTCTTTCACAGAGTTTCAGATGCTGTGGACGTGGATGCATCGGCGATGCTGCCTTAAGAGTTTGACTGACCCGTGGCTGCATCACGTTCTTGTTTCTCAAACGCCTTTTGCAAATAAATCGCTGGTAGCATGTCATGTGAAACCCAGCGTCATCAGGAACATTGTCAAAGTTGATATCAACGCAATGTTTATAAGTTTCTGCGAGGTTCTGTGTCTCACCCTGTAGAGAAAACCACTTTCTAATACTAGTTCTGTAAGTTTCCCAACGTGTCCGTGTAAAGTCGTGAATGTCTTCACTCTGGACAGATGATAGATTCATATAGCATTGTTTCGTTCCTTTTTTATGCACTTTTGAAGGCTGATTTCTTTTTTTCCTTTTCTTTTCTTCCTCTTCGCTTGTCTCGCTGCTAGATGTGCTCATCGCCATGTTTGTGTATTTCTGATACTATGGCAACAAGACTCGGCTCCTATTGGTCCACGTGACAAAAATCGCTTCACCCCTCTGCATATTCGATTGCGCATGTGCAAGTATCACTACGCCGCAGAAAGGAAATAGTTTGACACCGAAACACTGATTACTAAAAATCGACAGGATGGCATGAGTAGATTATTTTTTTTCAGTACTTACTATCAATAGAGCTATTTTATGAATCACAGTTTATGTTGCCACACTGAAGTGGAACAAACCAACACGATCTCGCTCAGCCAATACAGCCTATTTCAGGTTAGAGGCCAGTCCAAAAGCAGCATTGCCATCATGGTGAAAAGGAGTATTTTGGGCAAATTTTAATGAGTTTTTAGCTCATTTGCGTATTGTTGTCTGGCGAAATTAACATACTTTTCCAACTAGGATTTCATAGGACTTATATTATGTTAGTCTAGACACCTTATAGAAATGATTTATGGTGAAAAGAAACCCTTTCTATAGGTTTTTTGGGGGGTTAAGTTGTATGTTTTCATATATTGACCCATGTAATTTTTGCCTAGTTTTATAAAATAAAATGCATGATGGCACTCATTTAGCTACCACTGCTGCAATGCTATCACATATTTTCTAACTCTATACATGTATACAATGTCAAAAATCACTATGGGCATTATTCCCCTCAGTTGATACCGACCAACCCCCCTGGCTCATGGCCTAATACTCCATATTTGTCACTTCTGAAACAGGGCCCAATTCCTTCTCATGTGCCAAAAATTGGATGTTCAGTGCCCATTTCATTCTGACAGCATTCAGAGAGCTGATTATGGTTCACCAGTGACTTACATACATTTTTGAAGTTCAACTGAGATGACCACTGTTTGAAAAAACAGTGCTTTGACTCGAATGCCATGCACATGTGTCTTATCAAAGGGCCCAGAGAAAGAATTTGAGCAGGGAGATGGAGCATGTAATGTTGCTTAGGAATTACGTTATTCTCAGGAAACAGTTTCTTAAACTGTCTGAGATGCTGTTCAGTCATTTTTCTCAGTCTCAACACACTTTCCACAGATATAACGGGGGCAAAAAGTAGCTTAACAATTTCAATCAAGTCTAAAACAAACTGAACATATTCATTTTTCTCTATATTGTTCAACAGAAAAGGTATGATCTTCAACAATATCAGCATTTGACCAGAGGACTGTTTAAGCTTGTTATCATTAGATGCCAAGGTACTGACACTGATAGGACAGGGTTTGTCACGCACATCTATTGATGAAAAAGGAAAACTCTGCATGGCTGAATTGAACATTTCTAGAGAGAACAAGGTATTTTAACACACACTTAATTTCCATTGGTGCAACACCCTCAAGAATGATGTGGCGTTTGCTGAATGAGGTCAAAGGCAGGAAAATCAACCACCTTGCTTCTTCTATTTATCCCAGAGATGGTTTTGAGGGCTGATATCGCCCTTTCGATTTCAATGCACTGTCTAATGTGTTTTTCCACTGTCCTTTTAGTAAAACTCTGTTAGTCAAAATTCCTTTGCATTTCCTCAAAGCTACACTCGCGATGCCTACATTTACTGTAAGCAACACCCACTCCTTCCTTAAAACCAGCAAGGTTATGTTGTGCAAGTGTGTCACCACATACTGAAATGACAGCTCCAAATAAATCCATTTCACCATTCGGATTTTGACACCATTATACAGCAACTGTAATTCTTCATCAATTTTTTGTAATAAACCATCAACACCACACTCATCAATATAATTAGCTTTTGCTATAGCAAGTAGTCTGATTGCAGAAAGTTTTGACCTAAACTTGGGGTCTATGTTTCCTAAAGTATAATATACCATTAGTAACTTATTGACAGAAGCATGTGACCCCAGGGGATTGCATATCTCTGTTTCATCAGTATACTAAATTACCTGCAAAGCTGAAGGTTGTATTGAAAACAGTGGGTGGGATTTGAAAAGACTCCCTTCAATAATGTCATACAAAAACCCTTCTTTGGGGCAACTCTGTGGTGCAGTGTTGATCATATCCAAAATTCTGGAGTTGGACAAGAATTGTTCAAGACTCTTAATCAGGGGTTTATAATAAAAACTTTAGTTTTTGATTGCAAGAACCCTTGTTTGTCCTTTCTTAACTCTGCAAACTCTGAGAAATCACAATCTCCTCTGGTTTAACTGGGTTGAAAAGCTTCTGAATGGTTCTGTCCTGCATGTATATAGTGGCCATTATGGAGAAAGGATGCTGAAAATTGTCCAGTGTTGCCAGCGCCTCCTCTTGGAGCTGTTCCATACCACTTGAGTGTCTTTCGAAGACCCTCCTCATGGTGTCCCTCAAGGTATTCAGAAGAGCAGCTTGATATTGCTGGACTTCAGAGACAATAGTGTTGACACTCCTCTGAAACATTAAAAAAAGCACACACACAAAAAAAGTATAAGACACATCCTTGTTGTTCAATAACCTAAAACTAATGTGTCTCATCAAGTGTCCACAAAAAAACATTTTTAGACCAAAAAGGTCATTGTCTTATCACAGGAAGTTTATTGAGTTTGTGCATTTTCAGGATAACACTGCAGTGCTTTGTCACGGACCCTTTCTGTCCACTGACATGACCCTGGATTACTAAAAGAAATAGAAGGTAAGGAATCTTCCTTTTTTGTATGTATTCTTGTCACAAACTATGGGGCTGTTGTTGTTTACAATGGGTTTGATTAAAAAATGATCCATAAATATAAATGTCAGTGTTCACACTTAACAAATGGTGCATTGCGTGAGCAGAATTATTTGTTGTATAACTTTACTACAGTATTGATTTTGATTGATTCATCTGGTGTATTGGAAGTGGTATTAACATACTATTTATAATATTAAAAATAATGGCAGTGAATATTGGTAGCACAATACGTGGAAAAGGTGGCATTGTTCCCGAACGTTGATGGCAAAGGCAGCTGCATGTCTGGTAAGATTGTCACTTAATGTACCAGCTCCTTCCTGTAGACATGATATATACAATAAGTTATGCTTTGTTTGACGCAAGTGTTATATTTCCTACTATATCAGCATTTCTTGTTAGTTTGAAATAAACACTTATGGCTCTATTTTTGTAACCACCAGTGGTGCAGCGACCTTGCAAAACCTGCGCAGTGGTAGGTCCCATTTTGACACCCCGCTCAATAAGCGGAGCACACATTCACACACCTCAGGGGATATGAGGCAGCAGGTTTTGAAAATAGAGCCCAAAGTGTTGTACTAACAGCATAATGTCAAAATAAAAACTGAACAAGTCAAACAGAAGGAGGTCAGAAAACAAGGAGGCTTTGTACTAAAATATGAACAATATATAAACAGGAAGTTGTCTAATGTCGTCAAGGAAGCCAACATTACATTACCTGATAATCCATATGTTGACTCAGAAAATCCTCAGGCTCCTGCTGCAACATTTCATTTGGGGTGACGGTTGTGATGTCACTGCTGGTCCTTATCCCTCTTGTTTGAGTGGCACAGTCGGTAAAAATTGGTATACCAAAATTTTCACCCCCAACTCGAGATGGCTCAGATGTCGCTGTCGTCATCCATCCTGTTGGCGGGTGCCCAGTTGTAGAAGGAGTTGAAGACTGTATTCTTCGGTACAACCATCAATTCCATATATAACACAGAAATCTGGATTGCGACTGTGAGCTGTGTTAATCTGGCTCAAAAGAGACTTCAGTGTTAAGGTGACTAAAAAACTAAGCAAATCACACACCTCCAACAGGCCATGTTGTTCCATGCAAAAAAAAAAAAAAAAGGAAAAAGAAAAATGAGCAAGCAGATATTTTAATCCAATCAAAATCTCCTCTGGCAAAATTGAAAACTTGCTAGTACAGCGTGACAAAAAAGTTACTTAGTAACTACATGTCACAGAAAGAAAAAATTCCAAATTTGATTTACGGGTCTGCAGGCAGCAAACGGCAAGATGGCACGGACAGATTTTCTCACTTCTTGGCGGGCACAGGCGGGCGGGGTTATTAATCAGGTCTATACCAAGTCAGGAAGGGGGAACTGTTTAATACTCAATGTAACCTAAATGTAACACTGTAATTCAAGTATGACAAAAATTGACTTAACAGTGAACATATAAATTACAATATCCACCCATGATTTGTTTTATTAGGGCCCGAGCGTAGTTGCTAAGCAGCTGCGAGAGCCCTGTTGTTCCTGATAGATTCTTCTTTCTTCTTCTTCTTCTTCTTTAGGGCCCGAGAGCCCTCTTGTTAGGGCCCGAGCCAGCTGCAGAGCAGCCGGGCGTAGAGCCCTATTATTCCTGATGAGTTTTTCTTTGTTTCTTTAGGGCCCGAGCGTAGCTGCTAAGCAGCTGCGAGAGCCCTCTTGTTCCTGATGGATTCTTCTTTTGTTATTAGGGCCCGAGCCAGCTGCAGAGCAGCCGGGCGTAGAGCCCTATTATTCCTGTATAGGTTTTTCTTTCTTTAGGGCCCGAGTGTAGCTGCTAAGCAGCTGCGAGAGCCCTATTGTTCCTGATGGATTCTTCTTTCTTCTTCTTCTTCTTTAGGGCCCGAGCCAGCTGCAGAGCAGCCGGGCGTAGGCCCTGTTATTCCTGTAGTGGTTTTTTAGGGCCCGAGCGTAGCTGCTAAGCAGCTGCGAGAGCCCTCTTGTTCCTGCATGTTTCCTTCTTTCGTTATTATTTTTCCTCCGCTTTAAACTGGAAAATGGCCCACTTCCCACTGGCGAAAACTCAGGAAATTTGGCAGGACGACCGGGCCTGGTGAAAAATTCGATATTCTGAAGTCGCCCAAACAATAAAATGCAAAATGGCTCCATAGCGCCCCCTAAGGTGAAAATTCACATGACGGCTGTACGCTTTGTCATATTGACACAAAAATTGACACACACATGTATCTCAACAAGATCTACAAAAAAGTCAGTGCGGGCGTATCTGTCAAATGTACGGTTAATGGGTTATTTTGCATTTTTTGCAGATCTGCACACATTGGAATTTCGCTAACTCCTCCGAAGGCTTTCGTTCGACCGGCACCACATTTGCTCAGGCCAATCTACCCCCCATGGCCATTAAAAGTTGTACAAATCATGACGCTGCACCCCACGGTTTACGTTCTAGGGGGCGCCAAAGATAACCCAAAATCCACATTCTTAAAAGTCTTATAACTTTTTATTTTTGTCCTCACTGCCCTCCAAGTTTTCTAGGATGATGCAATGTCCAGCCATCAACACATTTGTGAAGGAATTTTTACTCCCCAAAAGAGCGCCACCCAATGGCAGGAAAAAAAAGTCCATTTTTTCTTGTCCCCTAAGGTGAAAATACACATTGTTGAGTGTCACGCCTATACGCTTTGTCATATTGACATAAAATTTGACACACACGTGTATCTCAATAAGATCTACAAAAAAGTCAAAAAGCGCGTATCTGTATAATGTACGGTTAAAGGGCTATTTCGCATTTTTTGCCGATTCGCACACATTGGAATGTGGCTATCTCCTCCTAAGGCTTTCGTCCCACCGATACCAAATTTGCTCAGGGCAATCTACACCCCATGCCCATTCAAAGTTGTAAAAATCATGACGCTGCACCCCACGGTTTACGTTCTAGGGGGCGCCAAAGATAACCCAAAAATCCACATTCTTAAAAGTCTAATAACTTTTTATTTTTGCCCTCACTGGCCTCCAAGTTTTCTAGGATGATGCAATGACCAGCCATCAACACATTTGTGAAGGAATTTTTACTCCCCAAAAGAGCGCCCCCCCATGGCAGGAGAAAAAAGTCCATTTTTTCTTGTCCCCTAAGGTGAAAATACATATTGTTGAGTGTCACGCCTATACGCTTTGTCATATTGACATAAAATTTGACACACACGTGTATCTCAATAAGATCTACGAAAAAGTCTATGCGCACGTATCTGTCAAATGTACGGTTAAAGGGCTATTTTGCATTTTTTGCGGAACCGCACACATTGGAATTTCGCTAACTCCTCCGAAGGCTTTCGTTCCACCGGCACCAAATTTGCTCAGGCCAATCTACACCCCATGGCCATTAAAAGTTGTACAAATCATGACGCTGCACCCCACGGTTTACGTTCTAGGGGGCGCCAAAAATAACCCAAAAATCCACAGTCTTAAAAGTCTTATAACTTTTTATTTTTGTCCTCACTGGCCTCCAAGTTTTCTAGGATGATGCAATGTCCAGCCATCAACACATTTGTGAAGGAATTTTTACTCCCCAAAAGAGCGCCCCCCCATGGCAGGAGAAAAAAGTCCATTTTTTCTTGTCCCATAAGGTGAAAATACACATTGTTGAGTGTCACGCCTGTACGCTTTGTCATATTGAAACAAAATTTGACAATCACGTGTATCTCAATAAGATCTACGAAAAAGTCAATGCGCACGTATCTGTAAAATGTACGGTTAAAGGGCTATTACGCTTTTTTGATCGATTCGCACACATTGGAATGTGGCTAACTCCTCCTAAAGCTTTCGTTCCACCGGCACCAAATTTGCTCAGGCCAATCTACACCCCATGTCCATTAAAAGTTGTACAAATCATGACGCTGCACCCCACGGTTTACGTTCTAGGGGGCGCCAAAGATAACCCAAAATCCACATTCTTAAAAGTCTAATAACTTTTTATTTTTGCCCTCACTGGCCTCCAAGTTTTCTAGGATGATGCAATGACCAGCCATCAACACATTTGTGAAGGAATTTTTACTCCCCAAAAGAGCGCCCCCCCATGGCAGGAGAAAAAAGTCCATTTTTTCTTGTCCCCTAAGGTGAAAATACATATTGTTGAGTGTCACGCCTATACGCTTTGTCATATTGACATAAAATTTGACACACACGTGTATCTCAATAAGATCTACGAAAAAGTCTATGCGCACGTATCTGTCAAATGTACGGTTAAAGGGCTATTTTGCATTTTTTGCGGAACCGCACACATTGGAATTTCGCTAACTCCTCCGAAGGCTTTCGTTCCACCGGCACCAAATTTGCTCAGGCCAATCTACACCCCATGGCCATTAAAAGTTGTACAAATCATGACGCTGCACCCCACGGTTTACGTTCTAGGGGGCGCCAAAAATAACCCAAAAATCCACAGTCTTAAAAGTCTTATAACTTTTTATTTTTGTCCTCACTGGCCTCCAAGTTTTCTAGGATAATGCAATGTCCAGCCATCAACACATTTGTGAAGGAATTTTTACTCCCCAAAAGAGCGCCCCCCCATGGCAGGAGAAAAAAGTCCATTTTTTCTTGTCCCATAAGGTGAAAATACACATTGTTGAGTGTCACGCCTGTACGCTTTGTCATATTGAAACAAAATTTGACAATCACGTGTATCTCAATAAGATCTACGAAAAAGTCAATGCGCACGTATCTGTAAAATGTACGGTTAAAGGGCTATTACGCATTTTTGATCGATTCGCACACATTGGAATGTGGCTAACTCCTCCTAAAGCTTTCGTTCCACCGGCACCACATTTGCTCAGGCCAATCTACACCCCATGGTCATTAAAATTTATTCAAATCATGACCCTGCACCCCACGGTTTAGGTTCTAGGGGGCGCCAAAGATAACCCTAAAATCCACATATTTAAAAGTCTTATAACTTTTTATTTTTGTCCTCACTGGCCTCCAAGTTTTCTAGGATGATGCAATGTCCAGCCAGCAACACATTTGTGAAGGAATTATTTCTCCCCAAAAGAGCGCCCCCCCATGGGAGGAGAAAAAGTCCATTTTTCCTGCCCATCGCTCAATGGCTCAAACGCATCGCTCTCTCGGCAAAACCAAAAAGAGGAGCAACTTGCCATTTGGATATCTCTTAGCTGTGTTTGTGCCCTCACTCATGGTCCACACTTTTTTCAAATAGGACATGTAGTTTTTCTGCAGCAAACGTTTTGGTAGAAACTGCGCCTCCCTTTCATTATAATGGTAAATGACCACAGACAAGTGGTCCTTGAGGACCTTGAGTGTGACGCGATAGGGAGGGGGAGGCGGTCGCGCTGGGGGCGGCGCGACACGGCTCGGGCCCGCCAGTGCCCCACCGGGGCCCTAGTTATTATTTTTCCTCCGCTTTAAACTGGAAAATGGCCCACTTCCCACTGGCGAAAACTCAGGAAATTTGGCAGGACGACCGGGCCTGGTGAAAAATTCGATATTCTGAAGTCGCCCAAACAATAAAATGCAAAATGGCTCCATAGCGCCCCCTAAGGTGAAAATTCACATGACGGCTGTACGCTTTGTCATATTGACACAAAAATTGACACACACATGTATCTCAACAAGATCTACAAAAAAGTCAGTGCGGGCGTATCTGTCAAATGTACGGTTAATGGGTTATTTTGCATTTTTTGCAGATCTGCACACATTGGAATTTCGCTAACTCCTCCGAAGGCTTTCGTTCGACCGGCACCACATTTGCGCAGGCCAATCTACCCCCCATGGCCATTAAAAGTTGTACAAATCATGACGCTGCACCCCACGGTTTACGTTCTAGGGGGCGCCAAAGATAACCCAAAATCCACATTCTTAAAAGTCTTATAACTTTTTATTTTTGTCCTCACTGGCCTTCAAGTTTTCTAGGATGATGCAATGTCCAGCCATCAACACATTTGTGAAGGAATTTTTACTCCCCAAAAGAGCGCCCCCCCATGGCAGGAGAAAAAAGTCAATTTTTTCTTGTCCCCTTACATGAAAATACACATTGTTGAGTGTCACGCCTGAACGCTTTGTCATATTGACACAAAAATTGACAATCATGTGTATCTCAATTAGATCTACGAAAAAGTCAAAAAGCGCGTATCTGTATAATGTACGGTTAAAGGGCTATTTCGCATTTTTTGCCGATTCGCACACATTGGAATGTGGCTATCTCCTCCTAAGGCTTTCGTCCCACCGATACCAAATTTGCTCAGGGCAATCTACACCCCATGCCCATTCAAAGTTGTAAAAATCATGACGCTGCACCCCACGGTTTACGTTCTAGGGGGCGCCAAAGATGACCCAAAAATCCACATTCTTAAAAGTCATTTTGGCCACTGCAGGAGTACAGAGTACTGCAGTTCTAGGGGGCGCCAAAGATGACCCAAAAATCCACATTCTTAAAAGTCTTTTTGGCCACTGCAGGAGTACAGAGTACTGCAGGATACACACACATACACACACACACACACACACACACACACACACACACACACACTCAGAGTCTGTTTTTTAGCACCTGCAAAAACATGCTGTTTACATATTTGACAAGAATGCAGAGGCTTCCTTTTGCCCCTGAAAAAAATCAAATTTCAAACACAACTTGACTGTTCATTTCTCCAAAAGACAACCATGAAGCTCCATCCAAACCTGAAGCAGATAGTTGGTGCATGTGTACAGTAACCTGAGGGGAGTGAGGTGACTATTTCTGAGGAGAACATGAGCAGTGAAGATTCACCTTGGAGCTAGAACAGGGACGTGCACATGATTATACAGGGGCAGGGGCTCAAGTTTTTTCCAGTCATTTATACAATATGGAAATGAATGTGAAATTAAACCACAAATATGTGTGATGAACTGTTTTTAAAACTTAAACTTCAAATAAAAATTGTAAACTTCAAAACATATGCAAATTTTTAACAAAGAACATAGTGATTTACCTCTATTTACATCAAAATGCAGGCAATGGCCCAGGCGTTCTTTGTAAAATTATTTACAAAACACTGTATAGTCTCACAAATGTCACTTTTTATTTATGCCACTACAAAAAAACATGATGTAAATGATGCATGATGTAAAACATGATGTAAAAAACTTGTGTAGATCCTCCTCTATGTCAGTCCATGTGTAATTTTTCCATAATTCTTTGTTTTTTGCAGCATTTTTGTTAGTGTAACCGCAGATTGTGCTGACAGTCTATGGCAAAAAAAAACAAAAACTGAAAATGCCTCAACATGAACCCCTGGTGGTCTCTGAGGGTGAAACCTGCTAACTGCTGCAGCTCTGTCAGCTTCAGTCTCCCATGCAGAGCTCGGAGCGCATGTGTGGCTCTGCACCCTTAGCAGCGTTGCTAACTCCTCAGTAAGGAAAGCCTGCTTCATGTCAGAGTCTCTAAACTCCAGAAGAAGTCGATAAAAGTCCCTTTCTTTCTAAAAAAAAGTCGTTAGGGGGTCTGAAAAGTAATTGAATCTAACAACAAAGTCGCTAGGTTTGCAACTACGTGTCCCAGACTGCATCCCTGCTGAGAGTCCCTCCCTCCCTTCTCATGTTGCAGGAAGAACGTAAGCGCCCGCCCCTTGTCAATCAGTCACCATATAATTTTGGATTGGTTGTTGTGGTGAAGTTTTCCACCAATAGGAGAGATGTTGTGGTGTGTTTTTTTTTTCTTTTGGCAAGCCTTTTCCGCCTGTAAGACCTGTCGCTAATGTGTGCATGCTATGTTTTCCTGTCTCATACAGCGCGATCGAGCGCCGAACGTGATCAAAATAAGCAGAAAAAAAGTATCGCGGACATAATTTATCATAACTCTGGTTTTATTTGGCCTATCAACACAATTTAAAAACTGGTATATAGGTTGAGGTCCTCACTTTTGAGATAAGTTGAAACGGAGAGTTAACGAGGCTCCGTCTTGCAGCTACATCCGGTTAAATATGTCATGTGACTTGAACGCTGGGGAGCGTCAATCGAATCGAATCAAACCTAACTCTCAGATGAATCTTCAAAATTCACCTCAGAAATATGATTATTATTCTTCTCAGAGTACTGCAGGATACACACACACACACACACAGACACACACACACACACGCACACACACACACACACACTCAGAGTCTGTTTTTTAGCACCTGCAAAAACATGCTATTTACATATTTGACAAGAATGCAGAGGCGACACGGCTCGGGCCCGCCAGTGCCCCAACGGGGCCCTAGTTAGGGCCCGAGCCAGCTGCAGAGCAGCCGGGCGTAGGCCCTGTTGTTCCTCAAGTGGTTTTTCTTTGTTTCTTAGGGCCCGAGCGTAGCTGCTAAGCAGCTGCGAGAGCCCTCTTGTTCCTGCATGTTTCCTTCTTTTGTTATTAGGGCCCGAGCGTAGCTGCTAAGCAGCTGCGAGAGCCCTCTTGTTCCTGCATGTTTCCTTCTTTTGTTATTATTAGGGCCCGAGCGTAGCTGCTAAGCAGCTGCGAGAGCCCTATTATTCCCCAAGTGGTTTTTCTTTGTTTCTTTTTTCTTTTTCCTCCCCTTTGAACTGGAAAATGGCCCACTTCCCACTGGCGAAAACTCATGAAATTTGGCAGGACGACCGGGCCTGGTGAAAAATTTGATATTCTGAAGTCGCCCAAACAATACAATGCAAAATGGCTCCATAGCGCCCCCTAAGGTGAAAAATTCACCTGACGCCTGTACGCTTTGTCAAAATGACACAAAAATTGACACACACATGTATCTCAATAACATCTACAAAAAAGTCAGTGCGGGCGTATTTGTCAAATGTACGGTTAAAGGGTTATTTCGCATTTTTTGCCGATCCGCACACATTGGAATTTCGCTAACTCCTCCGAAGGCTTTCGTTCCACCGGCACCACATTTGCTCAGGCCAATCTACACCCCATGGCCATTAAAAGTTATTCAAATCATGATGCTGCACCCCATGGTTTAGGTTCTAGGGGGCGCCAAAAATAACCCAAAAATCCACATTCTTAAATGTTTTATAACTTTTTATTTTTGTCCTCACTGGCCTCCAAGTTTTCTAGGATGATGCAATGTCCAGCCATCAACACATTTGTGAAGGAATTTTTACTCCCCAAAAGAGCGCCCCCCCATGGTAGGAGACAAAAGTCCATTTTTTCTTGTCCCCTTACATGAAAATACACATTGTTGAGTGTCACGCCTGAACGCTTTGTCATATTGACACAGAAATTGACAATCATGTGTATCTCAATTAGATCTACGAAAAAGTCAAAGAGCGCGTATCTGTATAATGTACGGTTAAAGGGCTATTTTGCATTTTTTGCCGATTCGCACACATTGGAATGTGGCTATCTCCTCCTAAGGCTTTCGTCCCACTGATACCAAATTTGCTCAGGGCAATCTACACCCCATGCCCATTCAAAGTTGTAAAAATCATGACGCTGCACCCCACGGTTTACGTTCTAGGGGGCGCCAAAGATGACCCAAAAATCCACATTCTTAAAAGTCATTTTGGCCACTGCAGGAGTACAGAGTACTGCAGTTCTAGGGGGCGCCAAAGATGACCCAAAAATCCACATTCCTAAAAGTCTTTTTGGCCACTGCAGGAGTACAGAGTACTGCAGGATACACACACATATACACACACGCCAACATACACACACAGACACACACACACACACACACACACACACACACACACACACACACACACACACACACACACACACACACTCAGAGTCTGTTTTTTAGCACCTGCAAAAACATGCTGTTTACATATTTGACAAGAATGCAGAGGCTTCCTTTTGCCCCTGAAAAAAATCAAATTTCAAACACAACTTGACTGTTCATTTCTCCAAAAGACAACCATGAAGCTCCATTTCAAACCTGAAGCAGATAGTTGGTGCATGTGTACAGTAACCTGAGGGGAGTGAGGTGACTATTTCTGAGGAGAACATGAGCAGTGAAGATTCACCTTGGAGGTAGAACAGAGACATGCACATGATTATACAGGGGCAGGGGCTCAAGTTTTTTCCAGTTGTTTATACAATATGGAAATTAATGTGAAATCAAACCACAAATATCTGTGATGAACTGTTTTTTAAACTTAAACTTCAAATAAAAATTGTAAACTTCAAAACATATGCAAATTTTTAACAAAGAACATAGTAATTTACCTCTATTTACATCAAAATGCAGGCAATGGCCCAGGCGTTCTTTGTAAAATTATTTACAAAACACTGTATAGTCTCACAAATGTCACTTTTTATTTATGCCACTACAAAAAAACATGATGTAAATGATGCATGATGTAAAACATGATGTAAAAAACTTGTGTAGATCCTCCTCTATGTCAGTCCATGTGTAATTTTTCCATAATTCTTTGTTTTTTGCAGCATTTTTGTTAGTGTAACTGCAGATTGTGCTGACAGTGTCTATGGCAAAAAAAAAAAAAAAAACTGAAAATGCCTCAACATGAACCCCTGGTGGTCTCTGAGGGTGAAACCTGCTAACTGCTGCAGCTCTGTCAGCTTCAGTCTCCCATGCAGAGCTCTGAGCGCATGTGTGGCTCTGCACCCTTAGCAGCGTTGCTAACTCCTCAGTAAGGAAAGCCTGCTTCATGTCAGAGTCTCTAAACTCCAGAAGAAGTCGATAAAAGTCCCTTTCTTTCTAAAAAAAAGTCGTTAGGGGGTCTGAAAAGTCATTGAATCTAACAACAAAGTCGCTAGGTTTGCAACTACGTGTCCCAGACTGCATCCCTGCTGAGAGTCCCTCCCTCCCTTCTCATGTTGCAGGAAGAACGTAAGCGCCCGCCCCTTGTCAATCAGTCACCATATAATTTTGGATTGGTTGTTGTGGTGAAGTTTTCCACCAATAGGAGAGATGTTGTGGTGTGTTTTTTTTTCTTTTGGCAAGCCTTTTCCGCCTGTAAGACCTGTCGCTAATGCTGCATGCTATGTTTTCCTGTCTCATACAGCGCGATCGAGCGCCGAACGTGATCAAAATAAGCAGAAAAAAAGTATCGCGGACATAATTTATCATAACTCTGGTTTTATTTGGCCTATCAACACAAATTAAAAACTGGTATATAGGTTGAGGTCCTCACTTTTGAGATAAGTTGTTAATAAGTTCATTTTAGGAATTATTGCATTTTTTGTGTTATTCCAATTAAAAAATCAGGGGTTTGCTAGATAAAAATGACTAAAAACCTAAAAAAAATTGATATCTATATTTTCATTACACTTTACATCTATGGATAGGTCATGATATAATGATTTAAAGCAAAAGAAAAAATTGGGATGTATAAGTTTTTCACCGCACTTTTACAAGATTATAAGAAGTCTTTTTTTTGGCATGAGGGTAAGCAGTATAAGTTTATATTGGAAACTGTGATCGTGCACTTATAATTATACAACACAATCAATATTTGTATCAGTTGTTGACATAGTCAGGGCTTTTATATGTTTATCCAAAATCTTTCACTTTGCACCTCATTTTTGGAATTATTGCATATTTTTTGTTTTTCTACTTACAAAAATCATGGGTTCTCACGACAAAAGACCTAAAAAATATGTTTTTTTAAAATAACCTTTATATGTATGGATAGGTTTGAAGTTGTTGACAAGATATAATGCTTTAAAGTAAACAGAAATATGAATGTTTGACCACGAGTGTAGCAAGTGTCTGTAAATTTTAATGGGTACTTAAGGGTTACAGAACAATCCTTTATTTACATAATTAAGAAATATAGGCTACAGCGACAAACTGAACTTCTAATAATGTTAATAACTATGATATTTAACAAAATTTACACATAATAAACATAAAAGCACCCACACGACTACACACAGTAAACATAGAATCACACATAATCAATAATTAACTACAATGGATCTAAAAAAAAAGACATGTCTCCCACTTCTCCAGAGTCACAGTTTTCATCTAACGTGCACCCCTCCTCTACTACATCAAGGCCACCAGCAATTGCTTTGTCAGCTGAGGTGAGGTCTTTGTCAGCTGCTTCCACTGGTGGTATACCTAAAAATGATTCAAATCAATGTTAATAATGTTTTAAATTATCACTTTCAGTTTACATAAAAACAGGACATGCAACATTCCCACATGTGTAACATGAACACACACACAGCACCTCATTGTTGTCCCCACATTTGGAATTCTATTGTCTTCTTCATCTTTGTCATTACAAACAATGCCACATACTTACTTTGCAATCCTGAGACATTGCTGGCACCCTCACCAGCCTTGTCTTCATCTGCAAAAAAACCAACTGCTTCACCTAAACACATATAAAATAACACTTAATCAATTATTGATAGACTGACCACGTACATCACAACACATACACAAAAAAAATCATATGAGTCAAAACAGTGAAAAAGAAATTACACACATAAAAATACAACAATTACCACTGCAATACATGAATTACATATTACATTTATTCAATGTGTTCAATAACACATTATAATTTTCACCTATATAAAGACAAACATGACTGATAAATACTTACACATGCTGTCAAGACCCACTTGGGCTTCCTCCAATTGCTTTGATAGAGTGAGGTTCGTGTCTTTTAAGCGTGCAATTTCCTCTTTTTGAGTTGTCATTGCTCTTTCAAGACAAGCAGACCGTTGTTCTGCTGCTTTTAGTTGGCGTGCCATTCTTGCTGTTGTCGTGAGTGCAAAAGTATGGCACGCCATACTTTCATGGAAGATGGCCCGTCTGTCTAGGGTTTCGTCCATTATTGCATACTGAAACAAAAAACAGACAGGAATAAGTAATCATAACAACATCATCAAAAACACAAAGTATGGTCATTTGAACCTAAAACACCACTATAGGACATAACATTCAGACTCCACCTGGAATGAAATACCCTGTTTGTTTTCATTGAAAATACCCTGGGTGTGGTCATTGAGGGCTTTCTCCAAGTTGTTAACTCTTTCAGGTTAACAATTAAATTAAAAGGGGACACACCCAGCGTTGACGACCCAACACCTCCCAGTTGTTTTCTGGGCCCTTTCAGTAAATCACACACATGCACCCTAGCAATTCTGAAATAGAGAAGCTTCTTGGATAAGAAGCCAATGTTTTCTGAAGTTCACACAGTCGTGTTGCATATTATTTAAGTTTTCAAGATGCTCCACAACAGCACACACATTTAACCACAAATGTAACATTTACTTTCATCAGTGCAATAATACACACATAATTAACATGCAATTCATTTAATGTAACTCCTACATCTACAGAATTTATGCTCTGATGCACATACATCTGTATACTGAGCAATGCAGCTGCTACCTACGTAATAACAAAGCATTTTCGTATTACTGTGTTCACACAAAAACATTGTTCTTCATCATGTCCTCAATAATGGAATACCTACCACTATATATATTTAAAAATTCTTTACCAATAAAACTATCTTCGCGTCACTAGATAATACACCACAACACATGATAACAGTCAAATCAGATCCCGTACAACTTTTTAATTGCCAAACACAAACTTTAAACTTCATTCTCTAATCTAATCCAAATAATTTAAATTCACTACTTTAGTCGTGTTACTATGAAGTAGAATCCACATAATATATGTTTGTGCTTTCCATTTACTTACCGATAAAACCTGAAAACGGAGTCTGATCTCCCTTACGTCGGAGTTTTCAGTAGCACCAGCTGGCAGTTTTACAGGTGATGCCATCTGCAAAAAAAAAAAAAACATGTTTGCAACATTACATCAATAGCACATCATCCATTTAGATAACACTTAAACAATACGGAAATAAATTGTACTTACTGTAGTTTCCACTGTTGTTCCTCGTACGTGCAGCTTCACAGTTCTGCTTTACAGCTACTAAATTGGTGTAGCTTTACAGTTCTGTTTTAAAGACACTGAACTGTTAAGCAGGCACCCCAACCAATCACACACTGCGCTGATGAACACGTCACAATGTAACGGCACTCCGGCCAATCACACACTGCGCTGATGAACACGTCACAATGTAACACACTCCCTTACCTAATGAACATGTGACAATGCAATTGTATACATAGAAATATATATATATATATATATATATTTGCTAACACTTCAACGTCATTACCAGATGCCCACTACAAAACTTTCTGACAGCTTTAATTTTTTCTTTTTTTGTGTATTTCTATGTTCGGTTATTACGGCGTTACAAATAAACCTGTCGGTAGGCTCTTTTGAGGTAGAAACTCTGTAAATCGGCGTTGAAAATGGCAGCGACTTTTCCACTGAGTAAAAGACCGATATTAGACGTCTATCCTAAATGTATGCTTCTTTAATGTCGGGATTCGGGCTGTTTCTAGACGTGATTTATACTTCGCCCTCAATTTCATTTTTTGATAACTTTTTATGCAATAAGCAATTGTCATGTGCATAACTGACGTCCGGATTACATTAGTTATGATACCGTGCAAAGATATCCAGCATTGTTTTGCTTCAATCAATCATGAGGCATAGTGAGGCTGAAGCCTCAGGGCAGGTATTGCCACAGAGGAAAAAGTGCCTAGAAACTAAATGTCGTTGCATTTCAGTTGGGCAACATAGACTGTGATTCATAACATAGCTCTATTGACAGTAAGAACTAAAAAGAAATATCTACTCTTGCCATCTTATCGATTAATAGTAATCAGTGTTTCGGTGTCGAACTAGTTCCTTTGTGCGGTGAGTGATACATGAGCACGCGCAGTCGAATATGCAGAAGGGTGAAGCCATTTCTGTCACGTGGACCAATACGTAGCGAGTCTCGTTTCCATAGTTCACCCAGTATTTTGGCTACAGCTGGTGGCTAGTGGAAAACGTCACATAACCACCCATAACTGCAGTAAATTCGACAAAAGTACCACTAAAAACTGCCATTTTTTTGCGCGTGTGGGATAGGGGGGCTATTAGGTTTGCTTAGTTTAGGGGTTACAGAAGGTATAATCCGGGCCTGAGCATAGTATAGATGTAAAGAGTATTTACACGCATAAATTTATACTCCATTTCAACGTCAGGATTCGGTTTTTTTTAGACGTGATTTAGACGTAAACAATTATACGTCCTTTCAACGTCTACATATAGACCGAAGTCACACAATCAATATTAATCAACAATTCAAGAGTTGATTATTGAAAATGATAACTGGAGGTTGCAGAACTGATTTCGATTTATGGGACTACTTTCATCTTGGGAGCGTAGCCAGTGTTTTCGCCATATCCGGTCAAAACACTAATACGAAACAAACAAAAACACACCCACCTTCAGATCTTAAAGCCTGGGTCTCATTGAGTATTTCACAAGAAAATTGGTCGCTGAAATTTAATGTAAGTATTAGATTTCATGTGGTTTATCAGTGTCGGTAACGCCGATTGACTCTGTGACAATAACACAGGATCACATGAGCCCTTTCACGTGCCTATTCACGTGATCCTCCGTGTAACCACTTAGAGTAAGGTCTAATTCCGCCAAGAGCGAACTAGTCCGTGATAACAGTTGTCGGTATAACAGCAATACTACGAAATGAGCTACAATAAAGTATTTAGTAGCTCTGCAACAGCCCGGCTTTACACCTGTATTGACATTGTACCGTAATCGGACTAAAACATGTAAAAGGCTTCAAATTCTGGACCGCACAACATCCTACTGAATCACTGCGCTTTGTTCACATTCGCCCTCACTACCATGCAAAACTCCTATTTTGTTCGAACAAAACTGAATAATATGCGTAATTCTTCCTCTGCATATTGCAGGGCTTGTTGGTACAACTTCTGTTACATATTTAAGCTTTTTCTCAAACATTAATCAATGAAAACATCAGCTACAGCACTCATTTTCATGTGCAAAGTAGAGCCGCCGCCATTTTGTTCAATGTGCTTGTGCTAGGCGTCTCCTCGCTTAGCAACTGTATCTATGGAGGAGAGGGAGGGCTGGGTGGAGCCCGCCGAATGGTGTTCTGTTATTATTGGCTCTGACTGTAACCTCAGTCGCAAGTCATTAAATCCAGCTTTTCGATTGGTCGAGCTCCTCTTTATTTTCCAGTATTTTTGTCGCTCACTTCGTCTGACTGATCTTTTGAGGATAACAGACTACCTTCGACAGAGAGCGAGTTTTACGAGCAGATCTGTTTTTGAAGATTTTTTACACGCTTCACCGATACACATCTACATATACACATCTTCCACTACATCTTTCACATTTAACAAACACACACACACACACACACACAACACACAAATTCTCACGGTCAACCTCGGCTGAGTTTGACTGTCTTTTATTCCACCTATCCACGGAACGGCTGCTCATCTCGTCTGTTACAACTTCAGTACGGTAAGTCATGTGTTATCAGCTTATTTGTTGTGTTTTGCTGTTGTTGAGGGAGAAGTTTTGCTCAAACATGCAGCTAAAAAAACTGTTGTGGCTAAGATAGGCGTGCTGAGTTGTTTACACAGGGCCGCTAACAAAGTAGCTAGTGTGCTACTCTGTTAGCGGCCCTGTGTAAACACCAAGCTAGTTGTAACTTCGTTATTCTGTGACTTCACTGCACTCTCGGAGATCACAATGTAGCATTTTGTGGTGGTGGCGGAAGTGTATTGTGTTGTTTCGCGTTCTTTGTCCGCATCGCAGAGGGGCTATTGTCTGATTTTGCGGTCTGTGTCCACATTGCAGTGCAATTATTGTCTTGTTTCGCTGTCTGCGTCGGCATCGCAGAGGGGCTCTTGTCTGGTTTTGCGGTCCGTGTCTGTGTTTTTGGGTTTATTTGTCGTATTTTGCATGCTAACCAAACTGTTGTGGCTAACTAGGCGTGCTGATGTGATGTTTACACAGCGACGCTAACAAAGTAGCTAGTGTGCAACACTGTTAGCGGCGCTGTGTAAACAGTAAGCTAGTTGTAACTTCGTTATTCTGTGACTTCACTAAATTCTTGGAAATCATAATTTAGCATTTGACGGCGGTGGTAGTCTATTTTCTTGATTCGCTTTCTGTGTCTGCATCGCAGACGGGCTCTTTTCTGGTTTTGAAATCTGTGTCGACATTGCAATGCAATATTTTTCTTGTTTTGCTGTCTGCGTCGGCATCGCTGAGGGGCTATTGTCTGGTTTTGCGATCTGTGTCTGTGTTTTTAGGTTTATTGTGGTGTTTTGCTGTTGTTGAGGGAGAAATTCTGCTTAAACATGCATGCTAACCAAACTGTTGTGGCTAACTAGGTGTGCTGATTTGATGTTTACACAGCGACGCTAACAAAGTAGCTAGTGTGCAACACTGTTAGCGGCGCTGTGTTAAGCCAGTTGTAACTTCGTTATTCTGTGACTTCACTAAATTCTTGGAAATCATAATTTAGCATTCGACGGTAGTGGTGGTAGTCTATTTTCTTGATTCGCGTTCTGTGTCTGCATCGCAGACGGGCTCTTTTCTGGTTTTGAAATCTGTGTCGACATTGCAATGCAATATTTTCTTGTTTCGCTGTCTGCGTCGGCATCGCTGAGAGGCTATTGTGTGGTTTTGCGATCTGTGTCTGTGTTTTTAGGTTTATTGTGGTGTTTTGCTGTTGTTGAGGGGGAACTTCTGCTTAAACATGCATGCTAACCAAACTGTTGTGGCTAACTAGGTGTGCTGATTTGATGTTTACACAGCGACGCTAACAAAGTAGCTAGTGTGCAACACTGTTAGCGGCGCTGTGTAAACATTAAACCAGTTGTAACTTCGTTATTCTGTGACTTCACTAAATTCTTGGAAATCATAATTTAGCATTCGACGGTAGTGGTGGTAGTCTATTTTCTTGATTCGCGTTCTGTGTCTGCATCGCAGACGGGCTCTTTTCTGCTTTTGAAATCTGAATCGACATTGCAGTGCAATTATTTTCTTGTTTCGCTGTCTGCGTCGGCATCGCAGAGGGGCTATTGTCTGGTTTTGCGATCTGTGTCTTTAGATTTATTGTGGTGTTTTGCCGTTGTTGAGGGAGAACTTCTGCTTAAACATGCATGCTAAACAAACTGCTGTGGCTAACATAGGCGTGCTGATTTGATGTTTAAACAGCGACGCTAACAAAGTTGCTAGTGTGCAACACTGTTAGCGGCGCTTTGTAAACAGTAAGCTAGTTGTAACTTCGTCATTCTGTGACTTCACTAAATTCTTGGAAATCATAATTTAGCATTTGACGGTGGTGGTGGTATTTCATTTTCTTGATTCGCGTTCTGTGTCTGCATCGCAGACGGGCTCTTTTCTGGTTTAGCGGTGCAATTACTTTCTTGTTTTGCTGTCTGCGTTGGCATAGCAGAGGGGCTATTGTCTGGTTTTGCGATCTGTATCTGTGTTTTTAGGATTGTTGTGGTGTTTCGCTGTTGTTGAAGGAGAATTTCTGCTTAAACATGCATGCTATCAAAACTGTTGTGGCTAACACAGGGGTGCTGATTTGTTGCTACACAGCGCCGCTAACAAAGTAGCTAGTGTGCAACACTGTTAGCGGCGCTGTGAAAACAGTAAGCTAGTTGTAACTTCGTTATTCTGTGACTTCACTAAATTCTTGGAAATCATAATTTAGCATTTGACGGTGGTGGTGGTAGTCTATTCTCTTGATTCGCGTTCTGTGTCTGCATCGCAGACGAGCTCTTTTCAAGTTTTGAAATCTGTGTCGACATTGCAATGCAATATTTTTCTTGATTCGCAGACGGGCTATTTTCTGGTTTTGCGGTGCAATTATTTTATGTTTTGCTGTCTGCGTTGGCATAGCAGACGGGCTATTTTCTGGTTTTGCGGTGCAATTATTTTATGTTTTGCTGTCTGCGTTGGCATAGCAGAGGGGCTATTGTCTGGTTTTGCGATCTGTATCTGTGTTTTTAGGATTATTGTGGTGTTTCGCTGTTGTTGAAGGAGAATTTCTGCTTAAACATGCATGCTAGGAAAACTGTTGTGGCTAACATAGGCGTTCTGATTTGATGTCTACACAGCGTCGCTAACAAAGTAGCTAGTGTGCAACCAAAATGTGTTAGCCTCACTGTTTAGTTATTCTCTCTGTATTTTTTGGTGCTTATATAACATAACACACATGTTTAAATTTTGATATGAAGTTTTACAAATATAATAGGTATTATATGTATTATCTATACTTTCAGATGCCAAAAGTGAAGGGTTGGCGTCGATCACAGGCCGCAACCAGGCGCCGCGCTCAGCGCGAGTTCCTGATTGTTGGTCCACAAGGCCACAGTGATGACGTGCCTACAGGTGTGTAACATTTTCTTTTAAATGTATCATTTTTTCTTCACGCACTATATTGCAAACAGTTTCTTATTTCTTTGTATCTTGGAAAAACACATACAAATCAGGTTTACTGTTTACATTTTACAATAATACATGTCAATGTTATCTGTTTAATAGGCACTGTCGGGACTGGTTATCGCCATCGTGTTAACCAGTGGCCAATATCTGTGTTGACTGGTCGGCAACACAAATTGGTCATTCCTCCTGAGGTTCCTGACAAGAAGGCATGAAACTGACATTATTTTTTACCCTCACAACACATATTTCAGCTGATACAGTATTTAATTAGTACTTCTCCCTTTTTCATCCTAGTTTGTTCTTATCGTTGGTGACTCTCACCTGCGCCCGTTTGCTGATGGGGTTGTGCCATTGCCTGAAGGACGGATGTCCTTTGGGTTCATGTCCACACCAGGGGCCTGCGCTGATGGACTGAGGACTGAGATGGTACATGCTGCTGTGCCTCGCAATCCTGACTTGGTCATTGTCATGGCTCCTAGCAACAACCTTACAACCCAAGGGTCTCTTGAGAAGTCGTCAACAGATTTTGCTAAACTTCTCTCCACTGCCGTTGGAAGGTGGTTCAAGGTGGGGCTATGATGTCATTAACACATTTTGTAGTATCTCAATTATGGTTATGCTCAGTAATAACTCTTGTGTTTTTTGTCCTTCTGGTGTGTTTGCTATTTTTATAGGTAATTGTGTATGACTTTCCACCTCGGCTGAACCACCCTTTGGATCATCAGGAGCTGCTGCGGCAGGAATTCCGTCGAGTTGCAGCACGTATGGGTACGTTTTACAACACTTTAAATTCGCCTTCATGACAAAATTCTAAATGACAATATCATCATAAAACCAATCATATAAAACATCTACAGCAAACCCAAACAAATTACATGTATTTTTTAGAGTAACTCACAACTCTGTACATTTTATGGACACAGTGAAAGAATAATTGTCTTTTCTGTTTGTGGTAAAATACACAAATTTGTACTAATGCTTCACTTTGTCTCACTTTACATTAACAGGCATTCGATATGTTTGCCCTGCTGCTGATGACTTCCCCCTGAGACGCCTTAAGCTGTGGTGCAGGGATTCTGTTAGTACAATCCCTACTCATCTGATGTTTCATATGGACTTCATAATAAATGCACACATTTTTGCATCATGCAAATTTGTGATCATGAAAATTGTCTTGTCTTCTATATAGGTCCATCTCAGTGATGATGGTGGGTCGCCTATTCTGGGGCAGCGTCTCTGGCAGGCGGCGTACACTGAACTGGATAGAGGTGATCCTGCATCAGTGCTGTCAGTGCAGCGCAGGCGCTCGCCCCCCTGAGCACTGTCACACCAAAGGTGGTTGTGAGGGGAGAGGTACCTGCACCTCAACCATCCAACGCCTTTGAGTGGACAGTGTGTGGAAAGGTGCACAAGGTAAACATAATTCCTGTGTGTCTATATACATATAGTATATGTATTTAATACAGTATTGTTAATTTTCAACTTACTTATCACAGCAGAATCTCTCTGGCAACGAGGTGGAGGACTCTGCTCCATGCACTCAGCAGGTTTGACATCCTTTATACAACACAACTATCATCACAATTTCTGTATGGATTACACACATTTTCTTTGAGAAGAAACCCTTTTCTAAATTATTACTTTATTTATTCTATTTTTTTTTCTCTCCCTCCATCCTAGTTGTCAACAGTTGGGTTGCGAGACTGTTTTGTGCGTCTCAACCCTATCCATTTCAGTCCACACCTGCTGGATGCCATGGAGAAGATTTCGCCATCCCAGCTTCCCAACCCTGTTCCACAAGATGATGAGGTCAGTGAAAATGTCACACTACAGCAGCACTTTGATTGTTCATTCATAATATGTTTTGTGTTGCACAACAACAATGCTTAGAAGAAATATTGTTTTATTCAGATGCCACGTGTGGAACCACGCAGGACTGTGGTTGCATCTCGGAGGATCCCTACCAGGAAGCAGGTTTGTTTCTTCATTGGCACACATGGTGTATTAATATGCAAGCACGCAGAGCTAGGTTTGCATCTAAACCAAGTTTATCATACAGAACGGAATAATAACATTGAGAAATTTTACTTGGCCCTTAATTTCAAAAAATGTTTTTTCTTAATTCATACACAAATAGGATGTTTAGTATCATCAGTTAATGATTCTTTCTTCAACTATAAAAGTACAGTTTTTTCAATTTGACCTTTTTATCAATGACAATATATTATACACAAACTTTTGTGTGCAGGGAAGGGCCTTGCGTGTCCAGAGCCCAGCTGAGCTGCAGACAACTGAGGTGCCTCCTGCTACAGAACTCACTTCACCTGAGGTGGGCTTGGAGAGGGTGGCAGAGCTCCAGACGTGCCAGGGCGTGGTGACGGTGGACACTGCCATCCTGTCAGCACCCCAGCCAGATGGAGGCACCCAGGTGGAACAGGTAAGTATGCATAAACATCTTCCTCACCCCCCTCTTGTGTTTGGTGATTTTGATCGCTCACCTGTGCAGTTTAGCAGTATGGAGACTGAGGCAGTACAGTTTCTGTGCACTGAGATTGAGAGTGAGATGTCTGACCCAGGTTGGGTAAGAGACAGTATCCAAGGATCATTTCACCAGGGAAGTGATTTATTAAGTAATCACGGAACACAGTGTATGGCAATTGGGCTGGCCAGCGTTGCCAAACACAGTGTCAAAAGCGTTTTCTCGTGGAGTGTGGCTGATCTCGACACAGTTTTGCTCTGTGGGGATCAACTGTACACATATCTGAGAGATAATGACAAAATCAGTGGCGGTTCTGATTTTTTGTGTATTCCTGATTTGCCTGCTTCACACACAATTGATGGCATGGAGTTTGACTTTGAGTATGGTGATTACATGTCTGGACTCATCAACCAGACTGATGGATCACCCATTGCACCTGGGTTGACAACATTGCTGCATAGTCTACAAATTCTGTTTGCCAAATATGACACATGCTTTTTGACATTGCATTGCAGCACATGTGTTGTCATTCATGAGAATAATATGTTTGCTGTTGTTGATTCTCATGCTCGAAATGCTTTGGGCCTGGTGGATCCTGATGGCAGAAGTGTTGTTGCATATTTCCATAACTTGCAGGAACTGTATACACATGCATTAGCCTTGGCTGCATCACAGCATGTGAGCAACCAGGCTTTTGAAGTTGCTGGTGTGCGTGCAATCCCCAGAATGTCAGCAATTGAAAGTATGTGTTTGCCATCCAGCTCAAGAGTACATACTGAAATACTGAGCAAAATGAAGAGTGTCTATGCAGATGTACAGCAGGAAGTGTCACACTCCAAGCAGGGGTGTTCATCCAGTACATCAGTACATAGGAAGCAAGGCTTGAAACGTCAACGCTTTGTGCACGCTCCTGCTGCCAAGAGAGCAAAGACGAACAATTTTGGTGATGATGTATTCATTGTTAAAGACACAAACAACACGAGTGCAAATAATAGTAATGATGTTGTGTGCATTGATGATGCAATAAGCCAGACTGACGACGATGTGATGTGTGTTGGTAATGGAGCCCAACAAGATTTAGTGTTTAACCCCCTTCAGTTAGAGGTTGCCAAAGTTTTGTGCAACACTTTAGGGATAGAATGTCAGAAAGTTGATGTGGAAGGATTTGTAGCAGGCATATTAGGACCTCCATGCAAGAAGCAGCCTATTGTCGGCGATGGCAATTGCTTCTTCAGAGCTGTGAGTCATGTTTTGTCTGGTAGTGAGAAGTTTCACAGGAAAGTCAGGTTGGCAGTTTGTAAACACATTGAATGTCATCCTGGATCATATGAGCACATTCTGAGAAATGAATTTACCTCTGTCAAAGAATATGTTCACATGTCCAGAATGCGATATGTGGGTAGTTGGGCCACAGAAGTGGAGATTCAGGCTGCAGCAGATTGTTTCGGGGTTAGCATTTTTACCTACATTGACAATCGATGGCTTCAATACAGCTGTCAAGGTCGACAATTATCAGAACAGGCAGTGTATTTGGAGAACTGTAATAACATCCATTATGAGGCTGTTGTCTGTGTTCGACAACCTAATGTGGACTGTGATTGCTGTGATTTCTGTAAAGGTGCTGTTGCACATAGTACCAACTATGGTTTGACACAGGTGAGCAAAGATGCGCCATATAACCTCAGGACAGGATGTCAGGACTTCAAGCAACAGAGTCATCACATTTTAAGTCCTTCACATCATGAAAAAAGGTTGTCAAAATATCTTAAAAAGAAGAAGTTTTTGCAAATGAAAATTAACTACCACAAAAACTTCTTGGATTACAACAGACGTAACCAACATGTTAGGAATAGATATAAGCACAATCTGTTGTATCAACAGAAACTCAAGGCTTTAAGTAAGGTCAAATACTTAGATGAGGTGCACAAAGAAGATGTTAAAAACAGAATCAAAATTAAGTATAGAGACGATGATACCCACAGACAAATTGTTAAAAATAGAAGCAAGGACAGGAGCAACATTAAATATAGGGACGATCATACCCACAGAGAAATTGTTAAAAACAGAAGCAAGGACAGAAGCAAAAGTAAATATAGGGACGATAATACCCACAGACAAATTACTAAAGACAGAAGCAGGGAAATAAGTAAGGTTAAATATGGAAAAGCTGCATTTAGACAGACAAAAATAAACTTAGTAAAGACAAATTACCACCAGAACCCAGAACACTTCCTTGCATCTAAGAAACTTAGAATATTAAAAAGGAAGGCAAAACTAGAACAGATGGACTTTGTAATTGAGCAGTTTTTGGAAAAAATCAAAGATGGGCCAGCATTTGTGTGCAGTGTGTGCCATAGACTGTTGTTTAAACACCAGGTTTCGCGTTGTAAGCTAGACAAGTACAGTAGCAATACAAAGACAGCTGGTGTCGCAGCTAGATGTATTAAAGATGTGTATGTGCATAAATGTATGTCTTCTTGTGCCGTACCATGTGTTTTGAAAGCTTCCCCTCGTGGTAGTTTGTGGATTTGTCATTCATGTCATGGCAAGGTCAGTAAAGGTGACGAGCCAGCTGAGAGCGCATCCAATAATCTGACCGTTGATCCAATTCCACCTGAGTTGGCTTGTTTAAATCGCCTAGAGTCGCATTTAATTGCACTCCATATCCCCTTTTTGAAGATGGTAGCTCTTCCTAGAGGTGGTCAAAATGGTGTTCATGGGCCGATTGCATGTGTTCCAGCCAACATTGTCCAAACCAGTAACGCGTTGCCACGTTCAAACATGGAAGGTTCAGTTATTCCCGTTAAACTGAAGCGCAAGCTTACTTATAAAGGACATTATGCATACGAGTATGTTGACCCTATGCATATCAAGAAAGCACTGCATTATCTGAAAGAGAACAATCCGTTCTACAAAGATGTGCAATTCAATGATGACTGGATAAATGAATTTTGCAGGGATGAGAGTGCTGACAAACAGCAGCAGAGTATTGTTGATGAACAGGGAGGATCAAATGCAGAGAGCTCTGAGGCATCTGCAGCTGAGGCAGCTGCAGCTGAGGAAGAACTTCTGCATGATCGGCAGCAGCATTGCATGTTTCAAGACACATGCTCAATGCCTGTTGATATTGGCCAGGAAGCGCTGGACCAATATTTTGATGGTGTTTTGAACTTGGCTCCAGCTGATGGACAGAACCCTGTGAAGGTTTTGACAACAAAGGAGAACGAGGCCAAGTGTTTCCCTGTGTTGTTTCCAAAAGGCCGTGGAACATTTTTTGATAATAGAAAATTTTCTCTGACTCTGTTCCGCTATTTGAGCAACAGGCTATATCATGCTGATGGTAGGTTTGCGCAGAATATTGAGTTTATTTTTTATGCTTGTTACATGCTTGAGTTACACCAAGTCATGTCCAGTGTGTCAATTGCGTTGAGAAAAGGGAAAGCCAGTAAGGTCAGAACAAAGATTAGTGATGTATTGAAAGATGAAGACAACCTGCGTGACCTTTTAAATCATGATGATGGGTACCGGTTTTTAAAACCTGTAAGGGGTACTCCAGCATTTTGGCAGGGAATTCAGAAGGATTTGTTAGCATGCTTGCGACAGCTTGGCAAACCTGCATGGTTTTGTTCATTTTCTGCAGCAGATTTGAGGTGGAAGGAATATTTAGAGAACATTCTTAGGGCAGAGGGGCGAGCACAGACATTTGAGGACCTGGAGTGGGCAGACAAGTGCGACCTGTTGCGTCGTAATCCTGTACTCGCCGCTCGCATGTTTGATTATCGCTGGCATCTGTTTTTGAAAGAGGTGTTGATGTCTCCAGCAAATCCAATTGGCAAAATCCTCGACTACTTTTACAGGGTGGAGTTCCAGCAGCGTGGCTCTCCACACGTTCATTGTCTGTTTTGGATTGAGAATGCCCCTGTAATTGATGTAAACACAGATGATGAGGTTGTTCAGTTTATTGATAGATATGTTTCATGTGAACTACCTAACAACACTGACGATTTACATGAGGTTGTTTCTTCAGTGCAGCAGCATTCAAAGCAGCACTCCAAAACTTGTAAAAAAGGTGGAAAACAGTGCCGCTTCAATTTCCCAAAACCAGTGTCTGCTAGGACTTTCATTTCCAGGGCATATAAGGAGGTTGAGATGGAGTGCGTGTGTCAGCGCAACGTCCATAACATAGTAGAACAGTGCACTTGTGGCAAGGAAGAAAATGAGAAGAAGCACAAGCAGGAAGGGGAATTTGCTGTTAAGGTTTTTGAATTAATAGCTAAAGCGTTGTCAGACGAGAACTGCACAATTCAAACTGCAGATGAGCTATTTGCGAGTATAGGTATACGACAGGAGACATTTGAGGCAGCATACAGGAGGTTAGGGAAAAAGACAGAGGTGATTATGCGACGGCAGGTTACTGATACGTGGATCAACCCACATTCCAAGACTCTGTTAAAAGCTTGGAATGCAAACATGGACATCCAGTATGTGACTGATGCTTATGCTTGTGTAGTTTACATCATTTCATACATCTCTAAAGCAGAAAGACAGATGGGATTGATGTTAGCAAATGCACAGCGTGAAGCATCTAAGGAAGACAACCTCAGTGCCAAACAGGCTTTGAACAGGCTAGGAAGTGTTTACCTTCACAACCGAGATGTTGGAGCTCAGGAGGCAGTCTACAAGCTCAGCAACATGCACTTAAAAGAGTGCTCTCGGAAGGTGGTTTTTGTACCGACAGGTGACAATGTTGTCAGGATCAGCAAGCCATTGACTGTGTTAAAAGACATGGCTGCTGAATCCACAGAACAGATGTGGATGATCAACTTTGTTGACCGTTATAAAAACAGACCCAGAGATCATATATTTGAAGCCATGTGCCTTGTCCACTTTGCTGCTTAGTATCGTGTGCTCTACAAAGGTGAAAAATCAAAAAAACGAATTGAACTTGATAACGGCTGTGGGTCTGTGTTGAGAAGAACCCGTACGCAGCCTGCTGTTGTAAGGTACGCAAGATTCTCTGAGACTAAAAGTCCAGAGTTATTTCACCAAAGCATTTTGCAGCTGTTTCTTCCGTATCGTACAGAGGAACAGCTAAAGCCAGAGGGATTTGTCACTTTTGAAGACTTTTACAAAACTGGCCGTGTCATCATTGCTGATGGACAGCTACGTTCAGTGAAGTCAGTTGTGGACTCAAATCGCTGCAATTATGAAATAGATGCTGATGACTTAGATGAGGTTTTGGATTCTGTAAATTTTGATGGTCCTCTAGAAGATGCGTGGGGGCAATTGTTCCCACAGCAAGAAACTGAACGCCTGGAGTCAATCCAGGAACGGGCAGAGCAGATAGAGGTAGACAATAACCCAGTGGAACATATTCCTGATCTGGCTGGGGGTATAGAGCAGGCTAAGGTAACTAAGTGCAACAATTTAAGTAGAAGCGAGGGATTGGCATTATGCAGGTCTTTAAATGATGACCAGATGCGTGTGTTAAACAAGGTCCATCAGTGGTGCGTTGTTAAAGCAGCAGGTAGAAACCCAGACCCCTTTTATGTGTTTGTAACAGGTGGTGCTGGCGTTGGAAAATCGCATTTAATCAGAGCGATTCAATACGAGGCCACAAGGTTATTGTCACCAATGTGTCGACAACCTGACAATATCAGTATTTTGTTGACTGCACCAACAGGGATTGCTGCATATAATCTGCATGCAACCACCCTGCACAGTACATTTAGCATAGGGAAAGATGTTCGCCTCCCTTATGTGCCAATAGGTGAAGAAAAGCTAAACACATTGAGAATGAAATATTGTGATCTCCAAATCTTGATAATTGATGAAATTTCTATGGTGGATCACAATATGCTCACTTATGTGCACGGGCGACTTCGCCAAATTAAACAGACAGGCATTCACACTCCATTTGGAAATGTGAGCGTCATGGCAGTGGGGGATTTTTATCAGTTGCCTCCAGTGAAAGGAAAACCGTTATACATGGAACCACTTGGAGTTGATCTTTGGAGCACTCATTTTAAGGTTGTCAAGTTGACAAAAGTAATTCGGCAGACAGACAAAGATTTTGCCGGACTACTGAATCGAGTTCGGACGCATCCAAAAGACTCAGACATGTTGCAAAGTGATATCACCACTTTGAAACAGCGAGAAACTGGCGAAGAATGCTCAGGTTTGCATATATTTGCCACAAATAGCCAGGTCAATGAGCACAACTTTGAGCAGCTGCAAAGAACATGTCCAGATTACCATGTAATACAGGCTCAGGATTATATAAACAACTCAAAAACAGGCAAACTGGAATTGAAAAAAGGCTATCATACACTAACATATAACACTTGTTTAGATGCAAAATTGTTATTGGGTACTGGCTCTCGTGTCATGTTGACAAAAAATTTAGATTTGGCTGACGGCTTGGTTAATGGTGCATGTGGCACAGTAACAGATGTAGTTTGTGTTGAAAATGAAAAGTTTCCTCAGTGTATTTTTGTGAAATTTGATGATGAAGTAGTTGGTGTTGAGAGGAGGAAACAGTCAGGAAGGGTGTCAGATCATCTTGTTGGTTCCACGGCTATTACACCGGAGGAAGAAAGAGTGACAAAGAAGGGAGGTATGCGCCGTCAATTTCCGCTTCGTCTCGCCTGGGCCTGTACTGTACACAAAGTACAAGGCCTCACAGTTGATACAGCCATAGTCAGTATGAAAAAGGTGTTTTCTGCTGGTCAGGCTTACGTGGCTTTAAGTCGTGTCAGGACTCTTATGGGATTGATCATTCAAGATTTCAATCCCAAAAAAATCTATTGTCGGCCAGAAATCGCTCAGGCCACTTCAAGGATGGCTTCGTTCCTAGAACCTATCACCTGGCAAGGGAGAGTGGAGGACACTTTGACAGTGTTCCTCATGAATGTTCAGGGTTTGAGACGCCATGTGTCTGACTTGGCTCAGCACACACAGCATTTGCAGCCAGAGTGCATTGCTGTGACTGAGACGTGGTTGCATCCAGGTTGTTCCTCTGAGACACTCAAGATAGCCAACTACTCTCTGCATAGTTGTCCACGAGCTCTGGCATATGATGGTCAAACTGCCCCATTTGCCTCTTTGCAGGCAAAAGAACATGGGGGAGTTGCAATGTATTGTGATGGAATTATGCAGTTTGCAATCATCAAGGTGCCTTGTTTCAATGTGGAATGTTTGGTGTACCACTGCATAAACCTCAACATTTTCCTTACAGTCATATATCGGCCTCCAACCTACCCCATGACACTATTCAAACAAAATATTATCAAATTACTCCAATGGCTGGAACAAATTGGCAAAAACATTATTGTCATGGGAGATTTCAACGATGACATATTGAAGGCATCTTCAATTTGCAAATTTTTCCAAGATAGAGGTTATGATCAGGTGATCACCCAGCCTACCACAGAGCGAGGCACTTTGATTGATCATGTTTATGTGAGAGGGGGCATTTTCCACACACAAGCTGAAGTAATGCCTTCATATTTTAGCGACCATGAAGGTATTTACTGCAGCTTTAAAATTTGTGATTAATCATGTACACTGCTGTTTTTGATATTATTAATGCTTTCCATAGAAAAGTAGATGTAACAGTGTTTTAGCAGGTTTCCAAACAGCTGGCTAATGGATCAATTTACAACGCCTGGACAAACCATGATGTCAACGCAAGTGACTACTTCAGGAAATTGTAAGTATGAACATTTATGGTGATTGTATGAAAACTAACATGTGATATATAACCTCTCCACTTCATTTACACTTGCAATTATTCTGAACATCACAACTTAACTACAAAGAATGAAAACATTAGCAATGCGCCTATTTACTATTTCTCCAATATGATGACTCCTTCATTTGTCAGCATGTAACTGATGTGATCTCTCCTCTCCTCACTGTTTCAACAAATATACCATACATCTTATGTTTGCTCCAGCTGAAGACTGACCAGCCCATCATTACTCCACCTTTGGTGAGATGAGACCCTGATAGATTACTGAAACAATACACAATTGGTAAGTGTGAATTTCAATTTATACTTGACTATTTTCATTCATACACTATACTACTTGTGTAAACACTCATTGTGTCTCTTCCTCAGAAGGGATGCATACAACAGTGGTATATGATTGCAATTATCATAATTCTAACTGTGTGATAATGTAACTGATGTGTCATGTCTTCTTCACAACATGTAACCATATATTTATCCCATGACACCACCATCACAGGAGATATCAGCCACTGCCAACTCCAGCCAGAAACTAATGCATGCTAAGCAACTGTGTTATCACTATATGTTCATTGATTCTGATTATGTGAACATGTAACTAATATATTGTCTCTTCTTTACAGCCTGTAACCAACAACTCAACCCGCTACTACTCCAGAGATCAGCCTATGTCAAATCCACCCAAAAAGGGATGCAGCACACACTTCACATGTACCAGAAATTGTTATTTTTGTAATTGTTTCTCAGCTTTTTTGTAATAACAAGTCACATAATTTAATTTCATAATACATTTTGATATTTAATTTGTATTTCCTTTGTACCTAAATTTTTATTATATGTATTGCAATGTATTTTAAATATATGAATTTTGTATGAATGATCACACCATTTTTGATAACCTACTCTAGGATTACACACAAAACTATCTATGGTTAACTCTGGTGCATTTACATGCCTTTTAACTTTATTAATTGACATGCTTATCACTGTGCACTGTCCCTGATAGATAAATAAATAAATAATAATATACATCACTTCTAATAATTTATTTATATTACATATTATCAGCTGTGCTTGTACATGAATTAATTCATTTTACCATTCAAACATCTTGAGTTATTGTACTGACTTTCAGTGGAAAGGTTGTATTCCAATTGTGGACTGTCTACTTTATTATCAGATGTACATATCAGATGGCACTAAAGGGACAAAATTTGTCATGGGTGTATTATCCATCAAAGGGTTCTTCTTTTGCAAGCGTCTTGGTAGATACTTTGCATGCCGCTGCAAGCTTCACATTTCAGGTGAAAAACTTGACTTGCTTGGAGACACAGCACATCCCCAAAGAAAATACAAAAATCTAAAAACAACACAATCAGCTCAGACTGTATGAGAGCTTATCTCTAAACACAAAAATCTCTAAACCAAACATATTTCAACACAACTGATCCGCTCTACTACAACAATCAAAAACATACAAAAGGCTGACACAACTACAGCAGAGTCTCAAGACAACATTAAGTTTTCTTTTAAGATTTAGATATTAAAATTGTAAATTTAGGAGAATAATTCATAAGGTATATAAAGTCATAAAACTACTTTTGTGGAGGAGGAAATGACTAAAGCTGGTCATCTGCAGGGTTACCGCTCGATGTATCAACAGGTAATTCATAGACTTCTAGTGGTTTCTGAAAAAACAATCAAACTGATAATAATCAGCATTTGTGTTTCAGAGTGGATCAAGCTCAGAGGAGTACCACATCTCTGACACCATCACTAGCCTACACCTGCACAGACAACAACACCTTATGGCATATGGATTCTTAGAAACCACAGCCCAATGTCATCCACAAATATTTACAACTGCATAAACAAATATACCCTCGGCATATTCATTTCTGACTCCATAAAAATAGCTTTTGTAGAGGCTGAAATTAATATGCTAGGGATACATCTGTCAATGTAGCCGTGAATATCTGTGAATGACATTGAACTTTATTTTATGATATGTATCCATATGCCAGAATAAGGTGTTGATGTCTCTGCAGGCATAAATTACCACAATGTCTGAAACGTGATGCTCATCAAAGCTCAACTCCCTCTGTATCACAAATGTTGATCATCATCAGTTTGATTGTTTCTCACATCCACAGATAAACCTGCACATAACCAGCTTCAGTAATTTCCCCCTTCACAAAGGCAACTTTATGACTTTCAATACATTAGGACTTCCTTCTCCAAAATTTACAACTTTAATCTCTAAATCTTAAAAGAATAAAAAACATAAATGATGTCCTAATCCTCTGCTGTAGTTGTGTCAAGTTGTGTTCTGTTTTTAATTGTTGAAGCAAAGCATATCATTCATCTCTAACTCTTTAGTGTTTGGTTTACAGATTTTAGTGAGCTCAGACATCATGCTCTCAGATAGCCTGAGCTGACTCTCTGCTGTTTTTGGATTTCTTGTACATTCTTTTAAGCCACACTGTGTCTTCAAGCGAGTCCAGCCTCTCACCTGAAATGCACGTCTGTGCAGCAACAAACACAGCATTCTGAAATACCAACAGTGAATGATAAGTATGAGTGTGTCATTGTATAAAAAAAGAAAGTGGTTTACTTACACATCCATAGAAAAAATGTGGTTGCACACAACACGCAAACAAAGCTTTGCCACAACAGTGACACTTCCCAAGTAGCCAATACCTAGGTCACACAATCATAGTGAACAAAGCTCAAACCAGGCCAGGCACTCACAACGCTGGCTGTGGCAAGTGAAAGTGAAAGCAACACGCAATGGCAGGAAGAACAGCAAACACCAATGAAGCAAAGGGGTTTTTGCAGTGATGGCCGTTACCAGAGAGAGCTATGGCCGGGGGGGGGGGGACGCAACACAGCTCGGGCCCGCCAGTGCCCCACCGGGGCCCTAGTTATTATTTTTCCTCCCCTTTGAACTGGAAAATGGCCCACTTCCCACTGGCGAAAACTCATGAAATTTGGCAGGACGACCGGGCCTGGTGAAAAATTTGATATTCCGAAGTCGGCCAAACAATAAAATGCAAAATGGCTCCATAGCGCCCCCTAAGGTGAAAATTCACACTATTGACTGTCACGCGTGTACGCTTTGTCAAAATGACACAAAAATTGACACACACATGTATCTCAATAAGATCTACAAAAAAGTCAGTGCGGGCGTATCTGTCAAATGTACGGTTAAAGGGTTATTTCGCATTTTTTGCCGATCCGCACACATTGGAATTTCGCTAACTCCTCCGAAGGCTTTCGTTCCACCGGCACCACATTTGCTCAGGCCAATCTACACCCCATGGCCATTAAAAGTTATTCAAATCATGACGCTGCACCCCACGGTTTAGGTTCTAGGGGGCGCCAAAGATAACCCTAAGATCCACATATTTAAAAGTCTTATAACTTTTTATTTTTGCCCTCACTGGCCTCCAAGTTTTCTAGGATGATGCAATGTCCAGCCATCAACACATTTGTGAAGGAATTTTTACTCCCCAAAAGAGCGCCCCCCATGGCAGGAGAAAAAAGTCCATTTTTTCTTGTCCCCTAAGGTGAAAATACACATTGTTGAGTGTAACACCTGTACGCTTTGGCAAAATGACACAAAAATTGACACACACATGTATCTCAATAAGATCTACGAAAAAGTCAATGAGTGCGTATCTGTCAAATGTACAGTTAAAGGGTTATTCCGCATTTTTTGCAGATCCGCACACATTGGAATTTCGCTAACTCCTCCGAAGGCTTTCGTTCCACCGGCACCACATTTGCTCAGGCCAATCTACACCCCATGGCCATTAAAAGTTATTCAAATCATGACGCTGCACCCCACGGTTTAGGTTCTAGGGGGCGCCAAAGATAACCCTAAAATCCACATATTTAAAAGTCTTATAACTTTTTATTTTTGTCCTCACTGGCCTCCAAGTTTTCTAGGATGATGCAATGTCCAGCCATCAACACATTTGTGAAGGAATTTTTACTCCCCAAAAGAGCGCCCCCCCATGGCAGGAGAAAAAAGTCAATTTTTTCTTGTCCCCTAAGGTGGAAATTCACACTATTGACTGTCACGCCTGTACGCTTTATCATATTGACACAAAAATTGACACACACATGTATCTCAATAAGATCTACGAAAAAGTCAATGCGCGCGTATCTGTCAAATGTACGGTTAAAGGGTTATTCCGCATTTTTTGTTGATCCGCACACATTGGAATTTCGCTAACTCCTCCGAAGGCTTTCGTTCCACTGGCATCACATTTGCTCAGGCCAATCTACACCCCATGGCCATTAAAAGTTATTCAAATCATGACGCTGCACCCCACGGTTTAGGTTCTAGGGGGCGCCAAAGATAACCCTAAAATCCACATATTTCAAAGTCTTATAACTTTTTATTTTTGTCCTCACTGGCCTCCAAGTTTTCTAGGATGATGCAATGTCCAGCCATCAACACATTTGTGAAGGAGTTTTTTCTCGTTAAAAGAGCGTCCCCCCATGGCAGGAGAATAAAGTCAAGTTTTTCCTGTTCATCATTCAATGGCTCAAACGCACTGCTCTCTCGGCAAAAGCGAAAGGAGGAGCAACTTGCCATTTGGATATATCTTAGCTGTGTTTGTGCCCTCACTCATGGTCCAGACTTTTTTCAAATAGGACATGGAGTTTTTCTGCAGCGAGCGTTTTGGTAGAAACTGCGCCTCCCGTTCATTATAATGGTAAATGACCACAAACAAGTGCGCACACCATCTTTGGACCTTGAGTGTGACGCGATCGGGTGGGGGAGGCGGTCGCGCTGGGGGCGGCGTGACACGGCTCGGGCCCGCCAGTGCCCCAACGGGGCCCTAGTTATTATTTTTCCTCCCCTTTGAACTGGAAAATGGCCCACTTCCCACCCGCGAAAACTCATGAAATTTGGCAGGACGACCGGGCCTGGTGAAAAATTTGATATTCCGAAGTCGCCCAAACAAGAAAATGCAAAATGGCTCCATAGCGCCCCCTAAGGTGAAAATTCACACTATTGACTGTCACGCCTGTACGCTTTGTCAAAATGACACAAAAATTGACACACACATGTATCTCAGTAAGATCTACAAAAAAGTCAGTGCGGGCGTATCTGTCAAATGTACGGTTAAAGGGTTATTTCGCATTTTTTGCCGATCCGCACACATTGGAATTTCGCTAACTCCTCCGAAGGCTTTCGTTCCACCAGCACCACATTTGCTCAGGCCAATCTACACCCCATGGCCATTAAAAGTTATTCAAATCATGACGCTGCACCCCAAGGTTTAGGTTCTAGGGGGCGCCAAAGATAACCCTAAGATCCACATATTTAAAAGTCTTATAACTTTTTATTTTTGCCCTCACTGGCCTCCAAGTTTTCTAGGATGATGCAATGTCCAGCCATCAACACATTTGTGAAGGAATCTTTACTCCCCAAAAGAGCGCCCCCCATGGCAGGAGAAAAAAGTCAATTTTTTCTTGTCCCCTAAGGTGGAAATTCACACTATTGACTGTCACGCCTGTACGCTTTATCATATTGACACAAAAATTGACACACATATGTATCTCAATAAGATCTACAAAAAAGTCAATTCGCGCGTATCTGTCAAATGTACGGTTAAAGGGCTATTTTGCATTTTTTGCCGATTCGCACACATTGGAATGTGGCTAACTCCTCCTAAGGCTTTCGTCCCACTGACACCAAATTTGCTCAGGCCAATCTACACCCCATGGCCATTCAAAGTTGTAAAAATCATGACGCTGCACCCCACGGTTTACGTTCTAGGGGGCGCCAAAGATGACCCAAAAATCCACATTCTTAAAAGAATCCACATCCCCCCCCCATGGCAGGAGAAAAAGTCAAGTTTTTCCTGCCCATCGCTCAATGGCTCAATCGCATCGCTCTCCAGGCAACACCGTAAGGAGGAGCAACCTGGCATTTCGATCTATCATAGCTGTGTTTGTGCCCTCACTCATGGTCCAGACTTTTTTCAAATAGGACATGAAGTTTGTCTGCAGCGAGTGTTTTGGTAGAAACTGCGCCTCCCATTCATTATAATGGGAAATGACCACAGACAAGTGCGCACACCATCTTTGGTTCTTGAGTGTGACTCGATCGGGACGGGGAGGCGGTCGCACTGGGGGCGGCGCGACGCGGCTCGGGCCCGACAGTGCCCCATCGGGGCCCTAGTTTCTTTCTTTCTTTCTTTCTTCTTTTTCCTCCCCTTTGAACTGGAAAATGGCCCACTTCCCACCCGCGAAAACTCATGAAATTTGGCAGGACGACCGGGCCTGGTGAAAAATTGGATATTCTGAAGTCGCCCAAACAATAAAATGCAAAATGGCTCCATAGCGCCCCCTAAGGTGGAAATTCACACTATTGACTGTCACGCCTGTACGCTTTTTCATATTGACACAAAAATTGACACACATATGTATCTCAATAAGATCTACAAAAAAGTCAGTGCGGCCGTATCTGTCAAAATTACGGTTAAAGGGTTATTTCGCATTTTTTGCCGATCCGCACACATTGGAATTTCGCTAACTCCTCCGAAGGCTTTCGTTCCACCGGCACCACATTTGCTCAGGCCAATCTACACCCCGTGGCCATTAAAAGTTATTCAAATCATGACGCTGCACCCCACGGTTTAGGTTCTAGGGGGCGCCAAAGATAACCCTAAAATCCACATATTTAAAAGTCTTATAACTTTTTATTTTTGTCCTCACTGGCCTCCAAGTTTTCTAGGATGATGCAATGTCCAGCCATCAACACATTTGTGAAGGAATTTTTACTCCCCAAAAGAGCGCCCCCCCATGGCAGGAGAAAAAAGTCCATTTTTTCTTGTCCCCTAAGGTGAAAATACATATTGTTGAGATTCACGCCTATACGCTTTGTCATATTGACACAAAATTTGACACTCACGTGCCTTGCCTGGTATCATTTTTTTCAGCACAACCTCACCTGTGCGAATTTACAGTTATTTTATCATGTTGACATACTGAATTTACACAATGGACCCAAATTCACACACAAAACATAAAATCCGAGTGGAAAAAAGTAACATTTTTACTGTGAAAACCACAAATATGTGTGATGAACTGTTTTTAAAACTTAAACTTCAAATAAAAATTGTAAACTTCAAAACATATGCAAATTTTTAACAAAGAACATAGTGATTTACCTCTATTTACATCAAAATGCAGGCAATGGCCCAGGCGTTCTTTGTAAAATTATTTACAAAACACTGTATAGTCTCACAAATGTCACTTTTTATTTATGCCACTACAAAAAAACATGATGTAAATGATGCATGATGTAAAACATGATGTAAAAAACTTGTGTAGATCCTCCTCTATGTCAGTCCATGTGTAATTTTTCCATAATTCTTTGTTTTTTGCAGCATTTTTGTTAGTGTAACCGCAGATTGTGCTGACAGTGTCTATGGCACAAAAAAAAAAAAAAATTAAAATGCCTCAACATGAACCCCTGGTGGTCTCTGAGGGTGAAACCTGCTAACTGCTGCAGCTCTGTCAGCTTCAGTCTCCCATGCAGAGCTCTGAGCGCATGTGTGGCTCTGCACCCTTAGCAGCGTTGCTAACTCCTCAGTAAGGAAAGCCTGCTTCATGTCAGAGTCTCTAAACTCCAGAAGAAGTCGATAAAAGTCCCTTTCTTTCTAAAAAAAAAGTCGTTAGGGGGTCTGAAAAGTCATTGAATCTAACAACAAAGTCGCTAGGTTTGCAACTACGTGTCCCAGACTGCATCCCTGCTGAGAGTCCCTCCCTCCCTTCTCATGTTGCAGGAAGAACGTAAGCGCCCGCCCCTTGTCAATCAGTCACCATATAATTTTGGATTGGTTGTTGTGGTGAAGTTTTCCACCAATAGGAGAGATGTTGTGGTGTGTTTTTTTTTTTCTTTTGGCAAGCCTTTTCCGCCTGTAAGACCTGTCGCTAATGTCTGCATGCTATGTTTTCCTGTCTCATACAGCGCGATCGAGCGCCGAACGTGATCAAAATAAGCAGAAAAAAAGTATCGCGGACATAATTTATCATAACTCTGGTTTTATTTGGCCTATCAACACAATTTAAAAACTGGTATATAGGTTGAGGTCCTCACTTTTGAGATAAGTTGAAACGGAGAGTCAACGAGGCTCCGTCTTGCAGCTACATCCGGTTAAATATGTCATGTGACTTGAACGCACACACAGACACACACACACGCACACACACACACACACACACACACACACACACACACACACACACACACACACACTCAGAGTCTGTTTTTTAGCACCAGCAAAAACATGCTATTTACATATTTGACAAGAATGCAGAGGCTCCTTTTGCCCCTGAAAAAAATCAAATTTCAAACACAACTTGACTGGTCATTTCTCCAAAAGACAACCATGAAGCTCCATCCAAACCTGAAGCAGGCAGTTGGTGCATGTGTACAGTAACCTGAGGGGAGTGAGGTGAGTGCTTCTGAGGAGAACATGAGCAGTGAAGATTCACCTTGGAGCTAGAACAGAGACATGCACATGATTATACAGGGGCAGGGGCTCAAGTTTTTTCCAGTCGTTTATACAATATGGAAATTAATGTGAAATTAAAACACAAAGTATTAATAGAAAGGTAATGACTGTCCTGTGTAGGTGACAGTGATATCCAATAGGCTAGGCACTCACGAGGCTGGCTGTGGCAAGTGTAAGTGAAAGCAACACGCACTGGCAGGAAGAACAGCAAACGCCGATGAAGGAAAAGGGTCTTTGCAGTGATGGGCGTTACCAGAGAGGGCGATGGCCAGAGGACACAAATGGGACGGGGAGGCAGCACGTTGGGGGGGGGGGACGCGACACGGCTCGGGCCCGCCAGTGCCCCAACGGGGTCCTAGTCTTTGTTTCTTTCTTAGGGCCCGAGCGTAGCTGCTAAGCAGCTGCGAGAGCCCTCTTGTTCCTGATGGATTCTTCTTTTTAGGGCCCGAGCCAGCTGCAGAGCAGCCGGGCGTCGGCCCTATTATTCCCCAAGTGGTTTTTCTTTGTTTCTTTAGGGCCCGAGCGTAGCTGCTAAGCAGCTGCGAGAGCCCTCTTGTTCCTGATGGATTCTTCTTTTGTTATTATTAGGGCCCGAGCGTAGCTGCTAAGCAGCTGCGAGAGCCCTCTTGTTCCTGATGGATTCTTCTTTCGTTATTTTTCCTCCGCTTTTAACTGGAAAATGGCCCACTTCCCACTGGCGAAAACTCAGAAAATTTGGCAGGATGACCGGGCCTGGTGAAAAATTTGATATTCTGAAGTCGTCCAAACAAAAAAATGAAAAATGGCTCCATAGCGCCCCCTATGGTGAAAACTCACCTGATGCCTGTACGCTTTGTCAAAATGACACAAAATTTGACACACATGTGTATCTCAATAAGATCTACGAAAAAGTCAGTGCGGGCGTATCTGTCAAATGTACGGTTAAAGGGCTATTTCGCTTTTTTTGCCGATCCGCACACATTGGAATTTCGCTAACTCCTCCAAAGGCTTTCGTTCCACCGGCACCAAATTTGCTCAGGCCAATCTACACCCCATGGCCATTAAAAGTTATTCAAATCATGACGCTGCACCCCACGGTTTAGGTTCTAGGGGGCGCCAAAGATAACCCTAAAATCCACATATTTCAAAGTCTTATAACTTTTTATTTTTGTCCTCACTGGCCTCCAAGTTTTCTAGGATGATGCAATGTCCAGCCATCAACACATTTGTGAAGGAGTTTTTTCTCGTTAAAAGAGCGTCCCCCCATGGCAGGAGAATAAAGTCAAGTTTTTCCTGTTCATCATTCAATGGCTCAAACGCACTGCTCTCTCGGCAAAAGCGAAAGGAGGAGCAACTTGCCATTTGGATATATCTTAGCTGTGTTTGTGCCCTCACTCATGGTCCAGACTTTTTTCAAATAGGACATGGAGTTTTTCTGCAGCGAGCGTTTTGGTAGAAACTGCGCCTCCCGTTCATTATAATGGTAAATGACCACAAACAAGTGCGCACACCATCTTTGGACCTTGAGTGTGACGCGATCGGGTGGGGGAGGCGGTCGCGCTGGGGGCGGCGTGACACGGCTCGGGCCCGCCAGTGCCCCAACGGGGCCCTAGTTATTATTTTTCCTCCCCTTTGAACTGGAAAATGGCCCACTTCCCACCCGCGAAAACTCATGAAATTTGGCAGGACGACCGGGCCTGGTGAAAAATTTGATATTCCGAAGTCGCCCAAACAAGAAAATGCAAAATGGCTCCATAGCGCCCCCTAAGGTGAAAATTCACACTATTGACTGTCACGCCTGTACGCTTTGTCAAAATGACACAAAAATTGACACACACATGTATCTCAGTAAGATCTACAAAAAAGTCAGTGCGGGCGTATCTGTCAAATGTACGGTTAAAGGGTTATTTCGCATTTTTTGCCGATCCGCACACATTGGAATTTCGCTAACTCCTCCGAAGGCTTTCGTTCCACCAGCACCACATTTGCTCAGGCCAATCTACACCCCATGGCCATTAAAAGTTATTCAAATCATGACGCTGCACCCCAAGGTTTAGGTTCTAGGGGGCGCCAAAGATAACCCTAAGATCCACATATTTAAAAGTCTTATAACTTTTTATTTTTGCCCTCACTGGCCTCCAAGTTTTCTAGGATGATGCAATGTCCAGCCATCAACACATTTGTGAAGGAATCTTTACTCCCCAAAAGAGCGCCCCCCCATGGCAGGAGAAAAAAGTCAATTTTTTCTTGTCCCCTAAGGTGGAAATTCACACTATTGACTGTCACGCCTGTACGCTTTATCATATTGACACAAAAATTGACACACATATGTATCTCAATAAGATCTACAAAAAAGTCAATTCGCGCGTATCTGTCAAATGTACGGTTAAAGGGCTATTTTGCATTTTTTGCCGATTCGCACACATTGGAATGTGGCTAACTCCTCCTAAGGCTTTCGTCCCACTGACACCAAATTTGCTCAGGCCAATCTACACCCCATGGCCATTCAAAGTTGTAAAAATCATGACGCTGCACCCCACGGTTTACGTTCTAGGGGGCGCCAAAGATGACCCAAAAATCCACATTCTTAAAAGAATCCACATCCCCCCCCATGGCAGGAGAAAAAGTCAAGTTTTTCCTGCCCATCGCTCAATGGCTCAATCGCATCGCTCTCCAGGCAACACCGTAAGGAGGAGCAACCTGGCATTTCGATCTATCATAGCTGTGTTTGTGCCCTCACTCATGGTCCAGACTTTTTTCAAATAGGACATGAAGTTTGTCTGCAGCGAGTGTTTTGGTAGAAACTGCGCCTCCCATTCATTATAATGGGAAATGACCACAGACAAGTGCGCACACCATCTTTGGTTCTTGAGTGTGACTCGATCGGGACGGGGAGGCGGTCGCACTGGGGGCGGCGCGACGCGGCTCGGGCCCGACAGTGCCCCATCGGGGCCCTAGTTTCTTTCTTTCTTTCTTTCTTCTTTTTCCTCCCCTTTGAACTGGAAAATGGCCCACTTCCCACCCGCGAAAACTCATGAAATTTGGCAGGACGACCGGGCCTGGTGAAAAATTCGATATTCTGAAGTCGCCCAAACAATAAAATGCAAAATGGCTCCATAGCGCCCCCTAAGGTGGAAATTCACACTATTGACTGTCACGCCTGTACGCTTTTTCATATTGACACAAAAATTGACACACATATGTATCTCAATAAGATCTACAAAAAAGTCAGTGCGGCCGTATCTGTCAAAATTACGGTTAAAGGGTTATTTCGCATTTTTTGCCGATCCGCACACATTGGAATTTCGCTAACTCCTCCGAAGGCTTTCGTTCCACCGGCACAACATTTGCTCAGGCCAATCTACACCCCGTGGCCATTAAAAGTTATTCAAATCATGACGCTGCACCCCACGGTTTAGGTTCTAGGGGGCGCCAAAGATAACCCTAAAATCCACATATTTAAAAGTCTTATAACTTTTTATTTTTGTCCTCACTGGCCTCCAAGTTTTCTAGGATGATGCAATGTCCAGCCATCAACACATTTGTGAAGGAATTTTTACTCCCCAAAAGAGCGCCCCCCCATGGCAGGAGAAAAAAGTCCATTTTTTCTTGTCCCCTAAGGTGAAAATACATATTGTTGAGATTCACGCCTATACGCTTTGTCATATTGACACAAAATTTGACACTCACGTGCCTTGCCTGGTATCATTTTTTTCAGCACAACCTCACCTGTGCGAATTTACAGTTATTTTATCATGTTGACATACTGAATTTACACAATGGACCCAAATTCACACACAAAACATAAAATCCGAGTGGAAAAAAGTAACATTTTTACTGTGAAAACCACAAATATGTGTGATGAACTGTTTTTAAAACTTAAACTTCAAATAAAAATTGTAAACTTCAAAACATATGCAAATTTTTAACAAAGAACATAGTGATTTACCTCTATTTACATCAAAATGCAGGCAATGGCCCAGGCGTTCTTTGTAAAATTATTTACAAAACACTGTATAGTCTCACAAATGTCACTTTTTATTTATGCCACTACAAAAAAACATGATGTAAATGATGCATGATGTAAAACATGATGTAAAAAACTTGTGTAGATCCTCCTCTATGTCAGTCCATGTGTAATTTTTCCATAATTCTTTGTTTTTTGCAGCATTTTTGTTAGTGTAACCGCAGATTGTGCTGACAGTGTCTATGGCACAAAAAAAAAAAAAAATTAAAATGCCTCAACATGAACCCCTGGTGGTCTCTGAGGGTGAAACCTGCTAACTGCTGCAGCTCTGTCAGCTTCAGTCTCCCATGCAGAGCTCTGAGCGCATGTGTGGCTCTGCACCCTTAGCAGCGTTGCTAACTCCTCAGTAAGGAAAGCCTGCTTCATGTCAGAGTCTCTAAACTCCAGAAGAAGTCGATAAAAGTCCCTTTCTTTCTAAAAAAAAAGTCGTTAGGGGGTCTGAAAAGTCATTGAATCTAACAACAAAGTCGCTAGGTTTGCAACTACGTGTCCCAGACTGCATCCCTGCTGAGAGTCCCTCCCTCCCTTCTCATGTTGCAGGAAGAACGTAAGCGCCCGCCCCTTGTCAATCAGTCACCATATAATTTTGGATTGGTTGTTGTGGTGAAGTTTTCCACCAATAGGAGAGATGTTGTGGTGTGTTTTTTTTTTTCTTTTGGCAAGCCTTTTCCGCCTGTAAGACCTGTCGCTAATGTCTGCATGCTATGTTTTCCTGTCTCATACAGCGCGATCGAGCGCCGAACGTGATCAAAATAAGCAGAAAAAAAGTATCGCGGACATAATTTATCATAACTCTGGTTTTATTTGGCCTATCAACACAATTTAAAAACTGGTATATAGGTTGAGGTCCTCACTTTTGAGATAAGTTGAAACGGAGAGTCAACGAGGCTCCGTCTTGCAGCTACATCCGGTTAAATATGTCATGTGACTTGAACGCACACACAGACACACACACACACACACACACACACACACACACACACACACACACACACACACACACACACACACACACACTCAGAGTCTGTTTTTTAGCACCTGCAAAAACATGCTATTTACATATTTGACAAGAATGCAGAGGCTCCTTTTGCCCCTGAAAAAAATCAAATTTCAAACACAACTTGACTGGTCATTTCTCCAAAAGACAACCATGAAGCTCCATCCAAACCTGAAGCAGGCAGTTGGTGCATGTGTACAGTAACCTGAGGGGAGTGAGGTGAGTGCTTCTGAGGAGAACATGAGCAGTGAAGATTCACCTTGGAGCTAGAACAGAGACATGCACATGATTATACAGGGGCAGGGGCTCAAGTTTTTTCCAGTCGTTTATACAATATGGAAATTAATGTGAAATTAAAACACAAAGTATTAATAGAAAGGTAATGACTGTCCTGTGTAGGTGACAGTGATATCCAATAGGCTAGGCACTCACGAGGCTGGCTGTGGCAAGTGTAAGTGAAAGCAACACGCACTGGCAGGAAGAACAGCAAACGCCGATGAAGGAAAAGGGTCTTTGCAGTGATGGGCGTTACCAGAGAGGGCGATGGCCAGAGGACACAAATGGGACGGGGAGGCAGCACGTTGGGGGGGGGGGACGCGACACGGCTCGGGCCCGCCAGTGCCCCAACGGGGTCCTAGTCTTTGTTTCTTTCTTAGGGCCCGAGCGTAGCTGCTAAGCAGCTGCGAGAGCCCTCTTGTTCCTGATGGATTCTTCTTTTTAGGGCCCGAGCCAGCTGCAGAGCAGCCGGGCGTCGGCCCTATTATTCCCCAAGTGGTTTTTCTTTGTTTCTTTAGGGCCCGAGCGTAGCTGCTAAGCAGCTGCGAGAGCCCTCTTGTTCCTGATGGATTCTTCTTTTGTTATTATTAGGGCCCGAGCGTAGCTGCTAAGCAGCTGCGAGAGCCCTCTTGTTCCTGATGGATTCTTCTTTCGTTATTTTTCCTCCGCTTTTAACTGGAAAATGGCCCACTTCCCACTGGCGAAAACTCAGAAAATTTGGCAGGATGACCGGGCCTGGTGAAAAATTTGATATTCTGAAGTCGTCCAAACAAAAAAATGAAAAATGGCTCCATAGCGCCCCCTATGGTGAAAACTCACCTGATGCCTGTACGCTTTGTCAAAATGACACAAAATTTGACACACATGTGTATCTCAATAAGATCTACGAAAAAGTCAGTGCGGGCGTATCTGTCAAATGTACGGTTAAAGGGCTATTTCGCTTTTTTTGCCGATCCGCACACATTGGAATTTCGCTAACTCCTCCAAAGGCTTTCGTTCCACCGGCACCAAATTTGCTCAGGCCAATCTACACCCCATGGCCATTAAAAGTTGTACAAATCATGACGCTGCACCCCACGGTTTAGGTTCTAGGCGGCGCCAAATATAACCCAAAAATCCACATTCTTAAAAGTCTTATAACTTTTTATTTTTGTCCTCACTGGCCTCCAAGGTTTCTAGGATGATGCAATGTCCAGCCATCAACACATTTGTGAAGGAATTTTTACTCCCCAAAAGAGCGCCCCCCCATGGCAGGAGAAAAAAGTCAATTTTTTCTTGTCTCCTAAGGTAAAAATACACATTGTTGAGTGTCACGCCTATACACTTTGTCATATTGACACACAATTTGACAATCACGTGTATCTCAATAAGATCTACAAAAAAGTCAATAGGCACGTATCTGTCAAATGTACGGTTAAAGGGCTATTTCGCATTTTTTGCCGATTCGCACACATTGGAATGTGGCTATTTCCTCCTAAGGCTTTCGTCCCACTGATACCAAATTTGCTCAGGGCAATCTACACCCCATGCCCATTCAAAGTTGTAAAAATCATGCCGCTGCACCCCACGGTTTACGTTCTAGGGGGCGCCAAAGATGACCCAAAAATCCACATTCTTAAAAGTCTTTTTGGTCACTGCAGGAGTACAGAGTACTGCAAGATACACACACACACACACACACACACACACACACACACACACACACACACACACACAGAGTCTGTTTTTTAGCACCTGCAAAAACATGCTGTTTACATATTTGACAAGAATGCAGAGGCTTCCTTTTGCCCCTGAAAAAAATCAAATTTCAAACACAACTTGACTGTTCATTTCTCCAAATGACAACCATGAAGCTCCATCCAAACCTGAAGCAGGCAGTTGGTGCATGTGTACAGTAACCTGAGGGGAGTGAGGTGACTGCTTCTGAGGAGAACATGAGCAGTGAAGATTCACCTTGGAGCGAGAACAGGGACGTGCACATGATTATGCAGGGGCAGGGGCTCAAGTTTTTTCCAGTCGTTTATACAATATGGAAATTAATGTGAAATTAAAAAACAAAGTATTAATAGAAAGGTAATGACTGTCCTGTGTAGGTGACGGTAATATCCAATAGGCTAGGCACTCACGAGGCTGGCTGTGGCAAGTGTAAGTGAAAGCAACACGCACTGGCAGGAAGAACAGCAAACGCCGATGAAGGAAAAGGGTCTTTGCAGTGATGGGCGTTACCAGAGAGGACGATGGCCAGAGGACGCGAATGGGACGGGGAGGCAGCGCGTTGGGGGGGGGGGGGGGCGCGACACAGCTCGGGCCCGCCAGTGCCCCAACGGGGCCCTAGTTATTATTATTTTTCCTCCGCTTTAAACTGGAAAATGGCCCACTTCCCACTGGCGAAAACTCAGGAAATTTGGCAGGACGACCGGGCCTGGTGAAAAATTCGATATTCTGAAATCGCCCAAACAATAAAATACAAAATGGCTCCATAGCGCCCCCTAAGGTGAAAATTCACACTATTGACTGTCACGCCTGTACGCTTTGTCATATTGACACAAAAATTGACACACACATGTATCTCAATAAGATCTACAAAAAAGTCAGTGCGGGCGTATCTGTCAAATGTACGGTTAAAGGGTTATTTCGCATTTTTTGCAGATCCGCACACATTGGAATTTCGCTAACTCCTCCAAAGGCTTTCGTTCCACCGGCACCACATTTGCTCAGGCCAATCTACACTCCATGGCCATTCAAAGTTGTACAAATCATGATGCTGCACCCCATGGTTTAGGTTCTAGGGGGCGCCAAAAATAACCCTAAAATCCACATTCTTAAAAGTTTTATAACTTTTTATTTTTGCCCTCACTGGCCTCCAAGTTTTCTAGGATGATGCAATGTCCAGCCATCAACACATTTGTGAAGGAATTTTTACTCCCCAAAAGAGCGCCCCCCCATGGCAGGAGAAAAAAGTCCATTTTTTCTTGTCCCCTAAGGTGAAAATACACATTGTTGAGTGTCACGCCTATACGCTTTGTCAAAATGACACAAAAATTGACACACACATGTAACTCAATAAGATCTACGAAAAAGTCAATGCGCGCGTATCTGTCAAATGTACGGTTAAAGGGTTATTCCGCATTTTTTGCCGATCCGCACACATTGGAATGTGGCTAATTCCTCCTAAGGCTTTCGTTCCACCGGCACCACATTTGCTCAGGCCAATCTACACCCCATGGCCATTAAAAGTTATTCAAATCATGACGCTGCACCCCACGGTTTAGGTTCTAGGGGGCGCCAAAGATAACCCTAAAATCCACATATTTAAAAGTCTTATAACTTTTTATTTTTGTCCTCACTGGCCTCCAAGTTTTCTAGGATGATGCAATGTCCAGCCATCAACACATTTGTGAAGGAATTTTTACTCCCCAAAAGAGCGCCCCCCCATGGCAGGAGAAAAAAGTCCATTTTTTCTTGTCCCCTAAGGTGAAAATACATATTGTTGAGATTCACGCCTATACGCTTTGTCATATTGACACAAAATTTGACAATCACGTGCCTTGCCTGGTATCATTTTTTTCAGCACAACCTCACCTGTGCGAATTTACAGTTATTTTATCATGTTGACATACTGAATTTACACAATGGACCCAAATTCACACACAAAACATAAAATCCGAGTGGAAAAAAGTAACATTTTTACTGTGAAAACCACAAATATGTGTGATGAACTGTTTTTAAAACTTAAACTTCAAATAAAAATTGTAAACTTCAAAACATATGCAAATTTTTAACAAAGAACATAGTGATTTACCTCTATTTACATCAAAATGCAGGCAATGGCCCAGGCGTTCTTTGTAAAATTATTTACAAAACACTGTATAGTCTCACAAATGTCACTTTTTATTTATGCCACTACAAAAAAACATGATGTAAATGATGCATGATGTAAAACATGATGTAAAAAACTTGTGTAGATCCTCCTCTATGTCAGTCCATGTGTAATTTTTCCATAATTCTTTGTTTTTTGCAGCATTTTTGTTAGTGTAACTGCAGATTGTGCTGACAGTGTCTATGGCACAAAAAAAAAAAAAATTTAAAATGCCTCAACATGAACCCCTGGTGGTCTCTGAGGGTGAAACCTGCTAACTGCTGCAGCTCTGTCAGCTTCAGTCTCCCATGCAGAGCTCTGAGCGCATGTGTGGCTCTGCACCCTTAGCAACGTTGCTAACTCCTCAGTAAGGAAAGCCTGCTTCATGTCAGAGTCTCTAAACTCCAGAAGAAGTCGATAAAAGTCCCTTTCTTTCTAAAAAAAAGTCGTTAGGGGGTCTGAAAAGTCATTGAATCTAACAACAAAGTCGCTAGGTTTGCAACTACGTGTCCCAGACTGCATCCCTGCTGAGAGTCCCTCCCTCCCTTCTCATGTTGCAGGAAGAACGTAAGCGCCCGCCCCTTGTCAATCAGTCACCATATAATTTTGGATTGGTTGTTGTGGTGAAGTTTTCCACCAATAGGAGAGATGTTGTGGTGTGTTTTTTTTTTCTTTTGGCAAGCCTTTTCCGCCTGTAAGACCTGTCGCTAATGTCTGCATGCTATGTTTTCCTGTCTCATACAGCGCGATCGAGCGCCGAACGTGATCAAAATAAGCAGAAAAAAAGTATTGCGGACATAATTTATCATAACTCTGGTTTTATTTGGCCTATCAACACAATTTAAAAACTGGTATATAGGTTGAGGTCCTCACTTTTGAGATAAGTTGAAACGGAGAGTCAACGAGGCTCCGTCTTGCAGCTACATCCGGTTAAATATGTCATGTGACTTGAACGCACACACAGACACACACACACGCACACACACACACACACACACACTCAGAGTCTGGTTTTTAGCACCTGCAAAAACATGCTATTTACATATTTGACAAGAATGCAGAGGCTCCTTTTGCCCCTGAAAAAAATCAAATTTCAAACACAACTTGACTGGTCATTTCTCCAAAAGACAACCATGAAGCTCCATCCAAACCTGAAGCAGGCAGTTGGTGCATGTGTACAGTAACCTGAGGGGAGTGAGGTGAGTGCTTCTGAGGAGAACATGAGCAGTGAAGATTCACCTTGGAGCTAGAACAGAGACATGCACATGATTATACAGGGGCAGGGGCTCAAGTTTTTTCCAGTCGTTTATACAATATGGAAATTAATGTGAAATTAAAACACAAAGTATTAATAGAAAGGTAATGACTGTCCTGTGTAGGTGACAGTGATATCCAATAGGCTAGGCACTCACGAGGCTGGCTGTGGCAAGTGTAAGTGAAAGCAACACGCACTGGCAGGAAGAACAGCAAACGCCGATGAAGGAAAAGGGTCTTTGCAGTGATGGGCGTTACCAGAGAGGGCGATGGCCAGAGGACACAAATGGGACGGGAAGGCAGCACGTTGGGGGGGGGGACGCGACACGGCTCGGGCCCGCCAGTGCCCCAACGGGGTCCTAGTTAGGGCCCGAGCGTAGCTGCTAAGCAGCTGCGAGAGCCCTCTTGTTCCTGCATGTTTCCTTCTTTTGTTATTATTATTTTTACCTCCCATTCATTATAATGGTAAATGACCACAGACAAGTGCGCACACCATCTTTGGTTCTTGAGTGTGACTCGATCGGGACGGGGAGGCGGTCGCACTGGGGGCGGCGCGACGCGGCTCGGGCCCGACAGTGCCCCACCGGGGCCCTAGTTATTATTTTTCCTCCCCTTTGAACTGGAAAATGGCCCACTTCCCACTGGCGAAAACTCATGAAATTTGGCAGGACGACCGGGCCTGGTGAAAAATTTGATATTCCGAAGTCGCCCAAACAAGAAAATGCAAAATGGCTCCATAGCGCCCCCTAAGGTGAAAATTCACACTATTGACTGTCACGCCTGTACGCTTTGTCAAAATGACACAAAAATTGACACACACATGTATCTCAATAAGATCTACAAAAAAGTCAGTGCGGGCGTATCTGTCAAATGTACGGTTAAAGGGTTATTTCGCATTTTTTGCCGATCCGCACACATTGGAATTTCGCTAACTCCTCCGAAGGCTTTCGTTCCACCGGCACCACATTTGCTCAGGTCAATCTACACCCCATGTCCATTAAAAGTTATTAAAATCATGACGCTGCACCCCACGGTTTACGTTCTAGGGGGCGCCAAAGATAACCCAAAAATCCACATTCTTAAAAGTCTTATAACTTTTTATTTTTGTCCTCACTGGCCTCCAAGTTTTCTAGGATGATGCAATGTCCAGCCATCAACACATTTGTGAAGGAATTTTTACTCCCCAAAAGAGCGCCCCCCCATGGCAGGAGAAAAAAGTCAATTTTTTCTTGTCCCCTAAGGTGAAAATACACATTGTTGAGTGTAACACCTGTACGCTTTGGCAAAATGACACAAAAATTGACACACACATGTATCTCAATAAGATCTACGAAAAAGTCAATGCGCGCGTATCTGTCAAATGTACGGTTAAAGGGTTATTCCGCATTTTTTGCCGATCCGCACACATTGGAATTTCACTAACTCCTCCGAAGGCTTTCGTTCCACCGGCACCACATTTGCTCAGGCCAATCTACACCCCATGGCCATTAAAAGTTATTCAAATCATGACGCTGCATCCCACGGTTTAGGTTCTAGGGGGCGCCAAAGATAACCCTAAAATCCACATATTTCAAAGTCTTATAACTTTTTATTTTTGTCCTCACTGACCTCCAAGTTTTCTAGGATGATGCAATGTCCAGCCATCAACACATTTGTGAAGGAATTTTTACTCCCCAAAAGAGCGCCCCCCATGGCAGGAGAAAAAAGTCCATTTTTTCTTGTCCCCTAAGGTGGAAATTCACACTATTGACTGTCACGCCTGTACGCTTTATCATATTGACACAAAAATTGACACACATATGTATCTCAATAAGATCTACAAAAAAGTCAATTCGTGCGTATCTGTCAAATGTACGGTTAAAGGGCTATTTTGCATTTTTTGCCGATTCGCACACATTGGAATGTGGCTAACTCCTCCTAAGGCTTTCGTCCCACTGACACCAAATTTGCTCAGGCCAATCTACACCCCATGGCCATTCAAAGTTGTAAAAATCATGACGCTGCACCCCACGGTTTACGTTCTAGGGGGCGCCAAAGATGACCCAAAAATCCACATTCTTAAAAGAATCCACATCCCCCCCCTATGGCAGGAGAAAAAGTTTTTCCCTCCCATCGCTCAATGGCTCAATCGCATCGCTCTCCAGGCAACACCGTAAGGAGGAGCAACCTGGCATTTCGATCTATCATAGCTGTGTTTGTGCCCTCACTCATGGTCCAGACTTTTTTCAAATAGGACATGAAGTTTGTCTGCAGCGAGTGTTTTGGTAGAAACTGCGCCTCCCATTCATTATAATGGTAAATGACCACAGACAAGTGCGCACACCATCTTTGGTTCTTGAGTGTGACTCGATCGGGACGGGGAGGCGGTCGCACTGGGGGCGGCGCGACGCGGCTCGGGCCCGACAGTGCCCCACCGGGGCCCTAGTTATTATTTTTCCTCCCCTTTGAACTGGAAAATGGCCCACTTCCCACTGGCGAAAACTCATGAAATTTGGCAGGACGACCGGGCCTGGTGAAAAATTTGATATTCCGAAGTCGCCCAAACAAGAAAATGCAAAATGGCTCCATAGCGCCCCCTAAGGTGAAAATTCACACTATTGACTGTCACGCCTGTACGCTTTGTCAAAATGACACAAAAATTGACACACACATGTATCTCAATAAGATCTACAAAAAAGTCAGTGCGGGCGTATCTGTCAAATGTACGGTTAAAGGGTTATTTCGCATTTTTTGCCGATCCGCACACATTGGAATTTCGCTAACTCCTCCGAAGGCTTTCGTTCCACCGGCACCACATTTGCTCAGGCCAATCTACACCCCATGGCCATTAAAAGTTATTCAAATCATGACGCTGCACCCCACGGTTTAGGTTCTAGGGGGCGCCAAAGATAACCCTAAGATCCACATATTTAAAAGTCTTATAACTTTTTATTTTTGCCCTCACTGGCCTCCAAGTTTTCTAGGATGATGCAATGTCCAGCCATCAACACATTTGTGAAGGAATTTTTACTCCCCAAAAGAGCGCCCCCCCATGGCAGGAGAAAAAAGTCCATTTTTTCTTGTCCCCTAAGGTGAAAATACACATTGTTGAGTGTAACACCTGTATGCTTTGGCAAAATGACACAAAAATTGACACACACATGTATCTCAATAAGATCTACGAAAAAGTCAATGCGCGCGTATCTGTCAAATGTACAGTTAAAGGGTTATTCCGCATTTTTTGCCGATCCGCACACATTGGAATGTGGCTAACTCCTCCTAAGGCTTTCGTTCCACCGGCACCACATTTGCTCAGGCCAATCTACACCCCATGGCCATTAAAAGTTATTCAAATCATGACGCTGCATCCCACGGTTTAGGTTCTAGGGGGCGCCAAAGATAACCCTAAAATCCACATAATTAAAAGTCTTATAACTTTTTATTTTTGTCCTCACTGGCCTCCAAGTTTTCTAGGATGATGCAATGTCCAGCCATCAACACATTTGTGAAGGAATTTTTACTCCCCAAAAGAGCGCCCCCCCATGGCAGGAAAAAAAAGCCAATTTTTTCTTGTCCCCTAAGGTGGAAATTCACACTATTGACTGTCACGCCTGTACGCTTTATCATATTGACACAAAAATTGACACACATATGTATCTCAATAAGATCTACAAAAGAGTCGATTCGCGCGTTTCTGTCAAATGTACGGTTAAAGGGCTATTTTGCATTTTTTGCCGATTCGCACACATTGGAATGTGGCTAACTCCTCCTAAGGCTTTCGTCCCACTGACACCAAATTTGCTCAGGCCAATCTACACCCCATGGCCATTCAAAGTTGTAAAAATCATGACGCTGCACCCCACGGTTTACGTTCTAGGGGGCGCCAAAGATGACCCAAATATCCACATTCTTAAAAGAATCCACATCCCCCCCTCATCCCCCATCCCCCATGGCAGGAGAAACAGTCAAGTTTTTCCTGCCCATCGCTCAATGGCTCAATCGCATCGCTCTCCAGGCAACACCGTAAGGAGGAGCAACCTGCCATTTGGATATATCCCAGCTGTGTTTGTGCCCTCACTCATGGTCCAGACTTTTTTCAAATAGGACATGAAGTTTGTCTGCAGCGAGTGTTTTGGTAGAAACTGCGCCTCCCATTCATTATAATGGGAAATGACCACAGACAAGTGCGCACACCATCGTTGGACCTTGAGTGTGACGCGATCGGGAGGGGGAGGCGGTCACGCTGGGGGCGGCACGACGCGGCCCGGGCCCGACAGTGCCCCACCGGGGCCCTAGTCTTTAGGGCCCGAGCCAGCTGCAGAGCAGCCGGGCGTAGAGCCCTATTATTCCTGTATAGGTTTTTCTTTCTTCTTTCTTTCTTTCTTTCTTCTTATTTTTCCTCCCCTTTGAAGGGGAAAATGGCCCACTTCCCACTGGCGAAAACTCAGGAAATTTGGCAGGACGACCGGGCCTGGTGAAAAATTCAATATTCTGAAGTCGCCCAAACAATAAAATGCAAAATGGCTCCATAGCGCCCCCTAAGGCGAAAATTCACACTATTGACTGTCACGCCTGTACGCTTTGTCATTTTGACACAAAAATTGACACACAAAGTCAGCGCGGGCGCATATGTGAAATGTACGGTTAGAGGGTTATTTCGCATTTTTTGCAGATCTGCACACATTGGAATTTCGCTAACTCCTCCGAAGGCATTCGTTCCACCGGCACCACATTTGCTCAGGCCAATCTACACCCCATGGCCATTAAAAGTTGTACAAATCATGACGCTGCACCCCACGGTTTACGTTCTAGGGGGCGCCAAAGATAACCCTAAAATCCACATAATTAAAAGTCTTATAACTTTTTATTTTTGTCCTCACTGGCCTCCAAGTTTTCTAGGATGATGCAATGTCCAGCCATCAACACATTTGTGAAGGAATTTTTACTCCCCAAAAGAGCGCCCCCCCATGGCAGGAAAAAAAAGCCAATTTTTTCTTGTCCCCTAAGGTGGAAATTCACACTATTGACTGTCACGCCTGTACGCTTTATCATATTGACACAAAAATTGACACACATATGTATCTCAATAAGATCTACAAAAGAGTTGATTCGCGCGTTTCTGTCAAATGTACGGTTAAAGGGCTATTTTGCATTTTTTGCCGATTCGCACACATTGGAATGTGGCTAACTCCTCCTAAGGCTTTCGTCCCACTGACACCAAATTTGCTCAGGCCAATCTACACCCCATGGCCATTCAAAGTTGTAAAAATCATGACGCTGCACCCCACGGTTTACGTTCTAGGGGGCGCCAAAGATGACCCAAATATCCACATTCTTAAAAGAATCCACATCCCCCCCTCATCCCCCATCCCCCATGGCAGGAGAAACAGTCAAGTTTCTCCTGCCCATCGCTCAATGGCTCAATCGCATCGCTCTCCAGGCAACACCGTAAGGAGGAGCAACCTGCCATTTGGATATATCCCAGCTGTGTTTGTGCCCTCACTCATGGTCCAGACTTTTTTCAAATAGGACATGAAGTTTGTCTGCAGCGAGTGTTTTGGTAGAAACTGCGCCTCCCATTCATTATAATGGGAAATGACCACAGACAAGTGCGCACACCATCGTTGGACCTTGAGTGTGACGCGATCGGGAGGGGGAGGCGGTCACGCTGGGGGCGGCACGACGCGGCCCGGGCCCGACAGTGCCCCACCGGGGCCCTAGTCTTTAGGGCCCGAGCCAGCTGCAGAGCAGCCGGGCGTAGAGCCCTATTATTCCTGTATAGGTTTTTCTTTCTTCTTTCTTTCTTTCTTTCTTCTTATTTTTCCTCCCCTTTGAAGGGGAAAATGGCCCACTTCCCACTGGCGAAAACTCAGGAAATTTGGCAGGACGACCGGGCCTGGTGAAAAATTCAATATTCTGAAGTCGCCCAAACAATAAAATGCAAAATGGCTCCATAGCGCCCCCTAAGGCGAAAATTCACACTATTGACTGTCACGCCTGTACGCTTTGTCATTTTGACACAAAAATTGACACACAAAGTCAGCGCGGGCGCATATGTGAAATGTACGGTTAGAGGGTTATTTCGCATTTTTTGCAGATCTGCACACATTGGAATTTCGCTAACTCCTCCGAAGGCATTCGTTCCACCGGCACCACATTTGCTCAGGCCAATCTACACCCCATGGCCATTAAAAGTTGTACAAATCATGACGCTGCACCCCACGGTTTACGTTCTAGGGGGCGCCAAAGATAACCCAAAAATCCACAGTCTTAAAAGTCTTATAACTTTTTATTTTTGTCCTCACTGGCCTCCAAGTTCTCTAGGATGATGCAATGTCCAGCCATCAACACATTTGTGAAGGAATTTTTACTCACGAAAAGAGCGCCCCCCATGGCAGGAGAAAAAAGTCCATTTTTTCTTGTCCCCTAAGGTGAAAAAACACATTGTTGACTGTCACGCCTATACGCTTTGTCAAAATGATACAAAATTTGACACACACGTGTATCTCAATAAGATCTACGAAAAAGTCAATGGGCACGTATCTGTAAAATGTACGGTTAAAGGGTTATTTCGCATTTTTTCCCGATCCGCACACATTGGAATTTCGCTAACTCCTCCGAAGGCTTTAGTTCCACCGCCACCAAATTTGCTCAGGCCAATCTACACCCCATGGCCATTAAAAGTTGTACAAATCATGACGCTGCACTCCACGGTTTAGGTTCTAGGGGGCGCCAAAGATAACCCAAAAATCCACATTCTTAATAGTCTTATAACTTTTTATTTTTGTCCTCACTGGCCTCCAAGTTTTCTAGGATGATGCAATGTCCAGCCATCAACACATTTGTAAAGGAATTTTTACTCCCGAAAAGGGCGCCCCCCCCATGGCAGGAGAAAAAAGTCCATTTTTTCTTGTCCCCTAAGGTGAAAAAACACATTGTTGACTGTCACGCCTATACACTTTGTCAAAATGACACAAAATTTGACACACACGTGTATCTCAATAAGATCTACGAAAAAGTCAATGGGCACGTATCTGTAAAATGTACGGTTAAAGGGCTATTTCGCATTTTTTGCCGATTCGCACACATTGGAATGTGGCTAACTCCTCCTAAGGCTTTCTTCCCACCGACACCAAATTTGCTCAAGCCGATCTACATCCCATGGCCATTCAAAGTTGTAAAAATCATGCCGCTGCACCCCATGGTTTACGTTCTAGGGGGCGCCAAAGATGACCCAAATATCCACATTCTTAAAAGAATCCACACCCCCCCCCAAGGCAGGAGAAAAAGTCAAGTTAACCCTGCCCATCGCTCAATGGCTCAATTGCATCGCTCTCCCGGCAACACCGTAAGGAGGAGCAACTTGCCATTTGGATATATCCTAGCTGTGTTTGTGCCCTCACTCATGGTCCAGACTTTTTTCAAATAGGACATGTAGTTTGTCTGCAGCGACCGTTTTGGTAGAAACTGCGCCTCCCATTCATTATAATGGGAAATGACCACAGACAAGTGCGCACACCATCTTTGGACCTTGAGTGTGATGCAATCGGGAGGGGGAGGCGGTCGCGCTGGGGGCGGCGCGACGCGGCTTGGGCCCGACAGTGCCCCACCGGGGCCCTAGTTCTTCTTATTTTTCCTCCCCTTTGAAGGGGAAAATGGCCCACTTCCCACTGGCGAAAACTCATGAAATTTGGCAGGACGACCGGGCCTGGTGAAAAATTCGATATTCTGAAGTCGCCCAAACAATAAAATGCAAAATGGCTCCATAGCGCCCCCTAAGGTGGAAATTCACACTATTGACTGTCACGCCTGTACGCTTTGTCATATTGACACAAAAATTGACACACACATGTATCTCAATACGATCTACAAAAAAGTCAGTGTGGGCGTATCTGTCAAATGTACGGTTAAAGGGTTATTTCGCATTTTTTGCCGATCCGCACACATTGGAATTTCGCTAACTCCTCCGAAGGCTTTTGTTCCACCGGCACCAAATTTGCTCAGGCCAATCTACACCCCATGGCCATTAAAAGTTGTACAAATCATGACGCTGCAACCCACGGTTTAGGTTCTAGGGGGCGCCAAAGATAACCCAAAAATCCACATTCTTAAAAGTCTTATAACTTTTTATTTTTGTCCTCACTGGCCTCCAAGTTCTCTAGGATGATGCAATGTCCAGCAATTAACACATTTGTGAAGGAATTTTTACTCGCCAAATAGCGCCCCCCCATGGCAGGGGAAAAAAGTCCATTTTTTTCTTGTCCCCTAAGGCGAAAATACACATTGTTGAGTGTCACGCCTGTACGCTTTGGCATATTGACACAAAATTTGACAATCACGTGTATCTCAATAAGATCTACGAAAAAGTCAATGTGCACGTATCTGTAAAATGTACGGTTAAAGGGCTATTTCGCATTTTTTGCCGATTCGCACACATTGGAATGTGGCTAACTCCTCCTAAGGCTTTCGTTCCACTGACACCAAATTTGCTCAGGCCAATCTACACCCCATGGCCATTCAAAGTTGTAAAAATCATGACGCTGCACCCCATGGTTTACGTTCTAGGGGGCGCCAAAGAGGACCCAAATATCCACATTTTTAAAAGTCTTATAACTTTATTTTTGTCCTCACTGGCCTCCAAGTTTTCTAGGATGATGCAATGTTCAGTCATCAACACATTTGTGAAGGAATTTTTCTCCCCAAAAGAGCGCCCCCCCATGGCAGGAGAAAAAGTCAAGTTTTTCCTGCCCATCGCTCAATGGCTCAAACGCATCGCTCTCTCGGCAAAACCGAAAGGAGGAGCACCTTGCCATTTGGATATATACTAGCTGTGTTTGTGCCCTCACTCATGGTCCAGACTTTTTTCAAAAAGGACATGGAGTTTTTTCTGCAGCGAGCGTTTTGGTAGAAACTGCGCCTCCCATTCATTATAATGGTAAATGACCACAGACAAGTGCGCACACCATCTTTTGACCTTGAGTGTGACGCCATCGGGAGGGGTAGGCGGTCGCGCTGGGGGCGGCGCGACACGGCTCGGGCCCGCCAGTGCCCCAACGGGGCCCTAGTCTTATTAGGGCCCGAGCGTAGCTGCTAAGCAGCTGCGAGAGCCCTATTATTCCCCAAGTGGTTTTTCTTTGTTTCTTTCTTTCTTTCTTTCTTCTTTTTCCTCCCCTTTGAACTGGAAAATGGCCCACTTCCCACTGGCGAAAACTCATGAAATTTGGCAGGACGACCGGGCCTGGTGAAAAATTCGATATTCTGAAGTCGCCCAAACAATAAAATGCAAATTGGCTCCATAGCGCCCCCTAAGGTGGAAATTCACACTATTGACTGTCACGCCTGTACGCTTTGTCATATTGACACAAAAATTGACACACATATGTATCTCAATAAGATCTACAAAAAAGTCAGTGCGGCCGTATCTGTCAAAATTACGGTTAAAGGGTTATTTTGCATTTTTTGCCGATCCGCACACATTGGAATTTCGCTAACTCCTCCTAAGGCTTTCGTTCCACCGGCACCACATTTGCTCAGGCCAATCTACACCCCATGGCCATTAAAAGTTATCAAAATCATGACCCTGCACCCCAAGGTTTAGGTTCTAGGGGGCGCCAAAGATAACACTAAAATCCACATATTTAAAAGTCTTATAACTTTTTATTTTTGTCCTCACTGGCCTCCAAGTTTTCTAGGATGATGCAATGTCCAGCCATCAACACATTTGTGAAGGAATTTTTACTCCCCAAAAGAGCGCCCCCCCATGGCAGGAGAAAAAAGTCCATTTTTTCTTGTCCCCTAAGGTGAAAATACATATTGTTGAGATTCACGCCTATACGCTTTGTCATATTGACACAAAATTTGACAATCACGTGCCTTGCCTGGTATCATTTTTTTCAGCACAACCTCACCTGTGCGAATTTACAGTTATTTTATCATGTTGACATACTGAATTTACACAATGGACCCAAATTCACACACAAAACATAAAATCCGAGTGGAAAAAAGTAACATTTTTACTGTGAAAACCACAAATATGTGTGATGAACTGTTTTTAAAACTTAAACTTCAAATAAAAATTGTAAACTTCAAAACATATGCAAATTTTTAACAAAGAACATAGTGATTTACCTCTATTTACATCAAAATGCAGGCAATGGCCCAGGCGTTCTTTGTAAAATTATTTACAAAACACTGTATAGTCTCACAAATGTCACTTTTTATTTATGCCACTACAAAAAAACATGATGTAAATGATGCATGATGTAAAACATGATGTAAAAAACTTGTGTAGATCCTCCTCTATGTCAGTCCATGTGTAATTTTTCCATAATTCTTTGTTTTTTGCAGCATTTTTGTTAGTGTAACTGCAGATTGTGCTGACAGTGTCTATGGCACAAAAAAAAAAAAAATTAAAATGCCTCAACATGAACCCCTGGTGGTCTCTGAGGGTGAAACCTGCTAACTGCTGCAGCTCTGTCAGCTTCAGTCTCCCATGCAGAGCTCTGAGCGCATGTGTGGCTCTGCACCCTTAGCAGCGTTGCTAACTCCTCAGTAAGGAAAGCCTGCTTCATGTCAGAGTCTCTAAACTCCAGAAGAAGTCGATAAAAGTCCCTTTCTTTCTAAAAAAAAGTCGTTAGGGGGTCTGAAAAGTCATTGAATCTAACAACAAAGTCGCTAGGTTTGCAACTACGTGTCCCAGACTGCATCCCTGCTGAGAGTCCCTCCCTCCCTTCTCATGTTGCAGGAAGAACGTAAGCGCCCGCCCCTTGTCAATCAGTCACCATATAATTTTGGATTGGTTGTTGTGGTGAAGTTTTCCACCAATAGGAGAGATGTTGTGGTGTGTTTTTTTTTTCTTTTGGCAAGCCTTTTCTGCCTGTAAGACCTGTCGCTAATGTCTGCATGCTATGTTTTCCTGTCTCATACAGCGCGATCGAGCGCCGAACGTGATCAAAATAAGCAGAAAAAAAGTATCGCAGACATAATTTATCATAACTCTGGTTTTATTTGGCCTATCAACACAATTTAAAAACTGGTATATAGGTTGAGGTCCTCACTTTTGAGATAAGTTGAAACGGAGAGTCAACGAGGCTCCGTCTTGCAGCTACATCCGGTTAAATATGTCATGTGACTTGAACGCACACACAGACACACACACACGCACACACACACACACACACACACTCAGAGTCTGGTTTTTAGCACCTGCAAAAACATGCTATTTACATATTTGACAAGAATGCAGAGGCTCCTTTTGCCCCTGAAAAAAATCAAATTTCAAACACAACTTGACTGGTCATTTCTCCAAAAGACAACCATGAAGCTCCATCCAAACCTGAAGCAGGCAGTTGGTGCATGTGTACAGTAACCTGAGGGGAGTGAGGTGAGTGCTCCTGAGGAGAACATGAGCAGTGAAGATTCACCTTGGAGCTAGAACAGAGACATGCACATGATTATACAGGGGCAGGGGCTCAAGTTTTTTCCAGTCGTTTATACAATATGGAAATTAATGTGAAATTAAAACACAAAGTATTAATAGAAAGGTAATGACTGTCCTGTGTAGGTGACAGTGATATCCAATAGGCTAGGCACTCACGAGGCTGGCTGTAGCAAGTGTAAGTGAAAGCAACACGCAATGGCAGGAAGAACAGCAAACGCCGATGAAGGAAAAGGGTCTTTGCAGTGATGGGCGTTAACAGAGAGGGCGATGGCCAGAGGACACAAATGGGACGGGGAGGCAGCACGTTGGAGGGGGGGGGGGGGGGGGGACGCGACACGGCTCGGGCCCGCCAGTGCCCCAACGGGGTCCTAGTTATTATTTTTCTGCCCCTTTGAACTGGAAAATGGCCCACTTCCCACTGGTGAAAACTCATGAAATTTGGCAGGACGACCGAGCCCGGTGAAAAATTCGATATTCTGAAGTCGCCCAAACAATCAAATGCAAAATGGCTCCATAGCGCCCCATAAGGTGAAAAATTCACATGATTGAGTGTCACACCTGTACGCTTTGTCAAAATGACACAAAATTTGACACACACGTGTATCTCAATAAGATCTACAAAAAAGTCAGCGCGGGCGTATCTGTCAAATGTACGGTTAAAGGGCTATTTCGCATTTTTTGCCGATCCGCACACAGTGGAATTTCGCTAACTCCTCCGAAGGCTTTCGTTCCACCGGCACCACATTTGCTCAGGCCAATCTACACCCCATGGCCATTAAAAGTTGTACAAATCATGACGCTGCACCCCACGGTTTACGTTCTAGGGGGCGCCAAATATAACCCAAAAATCCACATTCTTAAAAGTCTAATAACTTTTTATTTTTGTCCTCACTGGCCTCCAAGTTTTCTAGGATGATGCAATGACCAGCCATCAACACATTTGTGAAGGAATTTTTACTCCCCAAAAGAGCGCCCCCCCATGGCAGGAGAAAAAAGTCCATTTTTTCTTGTCCCATAAAGTGAAAATACACATTGTTGAGTGTCACGCCTATACGCTTTGTCATATTGAAACAAAATTTGACACACACGTGTATCTCAATAAGATCTACAAAAAAGTCAATGCGCACTTATCTGTAAAATGTACGGTTAAAGGGCTATTACGCATTTTTGATCGATTCGCACACATTGGAATGTGGCTAACTCCTCCTAAAGCTTTCGTTCCACCGGCACCACATTTGCTCAGGCCAATCTACACCCCATGGCCATTAAAAGTTGTACAAATCATGACGCTGCACCCCACGGTTTACGTTCTAGGGGGCGCCAAAGATAACCCAAAAATCCACATTCTTAAAAGTCTTATAACTTTTCATTTTTGTCCTCACTGGCTTCCAAGTTTTCTAGGATGATGCAATGTCTAGCCATCAACACATTTGTGAAGGAATTTTTACTCCCCAAAAGAGCGCCCCCCCCATGGCAGGAGAAAAAGTCAAGTTTTTCCTGCCCATCGCTCAATGGCTCAAACACATGTCATGTGTTCAAACTCCTCCGAAAGGAGGAGCAACTTGCCATTTGGATATATCCTAGCTGTGTTTGTGCCCTCACTCATGGATCAGACTTTTTTCAAATAGGACATGTAGTTTGTCTGCAGCGAGTGTTTTGGTAGAAACTGCGCCTCCCATTCATTATAATGGGAAATGACCACAGACAAGTGCGCACACCATCTTTGGACCTTGAGTGTGACGCGATCGGGAGGGGGAGGCGGTCGCGCTGGGGGCGGCGCAACGCGGCTCGGGCCCGACAGTGCCCCACCGGGGCCCTAGTCTTTCTTTCTTTCTTTCTTCTTATTTTTCCTCCCCTTTGAAGGGGAAAATGGCCCACTTCGCAATGGCGAAAACTCATGAAATTTGGCAGGACGACCGGGCCTGGTGAAAAATTCGATATTCTGAAGTCGCCCAAACAATAAAATGCAAAATGGCTCCATAGCGCCCCCTAAGGTGAAAATTCACACTATTGACTGTCACGCCTGTACGCTTTGTCATATTGACACAAAATTTGACACACACATGTATCTCAATAAGATCTACGAAAAAGTCAATGGGCACGTATCTGTAAAATGTACGGTTAAAGGGCTATTTCGCATTTTTTGCCGATTCGCACACATTGGAATGTGGCTAACTCCTCCTAAGGCTTTCGTCCCACCAACACCAAATTTGCTCAGGCCAATCTACACCCCATGGCCACTCAAAGTTGTAAAAATCATGACGCTGCACCCCACGGTTTACGTTCTAGGGGGCGCCAAAGATGACCCAAATATCCATATTCTTAAAAGTGTTATAACTTTTTATTTTTGTCCTCACTGGCCTCCAAGTTTTCTAGGATGATGCAATGTCCAGCCATCAACACATTTGTAAAGGAATTTTTACTCCCCAAAAGAGCGCCCCCCCATGGCAGGAGAAAAAAGTCCATTTTTTCTTGTCCCTTAAGGTGAAAAAACACATTGTTGACTGTCACGCCTATACGCTTTGTCAAAATGACACAAAATTTGACACACACGTGTATCTCAATAAGATCTACGAAAAAGTCAATGGGCACGTATCTGTAAAATGTACGGTTAAAGGGCTATTTCGCATTTTTTGCCGATTCGCACACATTGGAATGTGGCTAACTCCTCCTAAGGCTTTCGTCCCACCAACACCAAATTTGCTCAAGCCGATCTACATCCCATGGCCATTCAAAGTTGTAGAAATCATGACGCTGCTCCCCACGGTTTACGTTCTAGGGGGCGCCAAAGATGACCTAAATATCCACATTCTTAAAAGAATCCACATCCCCCCCCCCCCCAAGGCAGGAGAAAAAGTCAAGTTAACCCTGCCCATCGGTCAATGGCTCAATCGCATCGCTCTCCTGGCAACACCGTAAGGAGGAGCAACTTGCCATTTGGATATATCCTAGCTGTGTTTGTGCCCTCACTCATGGTCCAGACTTTTTTCAAATAGGACATGTAGTTTGTCTGCAGCGAGTGTTTTGGTAGAAACTGCGCCTCCCATTCATTATAATGGGAAATGACCACAGACAAGTGCACACACCATCTTTGGACCTTGAGTGTGACGCGATCGGGAGGGGGAGGCGGTCGCGCTGGGGGCGGCGCGACGCGGCTCGGGCCCGACAGTGCCCCACCGGGGCCCTAGTTATTATTTTTCCTCCGCTTTAAACTGGAAAATGGCCCACTTCCCACTGGCGAAAACTCATGAAAATTGGCAGGACGACCGGGCCTGGTGAAAAATTCGATATTCTGAAGTCGCCCAAACAAGAAAATGCAAAATGGCTCAATAGCGCCCCCAAAGGTGAAAATTCACACTATTGAGTGTCACGCCTATACGCTTTGTCATATTGACACAAAAATGGACACACACATGTATCTCAATAAGATCTACAAAAAATTCAGTGAGGGCGTATCTGTCAAATGTACGGTTAAAGGGTTATTTCGCATTTTTTGCCGTTCCGCACACATTGGAATTTCGCTAACTCCTCCGAAGGCTTTCGTTCCACCGGCACTACATTTGCTCAGGCCAATCTACACCCCATGGCCATTGAAAGTTGTACAAATCATGACGCTGCACCCCACGGTTTAGGTTCTAGGGGGCGCCAAAGATGACCCAAATATCCACATTTTTAAAAGTCTTATAACTTTTTATTTTTGTCCTCACTGGCCTCCAAGTTTTCTAGGATGATGCAATGCGCAGCCATCAACACATCTGTGAAGGAATTTTTTCTCCCCAAAAGAGCGCCCCCCCATGGCAGGAGAAAAAAGTCCATTTTTTCTTGTCCCATAAGGTGAAAATACATATTGTTGAGTGTCACGCCTGTACGCTTTGTCATATTGAAACAAAATTTGACAATCACGTGTATCTCAATAAGATCTACGAAAAAGTCAATGCGCACGTATCTGTAAAATGTACGGTTAAAGGGCTATTACGCATTTTTGGTCGATTCGCACACATTGGAATGTGGCTAACTCCTCCTAAGGCTTTCATTCCACCGGCACCAAATGTGCTCAGGCCAATCTACACCCCATGGCCATTAAAAGTTGTACAAATCATGATGCTGCACCCCACGGTTTACGTTCTAGGGGGCGCCAAAGATAACCCAAAAATCCACATTCTTAAAAGTCTTATAACTTATTATTTTTGTCCTCACTGGCTTCCAAGTTTTCTAGGATGATGCAATGTCTAGCCATCAACACATTTGTGAAGAAATTTTTACTCCCTAAAAGACTGCCCGCCCATGGCAGGAGAAAAAGTCAAGTTTTTCCTGCCCATCGCTCAATGGCTCAAACACATCGCCCTCTCAGCAAAACCGAAAGGAGTAACAATTTGCCATTTGGATATTTCCTAGCTGTGTTTGTGCCCTCACTCATGGTCCAGACTTTTTTCAAATAGGACATGGAGTTTGTCTGCAGCCAGCGTTTTGGTAGAAACTGCGCCTCCCATTCATTATAATGGTAAATGACCACAGACAAGTGCGCACACCATCTTTGGACCTTGAGTGTGATGCGATCGGGAGGGAGAGGCGGTCGTGTTGGGGGTGGCGCGACACAGCTCGGGCCCGCCAGTGCCCCAACGGGGCCCTAGTTCTTTCTTTCTTTCTTCTTTTTCCTCCCCTTTGAACTGGAAAATGGCCCACTTCCCACTGGCGAAAACTCATGAAATTTGGCAGGACGACCGGGCCTGGTGAAAAATTCGATATTCTGAAGTCGCCCAAACAATACAATGCAAAATGGCTCCATAGCGCCCCCTAAGGTGAAAATTCACACTATTGACTGTCACGCCTGTACCCTTTGTCAAAATGACACAAAAATTGACACACACATGTATCTCAATAAGATCTACAAAAAAGTCAGTGCGGGCGTATCTGTCAAATGTACGGTTAAAGGGTTATTTCGCATTTTTTGCAGATCCGCACACATTGGAATTTCGCTAACTCCTCCGAAGGCTTTCGTTCCACCACATTTGCTCAGGCCAATCTACACCCCATGGCCATTCAAAGTTGTTCAAATCATGATGCTGCACCCCACGGTTTAGGTTCTAGGGGGCGCCAAAAATAACCCAAAAATCCACATTCTTAAAAGTCTTATAACTTTTTATTTTTGTCCTCACTGGCCTCCAAGTTTTCTAGGATGATGCAATGTCCAGCCATCAACACATTTGTGGAGCTATTTTTACTCCCCAAAAGAGCGCCCCCCCATGGCAGGAGAAAAAAGTCCATTTTTTCTTGTCCACTAAGGTGAAAATACACATTGTTGAGTGTCACACCTATACACTTTGTCATATTGACACAAAATTTGACAATCAAGTGTATCTCAATAAGATCTACGAAAAAGTCAATGCGCACATATCTGTAAAATGTATGGTTAAAGGGCTATTTCGCATTTTTGGTCGATTCGCACACATTGGAATGGAGCTAACTCCTCCTAAGGCCTTCCTCCCACTGACACCAAATTTTCTCAGGCCAATCTACACCCCATGGCCATTCAAATTTGTAAAAATCATGACGCTGCACCCCACGGTTTACGTTCTAGGGGGCGCCAAAGATGACCCAAATATCCATATTCTTAAAAGTGTTATAACATTTTATTTTTGTCCTCACTGGCCTCCATGTTTTCTAGGATGATGCAATGTCCAGCCATCAACACATTTGTGAAGGAGTTTTTTCTCGTTAAAAGAGCACCCCCCCTTGGCAGGAGAATAAAGTCAAGTTTTTCCTGTTCATCGTTCAATGGCTCAAACGCACTGCTCTCTCGGCAAAAGCGAAAGGAGAAGCAATTTGCCATTTGGATATTTCCTACCTGTGTTTCTGCCCTCACTCATGGTCCAGACTTTTTTCAAATAGGACATGTAGTTTGTCTGCAGCCAGCGTTTCGGTAGAAACTGCGCCTCCCATTCATTATAATGGGAAATGACCAAAGACAGGTGTGCACACTATCTTTGGACCTCGACTGTGACGTCACAGTTTGACGTTCAAATGTTATTTGACCTCTGACCTTTGGTGGAGACGTGAACCTTTCAACCTGCAAAAACGGCATTTCAATAGCTCTTACGGCTTTTCTACAAATACACTTTGTTCTGCTGCTCCTACTGTCTCTTCAGAGCTGCTTCACAGATCATTAAAGAGTGTGCATGTGTGTAATAATATAATCATTTTTAGTAACAATGATTTTTAGTGACATCATACATTTGTTTTTTTCAGCAGAGGCAGCCACCTTAAATGTTGACGTGTGTTTTCTGCAGTTGCATCACATGGCCACAGGGTGCCAGTGTTGGACTCATTTTCCAGGGTCTATTGTTGTTGCTAACATGTATTTGTAAAATCAATCCCCTATTTTTATAATAGAAAATGTCCTGTGAAGATTTGTCCACTGTAGTGACCGTTATACGTGAAAGGGTTAATTGTGTAGTGGAAGTGTTTAGTGTTTAGGATACACACACACAGACACACACACACACACACACACACAAACAGAGTCTGTTTTTTAGCACCTGCAAAAACATGCTATTTACATATTAGACAGGAATGCAGAGGCTTGCCCCTGAAAAAATCAAATGTCAAACGCAAATTGGCTGGTCATTTCTCAAAAAGACAACCATGAAGCACTATCTAAACCTGAAGCATGCAGTTGCTGCATGTGTACAGTAACCTGAGGGGAGTGAGGTGACTGCTTCTGAGGAGAACATGAGCAGTGAAGATTCACCTTAGAGCCAGAACAGGGACGTGTACATGATTATACAGGGGCAGGGGCTCAAGTCTTTTCCAGTCCTTTATACAATATGGAAATCAATGTGAAATTAAAAAACAAAGTATTAATAGAAAGGTAATGACTGTCCTGTGTAGATGACAGTGATATCCAATAGGCTAGGCACTCACGAGGCTGGCTGTGGCAAGTGTAAGTGAAAGCAACACGCACTGGCAGGAAGAACAGCAAACGCCGATGAGGGAAAAGGGTCTTTGCAGTGATGGGCGTTACCAGAGAGGGCGATGGCCAGAGGATGCGAATGGGACGGGGAGGCAGCGCGTTGGGGGGGGCGGCGCGACACGGCTCGGGCCCGTTAGTGCCCCAACGGGGCCCTAGTTAGGGCCCGAGCCAGCTGCAACGCAGCCGGGCGTAGAGCCCTATTATTCCTGTATCGTTCTTCTTTCTTTCTTCTTATTTTTCCTCCCCTTTGAACTGGAAAATGGCCCACTTCCCACTGGCGAAAACTCATGAAATTTGGCAGGACGACCGGGCCTGGTGAAAAATTCGATATTCTGAAGTCGCCCAGACAATAAAATGCAAAATGGCTCCATAGCGCCCCCTAAGGTAAAAATTCACACAATTAAGTGTCACGCCTGTACGCTTTGTCATATTGACACAAAAATTGACACACACGTGTATCTTAATAAGGTCTAGAAAAAAGTCAGTGCGGGCGCATCTGTCAAATTTACGGTTAAAGGGCTATTGCGCATTTTTTGCCGATCCGCACACATTGGAATTTCGCTAACTCCTCCAAAGGCTTTCGTTCCACCGGCACCAAATTTGCTCCGGCCAATCTACACCCCATGGCCATTCAAAATTGTACAAATCATGACGCTGCACCCTACGGTTTAGGTTCTAGGGGGCGCCAAATGAAACATTTGCTAGTTTTGAACAGGGCAGAAGTAAAATAAGAGATGTACAAAAAAAATCCGGAAAAAATATTAATCCAATATGATTTTTACAGCAAAGTAGTTTTTGCCACTGAGTGGCGCCAAAGGGAGCTGTCTATTAACAGCAGACAAAGTAGTTATGGCACATGAGGGGCGCCAAAGGGAGCTTTCTATTAAATCTGATGCTACAGAAAAAGTTAAAAGTTATCAAAGTCAATAATATCACTAATCTCTCATATATTCAAGACTTTGATGCCCTGCAAGAGATAATCAGTTTTTATAATGCTTGATAAAAAAAATTGGTCATTTTCCTTACCCCCCATGGCAGGAGAAAAAGTCAAGTTTATCCTGCCCATCGCTTAATGGCTCAAACGCATTGCTCTCCCACTAAAACCGAAAGGAGGAGCAACTTGCCATTTGGATATATCCTAGCTGTGTTTGTGCCCTCACTCATGGTCCAGACTTTTTTTCAAATAGGACATGTAGTTTGTCTGCAGCAAGCGTTTTGATAGAAACTGCACCTGCCATTCATTATAATGGTAAATGACCACAGACAGGTGCGCACACCATCTTTGGACCTTGAGTGTGACGCGATCGGGAGGGGGATGCGGTCACGTTGGGGGCGGCGCTACAGGGCTCGTGCCCGCCAGTGCCCCAACGGGGCCCTAGTCTTCTTTTTCTGCCCCTTTGAACTGGAAAATGGCCCACTTCCCACTGGCGAAAACTCTGGAAATTTGGCAGGACGACCAAGCCTGGTGAAAAATTCGATATTCTGAAGTCGCCCAAACAATAAAATGAAAAATGGCTCCATGGCGCCCCCTAAGGTGAAAACTCACCTGACGCCTATACGCTTTGTCATATTGACACAAAATTTGACAATCACGTGTATCTCAATAAGATCTACGAAAAAGTCAATGCGCACATATCTGTAAAATGTACGGTTAAAGGGCTATTTCGCATTTTTTGCCGATTCGCACACATTGGAATGTGGCTAACTCCTCCTAAGGCTTTCGTCCCACTGACACCAAATTTGCTCAGGCCAATCTACACCCCATGGCCATTCAAAGTTGTAAAAATCATGACGCTGCACCCCACGGTTTACGTTCTAGGGGGCGCCAAAGATGACCCAAATATCCACATTCTTAAAAGAATCCACATTCCCCCCCCATGGCAGGAGAAAAAGTCAAGTTTTTCCTGCCCATCGCTCAATGGCTCAATCGCATCGCTCTCCCGGCAACACCGTAAGGAGGAGCAACTTGCCATTTGGATATATCCTAGCTGTGTTTGTGCCCTCACTCATGGTCCAGACTTTTTTCAAATAGGACATGTAGTTTGTCTGCAGCGAGTGTTTTGGTAGAAACTGCGCCTCCCATTCATTATAATGGGAAATGACCACAGACAAGTGCACACACCATCTTTGGACCTTGAGTGTGACGCGATCGGGAGGTGGAGGCGGTTGCGCTGGGGGCGGCGCGACGCGGCTCGGGCCCGACAGTGCCCCACCGGGGCCCTAGTTAACTAACTATTCTCACTTTGACGGATAAGTTGTGCATGTTGTGCCAATCAGCAAGGAGAGGGGGTCCGGTACCCTTCTAAGTTTGAAGTCACTGCAATAGCTAAAAGACTAGTGGAGTATTATCCCATGCTGCAGGATAAAGACAAAACTATGAAACATGATAGTGATCATATTATTTTGTGCATTTAGATGTTGAAGTGTGTGGTTATTTTTGGCTGATACTTTATCTGTGCATATCTTTATTTTGTTCTTTCAATGAGTGAAATTTTATTTACTGTAGGCGAGCATTTACAAGAATCTTCACAAGAGGCTTCAGAATGTTAAGTCCCCACAAAAGAGGCAGGGGCCCACACCAGAGAGGGGCCACAAGAAGAAAAGGCATTGCATTGACTTCTCAGAAAGTGACCAAGAAGAAGATCATGATACAGACTCAATTGGTTGCTGAACAGTTATTTTGTGTCCCACATCAGGGACCATTTCTGATAATGGCCGCACTTCACGTAAGTAGAAACATGTACATTTGAACAATAATGATAATGTATGAAGGCTAGGCAATGTTATGATGGTTTTGGATATCATGATATATTACAGACATTTTTCATTTGAATTCTCATTTGATATATTTTGATGCTCCAAACAATTTCATCCATTTGACGGAGTTACTCATTTGTCTTCTTCATTTCAGCAGACGAGGATAGTCCAACAGCACAGGCCAGACATTATCAGACCCTACAGGAGCTGTACAAGAAACCAAAACCCAACCAAGATGCTGTCTCCCAAATTCTTGAACTAGAGTTTCAAGCAAGAAGATCCTTCATTGATAGTGATGTTCTGAAGGAACAGGACAGGCCAACAAAGATCCTGGATGCATATCCATGTTTCAAGGATCTTCATCATGTAAGTGATTAACTTGTTTTGGTTTCGTATGAAAAGCAAGCATCGTTGCAGATTTTAACACTTACTTGCATTATAGGTGATGAATGAGCTGAGGCGCATCCTGGATAAGTGCAACAGAAAATTCACTGATGAAGTAAAAAAGAGATGGGAAGACTTCTGCACAAATATGCCATCGCGCAAGTCCACCACCAAAGAAACTGGGACATGCCAGTGAGGCACTGCTTCATGTCATTCAGGTGAAAGTTTGTTCACATTTTCTCACATTCAACACCTCATAGTTATATGCATTGATATTGTGTTTCAATGACTGGTGTTTTTTTCTGTTCTAAAGCAATGTCTCAGTTACCTTCTTTTTCTTTAGCCAACAGAAGATCCCACAATCTACTTGCAGAAGAGGTCTCTCTGCAGCCCTGTGTTGCTGTTTGATTGGACTCGCTGTCTCATCTGTCTTGGAGCCACTCCCGCCACCAGGATTGCCAAGGAAGACTTGAGTGACGGTCTGCTTTATCTGATGGGTTACTACTACGCCCTGCACCGCACATACCCAAAGTGTGTGGCAACCCTTCTCTCTGTCATTCAGACAGAAGTGCTACAGGACACTATCCATGAGCGAGACACCACAGCCTCATACAAAACGACCATGGCAGAATGGAAAGATTTTATTGGGAAGTAGAGCTGTGTACTAGGCATAGGTAGTGATACACTCCCCCAGTAGTTGTAACTTGAGGGTGGGTGAGAGTCGGTACGAGAGTTGGTTTAGTTTTTCTCTCATTAATCAAAGCATCTTTTGTGTCACCAATACCCTGTTAATGACATTAAGGAGGTTTAAAAACTTCCAAACATGTTATCAGTGGTGGTAGGAACAAAACACTATATGCTGTCCCTGTACTGTTTTTTGTTGTGTAACTAAGTGATACACTCCCCCGGTAGTTGTAACTTGAGGGTGGGTGAGAGTCGGTACGAGAGTTGGTTTAGTTTTTCTCTCATTAATCAAACCATCTTTTGTGTCACCAATACCCTGTTAATGACAGTTAAGGAGGTTTAAAAATTTCCAAACATGTTATCAGTGGTGGTAGGAAAAAAACACTATATGCTGTCCCCATACTGTTTTTTGTTGTGTAACTAAACAACAGGACGAGGAAGGAATACCACTCTGTCCTGAAAAGATGTGCAGGTGTACACGGGGAGTTTGCGTATCCAGCAGTCTGCTCAGTGGGAACTCAGTGAAAAGCATGGAGTAAGTGACTCAAATAAAGATAAAGAAGAGACAGGCACAGTGTGCACCCAAGGTCAACTTCCCCGAAACCACGGCTTCGGTCAGGTAAAAAAAACAGAGACGAATACGTGCTTGTTTGTCCGTGGAAAAACACCGGGGACTGCTCTTTATGCAAACTCTCCGCCCATAAAGATCATGAGACGCCTCAAGTGTATAAATGTTAACTACTGAAAAATAGTATTCAGACCTCAACAGAGATACCTTTAGGGTGATGCTGTGCTCTTCAAGATATCTTGTATTGTTTGCTGCGCCGAAATAAAAGGTTGGTTAAAGACACCTTCTTGCCTCATTGAATCCTCTGTTCCACCCTCCATCAACGGACTTGGGAAGTTTGGACAACTTAAACAGTAACTGAGTGATACATTCCCCCGGTAGTTGTTACCTGAGGGTGGGTGGGTGGGAGTCTGTTTGAGAGTTGGTTTAGTTTTTCTCTCATTAATCAAAGCATCTTTTGTGCCGCCAATACCCTCTTAATGACAGTTAAGAAGGTTTACAAACTTATAACATGTTATCAGTGGTGGTAGGAACACAACACTATATGCTGTCCCCATACTGTTTTTTGTTGTGTAACCGAGTGTCAGGGAATCTGAATCAATGTTCAATAATGATGACAGTGAATAATGATGACAGTGAATATTGTAACAACACATTACTTGCGCTCTAGAAATTATTGTCTGATTGTTTTAAGTTGCAATGCCGTATTGAAGTTTTTATTACAAGGCAGTGAAGGCACTTTGTCAGCAATTTAAGTGAATAAGCAATTGTTGACAATATTAATTCTGTTTGGTTAATTTTTATATTTTTATTTTATTTTACTTTATTTTATTTATTTATTTATTTTTTGGGTGGGGGGGTGGTGTTTTGTCTAATTGTGAGAAAAAAAAACAATTATGCGAACACTTGAATTTAGAAGAATTGCACTGTTAGTAGCTCTGGTTTTAAGATCTTTTCTCTCAAATAACCAAATTAGTTTAAGTTGTAAAGCTAACTTCAACATTCAGCTGACACTATTTTGAGTGGACATTAGTTAGCAATAAGCATACAACACCATACACAGTTTGAAACAGTAGATCAACATGTGATAGAAAAAAACAGCATCAACAAATTATCTCAAAGTTTTTGGGTGTTAAAGTTCCCACAAAGATAACTAGGCTACTTATTTTACATACTAACCGTTCAGTAAAGCTGCTTCCTGGTGAAAGTGCCAACAGACCATCTGCTGTAGCTGCCTGTGCTGTTCCCGTCGAGTCAGTGTCAACCTCCTTGCAAGTGCTCTTACCGACCGTTGCACTGGCCTCTTTATGTGACCAGGGACGTTTTTTAATTAGGCCGCTCCCCTTTCTTATAAAACTTAACATACCATGTGCAATCTTAATCTTTCAGCTAAAAAGTACAATCAATTAATGCTGTTTAGTAATGACACAAGCTTTTTACAAAACATAAAAGTTAAGTAATGATAACTCATTAATTTAATTAGAAACAAAATCTGGGTTTACAGTGTAGCTGTTGTGGTTCAGTAAAACAAACATACAACTGGGTGGCTACAGATGGTAATTCTGAAGAGACAGAGATGGAGGTGGTGGGGCAGCATGGAATAACAGGTCTCTCTTCGCTGTTATTGATTGTTGGTATGACAATGGACCAGACTAAGGAAGCGCCGCTTCAGACCCCATCTCCCTTCCTTTATCCTGGCGAATGTTTGCTCTTTAAAGCCAAAGATGGACGTACTGCACGCCAGATGTCGGCTGACAAGAGCCTTCAAGGAGGCATGCATCATCGCCCTGACGGAGACCTGGCTAAACAAGACCACCTCGGACTCCGAAGTCAACCTGGACGGATTCACCATTATCCAAGCCGACAGGACAGGTCAGTCAGACAAGGACAGCGGCGGGGGTGTGTGCGTGTTTATAAACAACAGGTGGTGTAACAACATCAAAATCCACAACACAGTCTGCACACCTAACATGGAAATGTTAACACTGTCACTTCGGCCTTTTTATCTCCCCCGAGAGTTCCCCACTGTGGTTGGTGGGTGTGTTTACATCCATCCCAAAGCCAATAACAGAGTGGCAGCAGAAGAGGTAGTCGACGCGGCTAACTCCCTGTTGGCTAACTACCCCGGAGCCCCGGTGCTTTTTATGGGGGACAACAACAGCTGCAGACTCGAGGGAGTACTGCCCTCTTTTCAACAGTACGTGGACGTCCCCACCAGGAATGAACGCACCTTGGACTTGTGCTATGGAAATATTGACAATGCCTTCACTGTGAGGGCTCATCCTCCACTCGGTGGTTCTGGAGCCAGCTCCGATCATAACATTGTGTTCCTGCTTCCGCACTACAAGCCGGAACTGAAGCGCTCCAAACCACAATCACACTACGCCCCTCAATGGTCGGAGGACACTATTGCACAGCTGCAGGGTTCACTAGCCTGTACGGACTGGGACGTCTTTCAAGGTGACCTAGATGAGAGGGTCTCTGTGATCACTGATTACATCAAATTCTGTGTCTCTACCACCATACCCACAAAGACAATAAAAAAAATCCAAACTCCAAACCATGCTCATCTCAGACATAGTTTCAATGAAAAACAGAAGGCATTTCAACGCCATGATTGGGCCGCCCTAAAAATAATAGATGGGCAAATTAAGAAGGACATTCTTGAGGCCAAATTAAAATACAAAAACACCATGGAACAGGAATTTAGGATAATGAACACAAAAGAGGCCTTCAATAAAGTAAAAATTCTTACAGGTGGCGAGACAAAAAATGGGAACTGCACCACCCCTGATCCGTTAAAACTTGCAAACACCCTGAATACGTTTTATAAACGTTTTGATAATCATGATTATACTGCAGACTGCGAGGAACTGCTGGGAGCACTCCCCTTCCAGCAGCCCTCGCCCCCCCCCCCCCCTTTCACGCAGGAAGAGGTACGACAGCTGCTGAGCAGGTGCAAACCCGGCAAGGCGCCGGCCCGGATGGCATCACGGCAAAGGTGCTCAAACTCTGTGCTACGGAGCTCTCCCCCATCCTGCATTCCATCTTCTGGGAATCCTACAGAACTGCATCCATACCCACACTGTGGAAAACATCAACCATCATACCAGTTCCCAAGAAACCCCGCCCCTCGGAACCTAACCACTACAGACCCATTGCATTAACATCAATCATGATGAAGCTTCTAGAAAAAATGATACTGCACATCATGCTGCCAGCTGTCAGGTCACAGCTGGACCCGTATCAGTTTGCCTATAGGGCCAAGAGGGGGACAGAGGATGCTGTGGCATGCCTCCTCCATTCCCTTCTCCAACACCTGGACTTATCATCGGACAATTTTGCCACGATCCTCTTCGTTGATTTCAGTTCAGTTCCGTAACACCATACAACGCCATCACATGATCAAGAAACTGCACCTCCTCAACATTCCTACACTCCTCATCCACTGGGTCCACAATTTCCTGAGCAACAGACCACAATCAGTCAAAGTTGGCTCATCTTCCTCATCAACAGTTATCACCAACACAGGGGCCCCCCAGGGCTTTGTTCTTAGTCCCTTCCTCTACACACTATACACTAATGACTGCATCAGCCCCTCATCAACATCACATACTTCAAATACTCAGACGACACTGCCATCCTCGCACTGCTTCATGACAATCACTCTATTACGGACTATCAGAGCACCATCTCCCATTTCACCCAGTGGTGCACTGACAACTTCCTGGAGTTGAATGTGGACAAAACAAAAGAACTGGTCTTTCCATCAACTCGCACTGGGCTTAACCCACTCCTCATTCATGGCAAAACAGTTGAACAGGTTGACAGTTTCACATAACTTGGACTCATCTTGGACAATGAACTCAGGTTTGATCAACACATCACTTCCATCCATAAACGTTTCCAGCAACGACTTCATGTCATCCGTAGGTTAAGGTCACTATCTGTTGCCCCTCATCTTTTGCTGTTACTGTACAAAAGCATTATCCAACCCATTCTGTTGTACTGCTCACCATGTTACTTTACCATACTGTCCATGCCAAATAGAAACAAACTGTACAATATCACCCATATTGCTTCCAAGGTCATCGGACTTCCCACACCCACCCTTGCTGATCTGAACAATAAAGCCATCACCCGCTTGGCACTCTCAATAATAAGCGACAATGAGCATCCTCTGCATCGTCACTTTGACCTCATGCCATCAGGCCGCAGATACAGATTACCCAGGTGGAAGAGGGTTCAGTTCAGTAAGAGTTTCATCCCAACAGCCATCGCCACAGTAAACAAGCTTAAACTGCCTCACCACTAGGATGGTCTCTGTGTATTCTGGGGGGGGGGGGGGGGGTTCTCATGGCCTGTCCTTGTAATATGTTTTTTGTCATATGGTATGTGTTGTCTGTACTCCTGTTTTGTGTTAGAATAAGACCTGTGAAAGCAAATTTCCCCCTGGGGACAATAAAGATTATTATTATCTCTTAAGAAGAACTTTATTTATCCCAGAGGGGAAATTCAAATGAATATAAATATCAGTATACCAATTTGGGTTAATACTGTATCGTACCGTCCTGCAAAATTTGATAGTGTTAATCCCCACTCACCTGAAGAACAGAGAGATTGGGTAAATCCCCACTGAGGCCTTTGTAGGGTGTGAGGCATAAAACTTACGTAAGTATCATACACATTTTTTCATTCAAACATTCATGCATAAGCTTTCATGAGTCATCACCAGGAAGTCACATTTTTTATTGTTTTTACATGTACATAGTAGCAAGACTTTGGTTGAAACTTAGCTCTGTTTTTCATTTTGGCCTTTTTGTTTAAATGCATGGTTGACAATAGGCGAAGCAGTTGAAAAAACTGAGCCGTTGAGGCAGATTTGAAAAAAGCGTCCCACCCCCCACAAACAAACCTCTCCCCTCTGTGCTCCACAATAACTCCCCCCCAAACCTGTATCGCCCTCCCCACGACACACCCTCTCTGGCAGAGCAAGAAGCCGGACGGCAATAGATCCTATGCTAGCTTCAATTAGGATTCACCATGCTAGATTGCTAGTGACTAGCAACAGTAAATGGCAGCTCTGCTAGCAAGCACCATCTGCAGCTGCCTGGACAGCGAACGTGTTGACATTTCAGAGACTAACAAGAGTTATTTATGTAACATGCGTCAGCATAAAAGGCAAAAATGACCTATTCAACAAAAACTCTGCTATCTCGGCGTCTGTTTTCAGGCCCAAATCCTGGCAGAGCTTTCTCCACCGCTCGAGGGATGACCCAATGTTTATTCGAGTTAGATTCCTCGCTTGATCACATTTCTTCTTCGTCCCTGCCCCTTTTTCTGTCGGCTTGCATTTTCGTAGCACTTTTGGCAGTAGGGCAAGCAGGAGTATTTTTTCCGTCCTTCTCCATCACAGCTCCTGTAGCTAAGCTGCTACGCTGCTTTTAGCCACTCAGAGCTCCGAGGAGGGGCCAAGGAAGTGGGAGGGGACGAGTTGGAACTACGGGAAAGGTGTGTGTCGAATACAGCAAGGTGATTGGATGGAGAGGCGAAGCAGGAGAATTACCAATAGGAGTTGTCCTGGACGGATGGCTCCCACTGGTCAATGTTTTTGCAGCCCTGCACCTGCCAGGGTGAACGGATTTTTCCATTCTTTTTTATCTTCACTCTGTGGAGATTGCACTATAGAACCATGATCGCCATAAAAACAAGGTTCAAAATAATTACCAATTTCTCTAATCGTCAACCATGCCTTTAACTTGGTGACAAACTACTACACCAAGATATTTTCCCTGCTCTTTGCATAAATCCAGCCTTTGCCATCTTCTGTCAACTACCTCAATCATTTCCCTGCTCCTCTTGAGTCCTTTAATAAATCTACAATATTTAACTTTTACCTCACACCCTCTGTTGTTGCTCCACACTTTGCTTTAGCAGACAGCACAGCCATCTTATCCACAGGGCCTGGCTTTACACCCTATCAAGTTAGGCAGGATTTAGTTTAGATAAGATCACCAACACATGTTTTACTTTACAACAAGTAAATATGCCTCTTTCATGACTTCCCAAAGTTCTGGTCTTGTGCCATTGTTGTTCTCCCTCGGTACGTCAGCTGCAGAGAAGTCAGTGGTCTTTCCTAGGGGAGACTACTGACATCTTCAGCTGAAAATAATGTGCTGACTGGAATAGCAAAGCCACACAGTGGTTACATAAAGCTGCTCCAGCCACACGTGCAGCTGTGATTCATCAGCTCTAGGAGTACTAGAATCTTTCAGTTCCACCTTCAAAAGTAAAATGTTATAGTCAATACTTATTAACCATGGCTTGTTTCTTTGTTTTATCTCCTTTGGGCCACAATCTGGGTATTTTAATATATTTCTATATCTAATTGCTACTGAGTAAATGTTATGCACTGTACGTTATAATATTTTGTAAAACATTCCTACTGTACTAGATCAGTACCCCCGACTGATTTGGTTGGTTCATGATAGCCTGATTCCTAAAACACCAGCTTGCACCTTTTATGAATGACCAAACAACAAGCAAACATGAATGAACTTATCTAAATCCCCAGGAACATCAGGAACACTGGAGCACTGGCTTATAACTGTTGTCTTGTCGATCCTAGCTTCACCATACACTCAAACTGTAAGGCTTTTTAGCTTTCTTCACGGATCAGTAACAAAATGCCCTGACAACAGCTTCACTTGGGCTTTTATCTTTGTCTGATACTGCAAGGGACATAAAGTTAATGCAGTTAGCACAGCAACTAAGGTTAACAATTAAGAAAATGCAGAACAAACACAAAGCTAAAAGCTGGCCGGCAAATGTCACAAAATAATCTACTTACCTCCGTACTGGTGCAGGTAAGTACTGTATCTTTACTGATTTGCTCATCCCTGTTTAAGTGTGGACTACATTATTATTCTGGTGGCGTTATTTAGGCTTAGAGCTGTAAGAGAAATTGATCTAGTTCGTGTCCCGATATGGAGAAAGTTATGGTAATCCCCTGTGTATTGTGAGGCAGGTTCGTAGTGAGGACCCAGAAGCAGACACTGAGACTGAGATCAACTTAAAGCGAATTTAATGTCCAAACAGAAAGGGGTAGATAATACAACAGAGGAGGTCCGGTTGGCTGGTTGGCTGGCTGTCGTGTGGGCTGGAGACACTGCAGGAGAAACCAGAGGAGACAGGAGTTAACGAACATGAAAAGAGTCACTAGGAGCACAGTTCTGAAAGTTATACCAACGAAGTTTTGGCCAGGAGACGCGTCTTTACCGCTGGGCAGGGTAGACAATACTCAGGCGCTGAGACTGAGGGCTGCAGGCTTCTTAAAGTGCCTTGATTGGAGATGTGGAGCAGGTGTGTGGTCTCACTCAGCCTCAGCGCCGGGGGAGGGGAGGAAGCCCTGGAAAAGAGGAAAGCCAAACCAGGCAAACAGGGAAACAAAGCAAGTCCAGCCAAAACAAAACAAGATGAGGAGGCGTCTCACCACAGTACCCCCCCGAACGCCTCTTGGCGTTAACGAATGCCTCTGGGCTTGTTGGGGTGGACAGCGTAGAAATCTTCCAGGAGTTGGTGGTCCAGGATGAGGGAGCGGAAGATCCAGGAACGTTCCTCTGGACCGTAACCCTCCCAGTCATTGAGGTATTGGAAGCCTCGCCCCCGAGGCCACACGTCCAGGATTTTCCTTACAGTGAAGGCAGGGTGGACATCAATCAATTGGGGGGGTGGAGGGGCGACGGAAGGAGGGCTCAGGGTGCACGAGGCAACAGGTTTTAACAAGGAGACATGGAATGTGGGATGAATTTTGAGAGATGAGGGAAGTTTTAATCTCACCGCTGAAGGGTTGAGGATTTTCTGGATAGGGAAGGGACCAATGAAGCGGGGGGACAGCTTGCGGGACTCGGTCTGCAGGGGAAGGTCACGATACCATAACCAGACCATCTGACCAGGACAATAGTCTGGTGCTGGAGAGCGGTGAACATCAGCCAGGCGTTTGTTGCGCTCGGCCGTGCGGGTGAGTGCGGCCCTGGCCGATCTCCACACCTCCCGTAGATGCCCAATGTGCTCCCTCACTGACGGGACGGCCACAGGTTGCTCCTGTTCGGGAAACAGGGGGGGCTGGTACCCAAAACAGCACATAAAAGGGGACATACCTGTGGCTGAAGAGGTGAGGGAGTTATGGGCGTATTGGATCCACGGGAGGTGCGTACTCCAGGACGCTGGATGGTGGGCCGCCACACACCGCAGGGCCGACTCGAGGTTTTGATTAGCCCGCTCCATCTGGCCATTGGTCTGCGGGTGGTAACCCGAGGAAAGGTGCCCACTGCCTGGCAGAAAGCTTTCCAGACCTGGGAGGAAAACTGGGGACCACGATCTGATACAATGTCACGGGGAATCCCATGTAATTGGAATACATGAGTGACTAGAAGGTTAGCAGTTTGAAAGGCAGATGGGAGCTTGGGTAAAGGGGCATAGTGAACAAATTTAGAGAATCTGTCAATGATGGTGAGTATGACTGTGTTACCTTCAGAGGGAGGGAGACCAGTAACGAAATCTAGGGCTATGTGGGACCAGGGGCGTGAAGACACAGGCAGAGGACGCAGCAAGCCAGCCGGAGGTTGGTGGGAGGCTTTGCTTCGGGCACAGACAGAGCAGGCAGCAACAAACGCCGGTACTTCCCGGACCATCCCCGGCCACCAGAACCGCTGCTGGAGGAATTGGAGGGTGCGTTGAAACCCAGGGTGGCAGGTGAGCTTGGAGGAGTGCCCCCACTGTAGGACCTGGGAACGTGCGACCTCAGGGACGAACTTTCTGTCCGGCGGGCCGGTTCCTGGGTCTGGGTGGTTCCGGAGGGCCTGGTCCACGATGGTATCGATCTCCCAGGTGGCGGAGCCGACGACACAGGAGGCAGGGAGGATGGTGTCTGGTTCACTGGGGTCCGGGATATCAGAGGCGTGGATCCGAGAGAGGGCGTCTGGTTTCAGGTTGCGGGAGCCGGGGCGATAGGAGAGGGTAAAGTTGAATCTGCTGAGGAAAAGGGACCAGCGGGCATGCCTGGGGTTGAGGCGACGAGCGGAGCGGAGGTATTGCAGGTTCTTGTGGTCTGTCCAGATTAGAAACGGTTGGGGTGCTCCTTCTAGCCAGTGTCTCCATTCTTGCAGTGCCCACACGACAGCCAGTAATTCATGGTTTCCTACGTCGTAATTTTGTTCAGAGGCTGAGCGTTTCCGGGAGAAAAAGGCGCAAGGATGAAGCTTCTGGGTCTGAGAGTCCCTCTGTGAGAGGACGGCCCCCACTCCAGAGTCTGAAGCGTCGACTTCCACCACGAACTGAAGCGAGGGATCTGGGTGTTTGAGCACCGGGGCGGAGATGAAGAGAGATTTGAGCTGATGGAAGGTGGCGTCTGCTTCAGGGGTCCAGGAGAATGGAACCTTGAGGGATGTGAGCCGGGTGAGGGGAACTGCCACCGTACTGTAGTTTCTGATGAACCGTCGATAGAAATTGGCGAAGCCGAGGAATCGCTGGAGGTCTTTGTGGGAGGAGGGAGTGGGCCAGTCACAGACAGCGCAGACTTTTTCTGGGTCTGGGCATAGCGCCCCCTGGGCGATGATGTAACCTAGGAAACTGACTGAGGAGGCGTGGAACTCACACTTTTCGGGCTTCGCGAAAAGGCGGTTCTCGAGGAGGCACTGGAGGACGAGTCGGACATGCTGCTGGTGTTCTTCCAGGTTGCGGGAGAAGATCAGGATATCATCCAAGTAGACGAAGGCGAACTTGTTAATCATATCACGGAGGACGTCATTAATAAGTGTCTGGAACACAGCAGGGGCGTTGGTGAGGCCAAAGGGCATGACTTGATATTCGAAGTGGCCCATGGGTGTGTTAAAGGCCATCTTCCACTCGTCCCCCTCCCGGATGCGAACCAGGTGATAGGCATTTGGAGGTCCAGTTTTGAGAAGATGGTGGCTTGACAGAGAGGTTCGAAGGAGGGATCAATGAGTGGCAGGGGATATTTGTTCTTAATGGTTATTTCATTTAATCCACAGAAGTCAATGCAGGGACGGAGAGAGGAATCTTTTTTCCTCACGAAGAAGAAGCCAGCAGCAAGGGGAGATGATGAGGGTGGGATGAGTCCAGAGGTCAGGGAGTCTTGAAAATATTCCTCCATGGCCTCTCGTTCAGGCCGAGAGAGGTTGTACAGTCTACTACTGGGAAGAGGGGCGCCAGGGAGCAGATCTATGGCGCAGTCATAGGGGCGATGAGGAGGAAGAACGAGAGACTGCTCCTTACTGAATACCATTGCCAGGTCATGGTAGACAGGGGGAACCGAGGTGAGAGATGGCGGTGGAGATGCTGACCTCTGTCGGTGGATGTGAGGATTGGCGGAGCGGAGGCAGTGGGAGTGACAGTGAGGGCTCCAGGCGGAGATTGAAGATGTGGACCAGTTAATCTGAGGGTTGTGGATTTGTAGCCAAGGGAGTCCCAGCACCAGGGGAGAGTGAGGAGAGGGAAGCAGGAACAGCCGGATGTCCTCCCGATGATTACCGGAGAGGATGAGGGTGAGAGGAGCTGTGCAGTGTGTTATGGAGGCTATCACTCTGCCATCGAGAGCGGTGACCTTACGGGGAGCCGGGAGTTCCTCCAGGGGGAGCTGAAGCCGCGCTGCCAGTCCAGCATGAATGAAGTTATCATCCGCCCCAGAGTCAATAAGGGTTTGGAGGGAAGTGGACTCCTTTCCCCACTGGAGACAAGCAGGTACCAGGATGCGTCTGGGAGAGCTGGCAACGGAGGAGGTATGGCTCATCAGTGTGCCCTCAGTCACTGATGAGCCTGGCCGTTTAACTTGTTTGGGCAATTGGCCAAAAAGTGACCGGCCTGGCCACAATAGATGCAGAGCCTCTTCTCTAACCTCTTTCTCCGTTCATCTGGGTGTAGTTTAGTGTGGCCGATTTGCATGGGTTCCCCTGCAGAGGGCGCCGGATCCGGGAAGACCGAGGGCTGCAGAGGAGACCCGCTGACCGCAACAGAGGAAGGGGAGTCTATTCTAGGGACCAGGGAATGGATTTTCTTCTCCCTCCGTCTCTCCCTGAGGTGATTATCTATTCTAATAGCTAACGCTATTAGCTCCTCAAGGGAGGAGGGCTCATCACGAGTCGCTAGCTCGTCCTTCAATTGTTCAGAGAGACCCCGAGTGAATATCCCTTTTAACTTGAGGTCCCCCCACCCACTCTCGGCCGCCACAGTACGGAACTCAATGGAGTATTCCGCCACTGACCGAGAGCTCTGGGTGAGGGAAAATAACTGTTTGGTACACTCTGGGCCCTCGACAGGAAAATCAAATATTCTACGGAGCTCTTCTGAAAAACGGGCGTAAGAGGTGAACAGAGGTGAGTCCCTATCCCAGACAGCTGTAGCCCACTTAGCGGCCCTACCTCTCAACAGATTGATGGTGTAAGCGATCTTAGCTCGATCTGAGGGGTAACTAATGGGCTGTTGGTCAAACACTAAGGCGCATCGGAGCAGGAAACCTCTGCAGCCCCCAATCTCCCCAGCATACGGCTCAGGAGGAGGGACATAGGGCTCTTTGAGGATAGCGGGTGGTGGAGGAGGCAAAGAGGGGACCATACTCACAGAGGGGGGAAATCCTGGTTGCTGCGGTGGAAGCCGAGAGAGTAGTTGCTCAGCCAGCTGCAACACTTGAACAGAGAGGCCATGAAAAGACTGGTGGAGACCCTGGAGCATATCCTCATGTTGGCCAAGCCACGTGCCGCGCTGCTGGATGGCTTGCTGAACTCGGTCTGGGTCTGCTGGGTCCATTCTCCTGGCCTGAGTATTCTGTTGTGAGGCAGGTTCGTAGTGAGGACCCAGAAGCAGAGACTGAGATCAACTTAAAGCGAATTTAATGTCCAAACAGAAAGGGGTAGATAATACAACAGAGGAGGTCCGGTTGGCTGGTTGGCTGGCTGTCGTGTGGGCTGCAGACACTGCAGGAGAAACCAGAGGAGACAGGAGTTAACGAACATGAAAAGAGTCACTAGGAGCAGGATGAGGAGGCGTCTCACCACACTGTGTACTGCGTGGGGAAGGCTCCTCCCTTGGTGCCGTTGACACGTTTGTTAATTGTAATCTGTGTTGTCTGTTTTTTGTTTTTCAGCTGGGGGACAATCAGGTACAAAATCTACAAAGAAATTATGATACATCTGGGAGCTTAAATCTTCTTAGTAAAAAATTGTTATATACTGGAACACATTAGGGCTATGCACTTGAAATGTGAAGGGAATCTATCTCTGTATTCAGGGCAAACTGAAAATCTGGTGTATATGAATTACCCAAAAAAGAAAGAAGACAAAGATGACACCCACAATTTGCAATATATATAAAAGGGTTCAGAGACAGGTAGATGAGGTTCAGACTTAGTGAAGTGACCCAGCTTCATGTTGTTATAAGTGAAAGGCAATTTGAACCGGGAGACTCTCTTTTTTCTCAGTTATTGTGAATAAATTTCCTGCTGAATTTAAGTCATTGGTGTCCTCCTCCTTTGTTATTCAATGATTGGTGCGAAAACTGGTATGTAAGTATTTTGAGTCAAATTGAATAATTTTATAAGCATTAAAAATGACTAAAAAATATCCTATTTCCATTAATATAAACATTACATTCAAAAAACTCCTTAAAAAACCCCACAAGTTGAAGAATGGACACCTCAATTCTTAAAGATCATAAATTTATATCATATTTCAGTACAGAATTTAAGCATTTCCTTGCCACTAACTCATCCTCTGTTAATAATTCATTTTTTCTCTGGGAGACATTAAAGGCCTTTGCAAGAAGTTTGATCATATCCTATGCTGCAAGTAAAAGACGTAAATATACAGAACAACATGCTTTATTAGAAAAATAGGTTAAGTATATTGGAAAGAGAATATGTTAAAAAGTGGCTATAGTGAAGCAAATTACTGCTATTTGCTTCACAATAGACTCCTTGTTAACCAAAAAGGCAGAGGAAAAATTAGGATGTGCAAAACAAAGATTATTTGGAGATATTTAGTCAATTTAACAAAAAAGCAAAAGGCTTCTCAAATTATTAAGGCAATTTTAGATGGGTCAGGGACTTGCTCCTCAGAATCTAAACTAATTGATAACACTCTTAGGAATAGTTATACAAAATTATATGAGTCGGAACAAGCTAACAATGCTTAAACACTAATGGAAGCTTTTTTCTCTGAACTTGATCTTCCACACATATCACAAGACCAGAAATCTAAATCGATTGCCCTGATTTCAGAGGCTGAATTGGGTGGAGCCATCCAACACCTTAAAACAGGCAAAGCTCCAGGCAATGATAGTCTCATTAGCAAGTTCTATACAGAGTTTCAAAGTCTTTTATTAGAACCTTTGACAATTATGTTTAACCAATCCTTTAAATTTGGCACCCTCCCAACATCATTAAGATAGATAGATAGATAGATAGATAGATAGATAGATAGATAGATAGATAGATAGATAGATAGATACTTTATTAATCTTCACATGGGGAAAATTCAGTTGTCATTCAGTAGCAAGTACAGATGTAAGAAAGACAATATATATATATATATATATATATATATATATATATATATATATATTTTTTTTTTTTTTTTAGGGCCCGAGCCAGCTGCAGAGCAGCCGGGCGTAGGCCCTATTATTCCCCAAGTGGTTTTTCTTTTTAGGGCCCGAGCCAGCTGCAGAGCAGCCGGGCGTAGGCCCTATTATTCCCCAAGTGGTTTTTCTTTGTTTCTTTGTTTCTTTCTTTCTTTCTTTCTTCTTTTTCCTCCCCTTTGAACTGGAAAATGGCCCACTTCCCACTGGCGAAAACTCATGAAATTTGGCAGGACGACCGGGCCTGGTGAAAAATTCGATATTCTGAAGTCGCCCAAACAATAAAATGCAAAATGGCTCCATAGCGCCCCCTAAGGTGGAAATTCACACTATTGACTGTCACGCCTGTACGCTTTGTCATATTGACAAAAAAATTGACACACATATGTATCTCAATAAGATCTACAAAAAAGTCAGTGCGGCCGTATCTGTCAAAATTACGGTTAAAGGGTTATTTCGCATTTTTTGCCGATCCGCACACATTGGAATTTCGCTAACTCCTCCGAAGGCTTTCGTTCCACCGGCACCACATTTGCTCAGGCCAATCTACACCCCGTGGCCATTAAAAGTTATCAAAATCATGACGCTGCACCCCAAGGTTTAGGTTCTAGGGGGCGCCAAAGATAACACTAAAATCCACATATTTAAAAGTCTTATAACTTTTTATTTTTGTCCTCACTGGCCTCCAAGTTTTCTAGGATGATGCAATGTCCAGCCATCAACACATTTGTGAAGGAATTTTTACTCCCCAAAAGAGCGCCCCCCATGGCAGGAGAAAAAAGTCCATTTTTTCTTGTCCCCTAAGGTGAAAATACACATTGTTGAGTGTCACGCCTATACGCTTTGTCAAAATGACACAAAAATTTACACACACATGTAACTCAATAAGATCTACGAAAAAGTCAATGCGCGCGTATCTGTCAAATGTATGGTTAAAGGGTTTTTTCGCTTTTTTTGCCGATCCGCACACATTGGAATTTCGCTAACTCCTCCGAAGGCTTTCTGTCCACCGGCACCACATTTGCTCAGGCCAATCTACACCCCATGGCCATTAAAAGTTATTCAAATCATGACGCTGCACCCCACGGTTTAGGTTCTAGGGGGCGCCAAAGATAACCCTAAAATCCACATATTTAAAAGTCTTATAACTTTTTATTTTTGTCCTCACTGGCCTCCAAGTTTTCTAGGATGATGCAATGTCCAGCCATCAACACATTTGTGAAGGAATTTTTACTCCCCAAAAGAGCGCCCCCCATGGCAGGAGAAAAAAGTCAATTTTTTCTTGTCCCCTAAGGTGAAAATACATATTGTTGAGATTCACGCCTATATGCTTTGTCATATTGACACAAAATTTGACAATCACGTGCCTTGCCTGGTATCATTTTTTTCAGCACAACCTCACCTGTGCGAATTTACAGTTATTTTATCATGTTGACATACTGAATTTACACAATGGACCCAAATTCACACACAAAACATAAAATCCGAGTGGAAAAAAGTAACATTTTTACTGTGAAAACCACAAATATGTGTGATGAACTGTTTTTAAAACTTAAACTTCAAATAAAAATTGTAAACTTCAAAACATATGCAAATTTTTAACAAAGAACATAGTGATTTACCTCTATTTACATCAAAATGCAGGCAATGGCCCAGGCGTTCTTTGTAAAATTATTTACAAAACACTGTATAGTCTCACAAATGTCACTTTTTATTTATGCCACTACAAAAAAACATGATGTAAATGATGCATGATGTAAAACATGATGTAAAAAACTTGTGTAGATCCTCCTCTATGTCAGTCCATGTGTAATTTTTCCATAATTCTTTGTTTTTTGCAGCATTTTTGTTAGTGTAACTGCAGATTGTGCTGACAGTTTCTATGGCAAAAAAAAAAAAAAAAAATTAAAATGCCTCAACATGAACCCCTGGTGGTCTCTGAGGGTGAAACCTGCTAACTGCTGCAGCTCTGTCAGCTTCAGTCTCCCATGCAGAGCTCTGAGCGCATGTGTGGCTCTGCACCCTTAGCAGCGTTGCTAACTCCTCAGTAAGGAAAGCCTGCTTCATGTCAGAGTCTCTAAACTCCAGAAGAAGTCGATAAAAGTCCCTTTCTTTCTAAAAAAAAGTCGTTAGGGGGTCTGAAAAGTCATTGAATCTAACAACAAAGTCGCTAGGTTTGCAACTACGTGTCCCAGACTGCATCCCTGCTGAGAGTCCCTCCCTCCCTTCTCATGTTGCAGGAAGAACGTAAGCGCCCGCCCCTTGTCAATCAGTCACCATATAATTTTGGATTGGTTGTTGTGGTGAAGTTTTCCACCAATAGGAGAGATGTTGTGGTGTGTTTTTTTTTCTTTTGGCAAGCCTTTTCCGCCTGTAAGACCTGTCGCTAATGTCTGCATGCTATGTTTTCCTGTCTCATACAGCGCGATCGAGCGCCGAACGTGATCAAAATAAGCAGAAAAAAGTATCGCGGACATAATTTATCATAACTCTGGTTTTATTTGGCCTATCAACACAATTTAAAAACTGGTATATAGGTTGAGATAAGTTGAAACGGAGAGTCAACGAGGCTCCGTCTTGCAGCTACATCCGGTTAAATATGTCATGTGACTTGAACGCACACACAGACACACACACACACACACACACACACACACACACACACACACACACTCAGAGTCTGGTTTTTAGCACCTGCAAAAACATGCTATTTACATATTTGACAAGAATGCAGAGGCTCCTTTTGCCCCTGAAAAAAATCAAATTTCAAACACAACTTGACTGGTCATTTCTCCAAAAGACAACCATGAAGCTCCATCCAAACCTGAAGCAGGCAGTTGGTGCATGTGTACAGTAACCTGAGGGGAGTGAGGTGAGTGCTTCTGAGGAGAACATGAGCAGTGAAGATTCACCTTGGAGCTAGAACAGAGACATGCACATGATTATACAGGGGCAGGGGCTCAAGTTTTTTCCAGTCGTTTATACAATATGGAAATTAATGTGAAATTAAAACACAAAGTATTAATAGAAAGGTAATGACTGTCCTGTGTAGGTGACAGTGATATCGAATAGGCTAGGCACTCACGAGGCTGGCTGTGGCAAGTGTAAGTGAAAGCAACACGCACTGGCAGGAAGAACAGCAAACGCCGATGAAGGAAAAGGGTCTTTGCAGTGATGGGCGTTACCAGAGAGGGCGATGGCCAGAGGACACAAATGGGACGGGGAGGCAGCGCGGGGGGGGGGGGGGACGCGACACGGCTCGGGCCCGCCAGTGCCCCAACGGGGTCCTAGTTGTTTCTTTCTTTCTTTCTTTCTTTCTTTCTTCTTTTTCCTCCCCTTTGAACTGGAAAATGGCCCACTTCCCACTGGCGAAAACTCATGAAATTTGGCAGGACGACCGGGCCTGGTGAAAAATTCGATATTCTGAAGTCGCCCAAACAATAAAATGCAAAATGGCTCCATAGCGCCCCCTAAGGTGGAAATTCACACTATTGACTGTCACGCCTGTACGCTTTGTCATATTGACAAAAAATTGACACACATATGTATCTCAATAAGATCTACAAAAAAGTCAGTGCGGCCGTATCTGTCAAAATTACGGTTAAAGGGTTATTTCGCATTTTTTGCCGATCCGCACACATTGGAATTTCGCTAACTCCTCCGAAGGCTTTCGTTCCACCGGCACCACATTTGCTCAGGCCAATCTACACCCCGTGGCCATTAAAAGTTATCAAAATCATGACGCTGCACCCCAAGGTTTAGGTTCTAGGGGGCGCCAAAGATAACACTAAAATCCACATATTTAAAAGTCTTATAACTTTTTATTTTTGTCCTCACTGGCCTCCAAGTTTTCTAGGATGATGCAATGTCCAGCCATCAACACATTTGTGAAGGAATTTTTACTCCCCAAAAGAGCGCCCCCCCATGGCAGGAGAAAAAAGTCCATTTTTTCTTGTCCCCTAAGGTGAAAATACACATTGTTGAGTGTCACGCCTATACGCTTTGTCAAAATGACACAAAAATTTACACACACATGTAACTCAATAAGATCTACGAAAAAGTCAATGCGCGCGTATCTGTCAAATGTATGGTTAAAGGGTTTTTTCGCTTTTTTTGCCGATCCGCACACATTGGAATTTCGCTAACTCCTCCGAAGGCTTTCTGTCCACCGGCACCACATTTGCTCAGGCCAATCTACACCCCATGGCCATTAAAAGTTATTCAAATCATGACGCTGCACCCCACGGTTTAGGTTCTAGGGGGCGCCAAAGATAACCCTAAAATCTACATATTTAAAAGTCTTATAACTTTTTATTTTTGTCCTCACTGGCCTCCAAGTTTTCTAGGATGATGCAATGTCCAGCCATCAACACATTTGTGAAGGAATTTTTACTCCCCAAAAGAGCGCCCCCCCATGGCAGGAGAAAAAAGTCAATTTTTTCTTGTCCCCTAAGGTGAAAATACATATTGTTGAGATTCACGCCTATATGCTTTGTCATATTGACACAAAATTTGACAATCACGTGCCTTGCCTGGTATCATTTTTTTTCAGCACAACCTCACCTGTGCGAATTTACAGTTATTTTATCATGTTGACATACTGAATTTACACAATGGACCCAAATTCACACACAAAACATAAAATCCGAGTGGAAAAAAGTAACATTTTTACTGTGAAAACCACAAATATGTGTGATGAACTGTTTTTAAAACTTAAACTTCAAATAAAAATTGTAAACTTCAAAACATATGCAAATTTTTAACAAAGAACATAGTGATTTACCTCTATTTACATCAAAATGCAGGCAATGGCCCAGGCGTTCTTTGTAAAATTATTTACAAAACACTGTATAGTCTCACAAATGTCACTTTTTATTTATGCCACTACAAAAAAACATGATGTAAATGATGCATGATGTAAAACATGATGTAAAAAACTTGTGTAGATCCTCCTCTATGTCAGTCCATGTGTAATTTTTCCATAATTCTTTGTTTTTTGCAGCATTTTTGTTAGTGTAACTGCAGATTGTGCTGACAGTTTCTATGGCACAAAAAAAAAAAAAAATTAAAATGCCTCAACATGAACCCCTGGTGGTCTCTGAGGGTGAAACCTGCTAACTGCTGCAGCTCTGTCAGCTTCAGTCTCCCATGCAGAGCTCTGAGCGCATGTGTGGCTCTGCACCCTTAGCAGCGTTGCTAACTCCTCAGTAAGGAAAGCCTGCTTCATGTCAGAGTCTCTAAACTCCAGAAGAAGTCGATAAAAGTCCCTTTCTTTCTAAAAAAAAGTCGTTAGGGGGTCTGAAAAGTCATTGAATCTAACAACAAAGTCGCTAGGTTTGCAACTACGTGTCCCAGACTGCATCCCTGCTGAGAGTCCCTCCCTCCCTTCTCATGTTGCAGGAAGAACGTAAGCGCCCGCCCCTTGTCAATCAGTCACCATATAATTTTGGATTGGTTGTTGTGGTGAAGTTTTCCACCAATAGGAGAGATGTTGTGGTGTGTTTTTTTTTCTTTTGGCAAGCCTTTTCCGCCTGTAAGACCTGTCGCTAATGTCTGCATGCTATGTTTTCCTGTCTCATACAGCGCGATCGAGCGCCGAACGTGATCAAAATAAGCAGAAAAAAAGTATCGCGGACATAATTTATCATAACTCTGGTTTTATTTGGCCTATCAACACAATTTAAAAACTGGTATATAGGTTGAGATAAGTTGAAACGGAGAGTCAACGAGGCTCCGTCTTGCAGCTACATCCGGTTAAATATGTCATGTGACTTGAACGCACACACAGACACACACACACACACACACACACACACACACACACACACACACACACTCAGAGTCTGGTTTTTAGCACCTGCAAAAACATGCTATTTACATATTTGACAAGAATGCAGAGGCTCCTTTTGCCCCTGAAAAAAATCAAATTTCAAACACAACTTGACTGGTCATTTCTCCAAAAGACAACCATGAAGCTCCATCCAAACCTGAAGCAGGCAGTTGGTGCATGTGTACAGTAACCTGAGGGGAGTGAGGTGAGTGCTTCTGAGGAGAACATGAGCAGTGAAGATTCACCTTGGAGCTAGAACAGAGACATGCACATGATTATACAGGGGCAGGGGCTCAAGTTTTTTCCAGTCGTTTATACAATATGGAAATTAATGTGAAATTAAAACACAAAGTATTAATAGAAAGGTAATGACTGTCCTGTGTAGGTGACAGTGATATCGAATAGGCTAGGCACTCACGAGGCTGGCTGTGGCAAGTGTAAGTGAAAGCAACACGCACTGGCAGGAAGAACAGCAAACGCCGATGAAGGAAAAGGGTCTTTGCAGTGATGGGCGTTACCAGAGAGGGCGATGGCCAGAGGACACAAATGGGACGGGGAGGCAGCGCGTTGGGGGGGGGACGCGACACGGCTCGGGCCCGCCAGTGCCCCAACGGGGTCCTAGTTGTTTCTTTGTTTCTTTCTTTCTTTCTTTCTTCTTTTTCCTCCCCTTTGAACTGGAAAATGGCCCACTTCCCACTGGCGAAAACTCATGAAATTTGGCAGGACGACCGGGCCTGGTGAAAAATTCGATATTCTGAAGTCGCCCAAACAATAAAATGCAAAATGGCTCCATAGCGCCCCCTAAGGTGGAAATTCACACTATTGACTGTCACGCCTGTACGCTTTGTCATATTGACAAAAAAATTGACACACATATGTATCTCAATAAGATCTACAAAAAAGTCAGTGCGGCCGTATCTGTCAAAATTACGGTTAAAGGGTTATTTCGCATTTTTTGCCGATCCGCACACATTGGAATTTCGCTAACTCCTCCGAAGGCTTTCGTTCCACCGGCACCACATTTGCTCAGGCCAATCTACACCCCGTGGCCATTAAAAGTTATCAAAATCATGACGCTGCACCCCAAGGTTTAGGTTCTAGGGGGCGCCAAAGATAACACTAAAATCCACATATTTAAAAGTCTTATAACTTTTTATTTTTGTCCTCACTGGCCTCCAAGTTTTCTAGGATGATGCAATGTCCAGCCATCAACACATTTGTGAAGGAATTTTTACTCCCCAAAAGAGCGCCCCCCATGGCAGGAGAAAAAAGTCCATTTTTTCTTGTCCCCTAAGGTGAAAATACACATTGTTGAGTGTCACGCCTATACGCTTTGTCAAAATGACACAAAAATTTACACACACATGTAACTCAATAAGATCTACGAAAAAGTCAATGCGCGCGTATCTGTCAAATGTATGGTTAAAGGGTTTTTTCGCTTTTTTTGCCGATCCGCACACATTGGAATTTCGCTAACTCCTCCGAAGGCTTTCTGTCCACCGGCACCACATTTGCTCAGGCCAATCTACACCCCATGGCCATTAAAAGTTATTCAAATCATGACGCTGCACCCCACGGTTTAGGTTCTAGGGGGCGCCAAAGATAACCCTAAAATCCACATATTTAAAAGTCTTATAACTTTTTATTTTTGTCCTCACTGGCCTCCAAGTTTTCTAGGATGATGCAATGTCCAGCCATCAACACATTTGTGAAGGAATTTTTACTCCCCAAAAGAGCGCCCCCCATGGCAGGAGAAAAAAGTCAATTTTTTCTTGTCCCCTAAGGTGAAAATACATATTGTTGAGATTCACGCCTATATGCTTTGTCATATTGACACAAAATTTGACAATCACGTGCCTTGTCTGGTATCATTTTTTTCAGCACAACCTCACCTGTGCGAATTTACAGTTATTTTATCATGTTGACATACTGAATTTACACAATGGACCCAAATTCACACACAAAACATAAAATCCGAGTGGAAAAAAGTAACATTTTTACTGTGAAAACCACAAATATGTGTGATGAACTGTTTTTAAAACTTAAACTTCAAATAAAAATTGTAAACTTCAAAACATATGCAAATTTTTAACAAAGAACATAGTGATTTACCTCTATTTACATCAAAATGCAGGCAATGGCCCAGGCGTTCTTTGTAAAATTATTTACAAAACACTGTATAGTCTCACAAATGTCACTTTTTATTTATGCCACTACAAAAAAACATGATGTAAATGATGCATGATGTAAAACATGATGTAAAAAATTTGTGTCGATCCTCCTCTATGTCAGTCCATGTGTAATTTTTCCATAATTCTTTGTTTTTTGCAGCATTTTTGTTTGTGTAACTGCAGATTGTGCTGACAGTTTCTATGGCACAAAAAAAAAAAAAATTAAAATGCCTCAACATGAACCCCTGGTGGTCTCTGAGGGTGAAACCTGCTAACTGCTGCAGCTCTGTCAGCTTCAGTCTCCCATGCAGAGCTCTGAGCGCATGTGTGGCTCTGCACCCTTAGCAGCGTTGCTAACTCCTCAGTAAGGAAAGCCTGCTTCATGTCAGAGTCTCTAAACTCCAGAAGAAGTCGATAAAAGTCCCTTTCTTTCTAAAAAAAAGTCGTTAGGGGGTCTGAAAAGTCATTGAATCTAACAACAAAGTCGCTAGGTTTGCAACTACGTGTCCCAGACTGCATCCCTGCTGAGAGTCCCTCCCTCCCTTCTCATGTTGCAGGAAGAACGTAAGCGCCCGCCCCTTGTCAATCAGTCACCATATAATTTTGGATTGGTTGTTGTGGTGAAGTTTTCCACCAATAGGAGAGATGTTGTGGTGTGTTTTTTTTTCTTTTGGCAAGCCTTTTCCGCCTGTAAGACCTGTCGCTAATGTCTGCATGCTATGTTTTCCTGTCTCATACAGCGCGATCGAGCGCCGAACGTGATCAAAATAAGCAGAAAAAAAGTATCGCGGTCATAATTTATCATAACTCTGGTTTTATTTGGCCTATCAACACAATTTAAAAACTGGTATATAGGTTGAGATAAGTTGAAACGGAGAGTCAACGAGGCTCCGTCTTGCAGCTACATCCGGTTAAATATGTCATGTGACTTGAACGCACACACAGACACACACACACGCACACACACACACACACACACACACACACACACACACTCAGAGTCTGGTTTTTAGCACCTGCAAAAACATGCTATTTACATATTTGACAAGAATGCAGAGGCTCCTTTTGCCCCTGAAAAAAATCAAATTTCAAACACAACTTGACTGGTCATTTCTCCAAAAGACAACCATGAAGCTCCATCCAAACCTGAAGCAGGCAGTTGGTGCATGTGTACAGTAACCTGAGGGGAGTGAGGTGAGTGCTTCTGAGGAGAACATGAGCAGTGAAGATTCACCTTGGAGCTAGAACAGAGACATGCACATGATTATACAGGGGCAGGGGCTCAAGTTTTTTCCAGTCGTTTATACAATATGGAAATTAATGTGAAATTAAAACACAAAGTATTAATAGAAAGGTAATGACTGTCCTGTGTAGGTGACAGTGATATCGAATAGGCTAGGCACTCACGAGGCTGGCTGTGGCAAGTGTAAGTGAAAGCAACACGCACTGGCAGGAAGAACAGCAAACGCCGATGAAGGAAAAGGGTCTTTGCAGTGATGGGCGTTACCAGAGAGGGCGATGGCCAGAGGACACAAATGGGACGGGGAGGCAGCGCGTTGGGGGGGGGGGGGGGGACGCGACACGGCTCGGGCCCGCCAGTGCCCCAACGGGGTCCTAGTTGTTTCTTTGTTTCTTTAGGGCCCGAGCGTAGCTGCTAAGCAGCTGCGAGAGCCCTCTTGTTCCTGTAGTTTCCTTCTTTTGTTATTATTATTTTTCCTCCCCTTTGAACTGGAAAATGGCCCACTTCCCACTGGCGAAAACTCATGAAATTTGGCAGGACGACCGGGCCTGGTGAAAAATTTGATATTCCGAAGTCGCCCAAACAAGAAAATGCAAAATGGCTCCATAGCGCCCCCTAAGGTGAAAATTCACACTATTGACTGTCACGCCTGTACGCTTTGTCAAAATGACACAAAAATTGACACACACATGTATCTCAATAAGATCTACAAAAAAGTCAGTGCGGGCGTATCTGTCAAATGTACGGTTAAAGGGTTATTTCGCATTTTTTGCCGATCCGCACACATTGGAATTTCGCTAACTCCTCCGAAGGCTTTCGTTCCACCGGCACCACATTTGCTCAGGCCAATCTACACCCCATGGCCATTAAAAGTTATTCAAATCATGACGCTGCACCCCACGGTTTAGGTTCTAGGGGGCGCCAAAGATAACCCTAAGATCCACATATTTAAAAGTCTTATAACTTTTTATTTTTGCCCTCACTGGCCTCCAAGTTTTCTAGGATGATGCAATGTCCAGCCATCAACACATTTGTGAAGGAATTTTTACTCCCCAAAAGAGCGCCCCCCCATGGCAGGAGAAAAAAGTCCATTTTTTCTTGTCCCCTAAGGTGAAAATACACATTGTTGAGTGTAACACCTGTACGCTTTGGCAAAATGACACAAAAATTGACACACACATGTATCTCAATAAGATCTACGAAAAAGTCAATGCGCGCGTATCTGTCAAATGTACGGTTAAAGGGTTATTCCGCATTTTTTGCCGAGCCGCACACATTGGAATTTCGCTAACTCCTCCGAAGGCTTTCATTCCACCGGTACCACATTTGCTCAGGCCAATCTACACCCCATGGCCATTAAAAGTTATTCAAATCATGACGCTGCACCCCACGGTTTAGGTTCTAGGGGGCGCCAAAGATAACCCTAAAATCCACATATTTAAAAGTCTTATAACTTTTTATTTTTGTCCTCACTGGCCTCCAAGTTTTCTAGGATGATGCAATGTCCAGCCATCAACACATTTGTGAAGGAATTTTTACTCCCCAAAAGAGCGCCCCCCCATGGCAGGAAAAAAAAGCCAATTTTTTCTTGTCCCCTAAGGTGGAAATTCACACTATTGACTGTCACGCCTGTATGCTTTATCATATTGACACAAAAATTGACACACATATGTATCTCAATAAGATCTACAAAAGAGTCGATTCGCGCGTATCTGTCAAATGTACGGTTAAAGGGCTATTTTTCATTTTTTGCCGATTCGCACACATTGGAATGTGGCTAACTCCTCCTAAGGCTTTCGTCCCACTGACACCAAATTTGCTCAGGCCAATCTACACCCCATGGCCATTCAAAGTTGTAAAAATCATGACGCTGCACCCCACGGTTTACGTTCTAGGGGGCGCCAAAGATGACCCAAAAATCCACATTCTTCAAAGAATCCACCCCCCCCCCCCCCCCATATGGCAGGAGAAAAAGTTAAGTTTTTCCTGCCCATCGCTCAATGGCTCAATCGCATCGCTCTCCAGGCAACACCGTAAGGAGGAGCAACCTGCCATTTCGATATATATCGGAGCTGTGTTTGTGCCCTCACTCATGGTCCAGACTTTTTTCAAATAGGACATGAAGTTTGTCTGCAGCGAGTGTTTTGGTAGAAACTGCGCCTCCCATTCATTATAATAGGAAATGACCACAGACAAGTGCGCACACCATCTTTGGATCTTGAGTGTGACGCGATCGGGAGGGGGAGGCGGTCGCACTGGGGGCGGCGCGACACGGCTCGGGCCCGACAGTGCCCCAACGGGGTCCTAGTTCTTTCTTTCTTTCTTCTTTTTCCTCCCCTTTGAACTGGAAAATGGCCCACTTCCCACTGGCGAAAACTCATGAAATTTGGCAGGACGACCGGGCCTGGTGAAAAATTCGATATTCTGAAGTCGCCCAAACAATAAAATGCAAAATGGCTCCATAGCGCCCCCTAAGGTGGAAATTCACACTATTGACTGTCACGCCTGTACGCTTTGTCATATTGACAAAAAAATTGACACACATATGTATCTCAATAAGATCTACAAAAAAGTCAGTGCGGCCGTATCTGTCAAAATTACGGTTAAAGGGTTATTTCGCATTTTTTGCCGATCCGCACACATTGGAATTTCGCTAACTCCTCCGAAGGCTTTCGTTCCACCGGCACCACATTTGCTCAGGCCAATCTACACCCCGTGGCCATTAAAAGTTATCAAAATCATGACGCTGCACCCCAAGGTTTAGGTTCTAGGGGGCGCCAAAGATAACACTAAAATCCACATATTTAAAAGTCTTATAACTTTTTATTTTTGTCCTCACTGGCCTCCAAGTTTTCTAGGATGATGCAATGTCCAGCCATCAACACATTTGTGAAGGAATTTTTACTCCCCAAAAGAGCGCCCCCCATGGCAGGAGAAAAAAGTCCATTTTTTCTTGTCCCCTAAGGTGAAAATACACATTGTTGAGTGTCACGCCTATACGCTTTGTCAAAATGACACAAAAATTTACACACACATGTAACTCAATAAGATCTACGAAAAAGTCAATGCGCGCGTATCTGTCAAATGTATGGTTAAAGGGTTTTTTCGCTTTTTTTGCCGATCCGCACACATTGGAATTTCGCTAACTCCTCCGAAGGCTTTCTGTCCACCGGCACCACATTTGCTCAGGCCAATCTACACCCCATGGCCATTAAAAGTTATTCAAATCATGACGCTGCACCCCACGGTTTAGGTTCTAGGGGGCGCCAAAGATAACCCTAAAATCCACATATTTAAAAGTCTTATAACTTTTTATTTTTGTCCTCACTGGCCTCCAAGTTTTCTAGGATGATGCAATGTCCAGCCATCAACACATTTGTGAAGGAATTTTTACTCCCCAAAAGAGCGCCCCCCCCATGGCAGGAGAAAAAAGTCAATTTTTTCTTGTCCCCTAAGGTGAAAATACATATTGTTGAGATTCACGCCTATATGCTTTGTCATATTGACACAAAATTTGACAATCACGTGCCTTGCCTGGTATCATTTTTTTTCAGCACAACCTCACCTGTGCGAATTTACAGTTATTTTATCATGTTGACATACTGAATTTACACAATGGACCCAAATTCACACACAAAACATAAAATCCGAGTGGAAAAAAGTAACATTTTTACTGTGAAAACCACAAATATGTGTGATGAACTGTTTTTAAAACTTAAACTTCAAATAAAAATTGTAAACTTCAAAACATATGCAAATTTTTAACAAAGAACATAGTGATTTACCTCTATTTACATCAAAATGCAGGCAATGGCCCAGGCGTTCTTTGTAAAATTATTTACAAAACACTGTATAGTCTCACAAATGTCACTTTTTATTTATGCCACTACAAAAAAACATGATGTAAATGATGCATGATGTAAAACATGATGTAAAAAACTTGTGTAGATCCTCCTCTATGTCAGTCCATGTGTAATTTTTCCATAATTCTTTGTTTTTTGCAGCATTTTTGTTAGTGTAACTGCAGATTGTGCTGACAGTTTCTATGGCACAAAAAAAAAAAAAAAATTAAAATGCCTCAACATGAACCCCTGGTGGTCTCTGAGGGTGAAACCTGCTAACTGCTGCAGCTCTGTCAGCTTCAGTCTCCCATGCAGAGCTCTGAGCGCATGTGTGGCTCTGCACCCTTAGCAGCGTTGCTAACTCCTCAGTAAGGAAAGCCTGCTTCATGTCAGAGTCTCTAAACTCCAGAAGAAGTCGATAAAAGTCCCTTTCTTTCTAAAAAAAAGTCATTAGGGGGTCTGAAAAGTCATTGAATCTAACAACAAAGTCGCTAGGTTTGCAACTACGTGTCCCAGACTGCATCCCTGCTGAGAGTCCCTCCCTCCCTTCTCATGTTGCAGGAAGAACGTAAGCGCCCGCCCCTTGTCAATCAGTCACCATATAATTTTGGATTGGTTGTTGTGGTGAAGTTTTCCACCAATAGGAGAGATGTTGTGGTGTGTTTTTTTTTCTTTTGGCAAGCCTTTTCCGCCTGTAAGACCTGTCGCTAATGTCTGCATGCTATGTTTTCCTGTCTCATACAGCGCGATCGAGCGCCGAACGTGATCAAAATAAGCAGAAAAAAAGTATCGCGGACATAATTTATCATAACTCTGGTTTTATTTGGCCTATCAACACAATTTAAAAACTGGTATATAGGTTGAGATAAGTTGAAACGGAGAGTCAACGAGGCTCCGTCTTGCAGCTACATCCGGTTAAATATGTCATGTGACTTGAACGCACACACAGACACACACACACGCACACACACACACACACACACACACACACACACACTCAGAGTCTGGTTTTTAGCACCTGCAAAAACATGCTATTTACATATTTGACAAGAATGCAGAGGCTCCTTTTGCCCCTGAAAAAAATCAAATTTCAAACACAACTTGACTGGTCATTTCTCCAAAAGACAACCATGAAGCTCCATCCAAACCTGAAGCAGGCAGTTGGTGCATGTGTACAGTAACCTGAGGGGAGTGAGGTGAGTGCTTCTGAGGAGAACATGAGCAGTGAAGATTCACCTTGGAGCTAGAACAGAGACATGCACATGATTATACAGGGGCAGGGGCTCAAGTTTTTTCCAGTCGTTTATACAATATGGAAATTAATGTGAAATTAAAACACAAAGTATTAATAGAAAGGTAATGACTGTCCTGTGTAGGTGACAGTGATATCGAATAGGCTAGGCACTCACGAGGCTGGCTGTGGCAAGTGTAAGTGAAAGCAACACGCACTGGCAGGAAGAACAGCAAACGCCGATGAAGGAAAAGGGTCTTTGCAGTGATGGGCGTTACCAGAGAGGGCGATGGCCAGAGGACACAAATGGGACGGGGAGGCAGCGCGTTGGGGGGGGGGGGGGGGACGCGACACGGCTCGGGCCCGCCAGTGCCCCAACGGGGTCCTAGTTTTTTTTTAATACCCTAAAAGCTCAGAACTTAAACCCCCCACACATTTAAATTAACAATGATCATTATAAAAACGAATAGCAGCAGGAATGAAGGATCTGTGGCTGGGGGGCATGGCTGACCTACTTTCTGGCTGTGGGCAGCGGGGCACACTTGATGGCACTCTGCAATCAACTAACCTCTCCATAAAGACCGGCTCAGCCGACACTACTCTGCCAAATAATTCTGTCTCACACAGTCGTGCCAGGTTCCAGTTCCGGTTCCGGTTTTCTAGATTCTCTGAACATTCAACCTGTTCTGATTGCCTTTTCTTTTGTTCTTTTTCTGATCGATGCCTCACTGCCTCATCTTGCTCTGGTCTTCTGCTTGGTGGTCAGCCAGCCTCTAGCAACCATAGCCTGGTCAGCCAGCCTCTAGCAACCATATCCTGCAGAAATTGTTGTTAGCTTGTCGATTTTTCTCTGTCTCCTGCAAGACAATGAAGACTTTTGAACTGGCTTGAAGTCTCCTGCCTTTTGGGTCCAGTTAAAAACTCAGGCCATAACATCACCCTTTGGATTATGTACCTGTCACATTTTTTGATCATTCAATTTGTGTTTTTGGTCACGTTACTCCAAGCTTGTTTTTGTTTTTGTTTAACCCTGTCTTGTGTGCTTGTTTATTAACTAAAAAAGACAAATAAAAAAAGGTGCAGATTGAACCAAACTCATTAAAGACTTACCAAAAAGTCTTTAAAGAATGTATGTTTGTGAGTGTTTAAGTCATCTCTGAACGTTAAGAGTGCTGCGCTCCTGTCTAAAAGAAGGCTCCATATGGCTTTATGGTTGAAAGCTATAAATCCTGCAGATGATTTTTTTTCTCTCAGTTTCCTGGTTTTCTCTCTTTTTAAAAAACATCTATAAAACGGGACCATTGGCCTGCCTGTCTGCGCTCCGCCTACTAATAAATCCAATATTTCCCCTCACGGCATGAGGGCTTATTAGAGAAGAAAAAAATCAAACACATTAAGTCATCATCTCTTTTGATGGAGAGTGTGTGTGTGTGTGTGTGTGTGTGTGTGTGTGTGTGTGTGTGTGTGTGTGTGTGTGTGTGTGTGTGTGCGTGCGTGTGTCTGTATGTGTTGCATCACAGCAGTTATGGGTGAATGGAACGACCTAAAGGTTTGTTTCAAAGATTGCTAGGCCCCACCTTCCCCCTTTTTTTCTCTCATTATTTTCCACCCCTCCTCCTCTGTGTCCTCTTCCACAAATGCAACTCTTTTCAACACTCAAACACAGTCACACACTCTCCTAACTGTTATGTGTGTTTCCTGTTACTGAGTGTAGCAGCTGAATCTTCCTCTGCAGCCTCTGATGCCATCTCTGCTTCTATTCTGCTCGTTTTCATTCTGACCTAAAAGGAAGTCCTTTGGAGAGACTCAGCCCCCTGGTGGAGAGGAAACAGCAGCACTACATTTTTGAGAGGTGGAAGAGAAGAGGGGGGGGGGGTTGTATGGAGTAATAGCTGCCAGATGTTTTGGTTTTATTGCAGGAAAAAAATTCTGTTTTAGCCAAAGTCATTGATCATGTTGGACTGCACTTAGAGAGACAGACAGGAGACAAGAGGACAGATGAGATAGACGGAGAGAGAGAAAGTGAGTGTGTGTAAACAGAGAAGTGTGCTGCCTTCATGTCTCACTGTGTTGCAGAAACTGTTTGAAATTTGAACCTTTTTTTATGCAAAATTTACATCTTCAGACAGACTGCAGTCACATGCATTTGGTAATTTTATGGATATTTTCTTCATTTTTTTTTATTTAAGACCACTGTTCATCATCCCTGTCTTGGATTTTTACATAAAAGTTTTTATTTGTTGACCGTGATAAGTCTCAAAGTATTGCGGGGGAAAGACATTCACACCAACAACTGCAGTTTCATGACATTTTGCATTAAAGAACAAAGCAAAGTGCCAACAATTGAACCCTAACCTCAAGAATGCAAAGACAAAAGGAATCTAAACATCTTATAAATTCCTCATTTTGGGAAACCATACAAACTTATGAGAGGCCATGAAAGCCCAGATTAACACAAGAAATTAAACAACATACCCTCTTTCTTTCTGTGTCATTTGAATCATCATGTCCGATTACAGTCACTGACACATAGGGCTCTATTTTCGTGCCTCGCCAGAGACGTGGCGCAGGCGCGGCATAAGTCAGGTCCACCGCGCCGACAAGGTGTTCCCAAGCACAATGTGGTATTTTGGTGAGCAGCGCAGCCCGGTGTATCTCCCCTCCCTAACTCAGCTCCTCCCAGCGACGTAAGTGGTAGGGAGGGAGAAGAGAGGGCATGAGTGGGTTTAACGCAGCCTAGACCTGTATTGACCAATAACATCAGCTCCTCTCTTCAACTTTAAATGCTCCACCGGCGAGGCGTATTGCAATTTTCGTAAAGTAGTCAGAGAGATGAAGAGATGTCTGCAGACAGCAATGCCACATGATGGCGACAGAAGGCAGCCCCTCAACAAGTGTCGATGTAAGCGCTGCAGAGGGCGTCCTTCACACTGTCTCATATAAGCACAGATGGATTTGGTGTGTGTAAGGTTGGACCCACTGGTAAGACAAACACCCTTTTCCACAAATAAAGACACTCACATAAAGTTGCATTTACATTTTTTATTTAAACCTTACATGACAAAGGTGGGTTGTGCGCACAGATCACAACATAAATTCCAATAATTGCATTAAAATCGAAACCATCTGTGCGTAAAGGACGCATCGCGCTCCGTGGCCTGGCTCTTTCTTTCATAGATGTTGGCATGTAAAATAAATTTGGCTCATAAAACTGAATATTATAATATTCGTATGTGGGCCTGACTCCGGATTGAATATTTACAGAATCTTAATGATGTGAGGAAATCAGATAAACAGGTAATTTTGAGTGAAAGGTTCTTTTATTTTCTTTTATTTTTTTTTGTTCACATTTTTTAAGTTAATAACTAATCTGATCACTAAAATAAATCATCTGGTCAGCCGTGCCACCACTGCAGCAGCAGGACGGAGAAAGGACACAGAGACATGTCAGGTGTTGTGCCATAGAATGCACCCCCGCCTTAGAATGCACCCCCTGACAGGAGCGCGGTTGAAAGTACACAACAAGGCGAAATAATCCAAGTCCAATCCATCGTTGGACTGATTAAAAAGGGTGTACCTTTAATGATTTCATTCAGGCTATTCAGATAAGCCGAAAACAACAGCCCTCTGATTGAGAATATTTGCTGCCCCGAAAATATAATCTTTTCTACCTTAACAGCTTACTGTACAGTTTATATACCCAAGTACCCCTCTGTATATGCATTTTTTAAATACCTAAAAACAGAATGACAGTTTGCTGCTCCATTTGACATGTTGTCATGATCCAATGCCGTGTTTTTTTTTTTAATTTGAGATAATTTTTTTTCCACTTTAAGAAGCTAATGAGTGGATGGGATGCAGGGGATGCATTCTATGGCGGGAGTGCATTCTACGGCATAACACCTATTGAGCTGCGTGAGGGAGAAGGAGGATAGGCGGGGAGATGAATTAAATATCTTGTTAACTTCATCATGTGTAACTGTTTACTCAATATTTAATTTAATGCGATTTCAGCTGTGTTGATTCAGTCAGGTGGAGTGTCCAAACGCGTGCCAAACCCGCTCATCAGATCAGATATAGATCAGAATATATCGATATAGATCTAAATGTATGTGCTGACTCAGAATATTGGTTATTGATGATTATTTATAGCACTGTAATGGTCCTGACACTGTGGAAACCTGCCGGTGAGGCATCGATGACGTATGCTGATACGCCGCTGGTCTACCAAAATACCTTTAGACCAGCTGCGCGCCGCCTGTGCTGAAAGTGGACCGAGTTTGAATTGGCGAGCTTTCAGCGCACTTTTCACAGCAAGCACGAAAATGTCACTGTGCCAGCTGATTCTGTTGACACCTCCCCCTGCCACGCATCCACACCCAGCTTGGGGGACCTCAGCGCGCCTCAGTCTACGGAAATACCAAACTGGCTGTGCACCAGACTCCGCCAGATGAAAATACCACTGCTTGGGGTCCGCCACCGGCAGACACGAAAATAGAGCCCACAGTCTTAACAGGGAGTCCCTGAGCTCCATCATCCTGCAGGTTCTTCTGGATCACTACTTAAGACAGATCCAGCTGCTGTGGACCTGTCTGCTCTACAGCTCTATCTGTCCACTTCTCTTTTTCTCCATCTCCCTGTTGCAGGGTTCTCAGGCGTAGTCGAAGAATACAGTCATGGTGAAATTTATTGATAGCTGGCTTCCCAAGGTGCAGTGCAAAAATATTTACAAAAAGGTGCAAAATGGTCAAAATACTATTTACGAAAAAACTGTACAAGGCACAAAAAAACAATGCCAACAAGGTAAGAGTTCTACAATAACTCAAGCTCAAGAAAAATAAACAGGAACATGGCAGCAATACAGCAGTTACCTCTCTTGTAAACAGCTCCACACACTCAAAGACGCCCAGGCAGCCTTCTTTTAAACCCTCTAGCCCGTCCCCTGGGCACAACAATACACAAATTATAGGAGTTTAAGATACCATGTGTAAAATAAAGCACAAACTCCTGAATAGATCAGACATTTCACCACAGACAAAAAGGCACTAATAGCCCTTCATACGCCAACTCTGGAGGTGGTGTAGAAGTTGGCGGAAAGCCAATTCTTGCGTTAACTGCACTTTGGCCAGTTGGCAACCAGTGGCGGCCGGCCCATAGGGGCTGGTGGGGCGCCGCCCTCCCTGAAAAAATAAGGGGGGAAAATGTTTCTAAAAAAATTTTGATTTTTACAATTAAAAATCTAAATGTTTTTACCAACTATTGCGGGGCCACTTGCAATACTAATCGTTTAAACTACATTTCCCACCTGCTATTATTCATTTACCATTGAATTTCCGCTGACAGACTCTTAAAGATTCTTTCATGGGCACTGGTCAGATTGCCCCATCGCTGCGATGAAAAAACCAATTGTGTACAGTTGCCAGGTAAAATTAATAAATATTTGGCCAATCAGCGCTGCAGAAATTTATGGTCTTTGGGCACTGAAAATATAGCCCTTGTGTCTAAAAGTGTCACAAAATTTTTAGGGGCGGGTTAAGGAGGAAGTAGTTACGATGATGGCAAACTAAACAAGCGAGGAGCAGCTTCCACCGAATTTGGTGCGGTCATTATTGGTCCATCCATTTGCTAGACGGACAACAGAGTAGAAAATCTGGGTGAAGGAGCTTGGACTGGACAAACCCAACCTTGTCATTAGCCAGCAGACCAAGGAAAAAAATAAATCCTACAACCAGAGTTTTTGCAGGAGTTGGTTCGAGCGCGAGTCATGGCTGACAGGATGTGGAACAGCAAATGTGAGACACTCCATAAAAGCCAGACTAACAAGGAAGCTAACAGACAATGTTCATGCCACAATGTAAGAAATCAATAACTTTTAACCCATTTAAGCTGGGACAGCATGTACACATTTCAACCTTTTAAGCCGGGAGCACAGCTGAGCATTTCTAGCCTTTAAGCCGGGAGCGCAGATACGTCATTTTGTAACATTCTGTAGTTTTTCAATTATTTCTGGAGTCGTGGTGAATCAAATCATCATACCCGTCTGAGCGCTCAGATTCATGCTCGGATCTTGCAACATGCTTCGTGAGTAAAGTAAACAATGACGGAGGCAGAGAGCACCTTTGTTGGAGAAGTGTCCAGCAGTGTAAACAACCTCTTCATACTGAGTGCTTTGGCTCACACTATCAGCGTTTTCTGTGAGTGTTGCATGACTTTGGGTGAGCACAGACATTAACACACTGTCAGCCACTTATTTATTTATGTATTTATTTATTTATTTTTTAGTTTTTAGTGCTGCTTTTGTACTGGCATTATACTTGGGGAATACCTTTTCAACACTTTATTTTTTATATTTTCATTTGTATTGAACAGACACTTTATCATGACTGCCACTTGTTTTAAAGAAAGCAGTTTGTTATTCTCCAGTGCAGAGCCTTTACTTTTATTTATACAGCCGCTTTATTTCATTTGAGTTTGTTTGTTCAAGGTTTTCAAAAATGTAATGAAGTTTCAGAAAAATTAAAGATAGTTACCTTGAAAGCCACAAGTATAAGCTCTCAAATATTTTTTTTGAATTTTGTTTCTATTTGCTACAGAGGCTGAGATATCAGCTTTTTTGTAAACCTCAATACTTCAGAAAACCTCAGGATCTGGGGGCCCTTCTCAAAATTGCCCTCAGGATTTCAGAGGTGTGTGTCAGACAGGGTTCAGGTCTTAATGGGTTAAAGCAGGATGAAAATGTCCAGGAAATGTCCTGAAAAATGATTTCTAGAAAAGAGTGGGAACCCTGTAGTTATTCACCCTGTTTCAATTCAGTTCCACCAAAATATCAAATGTAAAAAAAAATATGTATTTGAGGCAAATGCAGCCTGATTTGTTGTAAATGTGGGTCTGCTCTGTACTATTTTTCTGCTGTTGTCTCTGTGTGCTCCTTTGCTGTAGCCAACCTGTTGAAATGCAGGTGAATGCACACGAGTATGCTACTGTCAGTTTCTATATCATAAATCAAATCAAATCAAACTTTATTTATATATCACTTTTCAGGCAAAAAGAAATGCAGCACAAAGTGCTTTACAATTTAAAACAATGAGCCCCCCCATATCCAGCCCGCCACCCCACCCCCCAACCCTCACTGAGAGCCCACCCCAATACACGCACACACACACACACACACACACACACACACACACAGATAATGCAATCTTAAAAGCGAGTGGCTGAGTACGGAGGAGCCAAGTCAGGAAACGTCAGGAGGCTGACTGCACTGGAGGCTGCTCACAGCCCGGGGCCAGGACACCTCCACCCAGGTGCGCACCCCACTACATGCCAGTGAGGGGCCCACAGCAGCAGGCACTGCTGCAGACCACCACCTGGCCAAGCTGAGCGCACACCACGAGGCAGAGAAACCCTGGACAGAGCCAGTCACAGCCTCCAGTGCAGGTGCCCCCCACTGAGGAAACACTGGAGAAAGGCAATAAAAACACTAAATCAGCTAAAAACATCAAACTAGATAAAATTATAAAATACTGATTAATAACTAAAATACCTTTTAAAAATAAGTGAACAAATAGAATAAACATAACATGTAAAATGAGGACTAAAATATATAAATGAAATAAAATCGGATAGAAATAGGATAACAAATATAGATTAAAAAATAAGACATTAGTTAAAAGCCAAATTAAATAGGTGGGTCTTGAGCCTGATTTTAAAATTATGAACATTCTCTGCGGCCCTAAGGTCCTCCGGCAGGCTATTCCAAAGACGGGGGCCATAGTGCTGGAAAGATGCCTCACCGTAAGTTCGTGTTCTCACTTTGGGGACTATTAAAAGGCCAGTGCCAGAGGATCTCAGGGTCCGCGAGGGTTCATATTGTAAAAGCAATTCTGAAAGATAAGAAGGTCCAAGACCCCTAAGACATTTAAAAACCATTAAAAGGACCTTAAAATCAATCCTAAAGCACACAGGGAGCCAATGCAGTGATTTTAAAACCCGCCTTCTGGTCTTTGTCAGCACACATGCTGCTGAGTTTTGCAACAGTTGTAAACTTGCAATGTTTCTTTTTGGAAGAACAGAAAGCAGGGCGTTACAATAGTCAGGATGACTAGAGATAAAAGCATGCATTAGCGTCTCTGTGTTAGCCCGGGAGAGAAAGGGCCGGACTCTGGCTATATTCTTTAAATGATAAAACCCTGTTTTTGTTATATTTTTAATATGTGTAATAAAAGTCAGCTCAGAATCAAAGATGACGCCCATATTCTTTACCTGATTTGATAGAATTAAAGACAGGGTTTTCAGTTTTGTTAAAAGTTTCTCTACCTGAGCCTTAGGATCGATAATTAAAACCTCAGTTTTATCCTGGTTGAGCTGTAGGAAGTTTTCTGCCATCCAGGATGTAATGTCTAGGATACAGCTAAAAAGGACATCAATTGGCCCTGTGTCATCAGGAGACATGGATATGTAGAGCTGTGTGTCATCAGCATAGCTGTGAAAGGTGATACCATGCTTACTGATGACATCTCCCAGTGGGAGCATATATAAATTAAAAAGTATGGGGCCTAAAATTGAGCCTTGGGGCACACCATATTTAATGCTATGAATCTTTGAAGAGCATGTGTCCAAACTTACAAGAAACTTTCGATCTGTGAGATAGGAGTTAAACCATTGAAAGGCAGTAACAGAGATGCCTACAAGGTGCCTTAGTCTATTTAAAAGAATTGTGTGATCTACTGTATCAAAAGCTGCGCTTAGATCCAGTAGCACAAGGACTGTAAGTAGAAGATCTTTAGTACCCACAGCCATCAGGCTTTATAACTCTTATGTTAATAATAGATAACTTTTATAGACATATTACGTGGGACAACAGACAATTGAATTTCCCTTTGGGGATCAATAAGTTCTTATTTTTCTTCTTCTTCTTAATATGAAGAATTACTGGTGATAAAAAAAAAGGAGTAGATAGTGGAGCTGTGGGCAGATCAGCCTTGCCTCTTCAACATAAACTGCAGGGTTTCCCCCATATGTAATGGTGCGCAGCCACGGCTAAATAAAAGCTGCCACACCACAACAATAACAACAATTTTTTACACACTACCTCGGACTCAGTATGTATCAGTGCACTCTTCACCCCGGGGCACACGTGCCAAGTATTAGCATTAGCGAGCTCCAAGTTGTCCTATGCAGACACACAGCTTAGTATTGAGCCGACACCCCCTCCTTCAAATCACACACGACCACAGATAAATTCCCCACCAATGGAAACACTCAACTGTCAAAAAATGCAAAAATAATCCAGTTGTAGTCTTGTAAATAGTGACCCTGCAAGATTTACAGTCTTTGTAAAATCTCAGTCTGAGACTAGGCTGTGACTAAAAGCTCTAAACACTTGAGCTTTAGTCAACACTTGACTAAATGTAAGCAGGTGTGAGCTAATAGTTTTCCAGGAGTCCTTTCCAAATCTTCTCATAGTCCTCTGGTGGATAGCTGGCCTAGGTGGCTGTCTTTCTGACTGACTGACTGACTGACTGAGTGTCTGTCTGACTGACTTACAGTATAGACTGACTGTCTGACTTAATGACTAACTGTCTGCCTGACTAACTGATTGACTTACTGTCTGACTAGCTGTCTGTCTTTCTGCCATCTGACTGACTGACATTCTGTCTTTCTGAATGACTGACTGTCTGACTTACAGACTCAATTTCCTGACTTATTTTTGTCTGACTGACTTACGCCGCTGGGAGGAGCTGAGTTAGGGTTGTCAAGATATTGAACTGTTGGCAGTTGCTCTTCGGCCATATTATGTTCCAAAAGAAGTAAGTCATATCATAACAATACTTGTTTACATCCCACCCAAATCAACTGAAGAAATTCCATGCAAACTCTTGCATAATAATATTGCCAGGCTACAGACTCAACACCCTGAGGCACTAATAATATCAGGAGACTTCAACCATGTCACCCTCTCCTCTCACCTGACTGGATTTACACAGTTTGTGAACTGTCCTATCAGAGAAAAAAAAACCCTGGATCTGCTGTATGCAAACGTCAAAGAGGCCTACAGAGCCACTGCCTTACCACCACTGGGCAAGTCAGGTCATAATTCGGTCTATCTGCAGACCTGTTACAGACGTTGTGTACTAAGGCAGCCTGTAACTAAAGTCAAAATCAGAAGACGGACACCTCAAGCTAGTGAAGGTCTTAGGGACTGTTTAAATCAACAGACTGGACTGTGCTGTTGGAAACAGGTGAGGACAGTATGAACATTGACAGACAGGTTGACTGCTTTACTGAATACATCAACTTCTGTAGAGACACTTCACTACTAGTAGTTATACTGACAAAGACTGCTTGCTGTTTCCCCAACAACAAACCCTGGATCACAAGTGAAATAAAAGCAATCCTCAATCAGAAAAAGAAAGCTTTTCGAGACGGCGACAAAGAACGACTCAAATAAGTGCAACAAGAGTTGAAGAGGAGACTGAAGACGGCAAAGCTGGAGTACAAAAAGAAGATATAGAGGAATTTACAACACAGCAACATCCATGAAGTGTGGAGATGAATCAGTACCATCTCTGGACATAGCAATAAAAAGAAAAGACAGCCAGTGGTGGGTGATGTGGAAAAAGCTGACGAATTTAACCTGTTCTTTGACAGATTTGACACTGCTGTCACACCCACTTCCACTGCTACTCCACCTTCCTCTCCACGACAAATTCTTTCCTTCCTCTTCCTCTGCACCGTGCCCTGTCTCATCTGGAGGAACCTGGGGTTTATGTGAGGATCATGTTCTTTGACTTTTCAAGTGCATTCAACACCATCCAAAAATGATCCTTCCTGTGTTTCTTGGATCACAGATTACCTGACAGGAAGGCCACAGTTTGTCAGGCTGGGGAACTGTGTTTCTGGGACATTAATGAGCAGTGCATGGGCTCTACAAGGGACAGTCCTGGCTCCACCCCTGTTCACACTGTATACATCAGACCTCACATATAGCACTGAGCCCTGCCACATCCAGAAATACTCAGATGACACAGCTATCGTGGCATGTATCAGAAATGGACAAGAAGCTGAATACAGAGATCTGATAAGAGCCTTCAGTGACTTCAGTCACAAAAACTGCCTTCTCCTCAACACCTCAAAGACAAAAGAAATGATCATAGTCTTCTGTAGACCCTTTATCTACAGAAAGGGGCAGAGCCGCCTATTTTGCCTAAGAAGACTCAGATCAATAGACATCTGGAGTAAGATGCTGCAGATGGTTTATCAGTCTGTGGTGGCAAGTGTTCTGTTCTGTGTTGCAGTCTGCTGGGTAGGTAGTATCAAACACAAAGATGCAAGACGAACAAACTGGTGAAAAATGCTGGCTCTGTGGTTGGATTCAAGTTGGACTCACTGGAGGATGTGGTGGAGAGATCTACACTGAGGAAGGTGGAGACTATTCTAAAGAACATGGATCACCCACTTCATAATACTTCATGGACCAAAGGGCCAATGGTGGTTGACGGCTCCTCTCTCTTTGTTGCAGAACAGAAAGACTCAGAAGATCTTTTGTACCCACAGCCATCAGACTTTACAACTCTTCTGTAAATAGTAGATGACTTTTTGAGACATAACAAGCGAGACGAAAGACACTTGAATTTCCCTCCGGAGATAGATAAAGTAATTCTTATTCTTAATTGTGATTATAAGAGCCATTGACAATGAAAACAATGTGGGAACATTATCATTCCGTTGCCCTCCTCTACTGTGGGGTGGGAGAACAATATAAAGAAATGGCTTCAAATAGTGTATACTAGCATTTAGCTGGTTTGTATGTGCCATTGCCATAGACGGGGAGGCTGAGGTTTATCAGTTCCTATATAACTGTAAGGTCATTTGCATTTCATTAACAGGGGTTGAACTCAATCTTATAAACTCAAATGCCATTGAAGAGACAAGTCAGAACCTTAATGTCACACTATACTGTGTCAGGGTTTTAGTGTGGACTCTAGATGAAATAGACACACTGTAAACCCGTACAGTTCTACTAACTCAAAAGTATTGTGAAAACAATAAGCAGAATCTGCTATCAATCAGGGTTATTATTGTTAATTAAAACTAATGAAATGACGAAAACTGGAATTGAAAAAACGTTTTTTTTCGTTAACTATAATAAATAAAAATTATATTTAAGAAAAAAAACAATAACTAACTGAAACTGTATTGCTTGTTTACAATACGAACTAAAAAATTATCAAAATAGTATCAAAATTATAGATAAAAATCCATTTGTTTTTGTCAAATTCGGATTGATATGAAATTGTTTTATTTCGCTCAAGCAATTTAACATGAGCTAGCAGCACCGTATTACACCTCTTAGTTTATCACTTGTTGTTTACAGGCAGCGTCTTATCACCATTCCACCTGGCAAAATGGCAAAAAAAAAAAAAAAAAACTTGGGAGAAAGCGACAGAGTCCTTTATAAAATTTCTTTAAATATGACAGCGAGAAAGACAAATGCAAGTACCTTGTAGTGGAAACTAGTGAGAAAATATGTGGAATACTTCTCAGGGGAAAAACTTCACAAATCTGAAAGTCCATTTGAGAAGCTCACACAAGAATGCTAATCGCGAGTACCTTGTGACAAAGTGGCCTCTCTGAGTAGCTCCTCTGAAAAAGAAGCAACATCCCAGCCAGGAGATAGCACCAGGAACCAGGAGACAACTACAATGGACTTTTTTCACTGACGACCAAAGAGCCGCTGGCTAGTAAACGTGCAGGAACACCGCAAGTGGGAAGATGCACTTTTAAATATCATTATTGAGACTTGTATGTCTACAAGAGTGTGTGAGTTCATTGTCTTTGAAAAGTTAAGCTTTTCACTTAAGCCAAAATTCGAATCACCCGGTGCTGCATGAGTGAATGACCTTATTGCCAAGTATGAAAAACTAAAACTAATAAACAATAAACTAAAACCTATTTACAAGAAATAAAAATGAACAAACCCGCTCTAAAAACTAATTAAAATTAACTGAATTAGAGAGAAAAAAAGTCCAAACGAACCACAACTAAACTATAATGAAAAATCCAAAACTATTATAACCTTGCTATCAAGTCAACCCAACTTTTAGTTACCAAGTGTTCCAAACGAGGTATGCAGTTATAATTACGTGCTACTTCAATTGTCTGAGTGATCATCACTATCTTACTCAAAACCTTTGGATGCATGGAGGTGTGCAACCTAATGACGTCAGTGCATCATTACGTTGGTGGGACTGAACGAGACAAAATCAAACCAACATGGCAGTCAGGAAGTGAGGGGAGTGCACCGGTTGCCGAAGTAAAAAAAAACTTGAGTATCAGGGTACAGTCTTCCCATCTGTTATGCCCCAGTCTAGGGGTGCCTAGGGCACAACATGAGAAGGCCTCATCATCCCCAAGTCCCAAGTAGCCACAACAACCGAGATCCAGTTAAAGTTAAAGATAAAGATTTATTTGTATAAATCAGTAAATAACAAAAGATAGACAAAAGAACTAAGGCTGGATAACTAGACTTCAGGGTGGACCAAGGCCAAAACAACAACCAAAAATAATCCTGTCTGAGTAGTAAGTCCTTCCCTAACCAAAACAAAGGAAACAAATGACAAAAGACTTACCTCCCTAACTAAAATACACAGGAGAAAATAATGTTAACAAAACTGGCAGTCCACCCCTACTACTGAAGGAAAACAGAACACAATACACCATAGTCTTTAAGCTGCAAAATAGGGTGGCCGGTTGGGAGAGGAGGAGGATGAGGAACGCCTGGCCTCTGCACATGGTGGCTGCCATCTTGGTTCTCAATATAGCTGGTCTCGGCCAATCACCATACAGGGCGTAGTCCATCCCACCAATGACCGCGTTGCTGTGGCACACACCTATTTGCATACAAGATTGACACAACGAAAACACAGAGCACACACACCCAGCAGACACTCAACCAATTATGACCCCAGTCATAACACATCCCTTTTATTGGATTGTGAAAATATGTCCTTTATTTTGAAAATAAAGCAGTATTCCTGTTCCTTGTTTCTCATGTACCAGTAGCTGTGAGAGGGACCTGGCTGCAGCCAAGATGGCGGACCCAGAAGATGAACTTCCGCAATGCTTCCGCAATTTTGCAGCAGAGAATAACTCCCGGGTCATTCTTGTATTCATTCCGGCGGACGGGCTTTGCGATGCCAGAACAGTAGGTGGCGGTATGCACCTAAACTTTCTCACAGTTTGACTACTCAGTTGTAAGTACTTTTCAACACGCAGTGTCATCCTTAAGGTTGTGTTTTGTATTGTGCACTAAAATGAAATACAAACAACAATTTCAGCATGACATGCCTGTTTTGCGGAGATGGTGGTGCCTGTTGCTCTTGGAAAACAATGCTTTGAACAGGTAGACAGTTTAAGTAAATTAGATGCCCTAATTAACTGGGAGACAATCAATATATTGTACTTAAAGATATATTGTCATTACAGTTATGGGAAAATCTTTGCCCACTGGACGAAGGAATGTCAGGAGCTTATTGCTGGAAAGCATACTCCAGTCTTCAGGCTTAAGAGGAAGGCTGAGCAGCAGGACACAGAGGTTAGGAAATTTCCCTCTAAAAACAGTATTATCTCAGTGGGAGTCCTTCAAAATGCACACAGTTGTATGGATCAACATTGTCTCGATGTATTTGGTAATTGATGTTACTTTTCAAATTGACTTGTCCAGGAAACCATGACACAGACGACATCTGATGTCCAAAGAGTGTGCATGGCAGATTCCATGAAATTCTTTGTCTACCAGACATCCGACACCACAGGAGAAAGGTTTATTGCAGACTCAATTTAATAAATGCAATTATCGGGCCTATTCAGTGATTTTCCATTAAGTGACCACTTTTACATATAGTTTATTTGCACGAATCATACGGGAAAATTATTTATACATTCAAATGTGCTGCAGAAGTATAATCAATTGGATAGCTTGTGTGTTTAATATTAAGTTTGTCTCTCATTTGTTCAGATTGCTTTACCCTGAGGTAAAGTTTGTAAAATGGGTCCAGTGCAAGACATGCAGCGGCTGGCTGCATCAAGATTGTGCCGGAATTGACATGGAGCCCTTTGACTGTGGCTGCGAGGACTTGAGCATCCTCGGTATAACATAATTTATCAAAGAAACATAGTATCAGTCAAAAATACGAGACGCAAAGGATGAAAAAATGAGGGCTTGCTCTTTTTCTTATTTCTCTACAGGATCAAGGATGCTGTTGACAGTGGAGGAATTGGTGCTGTCTTTTCTAAGACACAGATCAAGGTTGCTTTTGAATGCATCAGTTGTTAAAGCCACCGTTTCTTTTACAGATGATTACATTTTTGTCTCTTGCTCTTTGGTTTCAGACATTACACGATGATCTGCTCTCTGGAAACATCCGCTCCAACAGGATGTTTCTTTGGAGGAAACCCGCCACCTCACTCCGGCTCAAGCAGCATCTGAAGATAAGGACGCTATGTAAGAGTGAGCAGTGCGTAAGTAAAAATGCCATCCATCATGAGTATTTTTACTCTCAGAGGTGTTACATTTGAAAGCTGTTTACTTTCTATGTTTTTCTTCAATAGATCTTCGAGCTCCTGCGGTTAATTGAGGAGGCAACGACCATATCTGACAACATCAAGAGAGGCGAGATTCACTTGCTAGATTTTGTCTTTGATGTCATGCTCCCAGAGGTAAGTATCTCAAACTTTATAGCTTGCTTTGAAAATTGATGATGTTGTTAAGAGGTTGTTTTTATTCATTTGGAAAGCTCAAGAACAACAATTAACCCATACTGCATAACTTCAAATGTTCACATTATTTGACTGTTTTTCAGCTTTTGATCAAAGTACTTCAAAAGCATGGCATCACCCGACTCAGGGCGGAGCAGATGATAACCTGTGGCAGTCTATTTTAAGCCCCCCACCACACCGACGGCAACGCTCTCAATTATGGGACGTGGAAGCCTGTATATGTGTATATAATTATATTTTTTACAGTGTGTTTACAAGTTATTGTTTTGAAAATGTTAAAGCAATCTTTGAAGCAGTTATATGACAATTTCCCATTTCTTTACAGTCTGTAATGATATCGCAATTCAAGTGTTTTTTTCTAAATGGCTCTTAGATAGATAGATAGATAGATAGATAGATAGATACATACATACATAGATAGATAGATACATAGATAGATATACTTTATTGATCCCAAAATGGGAAATTCTCTTGTTACAGCAGCAAAAAGAAAATACAAAATAACATTAAATATAAGAAGAAGTAAGTACAATGCAGACTAAAAATACTAGTATATACAATAAATACAGACTAAATATAATGAACATCCTTAGAGATAAAAGTGAGATATGAAGAACGTGGGCTATTGAAATGAGTAATAAATATGAAATGTGAAATATTACAGATGGGGTGATAGATATACAGACAATTTAAGGTGCTCAGTAATGTTATGTGGTAGGAGTTTTAAAAAATGGACTATACAGCAGACAGGTGTGAGTCCCTGTCTGACAGATGAGAGTCTTCTGAACCTTGAACAGATCATGTGTCTTGTGTCTCTACAATTATTGTATATTTGGATTTTCCACAGTCAATCAATCCTGAGGAGGCTCACCAGGAAGCACACCATGTCATATATTATGTTTGCTGTATAATTATCAGGCTATCAGGACATCAGTTTATATATACATATTACTATAAACTTCTTTATTAAATTAAATCAGAACAAATCAGTAGTCATAAATAATACATAAAGGTTTTATTTTGGTTTTTAGCTGAATAATATATTCAATTCAATTCTTACGGAATGAACGGAGCGAAAAAAAAGCTTCCGGCGACTAAATCCGACTACCGGAAGTCCCTTCTAACGAAAAAAATCGATCATTGGAATAACCTTCCCACATGTTGTTTGTTTTTTTAGCTGGACGAATTAATTCCATTAGAAACTTACAGCATGGATGTGACCAAAGAACAAACTTTTGCTGAAAGATTTCGGCGCCGGAAGTCCCCCAACGAGAAATCCCATCCGCCGGAATGAATACAGGGATGACCCCGAAATAATTCTCTGCCGCAAAATTGCGGAAGTATTGCGGAAGTTCATCTTCTGGGTCCGCCATCTTGGCTGCAGCTGGGTACTGTTGGTAGCTGTGGTTGAGAGAAAGAGAGAGAGAGAGAGAGACAGAGACTGACAGAGAGAGAGCGCAAGAGAGCTAACTGGTGACTAATTAATTGTCTTTCCCTGTAGGCCGAAGTCTTTACTTGTAAGATGAAGTTGGTACCCAGCACAAGGCATCCTTGGCAAACAAGGTAATGTTTATGTTAATTTTTAATGTGTGGATGTATCCATTAAATTTTATGTTGATGATAACTGTCTTTGCTTTTAACTGTATTTTTTGGTAAGCCAGGTAATGCAGTTCTCTATGTTTAAAGGGATAAAAGAAATAACTGTGAAGGCAAATGTCATCCTCAGTTTTTAAGAGATTAGATTAACTACAGGCTATATTGCAAAATCTTTTTCATCAGAAAAATAGCTTAGTACACAGCATTTGACAAAGATTCGAAAGGGTCCATAATCTGTGTTTTAAAATGTATAAATGACTTTATTAATTTCTATCTAAAATATTCTAATTAGAAATTTGGACTGCATTGTTTGAGTGATTTCAGAGTACTATTTTATGTCATCTCACAGGATCAAACACCTGAAACCAGTAAGGAGCACTGAGAGCAGTGAATGGCACAAAACCTCTATGGTAAACATTTATCATGAAAGACACTTGTTTGAGTAATGGAGTGGAAGTGCAAAAAGTGTACTGTGTCTGCAGACATTTCATTTTTATTTTTATTTGATTTTAAGATGCCATACTTTTTGATCTTGACCACTGAAGATCCTGGAGCTCTTGTTATTATCTGTAATACACATGTTTGCAAAGATGTTTGCACACACAACCATACAGATGTGTGTATGTGTTGTTTGTGTAGTTACAGTTTTGTTGCTGTGTCCAAAGTGGTTTGGAGAAAAAGACATCTGAATAAAAACATTGAAATATTCTACATTTGTTGTGTAAAGAAGTTTATTTGAGTATTCTGAACTGAAAACAAATGTTTTAAGTAAAATGTAAGTACTCCAAACTTAAATACTCTAACTTTCTCAAAAGCTTTTAGGTAATCGGTTTCCACAAAAGTTTTGAGTATTCTGAACTTATTCGGGTTTACAGTGCTAGCTGCTCATGTACTTCAGGACCAGGGTGACCCTGAATCCATGCAGCTGCAACGCTAAGCGAGGTGTGTTAGTAATTTTGGCAGATTAAAAAAAAAAAATATATATATATATATATATATATAAATGCATTTTTAATCACTTTGACATTTTTTTTTTTATATAACTGCAATTTTCTAGTGTAGGAATATTCCAAATGTTTTTCTTTAATGAACACTTGTGATTGTGTCCCTCATTTTTTTCAGTTCTTTTATTTATTTATTTATTTATAAATTATTATCATTATTGTTATATTTTTTACAACTCTTATAAAGCTATGTGGATTGGAAAGTATGTGTGAAAGGGGGTCCTTAGTATTGTTTCTCCTTTCTTTTTACATGCAGCACATTGCATTGCATTATCATTGAATGAAAAGTGCTTTATGAATTGAGCCTGATTCTAAGCAAAGTCTGTCGGAAGGCAGACAATGGAGATAGTAGCAAAGGTCACAGGAACATTCCCTCTATGTGTTGGGTGCTCCTTAAGCCATAAATCAAACTTTGTATGGTTGTGACTCGGAACTATGGGAGAGGGGTGTGTCGAATACAGCGGGGAGATTGGATGGAGAGGTAGAGCAGGAGATTTACCAATAGAAGCTGTCTGGGACGGATGGCCTTTGACACATGCCATGCCCTAGTTCAATGGCCATTTTCATATTGAACCATAGAGGGAATTGGGGCTGCTGTTCGACATTGATTATGGCCTAAAATTGACTTAGATTGGTTTTATATTCAAGGAAAGTTGCTATTTTAAGATATGAGAAAGTCAAAAATATGAGTATTATTTATGATCTATTAAGTCTTTAATTATGGGAAAAAATGTCAAATTAATTAGGTCAAAGGTTTAAATGTAGATAATAAATTATAACTTTATCTCCTGATTTTGACTTACCATCTCAAAGATTACCCTTTTGACCATAATTTTGACTTATTTTTTGATAATGCTTGCTTGCATGGTGTTTATTTGTTATCATCAATTTTGGTCATATTAAACATGTCTTCAATTTTTAGGATAAGTCGGTGGCAACAAAAGCAGCAGTGGCTCTGGTGGAAGTTGTGAATAAAGAAGCAGCTGAAACCTAAATTACAGGCTCTAAGAAATTAACTTGAGTTGGATGTTTAAGTTTTCCCACTGACAATAACATTGTCAGCTGTTGCGCTTACAACAATCCAGTCTGGAACCACAATGAGACACTGTTGTTCACGAAATGTCCAGCTTTGTGCATGTATGTTTAAAATGGCGATGTTCAGCTTCAAGTGTTTTTAACAATTGATGTCATAGTTTTTACTACACTTCACCTCTGCTTTAATCCTGTTTGGGTTACATTTTTTCATTTTTACCACGGAATGAATAAAGTTTCTTCTCTATTTGAGAGAAACAGTGTGCGGGAGTTCATCTATTTTAAAATGAAATTTTCAGTTGAGTCACATAATGTTTTTGTTGTTTTGCAAAGAGGAAAACATTGTCAGCATTAACATATGAGGTGAGAAACGTGTTTGAGTTTGTTTTATAAAAATATTAGGCTTCAAATGTTTGCATTTGTAATTCTGTGGAGTTAAACTTAATAAATAGTTTGCTTGTTCTGTACTTGTGTCATGTTGAGTTTTTACAGCTTTGTGGGCAGCAGTAGCTCAGGAGGTAGAGCGGTCATCCAATAACTGGAAGGTTGGCGGTTTGATCCCCCCCATCCCGAGTTTGTCTGTTGTGTCCTTGGGCAAGACACTTAACCCATCTTGGTCCCAGTGTGTGTCCTCCACTGGTGTATGATTGTGAGTGATGTGTGTTCAGAGAGGCCATAGGCGCAAACTGGCAGCCACGTTCCCATCAGTCTGCCCCAAGGCAATTGTGACTTCTAAGCTAGTTTACCACCATCAAGGTGTGACTGTGTGAGCAAATGAATGATGTATTCAATGTAAATTGCTTTGTGGATCTCAGATAAAGTGCTATATGAAATCTGATGCATTAATTAATTAAATTGTTTAAGGCAATTGGTTTACTCATTTGAATTGAGTAGCCATGAGTTGTTTTAACTAGAATCTAATAAATTGCTGCATTGGAAGATTGAGTACGTGCAACTCAAAAGTTGCATTTGTATGGACTAGATTAGTTTAAGTTATGAGTAAAGAAAAATGATTAATATGAGTATAGAATAATAAAGGAATAACTCAATATTACCTTAATTGAATTAAAAAGATTAACTAGTTAGCAAGTGACAACAGCTTTAAATATTTAAGTTACTTGAACCTAAATGGAGTGTTTTTTCATACTTAAATAATATGAGTTAACGAATTTAAATAAATGATTCAAGGCAATTGGTTTTTTTTCAAATCATTTCAGTTAAACTTACTCATCAGGTTTTACAGTGTATGATGATTATTACTTCAAGGAAATGATAAAGTAATGATCATAAATGTTCTTCCTTGAGCTGTGTCACCCCACTGTAGTCGGTGATGGACTCATCTGAGCTCTCCCTACAAACAAGAGGCTGCTGGAAGAGAGTGGATGAGTTGTGTTAGGTCTCTTCGCAAGAAATCAGGCAAAGTTAAAAAAAATGTTTGCTGGCTCATGCTATGGCTGGGACCCTATATTAACTGTTGATGAAGTAAGGTGCTTTTCTGAGCATTATTTGTGGCTATAAAGTTGGTTTTTGGTGGAGGCGTGCGCATGGATCCTCAGACCACTGTGTATTGCTATCATGCAGTCGTTACTAAAGTTGGTATAACTAGAGAAGCAAGCAGTTTTCAACATTCATCTCTCGAGGGGGTGTCCATCTCGGTGTAACAGTGTGTTTGAACCTAACTTAATTTTACGTTGGAATATCCCTTTAACTGCAGTGCAGCCTCCCTCCACTAGCTGGAGATGTAGCTCTTATTGATATCTGCTGCCAATTCAGCACTTGAGTGACCCAGCACCAGGACACAACATATTATTGATATATCAGGCCACATCGATAACATTTTTAAAGCTAGTTCAACTAAGGAGTAATGTTGATCAAAAGCTGACACTCAGAACTGTACATCAAATTAACAGTTCAGTATACCCCAGATTTCACACGTTTGATCAGAGTGCCAGGCATCTTCATAAAACCAGCTAGTGGCAGTTTTGACGGCACCTGCTGGCAACAGGAAATGACATGTTTCAGACCTTGATGGACACTCCACCCAGACCCTTTGATACACCTCAACCTGCACCAAAGTGAGAGGACCAGATTAACGCCAAACAAGAAATATTAATTTCAACCCACCATTGCAGACATTTTCCTACATCACATCTTTACAGTAATGATTTTAGTATGACTTCATTTTCGTCGGTAATTACTTTATTACGACTATATTCTTGTAAGTACTTTATTACGACTTTATTCTCGTTAGTAGTGGCTTTATTCTCATTAGAAATGACTTTATTCTCATAAATTAACGACATTAAGCCCTGAGCTCCCTCTTCTCTTAGGTTCCTCTGGACTGCTGCTGCAGACATGAACATCAGCCTCACCGACATTAATAACATAAAGCTAGAGTTAATCACTATTACGCCTGCCGACTATAATCCCATTAAATTAATTTAACATAGTCCATAATTACTTATACCCTACTCCTGTAAACTGAATTCATATTGTTTCATCATGACTTGCTCTGCAACCACAACTCTGTATGAGCTGCTGCTGTTGTTGTTGTTGTTGTTGTTTTAAAGGGGACCTGCTATAAAATTGTAATTTTGGTTTTTTTTTGTGTCAGATAAGGTCCATATTATGTTCGTCTTATGTTGTAAATGTGAAAACAAACCGTTACGTCGTTTGCATTCTGTAAAGGTTTAAAATAAAGGAACGAGTAAACCAGGCCAATTGAAAAAGCAGGTCAATGTTACGTTGCGTCGACGTTGCTCATTATAATTCACGAGCGCATCCTCGGTGAGCCGCGCCCACTCTCTCGTTCTCGTACTCAGTCACAGCCAGAGCGAGACCCAGCTACCACTGTATCTGCTATGGGTCTCTTCCAAACGACCAGTGTTTCCTTCGGTTCACTGCCGGGAAAATGAACTTAAAACTGGGCAGAATGAATGAGAAAACACCGCTGGAGATCTCCGGCCTCTTCCTCAACTTCCACCTCCTCTTCGGACTCGGGGTCTAAAATATATGGTTTAATACCTGCCGTTTTTAGCCTTTAGCATAAGGTGACCAGACTTCCCCAATTTCCGGGGACAGTCCACGTATTGGATGACCTGTCCCCGGCAAAAGCTGTCCCCGAAAATGTCCCCGATTTAAGCGTTTCATGAATGAGAACAAAAATGTTGCGTGTGGGCTCGAACAACGGTTATTACAGTAGCCGAATAGGTAGGAAGCACAAGTTAGCAGTCCTGAACAACAGTTCTTATGGGGGTTATTACAAGGGGCATGCGCTGCTACTAAATAGTACCGAGACTTTGTCTGTGATCACACAGCCCCTGCAGCCCCTGCACCGCCGCAGCCGCGGCCGCCGCCGCCGCACCAAATATCCCCGGATATCATTACAGACACCTGGGCACCTTACTTTAGCACACATTAGCATATGCTATTAGCATTAGCATAATAACAATGGATAAACCGAAATCCGAACCTCCACTGCTGAGCCAATCAGAGCACAGCAGGCTTCACAGCAGCGATCCAATCAGAGCAAAGCTCATTACCATAAATGTTAATGAGCCAAAACCAGTTGGTTTTCCTGTAAGGTTTTTCAGGCATACTAAAACAAACCATCAAATAACTTTTCAGCTAAAATTATGTTGCAAACATGATCAGAGGACATCAAGGATTATGAAAAAATGATAAAAATGGGTATGAAATTTTGGTGGCAGGTCCCCTTTAATGTTGCTGCCATCCCGTCTCTCTCTCTCTCTCTCTCTCTCTCTCTCTCTCCCTCCTACTCCCTTGTTTTCTTTCTCTCCTCCCTCCCACTCCCCTCTCTCTCTCTCCCTCCCTTTCTCCCTGATATTCCTCCCCACCTCAGCAGTGGCAGGTGGCTGTCCAACATGAGTCTGGTCCTGCCCAAGGTTTCTACCTGTTAAAAGGAATTTTTTACTTGCCACTGTCACCCATGTTAGATGAGATGGGTCAAATCTGTCCCATCATAAAGCTGGGTCTTAATTCATAGAGCAATAAGCGTGGTCTAGACCTTCTCTTTTTTTTTGGAAAGCGTCTTGTTGCATATGACTGTTGTGATTTGGCGCTGTATAGATAAAATTTGATTGATTGATGTCATGGGTAGTTTCCACATCTTTCCACATCTGTGAAGTTTCCATTAATGCTGAACAATATCTACAGGTTTAGGAGCAACATATGCTGCCATCCAGACAATGCATTTTTCAGGAATGACCTCCATATTTCAGCAAGACAATGACCAACCACTTCTGCTGGGATTACAACTCTTCACACTCAGTCTGGGCTCAGACTTCATCCTGACAAAGTTAAAGCTGCAGAGTTGAAAATTTTCTCTTTTTTCAGTTCTTTTGTACGTGTGTTTTGGTTTTAAGTTTCTGCATTTGAATTTAAAAATCTCACACAGTGTCACCTTGTAACTAGGTGCTTTATTAGAGTCATGACACTGTTTACATCCCACACTGCACATTATCAAATCACAACATGGACACTGCTTCAACGTCATTACATTATTTACAGAGAAAGAGAAAGGGGAAAAAAAAAAAACTTCACATACTGTATATCATTGATGAGGGAAACTCAGTCTGTCAGTCAGAGCTGCTATTTGAGTCTTTAACGTCCTAATTACACATAAATATATTCCATTAAATAAAGTGGAGACAGCATGTGTTGGTGTCAGTTCATCAGCAGTGGCCTGAAGCTGCTTTACTCTTGCACAGTCTGCTTGATTATCACTGAATCCTGTTAATATCCATTGCAGAGCTCCTGTTTCACATGGACACGTTCCCATCTCAAGTTCTAACGCTTTGCCGCACCCCTTTGGCATCGTCATTCGATGCACAGGCTGGCTTCTCTGCACCTTTCTCAAATGCTCATGCAGCTTTTAATCAACCCGATTTTCAGGTTGAGGAACAAAGACCTTTATTGTTCAGGCTTTGGAACCATAACCTGATTAGAGAGACGTTGAAATTTTATTTAATCAATCCCATGATCAGATCCATGTGTTATTACTTTTCTCTATTGTAAACAAACTTTTTGGGACAGAGGTCGTTTAGTTTGATGGGACAAGCAAAGGAAAAAAACAACATTTATTTGACTTTTTCAAAGATCTAGCACTCCAGCATACTTATACTCTTACCTAGAGATTCCATTTAACTTAACTTTAAAATGTAAACACAAGTCTTGTTTATCGGTATAATAATGCATGTTTGGATAGGTATTGTGGTTTTCGATCACTCACTGTTGACCATGATCATTGTTGGAGAAACTTTGAGATTATAATGGGTGTATATTGCGTGGAATCTTTGTGCCAGAATGGGTGACATCGTTGCCTTAGAGTAAGAGAAGTTGCATCAAATTTTCTGAAACTTTTCTCTTTCCATGCTTCTCCTAGTCACAAATTACAATATACACGCATGATTTTTCCCACAGTTGTAGACACACTTGTTTTGTCTCTAACAATCTGTTGATCTAAGCAGAGAGATTCACAGAATTTAAAAACTAGCCTATACATATAGCAATGTCTCACTCTGTTCTTTTTTGCTGCTGAAACAAAGATTGAAAACAAGAGAGCGGCAGAAGGGACTCCTGTTTATAACTTGCAAGTATGTCCAAACTATTAACTGTAGAAACACCAAAATCATATCAAAGCATCCTGTAGCCCAAGTCCTTATGACGACCACAGTCTGCTTTTTTTCGGGTAGGAGCTATAGTTTCATCAGAATAAGCCCAAATGTGAAACCAAAGCTGAGACTTTTTCTCATTTTGAATGCCTCAGCCTGTGGGGGTCTATCAACATGGGCAAGTTGCTGTGGCAACCTGTGAGTCTCAGGCCAGGCCCACAGCTGAGACCAATTCACTAATCAGGGACTGCCCCCCCCCCCCCCCAGTAAAGTCAATGGGACAAGCCCAAAAAAAAGAGTGCAATTTTTTTAATTTTTCAAACATCTACTGCTCTGGCTTATTTTTCTTTATAAATAAATGCTACTTGAAAGAGGAATGTTTATTGTAGGCCAAGGTGTGCTCCTTGTATGTAGGCCTATATAATATTATGATACTACTGGTATTAATTATTTAATTCTTATCATAATGAGCGCACCCCGGCCCTTTCAAAATTTCCCAGAGGGGATTTCTAGTTTTCTATCTATTTGAAAACGTCCTTAAAACGCGCATTGTTCAATGTTAAAAAAAAAAAAGTAAAATAAAATAAACGGACGGTGAAGGTCTACAGCAGGCGTCACATTTTGAGGCTCTTCAGTATCACTTTCGCCTGAATGTGGCCGCTTTTGTTTTGGTTCTGTTTTACGCTGGGAAAAACTCCATGTTCCCGGTTTACAGAATTAGCCTATACCAAAATGAAATCAAAATAACAGAGCTTGTGGCGCAGGAATAAACCGAATAAAGAAAATTTGAACCTTCTTGGCTTCGAATTTACAGAATAAATCAGAGATGAGACCCTGCGTGAGTCCTTGTTAATGTCACGCTGTACATCACGACGTCAGGTTCCATCAAAAACTTGAACATGCAGAGTGTCAGGTCTACAGACAGGTTAGGAGGGTGGGGGTGACGAAGATGATGATGGCGTCACTAGGGTCCATTAGCGCGCAATCTTATTGGCCCATCACCATCTGAGTCCTTGAGCTGGAGGAGGAGAGAGGAAGAGAAGAATGGTGAAGGGACAGGGGATCGCTATTGTTTTAGCTCCAGAGCCCAGACATGCTGAGGCCATCCTGTCCGTCCTTTACTCTTCTTATCTGCAGCTGACGAAGAAGAAGACGAGGAGAAGGAGGAGGTTGTCTTCGGGATGTCCACCTGCAAACACATGACACGTTAGATTCAGTAAATAAAACTTATGTCAAAAGAAATATTTCTTATTCTTTAATGATGTTTAAATTTAAAGCCTACAAAATTCCTCTTATTATCATTTATATTTGATCATCTGTTTCTATTTCTGACTGTAGAACAGCTAAGTGGTTCAGAAAAGCTTACACATTTCAAGGACGTTTTTAAAACCCTAACCTGGAGAAAACATATGTCCCAAGCTTTTTCATTTATAATTTATCAAAATAATTCATTAAATATATAATGAAGTTATTATTATTATTGTTGTTGTTGTTGTTGTTGTTATCATTATTAATATTATTATTGCAATATATAATGTAATCTCCGTGTTTGTTGAGACGGTGACAGTACAGCCGCTACTCTTCTTCCACGAAATTCTCTCCTCCCTCTCACGGACTATTTAGATCATATTTTATGGTGCCCCCTGTCTTTAAACGCTAAAACAAATCACTTTATTGCAGCAGAAATTATGTTCCAGCAGACATGCGGGGGAGAGTGTGAGGCAGTGAAGCTGAGCTCAGTGGGTAAACTCTCCATGGTCTGTATAATCTAGCGCACTGGTCGCCCTCTAAAATCACAGACGCTATGCTCAGATGATTGACAAATTAAACACTTTAGAATTGGACAGAACATAGATGAGAACATGGCTAATCCAAAACTGTGGCTTTCAGACTGAAGCTTAATTTAATCCTGCTTTTACCACAGCTTTATTCCACTTATTTATTTGTTGAGTCTTTAATTATTGAGAAATACTGAGGTTTAAGAAACACATTTCAAACCGGATATTATCATCTCGCTGCATATCTTTAGCCAGACTAGCTTTACAATTAAAGAATAACAGATCGATAGAGAGTTTTCAGCTGAAGAATTGGGTTCCGAGTTTTCCTCTCTGAGTGGAAAAACAGCCAGATGGAGACATGGAGTCGGTTGGCCCAGCAGTAAACCTGGCGCTGACTGGGGCTCGGCTCCTTGATGAGGTAAAGAGGAGCTTCAAGAAGGAGAGTGCTTCAGCTTATCACCTGTTATTTATAACTGATCAGATATCATACAAGCTAAATGCTGTTGCTTAGAGCTGCTAAAGTCACAAATAAATCACTGAAAATCCCACATAATGATGGAAACATAACTAGCAAAATAAATAAATTAACATCCAAGTGACAATAGTTTCCAGTTGGAGAATGAACTGATTTAGGGGGAAATACAAATACAAAACACTTATGGGCATGATTCAAAATTTATAAGTTCCTACCAATATTTTTAAAATGCTGTTAAACATGGTTAGTCTGTTTCTTGCAGATTGTGATAGTCCAGTTTTACGCTTTCAGTATCATAGTCATTTTTTTTTTAAATCGCGGCACGTCTTTAAAATTCTTTTTGAAGTCATGCCGCAGGCGCGGCGTAAATCAGGTCCGCCGCGCAACAAGGCCTTCCCAAGCACAGTTTGGTATTTTGGTGAGCAGCGCAGCCCTGCGTAAGTATCCCCCCTCCCTAACTCAGCTTCTCCCAGCGGCATAAGTCGTAGGGAGGGAGGAGAATGGGTGTGGAGTATGTTTAATACAGCCGAGACCTGTATTGACCAATAACATCAGCTCCTCTCCTCGCCTTTAAATCCGCCACCGGCAAGGTGTATTACAATTTTGGTGAAGTAGTCAAAGAGATCAAGAGATGTCTGAAGACAGTAATGCCACACGATGGTGACAGAAGGCAGCCTCTCAACAAGTGTCGCTGTAAGTGCTGCAGAGGGCGTCCTGCACAGTCTCATATAAGCACAAAAGGATTTGGTGTGTGTAAGGTTGGACCCACTGGTGAGACAAACACCCTTTCCACAAATAAAGACACTGACATAAAGTTGCACATATTTAAACTTCACGTGACAAAGGTGTGTTGTGCGTACAGATCACAACATAAATTCCAAAAATGGCATTAAAATCGGAACCATCTGTTCGTAAATGACGAATCGCGCTCTGGCTCTTTCTTTCATAGATGTTGGCATATAAATTAAATTTGGCTCGAAAAACTGAATATTATAATATTCGTATGTAGGCTTAAAGTAAATAACTCATCTGATCACTGAAACAAATCATCTGTTCAGCAGCTGCAGCAGGACGGGGAGAGTACACGGAGACATGTCCAGGTCCAGCTGCGCGAGAAATAAGGTTGTGTGTAAGGTTGTCAGGTTGTGTGCCAAACGCGCTCATCAGATCAGATATAGATCAAAATATATCTATATAGATCTAAATGAATGTGCTGACTCAGATTATTAGTTGTTGATTATTTATTGCACTGAAATGTGCCTGACACTGTGGAAACCTGCCAGTGAGGCATCGGTGACGTATGCCGATACGCCGCTGGTCTTCCAAAATACCTCTAGACCAGCTGCGCTCTGCCTGCACTGAAAGCTGACCAGGTTTGAATCGGCAAGCTTTCAGCGCACTTTATACACCACCGGTGAGCACAAAAATGTCACTGCGCCAGCTGATTCTGTTGACGCCTCCCTCTGCCACGCCACCACGCCCAGCTTGGCGGACCTCGGTGCGCCTCAGTCTCACTGGCATACACGAAAATAGAGCGTAAAATAATAAAAGTAAAACTGTAAACATGCTTTAAGTCTTAAATGCATACAAAAATATTAAAAATACTATTATTACTATTAAAAATAGATGGTATAAGAGGTAATGAGAATTTTTATTGTTGCATAATGTGCAGAAAGTCTTCTTAAGTGGCTTTCACAGCTGACAAAGCGGACTTGGTTGGATTGGGGAGCTGAAGGTCGCAACATTGTTGCATTTATCACTTGATTCAGTTCTGCTTTCACAGAACCGTGATTTCTAAAGTGCACCCAACTTTCTGAGCAGCATCACGTGGTTGAAAGGGGTGCTCGTCAATTGGACAAAGTAGGAGGGGTATGTAAACTCACGGATTACAAACAGGGGTGGACTTGCCTAGCCTGGCCGGGCCATCCTGTTGCGTGAATCACTTGATGTTCCTTCCCACAACAGTCTGGACTTCGGCCCATAGAGAGCGTGTATTCCCGATCAGAAAATAACCGGGCCAATCAGAGACCGTGTTTCCACTGTTACCCAGACAACAGGGAAATGCAGCCCCTGATTGGTCCATGTGTAGTGGTGACGTCTAACACATGCTGCGGGACTTTTCAAAGCCCCGTTCATTCAGAACGCCATTAATTCTGCAGTTGACTCTGCAAAGTCGGCAGAAATCGTTTATATACGCAGATATATACGGATATAAGCGATTTCTGCCGACTTTGCAGAGTCAACTGCAGAATTAATTAATGGCGTGGGTTATTGTTGTTCAGACAATTGAGCTACGCTAGCTAGCAACTGGCGGTCACTTGTTGTCATAGCAACAAGGGACGCCGTGCTTCCTCTACCCAAGATGCACTGCGTATGCATTGCATGTAGTGTCATTACATACATTTGGTCCTGTGTTTGGTCCAGTGAACTTTCACACTGCATACAAACCGAACCAGGGTTCACTTGCAAGCGAACCAAGACCCACATTTTCAGGTGGACCAGAGTTCGCTTGTTTGGTCCGCACCAGAGTTCAGATGAGCTTTCACACCTGCCCAAACGAAGCGGACTATCCGAGGAAACGAACTTTGGTCCATTTAAAGCGGACCACACAGCTCTGGTGTGAAAGCAACTTTACTCATTTCTAACCCAAAAATAAAACTCTGAATGCACTACATTTTAACTGCAAACAAACAAAAAAAACATTATTTCTCAGCAAAACTATATTTTTGCGCATGGAAATATTATCATATCATATGATGCATCTCCTAAATGAAATGAAGCTGTTTACATACACAATAGCAAAACTGCATTCCTAAATAAATATGTAACAAGAGATGAATCAGAAATATACTTTTTACATTGCTGTACATTGAAACTGTAATGTGGTACATGCAATAGTGTTGCATACGGTCAGTTATTTATTTCACAATAAATTAGCTATGAACTTTTTCCTCAGAACACGTCATTCATATGTGCACATATGTGTAGCCATATTTCATATTTCATTATTTGTGAAATTTTGTATGTGTACATAAATTCTACATGATTATAAGAGCATTTTCATTATTATTAGACCATTAGATACACATTTGTGTCTCTTATTTACAACATTTAAATAACAGTTTTATTGTGTGTTTTAATTTATGTGCATATGTATGTATTTATATTTTTTATATGTGATTCATACTGGCAGTTATGTATCTGCAGGTTTTTTTATACTGTGCAGCATTTTACAAATTGATGTCAACATGCTTTATATTTTTTGTAGAATTTTTTCAATGCTAATAGGCCCTTCTGTTCTATGAATCCTTTTGATTATCATAGTGCAAATATGGATAATAATATAATCATTTACATATTTCGGTTGTATTATATATTCTGGTTGTACTTTAAATATGTTTTTAAGTTTGTCTCTTCAATCCACTTTTTCTGAGCACTAAGCGACTGATACCAATTTATTTAACAAATCATACACTAACTTTTGTAATATTAACATAAAACACATTAAATTGACTGATCAATTATCTGTTTGTATCTGTACTGCAGCAGCAGAATCAGCAGTATGAGAGAGAGAGAGAGAGAGAGAGAGAGAGAGAGAGGAGTGAAATGTCTTGCGATATTAGCAGCTCCACACCCTCTGATCAGTGATCTCAGTTTGAGTAAAAATAGCTCTCTTGCTTCAATCAGTCACATCAATCAATCACACTTCCTCCTGATCAGGACATCATTACTCTGCTAATCATCTGTGTGTGTGTGTGTGTGTGTGTGTGTGTGTGTGTGTGTGTGTGTGTGTGTGCGCGCGCGCGCGCGCTCATGCACACCCACAATAAGTGCGAAAATCCCTTTTCATTGTTTGGAGTAACACAGTATAATTTCAGAGAAGAATTCCTGGGGGGACATAAAAATGCTGTATTTTTCTAAGTCCATATCCTACCTGTCTACAGGTTTGTTTATGCTTAACCAGCAGTCCAAAGAGTGGTGTTAGGTAGTAGGTGTCAAATACACCATATGTGACCTGACAGAATTTCTTTGCTCGGCATAAACACTGGTTTGATCATCGTTACAGCAGCTTTGTCTCTCAGTGCCCTGATCTGTGCTTTGACTTTTCAGTGCTTGTTTTCCATAAGCATGTTGTTTTCTGTGGATTTTTTTTTTAACAAACCTCAATGTAATTTAAATCTGTCTATGAACTTGATGTTTCAGTGCACACACACACACACACACACACACACACACACACACACACACACACACACACACACATTTAGGAGAGAACAACACCCAACTACAGTAAATATGCATAATAAGCATATGCATGTTTTGCCATGAATGTGTACCCTTACTAAAAAAAGTATGTTGAATTGTACTTCAAGTATCCTTTTTTTTATACAAAGTATGCTTTCAGTTTACTTTTTATGCTCTTTTCCGAAATATACTTAACAAAGTTAACATTAAGTATACTTGGCTAAAAATATTTAACCTATTATACATAAACTTTTGATCAATATATACTTAAGTATGTATTTGTGCCTTAGGTTTAAGTATCCTTGGTCAGGGAATACTTCCATAAAAAGATAAGCAGTACAAGCTAAGTATACAAATTTGTACTACTGTTAAAATACTAGCATACCAAAAGGTAATTTAAATTATGCTTTGATTTTTTAAGTGCACCCCATGTTAGGGACTGTCTTACCCGCTGTGGTCACAGGTTCAATTCCTGTCCTAACCATGTGCCCCCCCCCCAAAAAAAAAATAAAAAATAAAATAAAATAAAATAAATAAATAAATTTAAAAAATATATAATAATAATAATAATAACAATCAAATTAAAATTAAAATAAAGTAAAACAAAAAATAAGTAAATAAATAAAGGTATGCCTCAGAGTGCACTTTTGTAAACTAAAAAGGGGACTAGAAATACCAAGAAATTTACTTTCAGATATGCTTCAAATGTACTTTGGGCCAAATTGGGCCAATTAAGTCCCAAGAAGTACACTAGTATTATCTGACATCTGACTTGAAAATAAATGTAAAAAGTGGTGATTTTAAATGGAGGACAATAAGGAATGGAAATTAACAGTCAGAATGCAATAAGAAACAAGATCTTTTCAAGTAAATATCAAAGTCAAATTTTTAACTACTTTCTTGTTGAATTAATAAATGTAGAATAGAACATCAAACTAAAAGTAACAATAGCCTATATAGAGAATTTTCCAAATCTGGATCATCTCACTTAAGGATTCTGAAATAGTGTAATTTTTGTGTCATAAATGAGAGGATGCGAATGTCAGCATGTCACCTGTCTGTCCGCTCTGACTGTCACAGCCTGTTGCATCAGGCAGAGAGGAGGCTGTGTGTCAGCCACAGGAGTAAAAACCTCTAGACAGTCTGCAGATTCATTGCAAACCAAGATGAATATGCTTTGTACAGTACAAATTTCTTTTTAGCTTAACAATGAACACCATGTTAGTTAATTCAACCAGTGTGCAGCTGTGTTTATTTAAAACATGCTGCAAGACTTTGGACAAAAGAGTTTATATTTATTATCTAGCATATCTGATGTTCTGATGGGCTACTTGGGTTTGTTTTGGAGCAGCCTGGTGCTGGCAGTTCCCTCAGGATCCATAAAATTTGATTATGAAAAAGTAAGAAAAACTGACTAAGTCAAATTTAAAAGTATAGCTGCGTTTTGATGCTCTCCTTTATTTAAAAAAAATCTAAACCTCTGTGAGCAAGAAGCCCAAAAAGTAAAATAATGTTAGCTCATCTGTAATTCCACATTAGGAAAAGCCTTTGTACTGTTATACAGTGGCTGTGAAAGTCGACCTCACAGAGAAATATAATAAAATATATTCTAATATGTAAAATAAAAAAACTATGCAAAAATTTGAATGATAAAAAATGATGAAAAGTTAAACAGTTAATAAGAATGCAAAACTGTAAAACAAAAAAACATTTCACTAACGCCAAAAGAAAAAATCAATGCAACACTGAAAAATGCACAAAAACATTTTGTATTTTGTGAAATTTTAACCATATAAAACATTTCAGCGTTCAGATCAAGTTTTTCCTCAGTATTCAATGAGATCATTTACATTTTTTAAGTTTTTGGCATTTTATGTTTTTTTTTTTTTTATATAAGTAATAAGGACCTTTTTCATTTAAATTCTGTTGCATTTTACAAAATAGCTTGTGATCCTCAGGTTTTAAACTGAAAAATGCACAAAAACATTGTTTATTTGGTGGAAGTTTAACCATATAAAAAGCTTTCAGAGTACGGATCAAGTCTTTCTGTATTTGATAAAAAGATTTTTCATTTTTGAAATAATTTGGTGGTCAGTGACATTTCTTTGTGTTTTGCTGTGAATTTTTTTTGCATATAATATTTCTGTAGGCCTATGTTAAATTATATTGTTTCACTTTATTTTGCAATGTCATGAAATATGCAGGTTTCTTTTCACTTTCTAAAAATTTCCTCACTGTTTAATGAGGTCTCACTTTTTTTTTTTTTTTTTAAGTTTTTGCCATTTTCTGAATTTCATTGAGGAGTAATAAGGACACTTTTCAGTTCATTTCTGTTGCGTTTTACAAAATAGCTGCTGGTCCTCAGGAACAGTTCCTTGTTTTTAAAAAAATTTAAGGGGTTCAGTGAAATGTCTGTATAAATGACCTACACGACCACCGTTGCTACTTTTCTGCTCACATCCTGCAGGTCTGGGAGCAGAACTATGTGTAGAATTAAACGTGCAGAGGGAGCGTTGCTATGGCAATAACAGTGTTGCAACGCGTGGCCCCTCCTGGCTCCAAGCTGTCTGATGATGGAAACCAATTTAGCGGCTACCCTCTCATGGACTCTTTGCTTTTATTATGTCCAATCTCTTTGTTTATGCGTAGGGAGAAATGGCTTTATGAGGCTCTGTTGTCTCATGCTAGCGATTTAGCATTCTTAAAGCAGACCAAAACCTGTATGTCACAGTGAGACGCCAAAGGTCCACGGGAAAAGCGTGGATACCTTACTTTATGAATAAGACTGAGCGAGTTTGGGCTGTTGTTGGAGAGCGGACATGACTCCTGGTTTCAGAGGAGATAATTTACTGTGTATGTCGTTTGAATGTGAAATAATCCTAATCCAAATATCTGCGCTGTCCGTAATCTCGCTGCTGAATGTGAAACAGCCCGGAGGCCCTCAAAGAGTGGACTAATCTGTCTCTCTTCCACAAACCAAATCCGGTCTCAGACAATCTTCAACATTCTCCAGTTTCTCTGTGAGACTCAAAACCTCCAAATATTTTCTGTTTCAAATTTAAGACGCTTCAGTGCCACAGTATATCTGACTGACAGACAGAGACATAAAAACTACAGACACATAAAATCCCAGTGTGCGACACGGACACCGCCGGAACCTCCTGTAATGAACACTTTGAAACCTCTGATGGTGATGCTGAAGGTTTTTCTTTTTTTTTTTTTTTAATGGGACGGCTTTTTGCACGCTGTAGGAATGTAATTTGCCCTACAGCACAAGCTATAGTATGTCTTTGCAGCTTTATTTATGATTGTTTTACATTTTTATATTGCAGCGCTTATCGCATGCAGAATAAACACACACTGATAAAAGATGCTCTGTGAACCCACTTGTTTGTGCAAATTTAGCCACAAACACATTCGGGTCCAGAGAGTTGGATTTATATGAAATCTTTAAATTATTTCGTTTCTATTTTTTTTTTAATCATACCAAATATTTACATTTCTGACTCCTATTTGCAAAACTTAAATGCACATTAGTGTGCGTGCTTTATTGTAGACATTCATTTTTTTATCATTACCTACTTCGCAGTATTTGTTTTAATCTATTAAAAATGCTGCACAACATGTAAATGCAAAATTTAAAAATATATATATATATTCATATTTTTTTAATTTACAAACATTTTATTAAGACTAATTTTGTATTTAATTCTCTGTTTTATATTAGTCTTCACACGCAGCTCCAACTGTGAAGTTTTTTGGCGTTCTATAAAAAAAAAATAATTATTGAATTTTTTCAAAAAATATAAATATGGTGTTTAAAAAGAGAAAGGTGTTAACTCTAAGCTGCTGTTTTTTATGTTTGGCAGAGAAAACATGAAAATAAAGGTGTTCATACTCAGGTGTGCGCCTAAAAACAGCAGAAACCTCACGACTGAGAACGAATGACTGACCACAAACACCCACAAAGCTCTTGAAAAAAAAAACTTTAAGAGCGAATATCAAAATGAGGAGTTAGTTTGTATAATTATTAATATTATTTTTTGTTTGTTGTTGTTTGCTTGTTTGTTTTTTAATCAGTAGGCTGAGTGAGGCTGTTTTTCAGAAGTTAAAGTCTGCAGGCTGTCCTCCATCATGCAGAGCAGCTGAGTGTCTGCGCGGAAAAACTTTCAAACTAAAACTTTAGAATTAGATCTGTATGAGTCACACCTCACTGCGTGTGTCTGTGTGTGTGTTTGTTACTGTGTGTGTGTGAGCTGCTCTCACGCACACAGTAAAACAGTAACACCCTGCTGCTGTTGACTCGCTTCTCTCGCTTTCTCGGGTTCAGGCTGTTTGTCGGTGCTCTCGCGCTCTTACCGCCTCCCTCTTCCGCCGCTCCTCGCGGGCCTCCGTCTTCTTCAGCTCGGCTTTGAAGGCTTGCGTGTCCCCGTGCTGTCCGTCCTTGTCCAGGATGTCCATTAGATAGGAGATGTAGCTGGTGGCGAGCCGCAGAGTCTTGATCTTGGACAGCTTGGTGTCCGCGGGCACGTTGGGGATGCACTCCCGCAGCTCCGCGAAGGCCGAGTTGATGCTCTGGGTCCGTCGCCGCTCCTTCCTGTTTGCGGTTGGCCTCCGCTTTACGGTGCGGATGTGTGTGTGGTGGTGGTGGTGGTGCATACTGACAGCAGCTCCATTTACAGAGATGGCGCCGGGACCCGGGACCAGGCCGCCGGGGCCGTAGTGGTGGTGATGGTGCTGGTCCAGGCCGCCCGTGGAGCCGCCGCCGCCGCTGTTGCCATGGTACTCTGGGCTGTAACTGGGAGCCAGGCCGTACTCTGTGGGGGACATATCCGCGTGGCTAATGAGCCAGCTCGTGAAGTACGGAGGTGCCCCCGTGTCCTCGTGACAGCGCCCTGCCGCTGTATGCAGAGAGCAGTGGTGGGTGTCGTGGTGGTGCATGACCGGGTGATGAGGAAAGCCCGAGACCAGACTCATTTTACCACTCACACAATCTCTCACACACGCACGCACGCACTTTCTCTCTCACGCACGCAACCACACGCGCAAGCGCAGGTCCTTGTGTCAGTGAAGTGGTCAAGGGCCGTCTGAAGCTGAGCTCTGCATCCTGACTGAACTCCTTCTGCAGCGGCACACTCTCTCACAACGCACCGCCTCTGGCCGCTTGGTCTCGGACACAGCAGCGGTCTCAACCCCGCACAGTCCTGCGGACTTCCGCAGGCACGCTCTTCAGTCCGCAGTGCTCCTCCTCCTCTAAGATATCGTCCCTCTTCGTCCTCTCAATGGAAACATTCCTCCTCTTCCTCCCGCAGTCTGTCACAACATAGCGGACTCCTCCCGCTCCACTCCCAGCTTCAACTCTGCGCGAGGCCTCTCAGCCGTTTGGCCGTGTGGAAAGGCAGCAGCTAAATGTGTGTGTGTGTGTGTGTGTGTGTGTGTGTGTGTGTGTGTGTGTGTGTGCGCGCGCGTGTGTGTTTGTATGTATGCAGGCTGCAGGTTACGACTGAGACTGAGACTGAGCAGAGAGACAGCCGGGCCGAAAGTATGAAAGAGAAAGAGAGAGAGAAAGAAGGAGAGATGGTGCTGCGGGGGGGGGGGCGGAGTCGTCGTCGCCCCCCCCCCAATTCTGCAGCTCTGTTTACCTCTCTTAAATGTCAATGGGCCTGCTAAATTGTCCTGCAGGCGCATGCACACTTTACACTTCTTTTTGAGGGTCACACGCACGCATGTGCAGAGCAGACGTTCTCCAACCAAAGGAAACCTAACAAAGATCTGATTTTAGTAACTCATTATTAAAGTTTCCTGGTGTTTGATTTGATTTTTGCCCTGATTTACAGGTTTATGATTATTTAAATGCAATAATCATCACTGTATGGTTTTAGTGTGTGTGACTACTGATGCAGAGCTGCTGTTGGGAACTGTGCAGTCATTAATCTGGATTCTGGATCTGTTGCCTATGCTCGTGCAGGTTTGCGTGCTACATGCATGGACCATGCTGCAGATCAGTTTAGGTCCTTGGATTGTTGATCGTAAAACTATGAATATTTACAGATGAGCAGGGAGCAAGACCCTGTGAGTGCGAGGAGTAACTTTCCGCATATTAACAGGATGTCCGATCTGACGCTAAAGGCCCAGACAGACAGACAGACAGCAGGCGGACAAACAGACAGACGGACAGCAGGCGGACAGTAGGGACTGTCGAATCTGGACTTTATTTTATTTCCTATAAAATAAAAGGATTTTAAATTTGACTGGAAACATTACAAACAGGGATAAGCCACTGTTGAGTCTTCTAATGTCACATGTCGATGACTGTGCATTCTTATAAGAATGTTGTTTCCGTTGTTTGCATGAAATAAATCCAGTATTTTTTAATAATAACGACAACAACAATGACAATAAGGATTAAAAAATGAATAATAATAATAATAATAATAATAATAATAATAATAATAATAATAATAACCATTATTATTATTATTATTATTATTTTGTAGGAGTAGGGCATTAATGACTTTTTAGTTTCCTGTATGTATCCTCCTTGTTACAGAGAATTCTGCGTGATAACGGGATTAGCTACGTGGTAACGTGCTATAAAACGGGTTCACCTCGAATTTTTGCCTTGATTCAAGCTGTAAAATGAAACGAAAAGGACAAATATCAGCAGACACACGAATTTCGTCTCATTATAGACATGATCGGGCTTTTGTAAATATATATATATATAAATCATTTTAATTAATTCTCCACAGGCCTTCATTTGAAAAATAAATTATTTATGAAAGCAAGTTAAAGCTGAAAATGTGCAGATTAAAAAAAAGGCCAGCGAAAAGCAAAATGAAACAGCTTAATGTGAATTTAACAAAATGCGTGTTAGGTTAATGCTACCTCAAAATAATAATAATAATAATAATAATAATAATAATAATAATAATAATAATAATAATAAACACGCTCTAACCTGGATTAGCTCCATCGGGTCCTCCGTCCCGGCTCTGAACTCGCTCTGTGCCCGGCCCCCTTACTTCACAGTGTCCGCTACACCTCCGGAGCTCTCCAACTCTCACGCAGTCGCTCAGACCGATGTTGTGTTCCTCGGTGCGGTATAAACCATTCCTATGACTGTTAAATCTTCTGCAGACCGAACTGGTTCATTCTGCAGTTTAAGTAGATTTATTTTCCGGTCGATAACTGCGGCTCTGTCTGCAGAGCCTCTTAAACTAGTGCAACTCGAAGGGAGAGTGGGAACCCATTTCACAGAGTTGAGCCTCATTCCTGCTCTGAATGTGTGACCTTATTCCGAGATTTTGGGATTATTTCATGTCACATGTCCTGCTTAAGAGGACACATTTCTGCAGATGAACTGTACTATAATATAACCTCACGTAGAAAATATAGTCATTCATAAATCATTTGTATTTAAAGCTCTCCAAATAATGAAAAAAAAATTCCTATGTATTTTTCACTTAAAATCCGAGGGAAAAAAATAAAGTAAACAAAACAAGACTGAGAAATGTAAGGCATTCAGATGAGGAACCATGCTGCAAAGGTGGGATGATAGGGAAATGATACCATAGGAGAACAGAAAATAAACAGCACAGACAGACAAGGGGTGAGAGTTTATTAAGTTTTACAGCCTTCCTTTTTATATATTTTTTCATCTTACATTAATGATTCAATAAAAAGAGTGAAATTTAATCATAAACGAGGTACAGCTTCTTTACATCAAGTTTAAAAATGAAGTCAAAGTACTACTGGATCATGGGGAACACTTCTTGAATTCCAACTCTTTACCCCTGAACAACTTCAGTCACCCAGAGCTAAAAAAAAAAAAAAAAGATGCCTGCTCCCTGCACCTGCAGTGATAAAAGTACTTTAAAAAGTGTTAAGAATCAATTTGTCTTTTTTATGTTTCCTGGACAGGTTGAACCAAAGCGCAATTTGTTGCTCTGTACTTGTGACATGTGCATTAACAGTAAATTCAATTCAATTCAATTCAATCAAAGTCATGTTTTGTGTGATAAAATCAATCACACAAATAGTGTTGTGGAGGGCCTACCTATGGGCATGATGCTGTAGCATGCAGGCTATCTCCCAGTTAATCTTATCCCCTGATAGTAGCAAATGATACCAACAACAATGGCTAATGGCTAAGTAACTAAAGACTCTGATGTGATGTCACTCATGGTTTTGTCACCCATCCTCTGAGGTAAATGATGCACCAACACACCTTACTCTGTTTTCTAACAGCTGCTGATAACCTGTTGTTACAGGCCGAGCCTGTCCCTTTAAAAAGGTGGCTCTTGGGTAATGTAGGAGCTGATGTTAATGTTGAGGAAGTAAGCCTGAAGCAGTGCCATGATGTGAAGGTGTTTGCTGTTTGGCAGACTTTTTGAAAACTACACCGTATCTCCTGCTGCTGCCTTTGAGATTTACCTGGACTGTTTGTTACCTGCATAAGTGAGCCAAATAGCCATCTCACAGTTAGAAACAATGGAGCTGAGGGAGGTAACACTGTGCAGGTGCTGCCTCAGGTGAGTGGTATATCACCACAACAAACATGCCGGCGCCAACCAGAGCAAAAAAAAAACTAAGAAGGTTTGGTCTTTGGGCAATGAGACATTTACGAATATACTGCCTTCAGAGGGGACTGGTAAGGTCAGGAAGTCGTGTAAAGGAAAGGCAGAGCAGTAACCCAAGGGGAATACTGTAAGTCAACACTAACACGGACGCCCAAAAAACTGCTGGAGATAAGATGTCAACATTAATCTGCATGACCAACAAAATACTGTTGTAACACGTTTCTTATTTTTTCTTTTTTTTATCTGTTTCAGTTTGGTCAACATTATACATATATTATGAAATTATGACAAAAAAGTCTAAACATAAAGGTATTAACTTAAAATGAAGTGGATTCCATCAGCTCTGCCACCTTTTCAAGTGTCATCTGACCCATCACAACTCCTAATCTCCAATATTTCAGAAAGTTCAATGTCATTTAACCTTGAAAAAAAAGAAAAAAAGGGGCGCCGTTGAACATTTTTTAAAGCCTCCATTTTCCAGGAACCTGATGGGGATCTAAAAGTGAAAGCACTCCTGAGGCTATGATCTGGCCCTCTGAAACCATTGTGTTTGACCGTGTTGTATAGAGTCTTCATCTTCTCTGTCAGCTTCAGCCTCTCTGCACCGCCCTGCTGTGTCAGGATCCAGAATTCAGCTGATGCATCAGGTTTTATTTAGGTGGTGGTTGTTATTTTTGTAAACGTGGATCTGAAGTGAAAGCACCAGCAGCCCAGGCAGAGAGAGCTCAGAGTCTTGATGGAGGTTGTTTTCTGCAGTGAAGGACTTCCGTACCGCTGTCAGCCCTACTTTCAGACTCCAGCATGAGTCTGAAATTATGAGGGTGGATTTACTAAAGTAGGTGGGCTCAGAACAGGGATTTAAAACTGAAGTGAAGAGGGTCACCGCTCATCTCAAGATCTGAACTAAATATTTACCAAGGAGCTGAATTGGTATGAATTTCATGGACCAGTGGCAAAATGAAAAAGTACAAGAAGCAGCACCAGTAAAGACAGAAAGATGAATTTAATGTCCTATGGAGAGAAACATGTTTAATAATAATAATAAGAAGAAGAAGACGAAGAAGAAGAAGAAGAAGAACAAGAACAAGAAAAATACATTTTATTTATAAGTGCCTTTCTGAGCACTCAAGGGTTAGGGTTACGGGTTAGGGGAGTAGAGCGGCTGAAAGCTCTGCCCCCCATGGTGCACACTCTGTACACTGATCTAATAAGCAGTTTTCTGTTTTTCATGGCAACAGTCTGCTCCACTTAGCAGAGTCTTTTTTAGAGCAACAGTCTGCCAGTGGCGATTGCTCTAAGACTGCAAGGGAAGCTCAGCTTCCCTTAAAATGTCACCCCCCCCAAAAAAAGGAAAAAGTGGTGAAATACGGTACTGCTGTGTGTTCATTTCATTAACTAAATACGCGCTAGAAAGCCTTCATCTTTTGTTCAGAATCAGCTTCTTATCACACTGTGATAAGAAGCTAATAATCACAGGTAGATAATCACAGGTAACCGGCATAACTTCGTTCTCATTCATCCTCGCAGCGCCTCAGCGCTTCACACAGCCGGACACTCAGTGTCTGCTGACTTCAATGTGGAAGCTCAAAGTGGGTTGTTCCAGCAGCGAAACTAGACGCTCATTGGATAAATACTGGGCTTTGTCCCGCCCATCAGACGCTCAGCGTCTCTGGAGTTCTATGACAAGAGGGCGGTCCCAACTTTCTCGCGGACGCTGAGCTTCTGCATCCATGATTGGATGTGCTGTCTGAGGCAAAATCCTTTTTTGATTGACAGCTAAATAAGCGAATCAGCGATCTTGAAGAATAAAACATCTACTAGAGCATTTTCCAAGTTATTCATTCCGTTGTTCTTAACTGCTCCAGAGACTTTACCGATCCTCAGCGACTTTTGTCTTTGTTAAAAACGACTGCCATTGTGTTTGGCGACTCTGTTCTGTTACATACAAATAAACAAACACAATTATGATGCAGGCCAGAAAAATGAGCTTCCCCTCCTTGAAAGTCCAGCAGCCGCCACTGCAGTCTGCTCATCATGGCAACAGTCTGTTCTTCATAGCAACAGTATGCTTTACATAACCATAGTCTGCTCTACAGTGCAACAGACTGCTTTACCACAGTCTGCTCTACAGAGTAACAGTCTGTTCTTTATAGCAACAGTTAACTTTACATAGCAACAGTCCTTTACTTTACAAATAAAAGTTGTTTGTCCATAGCAACAGTCAGCTCTTCATAGCAGCAATCTGCTTTACATAGCCATGGTCTGCTCTACAGAGCAACAGTTTTTTCTTTACAGCAACAGTCTGTTCCTCATAGCCACATTTTGCTTAACATAGCCACAGCCGTTATGCATAGCAATTGCCCTTACAAAGCCATACCCTGTTCTTTACAGCAACATAGCAACAAATGGTTTATTAGAAACAGTTTTTATTATTTTAGTATTCTTTAGTATATTTTAGTTTTTTATCAAAAGTTTGACTTTGATAACAACGGTCCTTTCTCTGATAAGAACATGTTTATTATACCAACAGCTTATTTTGCATGGCAGCAGTCTGTTCTCTTTAGCATAAGTGTGTCCTGCATGAAAACAGATAGCTAGGTTTTAATTCTTAGGGAAACATCTTAGCTGCAGGGTTGCTGCAACACTGTGTCTCGGGCTTCACAGTTACCTATGCAGAATTATGTCATAGCATTAAGCACAAAAAACAACATAATTCATTGAAAATGAAAATAGTCAATGTAAGGAAATATAAAATATAACATTATACTCTTACATAGTGTAAGGGCGTGTAGTGTAACAAAAAAACACAGTGAGGACAGCTTTAAAAATCATTCATATGATGTCTTCAATGCAGTGACATAGCATTTATTATTATGATTATCAAATTAACTTATCATAGAGACATCAATCAGTCAGAATCAGGTGTTTATTACAGTAGTGTAATACTCCATGTCTAAAGATGGGCTTTGCATTTCATTTTTTTGCTTTATATTTTATTAAGAAGTAAGTTTAAACATTATTTGGTCAGAAAGTGGTAGATATAAAATTGTTTTTGAGATGTTTACAGTATCTCTGCCTCTGATTGGCTGTAAATGATGCTTATAGATTAGTGAATGCAGTGAACCCAGCTTAAATTTCCTCTGAGCTAAGGAGAGAGCCAGGCATGTGAAGGAATTCTCACTGAGGAAGGCACATGATTTATATTTGTTTAAGTGTCAGGGGTAGTGTATACTGAGTGTGTGTGTGTGTGTGTGTGTGTGTGTGTGTGTGTGTGTGTGTGTGTGTGTGTGTGTGTGTGTGTGTGTGTGTGCGTGCGTGTGTGTGCGCGCGTACGTGTGTGTTGGCCTGCTCTGTGTAATCCACCTATGTGAATGGGAGCTGTTGCAGTAATTTAGATCGGTTTGTGTCTCCTGATAATGACACATAATTAGACCATAGGTCAGTCGGTCAGGCTCCTGATCTCTCTTTAACACACACATATATACAGATACACGCACACACACACAGACACACACACACCTCTCCCCCCATATGCCCTCTCTTCTGATCTCGGCCATTCCTCCTTTGTATAAATAAACCTGACAGAGTAGCAGGGCCCTGTGTGTGTGTGTGTGTGTGTGTGTGTGTGTGTGTGTGTGTGTGTGTGTGTGTGTGTGTGTGCGTGCGTGCAGGTACATTCCTGAACAGCGGAAATTTCTCTACACAGTGAAGTGCAGTTGCTGCTGCCTGGACTCCATTACAGCCACACTACAGCTCAATGTGCGTGTGCATGTGTGCATGCGTGTGACTTTCTGGGTCAATTATCACCTTACAACACACTTTTAATCAAAATCAGTGAGAGTATAAAAACTATGTTTCACCATAGAGTCTGTATATGAATTCACAGTTCCAATTGGCTGCAGGGAGCCCATTAATGCCTGAAAACAAACACCTATGGACTCGTTCTGTTCACAGTCTAAATGAGTGCTTTGGTAACCTTTTAGTTTATACACTCTAAAATATTAAGTGTTGCATCAATGTGAAAAACTAATGTAACAATCTGCGTGGATCTTTTCAAGTACAGTTTCAATGTACAAATGAAAAAGTAACAGTCCTAAAATTGATCCTTGTGGCACCCCACTGGTAACCTCGTGGTGTGTAGAAGAGTGGTTATTGATTGAAACAAAGAATTTTCTGTCACCAATTTCCTGTGAGGCCCACATGTTCATTTAATCTATGTAAAAGAATCTGGTGGTCAACCGTGTCAAAGGCAACACTCAAGTCAAGTAGCACTAGAACTGAAGGCTTGTTGTTGTCTAAGTTGACTGATATTATTAACAACTTTGAGCAGGGCTGTCTCGATGCTATGATGTATTCTACAACCAGATTGGAACATTTCTAAGGTTGTGTTTAAGTTTAAAAAGGCACTCAGCTGATTAAAAAGTACTTTCTCTAAGATTTTGCTTAAAAATGGTAGGTTTGGTCTGAAATTACTGGCAGTTGAGATATCCAAGTTCCCTTTCTTTAAAAGAGGTTTCACTAAAGCTGTTTTAATCAGTTGGGAATACTCTGAGCTGTAGAGAATAATTAACCATCTCAAGAACATCCTCTGATACAGAATTAAAAACAGTTTAAAAAGAGAGGTAGGAATTGGCTCAAGGGAACATGCAGAAGGCTTCAGTGCTGCTACCACCTCCCAGAGTGTTGCAGCATCAAACCAACTACATTTGAAAGAAACAAAGTAAAAAGTATGGAAAAACAGTGGCAGTTAAAACCTGCCACCATAAAATAAAACTTAACAAACACTAATGTTAGACTGAAAAACTACCACTGCTGACTGAGAAAAATCATCTAATGTTGTGTAAAGCGATTTTTTTGTTGTGCTGTCTGGTGATGTTTTTAACTGTCAAAATTGTCCTCACCAAGGAGTAAAGTTTGCAAACGTGTTCCTCCAACTCTGTTCTCTGCTCAGTTTGTCTTCCAACCTTATGCTTTCAACAGGTATGTGTATGTTCACACTAAACATGTCCAAGCAGGTCAGCCATGTACTCAGCTTTTAACAAACACGGACATAGCACTTTAAATAGTGCAAATTGAATATACATCTTTAAGTTAAGGCCAAAATCTCTGTTGAAAATTAATATATTATTGAGTTAAGCCTATTTTGTTTTATCTCATTTAGACCAATTTATTGGATTAAGTTATCAACTGATTATAATGCATAAACGTAAAAACCTTTTTTTTTTTTCATGCAGAAAAAGCTCTTGATTTTAAGCTGTTCTTACTAACCCCATGAATTATATTCTAGAGCAGGGGTCGGCAACCCACGGCTCTGGAGCCGCATGCGGCTCTTTCTTCCCTAAGCTGCGGCTCCCAATGGATTTGGAAAATAAATAATAAATACTTAATTGCGTTTTATTTTATTTTATTATTATTATTATTATTATTATTTGTAATTCTAAATTCAAAGATTATAATGCTCTTGTAACATTAAATAAATTATTAAGGCTGCAACAACGAATCAATTAAGTAGATTTGTCGTGACGAAAAAATCCGTTGCCAACAAATTCTGTAATCGATTCGTCGGGTCTTTATGTATGTCCATGGACACCATAGACTGTATGATGGACACCGGCGTGTAAACATCAGCAGGACGCACAGAAAAGAAACAGCCATGGCCGAGGCAGCGGCTGAGAAAAACATGGACACAACCCAACCCAAATCCCGACCTAAAACATCAGTGGTGTGGGAAAACTTTACCAAGACTGAAAAGGAAGGCGCTCAGTGCAACATTTGCAAAGCCCGTTTTGCATGGCTCGGGAGTACATCGATGATGCGTGAGCACAGGGCTCTCAAGTCTCACGCATTCAGCGTATGACACACGCATTCCCACTCGTTCACACGCTCACACACCACACATTGTATTTCTCACGCATTTAAATGAACACAGTGATGTCCACCAAGTTGCGCTTCTTCAACTATTGAACTGGGGGAAATCAACTGAGTTCCTCCGAGAGTTCAGAAGCTGCGTGCCACGCACAAGCCAATCAAATAAAGTATATCTACTGAACAGCCAATCAAAAAGCAGCATTGCTGTATCCGGGTAGATTTTGATGTCTTGCGGTTTAACTAAAGAAGAAGACAGACACTCGCCGAAATAGTTCATTTATTTCATAAATGCAACTCGCTACAGTTTTTTATATACTTTGTATAAGGTAAAAAAAAAAAGATATATGCAATGTTATCTTCATTTTAGATGTCAAAGAGGTTTTGCGGCTCCCTGTGTTTTCTTTTCTGTGGGAAACTGGTCCAAGTGGCTCTTTGAGTGTTTAAGGTTGCCGACCCCTGTTCTAGAGTGTACCTAAAAAAATCATGGTCATTAAACTTAAATGATGTTAACAAGCTGGCATCTTGTCTTACCAACCTGCTTTGAGGGCATGGATGTGGCTCAGGACTTTATGTGGCACCTTGAAAATTGATACTTCTATCGCATCTTTCGGAACTTCATAGAAATACACAGTCAAATAAACAACTCAACTCCACTTTATTTGTTAAGCACTTTAAAACAACCACAGCTGAACAAAGTGCTATACATAAATAGACAAAACAACTAGAAATAAAAAACAATCAAAAAACAATTAAAACAATGGATAAAATAAAAGCAGAATTAAAAAAGTAAAATATAGTTTCAATGTTTTCAAAAACTAATTTAAAAACAAATAACTAAAAACAAACCATAAAACACTAAAACAGGGGCCGAGTCTCATGCAGGGTTAAAAGCCAATTAATAAAAATGGGTTTCAAGACGAGTTTTAAAAATAGACAGTGTGGGGACTTGTCTAATTTGGAGGGGTAGCTCGTTCCATAATTTTTGGGCCGCAACAGAAAAAGATCTAACAGATCTAACAGTGTTGTTGTTTTCTGATGACAAAACAACTAACTTCTCAAAAACTCAAAAAAAAAAAAAAAAAAAACAATTTTAATCCTGTAAAATAACAACTTTGTTTTCATTGTTAGTGACATTATTTTGGTGATATAACAGCTGTATTTTTGTGACATAACGACTATACTCTGGTGAAATAAAGACTTAATTCTCATTACTTAATGACTATGAACTTGTAACATAATGACCCCCCCATCCCCCATGTCACATCTCCTCATTAGTCTAGGTTTTTTTCATCCCTCATGTTTCTTGTCTTAAGTTTCCTGTTTTATATTGATACTCAGCATTGTCTCTTGTTTCAGGTTTATTGACTTCCTCCTCCTTGTATAACCTGCTTCCCTGATAACCCTGATGTGTTTCACCTGTGTCTTGTTAACTAAACTGCTGTGGTATATTGAAACCCATCATCCCCTCCCCTCTGTGCCACTTCATTTTGTCCAATGTGTCAGAGTTCCAGCATTTCTTTCCTGTTGATTTGGATACCTGTGCCTGTGCTTTTTGATCCTGTGTAATGACCTTTTTTCTGAATAAACTGATTTTTTGCCAGTGTGTGAGTTTGCATCTGGGTCTTCTTTTGGTTTAGTGTCACACTTTGAAGAAAAAACTAATGCAAAACTAAACAGTTATTTGCATTACAGCAACATATTACTTATTTTAATGTCTTTCTTGCACAAAAAAGCATTGGAGTTTTTCTAAACTCCTCTTTCCTCTCCTCCAGGCATCAAAGTTCTGCTGTATAATCTATCTACATGCAAAATGTCAGTTCAAAATGTTACTGATTTGCAGTGACGGTCTATCTGGATGAATGAAAACTTCAGAAACAAGACTTCACGGGGACAAAATCACACAGTGTCACATGACTGATACGCCTCAGAGGCTCAACACCTGACCAATATGGTGGCAAGGGTCAGGATTCAAATCTTATCACGGCAGCTTTACTCTTTCATTCATCTGTTTAACTTTTGTGTTTTTCTGTTTCTGATTGTTTGAGTCTTCTGTTTCTGTTGGATGGATCCTTTACAGAAAATATTCCCTGCTATGGTTCAGAGGACTTGTCCTTTTTATTCCCACAGGGTCAAAGTTCAGGTGGAGGACAGATTTCTGTGTCGCCCAACACTTTAAATCTTGACTCTGAAGTTTTTGGTGGTAAAACCTTGACCATTGGGGGATCAGTCTTATCATGCATCTACATGTCTTGTAAGGCAACTATCACTTCCCCAACAGAAGGGGTGAACAAGGAAGCTTTCAGGCTAGACTCTTACATACCTGCCAGCAACTCCGAATTCTCCTGCTGTTATCCTGCAGTGAAAAGATGTGATGCATAACATCATAAGTCATGAAGTCATGAAATTGTTCAGAAGTACTTTGGGTGTTGATTTGGCCATAGAAGATGTGATATGACTTTGCAGATCAGTTGTTTGTGCAGAATCCTCAACACAATGATAACACTAAGATTATTTCTTGTAAATAATAGGTCTGCTGATGTTCCATATTAGTCAGGTAAACAGACAGTCATTGTTCTGCACTCCTTGTATGGGCATTTTCAATTCACTCTAAGAAACAAACTAATGATGTTGTCTCATTGCATGCATTATGTTCCTAAAAATCATATATTTTTGTCTCTATGAGTTTTTAGTTCATACTTTAACCACTGATGCTGTGTTTTACTGTGTCCTCATCCTGTCTTCCATGACGAGCTTCCATGAGGAACCTTTAGTGTGCATCCACTTTCGTGCCCCCCTGTGAACACAGAAGTCTGGCCGAGTGACCTCTGGCAAAAAATCTCATGTTGCTGACTTATAAAAGTTTTTGTAACTATTTTATGCGGTAATTGTAAAACCAGGTCTGTAACCCTGGTCTTAGGCAGGAAAAATACAACATAAGAACATCCAATCTTGTCAGACATGGTCTTACTTGCCCTTACTTGAATTTCAGTGTGTCTCATCAAAGTCAACTTCCCAAACAACAAATACAATAAAATGAATTGGAACAAATGCATGTCAACAGGAAAAGCCTCAAAAACCAACAGATCTACTTTGAGGACAGAAAGTGGTCTAAATATGTTCTGAATATGTTACCTGAACCCCAGAGTCTTTAGTTGTTTCAAAGTGTTTTACCTCAAGGTGCCCATGATGAGAGCAGTCACCCACAAACCACAGACCTGGGAAACCTGGCCTCAAATACCCGAGAAGTGACTTGACAGACCAGATACTTGATACCTATGAGGACTTCAGAACAGATCACAATGACATTTTAAAGGATGATTGGAGTCTTGGTTTTAGTCATAGGTCCAGGATTAAGTTTTTCCATTTATTATTATGACTAAAGTGAAACACCATCGTAGTTTCCCCACATTAACAGCCCGACAGAAACAATGAAATCACTGCAGCTAAAAACTAGCTGTCATTAAGGAGAACCTTTGGACGCCATGATTGATGATTACATCAGCTGAGAGTGTATGCAGGTAATGAGCTGCTCATCAAGAGGTAGTCCAAACTAAGCTCTGAGTTTCTATATGCAGGTCTGTTAGAGCTTTTAAGTAAACACACACACACACACACACACACACACACACACACACACACACACACACACACACACACACACACACACACACACACACACACTGATTTTAAGTCAACCTATCAGTCATGCTGAGTGTGACTGCATGGAGTCAGTTTTATCAATACGTTTACACAGGTGAGTGTGTGTGTGTGTGTGTGTGTGTGTGTGTGTGTGTCTTACAGAGGATCATTGCCTTGAGCTCTTGTCTCTGTATGGCAACTGACTCTCCTGTCTCAATTTGATATTTCAGGATCATAAATTGAAATTTCTGGTCTGTCCTTTGTGTCCTTGGGCAAGGCAATTAACCCACCCTGCTCCCAGTGTGTGTCATCCACTGGTGTATTATTGTGAATGATATTTGGTGGTAGCTAAAGAGGCCATAAGTGAGGATTGGCAGCCATGTTTCCGTCAGTCTGTCCCAGGGCAGCTGTGACTACTAAGGTAGTTTACCACCACAAGGGTGTGACTGTGTGAGCAAATAAATAAAGTATCTAATGTAAAGCGCTTTGAGGGTCAATGAAAAAGCACTATATAAAATTTGATTGTTGCCCACAGGAGAGAAAAAGCTATCACTCTTTATAAAGAAGTACCTCTCAAGAACATGACATAATAAAGGAGAACCCATTCAAGTCTCCATTTAACATAATCTAACTGTTACCTGGACTTCAAAGCGAGTATGGCAGCAGGACAGGAAAGTTACAGAGCCTTGATTTAACAGCCTGCTCATAACATCCTCTCACATACTTTCCACTGAGAGTGAGACAGATGGAGGGTCAGACTGTGTCTGCTCACTTGTTCTCTTTCTGGTGAAGAGCAACAGACAGAGCCTTAAACTGAAAACAAGGATTTACATGAGACAGATATCTTAAAAAAAAAAAAGATCCTGAGGAGTGGTGTGTCGGTCATGAACGAACGGATCAAAAGAACTAGTTCTTTTTGGTGAACGAAATGAACGAGGTCACCCCCCCAAATGATCCGTTTACTCCATTCAGTTCTTTTGATTGGCTGAAGAGTCAGTTCACCGTTCCTTAGAGTGGGACTATCGCTGTGCTTGCCTGTTTTATCCTATCGTCGTGCCTCGCTCTGTGGGTGGGTGGGGTTAAGAGAAGCAGCAGCAGTACTGAGCTGACTGAATTTGAATGACAAAGAGATTGACCGACTCTCAGACTGACTGAGTACAAGCGTTCACTCTCTGCGAGGTGCTGTCAGCCTGTCACTAGCCGACCGACTTGTGAACGCAATGGGATGTACTGAATAAAATAAAATATAAGGCAGTCTCTTGCGGGGGGTATCTGTACTCACGAGTCCAACAAACAGTGCCGCGGCCGCCGCACGAGCCGACAGCCGAGCCCGAGTGAGCGGGACAGTCACACACACACACAAGCACACAGCTGCTGCTGCAGCCAGAGGCAGAGACTCACTAGCAGAAGATTTAGCATGCTAAGCTAACAAACAGCGGTTGATAAGTACGTGGGGTTGCTTGAGGCAGCCGGATGCATTTGTCCAGCAAAATATCCCAATGCTGTACGGTGTCTGTGTACAGACACATCTGTATTCAGCCACCATTTGAATAAGTATATCAATGTGTAATGTGCTAGCCTAGCTATATTGCTTGGTTTAGCTGGGTCAACATGCCGGTGTTTCAGTGTAAAAAGTGACCCTGTTACCTGGAGACTTTCGAAAAAATGCGCATGAGATTGTCCCAAGTCGCACAGCTGTTGAATACGTATCCTTAGAATTCTCTGTGTTTTGAATGTCAGCAAAGACATATCTGTTGGAAATACTTGATGTTATTGTCACAAAGGGAGCTAAGAGGCTCTCGTTCGTTCAGAGTCTGAACAGTTCTCCCCCTGCATAAACCCGGTAAGCCGAACATGAATATGAGCGAACGGACTGACTAATGACCAATTGACCGAAATGACTGAAATGACCGAAATGACCGAAATGACCGAAATGAACAGATCTTTTTACTGAACGAACCGGAATGATCTGGTTCACTGATATGAACGGTTTTGCCCACCACTAATCCTGAGGGAAATGTTACAGTGATGGAATTTGACTCCCTGGGCAAATATTTCTACTATGATGCCACAATATACTGCTACTCGGTACAAACAAAATACTCAAATGAGTAAAGATGCTAGTTGATGATCTGATTGTTGATCTTTGTCAGCTACTTCATGACTCAACAGACATGTAAAGACTTGGCATAATATTTGTGTAGCGGCCCACTTGGGATTACCACACAAGATGCAGAGAGCTTCGACTGGTGTTACTTTAATTCTTCTTTCTTTTCACCGTTGACATTTTAACAACTTATGACACTGTGAAAACTGCCATAGTACCAGATTTCAGTAAATAATGCACATGCACATTTTAAACTTAAATAAATTTTTAGTAAACTTGAAAAATGAATTTTACATGAATTTACCCTTTTTACTGTTATGAATTGCAACTCTTAAAAACAGTGTCTTTTTGTTTTAAATAAAATGAACTGCTCCTTTTATTTGAACTTTAATAAATTTTTTGTAAACTTGAAAAATGAATTTTACATGAGTTTACCCTTTTTACTGTTATGAATTGCAACTCTTAATAACAGTGTCTTTTTGTTTTAAATAAAATGAACTGCTCCTTTTACAATGAATACACCATCATTCTCCTCCTACCTCCTTCTGCTTCCAAGGGCGTTAAGTTTGAGCTCAGTCTGCTAGGAATTCGTCTTCCTCACACACACACTTGCGGTAACAGCCCTTACATGAGAAATACGACACAAAAAACACAGAGTGAACCACAGTAAAATAACCGTTCACACGTTTTAACACAGGATACGAAATGTAAATAGTTTGTTTGCATGCTGTACCAACTCTGCAGCATCGTGAGCATGCCATTTTGCTGAGACAGGACACTGATGCCATAGTTCCCCCAAAATGCAGTAAACTGTCTGTAGAGGCACATCTAAAGGATGTACCAGAAAATCTGGTTGAGCCACCTTTTCTAGTATAACGACTGCCACCTATTGGCTTCACAACTGTGCTTCTCAAACAAATGGGCTACAATACTGAGATCACTTCCACGTGTTATACAGTCTATGATTCTAACCCCCAAAAAAGTATACAATTTATGAAGCATACTAAAGTTTATTTTAGTACACTTCAAATCAAATCAAACCAAACTTTATTTATATAGCACTTTTCATACAAAAAAAATGCAGCACCAAGTGCTTTACATGTTAAAAAACAATCCCCCCCACCATATCCTTCCCCCCACCCCCACGAGACCCCACCCCAGCGCACACACACGCGTGCATGCGAGCGCACACAGACGCCTGCATGCGAGCGCACACACACACACACACACACACACACACACACACACACACACGCACACGCACACACACACACACACACACACACATGCACACAGAGAAAGTGCAATCTTAAGAGCCTGTGGCTGAGTTCAGAGGGGCCAGGTCAGGAAACGACAGGAGGCCAACTGCACCAGAGGCTGCTCATGGCCCAGGGCTGGGACACCTCCACCCGGACGCACACCCTGTTACAGGCCAGTAAGTGGCCCACTGCAGCAAGCACTGCTGCAGACCACCACCTGGCCGAGCTGAGTGCACACCACGAGGCAGAGAAGTCCCAGACAGAGCTAGTCACAACCTCCAGTGCAGCTGGCCCCCACTGAGGAAACACTGGAGAAATGGATAAAAACTTAAAAACATAAACTACATTTGCTAAAATCATCAAACTAGATAAAATTATAAAATACTGATAAATAGCTAAAATACCTTTTAAAAATAAGTAAATAAATAGAATAAACATAACATGTAAAATAAGGACTAAAATAAATAAATAAAAATAAAATAAGATAAAAAATATAGATAAGCGTAAGACATTAGTTAAAAGCCAAATTGGGTGGGTCTTGAGCCTGCTTTTAAAATTATGAACATTCTCTGCGGCCCTAAGGTCCTCCGGCAGGCTATTCCACAGATGGGAGCCATAGTGCTGGAAAGATGCCTCACTGTAAGTTCGTGTTCTCACTTTGGGTACTATCAAAAGGCCAGTGCCAGAGGATCTCAGGGTCCGCAAGGGTTCATATTGTATAAGCAATTCTGAAAGATAAGAAGGTCCAAGACCCCTGAGACATTTAAAAACCATTAAAAGAACCTTAAAATCGATCCTAAAGCACACAGGGAGCCAATGCAGTGATTTTAAAACCGGTGTAATATGTGCCCACCTTCTGGTCTTCGTCAGCACATGTGCTGGTGAGTTTTGCAACAGTTGTAAACTTGCAATGTTTCTTTTTGGAAGACCAGAAAGCAGGGCATTACAATAGCCAAGACGACTGGAGATAAAAGCATGCATTAGCATCTCTGTGTTAGCCCGGGAGAGAAAGGGGCGGACTCTGGCTATATTCTTTAAATGATAAAACCCTGATTTTTGTTATATTTCTAATATGTGGGATAAAAGTCAGCTCAGAGTCAAAGATGACGCCCAGATTCTTTACCTGATTTGATGGAATGAAGGACAGGGTTTTCAGTTTTGATAAAAGTTTCTCTCCCTGAGCCTTAGGATTGATAATTAAAACCTTTGTTTTGTCCTGGTTGAGCTGTAGGAAGTTTTCTGCCATCCAAGATTTAATGTCTAGGATACATCTCAAAAGGGCATCAATTGGCCCTGTGTCATCAGGAGTCATGGATATATACAGCTGTGTGTCATCAGCATAGCTGTGAAAAGTGATACCATGCTTCCTGATGACATCTCCCAGTAGGAGCATATATAAATTAAATAGTATGAGGCCTAAATCTGAGCCTTGGGGCACACCTCATTTAATGCTAGGAATCTTTGAAGACTTACAAGTAAACCTCTTGGGACTACATTGGCCCAATTTAGTTTATAAAAAGTACACTTGAAGCATACTTAACCCTAACCCTAATCCTTGACCCTAAGCCTTACCCTACATATTTGTATACTTGCCTTGTACTGCTTATCCTTTTAAGAGTATACTCCTTGGCCCAGTTTCCCATACAGGGCTTAAATAAAACAGGACTAGACCAATCTGGTTTAACTTAATCCACACTTATCAAATTGCTTTCTGAGATGTTACATATTTGAGATTTTCTAGTTTCAGACTATAGATTCCCAGACTAACGTCATCAAGGACAAGTCAAATCATGTGTTAGAAGCCAAATCAGACTATCTAAGAAAGTGAGAAGATGTTTTTGAAGGAAACAATTTTAAAGTAGCCCACAATTTAAGATAAACATCATGATTCAGCAGCAGCAGAAAAAAAAAATAAATAAATGCATGGACTGCAATTATGAATGAATATTATTCAAATGAAAAATTTACCAACAGGACCCTTGGTAAATTTGATTAAAATTTATTTGATTTTATTAAAAATTTTATTAAAATTGATTAAAAAAGCTGATTGAAATTTTAAATTTACTTGCTTAATTTGACTTTCGCTCCTGAACCTCAGCGCACAGCGTCAGGTTTTTTCACACAGGTTTTCAGTTTCTGGACAGTTCAGGTGGGGAAACACTTGAATACTTATTTGATATTATGTATATAATTTTCCTGAGCAGGTAATCTTAAAAGTATTATCTGCTGCTCTCTGATTAAAATATGTGTATATATATATATATATATATATATATATTTACACACACACACATACATACATATATACATACATATGTATATATATATATATATATATGTACTGTCATGGCCTCTACTATAAAATTTTATGTCTAAAATTTGAATATTTTCCCGAAAAAAGATGACATCAGTTTGAATGGTGTCAGAGGAGCCTGAACAGAGTGGAGTCAAGGTAATCCATTTTCACCATGCACAGTGAAGTATTCAGCCTTTATTTTGACGTTGAACCTGCCCCTGGCCAGATTTAATTCAAGTCTTAATTTAGACCTGGATTAGCTTTAGTTTTTCTTTAAAACAGGAGATTATTTATCTCAAGGCAAGGACTAGTCTGAGACTATTTCAATCCATATCTAGGAAAGCTATTTCAATAAATCCTGGATTAAAATGTGAATAAATCTAGAACTTGGCTTCATCTCTGTACGGGAAACTGTGCCTTAAAGTATACTCTTCAAAGATATATGTAAGTATTCACTGACCAAGTATATATAACCCAAGACAGGGGTACATACTTAAGTATATCTTGGTCAAAAGTTTATGTGTAAATATAGGTTAAATATATTTAGACTTTTTGTATAATTCTTTGTACAAGCCAAGTAAACTTAACATTAACTCTGTGAGATATATTTCTGAAAAGGGGATTAAAAGTAAACTGAAAGCATACTTAGTTTAAAAAAAGTATACTTGCAGTACACTTAAAACTTCTTTTTGGTAAGGGATGCTGTTATTTCAATATCATTACATATCAAGGTTATATTTGTTTTAGATTTTTCATCATAGTTCAGTTTTATTTTGTTTGAATTTTCTTCTAATTCATTCGTTTAGTTTTAATTAGTTTTTTGGGCGGGTTTTTTGTTTGTATTAGTTTTTTTTTTTCTAAATGATAAGTTTTAGTGTAGTTCTTATTAGTTTTAGTATTAGTTTCAGTTTTTCATACCTGGAAATAAGGTTATTTACTCATGAAGCACCGGGTGATCTATCTATCTATCTATCTGTCTATCTATCAATATATATATATATATATATATATATATATATATAGACATACACACAAACACATACATATATGTATATCTATAGCTACCTATCTATCTATCTATCTATCTATCTATCTATCTATCTATCTATCTATCTATCTATCTATCTATATATATGTATATATATATATGTGTATGTGTGTGTGTGTGTGTGTGTGTGTGTTTGTGTATTTCACTAAGTAACAAACTATTATGATAATTCTAGCCATTGTATTAGCGTACATGTAAGTCATAGCTTACATGTAAGCCACCAAAGTCACCAAAGTGTGACTGTGTGAGTGAATGAATGATGAGGGTCTCTGATAAAGCGCTATAAAAATCTGATGCATTATTATTATTATGTGAAAGGTGATCCCCCTCTTCCTTGATTCTAGGCACTGTTTTATTTAAGCATCCATAGGCTGCATAAAAGTCTGGCATTTTCACTCATTTGATCTATTCTTGTAAACACAAAATCAGAAGTTTCCTGTATTGTCATGTATCAACATTTTAAATGTTTTTAGCAAACCAAACAGCCTGGAAATCATGTGCAACTTAAGTTATGTTGAAACGAAAGGGCATTTTATGCCTCTTTAACTGATGTAAAATTGCTGGGTCAACTTTGTTACACGTACTTGGTCTCAATCGCAGCGAGTCTGTCATCCAAGTTAGATGGCTGATAAACACAAGGACATCCACAAAGACTGTCACTTACACAAGAGAACAAAAAGATAGGCTGTTAAACAACAAATTTATTTCTCCATTTTGGTCTCAGCCTTGACAACTTGCACAAAGCCACTCAAAGTTAGCCCCTGTGTGCAAATAGCGTGAAACAACTGTGCTGCACGATTAAGTCTTTTTTTTCCTCATAAAAAAATCTGCCATTATAATATGTCCAAGCATCCCTGCTTATAGCCACATTATTAAGGTACGTAATAAACAAAACCATTTGCAAATCTGTAAATATTTTAGCGAGTTAAGAGTATTTTTGATCATGCAGATTACTCACCTCCCGTCAGCTACCATAGAGCGTACCAAAATGATATACTGGAGTAAGACTACCACTGTGTAGGGACGCTGGTGACTTCGCCTCGAGTCATCTAGCCTTTCTTATAGAATCCTATGGTCTCAACTACAGTAGTGCTGACTGTGCACACAAGCTGAATCAAAAGATTCTATCTGATTCAAAGATAACTTTAGCGAGAACAAAAGCAGAGGCAATAGTGAAAGACGTCCTGGCTCCAAAGGCAAATTTGGCTTGTCATTGGACCAAGTGACAGCACTTAGTGCATGACAGCAATCAGTGCAGGTAACACTAATGTTAAACATTGTATTCACAACTCTGTTTTCACCATCCTGAAGAAGAAACAAAGATCTGCTTCAAGGAAATTGCCATGCCCACATAGTGCTCAACGCAGTGAAGCACGCACTCGAAAAGCTCACTGTAGATGTGGAGAATGTTGTGCTGAAGGTGAAGAGCCACTTCTCCATATGTACCAAACAAAGGGAAGCCCTCTAAGAGTTTTGTAATGTGGAATTCCAAGAAATTGTACAACATGTCACAACCAGGTGGCTCTCTCTTAATCCAGCCATCCATCGGCTAACGCAAACCTGGACTGCACTGAAATCTCACTTCATCAGCCTGGGGGATGAGTGTCCAAAACAGCTTTGAGCTTTGTTAAAGCTCAGTGAAGACCCAAACGAGGAAGATGGAGACACTGTGGAAGTGTACCTTCTCTTCTGCAGTAATATACTCTCACTCTTTGAGGAGGTTGTTAAGATGCTGGAGAGTGATGTAACCACCTGTGTGGAGTTATATTCCATAGCTTTAAGCACAAACTCACACAGAGAAGAATGACCAGTTCTATGGCTACTCAACTAAATTGAAGCTGCAGCACCTCCTTCCACAAGATGCAAACATGGCAAGGGCAGATTTTACTGCATTTCTGAACACAGCAATCTCATATGTTGAGAAATGGTTCAACTTCTCAGAGGACAACTGGCTGTTCTCACTGCAACCTCTCTCTCTGGACCATGGGACCATGACCTTCACTGACATTGAGAGGGTGGCTAGTAAGCCCCATCTCATCCATTAAGTCAATATGGATAAACTTTATGATGAATGCACCACAGCCAATAGCATTCTGAAGAGGCTCAGAGAAGATTCTGAATGGAAGACCAAAGGTGTGGCTGCCAAGTGGATGGCTGTTTTTCAAGGAGGTGACCTGCCCAACATATTGTCTACCATGAGCCACATATTCAGCATCCCAGCACTGGATATGCGGAGGGGATCTTTTCCAGAATGAACAAGTGGAGTGACAGCAGGAACAGGTGCTCAGTGGAAATCATGAGGAGTGAGCTCCTGATCCCTCTTAACTTTGAGCAGTCCTGTGTCCAAGTGTTTAATATTTTTATATGCACAGTGTTTGCTCAAGACAAGTGTTTAATTGCACAGAGGGATTTGGTGTGTGAAAAGTTGTACCCACTGGTAAGACAAACGCCCTTTTCCACAAATAAAGACAATCACATCAAGTTGCATATATTTAAACCCCATGTGACAAAAGTGGGTTGTGCGCACATAACAACATAAACAAATGCCAATAATGGCATTAAAATGGGAACCACCTGTGCGTTAAGGACGCATCATGCTCTGTGGCTTGGCTCTTTCTTTCAATGATGTTGGCATGCAAAATGAACTCACGCAACTTAATTTTATTATACTCTCATGTAGGCCTAACTCCAGATTAAATAACAGAATTTTAAGGGTGTGAGAATATTGGATAAACGGGCAATTTTGAATGAAAGTTTCCTTTATTTTTTTGTTCAAATCTTCGAAGTAAATAGCTGCACTCAGCCTGCGCTAAAAGTTGGCCAGGTTTGCTTTCAGCACACTCTCTACACTGTTGGCAGGCACAAAAATGTCACTGCGCCAGCTGATTCTGTCCCCCTACCGCACCACCATGCTTGGCAGACCTCAGTGCGCCACAGTCTACCAAAATACCAAACTAGCTGTGCGCCGGTAATGGGCAGAGGGCGGAGTGCACCACCCTCTGCTGCACCCTATATGTTTGTATTCCCCTGTAGAGAATACTCTTAAAAAGATATTCACTGACCAAGTACACGCAAAACTTAAAACAAATAGTAAACTTAAGCACACTTCTTTTGGTAAGGGAACACTTTGGAAATTACATTGATGTAAATCTGTTAAACAGAAAGTTACTTTCATTCTTTCACACAGAGTTTGATCTATGATCAAGGTCCAACCCATTTTCATGTCTGCATATGCTGACTTTTGGATGATACTTTTATCGTCATTATCTGGGAGACATAATACTAAATTATTAATAAGGTCAGACCTGCTTCACAGGGTTAATGATGGCTCATCACACAGTTTGTATACTTTGAAACACAAGACAGTAGCTGCCATGTATATTTTTGAAGGGGCTTTTAGTCTGCACAGTTTTATTAATGCACTGTAACAAACTTTCCGATTGGTCATTGTTATAGCCATACCATTTGCAGTGTTTTTAAATTCAACATACTGATGGTCTTAGCCTCAACAGAGCTATGTCTACATTTAGTTAATGGAGAGAGCACCAACACGTCAACTGCTGGTGCTCAGTCGTAGCTGCTGCACAAACAGCTTCTTAAAACCTGGCAGCTGAGGTGTTACTGACTATGACGTAGTAGATAGTGTATTTTTCAGAAGCTTTAAAATATTTCCCATCCTGCCCATGACAAAACTTTCTTTCTTTTGGAAACCCAGGAGACTGTGGACTGTAATTTTAATGGCTGCTGGATTTGAAAAACCACAAGGCTGTTCAAGATTAAAACCATCGTTTCCTATTTAGCTTTTGGTCTAAAGGTCTGTTAAGTTAGAAATATTGGGCACTTGGTCAGCCTTTTCATGTTTAAGTTCTTCCATTTCATTTTTTTATCTTCTCCCATTTTTCACATGCCTTGGTGTTTACATTGATAGTATCCAAACAGTGTTTAGTATGATGTATAAATTTTACGATAAATCTACTAATCTTTAGTTGTTATGGTGTATGTACAGACATTTAAACGGTGAGTTAGTAAGTGTGAATTTAGTGACTTATCCCCCTGATCAGCCCTCAGCTCCTCTATCCATTTATATGCTCTATAAACTGTCTATATTCCTGGGCAGATTTAAATAAACTGCTCATTTGATGTTTCTCATTTTCAGGCTGAATGTGCAGCAGTTGACCCAAAGCGTTTTCTCAAACACTTCAATATGTTTATGTCTCTGCAGATTTTCTACAGGGAGCGCCAGAGACACTCTGCAAATATTTATGATCAGAGTGAGGCTGAGTTCAGGCAGAATCACAGCCTGAAAATACAAAGGACAACCTTTTTTATTCAGTTAAGAGACACACATTTGGTTCATAGTTTGGTTCAAAACACAGAGATGAACAGACAAAACTTTATGCTTTTCATTTGCACCAGTTCTTGTCAACTTCTTGTCTTGCATTGTGTTGAAACTTTCCTTACATTTCTGAGATGCCTCTCTCTTTAAATGTTCTGTTAACTCTGTTATGTTACAGGGCATACATTTGCTTGCCCTGTAAATGCCAGCACTGCAAAAACATTTTTTTTAAAAGGATAAGATATCATTTCTACTTCAACAAAAAATAAAAGCAAGTCCAAATCACACATAATGATTAACAAGCACTGCAAACTAACTAACTAAATAAATAAATAATGTGGCAAAAGGGTTTCAACAGTTTGCCAAGAGCTGTAAAAATGCTGCAAGAAATCCTGCAAAAGTACTACAATTGTGCTGCAAAGAATTATTACATAACTGCTACAAAACTGCTACAAAAGCTGCCAAAATTATTACTATTATGTTGCCAAACATGAAATATGCTGCAGGAAATATGCTGTAAATGTGCTGCAAAAACAGTTGCAAATTTGGTGAATAAAGTGCTACAAAAATGCAAGAAGGCAAAACACATGCCAAGATTTCCACCATCCTGCAGCAGTTAGGAGTCCAGAGAAATGTTGGTGAGAAGGTTCTGTGCTCAACACTAGCTCAGGCCGAAAGGACACCTGATGGACGCACAGAGAAAAAGACTTCAATAGTCATCAATAGATAAAGTAAGTTTGTGTTTGCACATCTTCAACATTTGCCTTCCTCGAAAAACAGTCCCACTAATTCTGAACATTTCGGCCAAGTCCAGCCATGATACTAACTTCTTTTACTTTGTGGGCACTCCGGAGCATCACTCTTGGGTCACACAACTTGAGCCAGTGGGAGATAGAACAATTGAATAAACTTAGTCGTTATCCGATATTTCCATTTTGCAGTTGAACACAAAATTGAGAATTGGGAAAACAAGTTGTTATCCCTTTTTTGTTTATTTTTTGGAAAAAGATTAAAAAAATAAGTTGTTTTCTTGTTATCTAAACAAGAAAACGGTTTTAATTTGAAAAACAAGTGAACGAATGATTCACAGGTTCACAACAACGATTTGCATGCTATGATGGCTTCTGTTTGCCAGCATGTCAGTTCTATCAAACTATTTTAATCAGACAGACAGCAGACTTATCACAGAACGTCTTATTTACCTTTAAGAGATCACATTCGACTTACAATTGACTGGCAGATGGAGTAGACATGCTGCTTAGATGCTCTGGTAAATTTTTAATTTTCCGTACCACCCAGCCCCCTAATCCACAACAAATCTGGGAATAATTCTTTTTTTTTTTTTGTCCTCATTTTACCCTAAAATCTTTTCCCAATGGCTTCCATATCTACTAAGTTGAGCAAAAATGCTAGACGCCATTACCACACTGCTTGAAAAACACCAGGAAGAGATAGCCACTGAATTTAGAACTTTGTTCTCTCAGCTTGACTCCAAACTTGACCAGACAACAACACGCAGTTGAGGAAAATGGTCAATGTGACTTCTCTCTCGAGCTTGCCAGTGAAGACCCTAGCCAGTGGGTTTCCGACCTCCAAAATATCTGTTCAACTCTGTGAGGACAATAAGAAATCAAAGACCAAAGTGTCTAATCACCCTTGGAGCAAACAGGATATATTTTGATATATTTCATGACTATTCAGAGAAGATGCTACAACAACGCAAAGCATACTCTAACATTAAAAAAATCTTAAAGAATCTAGCGCTTGTTGTAAGGCTGCGACATGGAAACAAACCAGGAGTGGACGCATCAGGGAGGCCAGCAAATGCGTGCACAGGGGCAACTGCAAGAATTTCAACTGAAGGGAAACAGCAGTTTCATACATTAGTCATACATCAGTATAAGTCTGAGTTAAGACGGACATGAGAATGACATCACTTTGCTGTGAGTATATTTTTTGTTGATTTGGCAGGTTATAGTTAAATAGACTGTCCGCTTAAGGGAGACAGAAATGCAGCTGCAAGGACTGGTATGGGTATTTTAATCCTACATGGGTTAAATCTCACTTCATGTAAGGCCTTCCCCCTCAAATCAAAAAGAGAGTCAGCAGAAGAGGAGGGTTGTTGACATCTCTTTATGGAGGTCACATTACTTGCATATAGTTCAAATAAGTTATAGAGTTACTGAAAATATTGAGGGTTCTTGAATGTTTAATTGAAAGCCTGTTGATGAATCTTAAGGAGGTTAACATAAAAGTTATTTATGGGCACCAAAAAGAAGTGATTAAGATTCTCTCTTTGAATGTTAATGGCCTGGGAAACCCAGTCAAAAGACCTAAAATAATGACCAAGCTTAAAAACAAAACAAAAACAAACAAACAAACAAACAAACAAAGCAACACATGAGAAATTAAAGAAATTTGGTTTAAAAAACACCTTTTACAGCTCACATTCCAATGCTTGGAAAAGAGGAGTAGCAATATATAGGTCAAATTTGAGTGCATAAAGAAAATAAAAGACAAAGAAGGAACTTTTATTATTGTAAAAGGGACAATAAACCAAGTAATGATAATGCTGGTAAATGCCCCACCTGAGGGTGATAAAGATTTTTTTAAGTCTCTAGTTGACACCATTGCATTAGAGGCTGAGGGCATATGTATATGTGGGGGAGACCTTAATGTGTTAATGGACCATTACATGGACACAACTAGTCTTAAGCGAAATAAGAAATCTATTACAAAAACTGGTCGGGAATACATGGGAGGAGATGGATTTCGATGTGTGGAGAGATCTTCATCCACTATGGAGGGATTTTGGTCATTACTCAATGTCACATTCAGTTTACCTCAGGATTGATTTCTTTTAATGCACAATTATAAATCTGACCCTTCCTGAACACGGTACATAATCTTTAAACCTTGATCAAGATGCAGCTTGATCGTCACTCTCTTTCAGTTTTACAAAGAGGTATTTTAATGAGACTGGGAAATTATCTCACATCATCACTAGCAGTGATGTTTTATATTGTTTCATTTTGTTCCTTGTTTTTGTTCTGCTATTTGTTTACTTATTTGTTATGGCTACTCTTGCATTTAACAAAGAGGTCAAAAACATTAGAGTAGTTTGCACTGATCCATGGAAATAGCACTCATGGAAATATTTTAGTTTGAAAAAAGGGATCTTGAATTAATTTAAGTGAACAAAAATATTCTCCAGGTTGACTTCAAACAACAAGCAAAATAAAAAACGTAGATAAACTGTTTCACTCCTCACTTGCCTCACTCCTTTGGCACCAAGCAAAAACCCAAAGAAACCAGCTGTCCTGTCCTCACTCCCTAATCACAGGTGGAGGTAGACTGGGCCAGGAGGAGGGACGTGTGCAGCAAAGAAATGAATTCCAATTCATTCACAATAATCATTATCCTTGGCATGTCAAAATAATTCAAATAATTATACAAAGAATCAAAAGGCTCCAACATCCCGGCCCCTAATTGTTGGCTGTAGCAAAACGATTACATAAATAAGGAATAATAATTAAACCCAAAAGGACTCAAATAGAATAATCTCACAATGGAAATAATTATGCTTCAAGTTTATAATAATAATAATAATGCATCAGATTTTTAAAGCACTTTATCAGAGACCCTCAAAGCACTTTACGTTGGATACATCATTCATTCACTCACACAGTCACACCTTGGTGGTGGTAAACTACCTTAGTAGTCACAGCTGCCCTGGGGCAGACTGACGAAAACATGGCTGCCAGTTTGCGCCTACGGCTCCAACGAAGTTTGTCCCACAGTCAGTCCTGATACTTATGACTGATTCTCTTCAGGTGAATCTGCAAATCACATTTATGCATGAGTCTGGAAATTTGCTATCTCCAGGTGGATAGCTCAGCTCACCAGGCAGGTGAAGATGACCCCCACTGTTTCACCTGAAACCTGTCCTCTCTTCACTTCAATGGGACCGAAGAAGTCAATGCCAACATGAATAAAAGGTGGTAAGTCTGGATACAAACGATGATGGACATGATGTATTATAAGTTTAGATGAGAACCTTTAGGGAGAATAATTGTTTTTTTCTGGTGTACTGGCATTGCACTTTTGCTTATCTTTCCTCCTACTCTCAAGATGCCATTATCAAGAATTCGATCCAATTTGTGGAAGGGGCTTCTTGAACTGAGGGTTTTGCCAAATTCTTGGAGAGAAAGTTTATGGCTGAAGTAGTGTTTTTGCTCAAAACAAATGATAGCCCTCGCAGCCTCATGCATGTCTTCCACTGTTTTGCATCCTGTGCTCATCTTTAAGTTTTTTCTTTGCCTCTGAAGACACGTCTGTCTGGACCTTACTTAGCTGACTTTGCAGTATAAGTAGTATTTTTTTCTACCTTAAACGGCCAGGATACAGACCTTTGAAGTCGCTTCCATGATGAGTGATACTCGATTAATGTGCATAACAGATGTGGCTTTTCGATCTGCGCACTGTTCACTGTGATGTCCTTTTTCACCTCAGGGTCATTTGCTGAGATTTCTTCTAGATCTTGTGTGATCTTTGGCTATGTATTTTTCTCCTTGCCCAGGTATTCAGGACCACTCAACCATCTTGATATAAAGAAAGACTCCACATGCAACCCTCGTGATGCGCTGTCAGCTGGATTATCTTTTGAATTTATGTATCTACACTGGCTTGTGTTGGACAGATCCTCGATCACTGCAGTTCTGTTGGCTACAACTGTATGATATCTCTTTGTTTGGGGTGGCAGTAGCTCAGGAGGTAGACCGATTGGCCGATAACTGAAAGGTTGGTGGTTCGAGCCCCGTCCTATCCCTAGTCTGTCCGTTGCGTCCTTGGGCAAGAAACTTAACCCACTATGCTCCCAGTGTGTGTTCTCCACTGGTGTATGAATGTGAGTGTTGTGTGGTGGTGGTCAGAGAGGCTGTAGGCGCAAACTGGCAGCCACGTTTCCATCAGTCTGCCCCAGGGCAGCTGTGATTACCAAGGTAGTTTACCATCACCAAAGTGTGACTGTGTGAGTGAATGAATGGTGTATCCAATGTAACGCGCTTTGAGGATCTCTGATAAAGTGCTATAAAAATCTGATGCATTATTATTGTTTGGTTGTGAATATATTTCAATATAGATGAACTGTCAGTTTAGAGAGTTGAATCTGTGAGTAATAAATGCAGCTCCCTCCTTAGCATCCAATCCACTTTTACAGCCAGTGTTGCTGCAGTGAGCTCAAGCCTGGGTATGGTGATCTGTTTGAGAGGTGAGACACTGGCTTTTCCAAATATGAAGGAGATGTAAATTTTTCCCTGTTGATTTTTTAATCTAAGGTAGCTTACTGTACCATATCCTGACTCACTTGCATCGCAGAAGTGATGCAGTTCAGCAGTCTCTGCTGGGCCAAAGTTCTCAGGCTTTATGCATCTCGCTACCTGAAACTCATGCAACTGATTCAACTCCATGATCCATTTCTGCCAGAGCCTCGCAAATTCCTGTGGAATAACTTTATCCCATCCATAGCCAGATTTGCAGAGTTCCTGGAGTAGTTGTTTGGCTTTCAGGATGAAAGGAGAGAGAAAGACGAATGGGTCATACACTAAACTAACTGTGAAAAATACACCTCTTCTAGTTCGCCACCTTTCTAAGAGTTTGTGAGGTAGTTTGGATACAATTAGCCTCAAGCGGAAAACATACAGGATCCATATTTAGCGCGTTATGTATTTGCTCTGTTTAGCAGCATTTGGCATCGTGTACAGGATGCATATTGGAGCGTGGCAGCAGCGTTATGCGGGGGGGGGGGGCGCACGGGCACAGGACGGGAGGCCAATTCACAGCAGATGTTCACAATGTTACACACACACACACACACACACACACACAGAGCAGCGATCTGAAGTGAACATCGGTATTAATTAACTATATGAACTTTATCACCAGAGTCTCCCTCATTAACACACCTGTCTCCTCTCAGCCACACAGACCCACCTATGTTTACAAAGGTACAGCTTTCACAGGAGCACATCACACCACACCACTGTTTAATGGAGATCTAAATAAAATAACGGAGGAATCGTGACCTCAAAAGATATCAAACGTCCTAAACTCTGTCCACCACACATCCGAGCAGAGACATAACTGATCAGACCTCCAGGAAAAAATTCTTACCATCACTCTGGAGTATAAAACAGTCAGCATTATCAGTCATCCTACTCGAGCAGTTTAATAATCCACCGATATTATTCACATCCTGTTTCTTGCCGTCAGTGCGTTTCATCCATTTTCATCCATTGTGTGAAAAAAAGTTTTAGCTCACTTTAGCTTCAGGTGTCTTGATAGAGACCAACAGCAGGAGTATCACTGGACCTGGTATCGAGTCCAGACCACAGGTCCAGACAGGCCGTGACTGACTCACCGCGTCGGAACAGAGACATGTTCCGTGTTCCGGTGGAAGAAGACCAGGAAATAAACAACTGAGCCAGCCGACCAGAAACAGTGCTAAAAACTTTAATTTTTCACACGAATGGATGAGACGCTGACCGTGAGGTTGTAAACAGGATTCAAACAGTATGTTACCGCAGGTTCTAGCCCCTCTCCCGGACGGTGGCTTTGTTTATCAAACATTGCACCAAGAATTGAAGATCTTTGCAAGGCAAAACAGGCTCAGGTCTCTCATTAACATCGCCGGGGGGGGGGGGGGGGGGGGCATTGATTGAACAACTTAAGTAATATGTCATTTTCCTTCTTTTTTTTTCAGTAAGTGTTTATGATTTATTGTCCTTTCAACCATTTCACTGTATAGAATTAATCAAATAAAACACAGATTAAATAATGTTACAATAAACATCTGCATACATATTATGCAGCTGTATTGCCTATACGTATTATACGTGTATTGTCTATGTTGAGGAGTACTCTCTGTTCTAAAATAAGATTATAAAATAAAATAGGACTAGAAGATATGACAAGACCTGTATGATTGAATAATAAATAAGTAATAAATGAACAGTCCTTACTCCTCTATCCTTCTTAAAAGCAAGTATGCAACTCACTTCATAGGTATCATATAATTGAATGTCTTCAGAGTAGGACTGGGCGATTATATTATCGTGATAAATGATTGTGATAAATTTCAATTCGATCACAGTGATCAGCTGTGAGCATGTTTAATCAATCAAATATAGCGGAAATGTGCATGACAACGGTCAATCAAAGTCATGCTTTTCCTGCTCCACGTCTGTGAGTTGCTGGAGAAGTAAACAGGGGAGGTAAACAGAATGACCAAATGTGGAGCTAAACGTGGAGCTGAGGGCAGCAAAATAGATGTCAGCCATGACTTTGAGTCATCCTCCAAAGATGCCATCGTTGAGAGGAAGTTATTCAACGTTGGTTGTGTGGTGATCGTTCGGGTATCTTGGGCTCATCTGCAGAAGGCACTCTGGGGCAGTAGTCTTACTGGTCATAACTGTCAAGAACCGGTTGTCCACCAGTTTCCATCCCCAGTCTACTGTGTTCATGTCACCTATCTTTCCAATCCACACCATGATCTGGAGATAAACTCTTTGGCAGTGGTGTTTGGTTTAGGACTTAGTTGAAGGCAAATGTTCTGGGGTAACAAAGGATTTAGCAGTAATGATTTTCTTGCTAAAAAGGTTGTAGCACAAAGGGGAAGGTGAAACGGTACTCCCTCCACCAAATAATACTGCCATTGCCTTGGTCCCATGGTCCTCTATGACATTCCTAGTTTGGGGCTCTATTTTCGTGCCTTGCCGGCGATGTGGCGCAGGCGCGGTGTAAGTCAGGTCTGCCATGCCGACAAGGCATGCCGAAGCACACTTTGGTATTTTGGTGAGCGGCGCAGCCCGGCGTAAGTATTCCCCCTCCCTAACTCAGCTCCTCCCAGCGGCGTAAGTAGTAGAGAGGGAGGAGGCATGAAGTGGGTTTAACACAGCCGAGACCTGATTTCACCAATCACATCAGCGCATCTCCTCACCTTTAAATCTGCCACCGGCAAGGCGTATTACAATTTTTGTGCAGTAGTCGAAGTGATCAAGAGATGGCTGCGAACAGCAATGCCACACGATGACGACAGAAGGCAGCTCCTCAACAAGCGTTGCTTTAAGCACTGCAGAGGGCGTCCTCCATACTCTGTCATATAAGCAGAGAGGGATTTGGTGTGTGTAAGGTTGGACCCACTGGTAAGACAAACACTCTTTTCCACAAATAAAGACAATCATATCAAGTTGCATATATTTAAACCCCATGTGATAAAGGTGGGTTGTGCGCACAGATCACAACATAAATTCCGATAATGGCCGGAGCCACCTGTGTGTAAAAGACACATCGCGCTCCGTAGCTTGACTGTTTCTTTCATAGATGTTGGCATATAAAATGAACTTGACTCAGGCAACTTAATATTATAATAATCGTATGTGGGGCTTACTCCGAATTCAATATTCACAGAATTTGAAGGATGTGAGGACATTAGATAAACAGGTCATTTTAAATGAAAGTTTTTTTTTTTTGTTCAAATTTTCGAAGTAAATAACTTCTGAGAAGGAAGAAGGAGAAAAAGTGGGAGATGAATTAAATGTCTTGTTAACTTCATCATGTGTGACTGTTTACTGGATATTTAATCTAATGCGGTTTCAGGTGTGTTAATTTTGGTCAGGTTGAGTGGCCAACGCGTGCCAAATGCACATATCAGATAAGATATAGATCAGAATATATCGATATAGATCTACATGTATGTGCTGAGTCAGATAGTTGCACTGAATATTGGTTGTTGTTGATTATTTATTGCATTGAAATGTGCCTGGCATTATGGAAACCTGCCAATGAGGCATCAGTGACGTATGCGCACTACGCTGCCAGTCTGCCAAAATACCACTAGACCAGCTGCGCTCCGCCTGCACTGAAAGCAGACCAGGTTTTGAATCAGCAAGCTTTCAGCGCACTTTCTACGCCGTCGGCAGGCACGAATATGTCACTGCGCCAGCTGATTCTGTCTGATTCTGACACCTCCCCCTACCGTGCCACCACACCCAGCTTGGTGCACCTCAGTCTATGAAAATACCAAACTGGCTGTGCGCTGGGCTCCGCCAGACGAAAATACCACTCCATGGGGTGCACCACTGTCCGCCGCGCCTCCAGCTGGCAAGAAAATAGAGCCCTTAATGTGGGAGCAGAAACACGTGTGCTGGACTGGATGGTTGAGTCACCATTAACAAGTTTCTGGAATGCTGTCTGTTTGCCAACGCTAAAAATGCATGAAGTTGTATCACAACCTGTGAATGCACGGAAAAACAGCAACTGGGAAAACTAGTCACTACCCAGGACTTGTTTCATCTCACTGATGTTGTACGCTTCAGTAGCTTTGGACTTGTCTGAATAAAAATAGAGGCCTCTATTGTTCATCCCAGCATAGAAGAGGAGAAGAATGAGTAAGTCTGTAAGGGGCTTTATCCATTGTTCAATTTTCAGTTCTGGAAATGTGTGCAAATTTGTGCAATTTTAATTAGATATTGCCTCATTTACATATTCAAACATCACATTTGACAAAACTTGTAATACAAAAAATTTTGTCTTCATGTAAGTTATAATCTTGGGAAGTTTCATGGTGATAAGAATAAGAATAAGAATTAGAATAACTTTATTTATCCCAGAAGGGAAATTCAATTGTCTGTTGTCTCACATTATATGTCTATAAAAGTTCCCTCCGCCCAGTGCCTGTCGGAGGTACTACATATCCCACCTGGGCTGGGAACACCTTAAGAACCTAGAGGAGGAGCTTGGGAGAGGGAGGTCTAGGTTGACCTTCCACATGTATCTTTTTTGGTGACCGTTGTGGACAAAGTGATACGTTATATGTTTGTTTGTCAGTCCTGTGCATCATGTTTTCTGACAAAAACTCCTCCTGCTCTATTTTAACATTTAAATGTCTCAGTCAGTGTAAGTGTTTGCAGTAACAAAAACACCAACAGGCTGTTTCGTCAGCGTTACTCCTTCTGCAGTGTTACAGCACCAAGAGACTTGCAAACTACGAAACACACGCTGTCAGTCTTTTCACTGATGATCTGGTTTGTTTAAGTGGGTCATAAAAAAGTGTCAGTGCCAATCTAAGTCTGTTTCCTGAGCAGATAAAACCTCCTTAGAGGAGCTTCAAAAGTGTGATTAAACACGTTTTTAAAAACTGATCAGACATCATTCATTTGTTTTCCATGTAGCATCACCAGGATCCTGTTTGTGGGAATTACTCTGACATTAACGTGGACCTCTCTCTGCCATTGATAACTTCATGACGTCTGATTTATTTCAGGTTAAACAAAATCAATATAGATTAGTCTGAGTGAGGCGTTCAATGGAGGAAGAATCAGCTCATTCAAGATCAACCTGACTGTCTGTTTAAAGCCTGCCCTCTCATCATCTTCCCGTGTTCCCTCTGTTTACATTCTTTTTGAACCACAGGAAGCCATTTTTAAAGCCCTGCCAAAGACACAGTGGAGTGTGTGTGTGTGTGTGTGTGTGTGTGTGTGTGTGTGTGTGCGTGGGTACGTGCTTGCATGTGTGTGTGTGTGTGAGAGAGAGAAAGAGAGAGTAATTGCTGGAGATTCGGGAAACAGGCCCATTCACCCTAAACAACATATTTTTAAAAAGTGGAAATCTCATCCCTCAGAGAGCATAAGAAGTCAGATGGACAAAGAACGAGACAGAAACAGAGAACACAAAAAACAAACTTATCTTTTGCTGCTCTTTTCATAATCTCTGTATCATTTTTCCACCTGCATGTTTATAAAGACATGTCATTATCACACAAACAACTTGCTGATATGTGGAACTGTGAACTTAACTTTTAGTTCTGCTTTCTTCGTTGTTAATCTAGACCAGAAAAGGTTGATCTAAAAACCCAATTCCTGCAGTAGACTACCTCAGGCTAACATATCCACAATAGCCCTCTGATTCTGAATATTTGCTGTCCCAAAAATATTATGTTCTCTACCTTGACAGCTTACTGTACAGTTTATGTACCCAATACATCTCTATATGTGCATTTTTGAGACACATACAAACAGAACTTGCTGCTCCATTTGACATGTTGTCATGATCCAATACTCCATGACCATCCAATACTTGCTTAATACTCATGCTTTTTTAAATATGAGATCCTTTTCTTCCACTTTAAGAAGCTGATGAGTGGATGGGATGCAGGGGATGCATTCTGTGTCAGGGGTGCATTCTACGCACAACACCAGCACCTCAGAGTGGCCCTGGGAAGGAAGAGCATGGTTACACACAGCTCATTATCATTTAAAGGTACAGGCGCAGAAGCAGCCTGTTTTCAGTGGAGCTCAAAAAGAGGGTGATACAGGCTGGCTGAGATCCACAAATAAACTGGTGTGTTAGACAACAAACTTCAAATTTACTATCATGGGACCTCTAGGACTGATTTAAACTTGATGAAAAAGGCCATAATAGGAGACCTTTAATTAATCAATCAATCGTTTTATTAAATCTGATTTTTCAACTTCTCTTTATTAAATCAGATTTTATGGGTGTCTGACACCCCCACCCCCTAATACTGACCCTTTTCCCTTGATTTTATAACTTTTATAAGTTTTTGACAGTCTTCTAAAAATTCCAGCTTTCATCAGGGTTTAAACTCTTTACTTGGAAATGTGTATTTCTTTTCGTAAAATTCTTACTTTTTTTCCAGAAGTCTTCAGAGCATCATTTTTTATTTTGACAGCATTTTGGATGAAACCCCGTCAGTGTGAGTGATGTTTACTGGTGACTGCTATTGGCTTTGTCTATGTCTTCATGAGATGTTTAAGGATTTTCAAAGTGATACTTTGGACAGTGATACTCAGGACACTTAGGAATACTAGCCCTCGCTCATAAGAAGCTGTGAAACAGAATTTGAACTGTCCCCACAGCAGGACAGATTATCTTTTTACTCAGGTCAAGTTTTAATCCAGAAAACACGGGTTCAGCCGTGTTAGTTTACTGTAGATCCAGCATGTTCATGTTCTCTATGCAGAGGAGCAGAAACGAAGAGATTGATGTCCCCGTGGTTAACATGTAGAACAGACTGTGTTTATAATCATGATCCATCAGAGCCTTTTCAATAAACAGTGTGACACTCTCAGATTTATGGCTACAGACCAGAGCAGCCTGCAAACTGCTGCTCTGTCCCCATCTGTCTGAGGGAAACGCCTCTTCTTCTTCCCTTTTCTCCTCCTTCTCCTTTTCTTCTTTGGTTTCCTATGCTCACAGTCACAGCACTGTAACAGGTTGTAATTGAGTGTATAAATTTAGCTTCTATGATGTGAAACAAGTCTGATTTCTTAAAGGAGATTTTACAGAGCTGCCTGAGTCTGGAGCTGTGATTTAGTGGCATCTGAGGGTCTTTAGAGTTTACACTGAAAAATCAAATGTTATTGAATTTATTTTAAGCCATATGTTTACACTGGATTTTAAGAATCTTTGAAGAACCTTGTCCAATGATATGCCAAGTTTATGTGGCTGATTAAGATACATATACAATAAAATATACAGCAATTTTTTAAATCATAAGCTGATGAAACTGGTTTCATCTGGTTTGCTGTTCACTCATAAATGTGCATGTTTCCAAAAAAATCCCCCAATTACAACACATTCACAATTTATTTAATATATAAAAAAACATTAGATCAACTCTGCACTCCTGTAGTTTATCTTTTTGCCTTCTGATATGTTATCTGAAGTCTGATTCTTTAAAACTGTTTTTTTTTCACACTGTATTATTTAAAATTATTTTCATATATAATTTTTATTATTTAATTTTAATTCTAAAAGTATTTTTAAAAATCTTTTTATTTATTACTATAATTCTTAGTATTTTTTTAATTAATCCCTTTATTATTTGAATTATTTTCTAAATTCTTTCCATTATTTTAATTAATTTTTACTTTTTAAATTAAATTTCTTTTACTATTTTTATTTTTCCTTCTGATATTTTTACATGACTTTAAAAGGGGAATTTAATGCTCACCTTACCTTACCTTACCTTAAAACCAGATTCACTAATCAATTTGTTGATATTTAAACAGGCAGGTTGACTCTGAAACTGTATCATCGCATTAAAGGTGTTGTGGTGAGACGCCTCTTCTTCCTTTATTTTGGTTCAACTTCCCGTTTTCCTTGTGTTCCTGAGGCCTGTACTACGAAGCTGGATTAACACATCCAGGATAACTCTGCGACAACTCGCTCAACTTCACCGGATCTCCGCGATCCCGATCAGCTGTACTACGAAGCCGGTTATCAACTTGATGACTGAATCCAGGGGTGGCCTCTTCAGATCTGTGCGCGCACACTTTAAGGGGGTGGGGTCAGTTCCACCGGACCAATCTCCACAATGGAGAAGGCTGCACGTGATTTTTCACAGCCGAAGAACAGAGCATTATTTTACGAGGAGTACCGCAACATTATAACAGTGAGGAGCAGGACAGTCACAGCCGCTAAAAGCCGGAGGGACTGCTGGCAAAAAAATCACCGGTCATGTAAATTACATATGTGCGTTCATAAATGTATGGCCCCCTAATATGTTGTCATGCAGCGTGTGTGATAACCTACATCATTGACCTCATTATTTCAGATCTATCAGCAGTGGGGGAAAGAGTACGTGGGAGCAAATAAAGATAAATCTAAAAAAATGCTTTAAAGTAGTTTGTAGGTTTATTGGAAGATTTTTTCTTTTTTTCTCCATCATCTGATGGTCGTCATCTGCAGACACATTTGGGGTTAAGAGTTTTCTAATCTGCTTCAATAAATTCTGAATGATGACTGATATGCCGCATGAAATTGGAACTTGGAGCTTGGCAAATATTAGTGCATTGCTTAGACTTCATGCTTTGTTGAGGCCGTCCGAGGAAAACCTGTAACGTCCATGCAACGATGTCCCCGGGATCCGGCAAAAGTGGGCAAGCCATTTTCCAAGAGATCCGATTGGTCAGTGAGCGGTTTTTTATACCTGCTGAGATCTAATCCTGAAACATAACCTGCTCCGGAGCAGGTTTGGCGTTCCGCGTAAGTTACCGGGGCAACGGACCCGGATAAAAAGAGATCCACCTTCGTAGTACGGAAAACCCAGAAGTTATCCAGAACTTATCTTGCTAAGACCAAATCCAGCTTCGTAGTACAGGCCTCTGGTCTGGCTTGACTGTTGTTTCAGTGCACTTTCCCTTCCCCCAGTCTCTGAGGCTGAGAGAAACTCCACACCTGGGGCCTGTTCTACGAAGCAGGATTACTGCTTAGCGAGATAACTTCGAGGGTAAGTTCGGGGTTTCCTGTTCTACGACGCGGGTTCACTTCTTAGCGAGGCGAGTCTCCATAGCAATATATGCTGAACGGCTAACCTGCTCCGGGGCAGGTTAAGTTCCAGATTGAACTCACCGAGTATAAAAACCCCGCCCACTGACCAATGAGCTCTCTCGAAAAACGGCTTGTCCGTTCTCGGAGGATCCTGTAAACCTCAGTGCTCCCATTGTCCGCGGAGCACTCCGGCTCGCGAGAGTTTACAGGGAGAGTTTTCTCCGGATGACCACCTTTATGAAAGGCTCATATGGCCGACATATTACACAAAACATGTAAACACGATAGGAATGAACAAATGAATGAATTTATCTTGGAAATGAATGGGCATGGGCTGCGCGATCACAGACAACATCTCGGTACTATTTAGTAGCAGCGCACGCCCCTTATAATAACCCCCGTAAAAACTGTTGTTCAGGACTGCTTACTTGTGCTTCCTACCCACTGTAACAACCGTTGTTCTAGCCCACATGCAACATTTTTGTTCTCATTCATGAAACGCTTAAATCGGGGACATTTTCGGGGACAGCTTTAGCCGGGGACAGATCATCCAATTCGGGGACTGTCACCTTAGTTAAAAGCGCATGTTGAACAGTGCTATTTCAGGGTGATAATGGCATCAAAGATGCATTTTCTGCCAGCATTCCCTCCGTGCTTTTGCGGCGGCGAAGGTGTTGCTTTTGACGTTTGTGATAGCTTTCAATTCTTCATACTTTCTCATGATCGTCTCCTGCTCCTCGTTTGTAAAGTCTGCGGTCCTTCACTCTCCAGCCTGCTCTGACGCTCCAGACTGGTCCATGTTCACGATTGGTCAGATGCGGCGGGCTCCGCCTTATATGTGTGCACGCGCTCATAGCAGAGCTGGATCCACTTATGAGGTTGATAACCAGCGTCGTGAAACCGCTTAGCGAGACCGCTGGCTACCACGCTAAGTTGAGCGAGGTAGCTCCAAGGCTACCTCGCTAGGTTGAACCTGCTTCGTAGAACAGGCCCCTGGGGTCCGTTTCACGTAGCAGGTTTAGTGGAAACTCCGAGTTTGTTAACCCTGAAATCAGGGAAACTCTGAGTTTTCCGTTTCACAAAGGAGGGTTAGTTAAACCAGGGAGAGAGGGGTAACTCTAACCTGTTTCACAAAGAGAGGTAACTCAACCTCGCGGTCAGTTACCACAGTAACAGACTCCGTGAACCTAACCTGCTCGGGAGCAGGTTTAACTCAGTAAACCCAGAGTTTCAGGTGAGACATCGGCATTTTCTCATTTTGATCATGTTTTACATTGTCAAGTAAGTATTTAGTGGCAGTTTGATTCCTTAAAAAAATGCTCTTTTCACACTCAAAACTGAATTTTACTCTCTTATTATGTTCCGTTAAATGATTAGGAATATTAAACTAACACAAAAACGGGTGGTGGTCCAGCAGCCCCACCTTTAATGGAGGCAGAGGAGCTGCCCCCCCCCTCCCCCGTTCGACGATCCCAGCCGGTCCGATCGCAAATCCCCCCCCCCCCCCACAGACACACACACACACGCACACCAGTCCGACGATCGCTGCTACGAGGTGGGGGTTTCGATCGTCGAGGGAGGGGGGGGGGGGGCAGCTCCTCTGCCTCCGTTGAAGGTGGGGCTGCTGGGCCACCACCCGTTTTTCTGGCATCTGCCCTCTTTCTGTTTGCTGAGTGAAAGTCTTATATTGAGTGTAGTGTGTGTTAGTTTAATATATGTACATATACATACTGAGAGTTAGTTTAACATTCCTAATCATTTAATGGAACATCATAAGAGAGTAAAATTCATTTTTGAGTGTGAAAAGAGCATTTTCTAAGGGATCAAACTGCCACTTAATACTTACTTCACAATGTAAAACATGATCAAAATGATTCAAGCAGTTTCCCTGCAACTGTCTGTCATTGTGATTGCACGAGACTAGATTTAAAGTTACGCATTGACGCGAGCAGCGATTTCCTCCCAAGCCCTCTCCCTCTCCTTTAAAGCTGCTGCTGTATTGCACTTTCTTTTACAAACGTGCTGTAATTCGCTGTTGGCTTGCTGCTGCCCCCTCCTTCTCCCTGTTTCCATTGGTTGATCATTGAATCTGCGCTCCACAGATGCTGGCTGTTTATGTCTGGCGTGCACGTGCTTAACTCCAGGTCAAACTACTCGGAGTTGTTAAAACCGTCTCAAATCAGGTATTGTGAAACCGGAAACTCAGAGTTTCCTAACTTAGAGTAGATCAACTCAGAGTTAAGGATTTAACTCAGAGTTTGTTGAACCACCTACGTGAAACGGACCCCTGCACTGCATTGGCAGTCAAGCCCCTTGAAGAGGCCAGCAGCCCTCATTCTCAGCGCCTGAGTATTGTCTTCACTCCTCAGTGGTACAGACGCTTCTCCCGGACTTCTCCTCGGCTAAGTGTGAGTAATTTTTGCTCCCTGTGATTCCTTGTATGCCTTCTCACCTCCATCTCCTCTGTTCTCTCCACAGTGTCTCCAGCCCCCACAACAGCCAGCCAGCCAACCGGACTTTCTCTTGTGCCTTTTCCCTTGAGTTGGACATTAAAATTACATCTTTAATTTACTATCTGTCTCCGTGTCTGCTTCTGGGTTCACAAAATACACCACACGTCACAGATGTGGTATTATGTGTTTTACATTTCCCTTTTAATTATTTTTTTGTTGGTTTGTTTTCTTTTTTTTTATTCTCCATATTTTTTTAACTTTTTATTATCCTGAATTATCAATTTTTAGTTTTATGTCGCAGATTTCTGAAAGCTGTAATTTTTAATAACAATGTGCAGCTTTGTTAAAGGGGGGTATTATGCATTTTTTTCCAGACTGTATACTTCTGATACCTCATGAACGTCTATATATGATTTTCAGATCAAAAAAGGCCTCCTGTTTCTCACCCTGGTGTATCCAAACATCATTACTTTGGCTTCTGTCTGAGACACTTCATTTAAGCTGCTGTCTCTTTAAGGCCCCCCACCCCACAACCCCATTTCCCTCTGATTGGCCACCTCTCCAGAGGCTTTCCCAAGAGAGCAAAGCTTAATGACCTCTATTGAGGTAACTCAGTAGAGCAAAGTTACCCACATATATAAATACACACACACACACACACACACACACACACACACACACACACACACACACACACACACACACACACACACACACACACACACACACACAACACCATATGTTTACCCCACTCTGCTGTGGGTGTCAGCAGCACAGGTTAACCAGTAAGGAGAATCTATAAGTCTTCCCTTACCAAAAAGAAGCATGTTGAAGTGTACTTCAGGTATACTTATTTTAAACTTATTATGCTTTCAGTTTACTTTTTATGTACTTTTTGGAGATAAGAATAAGAATAACTTTATTTTATCCCCGAAAGGAAATTCAAGTGTCTGTAGTCTCAGTTGTCATGGGTCAAAAAGTTATCTACTATTTATGGAAGTCTGATGGCTGTGGGTACGAAAGATCTTCTGAGTCTTTCTGTTCTGCAATAAAGAGAGAGGAGCCGTCCACTGCCATTCGCCCTTTGGTCCATGAAGTGTTATGTAGTGGGTGATCCATTTTCTTTAGAATAGTCTCCACCTTCCTCAGTGTAAATCTCTCCACCACATTCTCCAGTGAGTCCAACTTGAATCCAACCACAGAGCCAGCCTTTTTCACCAGTTTGTTCAGATGTCTTGCATCCTTGGGCTCTATTTTCGTGTCCGCCGGTGAGGCGGACAGAGGGTGGTGGACCCCGCATAGTGAAATTTTCGTCTGGTGGAGCCTGGTGTAAAGCCAGTTTGGTATTTTCGTGGACTGAGGCGCACCGAGGTCCACTAAGCTGGGCATGGTGGCGTGGTAGAGGGAGGTGTCAACAGAATCAGCTGGCGCGGTGACATTTTCGTGCTCGCCGGTGGTGTATAAGTGTGCTGAAAGCTCGCTGATTCAAACCTGGTCAGCTTTTAGCGCAGGCGGAGCGCAGCTGCTCTCGTGGTATTTTGGTTGACCAGCGGCGTATTGGCATACGTCAATGATGCCTCACCGGCAGGTTTCCATGGTGTTAGGCACATTTCAGTGCAATAAATAATCATCAACTAATAATTAGGGCTGTCAATCGATTAAAATATTTTATTCGCGATTAATCGAATTGTGATCATAATTAATCATGATTAATCGCAAATTGATCACATATTTTTGATCCATTCTAAATCGATCTTTTTTCAATTGTTATACTTTTATCAACATGAGAATCAACATGAGAACAGATCGTGGATTTTCGTGGTAATGGTGGTCCTACAAGGTAATTCATATGTCCAGTCATTGGATGCGATCCGTATGATTTCACGCAGACCAACGTCCTGCACAATGCTAATCGGCCGACAAGCGGTAGCCACCCATTTAGCAATTTCTGTTTCAAGTTTGCGTTTAGTAGAGCTCTCCATCTGTTTACCTTGCACATTCAGCGTTGTTTGCTTGAGGCAGGGGGGCGCGGGGCTCTCTGCATCAGCTGTGTGCTTGGCCGACAAGTGATATTTGAGACTAGACGTACTCCGGTGGTAACTAAATTCAGCTTGACAGGAAACACAAATGACTTTTTTCCTGTCAAGAGAGCCATCTGGCAAGGCTTTGTAGCTGAACTTTCTGTTCAAAATCGTGTTCTTATCCATTATATCCTAGTTACTGCTCACGGGGATTTGTTTATGTCTGCTGCGGTATCAGTCAGTGCTCTACTTCCTGATTCACGAAACTATGGAGTGCCCCGAGGCTCACATAGCCTGGACACCTCACCAACTGTTCCTCTACCCTTTTACAACGGCAAGAATATCCACGCAGTGTGTGTATAGTTTGATCAAGCCAGGCTAAGGCTTGCGTTAATCGTGCATCAAAAAAATTAGTGGCGATAAAAGTCACTTGAGTTAACGCGACAATAACGCGTTAACTTTGACAGCCTTACTAATAATCTAAGTCAGCAAATACATTTAGATCTACAGAGGCTGTGTCTCATTTCAGAGACCGCATCGAGCTAAGTGCACTTCTGCACCGTCGAACGGTGCATTTGAAGCGTGCATGAGGTCACGACGGTGCGAACGGTGTCCCACGAGATGCTAAGAAATTCTAAGCGCATTTTTTCAAGCGTGCATTTATGCACGCTTTCGTGCCGTCGGTATCCCAGAATGCTTTGCATGCCGCTGCACAGCTGCGCATTTCAGGTGAGACGCTGGACTAGCTTGGAGACACAGCGCGTCTTCAAAGAAAATACAAGAAATCCAAAAACAGCAGACAGTCAGCTCAGGCTGTATGAGAGCATGATCTCTGAACTCACTAAAATCTGCAAACCAAACATTATAGATTTAGAGATAACTGATCCGCTCTGCCTCAACTATTAAAAAAATTAGAAATAAGAAAGCTGACAAAACTACAGCAGAGTATCAGGACAACATTGAGTTTTTTGTTTCTTTTAAGATTTAGAGATTAAAGTTGTAAATTTAGGAGAATAAAGTCATAAAGTGTAGAAAGTCATAAAGCTGCTTTTGTGGAGGGGGAAATGACTGAAGCTGGTCATCTGCAGGGTTATCTGTGGATGTATCAGCGGGTCATTCAGAGAGCTTTTGTGCTCTCTGAAGAAACAATCAAACTGATGATGATCAACATTTGTGATCCAGAGGGAGTCGAGCTCAGACGAGCACCACGTCTCTGACACCTGCGGTAACCTACACCTGCAGAGACACCAACACCTTATTATGGCATAAGGATTCATATCATAAACTAAAGCCCAATGTCATCCACGGATATTTACGGCTGCATTGACAGATATATCCTTAGCATATTCATTTCTGCCTTCACAAAAGCAGCGATTTCCTTCAATTACACAATTTTTTTCCCTGTGGAAAAGACGTATTTCGCATATATTCTTTTTTAAGTCTTTATACTTATGACAATGTGATGCTGATGTGTCAGAGGATGAAGTATCTCCTTGTTTGTGAAACCTATACTGAAGCACAGTTCCTTCAAATGCTTCATGGCCCTAATTTTAACAAGTCTCCTCTGAAATAACAGGGAACCTTATGACTTTATTCTCATAAATTAATGACTTTCTTCTCGTAAATTCACGACTTAAATCTCGAAGTCTTTAAAAAAAATTCTCAATATGGCCCTCATACTCCTTCATACAAAACAATCATTGGATTAATTTTGTGGGAATGATCTCTGCTTGTATGTATCTACTATTTTGTGTCTGTGCAAGGTCGCACAATTAAAACAATAAATGCTGCGCTCCGCAGATTTTTTTCTAGTCAGTCGTGACGTAAGCCTGAGGGCGGGGACATTTGGAGACCTTCGGAGGACTTCCTGGTGGAGTCGCCAAATGTCCCTGCCCTCAGGCTCGCGTCACGACTGACTTAAAGAAAACCCGCGGAGCGCAGCATTTATTTTTTAATTGTGCGACCTTGCACAGACACAAAATAGTTGATATATACAAGCACAATTAATCCAATGATTGTTTTGTATAAAGGAGTATGAGGGCCATATTGTGATTTAAGACTCTAAAGACTTTGAGATTTAAGACGTGAATTTATGAGAATAAAGTCATTAATTTATGACAATAAAGTCGTAACCTGTTATTTCAGAGGAGAGTTGTTAAAATTAGGGCCATGAAGCATTTGAAGGAACTGTGCTTCAGTATAGGTTTCACAAACAAGAAGATACTTCATCCTCTGGCACATCAGCATAACACTGTTATAAGTATAAAGACTTAAAAAAGAATATATGAGAAATACGTCTTTTCCACGGGGGAAAAAAATGGTGTACTAGAAGGAAATCGCTGCTTTTGTGGAGGCAGAAATGAATATGCTGAGGATATATCCGTTAATGCAGCCGTAAATATCCGTGGATGACATTGGGCTTTAGTTTATGATATGAATCCTTATGCCATAATAAGGTGTTGGTGTCTCTGCAGGTGTAGGTTACCACCGGTGTCAGAGACGTGGTGCTCGTCGGAGCTCGACTCCCTCTGGATCGCAAATGTTGATCATCATCAGTTTGATTGTTTCTTCAGAAACCACAAAATCTCTCTGAATGACCTGCTAATACATCCACAGATAACCCTGCAGATGACCAACTTCAGTCATTTCCCCCTCCACAAAAGCAGCTTTATGACTTTCTACACTTTATGACTTTATTCTCCTAAATTTACAACTTTAATCTCTAAATCTTAAAAGAAACAAAAAACTCAATGTTGTCCTGATCCTCTGCTGTAGTTTTGTCAGCTTTCTTATTTCTAATGTTTTTGATTGTTGTAACAGAGCGGATCAGTTCGTCTCTAAATCTATAATGTTTGGATTGCAAATTTTAGTGAGTTCAGAGATCATGCGCTCATGCAGCCTGAGCTGCATCGTATAGTATATATATATATATATATATATATATATATATATATATATATATACATACACATATATACATACTTAATTAAAATAAATAAAATAAATAGTAAATAAAAACTAAACAGATATCTGTGAAAAAAAGGATATATTAATACATATAATTATTGCATTTAAGGGGGAATACAATGTGAGATAAACTAGAGAGGTGAAGAAAACAAATGGTAATATTGCTATTGCTTTATGTTGATTTGTGTTATGTAGAAATATTACAAAAGATAATACTAATAATAATTATTGCAATAATAGTCCAGAATTCAAATTGAAATATAACATTTTTTAATCAAATTGAATCAATAAGGTTAATATAATAATAATCATAACAAAACTAATAATAGTTTACAGAGCTGAGTCGGGTCACCGGGGCAGCAGCCCGAGCAGAGAAGCCAAGACTCGCAATCTTGTTCTTTTGGTTATCACCCACAGCTCGTGACCATAGATGAGGGTAAGAATGTAGATCAACAGGTATATCAAGGGCTTTGCCTTTCGGCTCAGCTCCCTCTTCACCATGACAGCATCCACGTCACTGTTGACACGGCACCGATCCAGCTGTTGAGCACCTGCTCCATTCTTCCCTAGTTAGTTGTAAAGTATATTACTTTAATCATTTATTGCCATTTCAACACCTTCAAAAGGTTATCATTACCATCATCATCAACAAATGGGTTTCCTAATATAAAATAATTTACCTGATATTCCAATAATGCAATATAAATATAAAATACATGCTATAATAATGGTCTGTATAATAAAGTATAATTCTCAAAGTATCAGTTGAATTATCACAGATTTTATAAGACAAAACGTTTGACCATAAACAGAAAACTAACTGTACAAGAAACTGCTTACAATAAATTATTGAATTATTGACTGTACAGTATAACTTTCTTTCTTTCTTTCTTTCTTTCTTTCTTTCTTTCTTTCCCATGATGCCTCTCTGTTGGTGGTCCCATCTTTGCAGTTCTGCTTAATGTTTGATGTTCAGTCATTATCAAATTCACATTATCCATTCTTTCTTGCTGTATAGAGCTACTGTATGTGGCTCTTTGTGTGTGTGTGTGTGTGTGTGTGTGTGTGTGTGTGTGTGTGTGTGTGTGTGTGTGTGTGTGTGTGTGTGTGTGCGTGCACGTGTCTGTGTGCGAGAGAGGGAGAGAGAGAATGTGTGTAACTGTATGTGTTGCACTGTCTGTGAAGGTCAATGTAATTAGCAGTTTGACCTTGTGGCACAGGACAGCGCCAGCCCTGCTAATGACCTTGCAGCTGTATGATCGTGTGTGTGTGTGTGTGTGTGTGTGTGTGTGTGTGTGTGTGTGTGTGTGTGTGGTTTGACCAGTGAGGCTTACAAGACAGTTTTCTGTGTTAAAAAAGATTCAATATCGGTTTCCAGTTGATTAAGGGGGATTTTAGATTTGTAAAAAGTTGTTATAGGGGACAACCAAACAGGTGTAAAGGTTGTTATATAGGAACGACCAAACAGGAACAAAGATGTCGAAGAGGAAAGACCAATCGGGTAAAAAGTTGTTATAGAGGAACAACCGAAGGGGTAAAAAGTTGTTAAAGAGGATCACACTAACCAGTTTTGGGCCAAAACTGTCTATTTTGTACTTGATTTTATTCATGTATCTATTCTACTTAAGAGTATACTGTTCACGGACGATACTACTTTTTTTTATTTTGCTGAAGTTTTAGCACAGGTGTTGATTGTGGTTAAAAAAGACTTTAAAAGAATAAACACATGATATGATGTGAATAAATTATTGTTGAATCTTGAAAAAAACAAACATCATGGTATTTAGTGACAGGAATAGAGGCACTGATGTTTCAATTGAAATAGATGGTATTGAAATAATTAGAGAAAGGAAAACAAAATTTTTGGGTGTCATCTTGGATGAGGATTTGAGTTGGAAATCACATATAAAATCAATGTAAAAATATCAGAAACAATTGCTATATTACATTAAGTAAAGGATTTATTAGATAACAAACATTGTACATTTTATGCAATAGGATTGTTCCATATCTGACTTACTGGTGTTAAAATTTGGGGGAATACTTGTAAAACAAATATTCAGACAATTCTCATTTTGCAAAAAGAGAGCCATAAGAATAATCAGAAGGAAACAATTTCCCAAAAATGTGTTATTTGTTTAGTTAAAAAGGGTGAAATCTCAAGAATTAGTATCGTACAGTATTTTGCAACTTATGTTTAAAGTGAAAAAAAACCAAACCTTTACCAATTAACATCCAGAAAGAATTTTAAAAAAGAGGAAGCAAGCATAACGTAAAAGTAACAGATATCTTTATCTTAGGATGAGTTTCTTTTGCCAGTCATATTAGCCTTTAGAGTGTTGGAGCTGTGTCACTCAAATACCTCAGACACTTCGGTGTTAGATTGCTGGAGCCGGGGGGCCTCCGACAACCATCCCTGACCGAGGAACCGTGTACACATTATTTACATCATGTAGGTCCCCAAACTGTGTTTTGCTATGGTATTTCCTTCTTGGGACCCTCCACATGTTCACCTAAGGCTTTTTAAAATCTGTTTTCCTTTGTTTTGCCATGCATGGATTTCTCTTAGGGTCGACAAAATATCAACAGTATGTTTAGAGTTGTGGACCGCTATATATACTTGAACGGTCTTAGACCACTCTTTGTTACACTTGTGGCATGATGAAGCTGTAACCCAGATCTGCAACCAGTAAAGCTTGTCAAACTGACCCTTCGTGTGGACCTTCCATTCTTTCAAGTGTGAACCTGGGCTAGGCATCCTTAACACTTTAAAAAAAAAAAAAAAAAGAACAAGCTTCAGGACAAAATTCATGGACTGTTGTGTTTCTGTGAAAGGAATCAGTTAAAAGAATAATCTGGTCAAAGAAACTAAAGAATCAAAATCAAAATTTACATTTAGAAGAACAATTAATGCTAAAGGGGTAAGGAAATATGAATTTTATTCGTAACGTTTGATTGTCATAGCTATTGGGCAGTCAGGATAGGTAAACGAACATTTCTTTTGAACAATGAAATTGCATTGTGGGAACTAAAATGGAACGAGACTGTCGGTGTTGGCCAACCACTATTTTATTTCATTTTATAATTATTTTGCTGTTTATTGTGTTGTTGCTGTTGTTTTTAATTTACATTCTTTGTAATCTGATTTCTTGAGATAAAGGGGCAGATTATTAAGATTATTCTTCTCTCTGCTTTGTTTTATTCAGATTTCGGAATATTTGTGTATACTGTAAATTGAACTGACTTGATTTTAATTAATTAATGAAATAAAAATTTACATAAAATAAAATGAAAAAGTAGTTTTCTGTTGTTGTTTTTTTTCTTTTTTTTTTTTGGAAATAAAGGCTTTACATGGTTTGCAAACCAGCATTATATTTTAATTAAAAGGGAGCATCGATTCAGGGTTAATAAAGTGGGGTGTGGCACCTTGATTGACAAATGAGGTTTCTGCAGTGCCGCTATACATTCGGTGTTGTTGCATTTTTCTATTGCCTTTGTTTCCTGTTTTATGCGTGTCTAGGATTTGCGTGAACTTTGCATTTGCAGCTTATTTGCTGTTAATGTGGTTGTTTTGCCTTTCACTATCTCATTTTTCAATGCATCACATTTCTGCGTTTGTTTCATGTGCATAAGTTTATGGATTCGTTTCTGAACTTAAAGCACATTTCTCTCACACTGATCAGTTAGTCCTCTTGCTCATTATCTCAACATTCAAAGTTGTTTGTAAGTCAATAACAAGCTGATAAGCAGCTGCCCCTGCCCCCTCCTCAGGGAGGTCAACTCTGAGTGACCCGATGATTCACCCCACTGGAGTTTGACAGCTCAAATAGCTTCTATGTTTAGAGTCTAAGTCTGTGTATGTCCTGTCTCTAGCATGGCCTCAGGCGTGTTGTTGCTTACCTCATTAAAGCATGAAAGGACCAGCAGACCACCAACACACACACACACACACACACACACACACACACACACACACACACACACACACACACACACACACACACACTGCAACCTATTGTGCAGTGATCAGTGTCCAAGTGTCTCATGTCAGAGATCTAGACCGTCACTGAGGAGCCATTCACACACTAATGAGCCAAGCTACATGTAGTGTGTGCGTGTGTCTGTGTGTGTGTGTGTGCAGCCTGCACACACACACTACTGCAGGCTCAAAGACTCATTTTTCTTTGTTAGTGTTGGTTATTAACTTTTAGCCTGCAGACAAAAAGACATCGACAAGTGCTCGCTGTACATGCTTCCCTTGCCCCCACCATTGCTTTGACTAGATCTGTGAATCAGCCAGTGGACACACATAAACGTCTATGAAGGAAATGAAAAACTTTAAAAATTTTAAATAAAATTTAAATTGGTGTTCTAAAACTGACTGAGTTGTTTTATTCTTTCCTCCTTGAATCCATACATATATCTCTCTGCTGCATGCACCACCAAATCTGCAAATCTGAGACTAGCAGGCAGCATCCCAGGGCTTCAAAATATTAAGATCATGGTATAGCAGTGCTGTCTACAGGTTGCCCTTTGTGCCTTCATTTTGTAATCAAACATAAAATTTGAAAGGACTCAATTTACTGCAGTGATGCAACAATTCAGAGACAAAATGTAATAAATAAAAATTAAAATATGATAAATAAAATCAATGAACAACTAGCTGATTGTTTATCTGAACCCTCACCCTTACATAAAAAGCACATCTTTATTGGTTAGTCTCAGTCTGACTGATGTTTTGTTAAAAGTGTAGGTATCACAACATCAAAGGCAAATGATGCAGAATGATGCAGATTTTTTGTAACGCTGTCACCAATGATCTAAACGTTTGCTTACTTTTGTTCTATGTTCCTCTGTTCCCTGCTGTTTCTCACTCCATTAAGTTGTCTCCTCCAAATATCAGCCACGGCACCTCTCTGTTATCAGCCTGGAGACTGTCCAGCAGCCCTGATATCGCTGCAGCAGAGTCGCAAACAGGAAAGAGGTGACAAAGGCCACCATTCTCACAGCACAGAGACCACATAGCTGTAACTGAACTGTTTCCATCTTTGACCTCATACATGCTCAACCAAAATGTAAGGTTTTGGTCCTGATACATGCTGAAAGGAGGTCAGTTACCCTACCTTTAAATGAAAAAGGCAAACTTATGGTCATTCATCTAAGTCACACAGGTTTGTCTCAACCCCTTAGGCCCAGAAGCCTGCAGTACCCTGAGTGTCACTAGCTGCGTTTCCATTACCCATAGATTTGCGCAAAACTTAAATATCGCAATAGAAAACTGGTAATGGAAACATCTAAATTTCGAAAAACCTCTCAAATATCGCTAAAAAGTTTTTACGCTCTCATGAGGTGGTTTTTCAGACGTGTCAATATAGAAGTATATCGCAAAAGTGTAATGGAAACACTATTCTCGCAATTCTCTGTCACTGGACGTGACGTAGCGGGTCATGTGACCAGTTCATTTCAAGCAAAGATGGTGCGGTATGTGTGGACGGGGGAGGAGTCGGAGTTTTGAATTGTATTTGTATTTTTCTCAAGTTTGTGAATTCCTCATTAATGATCCTCTCCCAGAAATCCCTCATCCGTGTCCGCTGCCATACATACGGGCTTTGCCTTTGAATTATCACCCGCTGCCTTCGTCTTCTGATGACCGCAGCGGCATCAGCAATAATGGTCACAGAAATAGCTGCTCCAAAACGCAAAATGTTAAGTGTCTCGTCCATTTTGGTGTGCAAAAAGGCTTAAGGAATACGAGGTCGCACGGGCAGGAAGTTTACCTCGTTGCAAGGCAACGACCATTCAAACACGGCTCGTGAGAGGCAGACGGCTCACTTATGCACTGAACACCATTCAATGGAAACACCCGCAAATCGCAATTGTACTTTGTCGAAATTTAATAACTAACAGAGAGGTCAAGTTGGGTATTTTTGAAATAAAAATAATAAGCAGTATTGTTTCTACAGGTCATATGTTGCTGAGGCAACATGTAAAGAGAAAAAAGGAGTGGTCTGAGAAATAACCCTTTAGGTATCCCACTTTTGAACAACTCATAAAAGAATGCTCCAGTTTAATAATCCACTGTCAAAGTGTGATGTGTTGCATGTAGCTTCGGTTATCTATTTTAAAAATATGTATCACACTTTTGTCTTGTTTTCATCATGTTGGAATCTTGTTTAAAAAAAAAACTCCAAGATACAAAAGTGCCATAGAAGAATATACATTGTTAATTGAGGCCAAAACAAAGTAAAAACGTGTGTGTGCATGTGAGTGCGTTTGTGCGTGCAGTATGTGTGCGTGCGTGTGTGTGTCTCAGTCTGGAGACACCACTCAGGTCAGGGTCTCAAAGAGAAAGAAAATAGATCTCCCAAAAGCCTGGTAATAGCTTAAAGCTGCGCCCACACCACACACACACAAATGCGCATGTGGGCACTCACACATTGACATACACACTTTTATAAAAGGAGTGGTAGTAGTGGTGTTATTATTGTAATTTTGCTGCCAGTTTGTCTGTGTGTCACCCCCATACTGCCTCTAAATCTGACTGGACAACAAAGTGTTTGAGTGGCCAGTCAGGAAGCAGATGTAGCATGTTAGTGAAAGCTGGTATTAGCAGTGGGTTTGGATTAGACAGGTGACGTAGGGGTCACCTGGAATGATGTGTGGCCTAAAGCAAAATGTGGTGATCCATGTCTCCTTCGCCATTAAAGCAGACTTTGGATCGAATTTTTTTTTTTTTTTTTTTACTACCAAAGAACTTATGCTGCCTCTGCAGTAAAGCCGCAAAAGGAAATCTATAAAATAACTATAGAAATCACAGCTACTTCTCTCTTTTATTGTTGGAATAAAGATGATCTAAGAAGAAGTTGTGTTGCTATTTTTAATGGTGACGTTTTATTTGCTTTTGCCAAACAGCTCTTTTATTGACCCTGCCTTCAACAAATCATAACGTAACCTCGTCCAGTTAGACAGCTGGCTTTAAACTTGCTCATCTGGATTACTGTTTTTATCTAATAGGACACAGGCTGAGTAACCACAGCTGCTTCAAGTAAAGTGTAGGATGACCGACGTGCAGCAGCAGGAGCTGACAGAGGTTTTTAAGTCTGCAGACAGTCAAAGGTTTAGAATTGAAGTTTAATATAATGCATTGAGCTGATGGGGTCGAGTTTTTCCAATGCAATGAAATTATTTTGCAGCTTAAATAGCATTTCCCTCCCTCCATATTCATTTAATTTACAACCGACCACCATAAGTTGTATTTGTGAACTAGTAAGGCTCACTAAGTATCGGCGAGCTCAAAGGTTGTTGATTTTTAATCTTACAGGATGGGGTAGGCTGTTTGAGCCAAGTGTCATCACAGTGACTCTCGGTGACTATCCCGCAGGATGCGGGATTTATCCCGCTGGTAAATGTAGATCAACGTGTTCATTGTGTAAAAGAACCATTGAAGAGAAGACGGGGACAAGTCGATTTTTAGCAGACATCTATCCAGGAAGCACCCAGAGAAGTTAGTTGATGGCGATGCTCATGTTACTCTGCTGATAATGTTGTCATAAGCTAGTTGCTAAATAAGAACAAAATCAGCCTCAAACAGTAGCTTCACAATGTTTGCTTAAGTCAGATGTGATATGTTTTTAACTTCACAAACGTGCATCCTTAAAAAGATATGTTCAGCAATACTAAATTAATTAATGCTGACTGCAGGTCCGTTCAGCATAAAAAATATTCTAGTATTCTTTACTTAACTGTCACACTGTAAAATTCACATCAACAGACTCTAATTGAATTATGAATTGAATGTGTTTTGTGCACATAAAAATTGTCTAACTCAGTCAGTCTAGATTTACACAGCCAGTAATTTCTAGTCAAACAGCAGCATTCCTCATCCTGAACTCAATCTTAGCAATATTCATAATATTTTATTTATAAAAAGTTAGTGTCATGATTACACTGGTTTTTAACACTTGAGGGCTACATGGAGTCTTTTTGTGTGTGTGAAGTCTCCCTTTTCCTCCTATAGAGGTTGGGAGGCTCCTCTTCAGCTGAAGCTCCTCCTGCACCTTTTCACCTGCACCAACCTAATCACCACCTGCTCTTAAGCTCTGCTCTCTGACTGCTCAGTGCCAAATTATTCCCGCTTTTCCAGAGGTATCTTGGCCCCTAGCGAGTATTTGCAAGTTTTTTTAGACTTTTTCTGCGACTGTTCAGCCTTATATTCATCCCTGCTGTCTTCCTCTCTCCTCCAGAACCTCCATCAGCCATCAGCACCTGCCCATCCTCTGTCACGACTGCCACACTCTCTGTTCAGATCCACTCACCTGTTGTTTCCTCCAGCTCACATACAGCCTCACCCCCCTACCACGGATCTCCTCCACTCCTTGGACCCCAGACCTCCCACCATCCTACACCAATCCTTATTAATAAAAAAGCTTAAAGCTTCCTCTGCCTCTGCTGCCTGCTTTTGGGTCCCTTCAAGAAAACAAACCCTAACAGTTTGAGACCTGGAGTTCCACTAGGTGAGTGTTCTGTGTGATAAGTTATAAATACAGAAAGAAAAAAAAGTTTTAGGATTGGCTAAAATACCTTGAAATATTTGCAGTAGTGACATTTTGCATACATCACATTAGTGACTGCATGCTTAGGGTCTGGGGACTTTTCTATTACTTGGGCTAAGGTATTGAGGACTGGACGCAACTCAGAGGAAGAGGACTTGACTCAGATTTTTGTCTTTGGTAACTCATACTCAACCACTGAGGACTTGAGACTCAACTCTGACTCGAGCTTTGGTGACTCAACCTCAACACTGATAGACACATGTCATTTCCTTTTTTTTAGGATTTGTGTTTTTAAATCATGTTCTTCATCACTGTACTGTTGAACTGCATAAATCAAAGAGAAAAAACTTTGTTCAACGAAACCAAAAGTTCAAGTAGAAGCAATCATAGAATATACCAGAGAAAAGACAGTACTGTTCAATTGATTTGCAAAAGAAAATTATCAATGGAAAAAAAAAATTGTTATATACTTCAGGTAAATGTTGATTATTAGGTGTGGATGACTGAAGGCCGTTCATCAGTTATCAAGCTACAGTTCCTTTTTCATTTCAGCTCTTTAGAAAATCAAAAGATTTTGTTTTTAATTTTGAAAGATTATATATCACGATAGAAAAAGTTTGGATTTGTGACCATCTTTAGTTTTCCTTTAAATTTTTTTTTCATGATTGCATAATAAAGACTAAAATAACCTCATATTTCCTGAAAAGGTCTAACCTCTGTCCTCTATTGATCTAAATGTTTTCCAGCTGTGAGCAGTTCCTGCACTCTCACTTTGCATGCCCGATGAAAACATGAGCGGGTTCAGGGCAGCTGTTAGTACCTTCATGAAATATTTCACACAAACAAGAGCATTTGAGTTATCCTGGTTTAATCCTGCTAAGAGGAACACAGTTTGGGAAACTTCATCAGTTTTTAAAGTAAATGAAGTGTTTTTAGTTTCTGAAAGGAAATAAATTTAGTACAGTTGTAAAGAGGAAAAACTAAACAGGCAAAAAGTTCCTGGGGAACAAACAGGTACACGGTTCTTATAGAGAAACAACCAAACAGGTAAAAAGCTGTCAAAGAGGAAACACCTAACAGGTAAAAACTTCAACAGAGGAACAACCAAACAGGTAAAATGTTGTGTAATGCAAAGGGGGGAAAAAAACTGATGGAACTAATGAGGTTAATTTCCAACAGGTCAGTCACATGACTGGGTATAAAAAGGACGTTCAGAGAGGCTGAGTCTCAACAGTTCTACAGTTTTAGAATAATGTTCCTGAGTGTCAGATGTGAAATAATGAGTGGATTTCATCACCTGCAGTACATGATATCATTCAAAGATTCAGAGGATCTGTAGAAGTCCGTAGGCACAAACTGGTGACCATGTTTCCATCAGTCCCCCCCAGGGCAGCTGTGATCACTAAGGAAGTTTACCACCACCAGGATGTGACTGTGAGCAAATTAATGATATATCCAATAAAAAGTGCTTTGAGGGTCTCTGATAAGGTGCTCTAAAAATCTGATGAATTATTATTACTATTATTATTGTTAAAGGTGGGGTAAGCAGGAATAGTAAAGAAGCATTTTTTTTTGTGGTGTTTATTTATTTTTAACTTTTTACACCAGGAGGCAGGTAGAAAAGGCAAAAAAATTGCCAATGACTGTATCACTAAATGATGTCAAAGATAAAACAAACCACTAGTTTGATCCTCCACAGAACTATATAGGAAAACTATCACACACAGTGACACAGACTCACACTCTCACACACACCTAATTGTGCTCAGAGAAGCTAATAAAGTTGTTTTTATGAGGATCAGGTGGCCAAGGCCCCTGATCTTGAGTGGAAGAGACACCGAGCCAATAGAGGGCCACCCAGCTTTTATGTCCTGTCTGCAATCAAACGAGCAGCAGACCAACACACACATGGACACACACATGCACACACATAAAGGTGGATGCCCTGCCAAGCTTTACAGTGTAGAGACGACAAACAGGAAGTAGTTTATAGCACAGAGGACATCCAGCAGAATGTCTGGGAGGAAACTGACCAGTTTTATGTTTATAGTTGAGTTTATTCTTTTAAGGTTCCTAAATCACACAGAAAGCTGGTATACATGCTAGCAGTGTTCCTATTTTTGCACGCTAAGGAAGCAAAGCTCAAATGCGAAAAAAAATGTTGTATCACTGTGTTCAAAGCAGCAAGTTATACCAAAGCTCATGAATAATTATCAGCTACTGACTTAACTCACTACTAATGATAACACTGCAGATGATTTGACTCCTTAAAAGGCAAAGTTGCTTTACAGAAGCAACAGCCTCTCTCAGACTAATGCCTATGCTATTCTTGTACTGTTAAGCTAACATTACGTTCGTACCATGTCATTGAGGGTGTCAGTTTCCCTGGTTTGATGTTAGCTAATATTTGTCACATTTTCTGCAGTCTTGTGATACCCTTTGGGTTGTCAAAATGAGAGAGGAGAGAGAAATGCTATACTGTACCAGTGTTTCCAGACACTAGAATGATCATCATTTTACCATACACATACTGTATTTATTACCATGCATATTTCATAAAGGCTGTCCTAAAGCTTTGTATGTCCTCTTTTACCCAGACATGTCCTCTTTTTGGGGGCTGGCCGGCCTGTCCGGGAGGAGTTTATAAAATCCTTCAAATGAAGAAAAAAAAAACACTCAACCCAACCTGAAAAAACCCTCAAAATTTCACGTGGTATCTTCAGAACATGGTCACCCTACTTTATACCCTGTAAGTAACTCATTGGTGCCATGTGCTGTGAATAAGTTGCCCCAATCAGAATTCATTTCACTACTTAAGCCAGTACAGGAGTCACATTTTTACTTTGTATGTACAGAAGCTCAAGGACAGTTTTGTTCCCTTGCATCCTTTGAAAACGAACTGCTAATAAACTGCCAATAAACATATTTATCCCTATAAATTGAAAAAGTTTATTTTTAAACATTTATGACGTTGATTTTGTAAACTAAGGATTAAACATGAAGTAATTCATAAAAGTAACTAGTTCGCTCTGGTGAATTTATGATTTTTATCCTCCTTTATTTCCCAGAGAGTTTGATTAATGTTTGATCAAAGTATTAATGACTAAAATCTGACAGATAAAATATTGTTGTGTTAATTTACAAACTTATTCACAAAAAGTAATTACTTAATTCTGAAAACCTTAATAAGGTTACATTCAAAAATGTACAAGTTGCATGTATTTTGATTTATTTCTACTTTATCAACAAGTTTCTGTCCTATAAAGTAAATAAGCTTGTTTTTTTATTTTGATTAAAATTTTTGACCTGATTTTTCAAATTTGACAAGCTTATTCTTTGTGAATTTGCAACTTTATAATATGAACGTTTGTTTTGTATATTTATGACTTAATTCTTATGAAATTTATTACTTTTATTCTATGAAATTAAAGTTTGTTTTTATAAGCTTGTCAGTTTTTATGTTTATCCTCTTAAATATTGAAGTTAATTCCTGATAATAGAGAAAGTAAAAAGACATTTTAGGCGGCTGAGCCGCACAAGGCTGCTGGCCCGGACCTTGTCTCTCCTGCCACTCTGAGACACTGCGCTGATGAGCTAGCTCCAGTCTTCACAGGGATCTTCAAAACCTCCCTGGATTCATGCCATGTTCCAGCCTGTTTCAAGTGCTCCATCATTCTTCCTGTCCCCAAGAAACCTCGCATAACTGGACTTAATGACTACAGGCCGGTGGCTCTTACATCTGTAGTCACGAAGACCTTTGAACACCTGGTTTTGTCCCACCTGAAGTCCATCACTGACCCCCTCCTGGACCCTCTGCAGTTTGCCTACAGAGCCAACAGGCCTGTAGACTACAACATAAACCTGTCCCTGCACTTCATCCTGCAGCACCTGGACTCCCCAGGAACCTATGCTAGGATCCTGTCCGTGGACTTCAGCTCTGCATTCAACACCATCCTTCCAGCTTTGCTCCAGGACAAGCTTTCCCTGCGCCATGTGCCTGACTCCACTCACAGACTTCCTGACAGACCAGAGTCAGTGTATGCAGCTGGGAAAGAATGTTTCGGACACTCAGGCTATCAGCACAGGATCTCCACAGGGCTGTGTACTTTCCCCTCTGCTCTTCTCCCTGTACACCAACTCAGATTATTAGTTGTTGATGATTATTTGTTGCACTGAAATGTGCCTGACACTGTGGAAACCTGCTGGTGAGGCATCAGTGATGTATGCTGATACACCACCGGACACACCTCCAACCATGACTCCGTAAAGCTCATCAAGTTTGCGGATGACACCACCCTTATCTGGCTCATTTTGGATGGAGATGAGTCTGCCTACAGGATGGAGGTAGACCGGCTGGTGACCTGGTGCAGCAGCAACAGCCTAGAGCTCAACGCCCAGAAGACAGTGGAGATGATCATGGACTTCAGGAAAGCCACAGCCCCCCTGCCCTCCCTCGACCTCACCGACTCCCCCATCACCACTGCGGACTGTTACCGCTTCCTCTGCACCACCATCACCCAGGACCTCAAGTGGGAGCCAACCATCAGCCCCCTCATCAAGAAGGCCCAGCAGAGGATGTACTTCCTGCGGCAGCTGAGGAAAGCCAAGCTGCCGGTCTAGCTGATGGTGCAGTTCTACACGGCCATCATCAAGTCCATCCTCAGCTTCTCCATCACGGTGTGGTACGCCGAGGCCACTGCCAGGGACAGACACATACTGCAGCGCATTGTGGGCTCTGCTGAGAAGGTGATCGGCTGTAGCCTTCCATCTCTCCATGACCTGTACATCTCCAGGACTCAGGGCCGAGCAGGTCGGATCACAGCTGACCCTTCTCACCTGTGGTGGAAGTTTTTCTCTTCCGTCGCTGCTGGTGAATAATGAAATAGAGACTTCTGCCGGCCGACAAGGTTTCATTTCCTTTGCAAAGAAAAGGTCGATCTGCATCTGAGCAGTTCAGAATCCAGAAAGACCCCGAACAAGGGGAAAACAGCACATTATATGCTTGAGGACCGCCTCTCAGTGGGCAAGGAATGGGGCTTTGATGTTGGCACCTTTTGTTTTCTGTGGGGACTGTCAATCCACCCCCCTGGGGTGGTGGTGGGGATGTTTCACACCTGGAGCATCCTGCAGGATGTTGTCTGAGACATGCTGATTAACTGATATGTTGATTGGAAAGTCTGTTGCGAGGGGCACCTCAAGCAGTTCTTAACAAAGACATTAAAATTACAATTACAATTCTCCCTTTTGATTATTAATTAATCACTAACAAAAAACAAACTTAAAAGTAAAAATAAAGTAAAATAGAAAAAAGAAAAAGAGATAAAATAATCATATTACAACTCAATTATCTGACACATTAATTCACATAGATTTAAAATGTATTTTCATGGCAGTTGTTTAGAGAAGAAGAGGGAGAAGAAGAGGAGCAAAAAGATCCATCCTCCCTCAGTTAGTATGATGTCGAGAGTGAGTCTGTATTGGATAACTGCTGTTCTAATTGCAAACATTTCAGTGTTCATTAAGGTGGGAGCAGCTTCAGTTTGATCTGCTAAGGAAAGAACAGACCAGGCTAGTCCATTAATTTTGTTTAGAGCTGCAGCCGTTCCACCTCCTAGAAATAGAGACCATCCAACATTGGTGTTGGGAGCAGTCTAGGGGTCAGGTGATGTGTGGTGTAGTCTGGTGGGCTAATCTGCGTCTGTTGAATTCACAGAGTTAATTCTTCATGTCTTCCTCCTTTGCGTCTGTTCATCTGTACGTCGTTCGTCCTCACGTCGGTCGTCCTCGCATTGTCGGGGTTGGTGGTTTGGATCATCTGTTGGCTCCGGGACCTTCCTGCAGTGGCTGGCGTGAACCCACGTTGCTCTCTCAGCGATCTTCACAGTGGTATGTGTCATCAGAAGCACCTGGAATGGACCTCGTCACCGTTTGGAGTGCCGGTGCTTCCTTCTCGAGTCCTTTATCATCACCCAGTCGTCAGGCTGGAAGTCGTGGAGGGATGTGGAAGCTGGTGGTGGAAGGGCTGATTTCACCTGCTGGGAGATTTGAGAGAGAGTGCAGGATAAGTTCTTGCAATATTGTAGCATGTCATCCTCACATAAGCCAGTGGAGGGGAGTGGCCTGTTTACAGGCTCCACTCCAAGGGACAGGGGTCTGGCAAAAAAAATTTTTTTTTACAAGGACTCATGTTTACTCTGGATCTTTTCCTGATTATCATATCATTAGAACAATCCGCAGAGCTTTTTGTCCATGGCAGTCCCGTTTCGTCACAGCATTTGGCCAATTTTGATTTCAGAGAGCCATTCTCTCATTTGACAGCACCCCCACTGGCAGGGTGATATGTGCAATGTTGTCTGAGGTCAATGGCAAGAAATTCACTGTGTGAAGTGAGAGCCATTATCGCTGTTCAGTTGGTATTTCCCATCTGGGAGTGATTTCTGTTAACAGAGCCTTTGCTACCACTAGGTGACAGCTCTATGAAATCCATCATTAAGTGTTTGAATGGTCTGTGTGGTGGTGGGTGAGCAGCGTGTGTGATTGTTTTGGTTTTACCTGCATTATGCGTTGCACAAACCATACACAATTGACAAAACTTCTGCGCATGAACTGAAGACCCTTTGGTGAACCGGTGTTGGGTTATGGCACCCAACATTCCCCCTTTTGACACATGGTCCAACCCATGTGTCAATTTTGCAAAGTGAGGAAAGAAGTGTTTAGGTAGGCAAGGTTTATTATCGGGTCCTCGTTATACTGCATCCTTTTGTGTGGCACCACAGCGTGTCCACAGCGCCTTTTCCTGAGGTGTGGCGAAAGATTGCATTGCTGTGATAGAGGTGGGAACAGTGAAAGGAATCGATACCAATAAAGGATCAGTGATAGGTGGCTGGAGTGCGGCTTGTTTTGCAGCGGCATCAACTCTAGCATTTCCTAGAGAGACAGGGTCTGAGTTGTTAGGGTGAGCAAGACATTTACAAACAGCAGCTGATTCCAGGAGCAAAAGTTAGCGACAACAGCAAAGCCGCCTCTGTTGCGACCAGTTTGTGGGTTGCGTGAGGCAGATCCATCTACAAAAAGAACCAAATTAGAATTTGTTAAATGTGTTTCTTGTAGGTCTGGTCTTGGGGAGCAAACCTGTTGGAGGATAGCAACACAGTTATGTTGTTCTCCATCGTCTGGTTGTGAGGAGAAGAGTGGCAGGATTTAAAACATTGTATCTTTTGACAGTGGTGTTAGACATTTCTAGAAGGACTGTGTTGTATCGTAGTCATCGTGCTGTGGAGAAATGAGAAGTTTTTTGCTCAAGTAAAATCATAGACACAGCATATGTCAGTAACATCAGAATAGCACACAATATCTTGGGAGACCATAACTGCCTTCTCAGCTGCAGCCACGGCTCTAAGGCATCTTGGGAGGCCTGCAGCTACAGGATCCAGTTTTGAGGAAAAATAAGCTACAGGGTGTAGCTTGTTCCTGTGAGCCTGCAACAAAACAGAAGTCATGCATTCATGTTTTTCATTCATTTATTTATTTTATTTTTTTTTATTTTTTTTTATTTGTGCAATACGACATTACAGTGACAGTGCAAGACATACAACAAACAACAGCATTTGTGGTTTTGTGTGTGTGTGTGTGTGTGTGTTTGTGCGTGTGTGGTGTGTGTAATATATATGTGAATAATAATGAAAAAAATATATTACAATTGTTAGACAAGCAAATGAAAATTATAATAGAAGAATTATATCAACAATAATAATAATAATAATAATAATAATAATAACAGTAACAAGAAGAAGAAGAAGAAGAACAACAACAACAACATTCAATATTAATAAAGATGGTGAATAACAGTAATAATAATATGGGTGGGGGGGGGGGGTCTTGAAATTTGTGGACCACCTCGGGTCCCTTCTGACTCGCACGAGACCTGCCTGCATCCCTCCAGGCCCCCAGACCCCCCAACCCCTTTCATTCACCGTTTGAGTAAACGGTCTGGTGAACATTTGGAGCTCTGGGTTGGACTGCTGCATTTACTGCTTGCAGATCCTGAACAAACGTCATTCTGTAGGTTGATCTTTGTCTCTGATTTTCTTTACAGGGAACAAAGGCTTGCGCACTGGAGAGTCGTTACAGGGAACAATTACTCCTGCTGCTCTCAGGGAGTCAAAAAAACTGGTGTTATGCCATCAATGGTTTTTTGTTTAAGTGGATTTTGAGCCTTGCAAGGTCTGAAATCTGATTTTGGAGTAATGATAACAGGTCTAAATCTTTGATGAGGCCACCATCATACTTATCAACAGCCGACAGTGTCTTAGGGACTTGTTGCAGGGCTGCGATAGGTTCAGTTTGTTCTGTGGACAAACAAGAAAAAGGTTATAGAAGTGCTTTCAGGTACCAGCTGGATTATTCTCTGAGTGTGCACAACAGATGTCAAACTTTTTGAGTAGCACTGCAGTGTCTGTAAAAACAAACAAACAAACAAACAAACAAACAAACAAACAAACAAACAAACAAACAAACAAAAAACAAACAAACAAACAAATAAAAAACAAAAGGGTGGATCGATCAGATGTTTAATGCCAATTGGCCGCGCGTTTACATGCTATTATAAATGGGCCCAAATCTTCTCAGTCATCTAATATGTGTTTTGCGAGTGGGATGTGTGGGATGTGTGGGACCGAATGGTCCATGGTCTACATGTCACTTTGAGCTGGTGTAAGGAAGACTGATATAGCACATTTGTGTCGTGCCCAATAAATATGTGTCAGTGTGAGTTCTTCAAACCTCATCTTTAACCAACGTTCCTCGTATGGCTCACCAGGTCCGGGTGATACGTGAGAGGTGCAATGCAGATCCTCTGGTGCCATAAAATCTGTTGCAGCTGTGGAAATTGTTTCCCTAGTTGAGGGAAACTCAGAAAAGGTTGATTGATGGTTGCAATTTCCATTGATATGCATAATTTAGGTTCGGATTTGGTAGACAAAGGAGTGTGAAAAGTTTGGTGGCAGATCAGGTAGTCTGCAGACTTTGACACCTTCTGGGGTTGAGATTAGACAAAGGCCCAATTTGCACATCAAGTCCCTGCCCATCAGGTTAATAGGGCAGACTTCAGAGAGCAAAAATGCGTGTTTGAAGCTTGAACGTGACTCATCCATACATTTGAGTGGGACAGTAATGTTCTCTTTAATTGTTTGACCTGATGAACCAATAGAGTACACATGACTTCCGCTCAGATGAGGTTTTTGAAGGAATTCAGAAGTCTTTATCATGGAACATATGTTAAAACAATCGCATGTGTGTTGTCTGGGTTCTCTATGGATTGTGAATTGATGTGATTGGCATGTGTGTGTGAGTGTGATGCAGTACCTTCTTCCCTCTTCACAAGTTGGTTTGGCTCGTCAGCAGGAGTCCATCCCTCTCCGACAACCCCCAACCATTGTCAGTCCGATTTGTCTATTGCGCCTGATGAGGTGTTGCCAGGGCAATCACGTCTCCAATGTCCATGTTTGCCACACAGGAAACAGGCATCCCCTCGAGGTCTTTTATCCCAGTTTTTGTGATGGCCACGTCCTGTTCCTCTATGGCCAGGGTAGCGATGTCCATGTTCCTGGATTGTGTTGTACATGGTTATTGCCGCCAAGTGAAGCTCTTTCTGTGTTGTCTCTTCTTTTTTTGTGTTCTGAGAGAGTATCTGGTCGTGAGCATGTATGACGTGTCTGCGAAATTCAGACAGTCGTGCATCATCCCAACCAATGCAGGAGTTTTTCACAGCTGAGACAATGTTTGGTTTCAGTCCATTTAAGAAACTGTTACAGAGATGAATTTCCCACACACCTGGAGTGTTTCCTACTTCATTAGGTGGTTGAAGGCCACTGTGGGTGTTAAATCGCCAGATTGTCTTCGCTCTCATGCCTGACTCTCCAGCATTTATCCTCGGACTGCTTACCTGTTATCGACCTGATCTGCCCCTGACCAGCCCTGGTAAACCTACCTGCCTTCTGTCCTTGACTACGAGCTTTGCCTGCCTGTTTCCTGCTATTCGTCTGCCTGCGGCTGAATGATACTCAGTCTGTTCCTGCTCTGTTGAGATCCCCCTTCTCGTCAGCTTCACCTCGCCAACTCACCTCCTCTGCCGACGTTGGTTCTGCCAGCTCCTCTGCAAGCTCTGGATCCTCACCCAGTCCTCACCTGAACCACTCTCCAAGAAATCTTCCCCAGCTCCATATTGAAGACCATTGTTCTGGATGGATTAGTAGGTCCTTTGCAGCTTCCAGGCTACACTAAAATTGGTGAAAAGGATAATGGATCTGGGGTGGAACAGCAACTGCAGCATGATGAAGGTCTGAGTCTGAGCAGCTCCAGCCTTAAGCTCCACCAGAGAATAATGCAAAAGATGGCAGCGCCGTGTGGAGTCCAGCTACTCTAACAGACGACTCTAACGGATTGACCCCAGATACCCAGAGCATCTACCTGGCTACAACGGTTACAACGATCGACCAATACACAGCAGATCAAATAAAATACCCCCGGTCACATCGATCACGGCTGGAACGCCGAAAGAGAGACTTACCTGAGATTTCCACCATCAGCGGGCCCTCTTCCGGGGCCCTCGCCGGTAAGTCTCCTACCGTGTTGTCTGATCTGCTTCCTCACCGCTGCGGGCTCCAGGACGGAGCCCTGGCGTGTAAGTGTCCTTCTCGGCACAGTCCAATCCCCGATCAAGACTGTCCTCTATTAGATCCTGCCTGGTGTCGTTGGCTGTCTGCTGGCTGTTGTTTTCTCCATTTCAGCCATGGCTCCACACTCCTCTCCACCCGGCTGTGCCAGCTGCGCCTGTCTGGCGGAAAAGATCCAGGAGCTGGAACAAAGGATCTCCACACTCTACCAGATCCAGGAAGCCGAGAAACTCATGGACACCATCGTCTTCAGAACATCACATCCCGACTCCACCGGCTCGTCGGATCCGGACCCCGCCGCTCCCAACACCTCTCCCCCGGCTGCTGCGACCACCTCTCCTCTGCCTGCTCTTCCATCCTTCTTCCCCGAGGTCTCCTCGACAAGGCTGGGAGCAAAACCCAAGGCTAATCCAGAGCCTCCAGCTAGCTCCACTCCATCCCTGCAGGAGCGCTGGTCCCACATCACCGCCCGCACCAGGAAAACAAAGCTCCCACCTCAGGCTCCCCTCTTCCAACTCCACCTGGAGAACAGGTTTGACACCCTGGACCTCCATGACTCCCCCCTGCTGCCCGCGGGATCCCAGCCGATGTCCACCCGGCTATCTCATGGGTCCTCCGGTCCTCCGCCTCCCGTGCCCGACCATCCGCACGCCGGGTCCCTCCGGCGGCGCTCGATGCCGTGCTTCACACCGGCACCACGGCTGGCCCGTGTCCCTTCCCTCTCGCCTCAGTTGTCCTCCCCGGCGAGTTCCCCCCCTCCCCATTCCTCTCTGGTCACGCAGTCTCCACGTCCACTTTTCCCTCCAACGACTTTAATTGTGGGCGACTCCATCGTGAGAAACATCCGCTTTTTTAACGCTCTCACGCGGTGTTTCCCCGGTGCGAGGGTCCTTGACATTTTAACACTCCTCCCCACTCTGTTAAAATCTCTGCCAACTTCCATCCAGAGAATTATAATTCATGTTGGCACCAATGACACGTCCCTCCACCAGACCGAGCTCACGAAGGACCATTTTACCCAACTTTTTAACTTTCTGAAGAACTGTGAACTGTCTGTTTTTATCAGCGGCCCCATTCCCACTTCTGGTCGTGGGTGCGGGAGCTTCAGCAGAGTGCTCAGCCTGCACACCTGGCTCCAATCTGCCTCCCAAACCCATAGCTTTGCCTTCGTGGACAATTTTAATCTTTTTTGGAACCGTTCGTGCCTTCTTAAATCGGATGGTATCCACCCGAACACCGCAGGTAGCCGCATGTTAGCGGCTAACCTGCAGCACACTGTTCACTGTTTCCCACGTGATTGACTATTTACTTCCCCCCCACACACACACTCCTCTCCCTCTGTTGTGCACCCACTGCTGACAGGTCCTCCCCAGAGCTCCCCCTGCTGGCAAATTCTGTCACCGACTCCCTCTGCCACAGGTTTTCATGACATTTTTTCCCCACTCCCTAATAATTACAGTAGTATCCAACTTCTCACTATTCCTGTCCATATCACCAACAGACACCACTCTAATAGATACACCACCCGGACTGTCAATCACTCTGTTTTAACAAGCCCATCCATACTGGCTCCCATCCTCACCAAACATGACAATACCTCTGTCAGCTTCGGACTCCTCAACATCCGCTCACTCACCAACAAGGGACAAATCATCCACGATCTCCTCACTGACCGCAAGCTGGACTTCCTCTGCATCACTGAAACATGGCAACAACCAAATGACTTCTCATCACTCAACGACTCCACCCCCCCGGACTACACCTACCTCTCCCAACCCCGCAGCCACGGCCGTGGTGGAGGTATCGCCGTCATCCACCACAAAAAGTGGAAAGTTCTACCGCTGTCCTTGCCTCTTTTCTCCTCACACGAACTTCTGGCAATTACACTCCCTGGACCCACTCCCACCATCATCGCCACCATCTACCGCCCCCCCAAGCCTCACTCTGACTTCTTAAATGACTTTTCGGTTCTACTCACCCATCTATGCACACTCTCACCAAACATAATAATTCTGGGGGACTTCAATATCCATATTGATAACACCAACCTCCCCCTCACCAGAGACTTCTCATCCTGCCTGGACAGTTTTGGACTCCATCAATTCATCAACTTCCCGACACACACTAAAGGACACACTCTGGATTTACTCTGCTGCTCTGGCCTCATCCCATCCAACTGCACAGCTGATGATCTCCACGTAAGTGACCACCTCCTCATCTCCTTCAGTATTCCGCTCTCCCTCTCTAGAGTTTATTCACCACACCTCATTACATTCCGCAACCTTAAGAACATAAACATTGACACTCTGCGCTCTAAGATTATGAATATTGTGATCCCGGACTGTTACACTACCCCTGATGACATAACATCTCATTACAACACCTGTTTAAATAGCATCCTCAATTCCCTCGCTCCACTCAAAACACGCTCTGTTTCCTTCTCCACAACTGCACCCTGGTACACCCCCCACCTCCGCTCCATGAAAACCAAAGGCCGCCAACTGGAAAGACTTTACAAGAAAACTGGACTCTCCATTCACAAAGAAATGTACATTAACCACATACGCTGCTACAAGGACTCAATTTCTCACGCAAAAACAGACCACTACTCCGCCCAGATCATCTCCAACAAAGGAAACACCAGATCACTATTCACTCTCCTCAACAAATCTCTCCCGCCACCGGACAGCCTCCCTCCCCACCTGTATTCAACCGACACCTGCAACACCCTAATGCAGTTTTTTAATGACAAAATCTCCAACATCCATAAACAACTACACTCAGGTTCTCTTCCCCCTGGACCCCCTCCAAACTCACCTACTCCCCTGCCACACCACCAGCCCTTCTCCAGTTTTCTTCTCCCCAATGACTCTGAAATCTATGATCTCATCCAGAAATCCAAACCCTCAACCTGTCAGCTGGATCCCCTTCCCACCACACTGCTCAAATCATGCCTCCCATCTGTGCTCCCTCTCATATCTGCCATCATTCACTCCTCACTCACCACTGGAACTGTTCCCGCATCCCTCAAGACAGCAGCCATCACCCCTATCCTTAAAAAACCTGGCTCTGACCCCAATAACTTCAACAACCTCCGCCCCATCTCAAATCTACCGTTTATAGCCAAAATAATGGAAAAGGTCGTCGCCAGCCAACTTCACACCCACCTAACCCAGAACTCCCTCTACGACCCCTTTCAATCTGGTTTCCGCCCCCGCCACAGCACCGAAACCGCACTGCTAAAAATTACTAACGACCTTCTCACTGCATCTGACTCCGGTTCACTTTCCATCCTCATCCTCCTCGACCTTAGTGCAGCCTTCGACACTATCTCCCATCCCATCCTCCTTCGTAGACTCTCCTCCATCGGCATCACCCACACTCCCCTCCGCTGGTTCCACTCTTACCTCTCAGACCGCACACAGTTCATCCAGCTCAAATCATTCAAGTCCGACCCCTCCCCAGTCAGTTCAGGTGTGCCCCAGGGCTCTGTCCTGGGGCCCCTGCTGTTCATCATCTACCTCCTCCCCCTTGGTTCCATCTTCCATAAATTCAACATTCAATACCACTGCTATGCTGACGACACCCAGCTCTACCTCTCCAGCTCACCAAACTCCACCCTCCCACCCACCTCCCTCATCACCTGCCTATCTGAAATTAAATCCTGGTTCACCTCCAACTTTCTCCAATTAAACAGTCAGAAAACAGAAATTCTTCTTGTAGGTTCCAAATCCACCCTATCCAAAGTTGACAGTCTCTCCCTTCCCATCGACAGTTCCTCAGTTTCCCCCTCACCTCAGGTCAAGAGTCTGGGTGTCGTCCTTGACAGTTCTCTTTCTTTTAAATCCCACATCAGCCTTACCACTCGCACTGCCTATTTCCACCTCCGCCACATCAATCGTCTCCGCCCCTCCCTCTCCCCCAACACCACCTCCATCCTCGTCCACAGTCTCGTCACCTCCCGTCTGGATTACTGCAACTCCCTCCTCTTCGGTCTCCCTTACACGTCTCTCCATAAACTTCAACTGGTCCACAACTCTGCTGCCCGTATCATCACCAAAACCCCTTCGTCCCACCACATCACCCCCATCCTTCAGCAGCTTCACTGGCTCCCGGTCCCTCTACGAATCCAGTTCAAAATCCTCCTGTATACCTTCAAAGCCATCCACAACCTCGCCCCTCCTTACCTGTCTGACCTCCTCCACATCGCCACTCCAACACGCCACCTCCGTTCCTCTTCCTCTCTCCACCTCTCTGTGCCCCCTGTTCACCTCAGCACTATGGGGGGCAGAGCTTTCAGTCGCTCTGCCCCCCGACTCTGGAACTCTTTACCATCACACATCCGCAACATAGACTCCCTCCCCCTCTTCAAGTCCAAACTCAAAACACACCTGTTTAAACTGGCCTATCCCTCCCACCACCCCTAACCCACTTTTTTAAATTAAATTTCAATTGGTATTATTAATTTCTTTATTTATTCCTTTGCTGTTGTTCATGTTTAATGTTGCTTTGTTGATTTTAACTGTTTGATGATTAATGATTTTAATTGTTAATAGTGTCTTATTATTGTTTTTATATGTTCTGTAAAGTGTCCTTGAGTGACGTGAAAGGCGCTTCAAATAAAATTTATTATTATTATTATTATTATTAAATGTGTCTGTCAGGCGGGTGAGATATTCATCAGGGTTTTCACCATTCTTTTGTTTGCAGGCAGTGATTTTCTCCATGTTAATTTTAGCAGGAAAAGCTTGGGTGAATGCGCTGCAGAGTTTATTTACAGCATCTCTATACTGGGTATTAGATTTGTCTTCCCAGGTGATATGTCGGCAGCGGAGATCAGCGTTTGGGAATTCTTTAGCTATTTTTTGCCAGTCTGTGGGTTTCATCTTGGTGATCAGGAGTCTTTTCAGTTCATTCATGGTGGGTTTAAATTCTTGGCAGAATGTGAGGAATTGTTCAGTAAACATTTTACCTGATGCTGTGGGGTTTGGCAGATGTTGTGAAGCGGCTGTTAAGTCCTCAGAAGTCCATGGGCGAAAAACCAAAGTTGCGCCTTGTGGTCCAGATACTTCAACCATAGGCATGTTGAAGGCTGTCTCTTTATTGGATTGACGTAGTCTGTGTGCAATTGGAGAGGGGGGTTTGGTTGTAGAGTCTTGTGATGGACCAGGCATTTCAGGATGGGCTGTTTCTGAGCTTGCTTGTGGTTGCGGCCTGCTCTCGCTGGGTGTTGCAGAGTTGTACGGTGGTGGTGCTGAAGGATGGGAAGGTGAGTTGCCGTCAAGGTCTGAATCCAGCTTCAGAGCTGCCAACTGTGGATACAAAGAAGAAGAGATCTGCGAGTTCTGTGTTCTTTGTTTATGTGAATCTGGCTTCTCAATCGTTTCAACCTTTTCGCATGAAAAGGGTAGTTGTTTTTGCATTAACTTTTTATTTCTTATCTCTGCTTCCGTTTTCCACATCTGTAAACATTCTTTTTGACCTTCAATGAGTTCTAATTTTCTTACAGACACTTTGTTCTTCCTTCTCATTTTTTGTTCTTTTGCCTTCAGTTTTTCTTCTAGTTTTGATATGTTTTTTAAACTGAGGGACCCCCCTGTTGGGAATCCAAACTCAGTGGTCCAGACATTTAAATATTTTAAGCTTTTGTCCCCACATTTCTTTCTCATGATCTCAACAATCGGCCCTTCCAGAGGTCCAACCTCACTGGAAAGCTTGCCCCCCATCCAATGGGTTTGTCGCGACAAATTCCACACAGACGTCTCTGCGCTTCATATCACTTTGTTCAAATGCTAAGTGGAAAAAGCACCCCCTACTTCGTTTTAAGAAAGGCTACAAGTGGGAAAAAGCATTACTTTTTTTAAAGATTACAGGTAATGAAAACAATTACTTGTCTGTTTAAAAAAAGAACATTACTTTACGTTTTTTTCTCCAAGAAAGGCTACAAGCAATGAAAAAAGCATCCCTTGCTTCGTTTTTTTTCTCCAAGAAAAGGCTACAAGCAGGAAAAGCATTACTTTCTCCAAAGACTATGAGCAATAAAATTATCACTTGTCAGCAGAAAATTATCATTTGTCAGCAGACTACGAGCAATAAAATTATCATTTGTCGGCCTTAAAAAAAATAACATTACTTCGTTATGCTTCAAGTAATGAGAAAAGCCGCCAAGTATGGAGATCATGAGAAAAAATGTCATGCCTAATTAAAACCAAAATTTTAAAGGAAAGGAAAGTCAATATTTCAGTGCTCACCAGATGAATTTGCTGAATTTTGTTCGTGGAATCCCAGCGGCAATGATCTGGGGCGGTTTTGGTCAGTCCTCCCTTCTCACAAGAGGATTTGAGGTCTGGAGGCTGGAAATCTTTTGTTTTTCCAGGATGGCCTGTCACTGTCCGTGCTCCATCCCAGACGATTGCTCGAGGGATCCCACTTCTGACACCAAATTGTGGTGGAAGTTTTTCTCTTCCGTTGCTGCTGGTGAATAATGAAATAGAGACTTCAACCGGCCGGCAAGGTTTTATTTCCTTTGCAAAGGAAAGGTCGATCTGCATCTGAGCAGTTCAGAATCCAGAAAGACCCCGAACAAGGGGAAAACAGCACATTATATGCTTGAGGACCGCCTCTCAGTGGGCAAGGAATGGGGCTTTGATGTTGGCACCTTTTGTTTTCTGTGGGGACTGTCAATCCACCCCCCTGGGGTGGTGGTGGGGATGTTTCACACCTGGAGCATCCTGCAGGATGTTGTCTGAGACATGCTGATTAACTGATATGTTGATTGGAAAGTCTGTTGCGAGGGGCACCTCAAGCAGTTCTTAACAAAGACATTAAAATTACAATTACACCCTGCACATGGACTATTTGAGACACTCCCCTTGGGCAGGAGGCTACGGTCCATTCGGACCAGAACCTCCAGCCATAAGAACAGTTTCTTCCCCTCTGCCATTGGACTCATGAACACTTTAAGGGCTCTATTTTCTTGTCCGCCGGTGAGGCGGCGGAGGGTGGCGGACCCTGCGCAGTGGTAATTACGTCTGGCGGAGCCTGGCGTACAGCCAGTTTGGTATTTTCGTGGACTGAGGTGCACCGAGGTCCGCCAAGCTGGGCATGGTGGCGTGGCAGAGGGAGGTGTTGACAGAATCAGCTGCCGCAGTGACATTTTCGTGCTTGCTGGTGGCGTAAAAAAGTGTGCTGAAAGCTTGCCGATTCAAACCTGGTCAGCTTTCAGCGCAGGCAGAGCGCAGCTGGTCTAGTGGTATTTTGGTAGACCGGCGGTGTATCAGCATACGTCACTGATGCCTCACTGGCAGGTTTCCACAGTGTCAGGCACATTTCAGTGCAACAAATAATCATCAACAACTAATAATCTGAGTCAGCACATACATTTAGATCTATATAGATATATTCTGATCTATATCTGATCTGATGAGCGAGTTTGGCACGCATTTGGACACACAACCTGACCGAATCAACACAGCTGAAACCGCATTTAATTGAATTAAATATCTAGTAAATAGACACATGATGAAGTGAACAAGATATGTAATTCGTCTCCCTCCTTTTCTTTTTTCCTCTTTCTCTTATTACTCGCACAGCTCGACCTGGACATGTCTCCGTGTCCTCTCCACGTCCTGCTGCAGCTGCTGCTGTGGCGTCTGAACAGATGATTTGTTTCAGTGATCAGATGAGTTATTTACTTTAAGCCTACATAAGAATATTATAATATTCAGTTTTGTAAGCCAAAATTATTTTATATGCCAACATGACTTACATCGCGCCTGCGGCACGTCTACGGCGAGGAACGAAAATAGAGCCATATAACTCAGTCACTTTAACGCTGTCACTTTATCACTGGTCACTTTAGTTTAATGTACTTTGGATTTTTTAATTGCACTCCTCCCACTGCACTGTTGTTATGGATTGTATAGTTGTACATAGCCTTTTATACCTTTTATACTTATTGTACATAACATTGTACATAACTTTTTATATTTTTATACTTTTATACTTTATATATTTCTTGCATGCTCTTATTAGTTTTTATTGTAGTATTTTATATTACTCTCTGTTTATTGTTGCACCATCATGCCAAACACATTCCTAGTCTGTGAAACCTGTTCATCGACAATGGCAATAAAACCCCTTCTGATTCTGACTCTGATTCCAAACAGCCCCTTCATGGACAGTTTCACCCTCCCCCTGACCCCCCCACCCCTACCCCCTGAAACATGTTTCAGACTGTGGAAAAGCTCAGGGTGATTTTGCACCACATTTAACTGCCACATTCCTGCCCATATATCTGCCACACAACTCATCAACTTCGCTGTGTGTTTGTCATGTGTAGTTAATCCCCTCCTACTGTGGCATGGAGATAAAAACACAGCATTACACTACTTTCATCTGAAAGTGCATGCATGTGTGTCTGTCCAAGTGTGTGTGGTTTTGTGCATGCATTTGTGTTTGTGCAAGTGTGTGTTTGTATGGGTTGAGTTTAAGTATTATCCCTTTTTTCGTATTTGTTCTTTATTGTTTTGTTAAATGTGTGCAAATGTGCAGGGGTACAAGGCTGACTGGGAATGTTACAAATTAATTAAAAAATACACCAGTAAGCATTTGAGTGTGCATGTATATATGCATGCATGTGTGTATGCGTGTGGACAGATAGGGAGTGTCAGTTAGTTTAGTAGCAGGAAGTCCATGTCATGAGGAAGTCAGACAACTCTGGATACTGAATCCAGGTGGTAATTTATCTCTCTCCCAAACACACATGCTGACACACACCAGCACTCACACAGATAAATTGTGAGGTATTTTTTTAGAGGGAAAAGCACTTTTATTGGTTGCTGAAATGTTAGAGAGCCAGCTGTTTGCAGAGACAGAGTGAAGAATAAAGACTTATGAGTGTTCCCGTTTGTTTTTGCAGTTACACTCCACCTTTCACTGTTTCCTGGTGAAACCCTTGACACTTGACCTCCGCTAACTTCTACTTACACTGAGAGTTTACATGGGCCGTTATGTATATCAACATGTCAGGACAAAGTGGAGCAGGTAAGAGGAGAACACATCTGCAGCACATGTGAAAAAAGTATCTGATAAGGTCAGGATTTGTTGTAGATTAACATCAGACAGGTTCAGGAGAAGAATAAAAAAGCTACTCACACACAGAAACACAAACATGGAGGACATGCTGGTCTGAAAACTACTGCAGACGTGTTTCCAACCTATTATTATTAGAATGTCCAGCAGGGAGCATCAGATTGTACAGAAGTCCAGTGTTGTAGTCGACTCACCAAAGCTCCAGTCCGAGTCACCAAAACAAAATCAGAGTTAAGTCTGAGTCGAGTCCTCTTTCCCTGACCTGAGTCCAGGTCAAGTACTCAGTACCTTAGCCAAAGTAACAGAAAAGTCCCCATGCAGAGCCTTCGTCAAGAAGCCTCACGCACAGCGTGGCAAGTGTCAAAAGAGCCGAACATTTTGCCCCAGCCACTCAAACGACCAAGCAAGCAGGATAAGCGTTCCACTTCGACCAACTGCTGACGATCAGTCACTACAGGGAGAGAGGTTTACACACCGAGGATCGTTTACAATGTTACGCACACACGTGCACACACATACACAGAGCAACAATCTGATGAAAGCATCATTAACAGTATAAACGTCATCACCAGAGTCTCCCTTATTAACACATCTGTCTCCTCTCATCCACACAGACACACTTGTGTTCACCAAGCTACAGCTTTCACAGCAGCTCATTACACCACACCACTGTTTAACAGAGATCTGACATAAAATAACGGAGGAAACGTGACCTCAAAAAGTATAAAACGTCCTGATCTCAGTCCACCACACATCTGAACAGAAACACAACAATGCAATCTGAAAAGCGTGTGGCTGAATACAGAGGAGCCAAGTCAGGAAACGTCAGGAGGCCGACTGCACTGGAGGCCGCTCACAGCCCAGGGCCAGGACACCTCCACCCGGGTGTGCACCCCACTACAGGCCAGTGAGGGGCCCACAGCAGCAAGCACTGCTGCAGATCACCACCTGGCCGAGCTGAGTGCACACCACGAGGCAGAGAAACCCTAGACAGAACCAGTCACAGCTTCCAGTGCAGGTAGCCAGATCAACAACAAAGGACACACTGGCTGACTAAAATCATAGGAACTGGGACCTGGGGGACATCAATCAGTGGCGGAAAGGTCAGTTGGTGTACGTTTGGGGTGATGGGAGGAAAGTGAGAGTTGAGTGTGTTGTAGACCGTATGCCAGGTTGGCGGCCAGCACGCGGGTGCCAGCTCTATTAAGACCATCCGAGCCAAAAAGATGTCTCCTCTCCCAAAAAACATTTAAATTGTCAACAAAGCCGACATTGTGGGTACTGCAGGCTGATGGGAGCCAGGTGTTCAGGCTTAGCAACCTGCTGAATCACCCAATGCCTCTGCCACAGGTGGGGCCGGAGAAAAAAAATCTGGCAGCTGGGGCGGTGAGAGTTTGTTAAAAAGCTGTGTGAAATCACGCTTTAAAAGCTTGTCTGGAGGTGTCATTAGTGTCCACATGTATGAGGACCCTGTTTACCTGTGGATGTGAATTCAGGGCACTTGGGATTTTCTCAGTGATGTCTGCAACAGTGGTGCTGGGAAAGGACAGGGTGAACGCTCCCCTCAGACGGACGTTCCGGATGGTGGAGTCCCCAATGACTAGTGTCATTGCCTGTTGCCTGAGGGGGGCGGCTGGCTCAGTGGACCCGTCCTCCCCATCAGGTGCCTGGGGATGAGGACGTCCAGTGTGCCACTGCACCGCATCCTTGAGGAGCTGCCTCCGCTGAGCTGAGGGACGGGGGGATGGAGGCGAGTGGCATGGCGCTGGACGGCACGGCGCTGGATGGCACGGTGCAGCCATGAGTGGAGGGAAGGCTGTGGTGTCTGTAAGCGGGGGCGCAGCATCCCTCAGGGAGGCCTCGTGATCAGCAGGGCCCTGGCCCAGTGGCTCCAAAGTCATGGACAGAGCAGAATATTTGTTTGAGAGGGGGCGTCAATGGAGGAGGAAACCCCGCACGGAGCCCTGGCAGAAGCCTTCTTCCAGCTGCGGACCACTACCTCAGACCAGGGGGTCCCTTTGTTGGGAGTAGAGCTGGGGGGCCGCTGACAGGTGGAGGAGGAAGGCTCCCAGACGACAGTGTCACTCAGTGCAGCTGCAGTGCTATGGTGTGGCAGCTTGCCAGTCTGTGTTCCCTCCAACCAGCTGGACAACGCCGGGAGCCGAGATTTGAAAGTGGCCAGGAGTGAGTCCTTTCTCTGCAGCTCGTCTGAGAGTCGACCAATGTCCTCCAGAAGATCTGCAATCTTTTTCTGGGCTCTTTTAAATTGTTGACCAACTTCAGCAGGTAAGGAAGCATCTATGGCGGTAGCCTCCATGGTTGCCATGTAGCTGTCTCAGCAAGAGTGCATAAAATCCCAGAGTCTGATGTCTAAAACCTTCTGTCCGGTAAAAGCAAAAATAATCCTTTTAAAACCAAATAAAAACGATGGCTTGCAGGAACCTGCACTCTTTTTCTCTGCTATGACAGATAATATAAAATAAAGTAAAATAAAATAAAAACCCATACACGGTAAAAGTTTAACTTAAAAGTCAGCAAACTCTTAAAATGCAGTCTTAAAAGTTGTTTAAAACCGGTTAAAATGGGCTAAAAAGTTGGTCACAGGAGAGAGAAATGGCTAGTAGCCATACGACGCTGACGCATGCGCAGAAATACAAATGTATTTGATGACATGACTGATACCACTACCACCTTCATTATCAGTCATCCAGCTCCAACAGGTTCATAATCCAGTGATACTATTCCTGTTTACATCCAGTCACTGTCAGCATGTCTCATCCATTTGCATTGTGTGAAAAAAAAGTTTTAGCTCACCTTAGCCTCAGGTGTTCTGACAAAGGCCGACAGGAGATGCATCTCTGGATTTGGAACAGAGTCCAGGACACAGGTCCAGACAGGCCGTGACTAACTCATCGCCTCGGAATGGTGACAGTCTGTGTCCCAGTGGAAGAAGACCACAGAGCCAGCCAACCAGAAGCAGCTAAAAACTTTTTTTTTTTTTTTTTCACGAAAATGGATAAGATGCTGACCGCGAGGTTGCAAGTGGGATTCAAACAGGATGCAAATGAGAATAATATTGCCTGTGGGTCTGGGGGGCCCAACTGCATTGACCCACCTTTGGGGGGGGGGGCCCAGCAGGCACAAGGTTGAGAACCTCTGGTGTAGACCAATTAAGTCACACTTCATCCAACTAACAAGAATATTCTTTATGCTGAACGCGCCTGCAGTCAGCGCTTATTCATGTAATGTTGCTGAACGTATCTGTTTAATAATTCACTTTTGTGAAGTTAAAAACACATCACATCTGACTTAACCAAACATTGTGGAGCCATTGTTTGAGTGACTTCAGAGGCTATTGCTGTTATTTAGCAGCTAGCTTATGACAACGTTATCAGCAGTCAGAGTAACATTAGAGATAATCCACAAACCACCCGACTGCTGGTTCTGAGAACCCTTAAGCTTTAAGATGGTCTAATAAAATACAGTGATCCAGCCTTAGAAAGCCTTAGAAAAATGAATGAAGAGAGAAAGATAACACTGCTTGTTGTCTAAGGCCTCTAGGATATCATTCACTACCTTCATTGCAGCAGTGGTAGTGCTGTGGTTCTTCCTAAAGTCGGACTCAAATTGAAACAGAGTAGAGTTACAGGCCAGGAGCTCCTTCATCTGGTCACTGACCAATGTCTCAAGCACTTTAGATAATACAGACAGTTTAGATATTGGTCTGTAGTTGTCTTAAAGTGTTGAGTCACCTCCTTTGAAAAGGGGGACCACAAAGGCTGATTTCCAAACTTCTGGGATTCTATTACTTCTCAAAGTGAGGTTAAAAATGTGACAAAGTGGTTCCACAATAAAATCCCAGGCAAATTTTAAAAGCAGGGGTTCCACTTTGTCTGGACCAGCCGGTTTGCGGGGGTTCAGATTTTTTAGAGCTGTTAAAACATTAGAGGTACTAAAAGGAGCCAAGTTAAAACAAGGGATTTCACAATTGGTGTCCTCCTTAATTGTGGACACCAATTGGGAAGTATCCTGTTTAAATAAGAAATCCTGCGGATATAAAATGGTTATCAAAAGGCTTCAGAATATGTAATTTGAGTTACAATTTGGGGACATGGATTTTATTGTGGTCCAGAACTTCTTAGGGTTGTTAAGATTTTGGGTCGTTAAGATTTTCAGTTGTTAAAGACAAGTGATACTCAGCCTTGGTCTTGTGAAATGAGGATGTAAACATGTTTCTCAGCTGTCTAAAAGAGAGCCAATCAGAGTCTTTACCAATCTTCCGTGCTCTGGCCCAGGCAGAGTTACACTCATGAAAGAGTTCTGATAATTCACTTGAGAACCATCGGCTCTCATGTCCTTTGACTCTAAATCTGTGGATAGGTGCATGTTTGTCAACAATTTTTATAAAAGCAGAATGAAAATAATTCCAGGCAAGTTCAACATCATCAAAGATGGCAACTCTGTCCCAGCGAAGACTACAAAGATCATGAATAAAAGCATGTTCAACAAAATTTTTCATATTGCGTTTTTTCGAAAAAACAAGGGATACTTTTCAGTATCCTTGTGTCTCGATTAACCCCTATCACACAATGATCACTGGGAAAAGCTTCTGGCGAAATGATGTAATTGCAAATGCATACTGCAAATGCGTGCTGCAACTGCATAAATGGTCAAATAAGTCTAAAATTTTGCATGGTGTATCCTAACACATAGGGGAAACTACCAGAATAATAATCTGGGGTTTACTACCATTCTATTGCCAAATATCACCCTCTGAATACCCCAAAAGACCAAAAAATGTCTGTCCGCCTAACAAATTGTCATCAAAAGTGATCATTTTAAAGTATTTTCCTATACATTTCACTGCCCACCATGGATATGGAAAACTTCCCACATTTATAAGCTTCACTTTAAGTCCAAGCTGACCTTTCTATCTGGAAAATTACAGGTGCTATGACCAAAGTACTTCAGTGATCAAGAAGTACATTCACATCTTGTTGTCATCATTTGTGAGAAAACCATTCCAGTCTACAGGTCGAGGGTGACGTCATCCCCAAAGCCCTTGTCGACGTCTTGGCAGAAGAAGAAACAGATGAGGATGACTTAGCGGATGAAATCCATACCAATATGGATGATGATGAGGAAGAGGAGGAAGATGATGATTAAAATCCAGTTATATTGTCACAGTCTTATCAGCCGGAATCTCAGTACATATAACATCATCATCATCATCATCATCATACAAAGCCCTCTCAGAGCAGCAAAACTATACTGGAATCCTCACATTGCCTACTAAGTATATTTCATAGACACTGAGGACACATCCTGGAGCAGAACATTTTTATGAGTGTAGCCACATCAATATCCCAGACAGCTGCAGCTAAGAGAAAGCAATAGAAGGATAGATGAAATGAACAATAAAACTTCCTAAGTGGATATTCTGGGACATATTGTATACACAATACATTGATATGACTAGTGGTCAAAGTAGAGTAAAAAAGGACCATAGCAATGTGCTTTTTGGTTGAGCTTTTTTTTTCCATATTTCTCCATTAGGTTGCACAGAACATTAATCTATTGTTAAGAAATGTTCTCAAGTCATTTTTATTCCTTGTCCGGATCTTGTTCTTTAATAAATCTCCTATTTGGTTCCTGGATTTGGTGTGATCATGTTTAATGTTGGACCTTGATACCCTGGTCCACCTGGGGGCATACCATTATTCATTTTATGTAATTCACTTCAGATAGTGTAGTACTACATAACTCATGTTTCAAATATTGTTTAAGATTTGGTTTAGATTCAGAAAATGTGCTTAATCCCATTTGGAATGGTGATTCTGGAATTGTCAGGTTTCTCCGATTTGGGGTACAGTGAAGTACTTTGGTCATACCACCTGTAATTTAATGGGAAGTTTTCCAAATCCATGGTAGGCAGTAAAAAATGATCACTTTTGATGACAATTTGTTCGGCGGACATACAATTTTTGGTCTTTTGGGGTATTCAGAGGGTGATATTTGGCAATAGAATGGTAGTAAACCCCAGATTATTATTCTGGTAGTTTCCCCTATGTGTTAGGATACACCATGCAAAATTTTAGACTTATTTGACCATTTATGCAGTTGCAGCACCCTAATGTTTGCAATTACATCATTTCGCCAGAAGCTTTTCCCAAAAAAAAGTTTTTTTTGCCCCTGGGGCCAAACGGGGCCGAGTTGGGGGTGGTCAGTATGAACTTGTTATGGCCCAAGTTATAGGATAACAAGAAAAACTAGGGCCCCGATGGGGCACTGTCGGGCCCGTGCCGCGTCGTGCCGCCCCCAGCGCGACCGCCCCCCCGATCGCGTCACACTCAAGGTCCAAAGATGGTGTGCGCACTTGTCTGTGGTCATTTCCCATTATAATGAATGGGAGGCGCAGTTTCTACCAAAACACTCGCTGCAGACAAACTACATGTCCTATTTGAAAAAAGTCTGGACCATGAGTGAGGGCACAAACACAGCTAGGATATATCCAAACGGCAAGTTGCTCCTCGTTACGGTGTTGCCGGGAGAGCGATGCGATTGAGCCATTGAGTGATGGGCAGGAAAAACTTGACTGTTTCTCCTGCCATGGGGGATGGGGGATGGGGGGGGGGGGGGGGTGGATTCTTTTAAGAATGTGGATATTTGGGTCATCTTTGGCGCCTCCTAGAACGTAAACCGTGGGGTGCAGCGTCATGATTTTTACAACTTTAAATGGCCATGGGGTGTAGATCGGCCTGAGCAAATTTGGTGTCAGTGGGACGAAAGCCTTAGGAGGAGTTAGCCACATTCCAATGTGTGCGAATCGGCAAAAAATGCAAAATAGCCCTTTAACCGTACATTTTACAGATACGCGTGCATTGACTTTTTCGTAGATGTTATTGAGACACACGTGATTGTCAAATTTTGTGTCAATATGACAAAGCGTACAGGCGTGACACTCAACAATATGTATTTTCACCTTAGGGGACAAGAAAAAATGGACTTTTTTCTCCTGCCATGGGGGGGCGCTCTTTTGGGGAGTAAAAATTCCTTCACAAATGTGTTGATGGCTGGACATTGCATCATCCTAGAGAACTTGGAGGCCAGTGAGGACAAAAATAAAAAGTTATAAGACTTTTAAATATGTGGATTTTAGGGTTATATTTGGCGCCCCCTAGAACCTAAACCGTGGGGTGCAGCATCATGATTTGAATAACTTTTAATGGCCATGGGGTGTAGATTGGCCTGAGCAAATGTGGTGCCGGTGGAACGAAAGCCTTCGGAGGAGTTAGCGAAATTCCAATGTGTGCGCATCGGCAAAAAATGCGGAATAACCCTTTAACTGTACATTTGACAGATACGCGCGCATGGACTTTTTTGTAGATCTTATTGAGTTACATGTGTGTGTCAATTTTTGTGTCATTTTGACAAAGCGTATAGGCGTGACACTCAACAATGTGTATTTTCACCTTAGGGGACAAGAAAAAATGGACTTTTTTCTCCTGCCATGGGGGGGCGCTCTTTTGGGGAGTAAAAATTCCTTCACAAATGTGTTGATGGCTGGACATTGCATCATCCTAGAAAACTTGGAGGCCAGTGAGGACAAAAATAAAAAGTTATAAGACTTTTAAATATGTGGATCTTAGGGTTATCTTTGGCGCCCCCTAGAACCTAAACCGTGGGGTGCAGCGTCATGATTTGAATAACTTTTAATGGCCATGGGGTGTAGATTGGCCTGAGCAAATGTGGTGCCGGTGGAACGAAAGCCTTCGGAGGAGTTAGCGAAATTCCAATGTGTGCGGATCGGAAAAAAATGCGAAATAACCCTTTAACCGTACATTTTGACAGATACGCCCGCACTGACTTTTTTGTAGATCTTATTGAGATACATATGTGTGTCAATTTTTGTGTCAATATGACAAAGCGTACAGGCGTGACAGTCAATAGTGTGAATTTTCACCTTAGGGGGCGCTATGGAGCCATTTTGCATTTTATTGTTTGGGCGACTTCAGAATATCGAATTTTTCACCAGGCCCGGTCGTCCTGCCAAATTTCATGAGTTTTCGCCAGTGGGAAGTGGGCCATTTTCCAGTTCAAAGGGGAGGAAAAAGAAGAAACTAGAGCCCCGTTGGGGCACTGGCGGGCCCGAGCCATGTCACGCCGCCCTCAGCGCGACCGCCTCCCCCACCCGATCGCGTCACACTCAAGGTCCAAAGATGGTGTGCGCACTTGTTTGTGGTCATTTACCATTATAATGAATGGGAGGCGCAGTTTCTACCAAAACGCTCGCTGCAGAAAAACTCCATGTCCTATTTGAAAAAAGTCTGGACCATGAGTGAGGGCACAAACAGAGCTAAGATATATCCAAATGGCAAGTTGCTCCTCCTTTCGCTTTTGCCGAGGGAGCAGTGCGTTTGAGCCATTGAATGATGAACAGGAAAAACTTGATTTTATTCTCCTGCCATGGGGGGGTGCTCTTTTAACGAGAAAAAACTCCTTCACAAATGTGTTGATGGCTGGACATTGCATCATCCTAGAAAACATGGAGGCCAGTGAGGACAAAAATAAAAAGTTATAAGACTTTTAAATATGTGGATTTTAGGGTTATCTTTGGCGCCCCCTAGAACCTAAACCGTGGGGTGCAGCGTCATGATTTGAATAACTTTTAATGGCCATGGGGTGTAGATTGGCCTGAGCAAATGTGGTGCCGGTGGAACGAAAGCCTTCGGAGGATTTAGCGAAATTCCAATGTGTGCGAATCTGCAAAAAATGCGAAATAACCCTTTAACCGTACATTTTACAGATACGTGGCCATTGACTTTTTCGAAGATCTTATTGAAATACACGTGTATGTAAAATTTTGTGTCAATACGACAAAACATACAGGCGTAGCACTCAATAATGTGTATTTTCACCTTAGTGGACAAGAAAAAATGGACTTTTTTCTCCTGCCATGGGGGGGCGCTCTTTTGGCGAGTAAAAATTCCTTCACAAATGTGTTGATGGCTGGACATTGCATCATCCTAGAAAACTTGGAGGCCAGTGGGGACAAAAATAAAAAGTTATAAGACTTTTAAATATGTGGATTTTACGGTTATCTTTGGCGCCCCCTAGAACCTAAACCGTGGGGTGCAGCGTCATGATTTGAATAACTTTTAATGGCCATGGGGTGTAGATTGGCCTGAGCAAATGTGGTGCCGGTGGAACGAAAGCCTTCGGAGGAGTTAGCGAAATTCCAATGTGTGCGGATCGGCAAAAAATGCGGAATAACCCTTTAACCGTACATTTGACAGATACGCGCGCGTTGACTTTTTCGTAGATCTTATTGAGTTACATGTGTGTGTCAATTTTTGTGTCATTTTGACAAAGCGTAAAGGCGTGACAGTCAACAATGTGTATTTTCACCTTAGGGGACAAGAAAAAATGGACTTTTTTCTCCTGCCATGGGGGGCGCTCTTTTGGGGAGTAAAAATTCCTTCACAAATGTGTTGATGGCTGGACATTGCATCATCCTAGAAAACTTGGAGGCCAGTGAGGACAAAAATAAAAAGTTATAAGACTTTTAAATATGTGGATTTTAGTGTTATCTTTGGCGCCCCCTAGAACCTAAACCTTGGGGTGCAGCGTCATGATTTTGATAACTTTTAATGGCCACGGGGTGTAGATTGGCCTGAGCAAATGTGGTGCCGGTGGAACGAAAGCCTTCGGAGGAGTTAGCGAAATTCCAATGTGTGCGGATCGGAAAAAAATGCAAAATAACCCTTTAACCGTACATTTGACAGATACGGCCGCACTGACTTTTTTGTAGATCTTATTGAGATACATATGTGTGTCAATTTTTGTGTCAATATGACAAAGCGTACAGGCGTGACAGTCAATAGTGTGAATTTCCACCTTAGGGGGCGCTATGGAGCCATTTTGCATTTTATTGTTTGGGCGACTTCAGAATATCGAATTTTTCACCAGGCCCGGTCGTCCTGCCAAATTTCCTGAGTTTTCGCCAGTGGGAAGTGGGCCATTTTCCAGTTCAAAGGGGAGGAAAAAGAAGAAAGAAAGAAAGAAAGAAACAAAGAAAAACCCCTTGGGGAATAATAGGGCTCTCGCAGCTGCTTAGCAGCTACGCTCGGGCCCTAATAACTAGGACCCCGGTGGGGCACTGGCGGGCCCGAGCCGCGTTGCGCCGCCCCCAGCGCGACCGCCTCCCCCTCCCGATCGCGTCACACTCAAGGTCCAAAGATGGTGTGCGCACTTGTCTGTGGTCATTTCCCATTATAATGAATGGGAGGCGCAGTTTCTACCAAAACACTCGCTGCAGACAAACTACATGTCCTATTTGAAAAAAGTCTGGACCATGAGTGAGGGCACAAACACAGCTAGGATATATCCAAACGGCAAGTTGCTCCTCGTTACGGTGTTGCCGGGAGAGTGATGCGATTGAGCCATTGAGTGATGGGCAGGAAAAACTTGACTGTTTCTCCTGCCATGGGGGATGGGGGATGGGGGGGGGGATGTGGATTCTTTTAAGAATGTGGATATTTGGGTCATCTTTGGCGCCCCCTAGAACGTAAACCGTGGGGTGCAGCGTCATGATTTTTACAACTTTGAATGGCCATGGGGTGTAGATTGGCCTGAGCAAATTTGGTGTCAGTGGGACGAAAGCCTTAGGAGGAGTTAGCCACATTCCAATGTGTGCGAATCAGCAATAAATGCGAAATAGCCCTTTAACCGTACATTTTACAGATACGCGCGCATTGACTTTTTCGTAGATCTTATTGAGATACATGTGATTGTCAAATTTTGTGTCAATTTGACAAAGCGTAAAGGTATGACAGTCAACAATGTGTTTTTTCACCTTAGGCGACAAGAAAAAATGGACTTTTTTCTCCTGCCATGGGGGGGCGCTCTTTTGGGGAGTAAAAATTCCTTCACAAATGTGTTGATGGCTGGACATTGCATCATCCTAGAAAACTTGGAGGCCAGTGAGGGCAAAAATAAAAAGTTATAAGACTTTGAAATATGTGGATTTTAGAGTTATCTTTGGCGCCCCCTAGAACCTAAACCGTGGGGTGCAGCGTCATGATTTGAATAACTTTTAATGGCCATGGGGTGTAGATTGGCCTGAGCAAATGTGGTGCCGGTGGAACGAAAGCCTTCGGAGGAGTTAGCGAAATTCCAATGTGTGCGGATCGGCAAAAAATGCGGAATAACCCTTTAACCGTACATTTGACAGATACGCCCGCACTGACTTTTTCGTAGATCTTCTTGAGATACATGTGTGTGTCAATTTTTGTGTCATTTTGACAAAGCGTAAAGGCGTGACAGTCAATAGTGTGAATTTTCACCTTAGGGGGCGCTATGGAGCCATTTTGCATTTTCTTGTTTGGGCGACTTCGGAATATCAAATTTTTCACCAGGCCCGGTCATCCTGCCAAATTTCATGAGTTTTCGCCAGTGGGAAGTGGGCCATTTTCCAGTTCAAAGGGGAGGAAAAAGAAGAAAGAAAGAAACAAAGAAAAACCACTTGGGGAATAATAGGGCTCTCGCAGCTGCTTAGCAGCTACGCTCGGGCCCTAATAATAACACTAGGACCCCGTTGGGGCACTGGCGGGCCCGAGCCGTGTCGCGTCCCCCCCCCAAACGTGCTGCCTCCCCGTCCCATTTGTGTCCTCTGGCCATCGCCCTCTCTGGTAACGCCCATCACTGCAAAGACCCTTTTCCTTCATCGGCGTTTGCTGTTCTTCTTGCCAGTGCGTGTTGCTTTCACTTACACTTGCCACAGCCAGCCTCGTGAGTGCCTAGCCTATTGGATATCACTGTCACCTACACAGGACAGTCATTACCTTTCTATTAATACTTTGTGTTTTAATTTCACATTAATTTCCATATTGTATAAACGATTGGAAAAAACTTGAGCCCCTGCCCCTGTATAATCATGTGCATGTCTCTGTTCTAGCTCCAAGGTGAATCTTCACAGCTCATGTTCTCCTCAGAAGCACTCACCTCACTCCCCTCAGGTTACTGTACACATGCACCAACTACCTGCTTCAGGTTTGGATGGAGCTTCATGGTTGTCTTTTGGAGAAATGACCAGTCAAGTTGTGTTTGAAATTTGATTTTTATCAGGGGCAAAAGGAGCCTCTGCATTCTTGTCAAATATGTAAATAGCATGTTTTTGCAGGTGCTAAAAACCAGACTCTGAGTGTGTGTGTGTGTGTGTGTGTGCGTGTGTGTGTGTCTGTGTGTGCGTTCAAGTCACATGACATATTTAACCGGATGTAGCTGCAAGACGGTTGACTCGTTGACTCTCCGTTTCAACTTATCTCAAAAGTGAGGACCTCAACCTATATACCAGTTTTTAAATTGTGTTGATAGGCCAAATAAAACCAGAGTTATGATAAATTATGTCCGCGATACTTTTTTTCTGCTTATTTTGATCACGTTCGGCGCTCGATCGCGCTGTATGAGACAGGAAAACATAGCATGCAGACATTAGCGACAGGTCTTACAGGCGGAAAAGGCTTGCCAAAAGAAAAAAAAAACACACCACAACATCTCTCCTATTGGTGGAAAACTTCACCACAACAACCAATCCAAAATTATATGGTGACTGATTGACAAGGGGCGGGCGCTTACGTTCTTCCTGCAACATGAGAAGCGAGGGAGGGACTCTCAGCAGGGATGCAGTCTGGGACACGTAGTTGCAAACCTAGCAACTTTGTTGTTAGATTCAATGACTTTTCAGACCCCCTAACGACTTTTTTTAGAAAGAAAGGGACTTTTATCGACTTCTTCTGGAGTTTAGAGACTCTGACATGAAGCAGGCTTTCCTTACTGAGGAGTTAGCAACGCTGCTAAGGGTGCAGAGCCACACATGCGCTCAGAGCTCTGCATGGGAGACTGAAGCTGACAGAGCTGCAGCAGTTAGCAGGTTTCACCCTCAGAGACCACCAGGGGTTCATGTTGAGGCATTTTAAATTTTTTTTTTTTTTGTGCCATAGACACTGTCAGCACAATCTGCAGTTACACTAACAAAAATGCTGCAAAAAACAAAGAATTATGGAAAAATTACACATGGACTGACATAGAGGAGGATCTACACAAGTTTTTTACATCATGTTTTACATCATGCATCATTTACATCATGTTTTTTTGTAGTGGCATAAATAAAAAGTGACATTTGTGAGACTATACAGTGTTTTGTAAATAATTTTACAAAGAACGCCTGGGCCATTGCCTGCATTTTGATGTAAATAGAGGTAAATCACTATGTTCTTTGTTAAAAATTTGCATATGTTTTGAAGTTTACAATTTTTATTTGAAGTTTAAGTTTTAAAAACAGTTCATCACACATATTTGTGGTTTTCACAGTAAAAATGTTACTTTTTTCCACTCGGATTTTATGTTTTGTGTGTGAATTTGGGTCCATTGTGTAAATTCAGTATGTCAACATGATAAAATAACTGTAAATTCGCACAGGTGAGGTTGTGCTGAAAAAAAATGATACCAGGCAAGGCACGTGATTGTCAAATTTTGTGTCAATATGACAAAGCGTATAGGCGTGAATCTCAACAATATGTATTTTCACCTTAGGGGACAAGAAAAAATGGACTTTTTTCTCCTGCCATGGGGGGGCGCTCTTTTGGGGAGTAAAAATTCCTTCACAAATGTGTTGATGGCTCGACATTGCATCATCCTAGAAAACTTGGAGGCCAGTGAGGACAAAAATAAAAAGTTATAAGACTTTTTAATATGTGGATTTTAGGGTTGTCTTTGGCGCCCCCTAGAACCTAAACCGTGGGGTGCAGCGTCATGATTTGAATAACTTTTAATGGCCATGGGGTGTAGATTGGCCTGAGCAAATGTGGTGCCGGTGGAACGAAAGCCTTCGGAGGAGTTAGCGAAATTCCAATGTGTGCGGATCGGCAAAAAATGCGGAATAACCCTTTAACCGTACATTTGACAGATACGCGCGCATTGACTTTTTCGTAGATCTTATTGAGTTACATGTGTGTGTCAATTTTTGTGTCATTTTGACAAAGCGTATAGGCGTGACACTCAACAATGTGTATTTTCACCTTAGGGGACAAGAAAAAATGGACTTTTTTCTCCTTCCATGGGGGGGCGCTCTTTTGGGGAGTAAAAATTCCTTCACAAATGTGTTGATGGCTGGACATTGCATCATCCTAGAAAACTTGGAGGCCAGTGAGGACAAAAATAAAAAGTTATAAGACTTTTAAATATGTGGATTTTAGTGTTATCTTTGGCGCCCCCTAGAACCTAAACCTTGGGGTGCAGCGTCATGATTTTGATAACTTTTAATGGCCACGGGGTGTAGATTGGCCTGAGCAAATGTGGTGCCGGTGGAACGAAAGCCTGCGGAGGAGTTAGCGAAATTCCAATGTGTGCGGATCGGAAAAAAATGCGAAATAACCCTTTAACCGTACATTTGACAGATACGGCCGCACTGACTTTTTTATAGATCTTATTGAGATACATATGTGTGTCAATTTTTGTGTCAATATGACAAAGCGTACAGGCGTGACAGTCAATAGTGTGAATTTCCACCTTAGGGGGCGCTATGGAGCCATTTTGCATTTTATTGTTTGGGCGACTTCAGAATATCGAATTTTTCACCAGGCCCGGTCGTCCTGCCAAATTTCATGAGTTTTCGCCAGTGGGAAGTGGGCCATTTTCCAGTTCAAAGGGGAGGAAAAAGAAGAAAGAAAGAAAGAAAGAAAGAAAGAAACAAAGAAAAACCACTTGGGGAATAATAGGGCTCTCGCAGCTGCTTAGCAGCTACGCTCGGGCCCTAAAAAGAAGGAAACTACAGGAACAAGAGGGCTCTCGCAGCTGCTTAGCAGCTACGCTTGGGCCCTAACTAGGACCCCGTTGGGGCACTGGCGGGCCCGAGCCATGTCGCGTCCCCCCCCCCCCAACGTGCTGCCTCCCCGTCCCATTTGTGTCCTCTGGCCATCGCCCTCTCTGGTAACGCCCATCACTGCAAAGACCCTTTTCCTTCATCGGCGTTTGCTGTTCTTCCTGCCAGTGCGTGTTGCTTTCACTTACACTTGCCACAGCCAGCCTCGTGAGTGCCTAGCCTATTGGATATCACTGTCACCTACACAGGACAGTCATTACCTTTCTATTAATACTTTGTGTTTTAATTTCACATTAATTTCCATATTGTATAAACGACTGGAAAAAACTTGAGCCCCTGCCCCTGTATAATCATGTGCATGTCTCTGTTCTAGCTCCAAGGTGAATCTTCACTGCTCATGTTCTCCTCAGAAGCACTCACCTCACTCCCCTCAGGTTACTGTACACATGCACCAACTGCCTGCTTCAGGTTTGGATGGAGCTTCATGGTTGTCTTTTGGAGAAATGACCAGTCAAGTTGTGTTTGAAATTTGATTCTTTTCAGGGGCAAAAGGAGCCTCTGCATTCTTGTCAAATATGTAAATAGCATGTTTTTGCAGGTGCTAAAAACCAGACTCTGAGTGTGTGTGTGTGTGTGTGTGTGTGTGTGTGTGTGTGTGTGTGTGTGTGCGTGTGTGTGTGTCTGTGTGTGCGTTCAAGTCACATGACATATTTAACCGGATGTAGCTGCAAGACGGAGCCTCGTTGACTCTCCGTTTCAACTTATCTCAAAAGTGAGGACCTCAACCTATATACCAGTTTTTAAATTGTGTTGATAGGCCAAATAAAACCAGAGTTATGATAAATTATGTCCGCGATACTTTTTTTCTGCTTATTTTGATCACGTTCGGCGCTCGATCGCGCTGTATGAGACAGGAAAACATAGCATGCAGACATTAGCGACAGGTCTTACAGGCGGAAAAGGCTTGCCAAAGGAAAAAAAAAACACACCACAACATCTCTCCTATTGGTGGAAAACTTCACCACAACAACCAATCCAAAATTATATGGTGACTGATTGACAAGGGGCGGGCGCTTACGTTCTTCCTGCAACATGAGAAGGGAGGGAGGGACTCTCAGCAGGGATGCAGTCTGGGACACGTAGTTGCAAACCTAGCGACTTTGTTGTTAGATTCAATGACTTTTCAGACCCCCTAACGACTTTTTTTTAGAAAGAAAGGGACTTTTATCGACTTCTTCTGGAGTTTAGAGACTCTGACATGAAGCAGGCTTTCCTTACTGAGGAGTTAGCAACGCTGCTAAGGGTGCAGAGCCACACATGCGCTCCGAGCTCTGCATGGGAGACTGAAGCTGACAGAGCTGCAGCAGTTAGCAGGTTTCACCCTCAGAGACCACCAGGGGTTCATGTTGAGGCATTTTAATTTTTTTTTTTTTTTTGTGCCATAGACACTGTCAGCACAATCTGCAGTTACACTAACAAAAATGCTGCAAAAAACAAAGAATTATGGAAAAATTACACATGGACTGACATAGAGGAGGATCTACACAAGTTTTTTACATCATGTTTTACATCATGCATCATTTACATCATGTTTTTTTGTAGTGGCATAAATAAAAAGTGACATTTGTGAGACTATACAGTGTTTTGTAAATAATTTTACAAAGAACGCCTGGGCCATTGCCTGCATTTTGATGTAAATAGAGGTAAATTACTATGTTCTTTGTTAAAAATTTGCATATGTTTTGAAGTTTACAATTTTTATTTGAAGTTTAAGTTTTAAAAACAGTTCATCACACATATTTGTGGTTTAATTTCACATTAATTTCCATATTGTATAAATGACTGGAAAAAACTTGAGCCCCTGCCCCTGTATAATCATGTGCACGTCCCTGTTCTAGCTCCAAGGTGAATCTTCACTGCTCATGTTCTCCTCAGAAATAGTCACCTCACTCCCCTCCGGTTACTGTACACATGCACCAACTATCTGCTTCAGGTTTGAAATGGAGCTTCATGGTTGTCTTTTGGAGAAATGAACAGTCAAGTTGTGTTTGAAATTTGATTTTTTTCAGGGGCAAAAGGAAGCCTCTGCATTCTTGTCAAATATGTAAACAGCATGTTTTTGCAGGTGCTAAAAAACAGACTCTGAGTGTGTGTGTGTGTGTGTGTGTGTGTGTGTGTGTGTGTGTATGTTGGCGTGTGTGTATATGTGTGTGTATCCTGCAGTACTCTGTACTCCTGCAGTGGCCAAAAAGACTTTTAAGAATGTGGATTTTTGGGTCATCTTTGGCGCCCCCTAGAACTGCAGTACTCTGTACTCCTGCAGTGGCCAAAATGACTTTTAAGAATGTGGATTTTTGGGTCATCTTTGGCGCCCCCTAGAACGTAAACCGTGGGGTGCAGCGTCATGATTTTTACAACTTTGAATGGGCATGGGGTGTAGATTGCCCTGAGCAAATTTGGTATCGGTGGGACGAAAGCCTTAGGAGGAGATAGCCACATTCCAATGTGTGCGAATCGGCAAAAAATGCAAAATAGCCCTTTAACCGTACATTATACAGATACGCGCTCTTTGACTTTTTCGTAGATCTAATTGAGATACACATGATTGTCAATTTTTGTGTCAATATGACAAAGCGTTCAGGCGTGACACTCAACAATGTGTATTTTTATGTAAGGGGACAAGAAAAAATTGACTTTTTTCTCCTACCATGGGGGGGCGCTCTTTTGGGGAGTAAAAATTCCTTCACAAATGTGTTGATGGCTGGACATTGCATCATCCTAGAAAACTTGGAGGCCAGTGAGGACAAAAATAAAAAGTTATAAAACATTTAAGAATGTGGATTTTTGGGTTATTTTTGGCGCCCCCTAGAACCTAAACCATGGGGTGCAGCATCATGATTTGAATAACTTTTAATGGCCATGGGGTGTAGATTGGCCTGAGCAAATGTGGTGCCGGTGGAACGAAAGCCTTCGGAGGAGTTAGCGAAATTCCAATGTGTGCGGATCGGCAAAAAATGCGGAATAACCCTTTAACTGTACATTTGACAGATACGCGCGCATGGACTTTTTTGTAGATCTTATTGAGTTACGTGTGTGTCAATTTTTGTGTCATTTTGACAAAGCGTATAGGCGTGACACTCAACAATGTGTATTTTCACCTTAGGGGACAAGAAAAAATGGACTTTTTTCTCCTGCCATGGGGGGGCGCTCTTTTGGGGAGTAAAAATTCCTTCACAAATGTGTTGATGGCTGGACATTGCATCATCCTAGAAAACTTGGAGGCCAGTGAGGACAAAAATAAAAAGTTATAAGACTTTTAAATATGTGGATTTTAGTGTTATCTTTGGCGCCCCCTAGAACCTAAACCTTGGGGTGCAGCGTCATGATTTTGATAACTTTTAATGGCCATGGGGTGTAGATTGGCCTGAGCAAATGTGGTGCCGGTGGAACGAAAGCCTTCGGAGGAGTTAGCGAAATTCCAATGTGTGCGGATCGGCAAAAAATGCGAAATAACCCTTTAACCGTAATTTTGACAGATACGGCCGCACTGACTTTTTTGTAGATCTTATTGAGATACATGTGTGTGTCAATTTTTGTGTCAATATGACAAAGCGTACAGGCGTGACAGTCAATAGTGTGAATTTCCACCTTAGGGGGCGCTATGGAGCCATTTTGCATTTTATTGTTTTGGCGACTTCAGAATATCGAATTTTTCACCAGGCCCGGTCGTCCTGCCAAATTTCATGAGTTTTCGCCAGTGGGAAGTGGGCCATTTTCCAGTTCAAAGGGGAGGAAAAAGAAAAAAGAAAGAAAGAAACAAAGAACTAGGACCCCGTTGGGGCACTGGCGGGCCCGAGCTGTGTCGCGTCCCCCCCCAACGCGCTGCCTCCCCGTCCCATTTGTGTCCTCTGGCCATCGCCCTCTCTGGTAACGCCCATCACTGCAAAGACCCTTTTCCTTCATCGGCGTTTGCTGTTCTTCCTGCCAGTGCGTGTTGCTTTCACTTACACTTGCCACAGCCAGCCTCGTGAGTGCCTAGCCTATTGGATATCACTGTCACCTACACAGGACAGTCATTACCTTTCTATTAATACTTTGTTTTTTAATTTCACATTAATTTCCATATTGTATAAACAACTGGAAAAAACTTGAGCCCCTGCCCCTGTATAATCATGTGCACGTCTCTGTTCTAGCTCTAAGGTGAATCTTCACTGCTCATGTTCTCCTCAGAAGCAGTCACCTCACTCCCCTCAGGTTACTGTGCACATGCACCAACTGCCTGCTTCAGGTTTGGATGGAGCTTCATGGTTGTCTTTTGGAGAAATGACCAGTCAAGTTGTGTTTGAAATTTGATTTTTTTCAGGGGCAAAAGGAGCCTCTGCATTCTTGTCAAATATGTAAATAGCATGTTTTTGCAGGTGCTAAAAACCAGACTCTGAGTGTGTGTGTGTGTGTGTGTGCGTGTGTGTGTGTGTCTGTGTGTGCGTTCAAGTCACATGACATATTTAACCGGATGTAGCTGCAAGACGGAGCCTCGTTGACTCTCCGTTTCAACTTATCTCAAAAGTGAGGACCTCAACCTATATACCAGTTTTTAAATTGTGTTGATAGGCCAAATAAAACCAGAGTTATGATAAATTATGTCCGCGATACTTGTTTTCTGCTTATTTTGATCACGTTCGGCGCTCGATCGCGCTGTATGAGACAGGAAAACATAGCATGCAGACATTAGCGACAGGTCTTACAGGCGGAAAAGGCTTGCCAAAGGAAAAAAAAAACACACCACAACATCTCTCCTATTGGTGGAAAACTTCACCACAACAACCAATCCAAAATTATATGGTGACTGATTGACAAGGGGCGGGCGCTTACGTTCTTCCTGCAATATGAGAAGGGAGGGAGGGACTCTCAGCAGGGATGCAGTCTGGGACACGTAGTTGCAAACCTAGCGACTTTGTTGTTAGATTCAATGACTTTTCAGACCCCCTAACGACTTTTAGAAAGAAAGGGACTTTTATCGACTTCTTCTGGAGTTTTGAGACTCTGACATGAAGCAGGCTTTCCTTACTGAGGAGTTAACAACGCTGCTAAGGGTGCAGAGCCACACATGCGCTCCGAGCTCTGCATGGGAGACTGAAGCTGACAGAGCTGCAGCAGTTAGCAGGTTTCACCCTCAGAGACCACCAGGGGTTCATGTTGAGGCATTTTAATTTTTTTTTTTTTTTTTTGCCATAGACACTGTCAGCACAATCTGCAGTTACACTAACAAAAATGCTGCAAAAAACAAAGAATTATGGAAAAATTACACATGGACTAACATAGAGGAGGATCTACACAAGTTTTTTACATCATGTTTTACATCATGCATCATTTACATCATGTTTTTTTTGTAGTGGCATAAATAAAAAGTGACATTTGTGAGACTATACAGTGTTTTGTAAATAATTTTACAAAGAACACCTGAGCCATTGCCTGCATTTTGATGTAAATAGAGGTAAATTACTATGTTCTTTGTTAAAAATTTGCATATGTTCTGAAGTTTACAATTTTTATTTGAAGTTTAAGTTTTAAAAACAGTTCATCACACATATTTGTGGTTTTCACAGTAAAAACGTTACTTTTTTCCACTCGGATTTTATGTTTTGTGTGTGAATTTGGGTCCAATGTGTAAATATAGTATGTCAAAATGATAAAATAACTGTAAATTGACACAGGTGAGGTTGTGCTGAAAAAAATGATACCAGGCAAGGCAAGGTAAAAATTTTGTAAGAGGAAATATAAAGGTAAAATCTAAAGTAGTCAAAAACGGCCAATAGTGACTCACAGACTCCATAGACAAGTCCCTTTGGCGCCACTCAGTGGGCAAAACTACTTTGTCTACTGTAATGTATATTTGGGTCATCTTTGGCGCCCCCTAAAACGTAAACCGTGGGGTGCAGCGTCATGATTTTTACAACTTTGAATGGCCATGGAGTGTAGATTGGCCTGAGCAAATTTGGTGTCAGTGGGACGAAAGCCTTAGGAGGAGTTAGCGAAATTCCAATGTGTGCGAATCGGCAAAAAATGCAAAATAGCCCTTTTACCGTACATTATACAGATACGCGCTCTTTGACTTTTTCGTAGATCTAATTGAGATACACATGATTGTCAATTTTTGTGTCATTTTGCCAAAGCGTACAGGCGTGACAGTCAACAATGTGTATTTTCACCTTAGGGGACAAGAAAAAATGGACTTTTTTCTCCTGCCATGGGGGGCGCTCTTTTAGGAAGTAAAAATTCCTTCACAAATGTGTTGATGGCTGGACATTGCATCATCCTAGAAAACTTGGAGGCCAGTGAGGACAAAAATAAAAAGTTATAAGACTTTTAAAAATGTGGATTTTTGGGTTATCTTTGGCGCCCCCTAGAACGTAAACCGTAGGGTGCAGCGTCATGATTTGAATAACTTTTAATGGCCATGGGGTGTAATTTGGCCTGAGCAAATGTGGTGCCGGTGGAACGAAAGCCTTCGGAGGAGTTAGCTAAATTCCAATGTGTGCGAATCGGCAAAAAATGCGGAATAACCCTTTAACCGTACATTAGACAGATACGCGCGCATGGACTTTTTTGTAGATCTTATTGAGATACATGTGTGTGTCAATTTTTGTGTCATTTTGACAAAGCGTACAGGCGTGACACTCAACAATGTGTATTTTCACCTTAGGGGACAAGAAAAAATGGACTTTTTTCTCCTGCCATGGGGGGGCGCTCTTTTGGGGAGTAAAAATTCCTTCACAAATGTGTTGATGGCTGGACATTGCATCATCCTAGAAAACTTGGAGGCCAGTGAGGGCAAAAATAAAAAGTTATAAGACTTTTAAAAATGTGGATTTTAGGGTTATCTTTGGCGCCCCCTAGAACCTAAACCGTGGGGTGCAGCGTCATGATTTGAATAACTTTTAATGGCCATGGGGTGTAGATTGGCCTGAGCAAATGTGGTGCCGGTGGAACGAAAGCCTTCGGAGGAGTTAGCGAAATTCCAATGTGTGCGGATCGGCAAAAAATGCGAAATAACCCTTTAACCGTACATTTGACAGATACGCCCGCACTGACTTTTTTGTAGATCTTATTGAGATACATGTGTGTGTCAATTTTTGTGTCATTTTGACAAAGCGTACAGGCGTGACAGTCAATAGTGTGAATTTTCACCTTAGGGGGCGCTATGGAGCCATTTTGCATTTTCTTGTTTGGGCGACTTCGGAATATCGAATTTTTCACCAGGCCCGGTCGTCCTGCCAAATTTCCTGAGTTTTCGCCAGTGGGAAGTGGGCCATTTTCCAGTTCAAAGGGGAGGAAAAAGAAGAAAGAAAGAAAGAAAGAAACAAAGAAAAACCCCTTGGGGAATAATAGGGCTCTCGCAGCTGCTTAGCAGCTACGCTCGGGCCCTAACTAGGACCCCGTTGGGGCACTGGCGGGCCCGAGCCGTGTCGCCCCCCCCCCAACGTGCTGCCTCCCCGTCCCATTTGTGTCCTCTGGCCATCGCCCTCTCTGGTAACGCCCATCACTGCAAAGACCCTTTTCCTTCATCGGCGTTTGCTGTTCTTCCTGCCAGTGCGTGTTGCTTTCACTTACACTTGCCACAGCCAGCCTCGTGAGTGCCTAGCCTATTCGATATCACTGTCGATATCATTCGCTTACGTTCTTCCTGCAACATGAGAAGGGAGGGAGGGACTCTCAGCAGGGATGCAGTCTGGGACACGTAGTTGCAAACCTAACGACTTTGTTGTTAGATTCAATGACTTTTCAGACCCCCTAACGACTTTTTTTTAGAAAGAAAGGGACTTTTATCGACTTCTTCTGGAGTTTAGAGACTCTGACATGAAGCAGGCTTTCCTTACTGAGGAGTTAGCAACGCTGCTAAGGGTGCAGAGCCACACATGCGCTCAGAGCTCTGCATGGGAGACTGAAGCTGACAGAGCTGCAGCAGTTAGCAGGTTTCACCCTCAGAGACCACCAGGGGTTCATGTTGAGGCATTTTAATTATTTTTTTTTTTGTGCCATAGACACTGTCAGCACAATCTGCAGTTACACTAACAAAAATGCTGCAAAAAACAAAGAATTATGGAAAAATTACACATGGACTGACATAGAGGAGGATCTACACAAGTTTTTTACATCATGTTTTACATCATGCATCATTTACATCATGTTTTTTTGTAGTGGCATAAATAAAAAGTGACATTTGTGAGACTATACAGTGTTTTGTAAATAATTTTACAAAGAACGCCTGGGCCATTGCCTGCATTTTGATGTAAATAGAGGTAAATCACTATGTTCTTTGTTAAAAATTTGCATATGTTTTGAAGTTTACAATTTTTATTTGAAGTTTAAGTTTTAAAAACAGTTCATCACACATATTTGTGGTTTTCACAGTAAAAATGTTACTTTTTTCCACTCGGATTTTATGTTTTGTGTGTGAATTTGGGTCCATTGTGTAAATTCAGTATGTCAACATGATAAAATAACTGTAAATTCGCACAGGTGAGGTTGTGCTGAAAAAAAATGATACCAGGCAAGGCACGTGATTGTCAAATTTTGTGTCAATATGACAAAGCGTATAGGCGTGAATCTCAACAATATGTATTTTCACCTTAGGGGACAAGAAAAAATGGACTTTTTTCTCCTGCCATGGGGGGCGCTCTTTTGGGGAGTAAAAATTCCTTCACAAATGTGTTGATGGCTGGACATTGCATCATCCTAGAAAACTTGGAGGCCAGTGAGGACAAAAATAAAAAGTTATAAGACTTTTAAATATGTGGATTTTAGGGTTGTCTTTGGCGCCCCCTAGAACCTAAACCGTGGGGTGCAGCGTCATGATTTGAATAACTTTTAATGGCCATGGGGTGTAGATTGGCCTGAGCAAATGTGGTGCCGGTGGACAGAAAGCCTTCGGAGGAGTTAGCGAAATTCCAATGTGTGCGGATCGGCAAAAAATGCGGAATAACCCTTTAACCGTACATTTGACAGATACGCGCGCATTGACTTTTTCGTAGATCTTATTGAGTTACATGTGTGTGTCAATTTTTGTGTCATTTTGACAAAGCGTATAGGCGTGACACTCAACAATGTGTATTTTCACCTTAGGGGACAAGAAAAAATGGACTTTTTTCTCCTGCCATGGGGGGGGCGCTCTTTTGGGGAGTAAAAATTCCTTCACAAATGTGTTGATGGCTGGACATTGCATCATCCTAGAAAACTTGGAGGCCAGTGAGGACAAAAATAAAAAGTTATAAGACTTTTAAATATGTGGATTTTAGTGTTATCTTTGGCGCCCCCTAGAACCTAAACCTTGGGGTGCAGCGTCATGATTTTGATAACTTTTAATGGCCACGGGGTGTAGATTGGCCTGAGCAAATGTGGTGCCGGTGGAACGAAAGCCTTCGGAGGAGTTAGCGAAATTCCAATGTGTGCGGATCGGCAAAAAATGCGAAATAACCCTTTAACCGTAATTTTGACAGATACGGCCGCACTGACTTTTTTGTAGATCTTATTGAGATACATATGTGTGTCAATTTTTGTGTCAATATGACAAAGCGTACAGGCGTGACAGTCAATAGTGTGAATTTCCACCTTAGGGGGCGCTATGGAGCCATTTTGCATTTTATTGTTTGGGCGACTTCAGAATATCGAATTTTTCACCAGGCCCGGTCGTCCTGCCAAATTTCATGAGTTTTCGCCAGTGGGAAGTGGGCCATTTTCCAGTTCAAAGGGGAGGAAAAAGAAGAAAGAAAGAAAGAAAGAAAGAAACAAAGAAAAACCACTTGGGGAATAATAGGGCCTACGCCCGGCTGCTCTGCAGCTGGCTCGGGCCCTAAAAACCACTTGGGGAATAATAGGGCCTACGCCCGGCTGCTCTGCAGCTGGCTCGGGCCCTAAAAAACCACTTGGGGAATAATAGGGCTCTCGCAGCTGCTTAGCAGCTACGCTCGGGCCCTAACTAGGGCCCCGTTGGGGCACTGGCGGGCCCGAGCCGTGTCACGCCGCCCCCAGCGCGACCGCCTCCCCCACCCGATCGCGTCACACTCAAGGTTCAAAGATGGTGTGCGCACTTGTTTGTGGTCATTTACCATTATAATGAACGGGAGGCGCAGTTTCTACCAAAACGCTCGCTGCAGAAAAACTCCATGTCCTATTTGAAAAAAGTCTGGACCATGAGTGAGGTCACAAACACAGCTAAGATATATCCAAATGGCAAGTTGCTCCTCCTTTCGCTTTTGCCGAGAGAGCAGTGCGTTTGAGCCATTGAATGATGAACAGGAAAAACTTGACTTTATTCTCCTGCCATGGGGGGGCGCTCTTTTAACGAGAAAAAACTCCTTCACAAATGTGTTGATGGCTGGACATTGCATCATCCTAGAAAACATGGAGGCCAGTGAGGACAAAAATAAAAAGTTATAAGACTTTTAAATATGTGGATTTTAGGGTTATCTTTGGCGCCCCCTAGAACCTAAACCGTGGGGTGCAGCGTCATGATTTGAATAACTTTTAATGGCCATGGGGTGTAGATTGGCCTGAGCAAATGTGGTGCCGGTGGAACGAAAGCCTTCGGAGGAGTTAGCGAAATTCCAATGTGTGCGGATCGGCAAAAAATGCGGAATAACCCTTTAACCGTACATTTGACAGATACGCGCGCATTGACTTTTTTGTAGATCTTATTGAGATACATGTGTGTGTCAATTTTGGTGTCATTTTGCCAAAGCGTACAGGTGTTACACTCAACAATGTGTATTTTCACCTTAGGGGACAAGAAAAAATGGACTTTTTTCTCCTGCCATGGTGGGGCGCTCTTTTGGGGAGTAAAAATTCCTTCACAAATGTGTTGATGGCTGGACATTGCATCATCCTAGAAAACTTGGAGGCCAGTGGGGACAAAAATAACTAGGGCCCCGTTGGGGCACTGGCGGGCCCGAGCCATGTCACGCCGCCCTCAGCGCGACCGCCTCCCCCACCCGATCGCGTCACACTCAAGGTCCAAAGATGGTGTGCGCACTTGTTTGTGGTCATTTACCATTATAATGAATGGGAGGCGCAGTTACTACCAAAACGCTCGCTGCAGAAAAACTCCATGTCCTATTTGAAAAAAGTCTGGACCATGAGTGAGGGCACAAACAGAGCTAAGATATATCCAAATGGCAAGTTGCTCCTCCTTTCGCTTTTGCCGAGGGAGCAGTGCGTTTGAGCCATTGAATGATGAACAGGAAAAACTTGATTTTATTCTCCTGCCATGGGGGGGTGCTCTTTTAACGAGAAAAAACTCCTTCACAAATGTGTTGATGGCTGGACATTGCATCATCCTAGAAAACATGGAGGCCAGTGAGGACAAAAATAAAAAGTTATAAGACTTTTAAATATGTGGATTTTAGGGTTATCTTTGGCGCCCCCTAGAACCTAAACCGTGGGGTGCAGCGTCATGATTTGAATAACTTTTAATGGCCATGGGGTGTAGATTGGCCTGAGCAAATGTGGTGCCGGTGGAACGAAAGCCTTCGGAGGATTTAGCGAAATTCCAATGTGTGCGAATCTGCAAAAAATGCGAAATAACCCTTTAACCGTACATTTTACAGATACGTGGCCATTGACTTTTTCGAAGATCTTATTGAAATACACGTGTATGTAAAATTTTGTGTCAATACGACAAAACATACAGGCGTAGCACTCAATAATGTGTATTTTCACCTTAGTGGACAAGAAAAAATGGACTTTTTTCTCCTGCCATGGGGGGGCGCTCTTTTGGCGAGTAAAAATTCCTTCACAAATGTGTTGATGGCTGGACATTGCATCATCCTAGAAAACTTGGAGGCCAGTGGGGACAAAAATAAAAAGTTATAAGACTTTTAAATATGTGGATTTTACGGTTATCTTTGGCGCCCCCTAGAACCTAAACCGTGGGGTGCAGCGTCATGATTTGAATAACTTTTAATGGCCATGGGGTGTAGATTGGCCTGAGCAAATGTGGTGCCGGTGGAACGAAAGCCTTCGGAGGAGTTAGCGAAATTCCAATGTGTGCGGATCGGCAAAAAATGCGGAATAACCCTTTAACCGTACATTTGACAGATACGCGCGCATTGACTTTTTCGTAGATCTTATTGAGATACATGTGTGTGTCAATTTTTGTGTCATTTTGCCAAAGCGTACAGGTGTTACACTCAACAATGTGTATTTTCACCTTAGGGGACAAGAAAAAATGGACTTTTTTCTCCTGCCATGGGGGGCGCTCTTTTGGGGAGTAAAAATTCCTTCACAAATGTGTTGATGGCTGGACATTGCATCATCCTAGAAAACTTGGAGGCCAGTGAGGACAAAAATAAAAAGTTATAAGACTTTTAAATATGTGGATTTTAGTGTTATCTTTGGCGCCCCCTTGAACCTAAACCTTGGGGTGCAGCGTCATGATTTGAATAACTTTTAATGGCCACGGGGTGTAGATTGGCCTGAGCAAATGTGGTGCCGGTGGAACGAAAGCCTTCGGAGGAGTTAGCGAAATTCCAATGTGTGCGGATCGGAAAAAAATGCGAAATAACCCTTTAACCGTAATTTTGACAGATACGGCCGCACTGACTTTTTTGTAGATCTTATTGAGATACATATGTGTGTCAATTTTTGTGTCAATATGACAAAGCGTACAGGCGTGACAGTCAATAGTGTGAATTTCCACCTTAGGGGGCGCTATGGAGCCATTTTGCATTTTCTTGTTTGGGCGACTTCAGAATATCGAATTTTTCACCAGGCCCGGTCGTCCTGCCAAATTTCATGAGTTTTCGCCAGTGGGAAGTGGGCCATTTTCCAGTTCAAAGGGGAGGAAAAAGAAGAAAGAAAGAACTAGGGCCCCGTTGGGGCACTGGCGGGCCCGAGCCGTGTCGCGCCGCCCCCAGCGCGACCGCCTACCCCTCCCGATCGCGTCACACTCAAGGTCCAAAGATGGTGTGCGCACTTGTCTGTGGTCATTTACCATTATAATGAATGGGAGGCGCAGTTTCTACCAAAACGCTCGCTGCAGACAAACTCCATGTCCTTTTTGAAAAAAGTCTGGACCATGAGTGAGGGCACAAACACAGCTAGTATATATCCAAATGGCAAGTTGCTCCTCCTTTCGGTTTTGCCGAGAGAGCGATGCGTTTGAGCCATTGAGCGATGGGCAGGAAAAACTTGACTTTTTCTCCTGCCATGGGGGGGCGCTCTTTTGGGGAGAAAAAATTCCTTCACAAATGTGTTGATGGCTGGACATTGCATCATCCTAGAAAACTTGGAGGCCAGTGAGGACAAAAATAAAAAGTTATAAGACTTTTAAAAATGTGGATATTTGGGTCCTCTTTGGCGCCCCCTAGAACGTAAACTGTGGGGTGCAGCGTCATGATTTGTACAACTTTGAATGGCCATGGGGTGTAGATTGACCTGAGCAAATTTGAAGCCGATGGGACAAAAGATTTAGGAGGAGTTAGCCACATTCCAATGTGTGCGAATCGGCAAAAAATGCAAAATAGCCCTTTAACCGTACATTATACAGATACGCGCATTGACTTTTTCGTAGATCTAATTGAGATACACATGATTGTCAATTTTTGTGTCAATATGACATAGCGTTCAGGCGTGACACTCAACAATGTGTATTTTCATGTAAGGGGACAAGAAAAAATTGACTTTTTTCTCCTACCATGGGGGGGCGCTCTTTTGGGGAGTAAAAATTCCTTCACAAATGTGTTGATGGCTGGACATTGCATCATCCTAGAAAACTTGGAGGCCAGTGAGGACAAAAAAAAAAAGTTATAAAACATTTAAGAATGTGGATTTTTGGGTTATTTTTGGCGCCCCCTAGAACCTAAACCATGGGGTGCAGCATCATGATTTGAATAACTTTTAATGGCCATGGGGTGTAGATTGGCCTGAGCAAATGTGGTGCCGGTGGAACGAAAGCCTTCGGAGGAGTTAGCGAAATTCCAATGTGTGCGTATCGGCAAAAAATGCGGAATAACCCTTTAACCGTACATTTGACAGATACGCGCGCGTGGACTTTTTTGTAGATCTTATTGAGATACATGTGTGTGTCAATTTTTGTGTCATTTTGCCAAAGCGTACAGGCGTGACACTCAACAATGTGTATTTTCACCTTAGGGGACAAGAAAAAATGGACTTTTTTCTCCTGCCATGGGGGGGGGGCGCTCTTTTGGCGAGTAAAAATTCCTTCACAGATGTGTTGATGGCTGGACATTGCATCATCCTAGAAAACTTGGAGGCCAGTGAGGACAAAAATAAAAAGTTATAAGACTTTTAAATATGTGGATTTTAGTGTTATCTTTGGCGCCCCCTAGAACCTAAACCTTGGGGTGCAGCGTCATGATTTTGATAACTTCTAATGGCCATGGGGTGTAGATTGGCCTGAGCAAATGTGGTGCCGGTGGAACGAAAGCCTTAGGAGGAGTTAGCCACATTCCAATGTGTGCGGATCGGCAAAAAATGCGGAATAACCCTTTAACCGTACATTTGACAGATACGCGCGCATTGACTTTTTCGTAGATCTTATTGAGTTACGTGTGTGTCAATTTTTGTGTCATTTTGACAAAGCGTATAGGCGTGACACTCAACAATGTGTATTTTCACCTTAGGGGACAAGAAAAAATGGACTTTTTTCTCCTGCCATGGGGGGGCGCTCTTTTGGGGAGTAAAAATTCCTTCACAAATGTGTTGATGGCTGGACATTGCATCATCCTAGAAAACTTGGAGGCCAGTGAGGACAAAAATAAAAAGTTATAAGACTTTTAAATATGTGGATTTTAGTGTTATCTTTGGCGCCCCCTAGAACCTAAACCTTGTGGTGCAGCGTCATGATTTTGATAACTTTTAATGGCCACGGGGTTTAGATTGGCCTGAGCAAATGTGGTGCCGGTGGAACGAAAGCCTTCGGAGAAGTTAGCGAAATTCCAATGTGTGCGGATCGGCAAAAAATGCCAAATAACCCTTTAACCGTAATTTTGACAGATACGGCCGCACTGACTTTTTTGTAGATCTTATTGAGATACATATGTGTGTCAATTTTTGTGTCAATATGACAAAGCGTACAGGCGTGACAGTCAATAGTGTGAATTTCCACCTTAGGGGGCGCTATTGAGCCATTTTGCATTTTATTGTTTGGGCGACTTCAGAATATCGAATTTTTCACCAGGCCCGGTCGTCCTGCCAAATTTCATGAGTTTTCGCCATTGGGAAGTGGGCCATTTTCCAGTTCAAAGGGGAGGAAAAAGAAGAAAGAAAGAAAGAAACAAAGAAAAACCACTTGGGGAATAATAGGGCTCTCGCAGCTGCTTAGCAGCTACGCTCGGGCCCTAAAGAAAGAAAGAAAGAAAGAAACAAACAAAGAAAAACCACTTGGGGAATAATAGGGCTCTCGCAGCTGCTTAGCAGCTACGCTCGGGCCCTAACTAGGGCCCCGTTGGGGCACTGGCGGGCCCGAGCCGTGTCATGCCGCCCCCAGCGCGACCGCCTCCCCCACCCGATCGCGTCACACTCAAGGTTCAAAGATGGTGTGCGCACTTGTTTGTGGTCATTTACCATTATAATGAACGGGAGGCGCAGTTTCTACCAAAACGCTCGCTGCAGAAAAACTCCATGTCCTATTTGAAAAAAGTCTGGACCATGAGTGAGGTCACAAACACAGCTAAGATATATCCAAATGGCAAGTTGCTCCTCCTTTCGCTTTTGCCGAGAGAGCAGTGCGTTTGAGCCATTGAATGATGAACAGGAAAAACTTGACTTTATTCTCCTGCCATGGGGGGGCGCTCTTTTAACGAGAAAAAACTCCTTCACAAATGTGTTGATGGCTGGACATTGCATCATCCTAGAAAACATGGAGGCCAGTGAGGACAAAAATAAAAAGTTATAAGACTTTTAAATATGTGGATTTTAGGGTTATCTTTGGCGCCCCCTAGAACCTAAACCGTGGGGTGCAGCGTCATGATTTGAATAACTTTTAATGGCCATGGGGTGTAGATTGGCCTGAGCAAATGTGGTGCCGGTGGAACGAAAGCCTTCGGAGGAGTTAGCGAAATTCCAATGTGTGCGGATCGGCAAAAAATGCGGAATAACCCTTTAACCGTACATTTGACAGACACGCGCGCATTGACTTTTTTGTAGATCTTATTGAGATACATATGTGTGTCAATTTTGGTGTCATTTTGCCAAAGCGTACAGGTGTTACACTCAACAATGTGTATTTTCACCTTAGGGGACAAGAAAAAATGGACTTTTTTCTCCTGCCATGGTGGGGCGCTCTTTTGGGGAGTAAAAATTCCTTCACAAATGTGTTGATGGCTGGACATTGCATCATCCTAGAAAACTTGGAGGCCAGTGGGGACAAAAATAAAAAGTTATAAGACTTTTAAATATGTGGATCTTAGGGTTATCTTTGGCGCCCCCTAGAACCTAAACCGTGGGGTGCAGCGTCATGATTTGAATAACTTTTAATGGCCATGGGGTGTAGATTGGCCTGAGCAAATGTGGTGCCGGTGGAACGAAAGCCTTCGGAGGAGTTAGCGAAATTCCAATGTGTGCGGATCGGCAAAAAAAGCGAAATAACCCTTTAACTGTACATTTGACAGATACGCCCGCACTGACTTTTTTGTAGATCTTATTGAGATACATGTGTGTGTCAATTTTTGTGTCATTTTGACAAAGCGTACAGGCGTGACAGTCAATAGTGTGAATTTTCACCTTAGGGGGCGCTAAGAAAAACCACTACAGGAATAATAGGGCTCTACGCCCGGCTGCTCTGCAGCTGGCTCGGGCCCTAACTAGGGCCCCGGTGGGGCACTGGCGGGCCCGAGCCGTGTCGCGCCGCCCCCAGCGCGACCGCCTCCCCCACCCAATCGCGTCACACTCAAGGTCCAAAGATGGTGTGCGCACTTGTCTGTGGTCATTTACCATTATAATGAATGGGAGGCGCAGTTTCTACCAAAACGCTCGCTGCAGAAAAACTCCATGTCCTATTTGAAAAAAGTCTGGACCATGAGTGAGGGCACAAACACAGCTAAGATATATCCAAATGGCAAGTTGCTCCTCCTTTCGCTTTTGCCGAGAGAGCGATGCGTTTGAGCCATTGAACGATGAACAGGAAAAACTTGACTTTATTCTCCTGCCATGGTGGGGCGCTCTTTTAACAAGAAAAAACTCCTTCACAAATGTGTTGATGGCTGGACATTGCATCATCCTAGAAAACATGGAGGCCAGTGAGGACAAAAATAAAATGTTATAACACTTTTAAGAATATGGATATTTGGGTCATCTTTGGCGCCCCCTAGAACTTAAACCGTGGGGTGCAGCGTCATGATTTTTACAACTTTGAATGGCCATGGGGTGTAGATTGTCCTGAGCAAATTTGGTGCCGGTGGAGCGAAAGCCTTAGGAGGAGTTAGCTACATTCCAATGTGTGCGAATCGGCAAAAAATGCGAAATAGCCCTTTAACCGTACATCTGACAGATACGCCTGCATTTACTTTTTCGTAGATCTTATTGAGATACACATGTGTGTCGAATTTTGTGTCATTTTGACAAAGCGTACAGGCATGACACTCAACAATGTGTATTTTCACCTTAGGGGACAAGAAAAAATGGACTTTTTTCTCCTGCCATGGGGGGGCGCTCTTTTGGGGAGTAAAAATTCCTTCACAAATGTGTTGATGGCTGGACATTGCATCATCCTAGAAAACTTGGAGGCCAGTGAGGACAAAAATAAAAAGTTATAAGACTTTTAAAAATGTGGATATTTGGGTCCTCTTTGGCGCCCCCTAGAACGTAGACCGTGGGGTGCAGCGTCATGATTTTTACAACTTTGAATGGCCATGGAGTGTAGATTGGCCTGAGCAAATGTGGTGCCGGTGGAACGAAAGCCTTCGGAGGAGTTAGCGAAATTCCAATGTGTGCGGATCTGCAAAAAATGCGAAATAACCCTTTAACTGTACATTTTACAGATACGTGGCCATTGACTTTTTCGAAGATCTTATTGAAATACACATGTGTGTGTCAATTTTTGTGTCATTTTGACAAAGCGTACAGGCGTGACACTCTACAATGTGTATTTTCACCTTAGGGGACAAGAAAAAATTGACTTTTTTCTCCTGCCATGGGGGGGCGCTCTTTTGGGGAGTAAAAATTCCTTCACAAATGTGTTGATGGCTGGACATCGCATCATCCTAGAAAAATTGGAGGCTAGTGAGGGCAAAAATAAAAAGTTATAAGACTTTGAAATATGTGGATTTTAGGGTTATCTTTGGCGCCCCCTAGAACCTAAACCTGGGGTGCAGCGTCATGATTTGAATAACTTTTAATGGCCATGGGGTGTAGATTGGCCTGAGCAAATGTGGTGCTGGTGGAACGAAAGCCTTAGGAGGAGTTAGCGAAATTCCAATGTGTGCGGATCAGCAAAAAATGCGAAATAACCCTTTAACCGTACATTTGACAGATACGCCCGCACTGACTTTTTTGTAGATCTTATTGAGATACATGTGTGTGTCAATTTTTGTGTCATTTTGACAAAGCGTACAGGCGTGACAGTCAATAGTGTGAATTTTCACCTTAGGGGGCGCTATGGAGCCATTTTGCATTTTCTTGTTTGGGCGACTTCAGAATATCAAATTTTTCACCAGGCCCGGTCGTCCTGCCAAATTTCATGAGTTTTCGCCAGTGGGAAGTGGGCCATTTTCCAGTTTAAAGGGGAGGAAAAAGAAACTAGGGCCCCGTTGGGGCACTGGCGGGCCCGAGCCGTGTCGCGCCGCCCCCCCCCCAATGCGCTGCCTCCCCCCAACGCGCTGCCTCCCCGTCCCATTCGTGTCCTCTGGCCATCGCCCTCTCTGGTAACGCCCATCACTGCAAAGACCCTTTTCCTTCATCGGCGTTTGCTGTTCTTCCTGCCAGTGCGTGTTGCTTTCACTTACACTTGCCACAGCCAGCCTCGTGAGTGCCTAGCCTATTGGATATCACTGTCATCTACACAGGACAGTCATTACCTTTCTATTAATACTTTGTTTTTTAATTTCACATTAATTTCCATATTGTATAAATGACTGGAAAAAACTTGAGCCCCTGCCCCTGTATAATCATGTGCACGTCCCTGTTCTAGCTCCAAGGTGAATCTTCACTGCTCATGTTCTCCTCAGAAGCAGTCACCTCACTCCCCTCAGGTTACTGTACACATGCACCAACTGCCTGCTTCAGGTTTGGATGGAGCTTCATGGTTGTCTTTTGGAGAAATGAGCAGTCAAGTTGTGTTTGAAATTTGATTTTTTTCAGGGGCAAAAGGAGCCTCTGCATTCTTGTCAAATATGTAAATAGCATGTTTTTGCAGGTGCTAAAAAACAGACTCTGAGTGTGTCTGTCTGTGTGTGTGTGTGTGTGTGTGTGTGTGTGTGTGTGTGTGTGTGTGTGTCTGTGTCTGTGTCTGTGTCTGTGTGTGTGTATATATTTTGCAGTACTCTGAGAAGAATAATAAGCATATTTCTGCGGTGAATTTTGAAGATTCATCTGAGAGTTAGGAGGGCTGATCATTCCCTTACCCTTTAGATGTCTGTCTATGTCTGTTTTTGTGTGATAATGAAAGAATCCCAACTCAAAAAGGCTCTGTTGATGTTTTTTTTTGTTGTTCATTCATATTCAAACCACTATTTTATATCACTGCTAATACGCCAAGACCATTTTATGGTATTTAGCTTTATTATTTCTATACATTTTGCAAGGAAAGAAACCAAGGCCTTCACTAAAATTTCCATAAACTTTAGGAAAGGACCTCTGGTTGTTTAAGGGGGTCATTACTGCAAAAAAATATTCTTCCTAAATTTTGAAGGTCAAACCTTAGATCCATTAGGTTTAAATAGAAAAAGCATTAAAATATGTTAGGATTATAGCATATGACAAATGTGTGCCTCTCAGTGGCATAACTACTTTGTCTGCTGGCTCTGCAGTCGATTGACGCTCCCCAGCGTTCAAGTCACATGACATATTTAACCGGATGTAGCTGCAAGACGGAGCCTCGTTCACCCTCCGTTTCAACTTATCTCAAAAGTGAGGACCTCAAACTATATACCAGTTTTTAAATTGTGTTGATAGGCCAAATAAAACCAGAGTTATGATAAATTATGTCCGCGATACTTTTTTTCTGCTTATTTTGATCACGTTCGGCGCTCGATCACGCTGTATGAGACAGGAAAACATAGCATGCAGACATTAGCGACAGCTCTTACAGGCGGAAAAGGCATGCCAAAAGAAAAAAAAACACACCACAACATCTCTCCTATTGGTGGAAAACTTCACCACAACAACCAATCCAAAATTATATGGTGACTGATTGACAAGGGGCGGGCGCTTACGTTCTTCCTGCAATATGAGAAGGGAGGGAGGAACTCTCAGCAGGGATGCAGTCTGGGAAACGTAGTTGCAAACCTAGCGACTTTGTTGTTAGATTCAATGACTTTTCAGACCCCCTAACGACTTTTTTTAGAAAGAAAGGGAATTTTATCGACTTCCTCTGGAGTTTAGAGACTCTGACATGAAGCAGGCTTTCCTTACTGAGGAGTTAGCAACGCTGCTAAGGGTGCAGAGCCACACATGCGCTCCGAGCTCTGCATGGGAGACTAGAGCTGAGAGAGCTGCAGCAGTTAGCAGGTTTCACCCTCAGAGACCACCAGGAGTTCATGTTGAGGCATTTTCAGTTTTTTTTTTTTTTTGCCATAGACACTGTCAGCACAATCTGCAGTTACACTAACAAAAATGCTGCAAAAAACAAAGAATTATGGAAAAATTACACATGGACTGACATAGAGGAGGATCTACACAAGTTTTTTACATCATGCATCATTTACATCATGTTTTTTTGTAGTGGCATAAATAAAAAGTGACATTTGTGAGACTATACAGTGTTTTGTAAATAATTTTACAAAGAACGCCTGGGCCATTGCCTGCATTTTGATGTAAATAGAGGTAAATTACTATGTTCTTTGTTAAAAATTTGCATATGTTTTGAAGTTTACAATTTTTATTTGAAGTTTAAGTTTTAAAAACAGTTCATCACACATATTTGTGGTTTAATTTCACATTAATTTCCATATTGTATAAATGACTGGAAAAAACTTGAGCCCCTGCCCCTGTATAATCATGTGCACGTCCCTGTTCTAGCTCCAAGGTGAATCTTCACTGCTCATGTTCTCCTCAGAAGTAGTCACCTCACTCTCCTCAGGTTACTGTACACATGCACCAACTATCTGCTTCAGGTTTGGATGGAGCTTCATGGTTGTCTTTTGGAGAAATGAACAGTCAAGTTGTGTTTGAAATTTGATTTTTTTCAGGGGCAAAAGGAAGCCTCTGCATTCTTGTCAAATATGTAAACAGCATGTTTTTGCAGGTGCTAAAAAACAGACTCTGAGTGTGTCTGTCTGTGTGTGTGTGTGTGTGTGTGTGTGTGTGTTGGCGTGTGTGTATATGTGTGTGTGTCCGGCAGTACTCTGTACTCCTGCAGTGGCCAAAAAGACTTTTAAGAATGTGGATTTTTGGGTCATCTTTGGCGCCCCCTAGAACTGCAGTACTCTGTACTCCTGCAGTGGCCAAAATGACTTTTAAGAATGTGGATTTTGTGTTATCTTTGGCGCCCCCTAGAAAGTAAACCGTGGGGTGCAGCATCATGATTTTTACAACTTTTAATGGCCATGGGGTGTAGATTGGCCTGAGCAAATTTGGTGCCGGTGGAACGAAAGCCTTCGGAGGAGTTAGCGAAATTCCAATGTGTGCGGATCGGCAAAAAAAGCGAAATAGCCCTTTAACCGTACATTTGGCAGATACGCCCGCACTGACTTTTTCGTAGATCTTATTGAGATACACATGTGTGTCAAATTTTGTGTCATTTTGACAAAGCGTACAGGCATCAGGTGAGTTTTCACCATAGGGGGCGCTATGGAGCCATTTTTCATTTTTTTGTTTGGACGACTTCAGAATATCAAATTTTTCACCAGGCCCGGTCGTCCTGCCAAATTTCATGAGTTTTCGCCAGTGGGAAGTGGGCCATTTTCCAGTTTAAAGCGGAGGAAAAATAACGAAAGAAGAATCCATCAGGAACAAGAGGGCTCTCGCAGCTGCTTAGCAGCTACGCTCGGGCCCTAAAAAGAAACTAGGGCCCCGTTGGGGCACTGGCGGGCCCGAGCTGTGTCGCGCCCCCCCCCCCCCCACCAATGCGCTGCCTCCCCGTCCCATTCGCGTCCTCTGGCCATCGTCCTCTCTGGTAACGCCCATCACTGCAAAGACCCTTTTCCTTCATCGGCGTTTGCTGTTCTTCCTGCCAGTGCGTGTTGCTTTCACTTACACTTGCCACAGCCAGCCTCGTGAGTGCCTAGCCTATTGGATATCACTGTCACCTACACAGGACAGTCATTACCTTTCTATTAATACTTTGTTTTTTAATTTCACATTAATTTCCATATTGTATAAACGACTGGAAAAAACTTGAGCCCCTGCCCCTGTATAATCATGTGCACGTCCCTGTTCTCGCTCCAAGGTGAATCTTCACTGCTCATGTTCTCCTCAGAAGCACTCACCTCACTCCCCTCAGGTAACTGTACACATGCACCAACTGCCTGCTTCAGGTTTGGATGGAGCTTCATGGTTGTCTTTTGGAGAAATGACCAGTCAAGTTGTGTTTGAAATTTGATTTTTTTCAGGGGCAAAAGGAGCCTCTGCATTGTTGTCAAATATGTAAATAGCATGTTTTTGCAGGTGCTAAAAAACAGACTCTGTGTGTGTGTGTGTGTGTGTGTGTGTGTGTGTGTGTGTGTGTGTGTGTGTGTGTGTGTGTGTCTGTGTTTGTGTGTGTCTGTGTGTGTGTATCCTGCAGTACTCTGTACTCCTGCAGTGGCCAAAACGACTTTTAAGAATGTGGATATTTGGGTCATCTTTGGCGCCCCCTAGAACGTAAACCATGGGGTGCAGCGGCATGATTTTTACAACTTTGAATGGCCATGGGATGTAGATCGGCTTGAGCAAATTTGGTGTCGGTGGGAAGAAAGCCTTAGGAGGAGTTAGCCACATTCCAATGTGTGCGAATCTGCAAAAAATGCGAAATAGCCCTTTAACCATACATTTTACAGATACGTGCCCATTGACTTTTTCGTAGATCTTATTGAGATACACGTGATTGTCAAATTTTGGGTCAATATGACAAAGCGTATAGGCGTGACACTCAACAATGTGTATTTTCACCTTAGGGGACAAGAAAAAATGGACTTTTTTCTCCTGCCATGTGGGGGCGCTCTTTTGGGGAGTAAAAATTCCTTCACAAATGTGTTGATGGCTGGACATTGCATCATCCTAGAGAACTTGGAGGCCAGTGAGGACAAAAATAAAAAGTTATAAGACTTTTAAGACTGTGGATTTTTGGGTTATCTTTGGCGCCCCCTAGAACGTAAACTGTGGGGTGCAGCGTCATGATTTGTACAACTTTTAATGGCCATGGGGTGTAGATTGGCCTGAGCAAATGTGGTGCCGGTGGAACGAATGCCTTCGGAGGAGTTAGCGAAATTCCAATGTGTGCAGATCGGCAAAAAATGCGAAATAACCCTCTAACTGTACATTTCACAGATGCGCCCGCGCTGACTTTTTCGTAGAACGTATTGAGATACACGTGTGTGTCAATTTTTGTGTCAATATGACAAAGCGTACAGGCGTGACAGTCAATAGTGTGAATTTTCGCCTTAGGGGGCGCTATGGAGCCATTTTGCATTTTATTGTTTGGGCGACTTCAGAATATCGAATTTTTCACCAGGCCCGGTCGTCCTGCCAAATTTCATGAGTTTTCGCCAGTGGGAAGTCGGCCATTTTCCAGTTTAAAGCGGAGGAAAAATAATAACTAGGACCCCGTTGGGGCACTGGCGGGCCCGAGCCGTGTCGCGTCCCTCCCCCCCCCCCAACGTGCTGCCTTCCCGTCCCATTTGTGTCCTCTGGCCATCGCCCTCTCTGGTAACGCCCATCACTGCAAAGACCCTTTTCCTTCATCGGCGTTTGCTGTTCTTCCTGCCAGTGCGTGTTGCTTTCACTTATCGACTTCTTCTGGAGTTTAGAGACTCTGACATGAAGCAGGCTTTCCTTACTGAGGAGTTAGCAACGCTGCTAAGGGTGCAGAGCCACACATGCGCTCAGAGCTCTGCATGGGAGACTGAAGCTGACAGAGCTGCAGCAGTTAGCAGGTTTCACCCTCAGAGACCACCAGGGGTTCATGTTGAGGCATTTTAATTTTTTTTTTTTTGTGTGCCATAGACACTGTCAGCACAATCTGCAGTTACACTAACAAAAATGCTGCAAAAAACAAAGAATTATGGAAAAATTACACATGGACTGACATAGAGGAGGATCTACACAAGTTTTTTACATCATGTTTTACATCATGCATCATTTACATCATGTTTTTTTGTAGTGGCATAAATAAAAAGTGACATTTGTGAGACTATACAGTGTTTTGTAAATAATTTTACAAAGAACGCCTGGGCCATTGCCTGCATTTTGATGTAAATAGAGGTAAATTACTATGTTCTTTGTTAAAAATTTGCATATGTTTTGAAGTTTACAATTTTTATTTGAAGTTTAAGTTTTAAAAACAGTTCATCACACATATTTGTGGTTTAATTTCACATTAATTTCCATATTGTATAAATGACTGGAAAAAACTTGAGCCCCTGCCCCTGTATAATCATGTGCACGTCCCTGTTCTAGCTCCAAGGTGAATCTTCACTGCTCATGTTCTCCTCAGAAATAGTCACCTCACTCCCCTCAGGTTACTGTACACATGCACCAACTATCTGCTTCAGGTTTGGATGGAGCTTCATGGTTGTCTTTTGGAGAAATGAACAGTCAAGTTGTGTTTGAAATTTGATTTTTTTCAGGGGCAAAAGGAAGCCTCTGCATTCTTGTCAAATATGTAAACAGCATGTTTTTGCAGGTGCTAAAAAACAGACTCTGAGTGTGTGTGTGTGTGTGTGTGTGTGTGTGTGTGTGTGTGTGTGTGTGTATGTTGGCGTGTGTGTATATGTGTGTGTATCCTGCAGTACTCTGTACTCCTGCAGTGGCCAAAAAGACTTTTAAGAATGTGGATTTTTGGGTCATCTTTGGCGCCCCCTAGAACTGCAGTACTCTGTACTCCTGCAGTGGCCAAAATGACTTTTAAGAATGTGGATTTTTGGGTCATCTTTGGCGCCCCCTAGAACGTAAACCGTGGGGTGCAGCGCCATGATTTTTACAACTTTGAATGGGCATGGGGTGTAGATTGCCCTGAGCAAATTTGGTATCGGTGGGACGAAAGCCTTAGGAGGAGATAGCCACATTCCAATGTGTGCGAATCGGCAAAAAATGCAAAATAGCCCTTTAACCGTACATTATACAAATACGCGCTCTTTGACTTTTTCGTAGATCTAATTGAGATACACATGATTGTCAATTTTTGTGTCAATACGACAAAACATACAGGCGTAGCACTCAACAATGTGTATTTTCACCTTAGTGGACAAGAAAAAATTGACTTTTTTCTCCTGCCATGGGGGGGCACTCTTTTGGCGAGTAAAAATTCCTTCACAAATGTGTTGATGGCTGGACATTGCATCATCCTAGAAAACTTGGAGGCCAGTGGGGACAAAAATAAAAAGTTATAAGACTTTTAAATATGTGGATTTTACGGTTATCTTTGGCGCCCCCTAGAACCTAAACCGTGGGGTGCAGCGTCATGATTTGAATAACTTTTAATGGCCATGGGGTGTAGATTGGCCTGAGCAAATGTGGTGCCGGTGGAACGAAAGCCTTCGGAGGAGTTAACGAAATTCCAATGTGTGCGGATCGGCAAAAAATGCGGAATAACCCTTTAACCGTACATTTGACAGATACGCGCGCATTGACTTTTTTGTAGATCTTATTGAGATACATGTGTGTGTCAATTTTGGTGTCATTTTGCCAAAGCGTACAGGTGTTACACTCAACAATGTGTATTTTCACCTTAGGGGACAAGAAAAAATGGACTTTTTTCTCCTGCCATGGGGGGGCGCTCTTTTGGGGAGTAAAAATTCCTTCACAAATGTGTTGATGGCTGGACATTGCATCATCCTAGAAAACTTGGAGGCCAGTGGGGACAAAAATAAAAAGTTATAAGACTTTAAAATATGTGGATCTTAGGGTTATCTTTGGCGCCCCCTAGAACCTAAACCGTGGGGTGCAGCGTCATGATTTGAATAACTTTTAATGGCCATGGGGTGTAGATTGGCCTGAGCAAATGTGGTGCCGGTGGAACGAAAGCCTTCGGAGGAGTTAGCGAAATTCCAATGTGTGCGGATCGGCAAAAAATGCGAAATAACCCTTTAACCGTACATTTGACAGATACGCCCGCACTGACTTTTTTGTAGATCTTATTGAGATACATGTGTGTGTCAATTTTTGTGTCATTTTGACAAAGCGTACAGGCGTGACATTCAATAGTGTGAATTTTCACCTTAGGGGGCGCTATGGAGCCATTTTGCATTTTCTTGTTTGGGCGACTGCGGAATATCAAATTTTTCACCAGGCCCGGTCGTCCTGCCAAATTTCATGAGTTTTCGCCAGTGGGAAGTCGGCCATTTTCCAGTTTAAAGCGGAGGAAAAATAATAACTAGGGCCCCGGTGGGGCACTGGCGGGCCCGAGCCGTGTCACGCCGCCCCCAGCGCGACCGCCTACCCCTCCCGATCGCGTCACACTCAAGGTCCAAAGATGGTGTGCGCACTTGTCTGTGGTCATTTACCATTATAATGAATGGGAGGCGCAGTTTCTACCAAAACGCTCGCTGCAGACAAACTCCATGTCCTTTTTGAAAAAAGTCTGGACCATGAGTGAGGGCACAAACACAGCTAGTATATATCCAAATGGCAAGTTGCTCCTCCTTTCGGTTTTGCCGAGAGAGCGATGCGTTTGAGCCATTGAGCGATGGGCAGGAAAAACTTGACTTTTTCTCCTGCCATGGGGGGGCGCTCTTTTGGGGAGAAAAAATTCCTTCACAAATGTGTTGATGGCTGGACATTGCATCATCCTAGAAAACTTGGAGGCCAGTGAGGACAAAAATAAAAAGTTATAAGACTTTTAAAAATGTGGATATTTGGGTCCTCTTTGGCGCCCCCTAGAACGTAGACCATGGGGTGCAGCGTCATGATTTTTACAACTTTGAATGGCCATGGGGTGTAGATTGGCCTGAGCAAATTTGGTGTCAGTGGGACGAAAGCCTTAGGAGGAGTTAGCCACATTCCAATGTGTGCGAATCGGCAAAAAATGCGAAATAGCCCTTTAACCGTACATTTTACAGATACGCGCGCATTGACTTTTTCGTAGATCTTATTGAGATACACGTGATTGTCAAATTTTGTGTCAATATGACAAAGCGTACAGGCGTGACATTCAACAATGTGTATTTTCACCTTAGGGGACAAGAAAAAATTGACTTTTTTGTCCTGCCATGGGGGGGCGCTCTTTTGGGGAGTAAAAATTCCTTCACAAATGTGTTGATGGCTGGACATTGCATCATCCTAGAAAACTTGGAGGCCAGTGAGGGCAAAAATAAAAAGTTATAAAACTTTTAAGAATGTGGATTTTAGGGTTATTTTTGGCGTCCCCTAGAACCTAAACCATGGGGTGCAGCATCATGATTTGTACAACTTTGAATGGCCATGGAGTGTAGATTGGCCTGAGCAAATGTGGTGCCGGTGGACCGAAAGCCTTCGGAGGAGTTAGCGAAATTCCAATGTGTGCGGATCTGCAAAAAATGCGAAATAACCCTTTAACCGTACATTTGACAGATACGCCCGCACTGACTTTTTTGTAGATCTTATTGAGATACATGTGTGTGTCAATTTTTGTGTCAATATGACAAAGCCTACAGGCGTGACAGTCAATAGTGTGAATTTTCACCTTAGGGGGCGCTATGGAGCCATTTTGTATTTTATTGTTTGGGCGACTTCAGAATATCGAATTTTTCACCAGGCCCGGTCGTCCTGCCAAATTTCCTGAGTTTTCGCCAGTGGGAAGTGGGCCATTTTCCAGTTTAAAGCGGAGGAAAAATAATAATAATAATAATAACACTAGGGCCCCGTTGGGGCACTGGCGGGCCCGAGCCGTGTCACGCCGCCCCCAGCACGACCGCCTCCCCCACCCGATCGCGTCACACTCAAGGTCCAAAGATGGTGTGCGCACTTGTTTGTGGTCATTTACCATTAAAATGAACGGGAGGCGCAGTTTCTACCAAAACGCTCGCTGCAGAAAAAGTCCATGTCCTATTTGAAAAAAGTCTGGACCATGAGTGAGGGCACAAACACAGCTAAGATATATCCAAATGGCAAGTTGCTCCTCCTTTCGCTTTTGCCGAGAGAGCAGTGCGTTTGAGCCATTGAATGATGAACAGGAAAAACTTGACTTTATTCTCCTGCCATGGGGGGGCGCTCTTTTAACGAGAAAAAACTCCTTCACAAATGTGTTGATGGCTGGACATTGCATCATCCTAGAAAACATGGAGGCCAGTGAGGACAAAAATAAAAAGTTATAAGACTTTTAAATATGTGGATTTTAGGGTTATCTTTGGCGCCCCCTAGAACCTAAACCGTGGGGTGCAGCGTCATGATTTGAATAACTTTTAATGGCCATGGGGTGTAGATTGGCCTGAGCAAATGTGGTGCCGGTGGAACGAAAGCCTTCGGAGGAGTTAGCGAAATTCCAATGTGTGCGAATCTGCAAAAAATGCGAAATAACCCTTTAACCGTACATTTTACAGATACGTGGCCATTGACTTTTTCCAAGATCTTATTGAAAGACACGTGTATGTAAAATTTTGTGTCAATACGACAAAACATACAGGCGTAGCACTCAACAATGTGTATTTTCACCTTAGTGGACAAGAAAAAATGGACTTTTTTCTCCTGCCATGGGGGGCGCTCTTTTGGCGAGTAAAAATTCCTTCACAAATGTGTTGATGGCTGGACATTGCATCATCCTAGAAAACTTGGAGGCCAGTGGGGACAAAAATAAAAAGTTATAAGACTTTTAAATATGTGGATTTTACGGTTATCTTTGGCGCCCCCTAGAACCTAAACCGTGGGGTGCAGCGTCATGATTTGAATAACTTTTAATGGCCATGGGGTGTAGATTGGCCTGAGAAAATGTGGTGCCGGTGGAACGAAAGCCTTCGGAGGAGTTAGCGAAATTCCAATGTGTGCGGATCGGCAAAAAATGCGGAATAACCCTTTAACCGTACATTTGACAGATACGTGCGCATTGACTTTTTTGTAGATCTTATTGAGATACATGTGTGTCTCAATTTTGGTGTCATTTTGCCAAAGCGTACAGGTGTTACACTCAACAATGTGTATTTTCACCTTAGGGGACAAGAAAAAATGGACTTTTTTCTCCTGCCATGGGGGGGCGCTCTTTTGGGGAGTAAAAATTCCTTCACAAATGTGTTGATGGCTGGACATTGCATCATCCTAGAAAACTTGGAGGCCAGTGAGGGCAAAAATAAAAAGTTATAAGACTTTTAAATATGTGGATCTTAGGGTTATCTTTGGCGCCCCCTAGAACCTAAACCGTGGGGTGCAGCGTCATGATTTGAATAACTTTTAATGGCCATGGGGTGTAGATTGGCCTGAGCAAATGTGGTGCCGGTGGAACGAAAGCCTTCGGAGGAGTTAGCGAAATTCCAATGTGTGCGGATCGGCAAAAAATGCGAAATAACCCTTTAAACGTACATTTGACAGATACGCCCGCACTGACTTTTTTGTAGATCTTATTGAGATACATGTGTGTGTCAATTTTTGTGTCATTTTGACAAAGCGTACAGGCGTGACAGTGAATAGTGTGAATTTTCACCTTAGGGGGCGCTATGGAGCCATTTTGCATTTTCTTGTTTGGGCGACTTCGGAATATCAAATTTTTCACCAGGCCCGGTCGTCCTGCCAAATTTCATGAGTTTTCGCCAGTGGGAAGTGGGCCATTTTCCAGTTCAAAGGGGAGGAAAAATAATAATAATAATAATAACAAAAGAAGGAAACTACAGGAACAAGAGGGCTCTCGCAGCTGCTTAGCAGCTACGCTCGGGCCCTAAAAAGAAGAATCCATCAGGAACAAGAGGGCTCTCGCAGCTGCTTAGCAGCTACGCTCGGGCCCTAACTAGGACCCCGTTGGGGCACTGGCGGGCCCGAGCCGTGTCGCGTCCCTCCCCCCCCCCCAACGTGCTGCCTTCCCGTCCCATTTGTGTCCTCTGGCCATCGCCCTCTCTGGTAACGCCCATCACTGCAAAGACCCTTTTCCTTCATCGGCGTTTGCTGTTCTTCCTGCCAGTGCGTGTTGCTTTCACTTATCGACTTCTTCTGGAGTTTAGAGACTCTGACATGAAGCAGGCTTTCCTTACTGAGGAGTTAGCAACGCTGCTAAGGGTGCAGAGCCACACATGCGCTCAGAGCTCTGCATGGGAGACTGAAGCTGACAGAGCTGCAGCAGTTAGCAGGTTTCACCCTCAGAGACCACCAGGGGTTCATGTTGAGGCATTTTAATTTTTTTTTTTTTGTGTGCCATAGACACTGTCAGCACAATCTGCAGTTACACTAACAAAAATGCTGCAAAAAACAAAGAATTATGGAAAAATTACACATGGACTGACATAGAGGAGGATCTACACAAGTTTTTTACATCATGTTTTACATCATGCATCATTTACATCATGTTTTTTTGTAGTGGCATAAATAAAAAGTGACATTTGTGAGACTATACAGTGTTTTGTAAATAATTTTACAAAGAACGCCTGGGCCATTGCCTGCATTTTGATGTAAATAGAGGTAAATTACTATGTTCTTTGTTAAAAATTTGCATATGTTTTGAAGTTTACAATTTTTATTTGAAGTTTAAGTTTTAAAAACAGTTCATCACACATATTTGTGGTTTAATTTCACATTAATTTCCATATTGTATAAATGACTGGAAAAAACTTGAGCCCCTGCCCCTGTATAATCATGTGCACGTCCCTGTTCTAGCTCCAAGGTGAATCTTCACTGCTCATGTTCTCCTCAGAAATAGTCACCTCACTCCCCTCAGGTTACTGTACACATGCACCAACTATCTGCTTCAGGTTTGGATGGAGCTTCATGGTTGTCTTTTGGAGAAATGAACAGTCAAGTTGTGTTTGAAATTTGATTTTTTTCAGGGGCAAAAGGAAGCCTCTGCATTCTTGTCAAATATGTAAACAGCATGTTTTTGCAGGTGCTAAAAAACAGACTCTGAGTGTGTGTGTGTGTGTGTGTGTGTGTGTGTGTGTGTGTGTATGTTGGCGTGTGTGTATATGTGTGTGTATCCTGCAGTACTCTGTACTCCTGCAGTGGCCAAAAAGACTTTTAAGAATGTGGATTTTTGGGTCATCTTTGGCGCCCCCTAGAACTGCAGTACTCTGTACTCCTGCAGTGGCCAAAATGACTTTTAAGAATGTGGATTTTTGGGTCATCTTTGGCGCCCCCTAGAACGTAAACCGTGGGGTGCAGCGCCATGATTTTTACAACTTTGAATGGGCATGGGGTGTAGATTGCCCTGAGCAAATTTGGTATCGGTGGGACGAAAGCCTTAGGAGGAGATAGCCACATTCCAATGTGTGCGAATCGGCAAAAAATGCAAAATAGCCCTTTAACCGTACATTATACAAATACGCGCTCTTTGACTTTTTCGTAGATCTAATTGAGATACACATGATTGTCAATTTTTGTGTCAATACGACAAAACATACAGGCGTAGCACTCAACAATGTGTATTTTCACCTTAGTGGACAAGAAAAAATTGACTTTTTTCTCCTGCCATGGGGGGGCACTCTTTTGGCGAGTAAAAATTCCTTCACAAATGTGTTGATGGCTGGACATTGCATCATCCTAGAAAACTTGGAGGCCAGTGGGGACAAAAATAAAAAGTTATAAGACTTTTAAATATGTGGATTTTACGGTTATCTTTGGCGCCCCCTAGAACCTAAACCGTGGGGTGCAGCGTCATGATTTGAATAACTTTTAATGGCCATGGGGTGTAGATTGGCCTGAGCAAATGTGGTGCCGGTGGAACGAAAGCCTTCGGAGGAGTTAACGAAATTCCAATGTGTGCGGATCGGCAAAAAATGCGGAATAACCCTTTAACCGTACATTTGACAGATACGCGCGCATTGACTTTTTTGTAGATCTTATTGAGATACATGTGTGTGTCAATTTTGGTGTCATTTTGCCAAAGCGTACAGGTGTTACACTCAACAATGTGTATTTTCACCTTAGGGGACAAGAAAAAATGGACTTTTTTCTCCTGCCATGGGGGGGCGCTCTTTTGGGGAGTAAAAATTCCTTCACAAATGTGTTGATGGCTGGACATTGCATCATCCTAGAAAACTTGGAGGCCAGTGGGGACAAAAATAAAAAGTTATAAGACTTTAAAATATGTGGATCTTAGGGTTATCTTTGGCGCCCCCTAGAACCTAAACCGTGGGGTGCAGCGTCATGATTTGAATAACTTTTAATGGCCATGGGGTGTAGATTGGCCTGAGCAAATGTGGTGCCGGTGGAACGAAAGCCTTCGGAGGAGTTAGCGAAATTCCAATGTGTGCGGATCGGCAAAAAATGCGAAATAACCCTTTAACCGTACATTTGACAGATACGCCCGCACTGACTTTTTTGTAGATCTTATTGAGATACATGTGTGTGTCAATTTTTGTGTCATTTTGACAAAGCGTACAGGCGTGACATTCAATAGTGTGAATTTTCACCTTAGGGGGCGCTATGGAGCCATTTTGCATTTTCTTGTTTGGGCGACTGCGGAATATCAAATTTTTCACCAGGCCCGGTCGTCCTGCCAAATTTCATGAGTTTTCGCCAGTGGGAAGTGGGCCATTTTCCAGTTCAAAGGGGAGGAAAAATAATAACTAGGGCCCCGGTGGGGCACTGTCGGGCCCGAGCCGCGTTGTGCCGCCCCCAGCGCGACCGCCCCCCCCCTCCCGATCGCGTCACACTCAAGGTCCAAAGATGGTGTGCCCACTTGTCTGTGGTCATTTCCCATTAAAATGAATGGGAGGCGCAGTTTCTACCAAAACACTCGCTGCAGACAAACTACATGTCCTATTTGAAAAAAGTCTGGACCATGAGTGAGGGCACAAACACAGCTAGGATATATCCAAATGGCAAGGTGCTCCTCATTACGGTGTTGCCGGGAGAGCGATGCGATTGAGCCATTGAGTGATGGGCAGGAAAAACTTGACTGTTTCTTGTGCCATGGGGGATGGGGGATGGGGGATGGGGGGGGGGGGATGTGGATTCTTTTAAGAATGTGGATATTTGGGTCATCTTTGGCGCCCCCTAGAACGTAAACCGTGGGGTGCAGCGTCATGATTTTTACAACTTTGAATGGCCATGGGGTGTAGATTGGCCTGAGCAAATTTGGTATCAGTGGGACGAAAGCCTTAGGAGGAGTTAGCCACATTCCAATGTGTGCTAATCGGCAAAAAATGCAAAATAGCCCTTTAACCGTACATTTTACAGATACGCGCGCATTGACTTTTTCTTAGATCTTATTGAGATACATGTGTGTGTCAAATTTTGTGTCAATATGACAAAGCGTACAGGTATGACAGTCAACAATGTGTATTTTCACCTTATTGGACAAGAAAAAATGGACTTTTTTCTCCTGCCATGGGGGGGCGCTCTTTTGGGGAGTAAAAATTCCTTCACAAATGTGTTGATGGCTGGACATTGCATCATCCTAGAAAACTTGGAGGCCAGTGAGGACAAAAGTAAAAAGTTATAAGACTTTTAAGAATGTGGATTTTTGGGTTATCTTTGGCGCCCCCTAGAACGTAAACCGTGGGGTGCAGCGTCATGATTTGTACAACTTTTAATGGCCATGGGGGGTAGATTGGCCTGCGCAAATGTGGTGCCGGTCGAACGAAAGCCTTCGGAGGAGTTAGCGAAATTCCAATGTGTGCAGATCTGCAAAAAATGCAAAATAACCCATTAACCGTACATTTGACAGATACGCCCGCACAGACTTTTTTGTAGATCTTATTGAGATACATGTGTGTGTCAATTTTTGTGTCAATATGACAAAGCGTACAGCCGTCATGTGAATTTTCACCTTAGGGGGCGCTATGGAGCCATTTTGCATTTTATTGTTTGGGCGACTTCAGAATATCGAATTTTTCACCAGGCCCGGACGTCCTGCCAAATTTCCTGAGTTTTCGCCAGTGGGAAGTGGGCCATTTTCCAGTTTGAAGCGGAGGAAAAATAATAACGAAAGAAGGAAACATGCAGGAACAAGAGGGCTCTCGCAGCTGCTTAGCAGCTACGCTCGGGCCCTAACTAGGGCCCCGTTGGGGCACTGGCGGGCCCGAGCCGTGTCGCGCCGCCCCCCCCCCCGCGCTGCCTCCCCGTCCCATTCGTGTCCTCTGGCCATCGCCCTCTCTGGTAACGCCCATCACTGCAAAGACCCTTTTCCTTCATCGGCGTTTGCTGTTCTTCCTGCCAGTGCGTGTTGCTTTCACTTACACTTGCCACAGCCAGCCTCGTGAGTGCCTAGCCTATTGGATATCACTGTCATCTACACAGGACAGTCATTACCTTTCTATTAATACTTTGTTTTTTAATTTCACATTAATTTCCATATTGTATAAATGACTGGAAAAAACTTGAGCCCCTGCCCCTGTATAATCATGTGCACGTCCCTGTTCTAGCTCCAAGGTGAATCTTCACTGCTCATGTTCTCCTCAGAAGCAGTCACCTCACTCCCCTCAGGTTACTGTACACATGCACCAACTGCCTGCTTCAGGTTTGGATGGAGCTTCATGGTTGTCTTTTGGAGAAATGAGCAGTCAAGTTGTGTTTGAAATTAGATTTTTTTCAGGGGCAAAAGGAGCCTCTGCATTCTTGTCAAATATGTAAATAGCATGTTTTTGCAGGTGCTAAAAAACAGACTCTGAGTGTGTGTGTGTGTGTGTGTGTGTGTGTGTGTGTGTGTGTGTGTGTGTGTGTATATATCTTGCAGTACTCTGAGAAGAATAATAAGCATATTTCTGCGGTGAATTTTGAAGATTCATCTGAGAGTTAGGAGGGCTGATCATTCCCTTACCCTTTAGATGTCTGTCTATGTCTGTTTTTGTGTGATAATGAAAGAATCCCAACTCAAAAAGGCTCTGTTGATGTTTTTTTTTGTTGTTCATTCATATTCAAACCACTATTTTATATCACTGCTAATACGCCAAGACCATTTTATGGTATTTAGCTTTATTATTTCTATACATTTTGCAAGGAAAGAAACCAAGGCCTTCACTAAAATTTCCATAAACTTTAGGAAAGGACCTCTGGTTGTTTAAGGGGGTCATTACTGCAAAAACATATTCTTCCTAAATTTTGAAGGTCAAACCTTAGATCCATTAGGTTTAAATAGAAAAAGCATTAAAATATGTTAGGATTATAGCATATGACAAATGTGTGCCTCTCAGTGGCATAACTACTTTGTCTGCTGGCTCTGCAGTCGATTGACGCTCCCCAGCGTTCAAGTCACATGACATATTTAACCGGATGTAGCTGCAAGACGGAGCCTCGTTCACCCTCCGTTTCAACTTATCTCAAAAGTGAGGACCTCAAACTATATACCAGTTTTTAAATTGTGTTGATAGGCCAAATAAAACCAGAGTTATGATAAATTATGTCCGCGATACTTTTTTTCTGCTTATTTTGATCACGTTCGGCGCTCGATCACGCTGTATGAGACAGGAAAACATAGCATGCAGACATTAGCGACAGCTCTTACAGGCGGAAAAGGCATGCCAAAAGAAAAAAAAAACACACCACAACATCTCTCCTATTGGTGGAAAACTTCACCACAACAACCAATCCAAAATTATATGGTGACTGATTGACAAGGGGCGGGCGCTTACGTTCTTCCTGCAATATGAGAAGGGAGGGAGGAACTCTCAGCAGGGATGCAGTCTGGGAAACGTAGTTGCAAACCTAGCGACTTTGTTGTTAGATTCAATGACTTTTCAGACCCCCTAACGACTTTTTTTTAGAAAGAAAGGGAATTTTATCGACTTCCTCTGGAGTTTAGAGACTCTGACATGAAGCAGGCTTTCCTTACTGAGGAGTTAGCAACGCTGCTAAGGGTGCAGAGCCACACATGCGCTCCGAGCTCTGCATGGGAGACTAGAGCTGAGAGAGCTGCAGCAGTTAGCAGGTTTCACCCTCAGAGACCACCAGGAGTTCATGTTGAGGCATTTTCAGTTTTTTTTTTTTTTTGCCATAGACACTGTCAGCACAATCTGCAGTTACACTAACAAAAATGCTGCAAAAAACAAAGAATTATGGAAAAATTACACATGGACTGACATAGAGGAGGATCTACACAAGTTTTTTACATCATGTTTTACATCATGCATCATTTACATCATGTTTTTTTGTAGTGGCATAAATAAAAAGTGACATTTGTGAGACTATACAGTGTTTTGTAAATAATTTTACAAAGAACGCCTGGGCCATTGCCTGCATTTTGATGTAAATAGAGGTTAATTACTATGTTCTTTGTTAAAAATTTGCATATGTTTTGAAGTTTACAATTTTTATTTGAAGTTTAAGTTTTAAAAACAGTTCATCACACATATTTGTGGTTTAATTTCACATTAATTTCCATATTGTATAAATGACTGGAAAAAACTTGAGCCCCTGCCCCTGTATAATCATGTGCACGTCCCTGTTCTAGCTCCAAGGTGAATCTTCACTGCTCATGTTCTCCTCAGAAGTAGTCACCTCACTCTCCTCAGGTTACTGTACACATGCACCAACTATCTGCTTCAGGTTTGGATGGAGCTTCATGGTTGTCTTTTGGAGAAATGAACAGTCAAGTTGTGTTTGAAATTTGATTTTTTTCAGGGGCAAAAGGAAGCCTCTGCATTTTTGTCAAATATGTAAACAGCATGTTTTTGCAGGTGCTAAAAAACAGACTCTGAGTGTGTGTGTGTGTGTGTGTGTGTGTGTGTGTGTGTGTGTGTGTGTGTGTGTGGGCGTGTGTGTATATGTGTGTGTGTCCGGCAGTACTCTGTACTCCTGCAGTGGCCAAAAAGACTTTTAAGAATGTGGATTTTTGGGTCATCTTTGGCGCCCCCTAGAACTGCAGTACTCTGTACTCCTGCAGTGGCCAAAATGACTTTTAAGAATGTGGATTTTTGGGTCATCTTTGGCGCCCCCTAGAACGTAAACCGTGGGGTGCAGCGTCATGATTTTTACAACTTTGAATGGCCATGGGGTGTGGATTGCCCTGAGCAAATTTGGTATCGGTGGGACGAAAGCCTTAGGAGGAGTTAGCCACATTCCAATGTGTGCGAATCGGCAAAAAATGCGAAATAGCCCTTTAACCATACATTTGACAGATACGTGCCTATTGACTTTTTTGTAGATCTTATTGAGATACACGTGATTGTCAAATTGTGTGTCAATATGACAAAGTGTATAGGCGTGACACTCAACAATGTGTATTTTTACCTTAGGAGACAAGAAAAAATGGACTTTTTTCTCCTGCCATGGGGGGGCGCTCTTTTGGGGAGTAAAAATTCCTTCACAAATGTGTTGATGGCTAGACATTGCATCATCCTAGAAAACTTGGAGGCCAGTGAGGACAAAAATAAAAAGTTATAAGACTTTTAAGAATGTGGATTTTTGTGTTATCTTTGGCGCCCCCTAGAAAGTAAACCGTGGGGTGCAGCATCATGATTTGTACAACTTTGAATGGCCATGGGGTGTAGATTGGCCTGAGCAAACTTGGTGCCGGTGGAACGAAAGCCTTCGGAGGAGTTAGCGAAATTCCAATGTGTGCGGATCGGCAAAAAAAGCGAAATAGCCCTTTAACCGTACATTTGGCAGATACGCCCGCACTGACTTTTTCGTAGATCTTATTGAGATACACATGTGTGTCAAATTTTGTGTCATTTTGACAAAGCGTACAGGCATCAGGTGAGTTTTCACCATAGGGGGCGCTATGGAGCCATTTTTCATTTTTTTGTTTGGACGACTTCAGAATATCAAATTTTTCACCAGGCCCGGTCGTCCTGCCAAATTTCCTGAGTTTTCGCCAGTGGGAAGTGGGCCATTTTCCAGTTTAAAGCGGAGGAAAAATAACGAAAGAAGAATCCATCAGGAACAAGAGGGCTCTCGCAGCTGCTTAGCAGCTACGCTCGGGCCCTAATAATAACAAACTAGGACCCCGGTGGGGCACTGTCGGGCCCGAGCCGCGTTGCGCCGCCCCCAGCGCGACCGCCTACCCCTCCCGATCGCGTCACACTCAAGGTCCAAAGATGGTGTGCGCACTTGTCTGTGGTCATTTCCCATTATAATGAATGGGAGGCGCAGTTTCTACCAAAACACTCGCTGCAGACAAACTACATGTCCTATTTGAAAAAAGTCTGGACCATGAGTGAGGGCACAAACACAGCTAGGATATATCCAAACGGCAAGTTGCTCCTCGTTACGGTGTTGCCGGGAGAGTGATGCGAATGAGCCATTGAGTGATGGGCAGGAAAAACTTGACTGTTTCTCCTGCCATGGGGGATGGGGGATGGGGGGGATGTGGATTCTTTTAAGAATGTGGATATTTGGGTCATCTTTGGCGCCCCCTAGAACGTAAACCGTGGGGTGCAGCGTCATGATTTTTACAACTTTGAATGGCCATGGGGTGTAGATTGGCCTGAGCAAATTTGGTGTCAGTGGGACGAAAGCCTTAGGAGGAGTTAGCCACATTCCAATGTGTGCGAATCGGCAAAAAATGCAAAATAGCCCTTTAACCGTACATTTTACAGATACGCGCGCATAGACTTTTTCGTAGATCTGATTGAGATACATGTGATTGTCAAATTTTGTGTCAATATGACAAAGCGTATAGGCGTGAATCTCAACAATATGTATTTTCACCTTAGGGGACAAGAAAAAATGGACTTTTTTCTCCTGCCATGGGGGGGCGCTCTTTTGGGGAGTAAAAATTCCTTCACAAATGTGTTGATTGCTGGACATTGCATCATCCTAGAAAACTTGGAGGCCAGTGAGGACAAAAATAAAAAGTTATAAGACTTTTAAATATGTGGATTTTAGGGTTATCTTTGGCGCCCCCTAGAACGTAAACCGTGGGGTGCAGCGTCATGATTTTGATAACTTTTAATGGCCACGGGGTGTAGATTGGCCTGAGCAAATGTGGTGCCGGTGGAACGAAAGCCTTCGGAGGAGTTAGCGAAATTCCAATGTGTGCGGATCGGCAAAAAATGCGAAATAACCCTTTAACCGTACATTTGACAGATACGCGCGCATTGACTTTTTTGTAGATCTTATTGAGATACATGTGTGTGTCAATTTTTGTGTCATTTTGACAAAGCGTATAGGCGTGACACTCAACAATGTGTATTTTCACCTTAGGGGACAAGAAAAAATGGACTTTTTTCTCCTGCCATGGGGGGGCGCTCTTTTGGGGAGTAAAAATTCCTTCACAAATGTGTTGATGGCTGGACATTGCATCATCCTAGAAAACTTGGAGGCCAGTGAGGACAAAAATAAAAAGTTATAAGACTTTTAAATATGTGGATTTTAGGGTTATCTTTGGCGCCCCCTAGAACCTAAACCGTGGGGTGCAGCGTCATGATTTTGATAACTTTTAATGGCCACGGGGTGTAGATTGGCCTGAGCAAATGTGGTGCCGGTGGAACGAAAGCCTTCGGAGGAGTTAGCGAAATTCCAATGTGTGCAGATCGGCAAAAAATGCGAAATAACCCTTTAACCGTAATTTTGACAGATACGGCCGCACTGACTTTTTTGTAGATCTTATTGAGATACATATGTGTGTCAATTTTTGTGTCAATATGACAAAGCGTACAGGCGTGACAGTCAATAGTGTGAATTTCCACCTTAGGGGGCGCTATGGAGCCATTTTGCATTTTATTGTTTGGGCGACTTCAGAATATCGAATTTTTCACCAGGCCCGGTCATCCTGCCAAATTTCATGAGTTTTCGCCAGTGGGAAGTGGGCCATTTTCCAGTTCAAAGGGGAGGAAAAAGAAAAAAGAAAGAAAGAAACAAAGAAAAACCACTTGGGGAATAATAGGGCCTACGCCCGGCTGCTCTGCAGCTGGCTCGGGCCCTAAAGAAGGAAACATGCAGGAACAAGAGGGCTCTCGCAGCTGCTTAGCAGCTACGCTCGGGCCCTAATAATAACAAAAGAAGAATCCATCAGGAACAAGAGGGCTCTCGCAGCTGCTTAGCAGCTACGCTCGGGCCCTAACAAAGAAAAACCACTACAGGAATAATAGGGCCTCGCAGCTGCTTAGCAGCTACGCTCGGGCCCTAAATAGTGAAAAAAAGGTAGCAAAAACAGCGCGTAGGATGTACCTGGCTCCCGGCCTACAGATGGGTGCCGATAACAACCCACCAGCATAATGTAGTGATCTTTGGACAGCTCAACATTCAAGGCCAGCAACTCAAGTTCTTTACTCACAGACTCTGCAAGTAGTAGTTGTACACCAAATTTAGACTTAATATAAATTGCCACCCCACCAGCCTTTCTTTGGCGGTCTGCGCGGAACACATTATTACCATCAACAGAAATATCTTTGTCAGAAACAGACTTTGTCAGAAACAGACTTTGTCAGCCACGTCAAACAACAATGTCCGCATTTGTGGAGTTGATCCATATTTTTATCATGTCTACTTTGGAGAGCATACTCCTCACATCGATATGTATGATACCTCGACCAGATCTAGCTTTAAAATCAGCAGGTGTGAAACACTGTGTGTCTGGACCAGGGTTCAGTTCAATGTTTCCAGAAAGCAGTCAGAGCAATAGAACGAGAATTCTGTGCTTAGTGTTACTGTCTTCAGGGCGAGCTGCTGAAGCAGGTGGGGAGGGTGCAGCCGGAGAGCCGGAGCATTAAATGGTCTTTAATGACAAGTAAACAGTACAAGTGCAGTGACTCTGTGTCCTGGGTCAACACTTTAACTATATCCACAGTCAGTCTTCATGAGACAAAAGAGGTGCTGTAAAGTCCACAGAAGAGAAAAGAGCCAGAGAGAATAGAGTGACAGCAGGCGCACTGTCAAATGCACTTGTTCCTGTGTAAGCGGTGTCGGTGGGGGAAAAAGCTGGACCAGAGTTTTTATTCCGGTGACAGCTTCCCTCAAGGACAATGTCAAAAACAGACACAGAATCTGCCACCATCTTAGTGTTGGCTCCATCATTGGACAGGCCCCAGGGTAACCAGGGAGCACTCTCAGCTGAACGCAGGGACAGACACTTAATCCAGAATCCAGGTCAGCAGAACAGGAATCCAGTCCGGATCATTCCGCTTTCCCACGCTGAGCAAGGACGATGCTGATGTAACATGTCAACCGAAACTCCGGCGAGAAGCAGCCACGCTACAGTTTAAACTTAAAAAAGCAGGACCAGCAGCCTCCACAACAGCGAAACATGATAGTGTCTATTGATCGGAGTCTTCTCAGGCAAAAGAGGTGGACCTGCCTCTTTCTGTAGATGAAGTCTATATTCTTAGACCAGTCCAACTTATTATCCAGATGTACACCTAGGTATTTATATGATGTCACCACTTCGATGTCCACTCTACAGGTGTTCACTGGCTGTAGAGGGGGTTTGGATTTGCGGAAGTCTATGACCATCTCCTTTGTCTTTGAGGTGTTGAGGAGGAGGCAGTTTTGTGACTCCAGTCACTGAAGGCTCTTATGAGATCTCTGTATTCAGCTTCTTGTCCATTTCTGATGCCACGATAGCGGTGTCATCTGAGTATTTCTGGATGTGACAGGACTCACTACTATATTTGAAATCTGACGTATACAGTGTGAACAGGAATGGAACCAGAACTGTCCCTTGTGGAGCCCCTGTACTGCTCATTAATGTCCCAGAAACACAGTTTCCCAGCCTGACAAACTGAAGCCTTCCTGTCAGGTAATCTGTGATCAAGGAAACACAGGAAGGATCCACTTCCATCTCTGTGAGGTTGTCTTTGAATATGGTGGGTTGGATGGTGTTGAATGCACTTGAAAAGTCTAAGAACATGATCTTCACATAAACCCCAGGTTCCTCCAGATGAGACAGGGTACAGTGAAGCATGTAGAGGACAGCATCATCCACTCCACTAGCAAATATTACAAAATTTACATTTAATGCAGAGAGACCAGACTTTCGGCAACTTCTCAGTTTAAGTGCATCATTTGAATTTTTTAAATTTTTAATTTTATTTAGGGGGAACTGTGCTTTTGTTTTGCTGAAGTAAGCTTTACCAGAAATAAAATGACTGAAGGATGAAACCATGATGGAGAGAAGCAGAACTTTACTGACTTCAAATCCACATGATTTAGAGACCACCATGGGCCCTCAAAAGTCTGCATCTTAGCCACTTCCCCACTTATACTTGGACCTACAGAGCTGAGACTCTTTGGCTGTGCGTGCGTGTGAGTGTGTGTGTGTGCACAGCTCCTATGATTGTCTGTGTCCTGGGTCAAAGGTGAATCTATTTATACCCAAGACACAACCCAGAAATAGACGACCGAACAAAGCCATTACTAGGAGTGTGTGTGTGTGTGTGTGTGTGTGTGTGTGTGTGTGTGTTTGTGCGTGAGCATGCGTGTGCCTGTGTGTGCCTGTGTGTGTGTGTGTGTGGCTGAAAGGAGCTACACTTGTTGACCTAGGCACAAGCCAGGGTAAAAGGTCACAAACTTTCAGTCTGCCTCTTCAAACACCCAAATGACCTCTGTGACCCTCTGAACCCACACACACACACACACACACACACACACACACACACACACACACACACACACACACACACACACAGATGTAAATGCCTGCTCTTTATCTGTGCTGTCTGGCTGTTTCCAATAAAGTTTTGTTGCAGAGTGAGTGTTGGGTATGATACTGCAGGATTTTTTAAATTTCTTTGCATTTGTTAAAAAAACAGGTAACTTTTGTCACATCTTTTGGTAATAAGATTGTGGAAACGCTTCTTTGCTCACGCCTCTTGACGGTGGTCTTTGAGGACAACAAGCTCCTTTGATGAGTGATAAATCTGATGCTCTGTTGAACATAGTGGTGCAAAATGGCAGCATCCATGCTAAGGGACCTGACTGTATATAGAATGGACGCCGTCTGCCTCCTCGCTGGGTGAAGCTACAGCGAGAACAGCACTCCCTGGTGATGAGCTGCAGTAAAGGTCATAAGTCCTGCCTCCTCCAGCAATCCTTATGGAGTTGTGGACAAACTTTAGAAATTAATGACACAGAATAGAAAATTTTCTCCCCCCTGGTTGTGAAGTTGACACGTAGTTACTGTTACCCCCCCCCCCACCCCCCCCGAAAAGTCTCCATCTACCTATGAACTGTGTGAAGTTAAATGAGAAGACATTTACTGTAAACTAAAACAACACAGACTTAAACAGTCCATAATGCTAAGCTGTCGTTTTGTCAAACACCTGTGTTTTTATATGCACATACTGCAAATCCTCAAATAAGACCAGTATTCAATTTGCCTCTTACTGGGTTAAGGACTTTTATGAGTAAATAAATGCTGGATCTCAATTATTGGGTAATGCAGTTTCATATTTCTATTGTGGAGAAAAACTAGTGTTAAATTCATAATAGTGGTGGGCAAAACCGTTTATTTCAGTAAACCGGATCATTCCGGGTCGTTCAGTAAAAAGACCTGGGGCCTTATGTATCAACGCTTGCGGCGCAAGAAAACCTTGCGTACGCCAAAATCGGCGCACACGTCCAGATTTATCATCGCGAAACGAGCGTCGGTTCCAGCGCTAATCAACGCAAAGTCAGGAGGTGGTGTAGAAATTGGCGTTGAGTGGATACTTGCGTTGACTGTGATTCGCACTTTGGCGACGCTGTGTGGCGGTGTTTGGTGACTCACTATGTGACAAGCGTGCACCACATCCCCGTGGCCGAACAGCACGTCGCCCCACATGACGAACCAGCAGCAGACGGAGGGATGCGAGCTGATCCCTGCCGGGCCGCCGTCCTCGCGCGGGAGAATCTCATCGCCACAGTGTGAATGGGTAACAAGTGAATACACAGTTCAATGAGCCAAATTAATTTATTTTCTCCACCAGACGCTCGAGGACATTTACGAGCCGGTCCAGCCGCTGGTTGATTCCTGCGATCCCCCTGATGATTTCTTCCTGCGATTGCAGGACCCCCTCCGTGAGGACCCTTCCACTGCGTCCGGGTGGTCCAGCGAAAGCGCCGCGGCTGGTGGACGCTCCACCGCTTGTCGGCGCGCTGGTGCTGATGCTGGTGCTGATGCTGGTGCTGGTGCTGGGGCCGGGGGCCGGAGTGGCCCGAATGCCGCTGGTCCTGGCCGACGACTCCGAGCCGGCGGACGGGCTGCCGCGGGCCGGGGTTCCGCAAGCCGGCGACACGGCCAATACATTGATTTCTGTGACACAATAAAAATATTTGTTTATTTCAATTCCTGCTTCTGTGTATCTGTTGCGTTTACATCTCTCTCCACGGTATCATAGGTAATGTAATCCAGTATTTAGAGGTCAGTTATGCACATTACAGTTGTTTATTGCATAAAAAGTTATCGAAAAATGAAGTTAAGGGCGAAGTATAAATCACGTCTAAAAATAGACTGAATCCCGACGTTGAAATGAAGTATAAACTTAGACTAGACGTCTATTATACGTCTTTTGCTCAGTGGGATGACAAAGCATGTGGACATTTGTGTGACACGCCACTTACCCTATAATAATAATCGCCACCACCCGCTGCTCAAATGGCGTGAGGGTCTCCTCCCCCGGACCCCCACCTGTCTGGCCGGTACTCCTCCAGAGGGCAGCTGTACGCCGCTTGACCTCCACCTTGAGGTCCGACCACTTTTTTTTAATCTTCGCGGGGGTGCGTGTCTCGGAACCCACCGCATTCACCCTCTCGCAAACTTTCTCCCACTCCAAGCGTTTTTGTTTTGCACTGACGCCACTGGACAGGCTGCCAAACAAAACACGCTGTCGCTCCTCCACCTCCGCCACCAGCACCTCCACCTCGCACGCCGTAAATTTAGTTTTTCTTGTCATTTTGTCTGCGTGCGAGTACAGGGAGACCCTATTTAAATAAATCTGCATATTTATAGGAGGGCGTAACGGGGACGGACCCAGTCACTCCGACATCTACGCTCAATTCCACGCTGATTGGGATTTATCAAGGAAACACACGTGGATTTCGGCGCCCGCACACATTGATACATACGGATTTTTTTCAGCGTGACGGACCTTGCGTGCGCTCGTTTCTGGTATGAGTTCCACGCAAGTATTGATACATAAGGCCCCTGTTCATTTAGTCAGTCCGTTCGTTCATGTTGTTCATGTTCGTTCAGCGTCTGAACAAACGTGATGAGCGAACGGACTGACTGCACTTCAGACTCAACAGCGCAACAACACGTGATCTTGAAATCTGAAGCAATACACCCCTCCGGATCCGACGTTGCGAGCGTCTCAGCTCCCCGGTCCAATGTTACGACCCCCCCGCGGTCCGACGCTGTGACCGCTGCACTCCCCACTTCCCACCCCTGGTCCAACGCTGCGATCGCGCTGCACTCCTTGTAATACAAAATCATAGTAGGAATAACAAAATATATAAGGTTTTTAATGGTTTTATTATTTTGAGGTGCATTAAAAACAATAATAAAAAGTACAAAATGTCAACAGACAGTGCAAATGGGTATTAATAGTTGTCTCTCTGCCTCTGGCTGCAGCAGCAGCTGTGTGCCTTTGTGTGTGTGTGACTGTCCCGCTCGCTCGGGCTCGGCTGTCGGCTCGTGCGGCGGCCGCGGCACTGTTTGTTGGACTCGTGGGTACAGATACCCCCCGCAAGAGACTGCCTTATAGTTTGTTTTATTCAGTACATCCCGTTGCGTTCACAAGTCGGTCGGCTAGTGACAGGCTGACAGCACCTCGCAGAGAGTGAACGCTTGTACTCAGTCAGTCTGAGAGTCGGTCAATCTATCGGTTAGACCAAGCTGACTGAAAAGACAGAGACCGAGTCGGTCATCGGTCTTTCAGTCAACTCGTTCACTGGTTCGGGTCTTTCGTTCAACTCGTTCATCGGTCTGGATCTTTCGTTCACTCGGTCTTTCGGTCAACTCGTTCATCGGTACGGGTCTTTCGTTCAACTCGGTCTTTCATTCAACTCGTTCTTTCAGTCAACTCGGTCATCCCGGTCTTTCAGTCAGCTCAGTAGTACTGCTGCTGCTTCTCTAAGCCCCACCCACATACAGAGCGAGGCGCGACGATAGGATAAGACAGGCAAGCACGGAGATAGTCCCTCTTCAGCCAATCAAAAGAACTGAACGGACTGAACGGGTCATTTAGGGGGGGTGACCTCGTTCATTTTGTTCACCAAAAAGAACTAGTTCTTTTGATCCGTTCGTTCAAGACCGGCACACCACTAATTCATAATAGTGGTTTCACAAGCCACACTGTGGTCCCATTTGTGCATTTTGCTCCATTTTTTAAAAACAGAGACTACGGCTAACTGTTGGCATCTCCACTCTCTGCTGCTCAGAGCTGCATTGTGCACTCTCATCCTAATAATGAATTACATCCACACACAGTGAACATTGGGCTGGACCGAGAGGGAAAGTCCCTATCCTGAATAATGCCAGATGTGACCATTTTTATAGTTTACGACCATCTTTCCTCCTGGAGTTAGTCAGCAAAAAGTAGCACTGTATGAAAAATAAAAAAGTAATTTGCCATGTGTGATGGCACAGTCGGTGATGTGACGCCTCAGACTGCTTCAACTTAAGATGATAATCAAATATCAATTCATTATACCAATATCAGTTTAACGAAAATAAACTTAATGTTTCAACATACGTAAGCTAATTGGGTGCATTTTGCAGAGTGGCTTGTGAGCAGAGTCTGTGGGGCATCTTATGCTTCATGGATGTTTTGTGAATAAGGAGACATGTTTTGATCTCATTTGCAAAGCTAGGCATCCCTATGGAAATCAAGCCCTCACTTTGAACTCACACACGGTATAAATAACTGTAACTCTTGGCAAAAGAGAAAATGATATTAAGACCTCCTTTAGCTGTAAAAGCGAGTAAAGATTTGGCCTATATTAGATTTACGGCATGTAAACGGACCAATAACAGAAATGTTAATTTCTTCATTATCAAAAACATACAAATATAATCCAGATTTCATGGCCAAGTTTGAAGCCAGCTGCTAGGAGTTCCAGTGAGCCCTTAAACCAGTACTATCTGTGTGTGCAGATCAGGTCATTGAAGCAGGCAATAACTGGATTTAGTAACTGTTTGTCTAATAATTGAATTTTAAGAATTTTGTAAACCTGTTGAGAGACAGAGAAAACAGATATAATTTTTCAGTTGTATTTTTTTGAAGGGATACTCCGGTGTAAAATTAAGTTAGGGTCAAACACACCATAACACTGAGTTGTTGCTGCTGGAAGAGAGTAGGTGATATGTGTTTAGTCTCTTTGCTAAAGAAAGATGTTTGGTGGCTAGTGCTGTGGCTAGGACCCTATATGTACTGTTGATGAAGTAAGGTGCTGTTCTGAGCATTATTTGTGGCTATAGAGTGGCTTTTTGGTTGAGCACATGGCTCCTGGGACCGCTGAGTATTGCTACTGTGCAGTTGTTACAAAAGTCGGTATAACTAGAGAAGCAAGCAGTAGGCAACATTAATCTCTTGATGGGGTGTCTATCTCGGTGTTACGGTGTGTTTGACTTTAACCTAATTTCATGCTGGAATATCCCTTTAACAACACAACTTCTCAACATTGAATTGATCATGTTAGCCAGTTGATTTACTTACAGTTTTTAATAGAGAGGAAAAATTCTCTAAAGGTGTTATTACAATTACCTTTTCCACAAATTGAAGTAGACACAGAAAAATGGTGACATGAGTTTTTTCTGCTGTTTAAGCGAAGAGTATTTAGCTGCAGACAGATTACTGCTGAGAGGAGAATTACACCTAAACACTGCACTGTGTGTGTGTGTGTGTGTGTGTGTGTGTGTGTGTGTGTGTGTGTGTGTGTGTGTGTGTGTGTGTGTGTGTGTGTGTGTGTGTGTGTGTGTCACTTTCCTATCTATACAAGAGGGGAACTTGGCGATGTAACACTTTCACCAAGAGAGGATCGCATAGCCAACACAGGACATTTTTTAGGTCCCCTCTTGGTCATGCTTTAAATCATGCTAAAATCATGTATAACACACTCTGGTGAAGTTTTTTTTTTATTTCAGCCAAGTGGGGACCTGAAGGTGTGTAAGTGTTTGAGTCCATACAAAGCCATACCCCTGAAGGCTGGGGCTGTAATTGCAACAACCCTTAAACACACGTTGTTTTACACAAACCTACTGAAGGTGTGAATGGTTTGCACTGAAGGCAGCCTTTCAGACTGCAGAGGGGCTGTTTAACAGGTTACTGGGTGCAGGGAATATGTCTCTTTAAAGATGTTTTATATTTGTTTTAAAAAAAAAATCAAGCAATTGTTTAAAAACACACACATTTTTGATTTTGACAAGACTCCTGAAGTTTTTCATTCCCAAGATACTCTCTTAACCCGTTTTCAGAAGCATTGGATTTCTATTGATTTTTCAATATATTTCAAGGATCAGTCTACACTTCTGAGACTGCAATTTTTTTTACCATGCACATGGTAAAAAAAAAGGGACTTCCACTTTTTGGAGTGACAAGGGTTCCCTGTTGGTTGGTAAATAGTGACAAAAGTTCCCACTTAGATAGTACGGAGCAACTTCACACTCCATAAAGAAAAAAATAAGTAAAATTAATTAGTAAAAAAGTAATCAGTAAATTACAATCTTATATATATAATTGTTGGTCAAATGTGATTTTTCTTTTTTTACAGTGATGCATACCATTCACCAGAAAGAAAAACATGTGCAAGTAGCAGGTATATTCACTTTAGCTAAACTGTAGTCAGTAGGCTTATTTCAGAGGGTGTAGGAAAACACTTCACTTTAGTAATATCAATCCAATCCAATCCACTTTATTTATATAGCAAGATTTAAACAAACACAAGGTTTCCAAAGTGCTGCACAGCAAGATAAAAATACAGCAAGTAACAGAACAGAAGCACAATAAAACAATGAAGATAAAATAAAGTTAGATAAAAACACAGTAAAATCAAATAAAAAGCAAATAAAATTCATAAAAGACAATAAAATGGAATCAACCTCCTACTGAGTGTTAAAAGCCAAGGAGAAGAGGTGGGTCTTAAGATGGGATTTAAAAACAGACAGAGAGGAGGCTTGTCTGATATGCTGAGGCAGGTTATTCCAGAGTTTCGGAGCTGCAACAGCAAAGGCACGATCCCTGAGCTTCCGCTTTGTTTTAGGCTCTCTCAGGAGCAGCTGATCAGCTGACCTGAGAGACCGGGATGGAGTGTAAAAATGTAGAAGCTCAGAGATGTACGGCGGGGCAAGACCGTTGAGGGATTTAAAAGCAAATAAAAGAATTTTAAAATGAACCCTAAAATGTATAGGTAGCCAGTGGAGTGAAGCTAAAATGGGGGTAATTTGCTCATGTTTTCTAGTGCCAGTTAAAAGACGTGCTGCAGCGTTCTGCACCAACTGGAGCCGAGAGATGGCCGACGCACTAACCCCCACATATAATGCATTGCAGTAATGCAGCCGATTGGTAACAAAGGCATGGATTGCCGTCTCAAAATGCTGCCTAGAGAGAATTGGTTTTATTTTAGCTTGCTGCCTCAAGTGGTACAAACTTGATTTAATGACAGAACTGATCTGGCTGTCAAGTTTGAGGTCAGGGTCTATCTTTACCCCCAGGTTTGTAGCGGTTAGTTTCATATACTGGGTTAGGGAACCAAGATCTGGCGGGGGGGGGTCCCAGAGGTTTCACCAAAAAACACCACCTTTGTTTTATTGTCATTAAAATTTGAAAAATTAAAAGCCATCCAGGCCTTGATGTCATCAAGACATTTCAGCAGTGCCGTGACAGAGTCAGTCTTTTTTTTTTAAGAGGCACATAAATTTGACTGTTATCTGCATAACAATGGAAAGATACGCCATGTTTCCTAATTATGGAGCCAAGCGGGAGCAAGTAAAGGGAAAAGAGGAGAGGGCCAAGCACTGACCCCTGTGGGACCCCACATGAGAGAGGAACAGAGGAAGACACAGAGTCGCCAAGGCTAACACAAAAAGTTCTGTCGGCCAAGTACGACCTGAACCACTCCAATGCTACGCCCCTAATACCCACCCACTGGTCCAGGTGAGAAATTAGGGTCTCATGGTCCACTGTATCGAAGGCAGCTGTTAAATTCAAAAGCACAAGAATCACAGAATCACTGGAGTCTGTAGCTAAAAAGATGTCATTAAAAACTCTGAAAAGTGCAGATTCTGTGCTGTGCAGAGATTTAAAACTGGATTGGAAAATCTTGAGAATGCTGTGTTCTTCCAAAAAGGTTATTAATTGACTGTAAATCACCTTCTCAATAATCTTTGATGGAAAGGACAGTTTAGATATGGGCCTGAAATGGGCAAGAACAGCAGGATCTAGCCCTGTTTTTTAATCAGTGCTTGCACCACTGCATGTTTAAAATTTGTGGGAACCACACCTGAGCACAGGCTGCTATTAATAACTGCAGTAACATATGGTCCTACAGTAAGGAAAACCTCTTTAAAAGGCCGAGCAGGGACAGCATCAATCGGGGAACCAGAGGGCTTCATATGACCAACAATCTCCTGTAGAGAAGACAGTGTCACAGGCTCAAACTGGTTAAAAACAGCAGAGCAGGTGACAGAGATTGAGGGGTCATAAGCAGGGGGAGAAATTAGAGCCCTAGTAGAAGAGACCTTGTTGATAAAAAAGTGAAGTAATTTTTCACAAACAGCAGGGGAGGCCTCCATGCATGCTGACTGTGGGGCATTCAGAACAGAGTCAATAGTTTTAAAAAATATGCAAGACTTGTGACAGTTTGACAGGATAATGTCAGACAAATGTTTTCTTTTAGCAGCTTTCACAGTTGTTTGATAACGTTGCCAACAGTCCCTTCACATTTGAAAAGACACAGACTGCAGTTTGTCCCTCTTCCATTTCCGCTCAGCTCTACGGCACTCACATCTCCTTGCCTGAGTTGTGTCATTCAACCAGGGCTCAGATACAGTTTTAGGCTGCCTGGTTTTTAATGGCGCTACAGTGTCTAAAACAGACTGACAGGTGGAATGAAGCCATGAACTGAGCTCTTCAGTGGTGCACACAGACTTGGGAAAGACGCTGAGGAGATTGAAAGTAGTCGAGAACTGAGCAGCAGTAGAACGGTTAATAATACGACAGCACCTAGCAGCAGCGGCAGATTTGACTGAAGTATAACAGGCAAGAGCGACCTCAAATAAAACCGGCATATGATCAGAGAAAGCTGCGTCACATACCTCAAGATTAAAAACAGGCAGACCGTAAGATAAAACAAGATCGAGTGTGTGTCCACGTTCTTGTGTGGGTCCAAAACACATGAACATTAAAATCACAGACAATAAGGACACTGTCATATTTAGGCAAGATTTCAGCCAGGAAAACAGAAAATTCATCTATCAAGTCCTTATTGTATTTCAGAGGCCAATATACCACAGCACACAATACAGTGTGAGAGCGACCCAGCTCAAATAAACTTAGTTCAAAGCTGGTGAATGAGGATGACGGAGATAGCTGGTTGCACTGGGAAAAGCTCTTAAAAACAGTGGCATCTTTTTTTGTGCGATTATTTCGATATTTTTTTCAAACCTGTATCCTGTCAATACAAGCGTTCACATCAGCGACATTTTCCTGTTCTGCGATCTTGCGGCTTTTTTTTTCTCGCATCACGGTTGATTTTTCTAAAGTTTTGCATACTGTGTGTCCACTTCTGATCAATCAGATTGCGTGTTGTAGCGATGTCAGATTCACCAGTATATCCAACACGGCCGACCGGCTGATTGTTTACGTGTTGGAGAACAGAATGTTTTTTTATAAAAGACACAAACATTACAAAGATAACAGTTGTTACTATAGTTTTATGTGCTTATCTGGCACTGGCCCTGACTCAGTACATGCTATCATGACAGAAAGCAATCTCAACACTAGTGTCTAATCAGAACTGAAAACAATCAGTTTGGCGTTGTGTTATCCGTTTTTGGTAGCTGTGGCATATGTTAGCTCTTGTTATTTTTACGTTGTAGTTGAAGAAGTAAAGAAGATGTGGAGGAATTTTAGGGACACATATGTGCGAAAGAAGAGAGAGGAGGGAGATATGACGAGGAGTGGCCAGGAAGGCGGAGAGCAGAAGAAGAGGTTGTAATACGTGGTGGCAATGTCTTTCCTAGATGAAGTCACTTCATTCCGGAGGTTAGCTACAACTTCTTTCAACCTCTTATTGTCAATAGCTTTAACACTAGAAAGAGTGCTAGCAGTGACAATTTGAAAATACAGCAGTACCATCACATATGACTTGATGATTTTTATTTTTGCTGACGGACAGCAGCTTCCTACTTCAGGCGCAGCTACCAGTGGCAGCCTCTCTGGCAGCTCTGTGTGTTCTTCTGAATCTTTTGGGACTAATGAAGTATCTATTCATCTATCCATCCATCTATCTGTCTGTTTCCCTCTCTTGCTGCCGTCTTGTGTTGAAATTCTTTATTGGGAATAGATGAACCATCTCGTTTTCGAGGGGATCTTCAAATACAGATACGTAAAAATACATATCCATACATATCCATCTTAAATTCCATGCCTTGCTTAAAATTATTAGCAACAGACAGATCTAAACCATTTTACTAAAATGCACAGCACTAATTTCTTGCTTTTCAATAGCACACAGAGCAATCTGGAGGGTGAAGAGGAGCAGGAGGTCAATGTAGGGTCACCTGAGCAATCTGACTAGGCAGAGAAAGATGGAGAGGGTGATGCTGTAGCTCCCAGACCAGCCAGGGCAAAGAGAACCCTAAGTGACAGCATGCTTGAGGAATATCTGAAAAGGAGGGAAGCCAGAGAAGTGCAGAGGGACATTGAGAGAGCACAACACAGGGATGACGTGACCTAATTTTTTAAAGTTTGGCACCGTCAATGAGATGCCTGACCCCAGAAAGGCAATTATGGATCAATATTAAAATGCAAGAGATGCTTCATGAGGCCGAGATTGGAGCTGTGTACAATCAGCAGTACTCCAATTTCACATGTCTGTAGTTAGTAAACAAAACATTTATTTGTTGTTTATACAAATGTTTTCTGTAGTTAACTTTTTCAACTGGCATAAAATTTAAAAGGAACTGATCATGTTTGATGCCAATTGAATTAGGGAGTAAGTTGTTCACCATTGCATTTGTTTTGTCATGAATTCATGAAATGTTTCGTTAGCGTTTTTACCGTAACGGCAGCTGGAACTGTGAACAAACAAACAGGACTTTTCTCTCACTTAATACGTACATTATAAACAAGTGTTATTTTACCTCAGACACACGGCTAGTCGCTGCTCCGGGTTAATCGGTCCCATGAAATTAGTCCTCTGCCTCTTCAAACTTGGAGCTAATTGTTTCAGCAGAACTTTTGGATGCACCCATGTGCTACGCTTCTTTTTCTTTTGAGAAAGCAAAAGAGGTACCAATTCGCCATCACTTGAAGTTGAAGTAGACTCCATTTTTGTCTTGCTTCCTCCCTGGACCCAGTAGGATGGTAAGGGGAGGTCTCGCACTCCTTCGCCTCTGATTGGCCATAAGTGCTGACCGTTTGGCTTGAGCATGTGGTGACATTTCCAGCTTTTCTAGCCAATCAGAGGTGAAGGAGGCTGGACTTTCCAGAGGAAAAGTCTTTCCTGGGATGCGTCTTTTTTACCCCCAGAAAGTTGCAAAATTGCATCGTACTTGATGTGTATAGTCAGGCCCGTCAAAGTTCGCTTCCGAATATTTTCGTCAGTCTCGGTGGTTAAGGACCTTTACCATCACTCGATACCATTCAAGAGGGCACCTGTATCATTTTGTTCAGGTATAGAGGGGACTCTACATGACAGGGCTGTGTTACTTTAATGAAATAAACAAAGTCTAATGTGTATTCTGCGGAAGCAGTTTTATTTTTTTAACAATATTTATTTTGTGTTAACACAAGCAGTCACATAGTGGTTCGAAACGTGAGGATTGTCAGCCAGGAGATGGCTGTTTATGGATAAAACCGCATGAAAAAGCAATATCAAAAGCTAAAAACATAAACGTTATGTCCATGGCTTAAAAGGGACTCGTGTTGCGAACTTGAGATGGTGGGGAACTTTCAACTGGTCACTCCACCCACACTGAGCGGAAACCAGGGCTTGTGGAAACACACCCGTACCGAGCTGTACCGAGCTGTACCGACCCAAGCTGGACCTACCCAACCTGTACTGGTCACTCTACGAGTGTGAGCGTCACACTCCTAGGCCTCTATTTACAAACCTGCCACCAGCGTGGAGTATGCTTGGTGCAAAGTCAGATGCACTTCGCCCATGGGGAAGGGTTGCGTGCACTTAGCAATTTGCTGGCACTACACACCAAGCACATCTCCTTCCCAGTTCCACCCAGCAGCGCATCTTGAAAATATTGACCTGTATGTGCTGACTCAGATTATTAGTTGTTGTTGATTATTTATTGCACTGAAATGTGCCTGACACTGTGGAAACCTGCCGGTGAGGCATCAGTGACGTCTACCAAAATACCACTAGACCAGCTGTGCTCCGCCTGTGCTGAAAGGTGACCAGGTTTGAATTGGCAAGCTTTCAGAGCACTTTATACGCCACCGGCGAGCATGAAAATGTCCCTGCGCCAGCTGATTCTGTCACATCTCCCCCTGCCACACCACCACGCCCAGCTTGGCGGACATTGGTGCACCCCAGTCCATGAAAATACCAAACTGGCTGTACGCCGGGCTCTGCCAGACGAAAATACCACTGCACGGGATCCGCCCCCCTCCGCCGTTTATCAGCTCCTAAAGAACTCCTAAAAATGGAAACAAGTCAAAGATACACTGTGTGCACAATTATTAGGCAAGTTGTATTTTTGAGGATAAATTTTATTTTTGAACAACTGCAGTCAATCGGTCAATCCAAAATGTTAATAAACCTCAAACCTTAATATTTAAGGGAGTAAAAGTGAGATTTTGGCTTCCTTGGGAGAATTTCTATGTGTGCACAATTATTGGGGGCAGCTATTAGTGTGCAGAATTATTATGCAACTAAATTGAAATGAAATATCTTCCATCTCACTTGTTTATTTTCACTTGTTAAAGTGAGAGTGATAAACAAACAACTCAATTTACAAATAAAAGTTGTTGAAATAAAAAAAAAATCAGTGACCAATGTAACTACCCTTCTTTTCAATAACAGTCATAAGCCTTCCATTCATGGAGTCTTTCAGTTTCTTGATCTGTTGACAATCAACTTTTTGTGTTGCATTAACCAAAGCCTTCCAGACACTGTTCAGAGAGGTGTACCGTTTTCCTTCACTGTAAATTTCCTGTTTAAGAAGGGCCCACAAGTTCTCAACAGGGTTTAGGTCAGGTGAAGAAGGAGGCCACGTCATTATTCTTTCGTTTTTAAGGCCTTTACTGGCGAGCCACATAGTGGAGTACTTTGTTGCATGCAATGGAGCATTGTCCTGCATAAAAATCATGGTTTTCTTGAAAGATGCAGACTTTTGCCTGTACCACTGCTTGAAGAAAGTGTCTTCTCAAAACTGGCAGTGGATTTGGGAGTTGATTTTAAGTCCATCTTCAACTCGAAAAGGTCCAGCTAGCTCATCTTTAATAATACCAGCCCATACCAGTACCCCGCCTCCACCTTGCTGGTGTCTGATTCGAAGTGGAGCTCTGTGCCCATTACTGATCCAGCCACGGGTCCATCCATCTGGTCCGTCAAGAGTCACTCTCATCCCATCAGTCCATAAAACCTTTGAAAAATCTCTCTTCAGATATTTCTTAGCCCAGCCTTGATGTTCCAACTTGTGAGTCTTGTACAGTGGTGGTCGGATTTCAGCCTTCCTTACCTTGGCTATGTCTCTGAGCACTGATCATCTTGTACTTCTGGGCACTCCAGGGGCCTCATGTATCAACACTTGCGTGGGACTCATACCAGAAACGAGCGCACGCAAGGTCCGTCACGCTGAAAAAAATCCCTATGTATCAAGGTGTGCGGGCGCCGAAATCCACGTGTGTTTCCTTGATAAATCCCAATCAGCTTGGAATTGAGCGCAGAAGTCGGAGTGACCGGGCCCGCCCCTGTTACGCCCTCCTATAAATATGCAGATTTATTTAAATAGGGTCTCCCTGTCCTCGCACGCAGACAAAATGACAAGAAACTAAATTTACGGCGTGCGAGGTGGAGGTGCTGGTGGCGGAGGTGGAGGAGCGACAGCGTGTTTTGTTTGGCAGCCTGTCCAGTGGCGTCAGTGCAAAACGAAAACGCTTGGAGTGGGAGAAAGTTTGCGAGAGGGTGAACGCGGTGGGTTCCGAGACACGCAACCCCGCGGAGATTAAAAAAAAAGTGGTCGGACCTCAAGGTGGAGGTCAAGCGGCGTACAGCTGCCCTCCGGAGGAGTACCGGCCAGACAGGTGGGGTTCCGGGGGAGGAGACCCTCACGCCGTTTGAGCAGCGGGTGGTCGCGATTATTATTATAGGGTAAGTGGCGTGTCACACAAATGTCCACATGCTTTGCCATCCCACTGAGTAAAAGACGTATATTAGACGTCTAGTCTAAGTTTATACTTCATTTCAACGTCGGGATTCAGTCTGTTTTTAGACGTGATTTATACTTCGCCCTTAACTTCATTTTTCGATAACTTTTTATGCAATAAACAACTGTAATGTGCATAACTGACCTCTAAATACTGGATTACATTACCTATGATACCGTGGAGAGAGATGTAAACGCAACAGATACACAGAAGCAGGAATTGAAATGAACCAATATTTTTATTGTGTCACAGAAATCAATGTGTCGGCCGTGTCGCCGGCTTGCGGAACCCCAACCCGCGGCAGCCCGTCCGCCGGCTCGGAGTCGTCGGCCAGGACCAGTGGCATTCGGGCCACCCCGGCCCCCGGCCCCAGAATCAGCATCAGCACCAGCGCGCCAACAAGCGGTGGAGCGTCCACCAGCCGCGGCGCTTCCGCTGGACCACCCGGACGCAGTGGAAGGGTCCTCACGGAGGCGGTCCTGCAATCGCAGGAAGAAATCATCAGGGGGATCCCGGGGATCAACGAGCGGCTGGACCGGCTCGTAAATGTTCTCGAGCATCTGGTGGCGAAAATAAATTAATTTGGCTCATTAAACTGTGTATTCACTTCTTACCCATTCACACTGTGGCGATGAGATTCTCCCGCGCGAGGACGGCGGCCCGGCAGGGATCAGCTCGCATCCCTCCGTCTGCTGCTGATTCGTCATGTGGGGCGACGTGCTGCTCAGCCACGGGGATGTGGTGCACGCTTGTCACATAGTGAGTCACCAAACACCGCCACACAGCGTCGCCAAAGTGCGAATCACCGTCAACGCAAGTATCGGCTCAACGCCAACTTCTACACCACCTCCTCACTTTGCGTTGATTAGCGCTGGAACCGACGCATGTGTCGCGACGATAAATCTGGACGTGTGCGCCGATCTTGGCGGACGCAAGGTTTTCTGGCGCTGCCAGCGTTAATACATGAGGTCCCAGGTAGGTTGCAGTTCTGGAATATGACAGCACCGGAGGATAAGCGGTTCCTGGTAGTTTTACGTTTGAGTCTTCTCAAATCTTTGGCAGTTAATTTGCATCTTTTTTTCTTAACACGTTCTTGTGACCCTGTTGACTATTTGCATCAAAATGTTTGCTGGTTCTGTGATCACGCCCAAATATCTAAGCAATTTCAAGAGTGCTGCATCCCCCTGAAAGAATTTTTGACTTTTCAGAGTCACTTAAATCTCTTTTTTGGCCCATTTTACCTGAGGAAAAGAAGCTGCCTAATAATTATGCACACCTTGATATAGGGTTTTGATCTCCTTAGGCCCCAGCCTCCCTCATTACACTAATACACATTACCTGATATGCTTATATCCAATAAGCATTCAAGTTTATACAGCTTGGAGTTGGAAAATATGCATTAAAATGATATGATTAAAATATTCACTTGCCCAATAATTGTGCACACAGTGTACAATCATGGCATGCATTTCTTCAGTGTTGCAGTCGCTCCATGCTATCTAAGAGGGAACTTATGTCATAATTTCTCAGCCAACAGGGAATCTCTGTCATGCTTTTATGACAGAGTATTTTACGAGCGGATAGCTTTGTGTTACTTATGAACATACTCTGGGATGCTAAACACTCCCGGAAATATATATATCCTCCATTATGCTCACACTCTCGAAGTGTCAGTTATACCATTCAACAGGGCACCTTTGTCATTTTGTTCAGACAAAAGAGGGACTCAGTATTAACTTACAATTTTTGACAAAGTTTAAAACAAAGAACTATTGGTGAAAATTGGAGAGTTTAAAAGTATAAGGTAAAATAGTGTATGTGCCCGTGCATCTCTGCACCACCCTAAATTAACAGTTTGTAGCTTTCTGCACGGCCATGGCTGCATCCCTGTAGCCACCTGCTAAATTGGCACCAAAAGAATTCCTTAAAACACAGCAGCAACAGGATGTGTGAATGACAAGTGAGAAAGTGCCGTAGCACATCGCAGTCAGGTGTTTGTTAAAGGATGTAAATCAGTCATTATGCTCACACTCTAGGAGTACAGTAAGACTCTGGGAGTGTGAGCATCGCTCCATACCATTCAACAGGGCACCTTTGTCATGTGGTTCAGACAGAGAGAGGACTCAGTATTTACTCAGTGCATCGCAAAGTTTAAAACAAGGAAATACTGTATAACGGTGAAAAAGTGAGTGTTTAAAAGTGTATAGTAAAATTGTTATGAGGAAAAGGGGATCTTGAAATTTGAAATTTAGAAAGCAGTTGTGGGCCCAGTGTATCAAGTAACACATAGCTTCAATATTTTCATTTCTATCAGCTCCTAAAGAACTCCTAAAAATTGAAACAAGTCAAAGATAAAATCATGGCATGCATTTTATCAGTGTTGCAGTTGCTCCATGCTATCTAAGAGGGAACTTGTGTTATTATTTCTCACCCACAGGGAATCTCTGTCATGCTGATGTGACAGAGGAGTTTTTTAGGAGCGGAAAGAAATCAAAATATGGAAGTTTTGTGTTACTTATGATGATACTCTAGGACGCTAAACACTCTGGGAAAAATTTTATCTAGGAATGGAATCACATAAGCCTCAAAGCTGGTAGTGATTTTGCTGCCTCAAAACACAAGTTGACTTAAAGTGCATTGCATTTGCAAAAAATTAAATTTGAAAGTACTTTGTCACTGAGTTGTGAACGATGGGGTTGCATTATCACCCCACCATGGCTAAACACACATTTAACAGGTGCACTTGATGCAGGGACTGCCATAACTCTTACCGCCACCTTGAACAAAGAGGGGAGAGTGTGCCTGTTCATGTTCGAAAACTGAAGGCAGCTCTGTCCATCACAAATGTCCAAATAGTGATTCAGCTGAATTTGGGGACTGGAACTTGAATCCATTCTTTGTTTTTTGCGGTATGCTGAGAACAGCCCAGACTGACGCTCTGGCTCTAGAATAGAATAGAATAGAATAGAATAGAATAGAATAGAATAGAATAGAATATTCCTTTATTGATCCCCCATGGGGGAAATTTTTTTGTCACAGCAGCATCACAGACAAAGTGCAAAAATGCAGTTATAAAAATAAAGATCGTATATTAAGAACTTAAATAAATGTTCTAATTAAGAAAAAAATTAGAAAAGGAAAAAGGGAGAAGAAAAAATAAAAGTCTATACAATATACACAATTTAAGTACCAGAAAAAAATGGTGGTGTGAGTCCAGTTTTATTGCAGTTCGTTGTAAAGTCTTATTGCAGAAGGGAGGAATGACCTGCGGTAGCACTCCGTCAAGGTGGGAGTCTAAGTCTGCTGCTGAAGGAGCTGCTTAAAGCCTCCACAGTCTGGTGCAGTGGGTGAGAGGGATTGTCCATGATGGATACAAGCTTTGCTAACATCCTCCTCTCACCCACCTCCTCCAGGGAGTCTAAGGAGAAGTCCAGGACAGAACTGGCCCTCCTGACCAGTCTGTTCAGTCTCTTCCTGTCCCTCTCGGTGCTCCCTGCCCCCCAGCAGACCACTGCATAGAAAAGTCCAGATGCTACCACAGAGTCATAGAAAGTCCTGAGCAGAGTCCTGCACACTCCAAAGGACCTCAGTCTCCTCAGCAGGTGGAGACGACTTTGGCCCTTCTTGTACAGGATGTCTGTGTTTGTTGACCAGTCCAGTTTATTGTTGAGGTGGACACCCAGGAATCTGTAGGACTCCACCATCTCAATGTCCAGACCCTGGATGTTCACTGGAACAGTCTGCGGTGTCCTCCTCCTGCGGAAATCCACGACCATCTCCTTTGTCTTACTGGCGTTGAGCTGGAGGTGGTTTGTGCCACACCAGTTGACAAAGTCAGTGATGACAGTCCTGTATTCCCGCTCATCCCCTGACGATACACATCCTACGATGGCTGTGTCATCAGAGAACTTCTGGAGGTGACAGCTCCCAGAGTTGTAGCTGAAGTCTGAGGTGTACAGGGTGAAGAGGAAGGGGGAGAGCACTGTCCCCTGTGGAGCCCCCGTGCTGCAGACCACCATGTCCTACACACAGTTCTGAAGCCTTACAAACTGTGGTCTGTCGGTGAGGTAGTCCATGGTCCATGCAGCTAGGTGACAGTCCACTCCCACCCTCTCAAGTTTCCCCCTGAGTAGTGAAGGCTGGATGGTGTTGAAAGCACTGGAGAAATCAAAAAATATGACCCTTACAGTGCTGCCAGTGTTCTCCAAGTGAGCCATGGACCTCTGCAGCAAGTAGATGACTGCGTTGTCCACCCTCTCAAAGTGTCATTTGGTCCTGCTCATTGGTGGTTGGACCGGTCATGCCCGCTTCTCTGAGAATCATGTCTGATAAACAAGCAAAAACAATAGTCACAAAATATATCAATCAAAACATTTTGCTTACTTCATTATGTGGGAGTTAAAATGTTAGCAACACTTTTCAATATAACACTCTACAGTACACCACTATCACCCACTACAACCTCAACAATTAAAAAAATTAGAATTACCCCCTTTCTGACAATGTCAACAAAAATTGAAGTGCTCAGCGGGTGTATATCAACAAATTGAAAAATTCTTATACAGTAAATTTCTTCTTAGGTCTGACATTAAAATTGAAGAGCTATAGATACACAACCTATTTCTTGAAGACTTCAAAATCAGGCAACTGGACTGTGTAGAGTTGAGAAGACGTTTCGCCTCTTATCCAAGAAGCTTCTTTAGTTCTAATTATTGCTAGTGTGAGAAGCAGATATTTATCTTACTGGAGAAGGGGACAGACAACGACTGGGAGGGGTCTGGGGACTGAGGACAGGAGTTAACCTGAAAGGGTCGTTAATGACATGTCATGTGATGACTTATGCCACCTGAGTCATGTGGTCCCAGGTGTGAATGTTTGTGGAGTTTCCTGGGGAGAGAGCTGAGAACTGCATAGTAAGTGCCGGAGAGATTGTGCCTGAGTCCACCCCCTCTGTTCAGAGAAGGTTTCTCCAGGTTGGTGAAGATGGCTTCTTTAACTCCTCTTTCAAACCATCTGTCTTCTCTAGCCAACACCTGTACATTGCTGTCCTCGAAAGAGTGACCCATGTCCTTTAAGTGAAGGTGGACAGCTGAGTCCTGACCTGAAGAAGTAGCTCTCCTGTGTTAAGCCATGCGCTTGTGAAGCGGTTGTTTAGTTTCCCCAATGTACAGGTCCAAGCATTCCTCGCTGCACTGGACAGCATACACCACCTTACTCTGTTTATGTCTTGGAGTTTTGTCCTTGGGATGGACTAGCTACTGCCTTAGTGTGTTGCCTGGCTGGAAATGAACAGGAATTTGCTCAAACTCTTAAGAAATTCTTTCCCCTGTATGGGACCCTTTGAAGCGGTTGCATGCAAACAACCTACCTTTTATCATCACAAATACGTCCTCCTTGATGTTTTCAGGGGACAAAACATCATGTGTCAACCACATGGAGCCAAATGAAGGAACCAAAGGAGCAGCTTTGAGGTATAGAGGGTCAGAGAAGGGCAATGTTGCTCCATCACCCTGGTTATCTGCCATCCTCATATTTACAAAGATCCCCCATGAATATTCTTTGGAGTGATCCTTGCAGGCTACGGAACAAGCCACCCAAGTAGCGTACTTTCTCTTTTTGATTTTCTAAGTGATGATTAAGTGAAAGGATTCAGGGTACCACAGCACTTATAGTGACAATTTTTTCTCCCTGTGTGAGATCCGTGGCCTCTCCAAAAGGTTGAAAAACATCAACTAGTTCCCTTATCTGATTCCACTCTCTGGCTGTGAATACTGTCTCTTTGTGACCCGTATCTTCAAGAACTGAAGACAGTTTCAGGTGGTCACAATTCAGCACTGATTTCAGATGCCTCAGAGTAGAATTCCAGCGTGTGGTAACAGAGGCAGGAACTCCATGCTGTCCAAACCCCTTCTCAAATTTGTCTTTGAAAGAGGTGCTTGTGTGAAGCAAAGAGCTCAACCTGGAAGCTTTGGCAAGAGCCGCACTGAGTAATTTAGTCTCTTTAAGGCCATCACCTATAGCCAATCAAAGAGTATGTGCAAAACATTGAACTCTTGTCTGGGACTATGCACTCAAGACATTTTCAACCCTATCTTGCTCTGCCACAGCCAGGTCATTCCAAATGTCAAAACCATCAAGGTCATCATCATCGTCTCCTTGTCCAGGAAAACATGTACTGAATACTTTTTTCATGTTTGCGGCATTGTCACAGATGATGTGATCAACCTTTTTCTTGATCTGATAATTATCGCAAATTTGCTCAAACTCTTAAGAATTTTTTTCCCCTGTATGGGACCCTTTGAAGCGGTTGCATGCAAGCAACTGGGATTTCAGCTTAAGATTGTCATCTTCAATGTTGATCCAATGTCCTGTGACTCCAAGAAAGCCCGTCATCCTGCGGTCTGACCATATGTCTACAGTCACAGACACATTATCTGACATTGCTAGTTCATTTTTCAGCTTGATTTGCCTATCTGCCACCAGACTGTCAAGCTTTGAGGTAATTGTTCTTCGACTCACTGGAGAGTACCTGTTGTCCACTATAGCTAAAAACTGATGCAAGCTTTGATGTTTGACAATGGACAATGGCATGTTGCAATTTATAATGAGGTCCAACAGTATTGAGTTTGTGATTGCTTTCTGCTGGGGATGGCTGCAGCTGTATAGTTGTACACTCCTCGATTGAATGAATTGGGAGATTGGAGGTTGATTAAGATCCGATGTTGCTTTGGTATTGATGTACTCTTCATATCTGTAGAAATTTAGAAGAGAAAAAGAGAAATATATTCAGTCCACATTATGGTCTTCTTTGCATTGCAAATAATTACAAATGTAGTTTAATTCCTGAATGCAAGAATCATATAGGATTAATATTAATCCTGGAACTACAGATAGTGTAGCTAGAGCTCAATTAGGAAATCTGTTCAATTTATGAGAGTTTTCTGTTTTAAAATGAACTTGAATTTCATACACTTACCAGCGACGTTTGAGCTAGGCTAAGTTAGCGGTCCGCTATCTATTTATGTCTGATACTCGTTACTGGACACACAGATAAAAGAATGGTATCTACCTGCTTGTCATGGACTGGGGACTCAGTGTCTCAGAAATACCCAAAATGTTGAACTATAACTTTAAAGCCGATGTTAGTTTTAATATGCTACGACCATACACTGTATGTACTATGGACAACTTGGTTCCGCCTACCGCCTGTATACGGATTTGAAGCTAAAAAGGTCTCGGTATTTCCGGGATTTCCTGAAACCAGCGCTGAGCAATAGTGATGCGTGCATTCGGCCGCGCAGTTGCAGAGAGTCGCTGTGATGATGCTCGGCTCAGACAGCGTATCCCCCGGGAGAGCTACGCAATCCCTGAACGCCAATAGGCTGTATCAGGTGTCAATCGAAGAAAACATGAACCCCTAATAACTTTTAAAAACCGAGCCATACAGAAAAAAGAGGACTTGAGCACAAACCAGTCTTACAATAACTACATGTCAACATCACAAGCGGGGGGGGGGGGGGGATTTATATTCTGTGTAATAAATTTCTAAAGTTTGTCCACAGCTCCATAAGCTTTGCTGGCGGAGGCGGGATTTATGACCAATACTGCAGCCCATCAACAGAGGGTGCTGTTCTCAGAGTGGATTAACCCATGAGGCAGACTCTGTTCATTCTATATACAGTCTATGGCTATGACGTTAGCATTCATGTTAGCACACGTTACCTTTCTGAGTAACATTTGACCCACTTTACAAGGCAATACGTTCGCTAGGGCATTTTTGCTTCGCATTTTATTGAGAAGACATAAACAATAAATAGCTTGTCTAAGTTAGATTACTGTTATCAAACAAACGGTAGCTTTCTAACAAGCATAACAGCTAGCTCAAAACAAAGACATTCACGTAGCTTACCTTTCTTTGTGGGTTTTGTAGTGATGGATAAAGTTTGATGTTGTGGTGGTTGTGTCTTTGAGCTGAAGACCTTGCATACCCCTGTTCTCCTCTTCATACTGTCATTGACAACATAATCCTTGAATCCAAACTGAATTATTCTCGGTCGAGCCGCCTCCATGACTGCTGCTCCTGTGCCAACCTGCTGACCACTGGTAGTGCCTGCAGAATGCTACGTGCTGCGTGCATTGCGCTGTGTAATCACTCGATCATGTTTCAAAATTAAACACAATTTCTAACGTGGTCTTACTTTGAAAAAAAATGCCAAAGATACAAATATTAAGATTGAAAAAGTCTTTTTAAGTCATCTGTTTCAAGTCTAAGTCAAGTCTCGAGTCATAAAGACTGTGACTCCTCCTCCTGACTGGTGAGCGCGCGCATTGCATCATTCCCTTCCCTGCTGTAGAACTGTATGTGTAGCGTTTTGCTCCTCCTGATAGCGTTCTTGCTGTTTAGGTTATTTTCTCTCTTTAATCTATCAATACATGTGTTTGTTTAAAAGTCTGTGAGTATTTCCGATAGTTTTCACCAAGCACCGTTTTTATCTCCATTCCGGGTGATCTCTCTGGTGGTTTACTTTATTAGCTCTTAGCTTCTCTTAGCTTCACTCACTAAAGATGGCTTCCCCCCGGTCTCCGTCCGCTTCTGCTCAGTGTGTCAAATGTTTAGTTACTCCTCGTCCTCCTTAGACGATAATGATGCCTGCTTTAAGTGTAGTTTATTCTTAGCTCTGGAGGCGAGGATTACAGAGTTGGAAAAGTAGCTCTGCACCAATGCTAGAGTAGCGGTAGCTAGCCAGGACCCGGTAGCCGGTGCAGGTCGGCCTAGCTTAGCTTCCCCCCCAGCAGATCCCGAGCAGCCGGGATTTAGTAGTGGTTGGGTCACTGTGAAAGGGAAGCATAGCAGCAGGCCTAAGAAGCCCACGTTAGACCACCATATTCACATTTCAAACAAATTTGCCCCTCTCAGCAACACACCTGCTGAGCCCGACGCTCTTGTGATTGGAGACTCTGTAGTCCGAAATGTGAAATTAGCAAAGTCAGCGGCCATAGTTCAGTGTCTTCCTGGGGCCAGAGCGGGTGACATCGAAGGTACTTTAAAACTGCTGGCAAGGGCTAAACGTCAATTCCGTAAGATTGTAATACATGTTGGCATTAATGACTCCCGGCGCCACCAGTCGGAAGTCACTAAATTAAACATGGAATCGGTGTGTGAATACGCCAAAACCATGTCGGACTCCGTAGTTTTCTCTGGTCCCCTGCCCGATCAGACAACTGATGAGATGTGTAGCCGTTTTTCATCATTCAACCGCTGGCTGTCGAGGTGGTGTCCGCAAAACGGCATGGGCTTCATTGATAATTGGAAGTCGTTTTGGGGCAAACCTGGTCTGATTAGTCGGGACGGCATTCATCCCACTTAAGACGTAGCAGCCCGTTTATCCAGAAATCTGCCCGATTTTATTAGTCCAAACCACTGACAATTCAGAGCAGAGATCAAGGAGAAGAGCCACAGTCCTACACGCTCCTCTGCGCCTCCCTTAGAGCAGCTTCCCAGCCACTATCACTTTTATACAGAGACTAGGGAGCAGAGCCGCAGTCTTACATGCTCCTCTGCACTCCCATCAGACCAGCTTTCCAGCTACAATCAGTTTGATATAGAGATCAGTGAGCAGAGCCACAGTTCTACACGCTCCTCTGTACTCCCTTCAGAGCAGCTTCCTAGCTACAATCAGTTTGATATAGAGATCAGGGAACATAGCCGCAGTCCTACACGTTCCTCTGCACTTTTGTTTGAGCAGCCTCCTAGCTACTATCACTTTAATATAGAGACTGTGTCTGTCCCTCGTCCTCGGCTCTTTAATTCTAACCGATCATTTAACAAAGGAGTAAATAACAAGAACCTTACTAGAATTAAAACTGCTAACATAGTTGAACCAAGTAGTAGTAAGATAAAATGTGGTCTACTGAGCATAAGGTCTCTAAGTTCCAGATCTGTGTTAATAAATGAATTAATCTCTGATCATCGCATTGATTTACCCTCCCTAACTGAAACTTGGCTGCGTCAGGATGAATATGTCAGTTTAAATGAATCCACTCCTCTAAGCCACCTAAGCTTTCACATTCCTCAGGACTCTGGCCGAGGTGGTGGAGTTGCAGCTATTTACAATTCCAGTCTTCGAATTAACCCAAGACCAAAACTGGATTATAACTCCTTTGAAAGTCTTGTTCCCAGTCTTCTGCATCCAGCCTCAAAGACCATGAGACCACTGGTTTTTGCTATAGTTTATTGCCCTCCGAGCCCATACTCTGAGTTTTTTGTCAGAATTCTCAGAGTTTTTATCTGATCTAGTCCTTAGTGCAGACAAAGTCATTGTCGTTGGTGACTTTAATTTTCATGTGGATGTGGAAAATGATAGCCTAAGCATTGCTTTCTTGTCCTTGCTTGACTCAATTGGGTTTACACAGTATGTACATGGACCTACGCACTGTTTTAACCACACCCTCAATCTTGTCCTGGCTTATGGCCTTGAAGCTGAAGCCTTGTTAGTCAGCTCTTTTAATTGGATCACTTCCTAATAACTTTTGAATTTGTGCTTTCAGGCTACTCTCCCCAGAGCAAAACCATGCTAACTAGAAGGTTGTCTGAAAATGCTGTGACTAAGTTCAAGGAGGCAATTCCGTCTGCTCTTAATTCTGTGCTTGAGAAGAACCTTACTGATAGCTCATTCTTGAACATCAGTCCCTTGCAACTTGATCAGTTCGTCGATGATACCTCAGGCGCATTGCGATTAATTCTTGACTCAGTTTCTCCTATTCAACAGAAAACTCTTACATGTGAGAGGCTGGCTCCATGGTATAATGCTGAAACCAGTGAGCTGAAACAGTTATTAAGAAGACGAGAAAGGATTTGGCGCTCTTCCAAAACAGCTGAAGCTCATTTTCTCTTGACAAATATAAGAAGGCCTTGCAACGTGCTCGCACAACCTACTATTCGTCTCTCATTGAAGAAAATAAGAATAATCCCAGGTATCTCTTAAGCACTGTAGCCAGGCTGACGGACTGTCAGAGCACCAATGAACCGTGTATCCCATTGGCCCTCAACAGCGACGACTTCTTGAGCTTCTTCAATGAAAACATCTTAAAAATAAGAGGTAAAATTAGCAACCTCCTGTCTTCATCAAGTGTCTCTCTCTTAGATAACCCTGAAATTGTTGAGGAGGTTTCTGGTGCATCTTAGTAACTTTGCACCTATTGACCTTCCTGAGTTAAATTCAGTGGTGTTGGCAGCCAAACCAATTCCATTTAAACTGCTGAAGGAAACTCTTCCTTTGATTAGTACATCCTTGCTTGACTTGATCAATATGTCTTTATTACAAGGATATGTTCCCCAGTCTTTTAAGACTGCGCTGATTAAACCTCTCCTTAAAAAACCTACTCTTGACCCAGGCACCCTAGCTAACTATAGACCAATATCCAACCTTCCTTTTATTTCTAAAGTCCTAGAGAAAGTTGTTGCAAATCAACTTTGTGATTTTCTTCATAACAACAGTTTATTGGAGGATTTCCAGTCTGGATTTAGAACCCATCACAGCACAGAGCCTGCTCTGCTGAAGGTGACAAACAACCTACTCGTGGCTTCGGACAGTGGTCTTCTCTCTGTTCTTGTCCTGTTGGATCTTAGTGCTGCGTTTGACATGATCGACCACTGCATCCTGCTTCAGAGAGTGGAACAATCTATCGGCATAGCAGGATCTGCGCTTTCCTGGTTAAATCTTATCTAACAGATCAATCCCAGTTTTTCCATGTTAATAATGAGTCCTCTGCGCACACCAAGGTCTGCTACAGAGTCCAGCATGGGTCAGTGCTTGGACCGATCCACTTTACCTTGTACATGCTTCCTCTGGGTAAAATTATGAGAAAGTACTCAATTAATTTCCACTGTTATGCGGATGACACCCAGTTATACTTTTCCATGAGGCCAGAAAAAACAAATCAGGTTACCAAATTAGATGCTTGTCTCAAAGATATAAAATCCTGGATGACCAATAACTTTCTGATGCTCAACTCAGACAAAACTGAAGTTCTTGTCCTTGGTCCTAAACACCTTAGAGAGGTATTCTCTAAAAACATAGCTATGCTAAATGGCATTACTCTGGCATCCAGCCCCACTGTGCGAAATCTGGGAGTTTTGTTTGATCAGGATTTGTCCTAATGCTCCCACAATATCTCAAAAATTAGACCCATCCTGTCTCGGAGTGATGCAGAAAAACCAGTCCATGCTTTTGTTACCTCTAGGCTGGATTACTTTAATTGTAATCCAATTGTAATCAGGCTGCTCTAATAACTTTTTAAGGAGTCTTCAGTCTGGCCAGGCTCCATCATATCTAGACAAGCTTGTTATACCCTACTTCCGTCTAGACCGTTACGCTCACAGTCTGCAGGCCTGCTCATTGTAGCAAATGTCTCTAAAAGTAGTATTGGAAGAAGAGCTTTCAGCTATCAGGCACCTCTCCTCTGGAATCATTCACCACTCAAGGTTCAGGGGGCAGACACCCTCTCAACTTTCAAGAGTAGACTTAAAAGGTTCCTCTTTGATAAAGCCTATAGTCGGGGCTGATTTGAACCAGCTCATAGTTAGTCTGTCTCTATCTCACCTTTAGATCTTTATGTCCCATATAAGTCACTAACCAGATTTCTCTCTCTCTGAGTGTCTCTGAGTCTCTTAGCTTCCACTGGACTAATGCTGCAGACGGTCTGCTGCGGAACTGCCTGACCCCAGCTGCATCGTCTTTGATTGTCCTCCTTAGGCCCTGAGCTCTTCCATCACTAAGGCTCCTCTGGACCGTTGCTGCAGACACGTACGTCAGCCTAACTGACATCTATAAAATAAAACTGGAGTAAACTGCCATTGAGTTTCAACTTTAATCACCTTAAATTAATTTAACATAGTCCATAATTAGTTACTTCCTTGTCCTGTATATTGAAGTCATTTTCTCCCATCAAATTGCTAAACAGATCTCTCTGTATGTCTCTGAGCCCCCAGTCTCCTAGGTTGCTCTGGACTGATGCTACAGACGGTTGGCTGCTGCAGACCTGCCTGACTCCAGCCGCATTGTCTATGATTGTCCACCTCAGGCCCTGAGCTCCTTCTTCTCTTGGGTTCCTCTGGACTGACTGCAGGCATGAACATCAGCTTCACTGACATTTATAAAATAAAACTAGAGTTAACCACTATTAGGCCTGCTGACTGTAATCACATTAAATTAATTTAACATAGTCCATAATGGCTCAAATCCTAACCCTGTAAACTGAATTCATTTTGTTTCACCATTACATGAGCTGTTGTTGTTGTTGCTGTTGTTTTAATGTTGCTGCTGTCCCCTCTCTCTCTCTCTCACCCTCGTTCTCTACTCTCTCTCCCTCCCCCTCCCACTCCCTTATTCATTCTCTCTCTCCTTCCCCTATCTTGTTCTGTCTCTTTCCCCCTGCCCTCTTCTCTCCCTCGCTCTCTCTCCCTCTTTCCCCCTATCTCTCTGTATTCCTCCCCAACCCAGCAGCGGCATTGTGGCTGTCTGGCATGAGTTGGGTCCTGCTCAAGGTTTCTGCCTGTTAAAAGGAAGTTTTTTCTTGCCACTGTTACTCGGGTTGGATGAGATGGGCCAAAACCCATCTTGATAATTCATCAAACATTGAGCATGGTCTAGACCTACTCTTGTTCTTTGAAAAGCATCTTGGGATGGCGACTGTTGTGAATTGGTGCTCTATCCATAAAATTTGATTGATTGATTGAAAGACCAAGTCAAAGTCGAGTCAAGTCTTTTGTCGGTGTTAGTCAAACAGGTCTCAAGTCCTTAAATTTGCGACTCGAGTCTGACTCGAGTCAAGTCATGTGACTCGAGTCCTTCACCTCTGGTCTCAAGTAACACAAGGCTTCCATATTTTCATTTTTATCAGCTCCGAAAGAACTCATAAAAATTGAGACAAGTCAAAGATACAATCATGGCATGCATTTCATCAGTGTTGCAGTCGCTCCATGCTGTCTAAGAGGGAACTTATGTTATTTTTTCTCAGCCAACAGGGAACCTCTGTCACGCTAATATGACAGAGGAGTTTTTTAGGGGCGGATAGAAATCAAAATATGGAAGCTTTGTGTTTCTTATGATGATACTCTGGGACGCTAAACACTCCGGGAAAATATTTATCTAGGAATGTCAGTTACACTCTGGGAGTGTGGGCATCGCTACATAGCATTCAACAGGGCATATTTGTCATTTTCTTCAGACAAAGAGAGGACTCAGTATTTACTCACAGTTTATCACGAAGTTTAAAACAAGGAAATACTGTATAAAGGTGAAAATGTGAGTGTTTAAAAGTAAATAGTAAAACTGTTATGAGGAAAGGGGATCTTGAAATTTAAAATTTAGAAAGCAGTTGTGGGCCCAGGGTATCAAGTAACACAAGGCTTCAATATTTTCATTTTTATCAGCTTCTAAAGAACTCATAAAAATTGAAACAAGTCAAAGATACAATCACGGCATGCATTTCATAAGTGTTGCAGTTGCTCCATGCTGTCTAAGAGGGAACTTATGTTATTATTTCTCAGCCAACAGGGAACCTCTGTCACGCTAATATGACAGAGGAGTTTTTTAGGAGTTGATAGAAATCAAAATATGGAAGCTTTGTGTTTCTTATGATGATACTCTGGGACGCTAAACACTTTGTGATAAGCTGAAAGTAAATACTGAACCTCTTTGTCTGAACAAAATGACAAAGTTAAAAAAAAAAAAAAATATATATATATATATATATTTTATAATGGTGAAAATCCAAGTGGTTAAAGTATATAGTTCTGGCACAAAATACCTGGTCCATCCAGGCCCGGTTCTACGGGGGTGCATAAGCATGCATTGCACCCTCAGTTTATGTGGCTGCATGCTCAGTTGGAAAGAGGGAGAAGTGCGCGCGTCAGGGCACGTCACTCATCTGCCTTCCTTGGGTTCACTGCCGGGAAAATGAACTTAAAGCTGGACAGAATGAATGAGAAAACACCGCTGGAGATCTCCGGCTTCTTCCTCAACTTCCACCTCCTCTTCGGACTCGGGTCTAAAATATATGGTTTAATACCTGCCGTTTTTAGCCTTTAGCATAAGGTGACCAGACGTCCCCGATTTCCGGGGACAGTCCCCGTATTGGATGACCTGTCCCCGGCAAAAGCTGTCCCCGAAAATGTCCCCAATTTCAGCGTTTCATTAATGAGAGCAAAAATGTTGCGTGTGGGCTCGAACAACGGTTATTACAGTAGCCGAATAGGTAGGAAGCACAAGTAAGCAGTCCTGAACAACAGTTCTTACGGGGTTATTACAAGGGGCATGCGCTGCTACTAAAGAGTACCGAGATTTTGTCTGTGATCACTCAGGCCCTGCAGCCCCTGCACCGCCGCCGCCGCACCGAATATCCCCGGATATCATTACAGACATCTGGGCACCTTACTTTAGCACACATTAGCATATGCTATTAGCATTAGCATAATAACAATGGATAAACCAAAATCCGAACCTCCACTGCTGAGCCAATCGGAGCACAGCAGGCTTCACAGCAGCGATCCAATCAGAGCAAAGCTCATTACCATAAATGTTAATGAGCCAAAACCAGTTGGTTTTCCTGTAAGGTTTTTTAGGCATACTAAAACAAACCATCAAATAACTTTTCAGCTAAAATTATGTTGCAAACATGATCAGAGGACATCAAGGATTATGAAAAAATGATCAAAATGGGTATGACATTTTGGTGGCAGGTCCCCTTTAAAATATTCTTTTTTGACTGGTAGATTTCACTTGAAATGACTGTCATGTTTAGTGATGGTTTTGAGCTGTATAGTTAAAAATAGTTTGAATTTCTATGTTAAATATTCAGGGTAAGAAACATCTGCATTTCCTTTTTCTACAACAATTTTGCTACAATAAAGCATATGAAAGACATTTTAAATATTCTTGTTTGACTAGTTTCATTCCGCTTGAAATGACGGGAAAATGCATAATTTAGTGTTGAATAACGTGCCAGGCATGTGCACCCCCTCTGATCTGAGATGCACCCCTAGTCATCATTTTCTAGACCTGGCCCTGGGTCCATCAAGGGCTGTGCCAGCTGGAACAAACTGCCATTGCCTATTAGGGTCCCACATTTGCTACTCTTTTAGCTTACTCCTGTTTTTTTAGCACTATTCCTAGTATTTTTATTGTGTTGTATTCTGTACTGTATCTCTGGCAATCAAGATTACATTACTCTGTACTGTGAACATGCCGATGAATGTACACTGTCCCATCTAAATAAACATTTAACTAAACTAAATTAAAAAAATCTGCCTGGGAAATGTTTTTCTCCTGACACCAAATAATTATTATTAGAGCAGCTATAAAAGAAAACATTATCCACAGAATGAATGGGGCCCAAATGTTTTCTAAATATTTTTCATAGAGAGAAATGTTTAAATAATTATCACATATTGGTTAAATCAGCCATTCTTGAAAGGAACCAAGAAAGTCATGGTAAACAAGTTGTCATTAGCAGTGTGAATGGGTTCAGACAAGTCCACTGCCTTATAGGGAGGTCCCCTGTTAGACAGGTAGATCTCACTCAAGGATCCAGGTCCCCTCTAGGCAATTTAAAAAAAATTAAAAGTCACATTTCAAGTAACATTATGGTAAAAGACCATTCAAATGATGTGCTTGAACTGAGAAGTTGCTGCAAGTCTGGTCTCTCCGTATTATCTGTAATTGTTGCTAGATTTTTTTATATTTTTGTTGTCATTTTGTTGGCTGCTGGGCGAAGAGTTTACTCAAGAGAAGAGCTCCTTTCATTGAAGAAGTTCAGACAGAGATGCTCAGGCTAGTCGCAAAAAGAAAGGAGGAGGTCTGGCTTTATTTGTCAACCAGAGATGGTGTAACCTTTCACACATAACTGTCAAGGAGAAGTTGTGTTGTCCAGATATTGAAGTGTTGGTAGTTGCTCTTCGGCCATATTATGTTCCAAGAGAATTCAGTCATATCATAACAATAGTTGTTTACATTCCACCCAAATCAACTGCAGAAATTCCATGCAATCTTTGGCATAATTGTGTTGGCTACAGACTCAACACCCAGAGGCACTAATAATAATATCAGGAGACTTCAACCATGTCACCCCTTCCTTTCAGCTGACTGGATTCACACAGTTTGTGAACTGTCCTACCAGAGAAAACAAAACCTTGAATTTGATGTATGCCAATGTCAAAGAAGCCTACAGAGCCACTGACTTACCACCACTGGGCAAGTCATCTGCAAACCTGTAACAGACCTTGTGTACTGAGGCAGCCTGTGACCAAAGTCAAAATCAGAAGATGGACACCTTAAGCTAGTGAAGCTCTAAGGGACTGTTTTAAATCAACAGACTGTAATTAGCTGCTGGAAACAGATGTGGATAGTATGAACATTGACAAACAGGTTGACTGATTTACTGAATATGTCAACTTCTGTAGAGACACAGTTGTACTGACAAAGACTGTTCGCTGTTTCCCCAACAACAAACCCTGGATCACAAGTGACATAAAAGCAATCCTTAACCAGAAAAAGAAAGCTTTGAAAGATGGTGACAAAGAACGACTCAAACAAGTGCAACAAGAGTTGAAGAGGAGACTGAAGATGGCAAAACTGGAGTACAGAAGAAGATATAGAAGAATCTACAACACAGCAACATCTGTTAAGTATGGAGAGGAATCAGTACCATCCCTGGACACAGCAATAAAAAGAAAAGACAGCCAGTGGTGGGTGATCTGGAGAGAGCTGATGAACTCGACCTGTTCTTCAACAGATTTAACACTGCTGTCACACCCACTTACACTGCTACTCCACCTTCCTCTCCACAACAAATCTCCTCTACAACTTCTCCCCTTCCTTCTCCATCTCGTTCAAATGTCTCAACCATTTCAACTGCCTCCTTCCTAGAACATTAATCCTTGTCTGTCACAGAAACAGGGGTGAGGATGAAAAATATTCAATATCCGCCTCTTTTGCCTGTGAAGACTCCGATCAATAGACATCTGTAGTAAGATGCTGCAGATGTTTTATCAGTCTGTGGTGGCAAGTGTGCTGTTCTACGCTGCAGTCTGCTGGGGAGGAGGCATCAAACACAAAGATGCAAGATGTCTGAACAAACCGATGAAAAACGCTGGCTCTGTGGTAGAACTCATGCTGGACTCAGTGGAGGATGTGGTGGAGACTATTCTAAAGAACATGGAATACCCACTTCACAACACCTTGATGGACCAAGGGGCCAATGGTGGTGGACGGCTCCTCTCCCTTCGCTGCAAAACAGAAAGATTCAAAAGATCTTTTGTAACAACAGCCATCAGGCTTTATAACTCTTGTGTAAATAGTAGATAACTTTTAGAGACATATTATGTGAGACAACAGACAATTGAATTTTGCTTCCGGGATCAATAAAGTTATTCTTACAAGAAAATTTTCTATTATATTTCTGTTTTATTAAAATGATCAGAAATAGGACCCCACTCTTGGTCAGTCTAGGGCAAGGCTGATACTCCACTGTTGGTCAAGTAAGTGTGTGTGTGTGTGTGTGTGTGTGTGTGTGTGTGTGTGTGTGTGTGTGTGTGTGTGTGTGTGCATGTTGTGTGTTAACGTGCATGTGTTTGGCACATATGGCTTCTGATGACAACCATTTAAAGGTGTCAGACTGGAGCCACTGCAAATTAGGAAAGCCACACACACACACACACACACACACACACACACACACACACACATTCTGCAGCCTAAACAAACCTGTTATCTTGCCTTGCCAGTTATCAGATAATGGATGACAACAGATCACATGACCTCAACAAGGCCTAATGAGGTTGCTGCTAAGAGAAGTCGTATTAGCACTAGGTACTTATAAACTTTGGTTTCTCCTGAAGTCAAGGTTTTGTTAACATACCTTTGGATTTTGATATAACAGGTGATTTTAGTCTGACTGCTGACTGTTAATTCCATTGTAGTTGTAGGGTCAGAGTCAATTGTACCTGTTGTAAAAAAAAAAATTTTCATTATCTTTCTGAAGATCGCTGAGGACTGGATGAGATCTTTAAGTTAAAAAAACTGTTACATCTTTATTTGACAGGAAAACAAGAAAGAATTAAACAACTTTTGAATTTAAGGGTATCTTTGGCTCAATGAATACATGATTGTCGTGTGCAGTCTGATTCATTGATTGAGTCATTGTAGGAGCATTTTTGCAAATGCCGCTCTCCCTCTCCTTCTCCCTCACGCCTACAGACGCGCTCACCCTCACTGCCATGTCTGGCGCCAGTGATTATGCTGTTAACCCAAATCAGCTTCCTGTGTTTGGTTTGATGGATGCCATCATCTTCATGAATCACACACACACACACACACACACACACACACACACACACACACACACACACACACACACACACACAGCTGAAGGTAAATGGGCCCCAAACACTCAGAGAAGACAAACTTTATGCAAATGTTTTTTTGTTTGTTTTTCTAGGGATTTTTTTCAGTTTGGACAGAAAATTTATTTCAAATAAGCAGACAGGTTTTGTTTTATTCTGAAAGTGTTCAATAAACCTTTGTGAGTCAAATTAATCACATTTAATATGATCACAGATGTTCTATTATTTACTGTGACCTAGTATTAAAGTGAGATATTCTTCTTTTTTATTCTTTGTCTTGCTTTTATTTGGATATATATATATATATATATATATATATATATATATTCACAGGTTAACCTCGTTTGAAGATGGTAGAATGACACCAGGGGAACAAACTGGTGTTTGACCAATAAAAGAGTTTAAACATTTTGTCTCAATAGGTACAAATTATTTTATCAACTATGTAGTACTTTTATAATAATAATAATGCATCAGATTTCATATAGCGCTTTATCAGACACCCTCAAAGCGCTTTACATTGGATACATCATTCATTCGCTCACACAGTCACACTTTGGTGGTGGTAAACTACCTTAGTAGTCACAGCTGCCCTGGGGCAGACTGACGGAAACGTGGCTGCCATTTTGCGCCTACGGCCTCTCCGACCACCACCACACAAAACTCACAATCATACACCAGTGGAGGACACACACTGGGAGCAAGGTGGGTTAAGTGTCTTGCCCAAGGACACAACGGACAGACTTGGGATAGGGGGGGAATCGAACCGCCAACCTTCCGGTTATTGGACGACCACTCTACCTCCTGAGCTACTGCCGTCCCATTTTATATTTATATCAAATAAGAGAAAGAAAATAAATAAAATAAGAATGTGGGAAAGAAAAGAAAAACTGCTTGGATAGACAAAACAAAAAAAAAAGAAAACAATAGCTGATTTTGCAAAAGGTGACATCAAAGCTTGGCCACAATGGACACACGAGTATGACATGAAATAAAGTGAATACGTTTTTTCTACACCCCAGGGAAAGGGATTACCAAATTGTAGATACAATTTCTAAAGCTTCCCCAATCCCCCACAGCTCAGTTTGCACATTGGTACTGGACAGATATCGTTCCCATTTCAAATTTTAGTATTCTGTTCCATTTAGAAGTCTAAATGATACTCCTTCTAGAGCAGCTAGTCTACCTAAGTGATTATGCCAGAGATTAACCGAGTGAGCAGAGGGGGCCTTCCATTCTGACACAATACGCTTACGCCCTAAAATCAGTGCAGTTTGCACCCATACTGCCTCGGGGGTAGGGAGTTCCCCATTAGGCATTGGGTCTCCAAGAATATACAAACCTTGACAAAAGGGTATGTTGTACTGAATAATATGCATTAAGTTCCTGTGGATGTCAGACCAAAAGTTCCAAATCTTGGGACAATCCTCCATCTGGCTCAACCCTAAACTCTGCTTGGTGAAGTCATCATTTCTCTGGAAATTGACACAAAAGATTGTCCCAGATTGTCAAGGTTTGTTTATTGTGTGTGGGAGTGGTCTGATGAGAAATTCTTCAAGGTTAAATTATGTAGGGGCTCTCTCGGGTGGTAAAGCCTAGTGGATCATGTGCCTAATAGAGAATGCATAGTGACACAGCAACAAATTAGGGACACTCAATCCCCCTTGATCAACAGGTCTTTGTAATTTTTAAAATTAAGCCTGTGTCAGTTGTCATTCCATAAAAAAAATATTATGTAGTCTATCAAATTTTTTGAAATATTTCAGTAGTATCTTAAGAAGATAGTTAAATTTGAGCACACAGTATATTTTAATTAAATTGGCTTTACCCCACAAGGAGAGGAATATCTGTAGTAAAATTATCTAAAAGGGGTTCAAACTTGACATGTTTAAAGTCTAATAACAATGGGAGAAATGTGATACCAAGATTTTTAATTCCTGTACGTGGCCAAGTACATTTTCCTGTTTAAAAAATTGTCTTGGGGCAGTAAGGGGTGACAGTAAGGGCCTCTGATTTGTCCCAATTCACTTAATTTCCTGACAATTTAGAGAATCTTTCTATGGTTTTAAAGAGGGAGGGAATAGAGTGTTCTGGCCTTGTTATCAAAACTAACGTATTGTCCGCATAAAGCATCAACTTGTGAGCACTACTGCATACTTGAACACCTGGAAAGTCAGGGTCTTTGGAAATTGCGGCTGCCAGAGGCTGCAAAGCCAGAGCAAAAAGCAGTGGACTCATTGGACACCTCTGCCTAGTGTCTGTACAGAGCTCAAACAATCATGAAGTTGGACCATTTGTTCCACCTGAAGATCTAGGGTCGGTGTATAAAAAGATTGACCCAACAAATGAATGTCTGACAGAAGCCAAAGGTTTTTAAAACACTAAACAGGTAGCATCGCTTCATCTTGTCTAATGGCTTTTCGGCTTCTAGTGACAGTGCGGCAGCAGATGTGGCATCAATCCAAGTAGTTTTTGTGGATGAGGCCGACTTGGTTTGGATGTACTAAACTGGTTATTATTTTATCAAGTTGAACAGCAAGGATTTTACAAAGGATTTTGTTATCACAGTCAATCAAGCTCATAGGTCTGTAGCTTTTGCAATTTAGTGGGTCTATATTACAAGAGAAACAAGAGCCTCACATAGTGTAGGTGGCAGACATCCCATATAAAAGCCTCAGTGTATGTCTTAAGAAGTTAAGGGGAGACTTTTTCGGGATAGGCTTTATAGAATTCTGCTGTAAAGCCGTCTGCACCTGGGGCTTTCCAAGCCAAGAGATTTTGAATGTCTAAAGCCAACCATCTCAAATTTGGGTTTTAAGATGGACAGTGAATTTAAATTCGACAGGCAAATTAGCTCAGTTGTGAAATCCAGCTTTTATCATATAAGGCAGCTGGCTAAGGTGCATGTAAGCACTTTGAAACAGTAATCCATGTCTTAGTTACAACTCGGCTGGATTACTGTAACGCATTTTACTTTGGAGACAGTCAGTCCTCCCTCTCACGTCTCCAGTTAGTACAAAACGCAGCTGCCCGGCTCTTAACTGGAGTACGTAAGTGGGAGCATATTACTCCCGTCCTGGCCTCCCTCCACTGGTTACCTGTGCATTTTAGAGTTCATTTTAAGATTCTTTTATTTGTTTTAAATCTTTAAATTGTCTGGCTCCATTTTACCTCTCTGAGCTTCTCCACCCCTACACCCCTGCTCAGTGCCTCAGGTCAGTTGATCAGCTGCTCCTGGAGGTACCGAGGTCCAAATTGAAGCTTAGAGGGGATCGATCTTTTTCTGTTGTGGCCCCAAAATTATGGAACGCGCTACCCCTCCAAATCAGACAAGCCTCCACACTGACCATTTTTAAAACTCATCTTAAAACCCATTTTTATTCATTGGCTTTCAACCCTGCATGAGACTCGGCTCCTGTTTTAGTGTTTTATGGTTTGCTTTTGGTTATTTGTTTCTATGTTTTGAAATTAGTTTTTAAAAACATTGAAACTATATTTTACTTTGTAATATTTGCTTTTATTTTATCCATTGTTTAAATTGTTTTTTTATTGTTTTTTATGTTTGCATTGTTTTGCCTATTTATGTACAGCACTTTGTTCAGCTGTGGTTGTTTTAAAGTCCTTTACAAATAAAGTTGAGTTGAGTTGAGTTTAATGACCTCCATGATCTACTCTGTAGTGACTGGCACATCAGGCTGATCCACCTGTTCCTGCGATAAACATGGTAGGCTAAGTGGGATCAGAAATGCCTGAAACTCCTGCTGATCAACCATACATTCAGAGGTGTACAAAGAGTAGAAATCCCAGAAGTATGAATTGATGTCATAAGGGTCTGACAGCAGAGTACCATCCTCTGTTCTTACTGCTCGGTATGATGCTCGATGCTTCTCTATGCTTAATATACCTAGCAAGCATTGTCCCTGCTTTGTCACCTTCCTTTTTTGTTTGGCTCTAAACAAAGAAAATTCTGCCTTTTTTTACCTCCACCAAGGAGGTTATGTTTTCGGTAGCGTTGGTTTGTTTGTTTGTCTGTTAGCAACTTTACAGAGAAAGTAACAGACGGATTGACCTGAAATTTTCACCAGAGTGCGTCTCACCCCCAGGAGGATCCCATTAAATTTTGGTGGTGATCCGGACAAAATTCTGGATAGTGCGATCCAGAATTTTGTCCAAAAATAAGGGTGTCGTTGGAATTTTCAATGCCGAAAGATAAGTAATGGGTGGCACAGTGGTGTAGATAGACGAAACATTGGTGTAGTGGTTAGCACTATTGCCTCACAACTAGAAGGTCGTGGGTCCGAGTCCTGGGGCCTCATGTATCAACACTTGCGTGGAACTCATACCAGAAACGAGCGCACGCAAGGTCCGTCACGCTGAAAAAAATCCGTATGTATCAAAGTGTGCGGGCGCCGAAATCCACGTGTGTTTCCTTGATAAATCCCAATCAGCGTGGAATTGAGCGCAGATGTCGGAGTGACTGGGCCCGTCCCTGTTACGCCCTCCTATAAATATGCAGATTTATTTAAATGGGGTCTCCCTGTCCTCGCACGCAGACAAAATGACAAGAAAAACTAAATTCGAGGTGGAGGTGCTGGTGGCGGAGGTGGAGGAGCGACAGCGTGTTTTATTTGGCAGCCTGTCCAGTGGCGTCAGTGCAAAACGAAAATGCTTGGAGTGGGAGAAAGTTTGCGAGAGGGTGAATGCGGTGGGTTCCGAGACACGCACCCCCGCGGAGATTAAAAAAAAGTGGTCGGACCTCAAGGTGGAGGTCAAGCGGCGTACAGCTGCCCTCCGGAGGAGTACTGGCCAGACAGGTGGGGGTCCGGGGGAGGAGACCCTCACACCGTTTGAGCAGCGGGTGGTGGCGATTATTATTATAGGGTAAGTGGCGTGTCACACAAATGTCCACATGCTTTGTCATCCCACTGAGCAAAAGACGTATATTAGACGTCTAGTCTAAGTTTATACTTCATTTCAACGTCGGGATTCAGTCTATTTTTAGACGTGATTTATACTTCGCCCTTAACTTCATTTTTCGATAACTTTTTATGCAATAAACAACTGTAATGTGCATAACTGACCTCTAAATACTGGATTACATTACCTATGATACCGTGGAGAGAGATGTATACGCAACAGATACACAGAAGCAGGAATTGAAATGAACAAATATTTTTATTGTGTCACAGAAATAAATTTGTCGGCCGTGTCGCCGGCTTGCGGAACCCCGGCCCGCGGCAGCCCGTCCGCCGGCTTGGAGTCATCGGCCAGGACCAGCGGCATTCGGGCCACCCCGGCCCCCGGCCCCAGCATCAGCATCAGCGCGCCGACAAGCGTTGGAGCGTCCACCAGCCGAGGCGCTTCCGCTGGACCACCCGGATGCAGTGGAAGGGTCCTCGCGGAGGGGGTCCTGCAATCGCAGGAAGAAATCATCAGGGGGATCGCGGGGATCAACGAGCGGCTGGACCGGCTCGTAAATGTCCTCGAGCGTCTGGTGGAGAAAATAAATTCATTTGGCTCATTGAACTGTGTATTCACTTCTTACCCATTCACACTGTGGCGATGAGATTCTCCCGCGCGAGGACGGCGGCCCGGCAGGGATCAGCTCGCATCCCTCCGTCTGCTGCTGGTTCGTCATGTGGGGCGACGTGCTGCTCGGCCACGGGGATGTGGTGCACGCTTGTCACATAGTGAGTCACCAAACACCGCCACACAGCATCGCCAAAGTGCGAATCACAGTCAACGCAAGTATCAGCTCAACGCCAATTTCTACACCACCTCCTGACTTTGCGTTGATTAGCGCTGGAACCGACGCTCGTTTCGCGATGATAAATCTGGAAGTGTGCGCCGATTTTGGCGTATGCAAGGTTTTCTTGCGCCGCAAGCCTTGATACGATGAGGCCCCTGGTCAGGGCATTTCTTCTTTAAGGGGGGGCATGAGCTGCTTGGCGGAGGTCTGCGCTCTCCGAGTGCTTTTCTAGTACTAAGAATGGAATTTAGTTCTTATTTCAGTCTAGTTAGCCTAGTCAAATTATGTGCAACATATCCTGTTTAAAATTAGTCTAAGCCATAGTAATTTTTTGCTCCAATTCCAGTTGTTGCTTTCTCTTTGAATGAGGCATGTTGTATTACATGGCCTCTGATAAATGCTTTAAACTCATTTTTGTTATTAAAATTGTGTCCTTATAGAGGACAATCTTTGCTCTAAAAGATTTCTTTAAGTCTTGATCTAATAATAGACTTGAATTGAAGCTCCACCCAGGAGACTTGACCGTAGTACAGAAAGGGACCATATATAGAAATAAAGAGGTGTGGTCAGACAGGTGGATGCAACTGATTGAACATGACTCCACTGAGGAGATGGCTGAGTGAAAAACAAAAAAGTAGTCAATCCTGGACAGAATATTATGAGGAGGGGAAAAGAAAGTGTAATCTCTTGAAGGTGGAATAAACAGTCATCAAATATCCACCAGACCAGTGGCTTTGCACATTTCTCATACAACTGATACTGATCTACTTTGAAGATGTGAAGGAACACTGCCGTCTAGGATATTGTCTCGCATTATTAAAATCTCCTCCCATTATGACCGGATAGTCCCCTATTTCATTGAGTTTACATTCAATGTGACCAAAAAGTGCAGGATCACCACTGTTAGGTGCAAATGTGTTTGCTAAAATAACCGTATGGCCCTGAATCTTAGGGAGAATAAGCAAGAGCTTCCCCGCTTGGTCACCACTCTCTTTAATACATTTAAACTGTAGCACTTATTTGCTAAGATTGCTACCCCTCTGCCTTGGCTACTTTCACATGAGGCAAAGATGTGGTCCACCCAGTCCCTACATAGCTTTTTAGATAGGGTGATTGAGACTCAAGACATTCCATGTCATTAGCTTAAGCCTCCCCCTGTCAGTCTCCATTATGCAATCTGAGTACAAGACATAGAGTAAATTTGGATCAAATTATTTGTCACTGTGTGCATGGTTACCAAGCAATACACAAGAAAAAGATATCAAGTGCAAAAAACAACTAAAAAACAACATTTGAAACTAGAAAAGCACTCGGAGAGCGCAGACCTCCGCCAAGCAGCTCATGTCCCCCCTTAAAGAAGAAATGCCCTGACTAGGACTCGAACGCACGACCTTCTGGTTGTGAGGCAATAGTGCTAACCACTACACCACTGTGCCGCCTATTTACACCACTGTGCCACCCATTTGGTTATCTTTCAGCATTGAAAATTCCAACGACACCCTTATTTTTGTGTGTTCTGGATCGCAGTATCCAGAATTTTGTCCGGATCACCACCAAAATTTAATGGGATCCTCCTGGGGCTGAGATGCACTCTGGTGAAAATTTCAGGTCAATCCGTCAGTTACTCTCTCCGTAAAGTTGCGAACAGACAAACAAATAAACCAACGCTACCGAAAACATAACCTCCTTGGCGGAGGTAACAAACACAATAGGGGTGATTTAGAATAGTGATCAACCACAGGTGCTTAATCAGCACCACACCCAACACACAAAGATCTTGGTCCATGACATTTAACAGCGACACAGTTCAAGAAAGTGCAGTCACACAGCCCTGGCTATATGATGTAAAAACACTATGAGAGCTATAATAACACTACAGTGGAAATTGATGGCCAGGTCTCCAAAACTGAAAAAAAGATAAATCATAATTCAAACACATCTCCCTGCTTGTGACAGAGTGCATAGAGTGTACATAAAATAAAGCCAGTAAATATATGAGCTATATATCCATGCATACTCAGGATAAATGCCCCTCTTTTTAGTTTAAGGCAGAGGTGGGTAGAGTAGCCAAAAATTTTACTCAAGTAGTAGTATTATAACTTTAGTATAATATGAATTAAGTAAAAGTAAAAAGTAGTCATCCAAAAAATTACTTGAGTAAGAGTAAGAAATCATTTAGTGATAAAACTACTCAAGTATCAAGTAACTGCTAAATAACTTCTGATTTATTGTTTCAATATTCAGGGCATGAATATAGTGAAATAGACAAAAATATAAAATAGCAATGTGCAAATTCAGACATTGCCAAACAGCATCCCTTTAACTTAAACAACAGTAAATGAAATCTTGACAAAATAACATAAATTAAAGCACATTAAGGCAAAAAAGGCCACTGGTGTTCTTCTGCCATTCCTCGTTCGCACACTGTTGTTTCCATCATTGTCGCGGTGCACTTGTGTGTGCACACCCGCTAAGTCACTTTGCTAGGCTACTGTGTGCTGCTGCGAAGAGTTTGTGTGCTGTCTAGTGGTGTGTCGGTCTTGAACGAACGGATCAAAAGAACTAGTTCTTTTTGGTGAACGAAATGAACTAGTTCTCCCCCAGTAAATGACCCGTTCAATCCGTTCAGTTCTTTTGATTGGCTGAAGAGGGACTGCTTGCCTGTCTTATCCTATCGTCGTGCCTCGTTCTGTGTGTGGGTCGGGCTTAGAGAAGCAGCAGCAGTACTACTGAGCTGACTGAAAGACCGGGATGACCGAGTTGACTGAAAGAACGGGTCAAATGAACGAAAGACCTAGTTGACTGAAAGAACGGGTCAAATGAACGAAAGACCTAGTTGACTGAAAGAACGGGTCAAATGAACGAAAGACCGAGTTGAACGAAAGACCCAGACCGATAAACGAGTTGAACGAAAGACCGAGTGAACGAAAGATCCAGACGGATGAACGAGTTGAACGAAAGACCGAGTGAACGAAAGACCGAGTTGAACGAAAGACCCAGACCGATGAACGAGTTGAACGAAAGACCGAGTGAACGAAAGATCCAGACGGATGAACGAGTTGAACGAAAGACCGAGTGAATGAGAGACCCAGACGGATGAACGAGTTGAACGAGAGACCGAGTGAACGAAAGATCCAGACGGTGAACAAGTTGACTGAAAGACCGAGTGAACAAAAGATCCAGACAGATGAACGAGTTGACTGAAAGACCGAGTTGAGTGGCCGCCGCACGAGGCCCGACAGCCGAGCCGGAGCGAGCGGGACAGTCACACACACGCAAAGGCACACAGCTGCTGCTGCAGCCAGAGGCAGAGAGACAACTATTAATACGCATTTGCACTGTCTGTTGACATTTTGTACTTTTTATTATTGTTTTTAATGCACCTCAAAATAATAAAAAAACATTAAAAACCTTATATATTTTGTTACTCCTACTATAATTTTATATTACAAGTAGTGCAGTGAGATCGCAGCGTTGGACCGGGTGGACCGGGGGTGGGAAGTGGAGAGTGCAGCGGTCATAGCATCGGACCGCGGGGGGGGGGGGGACTGACAAATGACCGATTGACCGAAATGACCGAAAAGAACGAAATGAACGGGTCTTTTTACTGACCGACCCGGATTGATCCGGTTCACTGAAATGACCGGTTTTGCCCACCACTAGTGCTGTCGTGACTGCCTGGCTCCGTTTGTTTGCTAAAATTGAGTCAAATGTTACTAGTGGCTACATTTGATTGATGAAACAGTGTCATGTGAGAGAGCATTTGTGGAAGTCTGACTGATAAAACAAACAGATCGTTAATTGAATAAAAATCCAGGTAACAAGTGTAATATAGCCCAATGTAACAGAGTAAAAGTAGGGTTTCTTCTTCATAAATATATAATTAAGTAAAAGTAACAAATATGCTGCATTAAAACTACTCTTTCAAGTAGAATTTATCCATAAAGTTACCTAATTAAATGTAACGGAGTATGTAACGTGTCACTACCATAGACTGTATATAGAATGAACAGCGTCTCCCTCCTCGCTGGGTGAAGCCACTCCAAGAACAGCACCCTCTGTTGATGGGCTGCAGTATAGGTCATAAATCCCGCCTCCGCCAGTTAAGCTTTTGGGGCTGTGGACAAACTTTAGAAATTTATTACACAGAACATAAATGTTTCTCCCCCCTGCTTGTGGTGTTGACAGTAGTTACAGTGAGACTGGTTTGTGCTCAAGTCCTCTTTTTTTCTGTGAAGCTCCATCTTTAAAAGTTATTAGGGGGTGCATGTTGTCTTTGATTGACACCTGATACAAACTATTGGTGTTCAGGGATTGCGTAGCTCACCCAGGGGATACGCTGTTTGACCTGAGTGTCATCACAGCGACTCTTGACTCTCCCGCCGAATGCGCACAACAATACTGCGCAGCGCTGGTTTCAGGAAATGAAGAAAAATTCCAAAAATGCAGAGAGCTTTATGGCTTCAAATGCGTATACAGGCGGGAGGCAGAACCAAGTTGTCCATAGTATATACAGTCTATGGTCACTACCCACCTCTTGTTCAAGGTACTAATTGTACTTATAAAGTTTTTGATGGACTTTGATTAATCAGTGAAACTGGGAAAAATATATATATTTTTTTTAAAAAGAGGCTTTCAAAACACAGCTGGTATTTATGTCACAAGTATAAGTAAACTGCATTTCACTTAAAAACACATTTTAACTTAAGTAATGCAAAGGCTTTAGACCTCCAGATTCTGTTTAGTCTTAGCCTATAAACCACGATCTCAAGCTATCACTATTTTTATTTCTGAAGCAGAATGGTGCAAACAAATCTCCAACAGAAAGTCAACTGTTGCTTAGAATTTACTCTGCATGTATAACAAAAATATACTAACAGGTGAGTTTAATCCCTAATCTGATGCAGAGAGGTTTTCACGCTGAAAAAGAAATATTTCTGCTGTATAAATGGACAACTCACTACAGACAGATTCTAGTGGACATGAGTGGAACTGCAGCCTTTATGGACTTTATGGACTATGGAAATATTGTTTTTCTTTTTATTTCTTTAGTATTTCAAATCTCTCTCTCATTGTGTGTGTGTGTGTGTGTGTGTGTGTGTGTGTGTGTGTGTGTGTGTGAGTGAGTGAGTGAGTGAGTGAGTGAGTGAGTGAGTGAAAGAGAGAGAGAGTGAGAGAGGCAGCTGGACTGTGTCAAAAACTGATGAGAGACATTCCTGTTAGTATAGCATAACCTCCCTACTGCTCTGCTGATAACACTGGCACCTCTCTGCTCACACACACACACACACACACACACACACACACACACACACACACACACACATACACACTACATCACTACATCCATATCTCATGAACTGCCTGTGTTACAGCTGCTAACACAATGGGAGCCAGCCTGTGGGCTGACTGTGTGTTGAATAATTCCAGTCACACACACACATGCATGCATGTACACACACACACACACACACACACACACACACACACACACACACACACACACACACACACACACACACAAAGATGTTGTCTCAGTGATGTTGTCTCAGTGAGCTCATAGTGGAAAGAGTAAGTTAAGTAAGATAGTGTCTTATCCACTGTGAAAACACACAGGCGGTAAATCCGTGAGTTAGTATGTCAGTAAAATCTGTCACAGTAACCTCAGGTAATGAGTCAGACCCTTAACTGACCTCTGAACACTGAAATGTGATTAAAATAAACAATCTATAACCACAAACAATGAAACTGAGCAGCATCATTTATTTTGCGTATATGTAGAATCTTTTCTCTACTCCTGAATAGCATATCATTGAACCTGAATAGCATAGCATTGTACATAACCCTTTATACTTATATTTTTATACTGTCTATATTTATTGCATGTTCTTATCAGTTTTTATTCTAGTATTTTATATTTCTCTCTGTTTATTGTTGCACCATCATGCCAAAACAAATTCCTAGTCTGTGAATCCTGTTCATCGACAATGGCAAAAAATCCTTCTGATTCTGATTCCGAAAAAAACCCTTCTGAATGTTAAATTTGTTTTCTGTGCAGGATTTTAGTGATATTATTTGGTCTGCTTTATGTTCCTGGTGAACTTTGGTGATTTTAGATTAGATACAATTTTATCCTTTTAGGAAGGTTCCTTCAAGGAAATTAAAATTATACAAATCATTGATCATGATAATGTTTTTACTTTGGCCATCTTCTTCAGTGTCCCCCCTGATTTAGTCATGTCATATCTGCAGCATGAACAACTGCTGCAAATGTTCAGTCCCCATGGTTTCCTGTACATAAACTAGAAGAGAACATAACAGGACTGGAACTGACTTTATGATGAGGTCAGACATCATTATGTGGAGTGGATGCTTAAATGAACTTCCACTGCTAACTTTTGAGTGTCCAACTGTTGATTTGTGAAAATTATAAATGCCTTATTTTAGTGCAGCAGTGTAAGTAAATGGATATTTTAGATAATTTTTTGAACCTTTCTATCTCTACCATTAAAGTAAACACAAAGACTTATCACAGAGGAGTGTCCACGCTCAGCTGTTAAGGGTGTTCAAACACTGTGACCTCTTTTTTATTTATGTAACGAATTTTGGACCCATCTATGATTTTATATTTTTTAAACAGGGACCTAACCTTTTTTTTTTATTATTTATTTATTTATTTTACTGGGGCAGCCAAACAAAGCACAGACTTCAATAGAGGTGGCCTGGTGTGGCCCTTCCAAATCACAGCAGCTTATCATTGTTAATTACATTTAGAGAAGAAGAAGAAGAAGAAGAACTTTATTGATCCCCGAAGGGAAATTCAATTGTCTGTTGTTTCACGTAATATGTCTGTAAAAGTTATCTATTATTTACAGAAGAGTTATAAAGCCTGATGGCTGTTGGTACAAAAGATCTTCTAAATCTTTCTGTCCTGCAGCGAGGAGAGAGGAGCCATCCACCACCATTTGCCCTTTGGTCCATCAAGGTGTTGTGAAGTGGGTGATCCATGTTCTTGAGAATAGTCTCCACCTTCCTCAGTTAAGATCTCTCCATCACATCCTCCACTGAGTCCAGCTTGAGTCCAACCACAGAGCCAGCCTTTTTCACCAGTGTGTTACGACGTCTTGCATCTTTTTGTTTGATGCTTCCTCCCCAGCAGACTGCAGCATAGAACAGCACACTTGCCACCACAGACTGATAAAAGATCTGCAGCATCTTACCACAGATGTCTATTGATCGGAGTCTTCTCAGGCAAAAAAGGCGGCTCTGCCTCTTTCTGTAGATGAAGTCTGTATTCTTAGACCAGTCCAACTTATTATTCAGATGTACACCTAGGTATTTATATGATGTTACCACTTCGATGTCCACTCCACAGGTGTTCACTGGCTGAAGAGGGGGTTTGGATCTACAGAAGTCTATGACAATCTCCTTTGTCTTTGAGGTGTTGAGGAGGAGGCAGTTTTTGTGACTCCAGTCACTGAAGTATCTTATTAGATCTCTGTATTCAGCTTCTTGTCCATTTCTGATACATGCCACAATAGCAGTGTCATCTGAGTATTTCTGGATGTGGCAGGATTCGGTATTGTATTTGAAGTCTGACGTTTACAGTGTGAACAGGAATGGCGCCAGCACTGTCCTTTGTGGAGCCCCTGTACTGCTCATTAATGTCCCAGAAACACAGTCCCTCAGCCTGACAAACTGTGGCCTTCCTGTCAGGTAATCTGTGATCCAACCAGGTTTCAGTAAAACACAGGAAACTGCACTCACGGTATGCTTTCTTAGTCTTCACCAAGATCTCTAGCTCACCGCTTTTGTTGGGCAGAGAGTTGACGTTTCCCATGACGATTGATGGAAGAAAGGGTTTATATTGCCACCTCCTAGCATTCAGCTTTGCCTTCACCTTTGCACCAGCAGGGCAACCACGATAACACCTCCTGATGTCCTCTGGAATTGTATGTTTTTGCCCAGATTTTCTTTTCCTCAATGAAAGGAGCTCTTCTCTTGAGTAAACTCTTTGCCCAGCAGAAGTATCCATCAGCAGCCAACAAAATTACAACAAAAATATGAAAAAAATCTAGCATAAATTACAAAAATTACAGATAATACTGAGAGACCAGACTTGCAGCAACCTCTTGGTTCTTGAATCTTGAATTCATCTCTTATTGCAAATGTTAAAATGTTTTTAACTTTAACTTTTTAATTCAAAAGGGACTTTTAAAATTGCTGAATTCATTTTTAATAGATCTTTAAAGAAGATGTTTCGTCAAAGACATCATTACAATCAAGGAAGAGATCATCAACCTTTTAAAACCCAGAAAGATGATTTAAATTCATATCTGGAACACTTTTTGCTAGGGAAACAGCTAGTGGTACTTGGATTTTAGTGTGGCCTGTAACTGCCAGAAAAGCCTCCCTGAAATTAAAAATCTCCTCTAACAGAACGTCCCAGTCAAGTTTAGTGGCATCATATTTCAGTGAGGCTACAAACACATGCTAACAAGACAGAAGAGAAAGTCAAATCATCTCCAGCCTGATGCATCTTCCTCAAACACCTTCAGTCTGATTTTAAAGACCTTCAGAGACCAAGGTGCAGAAAGTCAAACATGCCAAAACAGCCTCTATAATAATGGAGAGAGGAAAAAGTCTGAGATGACAGCAAGCCGGCTGAATGCATAAATGAGGACAAAGATTTGCAATGGCAACCTTCATCTAAACCACAAAATCACATGCAAAAGTCCAAACAATAAAAATCTGACTGCAAAAAACTGAAACAACTGCTGCAGATACATGAATGATACAAAACAAAAATACACAGCAACAGAGAGCAGCTGCAAATCCTTTAACACCAGGTTTGAAGGTTAAGGGCTCTATTTTCGTGCCTCCCTGGCAGTGTGGCGTAGGCGCAGCATAAGTCAGATCCAGCGCGCTGATGAGGCGTGCCCAAGCACACTTTGGTATTTTGGTGAGCGGCGCAGCCCAGCGTAAGCATCCCTCCTCCCCAACTCAGCCCCTCCCAGTAGCATAAGTAAGAGCATAAGCATAAGAGGGAGAGGATAAGGCCTGGAGTGGGTTTAAAACAGCGGAGTCCTGTTTTCACCAATCACATCAGCTCCTCTCCACACCTTTAAGTGAGCCACCAGCGAGGCGTATTGCAAATTTCGTGTAGTCAAAGTAGTCAAAGAGACGACTGAGCATGCGCTGAAAGCTGAACAGGTTTGAATCAGCAAGCTTTCAGTGCACTTTTCATGCTGCCAGCAGGCACGAAAATGTCACTGCGCCAGCTGATTCTGTCTACACCATCCCCTACCGCACCACCACACCCAGCTTGGTGGACCTCAGTGCACGTCAGTCTAATAAAATACCAAACTGGCTGTGCACCGGGCTCCACTGTTCTTACTTACTGTTCAAAAACAAACAAATAAAAACCTGAAACATGATGAAACTGAGCCCTCACCTCACCTTGACCTGGCTCTGATTACAGGCCCACGGTTGCAGATTTACCAGTTTTGAAAACCCAGACATACCCATTATGTCAGACTCTCTCCGTGATAACATTGTTAACAGTGTTAACCTCATATTACGAGCGGACCGCTGCCAAACACAGCACGGCATAAACAACAGATAAACAAAAAGAAAGACATCAGCAGAGAGATGCAGAACTGACCAGATGCCTCCAAGATGAAATCCAGACCAGGTCCTGCTCTATTGATAATCCATTTAGAGAGCACCACAGGCCTGGCCTGTGTGTGTGTGTGTGTGTGTGTGTGTGTGTGTGTGTGTGTGTGTGTGTGCTGGCTGGCCCTGTGTCTCTGGTGAGAGAAACAAAAGTTAACTGAATTTGTCCAGCGTGTAATAAATGTTTTCCCTTCCTGTGTGTGTGTGTGCAGTCACAGATGTTCTCTGATAGATGTTTGCAGTCTCACTCTCTGTATCTAGAAGACACCTAAAGCAGCTGAATGAAAAAGTTGCCATCAATAAACTTTTATGAGTACAGTTCAGAGACACAGATTACCAAACAGCAAATCGGGACCCAGATATTCAACAAAGTGCTGTTCTGGTCTTGATTTTTGATGACTCTTCCTTCTTTCACAGGGACTCCCATGACACTTTGGTCTTTGACTCTGCTATGCTTTAAATTTACTCTGAATTTTTTTTAATGAAAAGAGAATTCGGCGTTTGGTAGACCTGATCTACTAGATCAGCATTTTTAACTGCAAAAATGCATTTGATTTCACTGTCAAGAACTATCAACTGAAAGAGAGACTCAAATGCAGGACATACTAGACTAGTCCTCAAAGGCAAAAATCAGGATTTATTCAGTCCGAGGTTCGGTTTACAGTAAGGTAATCAACAGAGGCAGAGGTATCCCAGACATGAGGCAAAAAGCAGAATCAAAAAATTACTGAGGTCAGTGCAAGAAGGCTTTGAATACAAAAGCATGCTGGAACGAGACTGTGGCCTTGTACACGTGTAGCCAGGTATTTTTATGAATCATTACCCCACCCCCTCACATGCACACATCATCGTTTTGAAATGAAATCCCATCCACACAAAACTGCATAAATGTGCTATAGACCGTGGTTATACACATGACAGACCTGGAGTTGGTAGTATTTGACAAAAAGTTAGACCCATTCTATCCTATCAGAGCAAGTTCATGTGGACCGAGAAAGAGGTGGAATTGCTTTTAAGCATCGTTTTAGGTTATGAAGTCAACAAGACACAAATAGGTGGAGGAAGGGTTATTCAGTGTAGAATAACCGACTGCAGTGCACTCCTTCTCCTTTGCTTATCACTAAAATATATACTCTGGATCAGTGACGATTGCTCTAAGACTGCAAGGGAAGCTCAGCTTCCCTTAAAATGTCACCCCCCAAAAAAAGAAAAAGTGGTGAAATACGTACTGCTGTGTGTACATTTCATTAACTAAATACGCGCTAGAAAGACTTCATCTTTTGTTCAGAATCTGCACAACTTCGTTCTCATTCATCCTTGCAGCCCCTCAGCGCTTTAAACAGCCGGATGCTCGGCTTCTGCTGACTTCAATGTGGAAGCTCAAAGTGGGTTGTTCCAGCAGCGAAACTAGACGCTCATTGGATAAATGCTGGGCTTTGTCCCGCCCATCGGACGCTCGGCGTCTCTGGAGTTCTATGGCGAGAGGGCGGTCCCGACTTTCTCCCGGACTCCGAGCTTCTGCATCCATGATTGGATGAGCTCTCTGAGGCGAAATCCTTTTTTGATTGACAGCTAAACAAGCGAATCAGCGATCTTGAAGAATAAAACATCTACCAAAGCATTTTCCAAGTTATTCATTCCATTGTTCTTAACTGCTCCAGAGACTTTACCGATCCTCAGCGACTTTTGTCTTTGTTAAAAACAACTGCCGTTGTGTTTGGCGACTCTGTTCTGTTACATACAAATAAACAAACACAATTATGATGTAGGCCAGAAAAATGAGCTTCCCCTCCTTGAAAGACCAGCAGCCACCACTGCTCTGGATATATCTGTACCATCCACTGCTTGACATAAACAAGGGAGCATAGTATATGATATTTATCTATTAGTTGTCACGGACAATGACGTTTGGGAATTTAAAACTCCAGTTATCTAAGTCCACACTCAGACACAAACCCAGCGTTTCCAAAATCTTGACTTTGAGATTTCCAATAGCAACATTTATAATGATGTAACCCTGCGGTTTCATGTTGATGGCAGGCCAAAACGTATAAAAATATATTTGTTTTTGCAAATACCCGGCTTTGTATGAACAAGGCCTGTGAGAGACATGAGGATAAATACAAGAGGTAATAAGAGTAATGGGAGACAAACAAGTGGGGAGACACAATCAGGAGGCAGGTGTTACAAGACGGGGGCAGGGCAGACAGGGACACAACTGAAACAGAGACAGGGGTCAGTTGTAGCAAAGTCAAAACAAACAGGAAACACAAGACATGAAATGAATGAACAAAATAAAGGTAACTTGACCATGATTATGACATTCACAAAGAGCAAGGAACAAGCAACAGCATCATGGATCATTTTCTAAAATGGAAAATGCCACAAGAACCAAACATAACTGATTGTTGAACAGAGCCTCAGCCTATTACTTCTCATGAGCCTTCTCCCACCAGCTTTGAGTCTTTGGCAAAGGTAGATACTAGCAAGTATGAGTGCTTGCCTGCATGCTGAATGCATGTAGGCCCATCCAGACCCGGCTGCAGAAACAAATGAGAAGGGGGTGGGGCATTACATTTTTTCAGGGGGGCACACTTATTTAAACCCGTATTTTATCTGCTTCAGGCTTAATGGCAGCTCCATGGCCACTCCTACAGTATTGACATTTTATTTTCTCTCAGTAACAAGAGGCATTTCATCTTTAAATATATAGAAATAAAACAAACAAAATACAGTAGTGACTGTAGTGCTGTGTTCATTTATTATCAATAAAACAGAGGCCAGGGGCATTCAGAGAGCAGGGCCACACAGCTCCAATTTTAGGAACCTAAGCACCACCAGTGTAATCCTCCTGCCTGCAAGTAATGTAAATGAGAATGAGAAAGAGATCACTGCTGAAATGTTATCGCAAAGCTGCGGTAATGTATTGTTACTTACAACATCAATGTCATCACTCATGTTCCCAGGCGGAAGGGTCTCGCTGCTAGCTGCTGCTTCTGGTGCTCCCTAGCCGCTGTTTCTCCGTCCGCTAGCATGGATGTTTACTCTGGTGTAACAGTTGGCTTCGTCGTTATCTTCCTAAAACTGGAGCTGTGTGGCACTGCCGCCACTTCATGCTTGCTCCCGTCAGTGCTAGTCATCCTTTTTTGACTAACACCCCCCCCCCCCCCCCCCCATATCCATTTTTTGATGCTTATCGGCAAGTCTGCCTTCCACCTTGCCAAGTCCGCATATGAGTATTTGAACTTGGTAAGCGGCCCGCCCCCCTTTACCTGTAATTGGCTAACACATTGCCTTCAATCAACTGGATTGGTTGGATTGATTGACATGTCAAGATAGATGGGATAGCTGAAGATGACTACTCTGACGGAAAAAAAACAAACCCCAAATCAAATTAATAGAAAATTCTGCTTTTAGTCCAGGGCGGGCACAGCTGACTCGGTGGGCGGGCTCGGCCCTACAATACCTGCCCATGCCGCCAGGTCTGGGCCAATCTCTCTTCCTCTTTCACTGCAGATTATTGTGTATGAGTGTGGGTGTCTGTGTGCATATGTGTAGGGCAGGCTACAGGTATGGATGGAAAACTAGCATTATAGATGGAAAGATAAATTCATGCTCATCTCTGGTGCATTTTCAGTTCATATTTTGCTGTTCATCAATACTGTCTTGTCTAAATGGACAGGACATTTGCATTTACATTTAGGCTATGCTGTGTCGTTTTCATTATAATTTACACTGGGGTGCCGTGAGATTTTATGCACTTTTGGAAGGTGCTGTGACTGAAAAAAGTTTGAGAAGCTTGCACTAGATCCTCACCTACAGCTGGTTTGTTTCATGCAAGATCACATCATTTGATCTTGCCGTGGCCTGTCTTCAAGTCAGTGTCAGGATCTAGGTGAAGATTTCCTTGCTCATTATTAAAACTTTTTTTGGCTGGAACCATCGTGTTTGTCTGATTTGTTTTACCATGTTTGAGACAAAGCTCTGAGGTCAACCCTGTTTAGATGACCACAGATCCAGACTAAAAACAGAGGGTGCAAAGCATGTTGGGTGACTTTCATATCAGAGTCTCCAAGCTCCTTTGCTTGATTTGTCATTAGTTTGTTCTTTGAAAAAAAGTTGCTAGGGGTCTGAAAGTTGCTAAATATAGCGACAAAGTCATTAAGATGGCAACACTGTAGGTCTCGTGCTTAAGAATTTTGCCATTCCTGTACAGTGTTACAATGTTACAATAGCTGTGTTTGCATGGACACAAATAGAAATAAAGAGAAACAAAGAGAAATAAAAATGCTTTCTTTCTTTTCTCTGGCAGTTTTTGAGTGCCTTAAAAATAGAGTGAAATGGTGAAGCTAAATCTTTATGTCGGCAAGGGTAAGGTCATGTGAAGGATCAAAAGAATTGTGCGTGTAGAGAACTCAACACCTTGAAGAACCCGTAGAAGCTGTGAGGAGCACTGTTTCCTATAGCAAATCAGTAGAAAGACCAAAACAACCACCTCTTTAGTATGTGATTAATATTTTTAGAAGTGGCAGAGTAAAGGGGAGATGTTAATCTTTGCCTTGTGGTCGATTCAAATGATGCGCTTGAACTGAGAGGTTGTTGCATTTTGTTGGCTGCTGATGGATACTTTTGCTGGGCAAAGAGTTTACTTGTCCTGAGAAGGCAGCTGGTCCAGATGGTGTGTGTCTAAGGCTGCTTAGAGACTGTGCTGCAGAACTGTGTCAACCTCTCCACAGGATCTTCAACCTGAGTCTACAGCTGGGGCGGGTACCTACTCTGTGGAAAATGTCCTGCTGAACTCAATGACTACAGACCAGTGGCCCTCACTTCACATATCATGAAAACCCTGGAGCGGCTGATTCTACACCTTCTGAGGTCTGAGACAAACAGGACTCCCTGTCGTTTGCATTCAAAGAACACATTGGAGTGGATGATGCTGTCCCCTACATGCTACACCGTGCCCTGTCTCATCTGGAGGAACCTGGGGTTTATGTGAGGATCATGTTCTTCGACTTTTCAAGTGCATTCAACACCCTCCAACCACCATATTCAAAGACAAGCTCACAGAGATGGGAGTGGATCCTTCCTGTGTTTCCTGGATTGCAGATTACCTGACAGGAAGGCCACAGTTTGTCAGGCTGGGGAACTGTGTTTCTGGGACATTAATGAACACTACAGTAACTACAGCTGTGGGATGTGTAAATGTACAGTAGGAATAAAGACTTCACAACACAATATTAGTTCAGATCTACAACCTTCATCTAAGCTTACCCAATCATAGAGTTTCTCTATTGATTTGGTGAGACTGAGAATCTAGATACAAAGGACCGCCCCTGAGGCATGCATGGCAACATTAAGATGCCCAAGCAAAGAGAGAAGTTCTTTTTTTCGGTCGATGGACTGCCTGTCAAGCATTTCTTATTACTTCTCGAAAACAATTACATTTTTTCAAGATGTAAGGGGGCTTGCATTAAGTTGCTGGTCAAAGTAATGCCGAGTAATTTAATAGCTTGAGGTAGACCTGATGTTTACTCTTCAGAAAGAGGAATGCCTAGCTTAGCAAAGATATGTATCAATCTGGCTTTGCATTTGGACAGTCTACAAGTAGACAGTCATCGAAGAGATGAAGTACAAAAGGTAATTTACACTTATTGAGAAAAAAACAGGAATGTGCCCCTGAAAGCATGTCGAATATTTGGCCTACATATTTGGACAAGAGCTCCTGCAAATGGAAAACGGAACTGTCATTGCAAGGACTTGCTTCTTTCAACTTCATATTGCCGATGTTGCATTTCGGAAATGTAGTCAATCTGTCATGGATCCTCATTGTGGACAGGGATCAACATGATGAAGAGCCAGGTAAGAAAGAGCATGAATGCATATCTGGGTGTTCTCATGAGTTAGAACTTGCAGAGTGGTTGCAGCAGGCAGAGTAGGCAGGAGAAGCAGTTTAAAAGGGTGCTATTTTGACATTTGCCAACTGGATGAGTAGAGGGCCGACTGTAGCCTTTAGCTAGACTTTGTGTCCTACCTGAGCACATGCTGTGCTCAATTTTCTGGATTCTGTTTCTATCTGGTTTCCACCTTTTGCATGGTTTAATTTTAACCTCATTTTCGATTTTGGAAGTGATTCTGAGCACATGCAGTGATTTCCAATCCAGAGTCCTGTCTGTTTTTAATGCAGCGCTGCGGGCCTGAAGATCGAGACCTTCAGTCTTGGTTTTGGTCCTTGTCCCTTTATGTACAGAGATGGATTTTAAAAAAGCATGTGAATTTCATTGTAGGATAAAATTTTCCGCTTCCAATATTTGCATGACGCAATCTGATTTTTTTTCATGATTGCTTCATTACTCAGGACTGCATGACAACATGGGATGGTACTTAACCTATTTGCAGTATTTATGATTTATATGTTCAGGAAAGTAATAAGTTTATCCATCCTCAGCTGGACAATAATTCTGTATTTCTGCAGCTTGAAATCCCACCTTTTCCATCAGTAAAGTTTTCCCTACCAACAATGACTTTATTTTACCTGCAGACTCACTGTAGCAGTAAGTGGAGTGTGAATAATGGGGAAAATGTTTAAGCAGCATTTCTAGAGGAGTTTTGTCCTGCCCCCTGCTGGTCAGAGATTACACTGCACGCTGCAGCTACCTGACATTGAAGTCGCGGTGAAACTGATGATCTGTCTTCCTTATTTCATTAAACTCTGCTGAGCGCACATTAATGTTCCAGCAGCTCAGTAACCAAGTTACTCTCACGTTTCTAATATTAAGGGTTCAGAAAAAAGGACAAAATGCAAACCAGACCCATTTATTGCTTCTAAAAATGGGTGAAATTACAGGGAACTTAAGTGGTGATGAGTCGGTGATTGATATGCACCGAGAAAATAAATTGAAATGAAAGCAAAAATATGTGTATCATTGGAAAAAGTGTGCATTTAGCCTTCATGTAAAACTTCAGTTCAGGTTTCACTCTATAACCTACAACACGCAATTCAGAGAAACCCTCTGCAGCTCTCTACTAAAGAAGCTTTTAGTGTGTGTGTGTGTGTGTGTGTGTGTGTGTGTGTGTGTGTGTGTGTGTGTGTGATCAGGAATTCATTAGCTGAGAGGAAGCTCAATGCTACAATCTGTTTTCTGTCAGTCTGTCACACGCTGATTTTTTCCCAAGGCCAAGAGGATATCCCTTACACACACACACACACACACACACACACACACACACACACGCACAAGCATGCAGGAGCATGAATGCTGGTACACACGGGAACAGAGAAAGTGAGTCCAAGTGAGCACACGTGCATTCAACGTAAAGATGTGCAAAAAAATGTGCATCGGATAAAATCTCTCCACAACAAATTATTTGATATTTGATATATTTATTGATCTTTAATATATTTAATATGCATCTTATCTGGTCTAAAAAAGTTGCCAGACCTAAACCCTTGGTTAATAAAACAAAAAGAAATAAAACACGAAATGAGGAGACTGTTAGCTCTGCAGAAAAATGAACAACCAGATTAATGACCTGCACTGCAACAGAATTAAGTTTAGCTTGCACACTCAGACCCTTACACAGATATTTCTGCTGTTTTATTTAAGCATCTGTGTGTGAATCTCTACTTCTACAGAAATGTATGCTCTGCAGCTTTTGTGGTCATTTTAGTGAAGACAAACAGGGTAGTTGTAGTGTCAATGGAGATATTTTGGTCTGAACGGCTGCCAGGCTCCAGAGTTCAGGGAAATGTTCAGCAGAAGGAACACACTCTCCTTTAGCAGACTGTAAATTATTTCACCTCAGAGGTAACAAGAAGAAAATATGCAAATAAAGAATCTAAGGTGCACTCATATCTTTATCTTTACAATTTTTACTTTAAAAGGTCAGATTATTTATAAAACAACTAAATTTGCAACTAAATGTACAAAAATGAGTAAAACTGTTTTTTTTTCTGTTTGGGTAGTGTTTTATTGTAAAATCAAGCCATCTCTTATGTCATGAGCTGTCTGCAGACTGTACCTGCAAAAAGGTATTTTTGTAATGACTGAGGGTTATTAAAATCATTTGTTTCTGTTTGAAAGACGCATAAATAAAATACGACTAGGCGCTCATTTACAGATTGGATGTTTGTAAAAACTGTGTCTCTGTTTCATTTTAAAGTCAAGGGAAGAAAACATACAACATACATTATAGAGCAATTGGGACTTTTGTATTTTGCCTTAAATTTCCTAAAATTAGAGCAAAAACAGTTTAAAAATCAAAGTCTAATGTTGCATTTACAAGAAGTGACAGTGAGGTGCCTTCAGGGCCATTTTTGTGGTTGAAAATTACATTTACTTTTTGGTGTACGAACACAGGCTCATATCATTGCTTAGCCATAAGCTTTTTACAGTTTCAGTTTACTGGAATTTTTTCATTAATGTTTTTACTTGTGGGTAATTTCTGGAGACAGCAGCATGAAAAATTGGATCTAAAGGAAGAAAATAAGCCAAAATAAAAGAATAAAAGCAGAAACAGACATGCATTCAGAGTTTGAGAAATTCTCAATCCTTTTTTTTTAACTCCCGTGTTTTCATGAGTGAGCCCAAGATGTAGAAGCAAAACCCAGTTGACTTTTCTCTCTAAATGTAGAGCAGATTCATGAAAAAACAGACACAATATTGCTATATTACTAAAGGTTTCAGTTCCTGTCAGTCAAGAACAAAAACAAGAAATCAGTTCATGCAGCACAGCGTTGTGGAGATAAATGCACCAATGTATGATTGTATAATGAGACAAACCAGCTTTCTCCTGCAGGATACATGCAGCAAAGAGTGCAGAAATCTGCACCAGCAATAAATCACAACACAGGATGACAATCTCTCGGTGTAAGTGAAACATGCACATAAAGACCATCACGAGTGATGAAAGTTTCTAGTGTGTCTGAAAATTAAGTTTGCTGTCTCGTAGAAAAGAAAACTCTTTCTGTTCACACTTCAAAAAAAAAAAAAAAAGATTAAAAATGATTAATACGATGCTGTAGCAGGGTTGAATAAGGTTTCTGTGCAAATAAAGTTAGTTTTGCATGACAGAAAAGGAGCCTTTGTTTCTTTCAAAGATCCCCGGTTTCATCCTTACTGTTGTTGTTAGATATGTGTTTGATTTCTTAAAACTTTGTGATGCATTCAAAACCATCTTTATTATGCTCAAAAACTGCTTTAAAGAAAAGTTGGTGCACCTTGTTTTTGAAAATGTTTAAGAGTTATTTCTCCAGTCAGAGTTAGAAGCAGCCTGTTTTTTGTAAACCTTAGTTGCTAAAAAAAAGGCAAATGTGACTAAGCCTAGAAATTTTAGTTCTGTCAGAGTCAGGTGTATGACACAGCAGGCTTTGAATCTTTTTGGGACATTTTGTTTTGGGTTGCTTTTTTGTGTTTTGCTGAGAATTAAAAGGGTTCTAGTTTAAAAAGATAATTCTAAACATTCAAGGCAGATTGCAGGTATATATAAATATTGACAGAGAAAGATAAATTAATAAAGCCTTTTGTCAGCAACAAAATCAACTTTGTGTCAGTGACATTTCTTAAGTATGATGTGGCATGTATGATGGGTATAAAGGGACCCAGTATAGAGCCCTGTGGGACATCAAATTCCCTATATAATAAGGATTTACATTAAAAGAGTTATACCTCCAGTAATAAAAAAATGATTAAAAAAACTGCTATAGGTATGTTATTATTGATAAAATGGTTACAAAGTGAATCTTGACATCAGTAGCATTTCTTTAAAGAACATTTCTGGACAAATAATGAAATAAAAATAAAAATGGACCCTGCATGAGGCCTTCCTCTTTTCATGAATTATGAGTGTAATCTAAAAAGGATCCCCCAGACCACATAAACTCTGGTGTGTTTTTGTTGGACTTGATATTTAAGGGGGAAAAAAAGAACTCCAAAAATCAGTTTAATAAAGGCTTAATAACAGTTCAATAATAATACATAAAAATTGATGAAATATTTATTAATGAAAAGGACCAAATGTGGCTCTTTGTGGGATGCCATTTTATTCATGAAATTTTTTAATTACATAAGTCCAAATAAATTTGGTGATAGAGAAAGAAAATATGAAAAGCAGATTTGTAGTTTTTGCATCTTACTGGCTAAAAAAAGGCATAAATATTTATAAGCAATAATCCAAAACATTTATTGCCATAAATCATGAGTTAAAAAGGACTCTGTATGGACACTTTTGGGACGCCTTTTTTACAGGTTGGAAAAATACCTCAAGCAAGGAGATCATTCTTAGGCCAAAGAAAAAGACTTTTAAAAAGATCAGATATGAAGAGTTTAAGCGAGTGTTCATCTCGTTTGAATTGAAGTGTTGGTTTAATTTATATATAATTCCCACTGACTGCAGTGGGACTGTATTTTGTTTATTCAACGATAAAAACACTGCAAATTTATTTAGCAAACAAAGAAAATGAGGAGCATTTAAACTGTTCCCACATGCAATCCTGTTTGTGTCTGCAGTGTTTCATATGCAGATCCAAACACGAAAGTGAAGAGCCAGGAAATCTGACCAGGAGTCAGCTGTGGGGTGTGTAACTACAGTAATAAACGTGCAGTGTGATGTTTGCCTACACTCTCTCCTCCAAGTATCTGCTGCCTGTCTGTGTTTGTAGTTGAAAGGTTGCGTCTGTGTCCATGCTCTGTCAGTCTTGTTCCAGGTCTGCACAGTCCTGCTCATGCAGCACTGCTCAGGATCCAGTCTGACGCGACAGGACCAGACTGAAGGTAGGTCTGCAACAAAACCAAAAACGCAAACCTTCACTAAAAAGAGGCAAAATGTGATTTGCACTATAAATATAGATTTTTTTTTTTGGGGAGCAAATATGGGATTCAGTCATTGTTTTATGTGGTCAATATCAGGTTGTTGTTGCTGTTGTTGTGTTTTACGTGGAGGATCTGCATCTGCAGGGGAGCTGCTTCCTGTAGAGGATGATGCTTTTGGATGAAGATAAGTTTAGGTAAAGAAGCCAGATGATCATTGAAATTCTCCAGACAGAGATCCTCCCGAGCTTAAGTGTGAAGCCACAGCTCTGTAACTGTGCACTGTTTAAACAGACAGTAGAATAAACTGAGTGTTTCAGTTAAACATCACGTGATTAATATTTTCTGTCGGCTGCTAATGCCTTGGACAGAAACACACTGTTCAAATCCTGATTTATTTACAGCAGAGCGTGTGTGTGTGTGTGTGTGTGTGTGTGTGTGTGTGTGTGTGTGTGTGTGTGTGTGTGTGTGTGTGTGTGTGTGTGTGATGAATAACAGCTAAAAGTGGCCTAATAACTAAACAGCTCCGATTAAGGTTTTTAACGCAAGGCTCGTGAACGCGGCTCTGCAGTGAGGGACACACCGCGCTCATGCTCGTTCCGCAGACATGAATGTTTGCCCACGCCGTCTTTACCGAAAAACTCTCCGCCACGGAGAATCAGGGAGCTGTTTGAGACGTGGTTTGCAAGGAAAATGTCACCTTGTTCGTTCCCAGATTAAGACAGATATTTCAGATTAGATAAGATTTTACTCTAGGCTTCTGGTTTGATATAAACGATTTCATGGTTCATATGAAAAGGATGAAGTGGCGATTTTTTGTGAAGTGTTTGTTGGCACATCTTGTCAATTTAGGAAATAAAGTACATTACAATATTAAGGTTAAATAAATCTTATGCCCGTTAACACAGAATAAAAAGTTTGATTTACGATAAAATTGCCCAAACTAATAATTTTATTAATAATTCCCTGTAAAATCTAAATACTTCACTTAAAAAAGTCGACATCAGTTTGTAAAAGCTTGAGAATTCAAATTAAAAATGGAGCTAAGGTTTAAAGAATCAAGCCAGAGAAGATGGCTATTATTTGATTAAATTAAAATGACTCAAACTACTGTAATAAATAAATAAATAAAAAGTTTATTATAACTCAAGTTCAAGTCAATAACTGAAATAAAGTGTGCCTGTTTATAAACCGCCCTGGTATTAAAACAACCACAACAATAAAAAATAAAAATAAAAATATAATAATAATAATAACAGGAGCAAAAAGGACTATAAAAATAATAATGTAATATTGATAATAACAGCATTAATAATAATAATAATAATAATAGTTATTATTATTATTATCATTAGTAGTAGTAGTAGTAGTAGTATTATTAGTATTATTATACCTTTTCCAAAGCCGGCCAGAGAGATCAGGTTGACTTCAAACGTTTCTCTGAATCAGTATTTTGAACATTAAAGGAACAGGGTGGACTAATACTCGATTATTCATGGCATTATTAGTCGAAATTATATTTTGCGTGGCCCATCCTAGAAATCTAAATGATTAAAAAAAATAATAATTATAACTCAAAATAAAAGATTAAAAGGGTAAAAAAAAGACTGGTGCCGTTTCTTTTTCGCTTGAATGCTTCAAAGCCGGAACACTACAATGAAAATACCGTTTAAAATGTGAAAAGAATAGAAACTGAGCTAACCTTTTCAACTTATGGGAGAGACTTATTGTTATTATTATAACGCCTGTGTTTGGTGCTAATTTAAGCGCGAGTCTGGATGATAATTACAGTATTTTAAAGTTTGAATTATGAAAGTGACAGAGTTTATGTCTCTGAGTTGATTTCCACTTTAGACCGTGGTGATGTTAACGGCGCCGGTGATTACAGCGGGTTAAGTGGCTGACCTTTAGGAGTGTGTGCGTGCGTGTCTGTTTAAGGATGATAAATAGCTGAAACCCTACAAATTAAACGCATGTGATCGTGTCGGGATACACGCACGCGCTCAGAGCAGACATCCATCAGTTGTTTGCTGCAGGAGGATCCCAGGCTTTGATCCCAAGGACCTCGTTGATCCACTTCAGACTATCGAGGATCCAGAGAAACGCTGCCATTGTCGGTTTCTGAAAATTACAGGATCATCAAAAATGGGATTTAGGTTGAATTAGATATTCAGATGAAAATGATTAATCTTTAGAGGTTTAGTTAGTGCCAACTCAAAGGCTGGACAATTTCTGACACTCTTATTTTTGTCATATTTTGATAACACTGAGCAACTCAGTGTGAGCGGCCTGTAAGTGAAAGAGTTCATCATTATCAATAAATTAAGTTTAAACTGAAAGTCAAGAAATAAAAGGTTGATGCGGATATCTGAGTCAGGAGTGATTATAAGTTTCTTTAGGAGGTAAAAATTCACCATCAAGGAGCTCATTCTTGGGACAAAGAATGCAAGGTTTTATGGAGACATACACATGAACACACACATTTATTTCTCTTTGGAGGATCAAACAGGACTGAATGAATGAGGCTGAGAGAGGAGGGAGTGAACTAAAATGGTTGCTGCAGGTCCTAAGGTCACTTCATAAATAAGATTTAAATCTCAAGCTGTGATCGAGGTCAGGATCATTGAAGCTGGGGGTTTTACTTCAAAGATTTGCTGCACGAATCCATTAGTTGTGGTTACTCATTTATTGTGTTTGTTGAGTTAAGTTTTGTTCACTGTAATGACCTAAAGTACCCACTTTTTAAAGCATCTGTATTCACAACAGAAAACTCCACACCAATTATAATTCACTGACTCTATCTGCCAGATAATTTCAACTCCGTTTGAGTTTAAGACCCAAACTGCAAAACAGTCAGGACTGAAACATTGATAAAAACAGATCTGATAGTTTCAAAATCATTTAAAGTTTACATTAAAAATAGTGCAAAGACAACATATAAAATGTTGAAAATTAACATAACTATTGTTTTATGAAAAATTTATGCTCATTACAAATCTTGAGTTCAGGGACTCCTTTGTCCTATTTTTGGTGTCATGATGCTCCAAATGTTTTCAATGGGGGACAAGTCAGGACTGCATCAGTCCAGTTTCTCAGCAGGGCTGTTCTACTACAGAGCCATGCGGTTGTAATCCTTTTTGTCAGAATGTGGTTTGTCATTGTCTTGCTGAAATATAAAGGACTTCCCTGAAAAAGTCTTTGTCTGGATGGCAGCAGATGTTGCTCTTAAACCTGTAGATATTGTTCAGCATTAATGGAGCCTTCACAGCTGTGGATGCTACCCATGACATGGACTCTGATTATCCCCATACCATTAGGGATGGTGGCCTTGGGCTTTGGAGAGCTGATACCAAACTGGATGGTCCATATACTTTTTAGAGAGGAGGATGCAGTGTCTGTGATTTACATGAAGAATGTCAGATTCATCAATTCATCGATTCATCAGCCCACAGGACAGTTTTGCTCTTCCCCTCAGTCCACCTTAAATGGGCTCTGGTCTGAAGAAGTCTCTGGATCTCGTTTCTATCAGCTTTCCTTTTTGCGTAGTAGTGAGCTGTGTCCATAGACAATGGTTTTTTAAGTAATTCTGAGCTCATGCGGGGATTTTCATTTCAGAGTCCTGTCTGTTTTGACTGCAGTGCTGTCTGAGGGCCTGAAGATCAGGACCATCCAGTCTTGGTTTTGGCTCTTGTCCTTTTTGTACAGAAATTTCTCTGGATTCTCTGAATCTGAACTCAGTATAAAGAGATTAAAATCACATTTCAACCTAAAACAGACGCTTGTTCTCATTTTTTTCTTTTAATTAAAAAGGTGGTCTTTCAAGGTGGAGTAGGCAGGATTCCGTTAAAGAACATCCTTTTTTGTGGTGTATACACAAAAAAGCTTTTAATATAAGTCAATAGCTATTAGTTATTGATGACCTTCGGTAATATAACAATATTGCTGTGTTCCGTATGTCTGTGTAGTCAATATTTAAAATTTTTTGAGTGGCCCGCTTTTCCCGACAGTAAACAAAGCCATTCTCCGCCTCCCCCAACCTGATTGGTTGTGAGGTGGACCCTGCTCCCCCATGTTGTGAGGCATGCTGCATGTCCTCCAATAACGTACACGAGCCCAAAAAAAGTTAGAGATCTACAACATTGGACACTAGAAACCAACTAGAAAGTACAGAAAACACAGGCAATAAAACAAAGTAAATACCAGAGACTCGGGTGAAATAATGGGTGCGTAACATGGAGGTAGACAAGAGCTAAGAGGCCGGATCAACATCAGCATAAACGATGGAGGACGCTTTGGGATCTTACAGACCCTGTAACCTTTCTGCTGGACAGGTAAACCGCTTTAACAAAGTAAGCCAAGTGTCTGTGACAGAAGTGTTTCTTGTCAAATGGGACCTGCTGCGTGTTGTAGCACCACCGGTCCTAGAGTATGTCACTTTATCCTAGTTGTAGAAGTCCTGCAAACATTGTGTTTGCTGGTAGTCTGTTGGCATCTACAGTAGCCACAATGTTTTTTTACTTTCACATTGACTGGGCCCCATTTGTAATTACCTAAAGTATTTATCTGCATTATATCTGAATTTAATTGAAACGATACGAGCGAGCAGGAGCGTCTGTTTTTGGGCGGGGCTTGCTGGCGCAGAGAGTGAGGGAAGAGGAGGAGCTGAGGGGAAAACTGGTTTGTAGGGGTAGTGTTTACATTCAAGTTTTCTCCCAAAAACTGGCACTTCCTCAGATCCTGCCTACTCCACCTTTAAGCCATTGTTGCTTCAAAAAATTCTCAGTTGTTCTAGGATGATGTGTCATTTGGTTTGGAACGCATTAACAAGCCTTTTCATGTTTTTCCCAAATAGTGCCCCCTAGAGAGTCAAAAAAGGGCATCCTTTCCTTTTCATGTACAGCTCCTGCTGAATTGTTGTAGTTGATGGGCAATTCGATTTTGTAGCACCTCACCAAATGGCATGGCCATGGTGGTGCTCCGAAGTAGGGCATGTCTTCGCAAACATATATTTGGTCAAAACTCTGCCATACGTGCTCCCAGCACCACCAGATATTATTCATTCGAAAACAGTCCAGCCCCGAATGGTTTGATACCAGTCCAGCCTCAGATGGTTTGACACCAAACTTGCGTCAGTATGTTGTAATGCACCAGGTGGCAAAGGCAAATGCAATTTTTCAGTTCATTGCCCGTAACTCCCTCTCTGTTGATTGAATGCAGCTGAGATTGCTCCAGAGAAGAGAACAAATGCACATGTACAACTTTTAACAAGAGTCACTGAGGCCTCAGACCCAAAGGATGCACTCTGGACTGGAATAACATGACCCATCAGCCACTTTACTCTGATTTTTGACCAGTGTTTTGACTGCAGCTTATTCAATTTACTCACTGGCTGAAAAAATTTTGCTTTAAAAAATTTAGCATATTTTATACCTATTCTTAAAACTTGAATTTTGTATTAAAACAACATTTCCCTAGTAAACAGCAGCGGGGCTGTGCCCGAGAGTCCTCTATTAACCAGCTGCCACTTTTACAGACTAAAACTACTTTGGTCAAATATCCCTTTTTTCATGGCGTCGCAAACTATCCCTTTTTCAGGGGCATCTGGGACCATTAGCAGCAAGTTTTCTGAATAGAAACTGTCATAACTCCTTATTATATGTTTAAGGTGCTCACACCTTGTACAAAAACAAATTCCATTGAAGTTGGGAAATTGTGATAAACATAAATAAAAACAGAATACAATGATTTGCAAATCCTTTTCAACCTATATTCAATTGAATACACTACAAAGACAATACATTTAATGTTCAAACTCATAAAATAATAAACTCAGAATTTCATGGCTGCAACACGTGTTAAAGTAGATGGGACAGGGTCATGTTTACCACTGTGTTACATCACCTTTCCTTTTAACAACACTCACTAAACGTTTGGGAACTGAGGAGACTTATTGTTGAAGCTTTGAAGGTGGAATTCTTTCCCATTCTTGCTTGATGTACAGCTTCAGTTGTTCAACAGTCTGGGTTCTCCGTTGTCATATTTTACGCTTCATAATGCGCCACACATTTTAAATGGGAGACAGGTCTGGACTGCAGGCAGGCCAGTTGAGTACCCGCACTCTTTTACTACAAAGCCATGCTGTTGTAACACGTGCAGTATGTGGCTTGGCATTGTCTTGCTGAAATAAGCAGGGGCGTCCATGAAAATAACATTGCTTGGATGGCAGCATATGTTGCTCCAAAACCTGTATGTACCTTTCAGCATTAATGTAGCCTTCACAGATGTGTAAGTTACCCATGCCTTGGGCACTAATGCCCCCCATACCATCACAGATGCTGGCTTTTGAACTTTGCGTCGATAACAGTCCGGATGGTTCTTTTCCTCTTTGGCCCAGAGGACACGACGTCTACTATTTCCCAAAAAAATTTGAAATGTGGACTCGTCAGACCACAGAACACTTTTCCACTTTGCATCAGCCCATCTTAGATGAGCTCGGGCCCAGAGAAGCCGTCAGCATTTCTGGGTGTTGTTGATAAATGGCTTTCGCTTTGCATGGTAGAGTTTTAACTTGCACTTACAGATGTAGTGACGAACTGTATTTACTGACAGTGGTTTCTGAAGTGTTCCTGAGCCCATGTGGTGATATCCTTTACATATTGATGTCAGTTTTTGATACAGTGCAGCCTGAGGGATGGAAGGTCACGGACATCAATGTTGGTTTCCGGCCGTGCCGCTTACGTGCAGTGATTTCTCCAGATTCTCTGAACCTTTTGATGATATTATGGACTTTAGATGTTGAAATCCCTAAATTCCTTGCAACTGAACTTTGAGAAACATTGTTCTTAATCTGTTCGACTATTTGCTAACACAGTTGTTCACAAAGTGGTGAACCTTGCCCTATCCTTACTTGTGAATGACTGAGAATTTTTGGGGAAGCTGCTTTTATACCCAATCATGGCACCTACCTGTTCCCAATTGGCCTGCTCACCTGTGGGATGTTCCGGATAGGTGTTTGATGAGCATTCCTCAAATTTCTCAGTATTTTTTGCCACCTTTCCCAACTTCTTTGTCACATGTTGCTGCCATCAAATTCTAAAGTTAATGATTATTTGCAAAAAAAAAAAACAAAAAAAAAAAACATTAAAATTTAGCAGTTTGAACATATCTTGTCTTTGTAGTATTATTAATTGAATATAGGTTGAAAAGGATTTGCAAATCATTGTATTCAGTTTTTTTTTTACGAATTACACATCTTCCCAACTTCATTGGAATTGGGTTTTGTACATATTTTTAAACAGGTTTTTTTGTTTCTTGTTGTATTTTCCTCTCAGTTAAACCTCTTTTACTGCTCTGCCTCTAAGGAATACTGCACATGTAAAATTCTGTAAGTCTTATTTTAAGTCAGATAACAGTTGTCATTGTAAAACTGCTGTGAGCATCATCACTGTGCATACATAGAAAAGATATTTGTGTGTGTGTGTGTGTCAGGGGTACAGTTATTAGTTGTCAGTGAGCTAAGCTCCTCAGAGAGAATCTTTTCCCCATAAAGCATATCTGCACTACTTAGCTCAGTTCACCTCTCCCTGCATCAGATAGGGGGAGGAGGGCTCAGGGCAAGCGAGCAAGGTAGAGGGAAAGACACGGGGGGGGGGGGGCATCATTTCACAGCTGGCTCACAGATGGTTTGAGCTCACACACGCATGTGAGCACACACACACACACACACACACACACACACACACACACACACACACACACACACACAGTAAGATGACCTGCTCTCATCCACAGATAAAGTGGAGCTAACTTGCTTACTCGGAGCTCACTACAGGGTGAGTTTGCTCAGAAACTTGCCTGTTTTAGCTTAAACACTTTGTCCTAAATGTTTAGAGTATGAGGATGTACCAGAAACATGTTACTAGCATGTGTGTGAGTTTGTCAGTGTGTGCAACTGATCACCAGTTAACTTGTGATCATTACATTTGATCAGAACATCAATCTAACTTTATCTGAATAAAATGAAAACCTTTTAGAAATAGTCAGTAAAGATGGAAGAAAACTACAAAACATTGTGTTAAGGCAGGATAGATTAGGTTACATTACAAAAAGTTACATATCGTTTTACTACTTTGTTACACAACGTCATGTCACATTAGGTCACGTCATGTCAAATCACATCACATCAAGTCTATACAACAGGATTCTATGAAGTGTAATATCTTATGATACTGTACAATATGGTTCAATAGAACACTATATGATAGTTTTCTATACAAATGGACACATGATACATCACCATATGATACTATTCAATATGTCACTGTGCAATAATACTGCTATACTGTCACCCTATATGACAAACTACAATACCAAGCTGTACTAAATGATACCATAAAATACTATACAAAACAATACCATACAATATTTTATAATACTATACAATAATTATATAATAAATTATATGATAAAACCAAATTTTATGATACAATACTACATGGTTCTATACAAGAGGATACAATACTTAATACCTACATATAAACCTCTGTGTGATATAATTTGATAAGATACTGGATCACTGGATACTTTAGGATACATTATTAGATACAAAGATGATAAACTACAGGGTATGATAGGATAGAATACAACATGATACAATATGATACTATTGTATATGAAAATTAGTTTGGGGTCTTAATAACGTCCAAACGTGCTCAGCCTTTGGAAGTTAATTCTGCTTAAGACATTTTGCATTTCAAAAACCATTTTTAGTCCATATCAATAATGCAAAGCAATTCTTGGCAATGCAATGAAATGTTCCTTATGGTCTGAATTCTAAGATTTATTATTTAAATAAAAGCTACTCTGCTGCATCAGTGCGGTCTATAACCATGACTTAGAGGGAGGAGATGCTTCAAAGAATTTTTTATGTCAAATTCAGGGTTTGTTATTTAAAATAATAACACTATTACACAGCAGGGAATGTGAGTGCATGCTTGGCTCATAGGTACTGTAGTGATTTTTTAACTCTGACACAAAGTGCATAATACATTGAATACAGTTGAGATGTCAACTGAGTTGTCTGGGAGATTTTCCGGTGAAATGTGTTGTTGTTGTTGTGTTGCTTTCCAGCAGAGGAGAGGTGAAGGTGCTCCAGCTCTGTTACAGTGTGCATATTGCATGCAATGAAAAAGAATCAGTATGTAGTATTGATTATTAATGAAGAACATTATAATATAGAAATAGTTACATTTAAAAATCACCACCCAAACAATCCATGCTGCTAATATGGTACATAAATATAACATAAATAACGAGTGTTAGAGAGACATGGAGCACTATGTCAACTCGGTCCATCTCAGAACACTGAACAGACGACACAGGAGAGCAGAATTCTGCAACAGTTAGCCCTCTGAGTGCTCTGATGTCAAGACTCTCTATTTCTGGGATGGAAAAGAAATGTCTGGAGCTTCTCCCAAGTGGAAACTTTGACTTATTCAGCTTATCCCACTTAACGCTGCAGCTGGACGAGTGCCCTGCTGCTGGAGCTACTGGTGCAAAGATCTTCTGCTGCTCTGGTTTGAGCATTTGCATCTCTGACTTTGCAGGTTTATGTCAGCGCATTTACTCTGCTTCTTTATTGTGTAAGAGTTTTTCTGCTACAAATTTCCACTTTGGATTCTCAAATTTCTCTTGTTTACAAAGTACAAAAATGAAACAGGACACAGATAGGATTCCTTTTTCTTTGCAGAGTCACTCACCACTCGTGTGTTTTTTTTTTTTTTTTTACTCCGTCTCATACTGATAAAAGGGCCCCTTTTTTTCTTTTTTACATTCACATAATGCTCAGCACTCACCTCGTTCAATTTCCTCCATCCTTCCTGTTGGGATGAAAACATGAGCTCGCAGCTCGGTGCTGTCCTGGAGCTGCACCAGCAGCAGTAAATCTGGCAGCAGACGGGCTGGAGGAGATGCAGTGTCCACTGAGCTCATAAATCATCATCCAGAGCAGCTTGGCTGGGGCTGTGGGGTTGTGCCAGCTGCAGCTTAGTGTTGCTCAATATGTGACAGCAGCAGAGACACGGCAGCGGGGTCTTCAGGTCCCAGACTCAATGTGGACAACAGCTGCTTCAACAACAAAACATGAGAAAGTACTGATGGTGTAGTTTTGATTCTTACAGGTTGGACTGAGTTTTAATGAGGGAACAATTTGGTCACTCTGCAGTGTTGCTTTAACTAAATGTTCTGGGCTTTCAGATACATTATAAAACCTAGCAACCACTGGGAGTGCAGAAACAAGCACCAAGGACCCTGCAAGTACAACTGTGTCTTTAATGAACATCATGCAGTTGTTTTTAACAGTCCCTCAATTCTTTGTATAACTGTTTATAGACCACCAAAACGTTGCTTTTATCAGTGAATTTTCTGAATTTTTAGCAATAATCCATGCCACTTACAATTTTATTATTATATCTGGTGATTTTAATGTACACATAGACAATCCAGGCTAATGGCAAAACAGTTTTTAAATCTACTTAGTTGCTTGGATTGTACACAACACGTCACACAGCTGACTCACAACAGAGGACACACTTTGGATCTAGTCCTCAGCTATGGCCTGTCAGCCAGTGTGTCCTCTGTTGTTGACCTGGCTGTGTCGGACCATTATTGTGTGTTTTTTAATATCTATTCTTGGAAATACTGAGAGCTTTTTGGCTTCTTATTGATGGGAGGCAGTCTCGTTCAATTATGAGACTGACTCATTGCAGGACACAGCCTCCAGTGGACAATAAGAGAACTGCAGGGGGCATTTTTTGTCAGGCTGAGGGACCAAACTTAATATAATTACATTAAAAAACTTTTGTTTTTTGCAGGAATTGTGTTTAATTGCTAAGTATATTTATAAATGTCCACATTCTTCCATTATCAAATCACATTAAACGTTTTTTATGTAGCACTTTACAGGCAAAACAAGTTTTTCTAAAATTTTGCTTAAAAATGGTAAGTTGGACACTGGTCTGTAGTTATTAAGAACATTAGGATCTAAATTGTTCTTCTTCAGAAGGGGTCTCACTACTGCCGTTTTAAGGGCAGCAGGAAGAGAGCCTGTCTGAAGAGTATGGAGCCAGATCAGGCTCAAAAGTATTGAAAAGTAGTGTCAGTGAAAAAATAAAAAGTGAAGTGAAAAAATAAGATATGAACCTGAAAAAAATAAAATGGTACCTGAAAGTCTTGAATTTCGAAATTAAACTTTGAAAAATCCTAGAATGCATGAAAAAAATCTGTTCAAATGTAACTTTGATTCTGTTTTTTAATACTTTTGAATAAATTACTTATTTCTATTTTTCACTTCAATGTATATTTCGATCTTGGAGTAATTTTTTTTTTCCGATTGAATTTTATTTATGTATTTCAGATTCAGATCTTATTTTTACGGATTCAAAACTTTTTTTTCGGTTTCAGATTTTTTTTTTTCAGATTCAGATCTTTTTTTCGGATTCAACTTGAAAAGATTCAGGTTCACTTTTGACCCTGTTTTTCCGTGGGGGCGGGCCTCGACTGAGAGGGGCGCGGTCTGCCATGAGTGACAGGCCTCCCCCTCCTTCCCCACCCCATCACCCTACGTTCAGGAAGTGGCATGAATACACATTAGCTTAGCCTACAATTAGGCTGTATTGGCTGAATGAGATCATGTTGGTTCGTTCCACTTTAGTGGTACAATATAAACTGTGATTCATAAAAAAGCTATTGATAGTAAGTACTAAAAATATATATCTACTCATGTCATCCAGTCGATTTTTAGTAATCGGTGTTTCGGTGTCGAACTATTTCCTTTCTGCGGTGTATAGGCTGTATTGGGACAGAGGAAAAAGTGCTTAGAAAGTAAATCTCGTTCCACTTCAGTGGGGAAACATGACCTGTGATTCATAAAACAGCTCTATTGATAGTAAGTACTAAAAAAAATTATCTACTCATGCCATCCTGTCGATTTTTAGTAATCAGCGTTTCGGTGTCGAACTATTTCCCTTCTGCGGCGTAGTGATACTTGCACACGCGCAATCGAATATGCAGGGGGTGAAGCGATTTTTGTCACGTGGACCAATAGGAGCCGAGTCTCGTTGCCATAGTATCAGAAATACACAAACATGGCGACGACCGCATCTCGCAGCGAGACAAGCGAAGAGGAAGAAAAGGAACAAAAGAAAACCGCCTTCAAAAGGGCATAAAAAGGAGCGAAACGATGCTGTATGCATCTGTCATCTGTCCAGAGTGAAGACGTTCTCGACTTTACAAGGACACGTTGGGAAACTTACAGAACTAGTAATAGAAAGTGGCTTTCTCTACAGGGTGAGACAAAGGACCTTGCAGAAACTTATAAACTTTGCGTTGATATCGACTGTGACAATGTTCCTGATGACGCTGGGTTTTACATGACATGCTACCAGCGATTTATTTGCAAAAGGGGTTTGAGAAACAAGAACGTGATACAGCCGCGGATGGTATGAATGAATGGTATTGTCTATGCAAAAATGCATTGAACAAGTAGCTCCAGCGTATTTGAACGAAATTCACTTTCTAGGCACTTTTTCCTTTGTCCCAATACAGCTTATGATCTCGAGCAAAGTTTCTTTCGCAGAGTTTCAGATGCCGTGGACGTGGATGCATCGGCAATGCTGCGTTAAGGGTTTGACTGACCCGTGGCTGCATCACGTTCTTGTTTCTCAAACCCCTTTTGCAAATAAATCGCTGGTAGCATGTCATGTGAAACCCAGCGTCATCAGGAACATTGTCAAAGTCGATATCAACGCAGTTTATAAGTTTCTGCAAGGTCCTTTGTCTCACCCTGTAGAGAAAGCCACTTTCTAATACTAGTTCTGTAAGTTTCCCAACGTGTCCTTGTAAAGTCGAGAACGTCTTCACTCTGGACAGATGACAGATGCATATAGCATCGTTTTCGTAATTTTTTTTTAGTACTTACTAGCAATAGAGCTTTTTTATGAATCACAGTTTATATTGCACCACTAAAATGGAACGAACCAACACGATCTCATTCAGCCAATACAGCCTAATTGTAGGCTAAGCTAATGTGTATTCATGCCACTTCCTGAACGCAGGGTGATGGGGTGGGGAAGGAGGGGGAGGCCTGTCACTCATGGCAGACCGCGCCCCTCTCAGTCGAGGCCCGCCCCCCACGGAAAAACAGGGTCAGTGAACCTGAAACTTTTCAAGTTGAATCCGAAAAAAGATCTGAATCTGAAAAAAAAAATCTGAAACCGAAAAAAAAGTTTTGAATCCGTAAAAATAAGATCTGAATCTGAAATAAATAAATAAAATTCAATCGGAACAAAAAAAGGACTCCAAGATCGAAATATACATTGAAGTGAAAAATAGAAATAAGTAATTTATTCAAAAGTATTAAAAAACAGAATCAAAGTTACATTTGAACAGATTTTTTTCATTCATTCTGGGATTTTTCAAATTTCAATTACGAAATTCAAGACTTTCAGGTACCATTTTATTTTTTTCAGGTTCAAATCTTATTTTTTCACTTCACTTTTTATTTTTTCACTTACACTACTTTTCAATACTTTTGAGCCTGATCTGGCTCCATAGAAGAGAACTATTCACTATATTTAAAAGCTCACTTTCAAAGAATCCATAAAACATTTTAAGAAATGATGTGGGAATTGGGTCTAAAAGGCAGGTTGCTGGTTTTACTTGGGAGAAAACTCTACCAAGCATCTCAGCATCAACCAGGACAAAACTGTCTAGTGTTTCCTCTGGTAAAAACAAGCTTTCCACTGTATTAGAAACAGTGTTTTGAATAGTTCAGTGCACTTTTCTGGCATGTATAATGTAATGTTGCTTGAATGTGTGTTGTGCTGCTTGAATGCGTCTTACTGAAATGTTTTTGCGCTCTAGTGTGAGTTGTTTACATCACGTTGCCATGGTAACACGTAGCCGGCGAGTCACAGAGAAACAGGAAGTTATTGAGCGCAGATTCGCGAGGTCCGTCAGCTGTTCAGCTCTAAGCTCCTCTACTTTCCTCCGTTTTCATCCCTCTAGTCCAGGAGTCGGCAACCTTAAACACTCAAAGAGCCACTTGGACCAGTTTCCCACAGAAAAGAAAACACAGGGAGCCACAAAACCTCTTTGACATCTAAAATGAAGATAACATTGCATGTATCTTTTTTTTTTTTTACCTTTATACAAAGTATATAAAAAACTGTAGCGAGTTGCATTTATGAAATAAATGAACTATTTCGGCGAGTGTCTGTCTTCTTCCGTAGTTAAACCGCAAGATATCAAAATCTACCCAGATACAGCAATGCTGCTTTTTGATTGGCTGTTCAGTAGATATACTTTATTTGATTGGCTTGTGCGTGGCACGCAGCTTCTGAACTCTCGGAGGAACTCAGTTGATTTCCCCCAGTTCCATAGTTGAAGAAGTGCAACTTGGTGGACATCACCATGTTCATTTAAATGCGTGAGAAATACAATGTGTGGTGTGTGAGCATGTGAACGAGTGGGAATGCGTGTGTCATACGCTGAATGCGTGAGACTTGAGAGCCCTGTGCTCACGCATCATCGATGTACTCCCGTGCCATGCAAAACGGGCTTTGCAAATGTTGCACTGAACGCCTTCCTTTTCAGTCTTGGTGAAGTTTTCCCACACCACTGATGTTTTAGGTCGGGATTTGGGTTGGGTTGTGTCCATGTTTTTCTCAGCCGCTGCCTCGGCCATGGCTGTTTCTTTTCTGTGCGTCCTGCTGATGTTTACACGCCGGTGTCCATGGACATATACAAAGACCCGACGAATCGATTACAGAATTTGTTGGCAACGGATTTTTTCGTCACGACGAAGCTACTTAATCGATTCGTTGTTGCAGCCTTAATAGTTTATTTAATGTTACAAGAGCATTATAATCTTTGAATTTAGAATTACAAATAATAATAATAATAATAAAATAAAATGCAATTAAGTATTTATTATTTATTTTCCAAATCCATTGGGAGCCGCAGCTTAGGGAAGAAAGAGCCGCATGCGGCTCCAGAGCCGCGGGTTGCCGACCCCTGTTCTAGTCCATGCAACGTCTGTAAGTGTTCATACGTTGTTGTATTAAGATGAAGGTTGTTTAAGTGTAATTAAGTTGTTAAACGGCTATGGTGCTAATCGCTAATGCTACACGAAGTTAGCTTCATGTTTTTCGTTGCTAGCGGCATTCTAGCTCGTTTGTGATTATATCGGCTAAAGCTAATGTAGCTTAGCTCTACTGCTTGTTTGTGTGTAAGCTGTAATTCATTGTTTTATATGTTACTGTAGCTGTGTCAGTTTCACAAGATTCCTCAGTAAACTTGAAGAGGTGAATCAACTGCGTCTGAGAGTTTATTGGGGAGTGTTTATACTGCTTGGAAGTAGCCCATGGCATATAATATAATATAATGTAAAATGGTGGAATATATTTTTGTGGCATTGTAATGTATTTCCTTGCTGATGCAATATATATTGCTATGGTTATGCGATACATATCAAGAATTATTGAATAAAGTTGCAATAAATTTTTCTGGTGGTGTGAAATATTTCACCAGTGGTGCAAAAAATGTTTCTGGTTGTTTAATAATTTATTTATTTTTCAAGTTGTGTAATATACCATTCTGGTGGTGCAACAGGTGACTGATGTTGCAATATCTTTGTCCGAGTGCATTTTGTGCAATATGTTTTCTAGTAGTGCAACATACAATTTAAATGGTGCAAATAACTTTACAAGGAGTGCAATATATCTTTTCTGAAAGGTGAAAGGGCCAAATATTTAGTGGACCTATGATCTTTCTGACAGTGTAATATGAATCCAAGGTAGCACAAATCATTTGCCATTCTAGTTGTGCATGGTATTTTTCTGATGATGCAGTTTGTATTTGATGTTGTAAGATGTAACACATGATTTTGTGTAAAACAGGTCGTTGCAGGGATCAACTTTTGACTTTATAACATCTCATCCCATATTTATTCAAAAAGCAAATTAAAACAACCACAGCTGAAACAAAGTGCTGTACATAAATAGACAAAAAAAAACCTCAGACATAAAAACAATAAAACAACTAAAAGAAATAGATAAAATGAAGCAGACAATAAAGACCAAAGTATTGTTTCAGAAAAAAATTAACTTAAGACAAACCATAAACACTAAAACAGAAGCAGAGTCTCATCCAGGGTTGAAAGCCAATGAATAAAAATGGATTTTAAGACGAGTTTAAAGGGGACCTGCCACCAAAATTTCATACCCATTTTTATCAATTTTTCATAATCCTTGATGTCCTCTGATCATGTTTGCAACATAATTTTAGCTGAAAAGTTATTTGATGGTTTGTTTTAGTATGCCTAAAAAACCTTACAGGAAAACCATCTGGTTTTGGCTCATTAACATTTATGGTAATGAGCTTTGCTCTGATTGGATCGCTGCTGTGAAGCCTGCTGTGCTCTGATTGGCTCAGCAGTGGAGGTTCGGATTTCAGTTTATCCACTGTTATTATGCTAATGCTAATAGCATATGCTAATGTGTGCTAAAGTAAGGTGTCCAGATGTCTGTAATGATATCCGGGGATATTCGGTGCGGCAGCGGTGGTGCAGGGGCTGCAGGGGCTGTGTGATCACAGACAAAGTCTCGGTACTATTTAGTAGCAGCGCATGCCCCTTGTAATAACCCCGTAAGAACTGTTGTTCAGGACTGCTAACTAAATTCGGCTACTGTAATAACCGTTGTTCGAGCCCACACGCAACATTTTTGCTCTCATTAATGAAACGCTTAAATCAGGGACATTTTCGGGGACAGCTTTTGCTGGGGACAGATCATCCAATACGGGGACTGTCCGCGGAAATCGGGGACGTCTGGTCACCTTATGCTAAAGGCTAAAAACGGCAGGTATTTAACCATATATTTTAGACCCCGAGTCCGAAGAGGAGGTGGAAGTTGAGGAAGAAGCCGGAGATCTCTAGCGGTGTTTTCTCATTCATTCTGCCCGGCTTTAAGTTCATTTTCCCGGCAGTGAACCGAAGGAAACACTGATCGTTTGGAAGAGACCCATAGCGGATACAGCAGTAGCTGGGTCCCGCTCTGGCTGTGACTGAGTACGAGAACGAGAACGAGAGAGTGGGCGCGGCTCACCGAGGACGCGCTCGTGAATAATAATGAGCAAGGTCGGCGCAACGTAACACCAACGGGCTTTTTCAATTGGCCTGGTTTACTCGTTCCTTTATTTTAAACCTTTACAGAATGCAAACGACGTAACGGTTTGTTTTCACATGTACAACATAAGACGAACATAATATGGACCTTATATGACACAAAAAAAAACCAAAAATTACATTTTTATGGCAGGTCCCCTTTAAAAAACGGACAGTGGGGAGGCTTTTCCTTTTTTTTTTCAAACACATTTTATTGACATTTTCAAATTTTAACTTGAACATTGCACAATACACAATATCACCCCCACCCCCATGACCAGACAGTGCAGCAAAGCAAAAATAAATAGCCTACACATCTGCACATACTTAACTTTAAACAAAAGTTAATGAAAAAAGCAAAAGTCGTGTTCATTTTAAGCATTTAGCAAAATCATAAATTAGCTTCCAGTTTACCTTATGCCAAAAAACTTTGAGAGTAACCAGTCATCAGCAGCCCCTTTCATTTTTTATTCCGCAGTAGAAGAACTGTGAATGGACTTTTTCTAGTCACTAAACAGCTTTCCCATTAAGATCAGCCGTTTTTAGCTCTGTGAGTAAATAATTTAAAAAAGGTAACCACATTTTAGCAAACAGCTCATCTTTTCCTTTGAAGACAGTCTGAAGTAGGTCATGGGGAAGATTGTTTAAAATCTCTCTGTATCTAAGCGTAACTCTGGGTGTGACATCTTCAATCCGATTGAGCAAAATGCACTTTTGAGCGATCAAAAGGAGCTTGTTCAGGAGTTTATAGTGTGATGCAGGAAGAGGCAACTATCTAGATGGAAGTCCTAAAAGGAAACACCAGGACCTCTTTTAATTTTGAATATACCACTTATTTCTTTGAAAATGAGTATCCAAAATTTTAAGATTGGTTTGCACTCCCAGAAACAGTGAAAATATGTTCCTCTTTCAGAGCAGCACTTAATACAGATAGGGGCGATAGAGGGATTAATTTTGTGTAATTTAACAGGAGTAATATGCAACCTATGCAAAATTTTGTCCTGAGTCTCCCACATTCTGATACAGGTGAATAATGATCCAACCAAATTGATGGCTGCCTGCCAATCATCTTCAATATATGCAGTTCCCAAGTCTCTTTACCATTTATAAGCGCCCTTTGGCAACTCATACATGTCGGAGATGCAAAGCAGAGAGTAAAATATGATATAAAATGTTTCTCAGATTGACGATCCAAAATAAATGTCTAATATCTCCTGTAACTGCTGAAATGACAACAAGACATTATCTTTGAATAAGTCACTCAATAACTGGATCCTATTTTCATACCATGAAGAGAACAGAGAAGAGATGATGCCTGCAGGGAAGATGGGGTTTTGGACTAAAGGTGAAAGTGAGGATTTCATGTTTTTAATTTCAAGATATTTAGCCATGTCATGCCACACTTTAACGCTGCTGTAGATAACAGGATTATTCTTAATGTTTGAATCTATTTGATTTGAATCACAGGTGACGAGGCTCTATAATGAGTAAGAAGGGGAGGCCCAGGAATCAATATAGGACTCTTTTTCAAGATATACATGTAACCATCTCCAAAGGTGGCTTGCATGGCAAGCTCAGTTGTAAAACATAAACTTAGGTAGAAAAAGACCACACATACGAGTAGGAAGCTGTAGCACCTTTAATCTCAGTCTCGGTTTTTTACCCTGCCAAATAAATGTGGAAAGTGCTTTTTCTAAAAATTGAATCATTTTTCTCAGCAAGTATAAAGGGAGCATCTGCAACTGGTACAAAATTCAAGGTAGGACATTCATCTTAATAAGACTGATCTGGCCTATCAGGGAGCGTGGTAACTTGTGCCATCGCTTGAGGTCATTTTTAACTGATGTGCAAACTGAAATAAAATTAAGTTTTGGATCCTTTAAATTGGGGGTATTGTAATTCCTAGATATGTAAATCTAGCAATTGACTATTTGAAGGGACAATTTTATGAAACATCACTTTTTGTTCAAAGTAGCTTTAGTAGTTTAAATAGTTTTAGATTTGTTAAAATTTATCTTGTAGCCAGATATAATACTGAAATCATTAAAAATTTTAAAAATAGTATCAATTGACATTCTTGGGGATGACAAGAACAAGAGGATATTGTCCGCATACAGGGCAATTTTATGCTCAACATGGCCCATTATTATTTCCTTTACACCTGCATGCAGTTGTATCATTTTAGCTAATGGCTCCAATGCAAAGGAAAAGAGGAGTGGACAGGGCAGGCATCCCTGATGGACACCTCTTGCCACAGGAAAGGGTTCAGAGCAACGAGCATTAGTTATAATAATAGCTGATAGTGTCCAATCTTGTTGTACTTCAGTATGATGACAATAGAGGGCATTCTGATTCTGATTCTGATGGTGAGCAGTATATGGTTTGGATCCATTTGAGGAAGTCCCCCCCGAAGCCCAAACCTCACAAGTTTGAACTGAGTTTCTCGACTCTGTATTCTTTTCTCCAGCACAACTTGTCCTTTCAAAGCATCTGTCTTCTGTGCTATTGTTTAAGATATAATGGTTCCCTGTGTATATGCCTTTGCTGACTCCCATAATATAGATAGACTTATATCTGGAGATTTGTTTTCAGCAATAAACTGCTGCCATTCTAAAGCGATATACTCTAGTAACTGTGGTAACTGGTTATTACTCAATAAAGTGGGGTCCAGGCACCAATGTCTGCATGACGGATTTCTCTAGGGGGGATGGATAGTGACCCTTATAGGGGATCAGAGAGAAAATGTGGTCCAATCTTACAGTTTACTATTCTATCTAAAACAGTTCTCGATGAAAGAAAATAAGCTATTCTAGAGAAAAAACTGATGAGGGATTGAGAAAATGTATAGACTTTATCTAATGGGTGAAAAACTCTCCAGTCATCAGACAAATCAAGGTCACTGGTACATTCACAGAACTTGGCACTTTTTTTGAGAGAGAGTAGCGCTTGGAGGGCACATATGCATAATAGGGTTTGGTACACAACTAAAATCTCCACCTAAGAGTATAAAAGAAGAATAGAAAGTTGCTATATCTGAAAAAAGTTGTGGGATAAATGAGGCTTCATCTGCATTAGAAGCATGTAAACACCCAGAGACCGTTCGTTCGTTCGTGCGTGCGTGCGTGCGTGCATTCGTTCGTACATTGGTTTGTTCGTTCGTTCGTACCCGAGGTACTTGAACTCCTCCACTTGAGGCATGACCTTCCCTCTGACCTGGAGAAGGCAATCTACCTTTTTTCTGACTGAGGACCATTGCCTCAGACTTGGAGGTGCTGATTCACACACCAGCCGCTTCACACTCGGCTGCGAACCGCCCCAGCAAGAGCTGAAGGTCACTGCTCGACGAAGCTAGAAGAAGCACATCATCCGCAAAAAGCAGCGACGCGATCCTCTGCTTGCCGAACTGGACACCCTCCACCCCCCAGCTGCACATAGAAATTCTGTCCATAAAGGTTATGAATAGAACCAGTGACAAAGCGCAGCCCTGGCAAAGTCCAACTCTCACTGGAAACACATGTGGACTGGTTGGGCAAACTCCAACCTCCCCACAAGAACCTGAGTGAGGATGAAGAGTTGATCTGTAGTAATGCGACTGGGACAAAAACCGCATTGTTCCTTCTCGATCTGAGGTTGAACTATCGATCAGACCCTCTTTTCCAGCACCCTGGCATAAATTTTCCCGGGGAGGCTGAGGAGTGTGATCCCCCTATAGTTGGAACACAACCTCTGGTCCCCCTTCTTAAAGATAGGGACCACCACCCCAGTCTGCCACTCCAATGGCACTGCCCCCGATTTCCATGCAATGTTGTAGAGGCGTGTCAGCCAGGACAGCCCCACCACATCCAGTGCCTTCAGATACCCTGGGTGGATCTCATCTGCTCCTGGGGCTCCGCCCCCATAGAGTTGTTTTACTATCTCGGCAACTTCTACCCCAGTAATTGGACAATTCACCTCAAGGTCCTCTAACTCTGTTTCCCCTTGTGAATGCATGATGGTAGGATTGAGGAGCTCCTCAAAGTATTCCTTCCACCGCCGGAATATTGCCCCAGGTGACGTCACAGCTCCCCGCCCCCATCTAGAATGGTGTGGGCAAGTTGCCGTCTGCTGCCCCTGAGGCACCGGACAGTTTGCTAGAAGCTTTTTGGAGCTGACTGAAGTCTTCCACCATGGCCTCACCAAACTCCTCCTATGCCCGAGTTTTTGCCTCTGCAACTGCCCCGGCCGTGGTGCGCAGTATCCAACCGGTACTGTTCAGCTGATTCCCACAGACCAACCATGACCTGTAGGCCTCCTTCTTCAGCCTGATGGCTCCCCTCACCTCTGGTGTCCATCACTGAGTTTAGGGATTACCGACACGACCAGCACCAGCGACCTTGCGGCCGCAGCTTGCAACAGCTGCTTCGACAATGGCAGAGAGAAACAAAGCCCATTCGGACTTTATGTCCCCCACTGCCCTCAGGACGCAGGTGAAGCTGTGTCGGAGGTGGGAGTTGAAAGCCAACCTGACAGGTTCTCCCAACAGGTGTTCCCAACAGACCCTCACTATACGTTTGGGCCTTCCAGGTCTGCGCAGTGGCTTCCCCCACAACCTGACCCAACTCACCCCTGGATAATGATCAGTTGACAGCTCTGCACCTCTCTTCTCCTGAGTGTCCAAAACATGCAGCTGCAGAAAAGATGATACGACTACAAAGTTGATCATTGACCTATGGCCTAGGCCGTCATTGTGCCAGGAGCACAGATGAACAACCTTATGTTCAAACACGGTGTTAGTTATGGACAAACTGCAACTTACACAGAAGTCCAACAACTGAACATCACTCGAGTTCAGATCGGGCAGGCCGTTCCTCCTAATCACGCCCTTCCAGGTGTTGCTGTCATTGCCTATGTGAGCCTTGAAGTCTCCCAGCAGAACAAAGGAGTCATCAGTCGGGCACTGTCCAGCGTCCGTCCTAGGGTCTCCAAAAAGGATGGGTACCCTGAAATGTTATTCGGCGATTACGCACAGACAACAGTCAGGACCCGTTCCCCGACCCGGAGGCTGTTTTTGGTCAATTAGGATTATCAAAATTTTTTTTATTTGCCAAATGCCATATATATATTTCATAGTTTTCTGTCATCCCCGTGGTTCTACTGTTGTCTCTGCGATTCCTATTTTTGCTGTCCTACGCTCTGTCGGTTAAAGTTTTAACACTCAGTTCCTATGGGAAAGCTTGTTTTCCGTGGATGCGGTGAGGTCTTCACCCTCTGGGATGCGGTTTTCCGCCTCAGCAATTCTTTCGGTGTTGTCTTTAATACGGTTACTTAGTTTATCCAGAGAGGACTTCAGCTTGGCAAATTTAAGCTCCATCAGGGCGCTAATCTTCTCCGTGACCTGTTGGGCAATAGCACTAGCCACATTAGCTTCACCTAGCATGTTGCCATCCTCCAGGTCCTCTTCGGCGCCAGCGGAGGTTTGTTTTCTCAGGTTGTAGCCTGCTTTCCACGATGACTCAAGTGTGTAACTGTTTCCTTTGGCTTCAGACATGTTCACCCACAAAAGTCACCAAAATATCTGGGGTTTAAATGGTTAAAAATATGAAATTATTGGCCGGAGAGGCAGGAGCTATGTGCTCCCTCTTATGTACTCCAATTACTGTAAGAGGTGAGCAGCTGCATTTTGCACCGACTGGAGACGTGCAAGGGAGGACTGGCTGACTCCAAAGTAAAGTGCATAACACTAATCCAACTGAGATGTGATAAAGGCATGGATGACTGTTTCTAAGTGCTGTTGTGCAAGAAAAGGCCAGCTGCTTAATTTGAAAAAAGCTTCACCACACTTCACTACACTTCACTACAGAGCTAATTTGCCTGTCCAATTTAAAATCACTGTCCATCTTAAAACCCAAGTTTGACACTGTTGGCTTTAGATAATCACCATCACCTCTGTCTTTCTCTCTTTGAAATGTAAAAAGTTCAAAGTCATCCAGGCTTTAATGTCTTCAAGACATGCCAGAAGTGGTGCAAGGGAGAAAGCATTTTTCTTTTTCAGTGGCAAATATACACTCACCGGCCACTTTATTAGGTACACCTGTCCAACCGCTCGTTAACACTTAATTTCTAATCAGCCAATCACATGGCGGCAACTTAGTGCATTTAGGCATGTAGACATGGTCAAGACAATCTCCTGCAGTTCAAACCGAGCATCAGTATGGGGAAGAAAGGTGATTTGAGTGACTTTGAACGTGGCATGGTTGTTGGTGCCAGAAGGGCTGGTCTGAATATTTCAGAAACTGCTGATCTACTGGGATTTTCACGCACAACCATCTCTAGGGTTTACAGAGAATGGTCCGAAAAAGAAAAAATATCCAGTGAGCGGCAGTTCTGTGGGTGGAAATGCCTTGTTGATGCCAGAGGTCAGAGGATAATGGCCAGACTGGTTCGAGCTGATAGAAAGGCAACAGTGACTCAAATAACCACCCGTTACAGCCAAGGTAGGCAGAAGAGCATCTCTGAACGCACAGTACGTCGAACTTTGAGGCAGATGGGCTACAGCAGCAGAAGACCATGCCGGGTGCCACTCCTTTCAGCTAAGAACAGGAAACTGAGGCTACAATTTGCACAAGCTCATCGAAATTGGACAATAGAAGATTGGAAAAACGTTGCCTGGTCTGATGAGTCTCGATTTCTGCTGCGACATTCGGATGGTAGGGTCAGAATTTGGCGTCAACAACATGAAAGCATGGATCCATCCAGCCTTGTATCAACGGTTCAGGCTGGTGGTGGTGGTGTCATGGTGTGGGGAATATTTTCTTGGCACTCTTTGGGCCCCTTGGTACCAATTGAGCATCGTTGCAACGCCACAGCCTACCTGATTATTGTTGCTGACCATGTCCATCCCTTTATGACCACAATGTACCCAACTTCTGATGGCTACTTTCAGCAGGATAATGCGCCATGTCATAAAGCTGGAATCATCTCAGACTGGTTTCTTGAACATGACAATGAGTTCACTGTACTCAAATGGCCTCCACAGTCACCAGATCTCAATCAAATAGAGCATCTTTGGGATGTGGTGGAACGGGAGATTCGCATCATGGATGTGCAGCCGACAAATCTGCGGCAACTGTGTGATGCCATCATGTCAATATGGACCAAGCTCTCTGAGGAATGCTTCCAGCACCTTGTTGAATCTATGCCACGAAGAATTGAGGCAGTTCTGAAGGCAAAAGGGGGTCCAACCCGTTACTAGCATGGTGTACCTAATAAAGTGGCCGGTGAGTGTATCTGACTGTTGTCAGCATTACAGTGTAAAGAGATGCCATGCTTTCTCAGGATGGAGCCCAGGGGCAGTAAATACAAAGAAAAAAGCAAGGGTCCTAAAATCGACCCCTCTAGGACCCTGTACGGCAGTGGAGCAGAGCTGGACTCTGAACCTCCAAGGCTTACATTCATACTCCTATCAGCCAGATATGATTTGAACCACCCCAGTGCAGTACCACAGATACCTATTAAGTGACATAGCCAAGCCACAAGGGTATTGTGGTCCACAATGTGAAAAGCTGCAGTTAGGTCCAACAGAACAAAAATTACATGATCACCAGAGTCATTCACTGGGAGGATGTCATCAAAAACTGAAATTGACACGGTGCTGTGAAGAGTTTCAAAGCCAGACTGAAAGACCTCCTGGGGCCTCATTTATAAAACCTGGCGTAGGATCCATACTAAAAGTGTACGTAAGTTGAAAAGCTGAAAAGTGCGTAGGCAAAAAAAAAATCGGATTTATAAAACCCTGCCTACGCACACCTGCACGCACTTTCCCTTTATAAATCACAGACCAGCCGGAAAGTTGCGCAGCAGGGATTTGATTCATGCCCCGCCCTCTCCACACCCAAAATTCACCATGTATGGTCATGCAAATTACCTCATGAATGTGGTTTGCATATAAATAAGCCTGATGGATCCACGGCATTTCACGCTTAACTATGGCATCAGCAAGTCGTAGAAAAAGAAACTTTTCAGAGACCGAGGTGGAGGTTCTTGAAATTGAGGTGGCGGCGAGACGGGAGACCTTATTCGGCGGCCATTCGAGTGGCATCACCAATAAAAACGCTGTTGCCGTGGCGGTAATTGCGGCTGGCAGCGTTGCCGAAACAGTGTTGTTTTCGTCAAATATTTTCACATAAAGCAAACTTTCTACACCGCCACAGTGGGGTCTGTGCTTTCTGCGAGCATCACTGCCTGGTACAGCAGCTGCAGCTCTCAGGAGAGAGACGCCCTGCATCGAGTCATCCGTCGTGCTGAACGCATCACCCGGACTGCACTGCCCGGCCTCCAGGACATCTACACCCAGCAGTGCAGGTCCAGGGCAAGACGGATTATCAAACACTCTCCATCTGAACCACAGACTGTTTGAGTGGCTGCCCTCAGGTAAGAGGCTTCGCTCCATCAGAGCCAGGACTGACAGGCTGAAAAGGAGCTTCTCCCCCCAGGCCACTCGGATCCTGAACTCCTCATAACACACACCCCATAACTGACTTCTCAACACCCTCTGAACAGACTTTACATTATTATTATGATGTTTTTTTTGGCACAATCGCAGACGTCACTTTCATTTCACTGCCACTGTACCTGTACATTTAGGCATGTGACAAATAAAACTTGAAACTTGTGCTGCATTGCGCACGACTGTCACTGTATGGCTTTTTATACACGCGCTTTCCATTAACCAATTGTTCTCACCTTGCATAGATTGTCTCCAAAAAGTGCGTAAGCAAGGTGTGGAGTTTGCTTAAAGTTGCGCACATTCCTACACTAGTTTTTCTTTTATAAATCCCAACTCTTGCGTAAGAAGTGGCGTAAGCACTTTCTAGCCAGGTTTTGTGCGTAAGCAAGCTTTATAAATGAGGCCCCTGGACAGCAAGCTCATCCAGAAATAACTTCAACTGAACATGAACAGCTTTCTCTAAAATTTTAGAAATAAGAGGGAGCTTGGAGATGGGCCTAAAATTGGTCAGCACGCTGCTATCAAGGCCAGGTTTCTTAAGTTAAGGCTGTACCTCTGCATTTTTAAAGCTTAGGGGAACAACACCAGAAGACAGACTGCTGTTAATGATAACCAGAAGCAACTGCCCTATTCTAGGGAAAACCTCTTGAAAAAGTCTAGGAGGGACAGCATCACAGGGATAACCTGATGGCTTAATATGACCAACCAGATCTTCTTATCAAGCGCTGCAGAACAAGTAACAGGGTCAGATGCAGAGAGACCTTGCAGTAGCAACCTTATCATGACTGAGTAGGAATCAGTCAAACTCAGCAGACTCAGGTGGAAACTTTGAGGGATCTTACCTGGTCAGAACACACCACCACACTGTCACTTCTGAGTCTCTGCCTGATGTGGGGACCTCTCCATGTAGGGTAATCGGGTGTGTCCAACACTGGCTCCTCTCTGCAGCACATGTGAAAATAAACCAAATCACGAAGACTTCCATTAGCCAGATCATAGCCTTTCCTCCAACCAGACAATGATCACAGTCTCTTGAAGTGAGAAAGGAAAGGAGAGGATGAGGAAGCGCTTCATCACCAAGTCAATTGGATGATAAATAAAAGACACTTGGTTTGAGATTTTTATAATCCAACTACACTTTAATATACTTTTGATGTGCCGTATTCTTGAAACAAACTTTAACTGTTTGTCACTGACTCCTTTTATTCAGAGATAAATGTCACTGTGGCTGCTGGATTCTTGGATGAAAGCCTTGTTTCTCTGAGCTTGTTTTTGCTGTAACTACATGTAAAAATAAAAATAATGAACCCTCAGTTTCTTACTTCTCTCTAATAATATATATACGTATATACACACACACACACACACACACACACACACACACACACACATATATATATATATATATATATATATATATATATAGTAATTGGTGTACAACTAGTTTTAGATGGGGTTTTTTCCCATTATGTAATGTGCTGCACATTTCTTTTGGTGCCAATAAGTGTTTCCTTATTGATTAGGTCAGTGTTTATTTGTCTGATTGTTAATGTGACAGTGCAACACTTACCAAATACACCAAATCTGACCAAGCAGCTGGAGTAATGTTTCAACAGTTAAATACTCTGGAAATGAACTCATTCAAACTTTATCCTGAGACACGAATGAGAAATTAAGACCACAGATATAAGTTAATGTTAAACCAAGTGCTCAAAAAGAAATCCCTGTGAGAGAATAATCTCAAACTTAATGGAAAATATCAGTGAAATCTGTTTTTTTTTATTAATTCTCTACGTCAGATGTTTTAGCTTTTTATTTCTTCATCAACAGAGGACATCATGTCTGAACAAATCTGTAACCACCAGAAAAACACCAGAATTATAGTATGACAGAATTAAGTCTGTATTTTTAGGCTCTTCAACATCAGATAGAGAAAGGTCTTAGTCTTAAAATAATTTATGTTCTTTTTATTGCAAGAAATGTGAATCAAAAAAAAGAATTTAATGGTTATGAGAGTGGAGTGCTTTAAGTGGAGTTACACAAATAAGACTATCAGAGTAAATATGAATCCAGAAAACTTTTAATAAACTTTAAATCAAGAGTGAAGTGTGAAAACACTTAAAGGCACAACAAAGGTCAAAAAGGTTAAATAATCAATCATAAATCAATAAACAGCTGAGGAAATTGAAACTTTGAAAGCAAAAGCAGTCAAAGGCAATGAATGCAAAAATTTAAATCTGGAACGGTCTGAATAATATTAGTCTGTCATTGAAGTATTCAATGATTTATTATTATTATTATTATTTTACATAAAGAAAAGAAGATAAACCCCCAAAACTGAATATTGACAGTAAATAGACAAGGTTTTAGTTGAAAAATCAAAGGAACTTGATAAACTTGAACCGAAATAAATAAGCATATGTCATAACCTGACAAATTACCCTAATCTTAATTGTAATTTTAACTGATTTGTTATTCAAGGATTGTGAAAGTTTAAATTTCTTTCTGTTTATTACTGGACTTTTAATGTCTTGAATGACCTTTTGCAAGACTGCACATGTTTTATTGCATTATGTATTGTATTGTATTGTATTGTATTCTATTGTATTGTTTGTTTTATTTGTGGACCCCAGGAAGAGTAGCTGCTACTCTGGTGGCAGCTAATGGGGATCCGTATGAATAAAGAAAGAATAAAGAATAAAGAATCACACAGAGATTTTTGTACATTTATAAAGGCCCCCTTGGTACCTTAAATACCTTGTTAGATGTATTATCAGTAACATAAGTCATAAAGCATCTTCATGTTTGGTTAGTTCTAAACCTTTTTGGTCCATTTATACCAGACCAAATAATCCTCAAAATAAAGGTGAAAGTATCTACATATACTGTAAACTTTGCTTTTTATAATTACATTAATCACTTAGTTTTATCCCCTCTAGAAAGCGTACACACAAACGCACATGCTGACGTGTTTTTGAAAGTTTGAAAGTGAAGCTCAGTTATTTGATCCTAAACCCAATTATTAAAAATTAACAATTTTAAAAGCAGAACTGAGTCAAATCTTTATCCAAAATGAATAAAACCATATAATTTTAAGGAAGGTGTAGGCTTTTATTGGTTTATTGTAACCCAGAAGCAGCAGTGATAGTCTGCAGTAGTAGAAGATCGCAACTGTGGTAACAGCAGCTGAATTTTACCTGTGTTTGCAGTGATGAAGAACAGGGACTCAGGGGGTCATCCATCATCTCGATCAGGCATTAGTGAGTCCCTGCCCCTCACCCGCTATATCGCTCTGAGCCGGACTAAATAGACAATTAACAAAGGGGCGTTTGTCATTCATCAAAAACAAACATCATTGTCAAAAACACATTACCAGCAGATAGGAAAAGAATGTGGTTGACCACATGGTGTGTGATAATAAAAAATGCTCGGATGAATAAGTAATATGACCTCTATGAGTGTGTTACACTTCAATTATTAAACTATTTATTCAATGGGTGACAAGTGTTTAAATCCTCACTCCCTGCCGCTGCGCTGGGACACTTTTCCTCTCTCCCAGTACACTGAACTTGGCTTGAGCCCACTTCATGGGCACCAGCCAGTTTCAAATACTGTAAATTCCAACATATTGTTGGTATCTATGTAGGCATCTGATTGTGTCATTTGACTGACCACGGAGCTGGTTATATTACTGTGTGTGTGTGCGTGTGCGTGCGTGCGTGTCAGTCCTGAATATTCTGTTTTCTTTTAGCCTACCAATACACTGTAATTCCATTGTTGTTGGTAACATGGGGCAAGTGTGAAAGTGTCTGTCAAAATCGAGTTAGTATAGTAGTTAAAAATCATTTTATGTGTTTTTCTTTATAAATTAAAAAAAAAAAAAATTTTCGAGCTCGCACCCTTGCAGCGCTCACATAAGGTTGACACATGACAGCATGATCAAAGTAAAAGGTCATCACTTGCTGCTGGTGGACTACCCTATGCTCTCTTTTCATTTGCACGATATAAACTAAACAGCACCCAGAGAGAGGTCACACACACACACACACACACACACACACACACACACACACACACACACACACACACACACACACACGCGCACACACACACACACACACACACACACACACTCACAGATGAATTTACAGGTCAAGTGTCAAAGGTCATATTGTGTCTGGAGAAGATTTTTGGCTGTTTGATCTCAAACACACACAAGCACACACACACGTTTCAGTTGCAGTGTGTGGTCTGTATAAAAAAACATTTTTTTGAAAATGATCATTTCTTGTATTGAATTCATATTTCTAGGTTGATGGAAATGTGTCAGCCAGGCCAGCATCACTGTCAGGGCTCTGTACCTAATATTTTACTTTATTTTTGTCTGTGTTTATTGGGAAATCATTCTGTGGTGAAATTAACCTAAAGTCACATTTTGTCTAATTATACACACATTGGCCCTCATTTATCAATCTTGCGCAGAACTGAGCGCAGATCTGAGCGCAGGATTTATAGTACGATAGGACACACATGAGATTTATGAAAGGGTTGTATCTGACCAATCCCAGCGTACATATGATCCGGTCTTGATAAATGCGGCGGCTGAAATCCATCGTCATTAACATGTCACGCCCTTAATTATTCGTGGCTCACAAGCCTCACCCACTGAGGTCAAACATGAAGGAGGAGAAATATTAGGAAGATTCGAAACTTTTCCGGGCTGAAAGCAGATGTCCTCACGTCTGTGGTGGAAACTAACAAGGATTTGCTCTTTGGTAATTTGAAAAAATCATTAGTCAATAAGTTGCTCATGATGATAAATTAATATCTCATACATACCTCATATTTTTATTGCCATGGCATAGGGTACGTTGCTCCTATCATTGAAAGTATTTAGTTTTAATTTGTTGCGTCTTTGTAATGTAGAGCAGACTGGAAAGTCTGACAAAGGCTGAACAAAAATAATTATTAATGTCACTAATGGTGTGTTGCTGCCCCTGAGGCACATTTTTATGGATTTCTATTGGACTTTTATCACTGATAAAATAGCAAGAGCACTTTCTAAACTTATACTTTACATGTCAGAATCCATCGATAAGATCCTGTCTCCTCTGTACAGCACCTTTGTGGAGTCTCTCCTCGTTATTGTTCTCCAGGCATCGGGTCCTCACATTGCACCGGAACAGCCAACGGCACTCCATTCGCCAGTGCAACATTGTGCAAAACTGTACTGCCCCAAATGATGTCCCAAACCCTTTCAGGAGTGTACAACAATGTCCCCGCTGCTGGGCCAAGACAGAGCTACCTGCCTTTTCGTAGTCCAATGCAGTGCTCCACAGTGGCGTGTGTGCAATGTGCATGTGTGCGCAGTGTTAAAACGGCATTCCTGCTCTGTGGCAGTGTTTCTGGGCAGAGTTAAATAGGCCTATTCACTAAGGACATGACAAATTTCTTTGATTTATTTTATTTACGTCTTAATTTCTATAATGAAATCTGGCTGATTGTGCTTAACCCTGTAAAACCCAAATATAGAAAAACGCAAAAAAAAATAAAAATAAAAAAAAATTCAACCATTCAGATGTTGTTGTAGGAGGCCTTTGGGGGTGAAAATTGAGTGTTTTCAAAAATGTTATGTTTTATTAAGTTTTTACGGAAATATTGTGATATTGCAATTTTGGGCTTAATGGGGAGCAGAATCTCCTGTATTTCCACTCATTGTCTGAACGGCAATACAGAACTAAGGATTCATTTGGAGGGTTTGCTGTTCCCAAACCAGTATATAACATGAATAATAATCTCAGTCATGTTGTTATAAAGAGTAATTTATTCCAACAAGAACTTTGACATTAATTTACATTATTTACATTATGAGCAGTTCTTGTCCTCTGAAAAACAGGCAGATATCCAACCCAGTCTCAGAGTTCTCTCTGAGTGAATCAAGCCATTGTCTGAGTTTCCAGAGTTTGTCCCTCTTTTAAGTCTCTGACACTGTCAAATTGTTTACAAAATGTAATGTGAACAGCGATTGGAATCTGTTGCGTTTTGGACAATGGCAACTACATCCTGCACACTGTACCGAGGATCTCTCCTTGCTGGTGGCATTCTGAAATGGAAAAAATAAAATTGTAATAAATGTATATACAAATAACACACATGCTTACTAGATTCTAGATGGCCAACAGAAAAGATGGGGTGATGGGGAGACTGATATCATTATGAAGTGTTTACACATTGCACTGAAGTAGCCTGTTCACACATTTCACTGGTCACACAATATTGACCTATTGACCTATTGGAGACTGTGATTATCATCTTAATGGGAATGCATGTAGCCTCCAGCTTACAACCACACCTTACATCCATGAACATTAACACCTGTTCCAGAACAATGCCACAAATGCACTAGGAACATCCCTGTTTTGACTATGAATTGCTAGGAACATTTTTTTATCAATAGAGACTAAGACAGTGTGTTTATCATCCCAATAAGATTGCATGTAGCCTCCGGTTTACAACCACACCTACATCCATGAACATTAACACCTGTTCCAGAACAATCTATATAGATCTAAATGTATGTGCTGACTCAGATTATTAGTTGTTGATGATTATTTATTGCACTGAAATGTGCCTGACACTGTGGAAACCTGACACTATGGAAACCTGCCACTGAGGCATCAGTGACGTATGCCGATATGCCGCCGGTCTACCAAAATACTACTAGACCAGCTGCGCTCTGCCTGCTCTGGAAGCTGACCAGGTTTGAATTGGCAAGCTTTGAGCGCACTTTACACGCCACCGGCGAGCACGAAAATGTCACTGCGGCAGCTGATTCTGTTGACACCTCCCTCTGCCTCGCCACCACGCCCAGCTTGGCGGACCTCGGTGTGCCTCAGTCCACGAAAATACCAAACTGGCTGTACGCCAGGCTCCGCCAGACGAAAATTTCACTTCGCTGGGTCCACCCCCCTCCGCCGCCTCACCGGCGGACACGAAAATAGAGCTCCATATGTTCATGTTCTAGACATTGTAATAAACACAAAAAAAAATATTCAAAGCATTTTACCTACTTGAATCAGATTAATCCAGTCCAGTTAATCGAAGGGATGTTGCTCGATCAAAAAAATGGAGGTTGTGTGATTTCTTCACCTGAGGGTGGGTCTTATATACAAATGTTGGATCAAATCGCATTGTGAGAACGAACAATATGACCCAATGATCATGTTAATGTGGTTGAACTCAAGTTGCAACTTACGTATGCAAGGTGTCCATAAGTTTTCTGCCATAAGCAAACTTGATAAATCACAGTCATCACAGTCCAAGGCACTGCTAATCAATAGGTAATTCCAGATTCGATCTGTGAGTCCATGACAGCCAGGACTTTGTAGGGGCCCTTCCAGTGTGGAGAAAGCTACATGGGGTCCTCTGTGGGGTTGTGAAGCCACATAAGATCTCCTACAGCATAAGGCCAGTGCCTCACAGCCCTGTCATAGTGCAGTTTCTGGTTCTCATGAGCGTGGGCACCAAACAGACTTGCACCACAAAAACCTGGCACCAGTACATCTACTGGAACATGCGCTTGCCGCCCATAAACCAAGAAATAGGGAGTGTAGCTGGTATTGGAAAGGACTGACGTGTTGTATGCAAAGCCAAGGCCATATGTTTTCAGAAAATAGTCCCACTCCCCCCTCCACAGGTCAAGAGGGCTTTACCTGGGATTCCACAGGATCCAGAACAGCCCCATTCCGCTATGAACTGTCAAGCGGATCAAATACGCAAGCATATAGCATCCACCGAGTCCAATCTGCCGCCGCCATCAGAGGAGATACGCTCACTATATCACCTATATTTCTTGCAAGACAGGGAATATAGGTAATATTGGGGAATATAGGACGGGGAATATAGGTAATATCACGAGCAATGTCTCACGGGTGCAGTTTGCCATGGGTAAAATCCAGAAGAGCATGATTTGCAATCAAGAAATCCAGGCCCAGCAAGGCTGCTTGTGCTGACCCCTGAGTACATGGAAAACATGTTGCCAGGGTTCGTTACCAAGATGTAAGGTCGCAGTTATGGTACCTAAAGCATCCAACCTTTCCCCATTGACAACCAGTGCAGAAATAAGCTCAGCACTCAGTGGTTGCCTGCGAAGTGCTGAGACTGACGTGGAGATCGGCACTTATAAATGACTCTGTTGAACTCAAACCCACCAATATGGTCATTTCAGTCTCTTTAATGTTTTCTCTGACATATGAGGTGCACTTCTGTTTATTCATCTGGCCCATGAGTGCAGTAGCTGATGTTTGGGCAGTGACATCAGCTACAACCCTTTTCCCGGCTGGTTAGCCAGGTCCTCTCTTTTGAGGAAATAAAACTTTACCTCTCGTTTCCTCTGAGACTCGTCGTTAAAGGGGCTTGTAGGTGGTTTAGGGCTCCACCAGGTTGGAGAGCTGGATTGGCTGTCAAAGAGCACCCTCTGCTGTCCCTCCTTGAAACTCCCTTCTCTCTCATGCCAGTGACCATTTCACAATGGCAAGCTATAATCAGGGCCTCATTTATGTCCGTAGATCCTTTATGTAGCACTTTGCTCTCAGGGTTGGGTGAAGCCCCACCAGAAATCTATGAAATTTCTCCTCTCTCTGAGCTAGCTACCCATAACCTGGAAATGCCTTGTGAACCAGCTTGCTAATGTCTGCTGTGTAGACTTCCAAATTCGTACAAGGAGCATGGGATGTTTGGCAAGGTTGGATCTAAAGCGGTCCAGAAAGGGTTATTGTCCAAAAGCAGCCGATAATTTCTCTTTAACTGCTCTGTACTCTCCCTGCACAGCCGCTCGGAGGCTATTCCATACAAGGCAAGCAACTTTCGTCAGTCATGTTGGTAAAATCCTTGCCAGCTCATAATTAAATTCACTGTCATTGCCACTTCATACTGTCAAGCCCAGCAGGGGAAACTTATCTGATCCTTTCCAGTGAAGGTGGAAGTTCAACCTTCACATTGCTGGTAAACAGTCTTTCCTGACCTGGTCTTGTGTAGTCCAAGGGGTCCTCAAAGTATTTCCACATCCTGATGTTTTAGATCTCCTCTTATTTATATTTTTTTACTGCAACCTTTAGTAGAGCGGTGGGGGCCAGGCAAATCTTCAATAGACACAGCACAGATCTTTTTTTTTCTCCAATACTTTGCTGCAAGCTATTAATTGTTTAGATTGTTTTACAGAGCCCACATAAAACCACAGACAACTTTTTTTTAGCCGTTTTAACACTGAAACTATGTCAGATTAATCTTCATATCCATTTTTGAATCCTAATCCAACCAGGTTTACAAAGCATTGAGAGGACAGCCCTCAGAATTCTGGCATTTCCCTAATGTTTTGTTCAGTCCTCACTAGTAAGAACGTTCATCTCTAGAGTATATTTTCATAAACATGAGGAAAACCTGCTGCTTGAATGGTTTTTAGACTATTATGATTAAAACAACAGGACTGTAGTCCTATTCTTTTTTTTTTTTCTCCTTTCTATACTTTTCCAAACCTACCTGGAAACAATTCACATCAAATTCCATTTCAGTCATACTAAAAAGGAACCAGAACAAATACTGGAAATAACAATAACAATTAACAATAAATTATACCTGCCAACATTTGGGTTATAAAATCCAGGAGATTTTTGTGGCGCGTGCCGGGCAGTTTTGGGGTTACCTTATATGGTTGATATGAGCTTATTATGAAAGTATTTGTAATTGGATTGTGCATCCTAATAAGTAAAAGTGAAGCTGCACACTTTTTTGTTTTGTTTTAACATAACAAATGGTAACAAAAAAATAATAATGTCAGGCACATTTCAGTGCAATAAATAATCATCAACAACCACTATTCAGTGCAACTATCTGAATCAGCACATATATTTAGCTCTATATCGATATATTCTGATCTATATCTTATCTGATGAGCGCATTTGGCATGCGTTTGGATACTCCACCTGACTAAATTAACATAGCTGAAACCGCATTAAATTAAATATCCAGTAAACAGTCACACATGATGATGTTAACAAGATATTTAATTCGTCTCTCCACCTATCCTCATTCTTCCTCACGCAGCTCGATAGGTGTTGTGCCGTAGAATGCACCCCTGCTTCTTAAAGTGGAAGAAAATGATCTCAAATAAAAATTAAAAAAAAAAAAAAAAACACGAGTATTGGATCATGAAAACATGTCAAATGAAGCAGCAAACTTTCGTTCTGTTTTTAGGTATTTAAAAGATGCACATACAGAGGTGTACTTGGGTATATGAACTGTCCAGTGAGCTGTTAAGGTAGAGAAAATTATATTTTCAGGGCAGCAAATATTCCGAATCAGAGGGCTGTTGTTTTCTGCATATCTGAATAGCCTGAATGAAATCATTAAAGGCACATGCTTTTGAATCTATCCAACGGTAAGGAAAATTTGGATTATTTCGCCTTGTTGTGTACTTTCAATCGCGCTCCCGTCAGGGGGAGCATTTCATGGCAGGGGTGCATTCTATGGCACAACACCTGACATGTCTCCGTGTCCTCTATCCGTCCTGCTGCTGCTGCGGTGGCACGGTTGACCAGATGATTTATTTTAGTGATCAGATGAGTTATTTACTTTGAAATATGAACAAAATAAATAAAGAAAAGAAAAGAAAAGAAACTCAAAATTACCGTTTTATCTGATTTTCTCATATCATTAAGATTCCGTAAATATTCAATCCGGAGTTAGGCCCACATACGAATATTGAGTATGGTGAGCCAAATTTATTTTATATGCCAACATCTATGAAAGAAAGAGCCAGGCCACGGAGCGCGATGCATCCTTTACGCACAGGTGGTTCCGATTTTAATGCCATTATTGGAATTTATGTTGTGATCTGTGCGCACAACCCACCTTTGTCATGTGGGGTTTAAATATATGCAACTTTATGTGAGTGTCTTCATTTGTGGAAAAGGGTGTTTGTCTTACCAGTGGGTACAACCTTACACGAAAGGCACGAAAATAGAGCCCACTGTGTGAATCCGGTCTGGTGAGAGGAGAGGGTGACATGGTTGAAGTCTCCGAATATTATTATTAGTGCCTCAGGGTGTTGAGTCAAAATTTCTTCAGTTGATTTGGGTGGAATGTAAACAACTATTGTCATGATATGACTAAACTCTCTTGGAACGTAATATGGCCGAAGAGAAACTGCCAACAGTTCAATATCTGGACAACACAACTTCTCCTTGACAGTTATGTGTGAAGAGTTACACCATCTCTGGTTAACAAATAAAGCAAGACCTCCTCCTTTCTTCTTGCCGCTCGCTTGAGCATCTCTGTCTGACCTTATAAGAGTGAAACCAGGTAGTTCCACAATGGAGTCTGAGTTGTTTTGATTCAACCAGGTTTCAGTAAAACACAGGAAACTGCACTCACGGTATGCTTTCTCAGTCTTAACCAATATCTCCAGCTCATCGCTTTTGTTGAGCAGAGAGTTGACGTTTCCCATGATGACTGATGGAAGAATGGGTTTATATAGCTAACTCCTGGCATTCAGCTTTGCCTTCACTTTTGCACCAGCACGGCAACCACGATAAAACCTCCTGATGTCCCCTGGAATTGTATGTTGTTGTCCAGATTTGCTTTTCCTCACTTATAGGAGCTCTTCTCTTGAGTAAACTCTTCATCCAGCAGAAGTATCCTTCAGCAGCCAACAAAAAGACAACAAAAATATGAAAAAAATCTCGCAAAGATTACAAATAACACAGAGAGACCAGACTTGCAGCAACCTCTTGGTTCAAGAGCATAATTTATTAAGGCCTGTTTACAGTGTGTTTTAGCTGGGGTTTCCCCTGGAAGGCTCTGGACATCTGGCACACTTGTGAACAGAGTTTAGAACGCAGCTCACCGATGCCAGAATGAGCGCGTTCAACACCAACGTGTTCATATGCAAATAAAGAATGATACCTTCACATTCACCCGAAATATGAACAAGTTCATGAACAATCGTTCATTGAATGCATTCGGGCACAACACTGGTGCTTACCATGACAAAATAGCTTACAATAGTGTTCACATAGCCACTAGCATATCTATCATATCTAGCTAAAGCCCGTGACAGATGCGCATCGTTTAACTTTCACCTTCACACAGGGTTTCGCACTACAGGGTTTTGTATTAATGTTTCGAGGCAACGTCTTCAACCAAAGATGAGAAGTAATAATTGAGAGCCTTTCTTACAGCGCATGCACCACCTGATGGTGGAACACAGATGCGCTATTGGGCAAACATCTCAGAAACCTAGTCTGGGTTACATTAAAATGAAGAAGACAGAGACTGTAGGCTCATCAGGATATTGTTTACTGAGGGAATAAATCAACTGAAAAGGAGAATCATTCTCTCATTATGCTCCTAAATATTCAGACCCATTTTACAGCCAGAGGGGTCACCCCCTGCAGGACAGTGGTTGTTAAAAAACCTACAGGCTTAGTTAGCTGTAAACATTAAATGTTTTTTAGTTTAAACATTAGAAAGTTGAGAATATGATCATCTGAAATCATTAATTTTACCGTGTTCAACAATTGGTAACATAAATGTAGAACTGTCAAAACATGAATAAGACCATGGTCACGATCATGTTTGTGTTGATTTTTTGTCAAATTAAAATGTTGGGAATATGTCTGGATTTCAAGAAGTAAATCTCAATATTAGAAATAAAGTTAAAATGTAAAAAATAAGGCTCAAACATCGAGGCCCAGTTTCCCGTACAGGGATTAGGCCTAGTTCTAGATTTATTCACATTTTAATCCAGGATTTATTGAAATAGCTTTCTTAGATATGGATCAAAATAGTCTCAGACTTGTCCTCGTCTTGAGTTAAATAATCTCCTCTCTTGACGAAAGACTAGAACAAATCCAGGTCTAAATCAAGACTTAAATTAAATCTGGCCAGGGGCAGGTTTGATTTCTAAGTAAAGGCTGAATGCTTCATTGTGCACGGTAAAAATGATTACCTTGACTCCACTCTGTTCAGGCTCCTCTGACGCGATTCAAACTGATGTCATCTTTTTCGAGAAAAATATTCAAATATTAGACATGAGATTTCAATAGTAGAGGCCATGACAGTATATATATATATATATATATATATATATATATATATATATATACATACTTTTTTTTTTCTTTTTTGAATCAGAAAGCAACAGATAATTCATTTAAGATTACCTGCTCAGGAAAATTATATACATAATATCAAATGAGTATTCAAGTGTTTCCCCACCTGAACTGTCCAGAAACCAAAAACCTTAGTGAAGATAAAGGAGTCACTGAGGTTTAGGAGCAAAAGTAACATAATTGGCTATCTTAATCAGTCCTAAGAAAAAATATATCTTACATTGTTCAGTGAATTAGTATTTTTTATTCAACGCACATGCTTGTTCTGTGATCGTCCTCTCTAGTTCTCTGAGAGTGTCCTGCATAGCGGGGCTCCAAGGGTGGAGCTTGCAGTTGTTATCTAGGTAATCTCATAGACCCAATAAAGAGTAGACACAGCTTCGGCTGCTGGGGCGCAAGAAACGCGGCCGCCATCTTCACACATAACTGTCAAGGAGAAGTTGTGTTGTCTAGAAATTGAACTGTTGGCAGTTGCTCTTCGGCTATATTATATTCCAAGAGAATTTAGTCATATCATAACAATAGTTGTTTACATTCCACTCAAATCAACTGAAGAAATTCTGTGTGATGTTTTGCAAAATAGTGTTGCCAGGCTACAGACTCAACAGCCTGAGGCACTAATAATAATATCAGGAGACTTCAACCATGTCACCCTCTCCTCTCACCCGACTGGATTCACACAGTTTGTGAACTGTCCTACCAGACAGAACAAAACCCTGGATCTGCTGTATGCCAACGTCAAAGAAGCTTACAGAGCCACTGCCTTACCACCACTGGGCAAGTCAGATCATAACTTGATCTATCTGTAACCTGTTACAGACCTTGTGTACTGAGGCAGCCTGTGACCAAAGTCAAAATCAGAGGATGGACACCTCAAGCCAGTGAAGGTCTAAGGGACTGTTTAAATCAACAGACTGGAATGTGCTGCTGGAAACAGACGTGGATAGTATGAACATTGACAAACAGGTTGACACAGTTATACCCATGAAGACTGTTTGACGTTTCCCCAACAACAAACCCTGGATCACAAGTGACATAAAAGCAATCCTTAACCAGAAAAAGACAGCTTTTAAAGATGGTGACAAAGAATGACTCAAACAAGTGCAACAAGAATTGAAGAGGAGACTGAAGATAGCAAAGCTGGAGAAGATAAGATAAAAGAAGATAGAGAAGAATCTACAACACAGCAACATCTGTGAAGTGTGGAGAAGAATCACTACCATCTCTGGACACAGCAATAAAAAGAAAAGACAGCCAGTGGTGGGTGGTCTGGAAAGAGCTGATGAACTCAACCTATTCTTCAACAGATTTGACACTGCTGTCACACCCACTTTCACTGCTACTCCACCTTCCTCTACGCAACAAATCTCCACTGCAACTTCGCCCCTTCCTCCTCCATCTCATTCAAATGTCTCAACCACTTCAACTGCCTCCCTCCTAGAACACCAGTCCTAGTCTGTCACCGAAACAGGGGTGAGGATGAAACTTGGAAGACTTTGTCCTGGGAAGGCAGCTGGTCCAGATGGTGTGTGTCCAAGGCTGCTTAGAGACTGTGCTGCAGAACTGTGTCAACCTCTCCACAGGATCTTCAACCTGAGTCTACAGCTGGGGCGGGTACCTACTCTGTGGAAAACATCCTGCATTGTGCCAGTACCAAAAACAAAATGTCCTGCTGAAGTCAATGACTACAGACCAGTGGCCCTCACTTCACACATAATGAGAACCCTTGAGCGGCTGATTCTACACCCTCTGAGGTCTGAGGCCAAAGACGAACTGGATTCCCTGCAGTTTGCATACAAAGAAAACATTGGAGTGGGTGATGCTGTCCTCTACATGCTTCACCATGCCCTGTCTCATCTGGAGGAACCTGGGGTTTATGTGAAGATCATGTTCTTCGACTTTTCAAGTGCATTCAACGCCATCCAATCTACCACACTCAAAGACAAGCTTACAGAGATGGGAGTAGATCCTTCCTGTGTTTCCTGGATTACAGATTACCTGACAGGAAGGCCACAGTTTGTCAGGCTGGGAAACTGTGTTTTTGGGACATTAATGAGCAGTACAGGGGCTCCACAAGGGACAGTGCTGGCGCTAGGCCTGTCGCGATAATCAATAAATCGCCTTATCGCTCGGTAAATAAAAACAAGGTCGGTCATTTTGCCAGCCTCGATAATTAACGTACGTTTGTTTTCCTCCTCTCTCGCTACCAAACACGCTGGATGAGAGAAGAGGTCTCACTCTGTGCATTTTTCTCAGCACCTGGGGGCGTTGGCTTTATAGCGGAATGAGCGGACTTAGTGAACCCTCCTGTCAGTCATTCAATCTCTTTGTCACGGGGGGGGAGCTGGCGCACACAGACACAGACTTTTGGATAGTGAGCGTCCTGAGTGAAAAGCAAGCAAACAGAATGAACACGGCAGCTCTGGTGTCTAAACCAAACGCAACAGCCCAGGTGTGGGAATATTTCGGCTTTAAACCAAATGAAAGAGGTGAGCCGACAAATACGGACGAGCCGATATGTCGTATTTGTTCCAAAGTTGTGGTGACAAAGAAGGGGAATACGACGAACATGCATGCGCACCTCAAGCACAATCATCCCCTCCATTTTTCCCAACTCAGCAATAAAAGTACCGCCGGAGGTGCTGCGGAGCCATCGTCCCGACAGGTACCGCTTACTGAAGCGTTTGGTAAGCAAAGCAAATATAAACAAAACACCGCAAAATGGTGCGCGCTGACAGACAGTGGAAATTAAAGTTGATCACTTTTGACATGGTGTACTCGCATTATTATGCCATATATGATCATTTTCTATAATTTAAAAAACAGTGTCAATAATATCGTTTATCGGCAATAATTTGTAGCACAATTATCGTCCAGCAAAATTTGTTATCGTGACAGGCCTAGCTGGCGCCATTCCTGATCACACTGTATACCACAGACTTCAAATACAGCACTGAGTCCTGCCACATCCAGAAATACTCAGATGACACCGCTATTGTGGCATGTATTAGAAATGGACAAGAAGCTGAATACAGAGATCTGATAAAAGCCTTCAGTGACTGGAGTCACAAAAACTGCCACCTCTTCAACACCTAAAAGACAAAGGAGATGGTCATAGACTTCTGTAGATTCAAACCCCCTCTTCAGCCAGTAAACAACTGTGGAGTGGACATTGAAGTGGTGACTTCATATAAATACCTAGTATAACTATAGGTGTACATCTGGATAATATGTTGGACTGGTCTAAGAATAAAGACATCTATAGAAAGGGGCAGAGCCGCCTGTTTTGCCTTAGAAGACTCCGATCAATAGACATCTGGGTAGCACTTTATAATAACTATACATTATAAAGCATTAGATAGATAGATAGATAGATAGATAGATAGATAGACTTTATTGATCCCAAACTGGGAAATTCACGTTACAGCAGCAAAAAAATACAAAATATAATTAAATATAAGAAGAAGTGAGTACAATGCAGACTAAAAATACTAAGTATATACAATAAATACAGACTAAATGTACTAAATATATTAAACATCCTAAAAGAAAAAAAGTGAGATATGAAGAACATGGGCTATTGAAATGAGTAATAAATATGAAATGAGTAATAAATATGGAATGTGAAATATACAGATGGGATAATAAATAAATGGACAAATTAAGGTGCTCAGTAATGTGATGTGGTAGGAGTTTTAAAAATGGACTATACAGCAGACAGATATGAGTCCCTGTCTGACACATGAGAGTTATTAAATAGTGCAATAGCTTGTGGCAGGAAAGATTTCCTGTATCTGTCCCTTCGACAGCGGAGCTGCAACAGTCTGTTGGAGAAGGAGCTCCACTGTCTGTCCAGAGTGAGGTGGAGAGGGTGGTCAGGGTCATCCATGATGGATAACAGTTTGTTCAGTGTCCTCCTCTCCACCACAGCTTCCACAGTGTCCTGTTTGCAGCCAATCACGGAGCCAGCCTTCCTGATCAGTTTGTTGAGTCTGTTGGTGTCACTGGCTCTGATGCTGCTCCCCAACAAACCACGGCAAAGAAAAGTATGCTGGACACCACAGACTGATAGAACATCTCCAACACCTTACTGCACACGTTGAAGGATCTCAGCTTCCTCAGGAAGTAGAGTCTGCTCATCCCCTTCTTGTAGACAGAGTCGGTGTTGGATTTCCAGTTCAGTCTTTTGTTGATATAGACGCCCAGGTACTTGTAGACCTCCACCTCCTCCACATCTACTCCCAGGATGCACAGCGGTTGTGAAGCCGTCCTCTTCTTCCTGAAGTCGATGACCATCTCTCTGGTCTTGGTGACATTCAGCCTCAGGTGATTGCGTCCAGCCCACTCCACAAAGTTATCCACCACTGCTCTGTACTCCCCATCCCTTCCCTCGCTTATACACCCAACAACAGCCGAGTCATCAGAAAATTCTGAAGGTGGCATGACTCGGAGTTGTACTGAAAGTCAGTGGTGTACAAGGTGAAAAGGAAGGGGGACAGCACAGTCCCCTGTGTGGCTCCGGCATCACTGACCACCACGCTAGACAGAACACTGCCCAGACGGACAAACTGTGGCCTGTACGTCAGGTAGTCAGTGATCCAGGAGACAATGGAGGTGTCGACACCCATCACCCGCAGCTTCTCACCCAGCAGCAGTGGCTGGATGGTGTTAAAAGCACTGGAGATATCAAAGAAGGTGATTCTCACAGTGCTGCCACCACCATCCAGATGCAAATGAGCTCGTTGCAGCAGGTAGATGACAGCATCGTCAACTCCCAAATGGGGCTGGTAGGCAAACAGTAGAGGGTCTAAGAGCTCCTTCACCTGCGGCCTCAGGTGGGCCAAGACCAACCTCTCCAGCACCTTCATCAGATGGGATGTAAGGGCAACTGGTCGGTAGTCATTGAGGTCAGATGGAGTCGACTTCTTTGGGACAGGAACGAGACAGGACGTCTTCCACAGCACTGGGACTCTCTCTTGACTCAGGCTCAGGTTGTAGAGGTGTTGGGTGACAGAAGACAGCTGGCTGGCGCAGGTCCTCAGGATCCTGGGGCTGATGCCATCATGTCCTGCTGCCTTCCTCTGGTGGAGGCTCTCCAGTTGTCTCCTAATCTGGCCCGGATGTGTGTGTGTGTGTGTGTGTGTGTGTGTGTGTGTGTGTGTGTGTGTGTGTGTGTGTGTTGGGGGGGGGGGGGGGGGGTGCTGCACAGGATTGCTCACCACAGGGGGGAGGGGTTGATGTGGTGGGGGAGTGTGGGGGGCTGGATGTATGGGGGAGACAGACGGCTGTGAGCTGAACCAGAAATTGTTCAGCTCGTTGGCTCTCTCCAGGCTGCCTGATGGTTGCCTTTGTCTCCCTTTACATCCTGTGATGTGCTTCATCCCAGTCCACACATCCCTCACGTTGTTTTGCTGGAGTTTGGCCTCCAGCTTCCTCCTGTAGGTGTCTTTACACCGTCTCAGTTTCTCCCTGAATTCATGCTGCACTTTCCTTAGCTCCTCTCTGTCACCAGACTTGAAAGCCCTCTTCTTCTTATTAAGGGGGACTTTCAGGTCCCCAAAGACCTCACGTTCCCCGTGATAATCACTGGTACAGCTGGGTGAAATCACCAGTAAACAGTTATAAATGTTGAAAATACACCTTATTAAGCAGTAGTAAAGCATAACTAGAACTCTTAATTCATCATGAAATTATAATTTGTAAAGCAGTATTCATACATTACTAACTATTAGTAAACAAGTTATAAATGTTTGAACTATATACTATTGATGATTACTTAAGCGTCAGTAAATTCTTAATTCATCCTGAATTCATAATTTGTATAGCATTGATGATACATTACTAAGCATCGGTAAAGACAGTTATGAACGTTTTATTGTACCTCAATAACCTAATCCTTAAGTGATTAATACTTGTATGCTCATACTTTGTAAACAATAGATTTCCCATTTATAAATAAAGTGCCACATCAATTACAAACGAGCTAGTTATGAGTCGTAATGGTCCTTAATATCATTTGGAACGTCCAAGGATAGACCATATACAACCCATTTATATGTACATTTATACGCACATTTGTTCATGGTTAGCAGGTGTGCTTATACATGTTTTATAAACACTTATTCATACTCAATTAATGATTTATTAAGGTCGTTACTACTCATTAGTTAAGTATTTTTCGTGAGCCCATCTAAAGTGAGGACTATCTATGTCTTGTAAAGCATCAAGAGAAGCCATGAGAGGATGCTGGCGTGTATGTTGCCGCTTCTCATGTCCAGCTATTTTACTATTTACAATCCACCTGATACATTTCGCGAGTCTAATTCTGCCATTTTCGCATGCTTTTATAGTACAACTTTAATTGCACTGCGCGACCAGGAGTGATCAAACACTACCAACGTTACCTGGATGAATTCAGCTGGCTACTACGGAACAAACTGGAACCTTACTGTTGGACAGGCTACCCTGGCACCACCGGCGGCAGATCCTAGTCTCTCTGACCAACATCTCTGCAGCTTTCTGGGTCATACATCGACAATGTCGTCTCTGTATCCAGGTGGGACCTCCACTCGAAATCGCCCGGCAGTGCAACCTGTGGCTTAGCGCCTAGCCCAGCTAGGTGCACCCTCGGCATGGCTCTTTTCAGATACTCCGCAACAGAACTGATGAATCTCTGCTCCTCCACCGAGCTGCCTGGATGTCTTAAAGTCTCTCCACATCTTGCATCGTCCCAGATATGTCCACAGAGCCTCCCGATATAAGTTTGTGCATATGAATACAACTCCGACTGTCCCCACAGTGCGATGCCATACTTCCTTGTTGTGATGTCATCAAAACAAACGTCACACAGAGCTTGGCAACCTGCGTCCTCTGGCTTGTGCTGTCATACCTGGCCCCTCTGATGCGTCCACCAAAAAGACTACAAACTTTATGCTTCTGAATACTCACTCATTAAACAACAAGGCAGAATTAATCCATGACATAATCACTGAAAGAAAACTCCATTTCATGTGTCTGACCGAGACATGGCAAAATCAGCAGGATTTTTTTATCTCTCAATCTGGCCACTCCCCCAGGCTATGTATACATCCAAAAGCCTCGCTCCATGGGCCGTGGTGGTGGGCTGGCTGTCATACACAATTCAGACATCATGATCAAAGATCTTCCCATTAACTCCAGCACTTTCGAATGCATGCATTTTGTGTTGATAGGGGCCGCACAGCTACAAGTTGTGCTTGTCTACCGCCCTCCCAAAGCCACCAGTGGGTTTCTTTCCGAGTTCTCTGAGTTACTAACCACTGTCTGCCCCATGTCCCATCCACTATTATTTTGGGCAATTTTAATATTCATGTGGACTCACATTGCTGCCCTTTCCCAACTGAGTTATTATCTCTCCTTGAGTGTTTAAACATAACACAGCATGTACATGGTCCCACACATGTCAAAGGCCACACTTTGGACTTAGTGTGCTCCACTGGCATAACTCCCCTCAATCTCCAGTGCCTGGACCTAGTTGTCTCGGATCACCGTGCCATTCTCTTCTCTGTACTTGAGCCTCCACCCAGACTGTGCGTGAATCAAACAATCACAGTCAGGAACATCAAGCGCGTATCCACACTTGCACTGTTGAGCATGCTGGCACTACATCTTGCCTCCCACCCCTCCAGCTACACTGTGGATGCCCTCACTGAGCACTACAACAAAGCTCTCTCTCTCAGTCTGGATGCTGTGGCCCCCCTGAAGACTCAGTCCATCACTTTCAGCCAGCCTGCACCTTGGTTTACTCCTGAGCTCCGCCTCCTGAAGGCAACTGGGCGTCGGTTTGAAAGACTGTACAAAAAATCTGGACTAGTTGTACATCAAGAGGCCTACAAAAACTCTGTACTACTCCACTCTCGTCAGTTAACACCAGAATCACCCAAAGCAGCTCTTCTCCACTGTAAACCGTCTCCACCGCCCTCCAGATCCACCCCAACCATCGGACGCCGCAGAACTCTGCTTTAAGTTCAAAACTTTCTTTCAGCAGAAAGTGGACGATATTCACCTGCAGCTCTGTCAGACTGGCGCCTCATGTCCACCTGCCTTTCACCTAAAGGCCCTACCATGACCGACATCATTAACACCTCCCTTACATCTGGTGTGGTGCCCTCCAGTTTTAAGACGGCTGTGGTCATTCCCACCCTTAAAAAATCCAGCCTGGACCCTGATGACCCTGGAAATTACCGCCCAACCTCCAATCTACCCTTCCTCAGTAAGATTCTGGAAAGAGCAGTGGCTGCCCAACTACAACACCACATGTCCCACCATGAACCCCTCCAATCTGGCTTTCGACCCCACCACAGCACGGAAACAGCTCTCATTAAGATCATGAACGACCTCCTCATAGCTGCAGACAATGGCCTCATCAGTCTCCTCATCCTCCTGGACCTATCTGCAGCTTTTGACACAGTCTCCCATACCATCCTGCTTCACCGTCTCCATGAACACTTAGGCCTCTCTGACTCCGCTCTCTCCTGGTTTCACTCCTACCTCTCCAGTAGGACACAATACATCACTATCAAGGACTCCAACTTGACTCCAGCTCCAGTCAACCACGGCGTGCCCCAAGGCGCAGTGCTTGGCCCCCTGCTGTTCACCATCTATATGCTCCCTCTTGGCCAGATCATCCATCAACATGGACTTAGTTTCCATTGCTATGCTGATGACACCCAGCTCTACATCAGCACCAAACCTTCTGCCCATCTCCCTCCCCTATCACTAGTTCACTGCCTACTCGAAATAAAGACATAGATGGCCACCAACCTACTCAAACTGAACAACAATAAAACAGAGCTCATGGTGGTGGCCCCTCCATCTCTGTCCAAGGAAGTTGGTGATGTCCTTCTGAATGTGGATGGCTGTACCATCAGGCCTTCCCAAGAAGTGCGCAACTTGGGTGTTATCCTGGACTAAAACCTCTCACCCCAAGCCCACATCAGTAACACCACCAAATCCATCTTCTTCCACCTCAAAAACATCTACAGACTCCGGCCCTCACTGTCAGACGCTGTTGCAGAGACTCTGATCCATGCTATCATCTTCTCCCGTCTGGACTACTGTAACGGTGTCCTTTATGGTCTTCCCACCAAAGCACTGGACAGACTACAACGTGTCCAAAACTCGGCTGCCAGGGTCCTCACTCGTGCAAAGCAGTGGCAACACATTACCCCCACATTCAAGCAGCTTCAGTGACTCCCAGTGAAGTCACGCATCACCTACAAAATCTACATCTACTCCTCACATACAAATCCCTCCATGCTCTTGCCCCAGTACCTCTCCGATCTCATCCAGCATTACTCCCGATCAAGGTCCTTGAGGTCCTCTGGCAAGGACCAGCTTGTCATTCCCCGCACCAGGCTACGGACCTTTGGCGACAGAGCCTTCTGTGTTGCTGCCCCCACCCTTTGGAACAGTCTACCTCTTCATCTCCGCCAAGCCCCCACACTGGCTACATTCAAAAAGCATCTGAAATCACATTTATTCACTGAGGCCTATGACCCTTAACCACCCCGCCCCCCACCCACACTTCTACCCCCTCGCCTCCTCTCTCCTCTATCCCCTAGCCCCATCTTCTTTTGTAAAGCGACCTTGGGTTACTTGAAAGGCACTATATAAAACTAAGTTATTATTACTATTATTTTGCAGCTATAGTAATAATATACTATTATTACTATAATAATAATAATTATTATTATTACTATAATAATAATAATTATTATTATTATTATTTATAAATGAGATAGAAGCAGTAATGTAGAAAATACCATTTATTTGAACAAGGGCTGCCACAGAACATTGCAGTTTAATAAAATAATACTTCTTACGCGGCATGAAAAAAAAACCTAAACACTCTGCAATCATATAAATGTTAATCCAAACAAATAAATAAACATTTATATACAGTACTTCTTAGGAATCTTATAATATGACTTGTAAACATGGTTGTATAAAAGTGAAACTGTGCCAAATAAAAATGTGTCAGTGTCAAAGGTTTTTTACATTAAATTTCAAAATTAGGGATATTTCAAAATCTGAATTTGAAAAAAAAAAAAAAAGAAAAAAGTACATGGCGACCCAAACACCAAACCTACCTGTACTCTTTAGAAATGTCATAAATTAGTCTACCAAATGCACCATCACGGTGTTTCTTGGCAAGCCATTCATTCCATTCCATTAGTGCAAGGTGGTCAGAGAGTAAAGTGTCAGTACGATTTCCTCAGAGCCTCCAGATCTGCTCCTTGTAGGACCTCCAGGGGCCTGTTCTACGAAGCAAGTTCAACCTAGCGAGGTAGCCTTGGAGCTACCTCGCTCAACTTAGCATGGTAGCCAGCGGTCTCGCTAAACGGTCTTACGACGCTGGTTAACAACCTCGTAAGTTGATCCAGCTTTGCCATGAGCGCGTGCACGCATGTAAGGCGGAGCCTGCCACATCTGACCAATCGTGAACATGGACCAGTCTGGAGTGTCAGAGCCGGCAGGAGAGCGAAGGACTGCGGACATAACAAACGAGGAGCAGGAGACAGAGGATCATGAGAAAGTATGAAGAGTTAAAATCTATCATAAACCCCAAAAGCAACACCGTCGCCGCTGCAAAAGCACGGAGTGAATGCTGGCAGAAAATTAATCTTTGATGCCATTATCACCCTGAAATAGCACTGTTCAACTTGCACTTTTAACTAAGGTGACCAGACGTCCCCGATTTCCGGGGACAGTCCCCGAATTGGATGATCTGTCCCCGGCTAAAGCTGTCCCTGAAAATGTCCCCGATTTAAGCGTTTCATGAATGAGAACAAAAATGTTGCATGTGGGCTAGAACAACGGTTATTACAGTAGGTAGGAAGCACAAGTAAGCAGTCCTGAACAACAGTATTGTATTTACAGGGGTTATTACAAGGGGCGTGCGCTGCTACTAAATGGTACCGAGATGTTGTCTGTGATCACACAGCCCATGCCCATTTATTTCCAAGATGAATTCATTTATTTGTTCATTCCTATCGTGTTTACATTTTTTGTGTGATATGTGGGCCATATGAGCCTTTCATAAAGGTGGTCATCCGGAGAAGTAAGTGGGTCCGTGCAGTCCCTGAAAACTCTCGCGAGCCGGAGTGCTCCTCGGACAATGTGAGCACCGAGGTCTATAGGATCCTCCAAGAACAGACAAGCCGTTTTTCGAGAGAGCTCATTGGTCAGTGGGCGGGGTTTTTATACTCTGTGAGTTCAATCTGGAACTTAACCTGCCCCGGAGCAGGTTAGCCGTTCAGCGTATGTTGCCATGGAGACTCGCCTCGCTAAGAAGTGAACCTGCGTCGTAGAACAGGAAACCCGAACTTATCCTCAAAGTTACCTCGCTAAGCAGTAATCCTGCTTCGTAGAACAGGCCCCAGGCCTTCTCTTTGTGCTGGGTATGGGCACACGGGACAGACACGGGATCTACATACCACCTGCTGTGGTTCACGGTGTGGTGAACATACCCAAAGACTGGCAGTATGCGGTTAGCACGCCATTCATCACTGATGATGCTCATTCCTGGCTTCACATGATGGACTTTTATGGGCACCAGGTGGTTCCGGGACCTTCGCTCCACCAGTTGAATAATTGGCCATGTTGAATCTCTCTTCACCCCCAGCATCCCAAAGACCCACTTCCTGCGCTTCCATGCACCAGCCATTCTTCCTCTCCCATACCAATGCAGAAACAAAACAACAAACACATTATGTGAAGTAAACAGATACAGTATGAACAAATACATTGGCTGACAGTATTTTACAATTGTAAATATTACAATAACACACCTTTCTTTTGTGACGAAAATGGCTTTTATCAATGGCCACGAACTCCCTTCTCCCACTAATCTGCTGGCCCGTACGCCTTCTCATCCTCTCCATTGCCGAGACACATACATCTCAGATTTTTTTTGTCATTTTAGTGAGAGTTGTAGAGCTCCCAGCAATGGTGTCCTCCATCAGGTCAATCTGACGCAGGCGTAGACCCTGAGAAAATCTTCAAAGACATAAAATAAACATGTAAAGAAATGTTAATTGAATTTCCTTACATGTATTGTTGGACTGTATTTATACCTGTGAGCCACAGTTCTATGGCCCCATATGTAATTATGCAGATGCAAGTGAATATAGAGTATAGCAGTGGGTGTGTTTTACTGGTGCAGGGGAAAAATCAGCCCATTCATTTTCCCCATACACTTATTCCCCATACACTTATTTTAAGCCTACAAACATGCCATCCAGGATGCTGGTGAGTCATGATCATGAAACCTTTGATCCTTTGTGTAGCGATTATTATTATCAAAGGTTGTATGGTGACGATTCACAGTTCTAGGCTTAAAATAATTGTTATAAATATTTTTATAAAAGTCTAATGGGAAAATGAATAGGCTGATTTTTCCCTGAACCAGTAAAACAAACCCACTTCTATGATCTATAGTGGGTAAGTGACACACAGTGCCGAACTAGATTGTGTTTGAATACAAAGAAAGACGTGTGCTTTTTACTGAGAATACAAAGAAAGATAAATACAAGCTTCATCATCTGACATCACTGGTCCACCACAACTCAAATTAATTCTCAATAACTGTCAAACTAAATGAATGCATGCAAAGCCAGCTTTCTTTTTTCCCAATCTGTGCTGTGTAACCTTATGTCTGAATTTGTATGTTTTAACAGCTCTTAAAAAAGATGACAAGGCATCAACCTCCACCCTAGTCACAACATCCACCTCTGCCCAGGCAAGCCAAGTGTCTTCACTCTCCTCCGACTGTTCAATGGAATCCTCCTCTGAGAGTAACTCTGACTCCTCCATCAACATGTCCTCATCAGAGGATAAGAAGAATAAGAAGAAGAAGAAGAAGAAGAAGAACTTTATGGATCCCCGAGGGGAAATTCAATTGCCTGTTGTCTCGTGTAATATGTCTATAATTATTTACAAGAGTTATAAAGCCTAGTGGCTGTTGGTACAAAAGATCTTATAAATCTTTCTGTCCTGCAGCGAAGAGAGAGGAGCCGTCCACCACCATTTGCCCTTTGGTCAATCAAGGTGTTGTGAAGTGGGTGATCCATGTTCTTGAGAATAGTCTCCACCTTCCTCAGTGTAGATCTCTCCACCACATCCTCCACTGAGTCCAGCTTGAGTCCTACCACTGAGCCAGCCTTTTTCACCAGTTTGTTAAGACGTTTTGCATCTTTGTGTTTGATGCTTCCCCCCCAGCAGACTGCAGCGTAGAACAGCACACTTGGTGAGCTCTCATCTGGATCCTCTGCAGTTTGCGTACCAGCCGAACATCGGGGTGGACGACGCAGTCATCTACCTGCTGCAGAGGTCCATGGCCCACTTGGAGAACACCGGCAGCACTGTGAGGGTCATGTTTTTTGACTTCTCCAGTGCTTTCAACACCATCCAGCCTTCACTGCTCAGGGGGAAGCTCGAGAGGGTGGGAGTGGACTGTCACCTAGCTGCATGGACCGTGGACTACCTCACCGACAGACCACAGTTTGTGAGGCTTCAGAACTGTGTGTCGGACATGGTGGTCTGCAGCACGGGGGCTCCACAGGGGACAGTGCTCTCCCCCTTCCTCTTCACCCTGTACACCTCGGACTTCAGCTACAACTCTGGGAGCTGTCACATCAAGAAGTTCTCAGATGACACAGCCATCGTCGGATGTGTATCGTCAGGGGGTGAGCGGGAATACAGGACTGTCATCACTGACTTTGTCAATTGGTGTGGCACAAACCACCTCCAGCTCAATGCCAGTAAGACAAAGGAGATGGTCGTGGATTTCCGCAGGAGGAGGACATCTCAGACTGTTCCAGTGAACATCCAGGGTCTGGACATTGAGATGGTGGAGTCCTACAGATTCCTGGGTGTCCACCTCAACAATAAACTGGACTGGTCAACCAACACAGACGTCCTGTACAAGAAGGGCCAAAGTCGTCTCCCCCAGCTGAGAAGACTGAGGTCCTTTGGAGTGTGCAGGACTCTGCTCAGGACTTTCTATGACTCTGTGGTAGCATCTGCACTTTTCTATGCAGTGGTCTGCTGGGGGGCAGGGAGCACCAAGAGGGACAGGAAGAGACTGAATAGACTGATGAGGAGGGCCAGTTCTGTCCTGGACTGTTCTTTGGACTCCCTGGAGGAGGTGGGTGAGAGGAGGATGTTAACAAAGCTTGTATCCAGCTACATGCTGCTCCGGAGGGGGATTTTGTCCCCCGCCGGCGGAGTTGTCGGGGAAGAAACAAGCAACTAAAATACGGGAGGATCCGGTAAACCAGCGCGGATCCGGTGTGTTTATCAAAGCGTGATGGCCGTGCTGAGGCACCGGGGGGATTTTAGGCTAAACAGTAAGTCAAAATAAAACGTTCATACTTACAGATGCCACGTTTGTAGTAGGATCACGGATAGTTGGTACGGATTCATTCTTTATCTTCAGACATCTAGCAAATCCAGCGTTGAACTGTCCCTTGTTAATAAAACAGTCCGAAGTAAAATGGTGCGCACATACATACAGATATTTTGGAAGTGCCGCGGGTATGTTCCCATTGTAAATAAAATCCACCCATTGAGTCCTCAAATCCTCCGACGAGGGAGTTTTCAAAAGAGTTAGGTACTCGTTTGTGCAGCCAACAATAGAGCAAACGCTGCCTCTTTTTTCAGATCGTACTCTCGCCATGGTTCTAACCAGAGCAATGCGGGCGAGCCGCCGGGAATAATGGTGCTGTTTAGATAATCTTTTGGGCAGGGCAGTGGGCGGCTCCATAGGCAGTACCATCAACCCGCCAGCACTGACATGACATCATGTCAGTGGAGTTTTCAGAACGGCTGGCTCTGCGCACACAGTTCCTAAATATGGAGATAACTAAATAATGACTGGATGGAATTTTTTCGAACTTGGGGGGATTGTAGCGGTTTTCTATCCCTGATATGCACCCCCCTCCCGTTAACAAAGTCAGTTTTTCATGCCATGGCTACTTTAAGTAATCATCAATAGTATATAGTGCAAACATTTATAACTTGTTTAATAGTTAGTAATGTATGAATACTGCTTTACAAATGATAATTTCATGATGAATTAAGAATTCTTGTTATGCCGTACTACTGCTTAATAAGGTGTATTTTCAACATTCATAACTGTGTTTACCAATGATTATTAACATATGAATAATGCTTTACAAATGATGAGTTCATGATGAATAAAACATTTACTAATGCTTAACTAATGCTATATATTGTATAGTTATTATAAAGTGCTACCAACATGGGTAGTAAGATGCTGCAGATGTTTTATTAGTCTGTGGTGGCAGTTGTCCTGTTCTATGCTGCAGTCTGCTGGGGAGAAAGCATCAAACACAAAGATGCAAGACGTCTTAACAAACTGGTGAAAAAGGCTGGCTCTGTGGTTGGATTCAAGCTGGACTCAGTAGAGGATGAAGTGGAGAGATCTACACTGAGGAAGGTGGAGACTATTCTAAAGAACATGGATCACCCACTTCACAACACCTTGATGGACCAAAGGGCAAATGGTGGTGGATGGCTCCTCTCTCTTCGCTGCAGGACAGAAAGATTTAGAAGATCTTTTGTACCAACAGCCACCAGACTGTATAACTCTCGTGTAAATAGTAGATAATTTTTAGAGATACATTATGTGAGACAACAGGCAATTGAATTTATGTTTTATTTATGTTATGTTTATGCAGCCGTAAGTATCCGTGAATGACATTGGCCTTTAGTTTGTGATATGAATCCATATGCCATAAGAAGGCGTTGGTGTCTCTGCAGGTGTAGGTTACCGTCGGTGTCAGAGACGTGGTGCTCGTCGGAGCTCGACCCCCTCTGGATCACAAATGTTGATCATCAGTTTGATTGTTTCTTCAGAAACCACAAAAACTCTCTGAATGACCCGCTGATACATCCACTGATAACCCTGCAGATGACCAGCTTCAGCCATTTCCCTCTCCACAAAAGCAGCTTTATGACTTGATTTACTTTTTGACTTTATTCTCCTAAATTTACAACTTTAATCTCTAAATCTTAAAAGAAAAAAGAAAAAACTCAATGTTGTCCTGATACTCTGCTGTAGTTGTGTCAGCTTTCTTATTTCTAATGTTTTTGATTGTTGTAGCAGAGCGGATCATTTCGTCTTTAAATACTATAATGTTTGGTTAACAGATTTTAGTGAGTTCAGAGATCATGTGCGAATGCAGCCTGAGCTGACTGTCTGCTGTTTTGGGATTTCTTTTATTTTCTTTGAAGATGCGCTGTGTCTCCAAGCGAGTCCAACCTCTCACCCAAAATGTGCAGCTGTACAGCGGCATGCAAAGAATTCTGGGATACCAACGGAACAAAAGCGTGCATAAATGCACGCTTGAAAAAGGGGTGGGGGCAGTGTGGTTTTGAGACCAAATTTGAAGCACGCTCAGCATTTCGTGCCAAATGGATGGGACACCGTTCGTGCTGCGTGATGACCTCACGCATGCTTCAAATGCGCCATTTGACGGTGCAGTCTCTGAAATGAGACACAGGCAGGGTACTTAAGTCCGCATAACGGCAGATAAATGCAGTGTGCTCAGCTAAGCGCAATTAAGCGACTTTGACAGTGTTTATCGGGATAAGCGCACTTATCCCGATGCGGTCTCTGAAATGAGACACAGCCAGTGTTTTGGTTTCGAACTATTTCCTTTCTGCGGCGTAGTGATACTTGCACACGCACAATTGAACATGCAGAGGGGTGAAGCGATTTTTGTCACGTGGACCAATAGGAGCTGAGTCTCATTGCCATAGTATCAGAAAAACACATACATGGTGACGAGCGCATCTAGCAGCGAGACAAGCGAAGAGGAAGAAAAGAAAAGAAAAACAAGAAAACAGCCTTCAAAAGTGCATAAAAAAGGAACGAAACAATGCTATATGCATCTATCATCTGTCCACAGTGAAGACGTTTTCGACTTTACAAGGACATATTGGGAAACTTACAGAACTAGTATTAGAAAGTGGCTTTCTCTACAGGGTGAGACAAAGGACCTTGCAGAAACTTATAAACATTGCGTTGATATCGACTTTGACAGTGTTTTGATCTTTATTTTCATATTCTGGAGGGATTGATAAATGTCAGATGTTTTGACACTGTGATACTTGAATAAATGTTTTATACCATATTTTGAATTAATTCAGACCTTTTGTGCATTTATTTTTTTCTTGTTACATTTTTTCCATTATTCCAATTTTGGGGGGCATGGTAGCAATTTGACTTTCAGCCATTTATGGCCATGATGTGCTGTTTATATTTTGTTGCTTTTATGACACAGTAGGTTGTGTCATTTTTATGTATGAAACATAAGCTTTTGGCTAAATTTACTGTATATATTTCATTATGCTGGGTGCAAGTCACTTGAGTTGAGACGTTTTCTTCAAGAAATTTGCTACATTTCATAATCTGAATTCCCTTATGCGTATACTAAGGCACCAATAACTGTTTCAGGTGTTAGATAGATGTATGACATTTGAGAAAGATTTTGTCTTGCCAGAATCAACATAGCAGTTTCTACAAGCAAAAACAGCAGCACCATATAAATGTTTTTTGAGTTACTCACATATATGTACATTTCTGGCTGGTGACAAAAGTCGGACAGATAGTCTGAGTAGATATTTTAACCCAGAGTCCAGAATGGTATTGTCTATGCAAAAATGCATTGAACAAGTAGCACCAGTTTAGTTGAACGAAATTCATTTTCGAGACACTTTTTCCTTTGTCCCAATACAGCCTATGACCTCGAGCGAAGTTTCTTTCACAGAGATTCAGATGCCGTGGATGTGGATGCATCGGCGATGCTGGCTGAAGGATTTGACTGACCCGCGGCTGCATCACGTCCTTGTTTCTCAAACGCCTTTTGCAAATAAATCGCTGTTAGCATGTCATGTGAAACCCAGCGTCAGCAGGAACATTGTCAAAGTCAATATAAACGGAATATTTATAAGTTTCTGCAAGGTCCTTTGTCTCACCCTGTAGAGAAAGCCACTTTCTAATACTAGTTCTGTAAGTTTCCCAACGTGTCCTTGTAAAGTCGAGAACGTCTTCACTCTGGACAGATGATAGATTCATATAGCATCGTTTCGTTCCTTTTTTTATGCACTTTTGAAGGCTGTTTTCTTTTTTTTCTTTTCTTTTCTTCCTCTTCGCTTGTCTCGCTGCTAGATGCGCTCGTCACCATGTTTGTGTGTTTCTGATACTATGGCAACGAGACTCGGCTCCTATTGGTCCACGTAACAAAAATCGCTTCACCCTCTGCATATTCGATTGCGCGTGTGCAAGTATCACTGCGCCGCAGAAAGGAAATAGTTCGACACCGAAACACTGATTACTAAAAATCGACAGGATGGCATGAGTAGATATTTTTTTTACTACTTACTATCAATAGAGCTGTTTTATGAATCACAGGTTATGTTTCCCCACTGAAGTGGAACGAGATTCACTTTCTAAGCACTTTTTCCTCCGTCCCAATACAGCCTATACACCGCAGAAAGGAAATAGTTCGACACCGAAACACTGATTACTAAAAATCGACTGGATGACATGAGTAGATATATTTTTTTTAGTACTTACTATCAATAGAGCTTTTTTATGAATCACAGTTTATATTGCACCACTAAAGTGGAACGAACCAACACGATCTCATTCAGCCAATACAGCCTAATTGTAGGCAAAGCTAATGTGTATTCATGCCACTTCCTGAACGCAGGGTGATGGGGTGGGGAACATAGACATAATAAAAGATAGACCCCGCATCGGCCGCTACCACGAATGGGCCCTGTCGAGAAATGCTGCCGCCATCTTGGTCCGGTCATCCGCCTCACTCTGCACCGCTGTTTAACCGGCGGAATGAAGTCTGAGCGCATTAAATGAATCATAGTTCGCTCAATACTACGTAATTTTCTTCTCTGCAAATGCCATTCAAAGAGGCATGATAGAGGCCATATTTATTTTGGCGTTTTCAAATACTCAGAATGAATAAAATGATATTTTAGAACATGGCAGCAGTGGCTGTATTATAGTATAACAATTAATCAAGGATATATCTAGGTTTAGAGCTAGGTTCCTGCTATGTCTCAATAATTATTAATAACTGGCGGTTTTAATAGGCCAATTCAATATATATTGATTTGATTATATTTTATTTAGTTTAATGTTATTTATCCATTTGTAGACACACACAAATAATGTCATATAGAAGCAGTATTTTAATAACTGGAAAATACACACAAAGAAATACACACAAATATATAGCCTACATATCAAAAAAATTTAAACACAAGAACAGCATGACAGGACAGCATCTACACTACATATCAATTTGCTTGTTGGCTACACAGCACAGAGGAATCACTTGCTGCAAATTTCTCCCTCTAACAGCAATCTCCCACTTCTTCCTCAAGTTTTTGTCCTTAGGAAATCTTCAAAATGAAACAGGAGATCACCACAAAGAAATCTTTAATAGAACAGATAATAAAACAGAGCTCACTTTCTTCCTTCTTCTTTGTATTTTATTTCTTAACGTTTCTTAGAACCTCTCTCAAACAAAAGTTTTTCAATCTAATGCAAATCTGTTGATAATCGAGCAAAGTTGCTATTATTGTGAATAAGCTAGCTGTTCGCAAATGCTGTTTCCTTTTTGGAGTTGACCGATAGTCTTCCTCCTTGGCCTACAAATGACTCTACAGTCAAGTGTAATGTTGAAAAAACGTGTAATCATAACTGTGAAAAGTTATTCCTTGAGCCCTGTTCTCTGCTGTCTGCCTGTTGGCACAGGAATACGCCGCACAGTGCTCCGGCATCGCTGAATGAATGAATGAATGAATATGATTGACCGGAGCGTATGGGAAGCTTGACCTGACCAAGATGGCGGCCGCATTTCTCGCTGCGCAGCACCCCCAGCGGGGTCTACCCTTTTATAATGTCTATGGTGGGGAAGGAGGGGGAGGCCTGGCACTCATGGCAGACCGCGCCCCTCTCAGTCGAGGCCCGCCCCCACAGAAAAACAGGGTAAAAAGTGAACCTGAAACTTTTCAAGTTGAATCCGAAAACAGAAGATCTGAATCTGAAAAAAAAAAATCTGAATCTGAAAAAAAAAAATCTGAAACCGTAAAAATAAGATCTGAATCTGAAATAAATAAATAAAATTCAATCGAAAAAAAAAAAGTACTCCAAGATCGAAATATACATTGACGTGAAAAATAGAAATAAGTAATTTATTCAAAAGTATTAAAAAACAGAATCAAAGTTACATTTCAACAGATTTTTTTCATGCATTCTGGGATTTTTCAAAGTTCAATTTCGAAATTCAAGACTTTCAGGTACCATTTTATTTTTTTTCAGGTTCAAATCTTATTTTTTCACTTCACTTTTTATTTTTTCACTTACACTACTTTTCAATACTTTTGAGCCTGATCTGGCTCCATAGTTGTCCAGGGTATTTTGTATATGGCCCTGTTTATTGTAGAACAATTACTACATATGCATATTGCACTGAATATTTGCAATCTTTCTAGTTTACATACTTTACTATTTGTAATTTGTTGTGTTTGTATTTTTTATAACATTGTATTTTGTACTATTACCTTATCAATATTGCAATTTATGTTTTTGACACTTGTTTTCCTTGACTGATGTTAAATTACAATGCTGCTGTCTATGTCTTTTGAGCCATTTTGTTTTCCTTTGAGGATTTTGTGGGGTACTGTTGATTGCGTTGATCATACAGTACGTACGCTGGGATTGGTCAGATATGAATCCTTTCATAAATCTCACCTGTGTCCTATCGTAGGATGAATCCTGCGCTCAGATCTGCACTCAGGTCTGCGCTCAGGTGTGCGCAAGATTGATAAATGAGGGCCAATTGGAGGACAGGACTTAAAGGCACCGCCTCGCAATCAGGCCGGGCACAACTGAAAATTAGACGCAGCTGATGCCAATTAAGTGGAGGTGCAGCAGCAACCTGCCACACAGAGATGCGTCTCCTGTTGGCCTTTATCAGAACACCTGAAGCTAAAGCGAGCTTATACTATTTTTTCATACAATGCAAATGGACAAAACGCGCTGACCGCTGATGTAAACAGGAGTAATATTGGTGGATTATCAAACTGTTGGAGCTGGATGACTGATAATGTTGACTGTTTTAAAAAGCAAGAGTGAAGGTAAGAAATATTTCCTGAAGTTTTGATCAGTTATGTCTCTGCTCTGATATGTGGTGGACTGAGATCAGGACATTTTATATTTTTGGAGGTCACGTTCCCCCCGGTTAAGAACGGTTAAGGGGGGGTGGGGGGGTGGTGCTCCTTGGCCCTGTATGGCTTTGCTGAGCTCTTTTGTCCAGGGTTATAGTTTGTCACTTTAAGTTGCACACATTGCTCCGAGTGGTCAGCAGTCAAACGACTGCGGAAGGGGCTGAGTACGTCCTTCATGTGTGAAAAGACTTGTTCACAGAGGTAGGTTGAACCGAAGACTGACAGAAGAGCCAAAGCAACGTTCTTGAGGCAGCAAAATTTATCTGGTACAGATTTCCAACAGGCGTAGATGCAAGTTCCCTGATTTTTGTTTTCTTTAGTTTCCAATTCTTTGCGTAGCTCTACAAACTTGGTCATCCACAGTGCTGAGCTTTTCAGCTCAATCAGTTGCATTGCCAAATCCTGTGTGTCCAGCCAGTCAATCAGAGATGAATCAAACTCGTGTCTATCAAAGTGTTCAGGAGTGATCAAAAAAGAGAATATGGGTCCATACCTCCTAAACTCCCCAAATTGTTTTGTGAGGTCAGATTCTAGCTCACCGATGTAGTTGCTGAGTTGTGTGGTGTTGATCCTCTGCCGCTTTGAAAGCTCTTGTACGTGTTTGAAATAGCAGAAAGCGGAGGTAGCAATGTCATTTTTAAAAAGAGGTAGCTTGGCGACAAAACTACCCCACTTTCCATACAGGTCCAAAACCGTCTGCCCCGCGCCTGAGCTGCCAGCTCAAGATTTAGCTTGTTGAAATGTCCGGTTATATCAGTGAGAAACATGAATTTCGCCACCCACTTCTCATCCTCCAGCTGTGGATAGTCTTGGTCTTTTTCCTTGAGGAAGGCTTTAATGGCATCAAAGCAGCCTACAAATCTCTCCAACACCTTTCCACAACTTAGCTATCTAACCGGACAATAGACAGGGAGATCTTTGTCTGTGTTTTCCATTTCCTCGAGCAGGGATTTGAACTGGCGGTGTGTGAGTGCAGATTGCTTAACTATGAAGTTAACAATCTTGGCAATGGTATCCATAACCACATTCAGACCTGAATCGGACATTTTTGCACGTAGATTTTCTTGGTGTATTATGCAGTGCAGTTTCATGACGGGGTGACCGACTTTATCCTCAATTAACTTGACAGCTCCTTTATTTTTCCCGACCATGGCAGGAGCGCTGTCTGTTGTCACTGCAAATCTTTTCTTGATATCAACACATCGCCCCTCAAAATGCTCAATAAACACCTTGGCTACATCTTCCCCCTTTGTTGTGCCAGGCATCGGCTCTAAGCAGCAAAGTTCTTCTCTTATATAGTGGAGTCCCTAAGCCCAAAAAATAAGCTGTAAACTTCAAGTCATGCAACAAATATCCCCTTTGGTATGGAAGTACCTTAGGGTCATAGGAAACATTTTATCCAAAGAGACAAGTAAGATCACCCTTCAATTTTTTTTTTATCGCCATTTTAAAAATGGCCGCTGACAATAAACCGCCAATACACCAGACCCCGTATCTTTGCTTCTGTTACAGCTATAATCATAATATTGGTGTCAAAGTGCACATTTTTGGGGTCTAGGAATTCAATTAAATAGGTTTCAATGCAAAAAACCCAATGCATCATTAATTACCATGACAACGGGGGTTAAAATATGCAAATTTCATGAAAAAATGTACGTTTTGACAGGGTAACTTACCTCCCCACCCCTCCCCCTAAACTGAGATTTACTGTTCCTTTGGCATGGAAGTACCTTAGGGCCATAGGAAACATTTTATCTAAAGAGACAAGTTAGATCACCCCATTTTTAAAATGGCTATAACTTGTCTCTTTGGATAAAATGTTTCCTATGGCCCTAAGGTACTTCCATGCCAAAGGAACAGTAAATCTCAGTTTAGGGGGAGGGGTGGGGGGGTGGGGGGGTAAGTTACCCTGTCAAAATGTACATTTTTTTCATGAAATTAGCATATTTTACCCCCCACTGTCATGGTAATTAATAAAGCATTGGGTTTTTTGCATTGAAACATATTTAATTGAATTCCTAGACCCCAAAAATGTGCACTTTGACACCAATATTATGATTATAGCTCTAACAGAAGCAAAGATACGGGGTCTGGTGTATTGGCGGTTTATTGTCAGCGGCCATTTTTAAAATGGCGATAAAAAAAAATTGAAGGGTGATCTAACTTGTCTCTTTGGATAAAATGTTTCCTATGACCCTAAGGTACTTCCATACCAAAGGGGATATTTGTTGCATGACTTGAAGTAAAATGTGTCTTAGGGCCCCAACTAATAGTCGAATCGCAGTATTTTGCCATTACTGCTAAACGTGGCATGTCATTTACATCCACGCTCTCATCAAGTGCAACGCTAAATACAGGGGCATCTTTCAAGCCAGCAGTTTGCTGTGACTTAACATTTTTTGCCATATCTTCTATGCGTCGCTGGACAGTATCAGCTGACATGGCGATGTCTTTTATTCTTGACTTAATCTTGTCTATATTTGGTAAGTCACCAAACAATGCATTTGCACTTGACAGGAAAGCCTCTTTAATATATTTGCCGTCAGTGAACGGCTTTCCATGTTTTACAATGCAACGGGAGATTTCATAGCTTGCTTCAGTGCCATGGTCTTTAGCAGTGATACAGTCATGCAGATTGCCCTTTTGCTTTCCATACCCTGACACCGCCTTCCTTATCGCCTCTGCCTTTTCTGCTGCATCTTTGTAGTCCGCTGCTCAAAGTGACGTTTAACACTTGAAGTGTGACTGACTACATTTTCAAGACATAAAACGCAGACAGGACGGTCCTTATCTTTATCGTTGGAAACAAATCCATATGTATCTGTCCACGCAGGCTGGAATGGCCGGGCATCTAATCTGGGCTTTTTAGACATTCCCCCCCTATTCTCTTTGCACGGCACGGAGCCACAACAGCATGTGTGCAGCAACTCTCACAACGAGGGTCGAACACACAAACACACACACACACCGTCCTGCGTTTATGATGTTTATGATGAATGTAAACAAGCGTCTGTGGAGTGGTGGTGTAAAGGATGTAAATATACATTCAAAGGAACATCAAGCTCGCAATTAATTTAATACAGAAACATTTTTAGGCTCATTGAAAAAAAAAACGTTCTCCCGCAAACTAGCAGCATGCCAGCCGATACCACCCGGCGTGCCAATGTTGGCACGGGTGCCTAAGGTTGCGGACCCCTGTTTTAGATAATCAAGACAAAACAGAATAATAATTTGTGTAATTCAATATTTAATGTCAAAAATAAATTGAATATACCCAGATGAAGAGTGGGATAGAGAGATAGCCTCTCAAAAAGAATGAAGCCAAGATGAAGAGGAAAAAAGACGCAAATAAAACCTAGATGTCAGGATTTTAACATTACGGAATGACAAAGAAAAGTGGAAATACATCAGAAACATCCGGATTAAAGCCTAAACATCAGTTTCTCTGGCTGCTACAAAATTCCTCACAGTAGGACAGTGGGCTTAATTTTTAAATTCACAAATGAAAACAAAAATCTTCCCACGTTTCCTTCTTATTGGGTGGCTTTGATCGTCTGTACAAACCAGATGTGTTTTCTGATTTTTAATAACAATTTTGGAAAATTCTGTTGCTCCAGCTCAAAGTTTCAAATGAAAAAGAAAAGAAAAAGTAAAGTTTGCAGAAGTGTGAGGATTTTTAATGATTCAAAGTGCTGACAGGGTGTGGATTTCACTTCTGATCTATGACATTTATCAGGTGAGAGCGGTTTAATGGTTTTAGTGCAGGTTGGAGAGCTTCAATCAAACCTCACAGTAAACATGCCGAGTAATGTGGAGCACCAACATGTTCTCCATGTGATATGGTAAGGTTTGAATGAAGAGACTGGAAACAAATGTGCTCTGCAAAAAGTTGAAGCTCCAGTATTTCTCCATCTTTAGTCAAACAGTTTAGGGAGTATTTGAGCCACCTCTCAGTCTTCTCCTTCATTGATGTCCCAGTGTTTTTCCTACAGGTGAGCGTGAAGCTGTCCAATCAGAAACCTTCTCCTCTTCTTCAGTAGTTTTGATCTGTCAGTGCAGAATCTGAGCTTGTCTTCATGTTTGCACTTTAAAACCTCCTTCTTTGCAGCAACTCGGTTTTAAAGACACCTTCATGTTACCGGTAACAACAGTCTGTGTCACAGTGCAGAGGTGATTTTCTCATCTGTTTTCTAAAATCTATTTCCTATTTGATTTCCGGAAAACTTGTCCCAAACCTCCTCCTCTCTTTCTACTTCAGTGCAGTATGTGTGGGGTCATATACTGGTAGGCAGAGCTACGCAGCCACATGTCCAATCAAGTAAATGTTGTCATATAGGTGGCCCACGAAGTCGTCCGACACGTTGTGCGCAGCTCGTCGAGTGTTCCTAATGAATTCCCTCTTGGACATTTTGTTCTTGACGTGTGGGCTGGTCAGGTCGATGGACAGTAGGATGAGGCTGTAGCACAGCACGTACACGGCATCTGAGGACAATGACACAAAACACTGTCAAAAATATCACCAACAACAAGACAAAACACCCAGAAACATGATTGAATTCACTTAGTTAACACTGGTTTAGTTTCATGTCCACTCAGCATAAACTTTATAACAATGTTTATGACCAGGGGGACATTTTATCTGTTGGAGGGCAACCAGAGACAGAAAACATGGAGGGCTTTTTAAAACAACTTATCTGTACAGAAAGGCATCCAGGGAAAACTTTTTTATACAAGGTACACAATTTATGTTTACCTGAATGAAGGGCATCAACAGGAACCTTAAGGGGGGTCCTTTTTATTTTTACTCTATGGGATGGGGATTCAGAGGGCATTTTTTTCATGCCTTATTAACTGTTTAAAGGCACTTTTTATCTGTGTCAGAGCATATTTTGAAAACAAATTTTGTACATTTTGTCTGCTGAAAGTGCATCCAGAGGGCACTTTTTGATAGTTGTTTTAACCATTGGTAGCACATCTGGGGGGCACTTTTTTCCATTTGACATGCTGAAACAGCTGACAGAGGGCACTTTTAAAAAGTGTTTCCCCTAAAAACACTTCTAGCAGTCATTTATCAGAAAGATATTCCTTAAAAAGACATCTAAATATGTGGATAGAACACAGTTATATCAGCAGAATTACGACACACTGGTCATGGTTGGTGGATTATCATGCAAGATTTTTTCAGTTCTTGAGGTTTGGTTTGTTTGTTGTCATCCACTTGTTACTGCTATGTACAGAGCATTTTAGTTATCAGAAAACTACAGAGTAATGTTGTGGTTATTTTCCTGTTTGACAGATGATAAAGGAATAGTGGAGGTGTTTCTTGGTACTAAAGTGGTAGTCTCTCTATAATTACCAAATCATGATCATTGAGATGAGATGAGATGAGATTCAATTTATTGTCAATGTACAGTACAAGTACAGTACAGCGAAAAGTATTTTCACATCTCACCAGAGTGCAGAGTAAACATGTCAGTGCTAGAAATTGAATAAATAATAATGTGTATTGTAGCGATAAATAATAAATAAATGCATTCAATACTGTCAGATTAATATTGCACGTAGCCCATATTGCACAGAAGTGCTAGATTAAGGTCCAGGTCCAGTGACCATATTGCACATGTCCACAGGATGAGTTAAGATACAGCAGGAACGTGGGTGGGTGGAAGGGGAGGGGGGGCTATTACTGGAGGGGGGAGAGGAGTGGATGAGGGGTTTAGGGAGATGACAGTGGAGGGGAAAAAACTGTTCCTGAGTCTGCTTGACTTGGAAGCTAGATTCCGGTATCTTCTCCCAGAGGGGAGGAGGGTGAACAGTCCGTGGTTGGGATGAGAGGGGTCTTTGATGATGCTGTGAGCCTTCCTCAGGCACCGACTGTCATAGATGGTCTTAATGACAGGGAGAGATGTACCAGTGATGCGTTGGGCAGTTTTCACCACCCTCTGCAGTGCCTTTCGGTCAGAGGCTGTACAGTTACCATACCAGACCGTGATGCAGTATGTGAGGATGCTCTCAATGGCACAGCGATAGAAGTTCCCTAGTATATGAGGAGATAGATGGGCTTTCCTCAATCTCCTCAGAAAGAAGAGACGCTGATGGGCCTTCTTGAGCAGGGACGAGGTGTTGAGGGTCCAGGAGAGGTCCTCAGAGATCTGTACGCCCAGAAATTTGAGGCTGGAGACCCGTTCGACCTCTGCTCTGTCGATGTAGATAGGAGCGTGAGTGACAGTCCTAGTCCTCCTGAAGTCCACGATGACCTCTTTGGTCTTGTCGGTGTTCAATGTCAGGTTGTTGTCGGCACACCATGACGCCAGGTGCTGTATCTCCTCCCTGTAGGCTGTCTCATTGTTGTCTGTGATGAGGCCCACCACCGTTGTGTCGTCTGCAAACTTAATGATGGTGTTAGAACCATGCATGGGAGTGCAATCGTAGGTGAAGAGGGAGTAGAGGAGGGGACTCAGCACACAGCCCTGTGGGACACCAGTGCTCAGGGTTAGGGTGGAGGAGGTGAGGTTGCCAATCCTAACAGACTGGGGCCTGTTAGTGAGGAAGTCGAGGATCCAGTTACAGATGGAGGGGGTAATGTCCAGGTGCTTGGTTGATACAAGGTCACGGAGCTTGGAGATGAGTTTGGAGGGGATGATTGTGTTGAATGCCGAGCTGAAGTCAATAAACAGCATCCGTACATGAGTGTTCCTCTTGTCCAGGTGAGTGAGGGCAGTGTGAAGGGCGGATGAAATGGCGTCGTCCGTGCCCCTGTTCTTCCGATAGGCAAATTGATGCCTGTCGAGGGACGGAGAGAGGCCAGCTTTGAGGTGAGCCAGAACCAGCCTCTCAAAACACTTCATGATGGTAGAAGTGAGAGCGACAGGGCGGAAGTCGTTGTGGTGTGTTTCGGCACAGGCACGATACAGGTGGACTTGAGACACGCCGGGACAACAGCTTGGGCTAGGGACAGGTTGAAAATGTCCGTGAGCACTTCCGTCAGCTGGTCAGCACAGTTTATGAGCACCCGACCAGGGATGCCATCAGGCCCAGCTGCCTTGCGTGGGTTGGTCCTGCTCAGTGCTGCATGCACATCTGTGGTGGAGAAAGTGAGGGGTTGGAGATCAGCAGGCAGGACAGCTCTGATGGGCGTCTCCCAGTTGTCTCTGTCGAAGCGGGCATAGAAGTTGTTGAGCTTGTTGGGGAGAGTGGGGTCTGTTGCTGGGGGGTTGTTGGAGGGTTTGTAGTCTGTAATGGCCTGAATGCCTTGCCACATGCGTCGAGGATCATTGGTGTTGAAGTGATCCTCAACCTTGCGCTTGTGGCTCTGCTTGGCCTGCTTAATGTCCTTGTTCAGGTCAGCCCTGGCTGAGCAGTAGGCCCGCTTGTCACCTGATCTGAAGGCGGTGTCACGTGCCTTCATCTGAAGCCGGACCTCAGTGTTCATCCACGGCTTTTGGTTGGAAAAGGTGATAATCCGTTTGGTGGTAGTGACACTGTCAATATTGGTGCTGATGTGGTTCAGAACAGAGGAGGTGTAAGAGTGAATGTCAATGTGGGAGTCTATGGTGGCTTGTGTGGCAAATAGGCTCCAGTTTGTAGATTGTAGCCGGCGCTGTAACTCCAGATCTGCCCCCTCAGGCCATATCTTTACAGATCTAATCGTGGGTTTGATCCTTTTAATGAGTGGAATGTACTTGGGGAGGAGGAACAGGGAAAGGTGGTCAGAACGTCCCAGGTGAGGGAGAGGGACAGCTCTGTATGCTTCTTTGATGTTGGTATAAACATGATCTAAGATCTTGTCACCTCTTGTGGGACATGTGACGTGCTGATAGAACTTTGGGAGCACAGTCCTCAGGTTAGAGTGATTGAAATCTCCAGCTACGATGAAGGCTGCCTCAGGATGCAAGGTCTGATATTTGCTAATAGCAACGTGAAGTTCCTTCATTGCTAACTTAGCATTAACTTCGGGGGGGTATGTAAGCTGCGATCACTAGGGTGACAGAGAATTCCCTAGGTTGGTAAACAGGTCTGCATTTAACTATCAGATACTCTAAGTTAACAGAGCAGTGACTCTCGAGTGTAGTACTGTCCGTGCACCAGGCTTTGTTTATATAAATGCATAAACCACCGCCTACGGACTTGCCTGAATCAGCTGTTCTGTCCGCGCGATGTAGCTCACGTTCATCTAGCTCCACGGCGTTGTTGGGGATATCACTGTGGAGCCATTACTAAATACATAACAATTGTTGTTACTTCTTACTTCTGTAACTGTTATTGAGGGGACAGGGTTACCGTATGGAGAATGAAGTGATGTTGCTCAAATTAGCTTTTTTCTGTATATAATTTGTGTTTACACATTTTCTAGCTCTGATGGTATGTTAATGAAGTATTGATTGTCCCGACTTTAAATGTTCAATTTGACAATAATAATTGTAGAGGCAATGTCCTAAACACATGCCTCTACTGGTTGCTGAGTAAAAGAAAAAGAACTAACTTCTGACGTGTGGTGTGAAATAAACTGATGTCCAAAAATGTATCCAGAATTGAAATAAACTGTATTTTATTCCCACATCTTCTTTTCCTCTTAAGCACAGGAACAAATAAAATAAAGAAAAACGGTTAATTCCACGAACACCAGTCCACACTCCAACAGTCAAAAGACTGTTTGTCTCTCCCAATCAGCAACACCTGCCGCTGATTACCACCCTACTCAAGTAACCTGGCCACCATGACCCTTGAACCTGGGCGCGGCTTTAGAGTGATGTCACAGCATGGGGAAAAATAAGAAAATTATAATATGGCTCTCACACGCCAGCCCCTAACTGCTACTTGTACACGAAAACAGAGCAATTCATACCATAAAAAATAAAAATAGAGCCATAAACACCATAGCAGAACATAAATACAAAAAAATACCCTTTTAAGTACTCGTGACTCAGGCAAAATTTAAACTCAAAATTTCTTTAGTCTGTATTTTCACATAGAAGACAGATTTTAGTCACGGGTCTTTCAATTACATTAGTCTCTGTTTGAAGACTAACTGACCGTACTAGACCCTTTCTGTCAGGAAAGGTTTTCAGTATTCTTCTAAGTATCCAAGATCCTCTTGGTGCTGACGAATCCATCACTGCAACAATGTCTCCAGGTATGAAGCATCTTCTTTCCTTTGTCCATTTTTGTCGCTCTTGCAGTAACGGTAAGTACTCGTGAATCCATCTCTTCCAGAAGAGATCTGCAATATATTGGCTCTGTCTCCATCTTCTCTTTGCATAGAGATCGTTTTTGTCAAACAGTCCTGGTGGGAGAACTGGTTTTCCTTTTAGCAGGAGCAGATGATTTGGAGTCAATGCCTCTAGGTCATTTGGGTCGTCCAAGGGTCTGGTGATGGGACGATCATTTAACATAGCTTCCACTTTGCACAACACAGTTCGAAAGCCTTCATCGTCCAGTGTTTGCTGTTGAAGCATAGAGCTCAGGACCCTTCTGATCATTCGGATGATGTGCTCCCAAACACCCCGTAATAAGATCCAGCCGGTGGGTTGAAACTCCATTTTATTCCCTTTTGTGCCAGAGATCTTTCAATGATGGTTTGATCAAGAGAAGCTAAGGCCTCTCTTAGCTCTCTTTCTGTGCTCACAAAGTTGGTTCCATTGTCCGATCTCATGTGAGAAACTTGTCCTCCACTACAGATGAATCTCTGGACAGCGATGATACATGAGTTTGTATCGAGGGAGTAGGCGACTTCCAGATGAACAGCTCTGCTTGTCATGCAAGTGAAGATTACTCCGTGACGTTTTACAATGCTCAATGCTACGTCCCCTTTTGACGTTGATGGGCAAGGGGAAGTAATCTACGCCAACATTTGTGAAAGGAGGAAGATCTGGGACAACTCTTTCTGCAGGCAGGTCTGCCATTTTTTGTTCACCAGTCAATCCTCTGTAAAGTCTGCAGAATTTGCACGTTTTAGTGATCTTCCTTACTGCAGAATTGGCGCTTGTGATCCAATATTTTCTCCTGACAGAGGAAAGTATATGATTCCTTCCTCCGTGACCCAGCTGTTCATGAAAGTGGTGGAGGATAAGACCTGAGATGTGCTGGTCTTTAGATAAGATGAGGGGATGTTTTAAGTCTTTGGGCATTGCTGCTCTGTTCAATCGACCCCCAACTCTTAGAAGACCTCCATCCAGCGTAGGATCCAGTTTAAAGATGGTGCTGCTCTTCTGCACTGGTTTTCCAGCGATTAATGCAGCGATTTCACTGTTGAATTTCTGTTGCTGACAGAATGAAATTATAGATTTTTCTGCTTCAGTGAGGTCTTCAAGCGACACCTTTTGGCTTCCCAGTGAAGCTTTCACAGCTTGCATCTCTTTATGCACATCTAGTAAAGGTGATCCATTACCGCCATTACTTCCAAGCTGTAACTGCCTTCTTTTCTGACTCAGGGTTTGCAGGACTTCCTTCAGCTTAAGAATCCATGCAACTGCAACTTTCAATCTCTGCCAGTCAGAGAAATAGGCTATCGGTCGGTGAGTGGCATTTGCAGCATCGACAACAGTTGCATTCACTACATAATTTCATTTAACCTCTGGGTCGTCAGCAGGGATGTTGACATCCGCAGGAGCTTCTGGCCACTTTTCCTTAGGCTCCCACAGAAACACTGGGCTCACAATCCATTTTTGATTAAGCAGATCTTCTGCCTTCAATCCTCTCGAAGCACTGTCAGCAGGGTTTTGTGATGTGGGGACGTATCGCCATTGTGACACGTCCGAGTGGTCCCTTATAGTGGTTATCCTGTTTGCCACAAATGTTTGGAACCGCTTATCTTCGTTTTTTATGTACTTGAGTACCGACGTGCTATCTGTCCAGAAGACCGATTTCTTCAGTGGAAGCTGCAGCTCAGCCTGAAGCATTTTGTCCACTCTAATGGTGACAACAGCAGCTGTGAGTTCCAGGCGAGGGATGGTAACAGTCTTCAGTGGAGCCACTCTGGCCTTGCCGAACAGGAAAGCAATATGAACCATTTTCTCTGTGTTCTCAATTCTGAGGTAGGTGACGGTACCTTTAAACTCTGCTGCACAGTCAAACACCACCTGTAGCTTGCCCTTCTTGGGGTGATACACGCCATGATGGGGTATGTACCACACCTTTCCCTCCCGTGGTTCCAACTGTTGTTGTGGCACCTGTTCCGCATAACCTTTGTTGATGACATCGGAGAGAAAGTTTGTGTACTCAGCATGAAACATTTCATTCCTCCGCAGTTTCCTTTCCAGGCCACGAATACGTTGCTTGGCAACGCAGATGTTGTTTGGCAAGGAAATGTTCTCAGATTTGAAGGACAGCTTCAGTTGGTAATGCCCATCTTGTAGCTGAACAGAGCTCTTCACAAGTTCCATATACTTCATTTCATCTCTTGACATCTCCTTTTGGTTTTTAGAGCTCTTTTCATTAAAATCGTGATTGTACTGGTTAATAAGCAGTTCCTCCAACCTGTCTACAACTGTGCGATTAACCGTTACTGTGGGGCAGCCACTCCTACTATGCTTGTCATTGACTTGTAAAGGCCCATTAATAACCCACCCCAGTAGGGTTCTGACAGCATAGGGTCCATCTCCATGGCTGTTAATGACCTCCCACGGTTCCATTAACTTGGAGGCATTGGTGCCAATTGAAAAACTGATTGCCACTAAACTCAGAGATTTCCAAGCCATTAATAATGTAGCTGGGCACCGCCTTGCTATAACCCATGGTGCGTAAATGGATCTTCGTAGGATTACCACCCTACTCAAGTAACCTGGCCACCATGACCCTTGAACCTGAGCGTGGCTTGAGAGTGATGTCACAGCATGGGGAAAAATAAGAAAATTATAATATGGCTCGTACAATAATTATAGATTTTCCTCAAAATGCATCTTATCAGGGAAGAACAGAAGTTTAGGCAGCTATATTAGAAGACAGTTTTTCTCACAAACTTTGTGCTCCTTCTTTTTGAACTGTTAGAAGTCCATTTTTTATAGCACCCGTTTTCAGGTAATAATGTTTTCTGCTAGCGGTTTCTCTTTAGATATGAGCTAACTCAGCTCACAGTTGTCTTTTCAGATTCAACAGGCACAAAAACATACCTTTGCAAATCAGGCCTGTGAGGCCGTGTAACAAGTTGCAACATTTTGGGCAAAATGATCACCTTTTGGGCCTTGGCATCTTGTTACATGATCAACTAGTTATTACATTTCAGGTTTTTTTTTTAATTTTAAACTACATTTTTGGCCAGTGTTACATTTCGGGCCATTGTAACATATCGGGCTCCAACAAGGACTTCAGTTATGTGTTTTTCAAATTATGTCCACAGCAACAATTGACCACATCAGCATTGCAGACTAATTCTTCACACACTTTTTTGCATTTAAAGCTCACGTTATATAAATATATATATATATATATATATATATACATATATATGTGTGTGTGTGTGTGTGTGTGTATATATATGTGTGTAAAAATTTGTGTATATAAAGATGTGTATATATAAGTGTATGTATATATGTGTAAATATATGTGTAAATTAAGGCTGTCAAAGTTAACGCGTTATTGTCGCGTTAACTCGAGTGACTTTTATCGCCACTAATTTTTTTGACGCACGATTAACGCAAACCTTAGCCTGGCTTGACCAAACTATACACACACTGCGTGGATATTGTTGCCGTTGTAAAAGGGTAGAGGAACAGTTGGTGAGCTATGTGAGCCTCGGGGCACTCCGTAGTTTCGCGAATCAGGAAGTAGAGCACTGACCGATACCGCAGCAGACATAAACAAATTCACGTGAGCAGTAACTAGGATATAATGGATAAGAACACTATTTTGAACGGAAAGTTCAGCTACAAAGCCTTGCCAGATGGCTCTCTTGACAGGACAAAAGTCATTTGTGTTTCCTGTCGAGCTGAATTTAGTTACCACCGGAGTACATCTAGTCTCAAATATCACTTGTCGGCCAAGTACACAGCTGATGCAGAGAGCCCCCCCCCCCCCCCCCCGCATACGGATCGCATCCAATGACTGGACATATGAATTACCTTGTAGGACCACCATTACCATGAAAATCCATGATCTGTCCTCATGTTGATTCTTATGTTGATAAAAGTATAACAATTTGAAAAAGATCGATTTAGAATGGATCAAAAATATGTGATCAATTTGCGATTAATCATGATTAATTATGATCACAATTCGATTAATCGCGATTAAATATTTTAATCGATTGACAGCCCTAGTGTAAATATATATAAATGTGTGTATATATGTATATATGTGTTTATATATGTATGCATATATATGTGTATATATATGTGTGTGTATATATATGTATATATATGTGTATATGTATATATATGCGTATATTTATATATATGTGTATATGTATATATCTGTGTTTATGTGTTTATGTTTTTATATATATAAATATATATATGTATATATATGTGTATATGTATATGTGTGTGTGTGTGTGTATATATATGTGTGTGTGTATATATGTGTATATACTGTATGTATTTATATATGTATATATGTGTATATGTATATATATGTGCATATGTATGTGTATATGTATATGTGTATATATGTGTATATGTATATATATACATGTATATATATATATATATATATATATATATATATATTTTTTTATTATTATTATTTTTTACCAGCATGCAATCTGACTGCAGTCTAAATGTTTGATCAATAACTGTTAAAATAATAACTTTTTTTTCCCATGGTCTGCTTAAAAAACTCCTCATTAAAAAACTTCAGCGTAATTTAATGGTAGACAGAGGAGTAGAACAGGCTGACTGCCGAGAGGCAGACATCCATCGGTCTGCAGCTTCGGGCTCAGGACCATTAGTCTAATCCTGCTAATCACAGCAGCAGGTCCGAGTAATTCACAGGACCAGAGTCATGGATTGCTTTCTGTGCAGTCTGCTGATGTTAACAAAGCTTTTAGTCACTATATGCATGGCTCACTGATGATACTTTAGTTTGGGATTACTTGAAACTAAAACCTTGATGGTTCTAGTGGCTGAGTAAGAAATCTGGTGATGGACCAAAATTTATGTTTCTGTAGGTTTAGTATTGGGCTAACTAAATCTGCCTTAAAACTGTCTGGGTATGTTGATTCAGGTTAATCCAATTAAGGAAAAACTAGTGTGGCAATGCTGCTCCAAATGTTTCCATCAGCCTCGCTGTTGTAAGAATGTGGTTTGTCATTGTCTTGCTGAAATATTAAGGTCTTCCCTGAAAAAGTCTTTGTCTGGATGGCAGCAGATGTTGCTCCTAAACCTGTAGATATTGTTCAGCGTTAATGGAGCCTTCACAGATGTGGAAGCGACCCATTACATGGACTCTGGTGATCACAGACCATCAGGGATGCTGGATTTGGACTTGGAACTGAGAAAAACCCGGGTGGTGGTTTTTCTACATCAGACCACAGGCCAATTTTCCTCTTCCCATCCAGTCTTGGTTTTGGTCCTAGTCCCTTTTTAGTATAGAGATTTCTTCAGATTCTCTAAATCTTTAAATTATATTATGTTCTGTAGGTGGCAAAATCCACTCCTTCTTTCACATAAAAACTTAGGAACATTAATCTAGAAGTGCTCATGCAGTCTCTCACAGAGTGGTGAACCTCTTCCCATCTTTCCTTCTAAGGGACTCAGCCTCTCTAAATGTCCTTTTTTAAACCCAGTCATGTGACTAACCTGTTGAAAATAAACAAAAGTTGGAGATGTTCCTTTTAGCATTACAACTTTTGACCTGTTTGGTTGTTCCTCATTAACAACTTTTTACTTATTTGGTTGTTCCTCCAGAAAATCTTTTCACCTGTTCGGTTGTTCCTCTTCATTCCTTTTATCTGTTATATTGTTCCTTTAAAAGAATTGACCTGGTGAGTTGTTCCTCTCAGAACTTTTTACCTGTTTGATTGTTCTTCTATCACAACAATTTTATTGTTTGGTTGTTCTCTTGTATGAACTTTTTACCTGTCTGGTTGTTTGTCTGTAACAACCTTTTACCTGTTTGGTAATTCCTCCGTAACAACAATTTACCCCACTGCGTGAAAAGTGGTTCAGAAAACGTTAAAAAGACGTCTATCCTCCAGAAGATGTCTTCAGAGGGGCCAGAATGAATGTTTTTAATATGAAGCATAGCGTTAGTTCTCGCAGGTGATGATGTCAAGCGCTGATCCACAGCCAATGAAAGGTAGCCACCTCAACCAGCTGATGGCCCAGCTGATTTCCCCCCAGCTCCTACTGGTCCTACGCCTTTAGAGCGCCCTATTTAAAACTGCCCTAACCCAGCCTCTTCCTCTGCTTCGACAGGCAACCAGCAAGCTGCTGCAACTGCTCTGCAAGCTCCCACTTAGAAGAACACTCAGACCTGCGTTTTTGCTTTTTCCTACCTTGCTCTTCATCATGTCGATCACTGCCCACGATGAGGATCCATGGCAGATTGACTGCTTTTCTGAAAATCAACATCAGCAATATGAAATCGAGGAAGCTAGTCCTTGCAATGACAACTGCGTTCCCTTCCACAGGAGCTCTCCTCTGGCAGATAAAACTTCTATTTCTCCCAGCTTCATGAATGGCGGTGTCTCCGAGAAAAGAAACACTGCTCTCGCAGCGTCACGGCAGTTCCAGCTTCAGCCGCTGTGTCACTGCTGCCGCCCTCAGCGCGCGAGGCCCAACCCAGGCTACCAGACCCGTGGACCTGGACGACAATCCTATCCTGAAAGCACTATCCAGCATCCAGCCATCAAAGTATCCAGTTTGGCATGTGCTAGGCTGTCTTCCTCCATCCAAGCTATCACACCTGCATTCAATGCGCTGAACGATGATGTCACTCTAGCGACAATCAACAACAGTGTCACCATACCGTGAAAGAACCCTGGAAAGTGCAGTCCCAGTCTCCACCGGCATCCCATTCTTCCCTCCCACGGCTACAATTACAACAAATCTGTGAAGCCAAATCCTCACAGGTACTGACGGCAATCTTGTAAAAATCTTGCTGTGCTCTGACTACAATGATAGACGCATTATGGATTGTGGAGACATGTCTGTGGTGCTTAAAGATAGTGATCCCCGGCTGTTTAAATCTCCGACCTTAGCTGAATTCATAGCTTTTTGCATATTTCGAGATGTCATATGTTAAGTGTTTTCAGCACGCAGAACTGAACTGGACACATATCTCGCCATTATTTCTGATTCAGCCATGACTTATGGAGGATCATTATTCTAGGAACATCAAAAATCATTTTCAGCAAAGCTGCTAAGTACATTCAAAGATTCAACCAAAGACTTGCTTAGTCCTTTGTCGACCAGGCTCTAATGAGTACACATTTAACCAGGCATCAAGCTTTTTCCTGCTCAATCTGCGGGTCTTTCTGTCACACCCAGAGGTGAAAGTAAGCCAGTAAGCTAGTACGCAGCGGTAATACTGTTTCGGGAAGACATAATCAGCAGTTTAAAGTTTTCACCCCTGCCATGTATGTAGTCTTAGTGTGTTGCTGCACGGCAGTCTGAACTATTTGCTTCCAAACAAACTCCAGAAGTAGGAGCGCTCAATGCGCACTTTTGATTGGACGCTGGTTGCCTGGGCGCTGGGGATTGCCTCCTGCCTTTTGTGGAAGGAGGGAACTTTTAAAGAGTCAGCTGCTTAAATCTTAATGCAGAAATAATACAAAATGCAGAGAAAATATGATTTGTTTTTATGTTCAAGAGAAAGAGAGATGCAGCATAGATGATATTGTGGCATCAGAGTCAGCACCTCGCTAAACTTGGGTGTGCTCCTCTTGTACAAAGTCTATGTGTACAGTACCTGCAAGACCCTTATACGTCTTTCACCCCTGCTCCAATCTGTGCCCTAAAACTGTGGCTACAGGCCAACCACCCAAGCCTCTCCTAAGCCTACTACTCGGAAAAGCCAAGTTACTCCAGGGACGGGCATCTGAAATCGGCATGCCCAAGACACACCCGCCTAGTAAAAAAGGAAAGACAATAAAGCTATCACAGATCGAAAGTTTCTTGTAAGTTTGGACACATGCTCTTCAAAGATTCATAGCATTAAATGTGGTGTGCCCCAAGGCTCAATTTTAGGCCCCATACTTTTTAATTTATATATGCTCCCACTGGGAGATGTCATCAGGAGGCATGGTATTACTTTTCACAGCTATGCTGATGACACACAGCTGCACATATCCATGTCTCCTGATGACACAGGGCCAATTGATGCCCTTTTTAGCTGTATCCAAGACATTAAATCCTGGATGGCAGAAAACTTCCTACAGCTCAACCAGGATAAAACTGAGGTTTTAATTATCGATCCTAAGGCTCAGGGAGAGAAACTTTTAACAAAACTGAAAACCCTGTCTTTAATTCTATCAAATCAGGTAAAGAATCTGGGCATCATCTTTGGTTCTGAGCTGACTTTTATTCCACATATTAAAAATATAACAAAAACAGGGTTTTATCATTTAAAGAATATAGCCAGAGTCCGGCCCTTTCTCTCCCGGGCTAACACAGAGACGCTAATGCATGCTTTTATCTCCAGTCATCTTGACTATTGTAACGCCCTGCTTTCTGGTCTTCCAAAAAGAAACATTGCGAGTTTACAACTGTTGCAAAACTCAGCAGCACGTGTGCTGACAAAGACCAGAAGGCGGGCACACATTACACCAGTTTTAAAATCACTGCATTGGCTCCCTGTGTGCTTTAGGATTGATTTTAAGGTCCTTTTAATGTTTAATGTTTTTAAATGTCTTAGGGGTCTTGGACCTTCTTATCTTTCAGAATTGCTTTTACAATATGAACCCTCGCGGACCCTGAGATCCTCTGGCACTGGCCTTTTAATAGTCCCCAAAGTGAGAACACAAACTTACAGTGAGGCATCTTTCCAGCACTATGGCCCCCATCTTTGGAATAGCCTGCCGGAGGACCTTAGGGCCGCAGAGAATGTTCATATTTTTAAGAGCAGGCTCAAGACCCACCTATTTAATTTGGCTTTTAACTAATGTCTTATTTTTAATCTATATTTTTATCCTATTTTTATCTTATTTTATTTCATTTATATATTTTAGTCCTCATTTTACATGTTATGTTTATTATATTTATTTACTTATTTTTTAAATGATATTTTAGCTATTTATCAGTATTTTATAATTTTATCTAGTTTGATGTTTTTAGTTGATTTAGTCTATGTTTTTATTGCAATTCTCCAGGGTTTCCTCAGTAGGGGGGCCACCTGCACTGGAGGCTGTGGCTGGTTCTGTCTAGGGTTTCTCTGCCTCTTGGTGTGCGCTCAGCTCGGCCAGATGGTGGTCTGCAGCAGTGCTTGCTGCTGTGGGCCACTTACTGGCTTGTAGCGGGGTGCGCACCTGGGTGGAGCTGTCCTGGCCTGGGGCCGTGAGCAGCCTCCAGTGCAGTCGGCCTCCTGACGTGTCCTGACTTGGCTCCTCTGTACTCAGCCACACGCTTTTAAGATTGCATTATCTGTGTGTGTGTGTGTGTGTGTGTGTGTGTGTGTGTGTGTGTTGGGGTGGGCTCTCGGTGAGGGTTGGGGGGGTGGGGTGGCGGGCTGGATATGGGGGGGGCTTATTGTTTTAAATTGTAAAGCACTTTGTGCTGCATTTCTTTTTGCCTGAAAGTGCTATATAAATAAAGTTTGATTTGATTTGATTTGATTTGATCTGTCAAGTGTCCCTGAGCTGAGGAAGGCACTGGCAAAGCATCCTGACCGCTGCTCATGAAGCCATTCATCCAGAATTTGTTAGTTTGAGTGCAGCCTTGCAAATTTAAGTGCTCTCTGCTGCCGGCTATATGAGAGCTGGTTAAGCAAAATCAGCATTTAAGTTAATATGATTCTGCATGGTCTCACTTTACCTCTTCTGTACCACCTTCTCTGTAGCTCCAATCCCCATAAATATATCCATTGTATATGCTTTATACTGCCAGGGTCCGCAATTGGCGGACCGCGGTCCACATCTTTGTGGACCCAGAGAAAAAAAAAATCAACAACACGGCACGGCACGGCACTCTCTCTGACCGACTGACGCGAGGTTAGACTGGCCGAGAGAGAGAGAGAGAGAGCGTGTGTGTGTGTGCAACTGTGCGCATGCTCATGCTTGCATTATGGGCTGCCATTCCCATGACCACGATGCGCTGATTGGCTGATAACTACATAAACCAGCAGTCACACATTTTCCTCATACAGTCCGTCTTCTTTGCACGGCGCAGGCAGCGGTAACATCTTTGCAGCAGGACCGTTGCTCACTCCAAGCACCCGACATCAAAACGGCAAATCAGAGAGAGGTGGACACTGAAAATCGCTGATTCACTGACGAATGGACTGACAAATATATGATTATATCTCCTACAAGCACAAAGCCAATGGGTCTTTTGTGCAAAGCACTGTTGCTCTGATAAAAAGTGAAAACATAAAACGCCATGAGAAGCGATTTTGATAGAGATTGCCCCCAAAAATCTGAGCTACAAACAGATAAAATAAAAAGCTTATTTTATTTTATTGAGTAATACTAAGTAAGAAAGAATATCAGTGTGATGCTGAAAATGAACGTTTTTGTGCCTTCCAATAACTCCTGATTATTACAGTACAGTACACCCAGCCTAAAACTACATAAAAACATAAAAAAGGTTAAAAAAAATAAATAAAAAAATTTGCCGCCACGCACGCGCTGTGGACCAATGACTTCCTCAAAATTTGTTTTTCTGGACCTTTTACATTTCAAATTGGGAACCCCTGGTCTACTGGATGAATCTTGCACCTTTTTATTTCTCGAACTAACCCTGTCTTTGTTTTTTATCGTCCATGTCCTGCTGCCTGAGAGGCCGGCCACTGGCTAGCCAGCAAGAGCCTTTCTTTGCCACCGAAGAAGGGAAACCTATATTCAGATCATCTTTGGCTATGCCAATTCTGCTGGCTCCCACCCAAGTGCAACTCTACGCATTCACTACACATAGGTGTAGCTACAACTGCATCTTCCATTGTCCCCGTCTTGATGCTCAAGGCTATGGGTCGATAATCCTCATCAGCCTTTGAATGATACCTCGGGCCCGAGGCTAAAGAAGATTCCTATGCCCAATTAGCTACGAGTGCTTAAAAAATGCTGCTGCTCCATAACTCTGTCCCATATCTATTGTATTCTTAAGCATATTCCCTATTATAAATATGTGTATGGATTAAATCCTGATCCCTGATCATGTTTTGAGAGTAACCTTTACTATGCAAGCTTTGGAGGTGGGTAGGTTACTTCATAGTTTCTTGCTGCTGGCAGCTGCTCTCCCTCTCTTCTAGGTGCTTTCATGTGGCTCATGAAAGCTGGAGGAGGGGTTCTTGATATGGTTGTTCTGGGGGACTTTTGATTTATTTGCTGCTGCTTTCCCTGCCTCGGCTTTCATGTGCTACATGAAAACCGCAAGGGTCGTCTGGTATGGTTGTTTTGGGGGATTTTAATTTATCTTAATTTTATTTATTCACTGCTGCTTTTTCTGCCTTGGCCTTTCATATATGCACATGAAAGGGAGGGGAGGGCATTCCCTCTTATAGCCGTGGCATTCCATGCAAGCGCATTAAAGAGCAGGGAACTCTCAGAGCAGAGCAATACCGCAAATGTAAAAATGTTTGCTTGTAATAAATAATTAATTTTGACTAAAGTAGTCCCGATTGAAAAGAAGCATAGACATAGTTCAGGCAGGACACAAAGGTTACAGTCAAGCTAAAGGTTACAGTCAGCTGATGTTAAGCCAGCCCTCAGTCAGCTACAGCTCAGCTGATTGCCCTCCACACATCCTACTGGCAAATGTCAAAATGGCGCCCTAATTAAACTGCTTCTCCTGCATGCTCTGCCTGGCATGGTTGTTTTGGGGGGGTTCTTTTCATCGCTGCTTTTCCCCGCGTTGTTTCTGCCTTCATGAACCCTCATGAAGGGCGGGAAGGTGCTCCTCCTGCCGCTGGCCTTTCACGCATGCTTGCATGGAGAACGGGGGGCCTGCGCTCCCTGCTATCGCCTTTTCATGATGGCTCATGAAGGGCAGGAAGGGGCTCTTCCTCTGCTTTCACGCAAGCCCATGGAGGGCAAGGACCCAGAACAGAACCATGCCGCCAAATTTAACTTCACACAATAAAGCTGAATTTTGACAAAGTGATAATGACTGAAATGTCTTTTCCGAACATGTTATGATGTCATCTCGGAACCTCCAGGAGACATCTTCAGAGGGGCCAGAATGAAAGTTTTTAATACGTCTTTTCTGTACGTTGTCATGATATCATCCGAACCTCCAGGAGACGTCTTAACCTACTGCGCAATGTGAAGTCGAAATGACGCGTATTTTACGTAATTTTTCGACGTCTAGATCAGGTCTCCTGAAGGTGCAGGATAAAAGTTTTTTTTACGTCTTTTTAGACATCATATTGACGTCCAATTCTGACATCTTGCAGACCTCCAAATCGGACGTTGACATGACGTGCAATTTTGTTCAAAATTGGCCGTCAAATCAGGTCCTCTGGAGGTGCAGAATGAAAGTTCATTTTACGCCATCCACGTCCATTCATCTTCTATATCACTTATCCCTTTCGAGGTTGTGGTTGGGCTGGAGTCCGTCCCAGCTGTCATTGGGCGAGAGGTATGGGTACACCCTGAATCGGTTGCCAGTCTATTGCAGGGCCACATAAAGAGACAGACAATCATTCACACCCACACTCATACCTAAGGACAATTTAGAATCGCCAATTAACCTAATGAGCATGTTTTGGATCTGTGGGAGGAAGCCAGAGTGCCCGGAGAGAACTTTCGCATGCACAGAAAGAACATGCACACTCCACACATAAAGGCCCTGCCCAACCAGGGGTTCGAACTGGTGACCTTCTTGCTGTGAGGCACATGCACGACCTGCTGCGCCACTGTGCACCCTGGCCATGTAGATGTTTAGCTTTTTGTTGTGTTTCAATAACCTTTACCTTTTACCTTTCATCAAGGTGGGTTCCAACCTGAAAAGATATAGTTATGCATACAATCACAACTTAAGCCTTCTTTCATTTTTCTATCTCTTTAATTAACTTAAAAAATAAACTGGAAAAAAGTGGAATAAAAAATGGCCAAGTCCAATATTGAATCACTTCTGCAATTATAACTTTGAAACTGTACAACAACTACAACCACCTCATTCAAATACTTGGTAATAATTCTGGACAATAATCTCACCGAGGTGCATACCTCGAACATTCAAAACTGTCAGCCCTCTGCAAACTTAAAGGACGTTACGTTGCACCCCACCTCCTGCTACTACTTTATCAATGTATCATCCAGCCAATCCTCCTGTAGTGCTCCACATGTCTTCACCATGATTTCTGTCTCCAACCGGGCCAAACTCGCAAGTATCACAAACCCAGCTGTTGAAATCATTGGTCTCCCCTAAGTCGTTCTATCTTGTGTGCCAGTCGGGTGATTAAGACTTCACTCACCCACTGCATCAATATCTTGTCCCACTTCCCTCATGGTGCAGATACAGAAGTATGAAGTTTAAAAGGGCTCGACTGGGGAAAAGCCTGATCCTCTTAGCAATAGCCGCCCTGAACAGCAGGCCCCGCCGATCGGAGTATACTACCGTTGTGTCCTCTTCATATGTAGTAAATGTTGTCTGTCCTGTGATGTGAAATGTCTGTCCTTTGTGTATGCAGTCAGTGAAGACGAATATCCCCTAAGGGGACCAATAAATCAAAATCTAAATATGTCTTAATTTCATTTTTTTAGAAGTATAACAAAACCAATATGATAGTCATTAAACATTTTATTTGTTGTCAACTCCATTAACCACACTCATCCAAATATGATTTTGACATCTGAAACATGTCTATTTAAATCTTGGACCTATTTTGCACGTTGCTTCAATGTCTAGATTCAGTGGAGGACATTAGGTCCAGTTTTTGTGATACTGTGAACATCAGTTTAACATCTAAAAGAGGTCCAATAATGACGTCTAATCTTTGATCTATCTTGCATGTTGCTTTAACATCTAGATTTGGTCCTTGACAGACATCCAAAAATGTGAACGTCAGTTTAACGTCTAGAAAGGGTACAATAACAATGTCTAAATCTTGGATCCATTTTGCACATTGCGCCGACGTCTAGATTTGGCTCTAACCTCTTGTCTCAATGTCATTAATCGTGTAACGCTGGAGTTACATAGACGTTCAGATTGTGGCCTGTCTCGACGTCTATCCTTGACTAGTTCTGGTTGTCTGTAGATATCCAGAATTGGGCCAGGCTGAACAACATCACTCAATGTCATGTTTCAACTTAATATGAATGTGATATAAGCGTCCAAATTATGGTCCATCTCAACATCTATTCTTGACTAGTTCTGGCTGTCTGTAGAAGCCAGAATTGGACAAAGCTGAACAACATCACTTCATGTCATGTTTCAACTACAGTATATATGGACGTTATATGGCATACATTCTGAACAGACCAACGTGATATCTACTTCTTTTGGATGTCAATGGACGCTCAGTGGGACCTGTTTGGTTGTTCCCCTTTATGAACCCTTTACCTTTTTGGTTGATCCTCCATATTGAATTTTTACCTGTTTGTTAATTCCTCTAGTTTAATTTTTTACCTTTATGGTTGTTCCTCTTAAAACTTATTACCTGTTTGGTTGTTCCTCTCAGAACTTTTTACCTGCTCTGTTGTTCCTCTAACAACTTGTTACCCGTTAGGTTATTCCTCTGTAGGAACCTTTTTCTGTTTGGTTGTACCTCTACTTATTTTTTATCTGTTTGGTTGTTCCTTTTAGAAAATTTTACCTGTTCGGTTGTTCCCATGACAACTTTTTACCTATTTGGTTGTTCTTCTTTCAACTTTTTACCTGTCTGATTGAGCCTTTTCACAAAAATGTGCAGCTCAGAGGAATCCACAGAGAAATAAACAATAAAAAAAAGAGAGACTACAGACAAAAAATGATAGTTTTAAGAGATAAAAAGTACATCTGAAAAAAGTGACAAACAGTTTAAATGTTTTAAATTTTAAGATAAAAAAGGAAAGTCATGATCTGACTACACAAAACCAGTCAGCAAACACTGTTTCTGAATAACATCTGTTTTGTGTGTGATTGTGTAGGCACTGACCAGGACTGAGGCCCAGCTCTTGGACCAGTCCAGGGTTGCAGGTGCAGAATCTGTGGCTGAATTTGGTGATGAGCGTCTCCAGGTACTCTCCTCTCTCCTCAGGGGCATGGATGTGTCTGAAGAAATCCCGCAGAGCATTGGGAAGGAACTGGTTACTGAAGTTATGGAGGGTAACCAGCTCATCCAGGACATCCCTCCTGCAAAGGGACATGGAAAAATACAAATAAAACTGTGGGCTTAAAAAAAAACTCAATCTCTAATATCTCTGAACCTTGGTCCTATTTGCTGACCTTTTAGGTCTAGATGGGGAATTTTAATTCCTCCAGCAGATTCTTTCACAGACCCAGAAGAATTTATCCACAAAACTTTCAGCTTTACTTCACAGAACACAGAGGCTGCTTTCTGTCCCTCCATTCAGTTTGATCTACAAACACGGCTGCATGAGACTGGTCTTAGGTGTACAAGGACAGAAATGAACTTGTTGTTTCCTGCTAGTTAGAATGATATTAGCCACAGACTTTCCAGAATTTCCTTTATTTTAAGCAGCTGCAGAAGTGAAGTGGTCATTTTTTTGTGTTTTCTCACCTCTCGTCCAGATAAATCCTCAGCATCTTCCAGTTGAGCCGCCTGGTGTAGAAGATAAACTTGGCCAGCTCGGTGGGATGATTGACCAGGATACCTTTAGACATGAAGTAACTGATACCCTACAAACACACACAAAGAGAGCATCATAAATCCACAAAATAAATCCATCTTAATCCCTCTAATGATCCAGACCATAGACTGTATATAAGATGGACGCCGTCTGTCTCCTCGCCGGGTGAAGCCACTCCGAGAACAGCACCCCCTAGAGCGTGGCTGCAGTACAAGTCATAAACCCCACTTCTGCCAGCAAAGTGAATGGAGCGGCGGACGGCCTTTAGAAATTAATTTCACAGAAAATACACTTTTCTCACCCCCGACTGCGATGTTGACATGTAGTTATTATTAGACTGGTTTGTGTTCAGGTCTTTTTTTCTCTCTGCAGCTCCATTTTAAAAAGTTATAAGGAGTTATAAAAACAGGAAATTGCGTCATTCTCTACACTTTGCACTTGCTGCTTGTGCGTCGCTCTTTTTTGTCCATCGTCAAGACCGATCGGGTTTGCCAGCGGAGAAGAGGATTACATTTTTCCATCGTTTTTCTCTTTTATTGCATTGGAAAAATGAGTTGTTCTGCAGTAAACTGTGTTAACCGACATGTGAAATCAGGAACTTTGCAGTTGTTTCGGTAAGTTATGTTTTTTTTATGAAGTCATCAGCTTGCTAGCTACATAACATTAAACGGTCTGGTTTAATTTAGCTAATGGGGTTTACTTACAGATATCAAGCGGTAAGTTCTGTGCCGCTAATAAGCGTTCTTATTAGAAGTTAAACAATGAGGAAACCCCTTAAAATCCGCCTTCTTTTTATAACAATATTTTACTACGTGACTTTGAATTTGAATTAAAAACCGTACCGATCCCACAGATTCATACTAGCAACCAAATACTACCACAGAGTATCAGGGCATGAAATGAAAACTCGAGGCATGAAGTCATAATGTTAAAGGAATTAATTCGCATTTAAGTCATTCCCCTAATATTGCATCACTTTATGAGAACAAGGCCATGTAAATGAATATAATGAGAGTCATGATGTTATGAGTCGAAGTTTTGGGAATGGATCAACCAGTTTTACTCGGGTATGTTACAACGAGAGCAGCCTGCGCTAAAATCAGGTATGGTTTAATTAAAATGCATCTTTCGGATGCACCGTCCTAGCTTTCTGGCAGAGGATTGACCGCCGGTTCAGTCTCCTCCGTACAGCGGCAGTAGTATTACAGCTTCTGTTGACATAACGATATTTGTCTAAGAAATAGCTCTGAAACTGTCTTTAATGGGACAAAACGTCGAGAAAACGAGACCCTATAAGTGTATAGAAGGACATGCTCAAAAGATTACTTATACAAGTTGCATAACTGTTATTTATTTTATGTTATCAAATAACATACATAAGTCATAAGTATACTTCTGTGGAATGACAATTATCATTTACAGCAGCATGGTAGATCATGTCTTACTTAAGTTTTCAAGATAGATAGATAGATAGATAGATAGATAGATAGCCCTGTTACCTATGAGATTGAGATAAAACTATGAGTAATGTAATTAGTTATGGAAAGACAGCTGCATATGATATACTTAATCAATCACAATGACATTAAAATTTTTGTTACATGCAAAGAAATCCCTCAATTTTGATAGGATGTTCATAAGACATATCACTCACAAGATGAAATGATTTAGATTATTTATACAGTTTGTATATTCATTCACTTGAGGTATTTTTTGTGATTGTCTTTGAATTGAGTTTTGGCTTCAGCCTGTTATGCAACAAAGCAAGAATTAAACTGAACGCAAAACATTAACTTTGTGTTGTTTACAAACTTGACAAATGGCAGTAAGCAATGTTATTGTATTTTTGTAAAGTTTCCCTTTAGGTGACAAAGCGAGGCTGAAGCAGTGGCTGGTGAACACGAGACGGCAGGACTGGAAACCAACAGGATCATCACGTCTTTGCAGTGCTCATTTTGAAGAGCATGCCTTTACTGTGGACTCAAAGGTTAAATTATTTCTTTTTTAATGGACAGCAATTTTTATGAAGTTCACATTTGCAACAATTTATTGTTAAATTGACTAACACTTTGAATCATAAAATGGCGGTTATTTAAACATTCCCAACAGCTGAACACTACAACTATTGTGGTTCCATTTTAAATTACTGCTGTTTTTATGTTTTCTAAAATTAGGTATTTGCATGTAGTTGTAGTGTCTGCTACCATCTACTGGTCATTATTAGTTAGTGTCATCAGTCATTTTCAGTTTAAGTTGGCGCAGCCTGGAGTAAAAAAAACAGGAATCATGTTGCAAAAAAAATTTGAGTGATACCACATGAACAACTTCTTATGCTTAGACCAAATGTGCCCTGTTAGATAAAGGTAACAGCACTAGCCAAGTAGTAGTCTCTAAGAATGCTAACTAAATGAAACCTTTTAAATAATTGGACAAGTATATCAAAACCTCTAAAGTTTTCATGCTGAGCTACCACCTGGTTTGAGACATAAGTGTCTTAATGAATTTAAGTACTGGTATTCACAATTTAATTGATGAATTTCTTTGTGTTTTTCAGACTTCATCACCAACCACTGATGATATGGTGGATTCATCTGCTGCAGCCTGTTTCCTTTCCACCCAATGCAACTCCCAAAGTACTAGATTATATCTTTTTAAGTTCCTGGTAAAATAACAAACATACAGGTTTTCTGCAAAGGAGTTAAGTATTTATAAATCACAAATAAATACTAAAATGCTAGTGTCCTCTCACAAGTGTCCATGTCATGCTATCTGATTTACATTAATTACATGCTGTTCACTACACATATTGTCAGTTTGTTTTTTCAGTTTTACCACACTTTGTCCACTTCATGGTGAGGACTCGCACACAGAAAGATGGAAAAGACAAATGTCTTGAAAAGTTGGATCCCTTTTATTGCTAGGAATAAAATGGATCCAACTTTTTTTGACATTTGTCTTTTCCATCTTTCTGTGTGTGAGTCTTTTACAGCCTTTTTGAATTGTCTTATCTGACCATTACACCAGAAGCAAGAATACTAGGACTGATGTTAGGCTCTTTTCTTGTTAATCACTTGATGATGAGTACATAAGAAATGCATTGACTTTGTTGTGGTATGTTTTTTTCTTTTGATAGCTTTACATGAAAAATAAAATTTTGAGACAAATACTCTGGAATAATAAAGCATATACTGTGTTTTTTCATCTGTGCTGTAAATCAGAAAACTTTATCATGGTACAACAAATCACAGAAAAGCATGTGAAGTTTCAACATTAATTTAATTTTTCTAACAATAAAAAACATCCCCAGCTATATTCGTCGTGGGGAAAACGCCTTGAGGAAGACCATCGGGTGGAATGGCTGGGGTACGGCAGAAAGTTTGTAGGACAGAGCGAGAGAGAGAAGGAGGAAGAAGAGCTGTGACAGAATTGAACAGTGTGATGGTTACCTTTGTAAAGCAAACTTCACAAAATTGTGCTCGAGTAAACAATTAAACAAAATGTGCACATCAATCACAAATAAAGCAGATAAATCCTGACCATTTTTTGCTGCCTATTGTAGGTGAAATCCCAAATCTAGCACCACCCTACTAGATTTGGTCTTTCAAACACAAGGCACTATTATTTAAAAAAATGTCATTACCCAAAGTGGTGAAATGAACTCCATCGTTTAAAAAAAGGCCAGGATCTCTGTGCTTTATTTGAGGATGATGCACAATGCTTCCGCCAACAGATGAAACAAAAGTAGCCATCACACTGTTCACATAGCGCCTGGCTTTGTCCATTTTCTTGGGGCTGTATCTCCATCGGCTCCTCTGAGTGATGGCAGAGAAGATGATCCTCACGGTGGGGAACTGCCGATGGAGATCCTGGAGGTCCTGCTGTTTGATTTCTGTAAATGTATTGAACAATAAAAGAAAAAAAAAAGTCGTTTTCCTACAAAACCTTGCATGGCTTGTGATTCAGCATGATTCCACATCATGCTGAATCACAAGCTGTTTAATATTTTTTACAGTAGATATAATTTGGAATTGAAAACTTGAGCTTGCTCTTGTTACATCACAAAAAAAATATTTATAACATTACCTAATAAAAGTCTGACTAAAATCATATCCAACTAAATCAGCATCCATCTCAATGAATTTTTATCCTTACTTCTGGTCACAGTGGCTGATGTTGTGCTCATCTTTGAAGCTTCTTTTCTCTTTGTCTAAAAAAAGGAGAACAACATAAATATTTGCTGTTCATTCAGAATTTTGTTCATTTTTAATCACAGTACAATAGCATATATCTTAACAACTGATAAACTAAAAATATCACGTATTTTGCTGTTTAATTTACCAAGGCTAGTGTTAAATTGCAATGCTACTTTAGCTTACATTTACACCGTTTCTTTCAACAAAGAGAGATGACTTACTTCCAATCAAGTAATAGATATCTTTATTCGTATTAGTTATGATGGTATTTTATGTTCTTAACAGTTAGTACGCTCACAAATTTCACATTATATCAGGAGAAGTGGAACTTACTTATTCTTGGTCGCGACGAGCGGGGAAGCTATTAGCGATACCGATGTAAGGCTGGAAGGACATCCGGGGGGGGGCACTTTTTGAGCGGAACGTCATCGCGCCGAGTCTCCCGTCCAGCCAAAAACGTCTGCGTACAACGCTACTGCGCAGCTCTGGTTGCAAGGAACCCGGAATTACCGAGAGCTTTTTGGCTTCAAATCCGTATACAGGCGGAAGGCGGAACCACGGCGTCCATCTTATATACAGTCTATGATCCAGACACACAAACTTTTCTTTTTCATTGAAACACTAGACACTAAAAGCAGCGGCATCAAACACATGACTGTTAACTGACATCATTGTTTCAGACAATTTCACACAATAACACATTGTGTGTGTTACCTCCTGTGTGTTGGCATTAAATGTCAGGCTGCCCTCGTCCAGCTGCAGGTAAAGTCTCCGGTACGAGAAACCAGCTGGTAGTCTCCTGTTGTATATGGAGCAGTGACCCCATGTGGACTTACACAGCCTATTGGAGACACGCACGCAGGCACGCAGGCACGCACCCACACATTTGATTTAAGAAGAAAAAAAAAGAAAAGAAATCATTAAAATTCAACTATACATGTGCCAAAGAAACAGACAAAGAGGACACTTTACTGAAACAACAAAGTTGTCAAAAACAAGAGAGAAATTTATATTTTTAAAGATTTGTTTATTTGGGAAACAAAATTTACTTTACAAGCAAATTAATTCTCAATATAAACATTTTGTGATGTGTTTTAAACAGATATAAAATATACAACAATAATAATAATATTATCTGAACAATCAGATAAATCTAGACGTAAATAGATTTAGTAAGTGTACTTCAATATATCCACATATCAACCAGATAATTGTATATAGATGTAGTACTAGTATAATACAGCTGTACGAAAACCAGTACTATTGACAAGATCATCAATAATTGTAGTAAGAGTTACAATATTTGTACACATGCAAAGTAATGATTTGGAAATAAATAAATAAAATACAAAGGAAAATAGTTATATCAAGAGCACATAAATACAGTGTTTATTCACTTGTAATATATCTAATTGTAGCAATATCTGAATTAACCAAACGAACAAAACAAAACAAAACAAAAAAAAAAAAAGCAAAACAAAAAGAACATGGGAACAACCCGACCCCAACCTTCTCCCCAGTATGGCTCTCTATTTTCTTTCATTTATCTTCATGAATTTGTGTCCACACACATTGGCCCTCATTTATCAAGCTTGCGTACGGCAGAAAACTTGTGTACACCTTGCATACAACAATTTTGACGTGAGGATCGGCATTTATCAATCTGCACGTGAACGTACGCTACGACCAAATCTCAAATCTCACGACAGGTCTGACGTTGTGTATGCAAGTTTGAGTCAGTGTGGATCTGTGGTGCAGCAAATGTCTGTCTCAAAATAATTGATATACATACCTCAAACCTGTCATTAAGCACAATCAGACAGATTTCATTAAAGATTAAGATGTAAATAAAATAAAATAAGTTTGTTATGTCCTTAGTGAATAAGCCTATTTGATAACTCTGCCCAGAAACACTGCCACAGAGCTGGAGCGCCGTTTCAACATTACGCACACGCGCCACTGTGGAGCGCTGCGTTTGACTCCTAAAAGGCAGGTGTCTCTGTCTTGGCCCAGCAGCGGGGATGTTGTTGTCCACTGCAGAAAGGGTGTGGGACATTATTTGAGCCGGTACAGTTTTGCACAATGTTGCACTGGAGAATGGAGTGCCGTTGGCTGTGCCGATGCAATGTGAGGACCCGATGCCCGGAGAGCAATAACAAGGAGAGACTCCACAAAGGTGCTGTACAGAGGAGACAGGACCTTATCGATGGATTCTGACATGTAAAGTATAAGTTTAGAAAGTGCTCTTGCTATTTATTCAGTGATAAAAATCCAATAGAAATCCAAAAAAATGTGCCTCAGGGGCAGCAACACACCGTTTGATGACATTAATAATTATTTTTGTTCAGCCTCTGTCAGACTCTCCAGTCTGCTCTACATTACAAAGACGCAACAAATTAAAGCTGCATACTTTTAATAATAGGAGCAACGTACCCTATGTCAGGGCAATAAAAAAATATGAGGCATGTATGAGATATTAATTTATCAACATGAGCAACTTATTGACTAATGCTTTATTCAAACTTCAGCCACTGTTCACTATTCTGTGGCAGCGCTGTTCAGCGCCACCATAATCCTGCTCCAAACAGGAGTTTTCTGGACTGCTTTTATACCAGTTTTGATGCTTACAAAGAGAAAATCCTTGTTAGTTTCCACCACAGATATGAGGATATCCACATTCAGCTCGAAAAAGTTTCGCATCTTTCTAATATTTCTCCTCTTTCATGTTTGACCTCAGTGGGCGAGGCCTCTGAACCACGAATATTTAAGGGCGTAAACATGTTAATGACGATAGATTTCAGCCACCACATTTATTAAGACCCATTCATACGTACGCTGGGATTGGTCAGATATGAACCCTTTTATAAATCTCACGTGTGTCCTATCATACGATGAATCCTGCACTCAGATCTGCGCTCAGATCTGCGCAAGATTGGTAAATGAGGGCCACTCAGCTTTGACCTGATCAAGGTAGTTAGCTTTAAGTTGGCCTAGGAGGAGTTGCACTTGATGTCAGGATATGAAATTTTTAGAACGATATGATACAATACAATATTGCAATTTGCATCACAATTTATCACTACATATCCCAACACAATAGTAATAACGGAAATCTAATACCCTTCTACTAAACTGTATAAACACTGATTAAAAAAAACAAACAAACATAAACAAGTCTTTTGAAGAAAATACTTTAAACATAACCCAAACAGTATTTTTTAACATTTCCTTTCAGAAGAGGTTGTTGTGCGACACAGTGTCAGCGCTGTTTCGCCTGAGGAAAGAGGATCATGGTATCTCATGTCTAAGGACCACCACATCACCACTTTGGAAAATCTCAGTGAACTCCTTTCACCCCTTAATGACTACACAGATGCCCTTGCCACAGAGAAAGAGTTACAATGTCAGCTGTTAAACCAATCCTGGAGCATATCACCAACGTGATCCTTCTCCAAAGTGAAGATGATTCAGCTGATACCACAACAATGGAGCAGGCAATGAGACATGATTTGGAGGGCCGGTATTCAGAGCACACAGAGAGAGATTCATGGACATGTGTTGTTTCCTGGATCCAAGATTCAAAGATAGCTTCTCTTCCAATGTTGAGGACACCAAGCAGGCCTGCATTGATGAGGTCATCAAGCTGCTACCCCCAACTGCTGCACTTTTAGAACCACAAGACAGCTATCCTCCACTACGTCCTACAGTACCTTGTATGTACCGCCTTGTATCTTTGCTATTTATTTTTATTTTTCTGAAGCATTCTATATGACTTCTATGTATGTAAACATACTGTATATATGAATGTTGCTTATTTTGTTTGCCACAGCAGCACCATCAGGAGAAGCTTGTCCACAGGCAGCAGCAACACGAAGCTCGGCAAATGATGAGGGGGGGTCATAAGAAAACACTTGCTGGGATCCTGAGGTACATTAAAACAACAAGAGCAAGACAGGATGACAACAGCAGTGAGAAGGTACCCTTGACACCAGAGCAGAAGCTGGGGAGTGAAATCACCCTGTACATGTCCATGTCATCTATTGATGAGGCTACTGATCCCCTGAAGTGGTGAAAATCAAACAATCAGCAGCTTCTGGTCCTTGCCAATGCAGTCAAGAAATTCTACTGTATCCCTGCCACAAGTATACCATCTGAGAGGGCATTCAGTACAAGTGTAAACATTTTCTCTCCCCATAGGAGCCGACTCACAGTGGAGAATGTCAACAGGAATCTTTTCACCATTTCATAGGTGGAGCCCCACCTAGCTTTGTGAAAAGGCTTCCACCAGCTGCCTGCATACTCTGATGGCTGTCTGCACCTTCAGTATCCTCAACGCCTTGGAGATGGCCAGATTGAGATTGTGGCCTACACAGCCGAACCACAACCAAGGATGTTTGCCCTAATGAAATGTCTTCCGCATGTTCGAAGCATTATCTGTTGTGAAGCAGAAAATCTTCTCTTGTGGCATTCCCCAAGCCTGGAGAATACTCCATGTCATCTCTGTTATGTGGTTGTGTGTGTGGTCTTCAGGGGAAAACTACGTCTCCAAGCAGTGAGACATCAGCTTCCACTCATGGCAGATGTAGTGGACGGTTAAACCAATGTCACAGCCACTTGTCCACAAGTCTGTGGTCACTGAAAACCACTATCCCTCAGATACTTTCCTCTCCACATTTACATGCACTTGATTGTACATTTAGGAATCTTTGTGTCGGCAAAGTAATTCCGAGTTGTTAATTTGTAGCGTGGGACTGTCATCTTCATCAAAAGCTTGAATCCAGGCTTTTCAACAACTTGGTCGGGCATCATGTCCTTGGCAAAAAAAAATGCCAAGGCTTGATTGATTGCCCTAGCCTCCCTTGATTGAGGATCATATTTTGCTTCCTTGACCAGGACATCTTTTATGTTAGGCTAACTTGTTGTTGATGATGATGCACTTGAGGAACTTGGTTTCTCCTCCTGATAGGAGAATAAAACAGCTAAATTGCAGGCTAGATTTTAGCAGAACAATTTCAATTGCATATACTTTGGTTATGTAACCTAATTTGTGGTATGTTCTTGTCTGTGACTAAAATAAAATGTATTTTTAGATTAATTGATAATATTGTTATAACTTCTCATGTATCTGTTTTATTAGCCCATCAAATCTATTTAAATTTTTAGATTTTAACACTTCAAGCAAATGATAGTCTAAATTCTAATGACTGGCATATTGAACTCATTAAAACCTGTTTTTTATTAAACTCACTGTATTCACTACTAAAGAGGACATGAAACACTGACCCAAGTTATCATTATTTTTAAGAATGCCTCTCGACTTCACAAATCACTATATTCATTACTCTCAAAATGTAATACAATTCCTGAAAACTGTGACAGAAGTTCCACTTTAGCGACACTGTGGGGAACCGTAAAGCAGTGCCACTTCGCGTGACATCACGGGTTGTGTAGCCCATGTATTGACTGAATTAAGATTGATTGAATGAGAGCAGATTAGGATGGCTGAAATTGCGAATCGAGAGCCAAAGACAAGTAAACTCACTAGAGGAGGGGTATTCTGTTTTGCGCCATGCTGCTCCAACCAATTTTACAACGTAAGAAATAAAAAACGGTTGCATTTTCATCATTTGCCGCTGAAACGGCCGGTGATTCGTCAACGCTGGCTAGCAGCTATGAAGCGTCAGGATCCTCCAGTTAGCATACGCACTAGAGCAGGGGTCCTTACTCACACATGCAGCAGCAACAGCGATCAGATGTACACATCGGTATTAAGTGTAATAATAATACAGACTGGACTAGAAATCCAACACCAACGCTGTCTACAAGAAGGGGATGAGCAGACTCTACTTCCTGAGGAAGCTGAGATCCTTCAATATGTGCAGCAAGATTTTGGAGATGTTCCACCAGTCTATGGTGGCCAGCGTACTTTTCTTTGCCGTGGTTTGTTGGGGGAGCAGCATCGGAGGCAGTGACACCAACAGACTCAACAAATTGATCAGGAAGGCTGGCTCCGAGATTGGCTGCAAACAGGACACTGTGGAGGCTGTGGTGGAGAGGAGGACACTGAACAAACTATCCATCATGGATAACCCTGACCACCCTCTCAACCTCACTCTGGACAGACAGTGGAGCTCCTTCTCCAACAGACTGTTGCAGCTCCGCTGTCGAAGGGACAGATACAGGAAATCTTTCATGCCACAAGCTATTGCACTATTTAATCACTCACATCTGTCAGACAGGGACTCACACCTGTCTGCTGTATAGAACATTTTTAAAACTCCTACTACATCACATTACAGAGCACCTTAATTTGTCTGTTTATTTATCATCCCATCTGTATATTTCACATTCCATATTTATTACTCATTTCATATTTATTACTCATTTCAATAGCCCACGTTCTTCATATCTCACTTTTTTCTCTTAGGTTGTTTAGTATATTTAGTCCGTATTTATTGTATATACTTAGTATTTTTAGTCTGTATTGTACTTACTTCTTCTTATATTTAAGTTTATTTTGTATGTTTTTGCTGCTGTAACGTGAATTTCCCAGTTTGGGATCAATAAAATCTATCTATCTATCTATCTATCTATCTATCTATCTATCTATCTATCTATCCATCCATCCATCCATCCATCCATCCATCCATCCATCCATCCATCTATCTATCTATCTATCTAATGAACTTCATCACCAGAGTCTCCACTGTTTAACGGAGATCTGACATCCTGGTCTTCTTACACCAGGACATGGACCGCGTCTCGTGGTCTGGACTTGGGAACAAGTCCAGTGAGCACAGTACTGTACAGTACAGTACAGTACTGTCAGTACAGCACTGAATCTTGCCACATCCAGAAATACTCAGATGACACCGCTATTGTGGCATGTTCAGACATGGACAAGAAGCTGAATACAGAGCTCTGATTAGAGCCTTCAGTGACTGGAGTCACAAAAACTGCCTCCTCCTCAACACTTCAAAGACAAAGGAGATGGTCATAGACTTCTGTAGATCCAAACCCCCTCTTCAGCCAGTGAACACCTGTGGAGTGGACCCATGTCCACCTAGGTATTTATATGATGGCACCACTTCGATAAGTCTCCAAGGTGCCATCATATAAATACCTAGGTGTACATCTGGATAATAAGTTAGATTGGTCTAAGAATATAGACCTTATCTACAGAAAGGGGCAGAGCCGCCTCTTTTGCCTGAGAAGACTCCGATCAATAGACATCGGTAGTAAGATGCTGCAGATGTTTTATCAGTCTGTGGTGGCAAGTGTTCTGTTCTACGCTGCAGTCTGCTGGGGAGGAAGCATCAAACACAAAGATGCAAGACGTCTTAACGAACTGGTAAAAAAGGCTGGCTCTGTGGTAGGACTCAAGCTGGACTCAGTGGAGGATGTGTTGGAGAGATCTACACTGAGGAAGGTGGAGACTATTCTAAAGAACATGGATCCCCCACTTCACAACACCTTCATGGACAAAAGGGCCAATGGTGGTGGACGGCTCCTCTCTCTTCACTGCAGGACAGAGAGATTCAGAAGATCTTTTGTACCAACAGCCATTAGACATTATAACTCTTATGTAAATAATAGATAACTTTTACAGACATATGTGAGACAACAGACAATTGAATTTCCCTTCAGGGATCAATAAAGTTATTCTTATTCTTATTCTTCTGATGCTCCTGCTGTCGGTCTCTATCAGGACACCTGAAGCTAAAGCGAGCCAAAACTTTTTTTCACACAATACAAATGGATGAAACGCACTGACCGCGAGAAACGGGATGTGAATAATATCTGTGGATTATTAAACTGCTGGAGCTGGAAGACTAATAATGCTAACTGGTTTAGACTCCAGAGTGAAGGTAAGAAATATTTCCTGAAGGTTTGATAAATTATGTCTCTGCTCGGATGTGACAGCTTACCGCTGACCAATTGAGTCACGTACACTAATTACTATTTCACTGCTCTGTTCCTGCACAACCCGTGACATCACAACTGTCGTAAACTCAAGATGGCGCTGAGCGCATGTCGTAAATACACTCTTGAAAGCGATTTTTCTATTAAACAGCTGATTTTTTACACAAAAAAATATTTCAGACTCTCTCCTAATTGATTTTTTTACCACATGAGGATGCCAATGTGGTGTGTTTCATGTCCTCTTTAATTTAAATTTCCATGTTTTTCCAGCCTCCTCACCCCTCCCTCTGTTCCTACCTCTATCATACTCTAACATGCACGCAGCAACACAACATGAAGTGCTGTGGAAAACTAGAAAAATTGCATTTCCTTGCAGAAAATGCGTGGAAATGCTGAGTGCTGAATGCCAAAAAGCAATGCTAAACTGCCAATAAAAAATGGAGGAAGTTATGAATGGAAAAATTGTTAAAAAGGTGGAGTAGAAGAGGAAGAAATTGTATGAATGGAAGAATTGTAGTATAGCTGAAGGTAAATTAGTTGGATTAATGTACAAATTGTCTAATAGCCTAAGTGAAAAATGTATATGACTTATGTGAATAAACAGAACTGATGATAAGAATAATTGAATTTGAAAAATAAATGCCTTAAAATAATGTGTAACAATGTTCCCATTAAATGTACAAATAGTAAAACAGATTTCTGCAGTCTGCAGCATCCAACCATAGTAACTTGAGAATGCAGAACAGCACCATCTATTGCCGTGCTTCAGTTACTGCCCTACATACGAATGCAGAAAGTATGAAACAGCTGAAGTTAAAGTAATTGTAGAAATGTAGAAAGTAAAGAAAAGCAGAAGTAGAAGAATAAGAAGTAGTTAGTATGTTAAAAGAGTTAAAGACAAGAACTGTAACAACAAAGTAAATATTGTGGGAATATTTTCTACTGACAGAAAGACAGTAATGCACACATATGGAAAGAGTGCGTGCGCGTGCGCGGCCAAGCCCGTGCGTGTGATCAAAGCACACAGCCCATGAGAAGTGCTGATATCGTGAAAGCAGTGAGAAACCGTCTGAACTTTTCCCCCTAGTGCAATTTCCGTAAGTCATATCCCAAAAATAAGATGATCTTAGGAGTCCTGACACTCTCATGAGCACAATGGTGTATTTTTATGTCCACAGGCTAAAAAATGTGGCCACAACAGCGAGTTTAAAAAATGGCTTCACTGTAGTGATTGTCAGGGTTTCTTGGCCAAAATTTAGCAGACAAGTTGCTTGACATTTTAAAGCAAAAATAAGGTCTATAGGTGAAAGTACGCAGAAGTTATAAGGGTGAGAAGGTGTTATGGCTGTAAGCGGAATGGAGAGATTTCTCCATTCATTTCTAATGGTACAAATTTTGCAGAAAAAGTGAAATATTGCAAAAAGTATAAATGGTCGAAAGGTGAAAAGTAATAGCAATAATGTCCTGAAGGAGTGCATTAGTATAAAGCTTGAATGGTTAAAATAGCACAAAGTGGGATGGAGTTGAAAGGGGCCAAAAAAGGTACATAATAATAATAATAATAATAATAATAATAATAATAATAATAACAATAATAAAGAAATGGGAGAATAACAATAAGTGGAAATGCTTAATTATCCAGCAAAGATAAATGAAACAAAGTGGACCATAACCAGCCTATATTTCAATAAAATTTCTAATAAGCTTTTCACATACATGTTTTTCTCTTCAATGTGATTCATTTGACATTTGCAACAGTGATTTAAAAATGTATTGATGTCGTTTGAAGACTACGCATTTAAATTGCTGTGGGGAAGTTCGTTTGTCGTTTGATATTTGACAGACATTCGCTCTGGCCAGTGAAACTCCTTGCAGCGTGTCTCCGAGCCAGCTGCTCTAAAACATTTCAAGGGCACCTGTACTGCAGACTTTACAGTAAATGCGCTAATAATTAAGCAGAAGCCAACTACGCGTGTATCAACTTACTGTTTGCATTATAAAAGTGGGAGATTTTTTAAGCACAGACGTTGTATTCTGAAACAGGATTTTACTCAATAGCCACATCACATGATTAAAGACATATTCAGTATGCAATGCTTTGATCCCACATGATTTTGGTTTCCATGGAGCACACCCCCTGGAAGCTATTGAGCTAAAACACTTATTTCTATGTGAAAAGAAAACATGTAAAGTGCAATGCAGAAGGGGTGTATTTCATGCAAACAGTGGAATGCTATCATCCCACACTGATTTTGAGTCCATAGACCACACCCCCTGGAAGCTATTGAGCTAAAATGCTTATTTCTATGTGAAAAGAAAACATGTAAAGTGCAGTGCAAAAGGGGTGTATTTCATGCAACCAGTGGAATGCTACGATCCAACACTGATTTTGAGTCCATAGACCACACCCCCTGGAAGCTATTGAGCTAAAATGCTAATTATAATTTTTAAAAAAGATCACAGAAATTAGGGACTAAATTTTAGTGTAATTCCAAAAGGCATATCTTATGCAGCCAGTTTTGTACTTGGATCCCACACTGATATCGAGTACATTGACGACACCCCCTAGAAGCTATTGAGCTAAATGCTTATCATGATGTGAAAAAAATCAGCAAATTTAGGGACCAAATTTTAGTGTAATTCCAAGAGGCATATCTCATTCAGCTAGTTTTGTACTTGGATCCCACACTGAAATTGAGTCCATTGACCACACCGCCTGAAGGCTATTGAGCTTAAATGCTATTTTTTAATGTGAAAAAATTCACCAAAATACGGGACTGAGTTTAAATGCGAAACCAAGAGGTGTTTCTCATGTGGCCAATGGTGTACTTGGGTCCCACACTGTATTTGAGTCAATTGACCTCACCCCCTAGAAGCTATTGAGCTAAAATTCTAATTATTGTACCAAAAAGAAAAGAAAAAAAAACAAACAAAAAAAAGCAAAAATCAGATTGTAATACTTCACTCTCACCTTTCTATCCGCAGTGTTTTTCCTCACCCAAACCCAAGGCCTCACCCGGTTCATCGAGCTTCCACCTCTCCCCGGAGACGCGGCCAGCTGTCAACTTCTGAACTCCACTCCACTTCAACCGGAGCCCTGGAAGGCTGCAGGGAGGGACAGGCGCTGGACAGCGCGCCCGTCTCTTCTTCGTTCTCCATCATCACAGGATGTCCCATTGGCCAACAGGTTCGAGATCTTGGACATGCAGGATTTTCCTCCACTGGGAGAACAACCGGGAAATCAGGTCCCAACATCCTCATCATCCTCTCGACGCTGGCTGTTGAGGGAGGCAGTGTCCAGAAGAGGCTCTGCCGGACCTGTTTCCCCTGTCAAGGCTGGGGAAACACTTGAAGGGCTCTATTTTCGTGCCTCGCCGGTGACGTGCCGCAGGCGCGGCGTAAGTCACATCCGCCGCGCCAACAAGGCGTTCCCAAGCACAATTTGGTATTATTTTATAATATTCGTATGTAGGCTTAAAGAAAATAACTCATCTGATCACTGAAACAAATCATCTGTTCAGCCACCGCAGCAGCAGCTGCAGCAGGACGGGAGAGGACACGGAGGCATGTACAGGTCGCGCTGCTCGAGGAATAAGAGGAAGAGGAAGAAAGAAAGGGAGGGAGACGAATTACATATCTTGTTAACTTCATTATGTGTGTCTATTTACTAGATATTTAATTTAATTTAATGCGGTTTCAGCTGTGTTGATTCAGTCAGGTTGTGTGTCCAAACGTGTGCCAAACGCGCTCATCAGATCAGATATAGATCAGAATATATCTATATAGATCTAAATGTATGTGCTGAGTCAGATTATTAGTTGTTGATGAATATTTATTGCACTGAAATGTGCCTGACGTTGTGGAAACCTGCCGGTGAGGCACCGCCAGACGAAAATACAACTGTGCGGGGTCCGCCACCCTCCGCCGCCTCACCGGCGTACACGAAAATAGAGCCCATAGAGTCCGCCGGGGGACCCCCACTGCAGCCCTCGCCGGCTGCAGCGGCACATCCACCGTTGGCGCCCAATAAGGAGCCCTCCATGACACCGCCTCCGTCCACAATAGTAACCCGAGATTCTATTATGAGGAATATATCTTCAAAGATGGCTGTAACTTTCTCTTTTCCGGGAGCTAAAGTTTTAGACAAAGTCCGGGTCATCCCTGGCTTGCTTGCAGACCACCCATCTGTGAAGAAGGTGGTTGTTCATGTTGGCACAAATGACACAGGCCAGCAACAATCCGAAGTCACAAAAAGGGATTTTACTGAGCTCTTTGAACTGCTGCAGGCCAGTGGAAGAATTGTATTCATTTCTGGCCTAATTCCTACGCTGGGTTGGGGAGTGGGGTGCTTTTAGTAGTCTCCTGAGCCTGCATGACTGGCTGCAAACTCAGTGCAGAGTGCTAAATTTTATATTTATTCCTAACTTTGACTTATTCTGGCTACGCTCTGCTTTCTTTAGAAGAGATGGGTTGCACCCAAACAATTTAGGTTCACGGATGCTAACATCAAACATATTCTACCACACTCTGTCCACACAAGCATGACTCTTGAAAGGGTACCTCTGTGTTCACTCACTCCTCACTGGCCCCAGCAAAGTCATGTCCAACATTTCACATTCCGACCGTCATCAGCAGAGAGCGGCGTATGCAGAAAATTACTCATAATCCTACCACTAACTACAATAATCTCAGATCCCTTCTAAAAGCCCACTCACCACAACACCTTGTTAACCAGCCGCCACTTACCATCAAAATGGCCCTTTTAAACGTCTGCTCTCTGCTGAACAAGTCTTTTATTGTCAATGACCTGATTTTAGATCACAAACTGGACTGTTTTTAACGGAAACATGGCTGGGTGCCGATGCACCAGTTGTTCTCACTGAGGCCTCCCCACCTAATTTTAACTTTGCATTTTCTGTTAGGTGTGGTAGAAGAGGAGGTGGCACAGCAGCTTTAACATCAAACACCCTGGCCACCAAACCTGTTTTATTTGATAAACATACCACTTTTGAGTACAGTGCAATTGTTTTTAGCAGTCCTTCTATCCTGTGTGTCACAGTATACAGACCCCCCAAGAAATGCACTGCTTTTATCTGGGAATTTGCTGAACTTTTATCAATTTTACACAATTCCTACAGCATGATTGTTTTAACTGATTTTAACTTACACATAGATAACTCCTCTGATCCGATTTCCAGAGTTTTTAAATGTTCTGAACTATATGGATTTTATTCAACATGTCACACAGCCAACTCACAATAGAGGACACACGCTGGAATTGGTCATCACCTACGGCCTGTCCACCAGTGTGTCCTCTGTTGTAGACTTGGCTGTCTCTGACCACTACTGTATATTTTTTAACGTCACCAGTTTTATCCAGCGGGAGACCTCTGTGAGAACTGTGAGGAAGCGCCATCTGACCCCTGAAGTGGCTGCAAATTTTATTGATGTTTTAGATAAAAGTCCTCCAATTGTTTTACCTTCCCCCTGTGATTTTATTGTAGACAATTTTAACAGAAGGCTACAGACATCCCTTGAACTGGTTGCTGCACTGCAAACAAAAAATATCCAACCCAAATCCGTACCTCCATGGAGAAATGAGCAGCTTAAAAAAGTTGAAAAGGCAGTGCAGGGTGGCAGAGCGCAGATGGAGAAAAAAACAAAACAACAAATCATCAATTATTCAATAATCAACAAAGAATCTACAACAATGCCATAAGAACTGCAAGAAACAATTACTTCTCGAAAATAATCACAAACCACAAAAATAACCCCAAAGTTCTCTTTTTAACAATTGATAGCATTCTAAACCCTGGTTTTACTAAACGTCATTTTAATCCCACTGACGCCCTCTGTGGGGAATTTGCAGACCACTTCATGGGGAAGATAGACACAATCAGATGCAACATTTTATCATGTCAAACTACTCCTTTTAACGCATCTGAGTGTTTGTCTTTACCTGAGGAAACACTGGACAGTTTTGTTCTGGTTAATGCTGAGATGCTGGATAAGGTTTTCTCCTCAGTGAGGACCCACCACATGTCTTTTAGACCCTGTCCCCACCTCATTCTTAAGTTATCTTATGATTCTTTTAGAAACAAGCTTTTAAATATGATGAATTGCTCTCTTCAGACAGGGGCATTTCCCGCTGCCTTTAAAGCAGCAGTGGTGAGGCACCTGCTGAAGAAGAACAATTTGGATTTTAACGATTTGAACAATTACAGGCCAGTGTCTAACTTACCATTTTTACGCAAAATTTTAGAAAAACTTACTTTTATCCAACTTAGAGAATTTTTAGATAATCATAATATTCTTGAAAAGTGTCAGTCTGGTTTTAGGGTGAACCACAGCACCGAGACCGCCTTGGTACTGATTTTAGATGATATTAGATTTAATTATGATGCACAAAAGGTGACAGTGTTGGTTTTGCTGGATCTTAGTGCTGCCTTAGATACAGTAGACCACCTCCTACCTGACAGACAGGACATTCATGGTAAGTGTAGACACGTGCTCCTCCAAAGTCTATAAAATCACATGTGGTGTACCCCAGGGCTCGATTTTAGGCCCTGTGCTTTTTAACCTGTACATGCTCCCTCTTGGCGGTGTCATCAGGAGACATGGAATCAACTTCCACAGCTATGCTGATGATACGCAGCTCTACATCTCTGTATCTCCTGATGACACCAGGCCAATGGATGCTCATTTTAACCGCATTTTAGATATCAAATCCTGGATGGCAGAGAACTTTCTCCAGCTTAACCAGGACAAAACTGGGGTTTTAGTCATCGGTCCTGAGGCCCAGAGAGAGAAACTTTTACCCAAACTACAAGCACTGTCTTTTAATCCATCACCACAAGTGAGAAACCTGGGCGTCATTTTTGACCCTGAGCTGACTTTTAGTCCACACATCAAAAACATAACAAAAATAGTTTTTTATCACCTAAAGAACATCGCCAGAGTCTGCCCCATTCTCTCTCGGGCCAACACGGAGACGCTAATGCATGCTTTTATCACCAGTCGTATAGACTACTGTAATGCCCTGCTTTCTGGTCTTCCCAAAAAGAATATTTCAGGTCTACAATTATTACAAAATTCAGCAGCACGTGTCCTGACTAAGACCAGGAGGCGGGCCTACATTACACTGGTTTTAGAATCACTGCATTGGCTCCCTGTGTGTTTTAGGATTGATTTTAAGGTTCTTTTACTTGTTTTTAAATGTCTTGATGGTCTTGGGCCTTCTAATCTTTCAGAACTGCTTTTACCTTATGAACCTTCATGGATCCTGCGCTCCTCTGGCAACAGGCTCCTAGTCATTCCAAAAGTCAGGACACATACTCATGGCGAGGCCTCTTCTCAATATTATGGCCCTCGTCTATGGAACAGCCTGCCAGAGGACCTCAGGGCCGCAGAAAACATTCACATTTCTAAGAGCAGGTTCAAGACCCACCTTTTTAGCTATGCTTATCTTCATTTATTCTAGTTAGCCTAGGTTAATTTTAGGTCTGTGTTTTATTCATATTTTAGTCTTTACTTGTTTTTATCCTTTTATCATTTTAAGGACCCCCTGTGTTTCCTCTGAGGGAGCCCTCAGCACCAGGAGTGGTGATTGCTTGTGGTTGCAGGGGCCGGCCAAGGGGTTCCTGATGGAGGTTGGTGTCGTCCACATCCCTCCACTGGCCCTCTGTCGGTGTCCTGTGGCTGCAGGCAGATCTCTGCTCCTGGTGCTGACGGCTCCTCTGATGGCGCCTTCTCAACTGGTTCATCTGCACTCAGCCTCATGTCCATTGTCTTTATGTGTGTATGGGCAGGTGCGTGCGTTTGTGCGCGCGTGTGTTTGTGTGTGTGTGTTTAGGTCTGTAGGTGGGGGTGGGGGGTAAGGGGGCATCTGGGATAGTTTTTTGTTTTTGTTTTTAACTTGTAAAGCACTTTGAGCCACATTAATGTAGGAAAAGCGCTTTATAAATAAAGTTTGATTGATTGATTGATTGATTGAATGAAATAACAGGGGTTGTTCATAGGGTCATGTTTAATTCCTTTGCCTTATGTAGAATTTCCCAAGTTCTTTTGATGTTGTGCTGATTTTCTTGTGACACTTTATCAAAGTAGTCTTTCGAAGCTTGTCTTAGTATACTTGTCAGTTTGTTCTTATAAAGCTTTAAATTATTTGTTCTTATAAACCTTTTTTTGTTCTCAATTTGATAAAGTCTCTACAAAGCTTATTTTTCTTTTCATATGCATTTTGCAAACCCTTTGTGATCCATGGCTTGTGGATATTATACTTTTTTATATACTGTCTTACTGGACAGTGTTTGTCATAAAGTGATAGATAGGTGCTCAGGAATACATTGTATGCAGTGTCTACATCTCCTACAAAAAACCCTGCCCACTGCTCTTCAAGGAGATCATCACAAAACCTATTTACTGCTTTATCTGTTCATGTATTCATATATTTGTGTCCGACTTCCTTAATCTCCTTTTTCTTCAATTGACAGTCATATATCAATAATATAAATATGTTGTCAGTTAATGTTGTACCGTTCACAGTTATCCTACTCGGCTTAGTGATTGATGGATAAAGCCCTCTGCTATATAATGCATCCATGAAGTCTGAAGTGGCCTTATGGTTAATTGCAATGAGTAAATCTATGTTGAGGTCCCCACTAATAATTTAAGTTTTCTCTTCATTTGACCTAGCTCTGATTTCTTCAGTTTTATCTTAAAATATCTCTATATTTGATGCAGGTGCTCTATACACACATGTCACAATCACATTCTTGTTTTTTCCATTTCAATCTCCACTGTTACGCATTCCATTAATTCATCCCCTCCCGTTGCTTCTGTTCATATAATATAGCTCAAAATACAGCTCATAAGATCATCTTTAAACTCACTGTCAGTATAATATTTACAGATTTCATTTGTGTGATTAAAAACATGACTGTCTGGATCAACATCATGTTCAAAATCAAACATTTTATCCTGTGATGATACCAAACTGGAGAAGACATGGCTTTCCACTGAGTCATTCCTCTACTCATATACAAAAAAAAATCACAGAAATTAGGGACTGAGCTAAAATGTAATTCTCAGAGGCGTATCTCATGCAGCCAGTGTTGTACTACAATGCCACACTGAAATTGAGTCCACTGACCACACCGCCTGGAAGCTATTGAGCTAATATGCTAATTTCTACATGAATAAAATTCACCAAGATTAGGGACTGAGTTTAAATGCTAAAAGTATGTATTATGTGTTCCTGAGTAGCAAGAAAAATATTTTTGTTTTGGATGGAGTGATCTCCATACCTCAGTTATGTCTATATCTTCAAAACCTTTCTTTGGCGCTGACGCTGCTTTTGACAGAGAGATAGATTTGGAGGAAGAGCAATCCAGAGAAGGATTTAACACCAAATTAAAATCTCTGCCCACTATACTATACCCCTCAATTGTAGCAAGCCTCAAAAACAAACTATTGAAAACTACTGGGTCATCATAGTTAGGTTGATACACATTTACCAAGATTACTCTGTCCCTATTGAACATACAGTCTACAAGCAGAAATCTTCCATCTTTATCTCTTTCAACTTTATTTTATTTAAAATCAAGATTTTTGTGAATAACCCCACAACTTAAGGTATATGAAGAATAATAAACATTGCCAACCCAATCCCTGTGCAATTTTGAGTATCCAAGTCTGTGACGTAGCGTTCCTGAATAAAAGCTATGTCAACGCTTGCTGCTATTACGTTAATATTTTTTGCTCTTTATAGGTGAGTTGATCCCTCTAACATTCCATGCGATACATGTCAGCTGTCCCGTATGTGTTCTTTAAATAAATATGTATGTGCTTTATGAGCACACTGCAGAGTGTCTAATTCACACTTTGCTGTAACTCCAGAAGTGGTGATGTGATGACAAGCCTCAATCAAGACCAAAAAAGGATATTTGTAAATATGTAGGTGTTGATTCTGGTTCCATTGAGAGTCCATACAAAACCCCAAATCTTTACACTAAGAACATGCCCAATAAGACCACTAAAACAAAACAACTTTCGGAAGGTACTTAACCTTGTAAACTGCTGCTACCCCTGAAACTCCTTTGGTAAAAAACTAAACTGACTTATAACAGTCTTAACATAGAAAGATTTTAGACATCAGCTAGTCTCACTATAAGAAAAAATAAAGGAACCATAATATACACCTGCCCTTTCAGCCATTTATAGTCATAAATTATAAGTTGTCGTACTAATCTACATTTTTCTTGAAAAGGCGAAAACTATGTAGGTACCTTGGCACTGAAAAATGAACAAAGAACTTAAGGCTGTAAACAGTCCAAGTATAATCACATATTAACCTCTCTCAACTTGCATCTTTTGACAGCGAAATACAGCTTTTTTGTTAGTCTCTAACATGTGCATTGCACAACAGTCATTTAGTCAATACTATTCCCTTGATAGCTCCTTTAGGAGTCCTTCTGCCTCAGCTGGAGTGGAGAGGAACGCTAAAGTTCCTTTGTGCTTAACGCAGAGTTTAGTAATTTAATTTTAGTAATAGTAATTTTAATTTAGTTCGAACATCTGTTGGTTTTATTTTGCTCTTTTCAGCCACATCTCATACTGATATTAACACCAATACTGACTGTTTTCAAAATGTTGATGTTACTTTTATTATGATGGTTATAAAAGATCCACTTGAATGGATAATACACAACAAAAAAAATGGCTCTTTATAACAATCTTCACAGTCGGCATTACAGACCCACTCTGATGAAAATCAGGTTTTTCTTGTCGTCTACGTGTTCATATGGCATTTTTCTGATGCTAGAGGACATATCATGAGAGAACTAAGTGCAAAATTGCATTTCTGAGTATTTCTGCATTGAAATCTCTGTGAACCTCTGGTATATCTAAACAGCAGGTACAGACACAGAGCAGTGCTGTCTCTGCCCACAACTCAGAGATGAATTGCAAATGAGCTACCGGAGCTCTGCAGGAGAAGCGCCTATGACAACTGCACAGGTAACATTATTTTAGCTAAAAAATTCATAATCACAATTTAAAGACCACTGAGAACACTTGAAATAGTAAAAAAAAATTATATAATGATCAGAGTAGGACTTTAACGTGTTCATCCTCATGTGACACAATCATGCAGTGTGCAGGATCATGCAGAGCTGCATTCACACAAAACCTGCTATAAGTTTGTTTTTGGAGCTTAGCCCTCATTAAATAATATGAAAATTAAGATTCATTTTGCCGTTTCACCACTGGTGATCGCTTCAAAATTGATGCAAAAAATATTTTAGGGACACCTATGAAAATTATGCAAGAGGATGTAAAAAGACTGAGTAATGTTTGAACAGGAATAGCAGCTGGTGGCAGCAGCATGTATTGATAAAAAAAAATAGGGGGCACTTTCCAAAGCGTGAAATTATTATTGTACACCACTGTGGGCTCAAAATTCAACAGCTGCTTTACTCTAACAGCATTGTGCAATGATATATGTTATGATAGATGAACGTGTAATAAATGAGCTCTCTGCTCACACACAAACTCCTTCATTGACTCAAAGTTTGTGGGAGGAGATATCTGGCAAGCAACTTTCCTGCTTTATCTTCTGACTCAAAATATGGTTGTCTCGCCCTATCACTGTATGATTTTAAAATGATGTCCAGTAACAAGTGTGATGTAGTGACTCATGCTTGGCATGACTTTACCTTTTTTGTCCTATATGAATAGAATTAATACCAGATTAGTAGCATATTCGTATCAAAGTGTATTTTTACTATAACTTGTGCAAAGCTGCTGTCAGTTCAGGGTCTTCTTTTTAAATCTAAATCAGTATCAGACTGCCACAAACAGTTAACAGGAAGCTCAGGTGAGCTCACCCTTGCCACAGGTACTCATCGTTTCCCAGGTCCTGCCACACGCAGCCGGCCAGGCACAGGTCTGTGGCATTCAGGTAGGACAGGATGGTGATGCCTAACTCAGGAGGAAGCATCTCCAGGTCTATAAAACCGTGCTGCTCTTTACCTGCAGACAAGACACAGGATCCTTTATACCTCAGCATGAACTAAACAGTTGTTAAAGGTTAGTGGACACTAACATTTTAGTTCAAATAGATAGAGATAGATAGATAGATAGATAGATAGATAGATAGATAGATAGATAGATAGATAGATAGATAGATAGATAGATAGATAGATAGATAGATAGATAGATAGATAGATAGATAGATAGATAGATAGATAGATAGATAGATAGATAGATAGATAGATAGATAGATAGATAGATAGATAGATAGATAGATAGATAGATAGATGGGTAGACTTTATTGATCCCAAACTGGGAAATTCACATGTTACAGCAGCAAAATTAAATTTAATATATGAAGACGTAAGTACAATACAGACTAAAAAAATAAAAATACTAAGTATATACAATAAATACAGACTAAATATACTAAACATCCTAAGAGAAAAAAGTGAGATATGATGAACGTGGGCTATTGAAATGAGTAATAAATATGAAATGAGTAATAAATATGGAATGTGAAATATACAGATGGGATGATAAATAAACAGACAAATTTAGGTGCTCAGTAATGTGATGTGGTAGGAGTTTTAAAAATGGACTATACAGCAGACAGATGTGAGTCCCTGTCTGACAGATGTGAGTTATTAAACAGTGCAATTGCTTGTGGCATGAAAGATTTCCTGTATCTGTCCCTTCGACAGCGGAACTGAAACAGTCTGTTGGAGAAGGAGTTCCGCTGTCTGTCCAGAGTGAGGTGGAGAGGGTTGTCAGGGTCATCCATGATGGATAACAGTTTGTTCAGTGTCCTCCTCTCCACCACAGCCTCCACAGTGTCCTGTTTGCAGCCAATCACGGAGCCAGCCTTCCTGATTAGTTTGTTGAGTCTGTTGGTGTCACTGGCTCTGATGCTACTCCCCCAACAAACCACGGCAAAGAAAAGTACGCTGGCCACCACAGACTGGTAGAACATCTCCAACATCTTGCTGCACACGTTGAAGGATCTCAGCTTCCTCAGGAAGTAGACTCTGCTCATCCCCTTCTTGTAGACAGCGTTGGTGTTGGATTTCCAGTCCAGTCTGTTGTTGACATAGACGCCCAGGTACTTGTAGGCCTCCACCTCCTCCACATCTTCTCCCAGGATGCACAGCGGCTGTGAAGCAGTCCTTTTCTTCCTGAAGTCGATGACCATCTCTCTGGTCTTGGTGACATTCAGCCTCAGGTGATTGCGTCCAGCCCACTCCACAAAGTTATCCACCACTGCTCTGTACTCCCCATCCCTTCTCCCGCTTATACACCCAACAACAGCCGAGTCATCAGAAAATTTCTGCAGGTGGCATGACTCGGAGTTGTACTGAAAGCCAGTGGTGTACAAGGTGAAAAGGAAAGGGGATAGCACAGTCCCCTGTGGAGCTCCTGCATCACTGACCACCACATCAGACAGAACACTGCCCAGACGGACAAACTGTGGCCTGTACGTCAGGTAGTCGGTGATCCAGGAGACAATGGAGGTGTCGACACCCATCACCCGCAGCTTCTCACCCAGCAGCAGTGGCTGGATGGTGTTGAAAGCACCGGAGAAATCAAAGGAGGTGATTCTCACAGTGCTGCCACCACCATCCAGATGCAGATGAGCTCATTGCAGCAGGTAGATAACAGCATTGTCAACTCCCAAATGGGGCTGGTAGGCAAACTGTAGAGGGTCTAAGAGCTCCTTCACCTGTGGCCTCAGGTGGGCCAAGACCAACCTCTCCAGCACCTTCATCAGATGGGAAGTGAGGGCAACTGGTCGGTAGTCATTGAGGTCAGATGGAGTCGACTTCTTTGGGACAGGAACGAGACAGGACGTCTTCCACAGCACTGGGACTCTCTCTTGACTCAGGCTCAGGTTGTAGAGGTGTTGGATGACAGCAGACAGCTGGCTGGCGCAGGTCCTCAGGATCCTAGGGCTGATGCCATCAGGTCCTACTGCCTTCCTATCTTGGAGCCTCTCCAGCTGTCTCCTAACCTGGCCCGTAGTCACGGTCATGTGTGTGTGTGTGTGTGTGTGGGGGGGGGGGGGGGGGGGTAGCTGATGTTTCCAGTGGAGGCGGAGGTTGAGGGGGAGGGGAAGGAGGGATGCTGCACAGGATTGCTCACCACAGGGGGGAGGGGTTGATGTGATGAGGGAGTGTGGGGGACTGGATGTATGAGGGAGACAGACGGCTGTGAGCTGAACCTATTAAAGAAAGTGTTCAGCTTGTTGGCTCTCTCCAGGCTGCCTGATGGTTGCCTTTGTCTCCCTTTACAACCTGTGATGTGCTTCATCCCAGTCCACACTTCCCTCACGTTGTTTTGCTGGAGTTTGGCCTCCAGTTTCCTCCTGTAGGTGTCTTTACACCCTCTCAGTTTCTCCCTGAGTTCATGTTGCACTCTCCTCAGCTCCTCTCTGTCACCGGACTTGAAAGCCTTCTTCTTCTTACTAAGGAGGGCTTTCAGGTCACTGGTGATCCATGGCTTATTGTTGGGGAAGCAGCGTACAGTCAGGTTTGGGATGGTGGAGTTTTCTCAGAACCTGATCTATTCCGAACCGGACTTCGTGACTCGAGCGCCCTGAGAGTGGCAGCAAGTCACATCAGCTCCTCCGAGACTTTACGTTTTTGCCCTCTTATTGTTGTTTTTTGGCACCTTATTTGTCTTTCTTTTTTTCAGCAGTGGTGTGTCTTGCATATTCCAACCATGGATGTGCATTTCATGACTCTTGCATTTTGTTTTCTTTTACTTTTCTGAGTTTTTAAGTCCGCGACCCATTCAGCGGCCCCATTGTTTACAGCCGTGAACAGTTGTTAGCTTTGCGCCAAGCCCGGCCACCTTCGTGGGAGAGACTGGACATCCCCCGCTAAGCTCCGCAGGAGAAGAAGAGGATGCAGGGCTGGAGTTCAGCATCGGGCAAAGCGGAGACATTATAAACCAACTGTCCTGTCCATCATCATGGGAAACGTGAGGTCTCTCCCCAACAAGATGGAAGAGCTCACAGCGCTGACTAGGCTGCAGTGGGAGTATCGGGAGTGCAGCCTCATGATGTTCACGGAGTTATGGATGAACGAACTGACTCCGGACCCGCTCGTAACTTTGGACAGATTTCACCTCGTCAGAGCGGACCGGAGCGTGAGGGAGAGTGGTAAGAAGAAAGGAGGCTGATGCTGCTGCAGCCTGTGAACTCCTCCATAGTGAAGTGTACAAGCTACAAACATCACACCCTCAGTCTCTGATCATCATCTCTGGAGACTTTAATCATGCATCGCTCTCCTCCACTTTCCCTACCTTCAGCCAGTATGTAAACTGCCAAACAAGAGACAATAAAACTTTGGACTTACTGTATGCAAACACCAAGGATACATACAACTCCTCCCCCCTACCCCGCTGGGCCGCTCAGATCACATCCTGGTGAGACTGCAGCCCATTTACATACCTATGGTAAAGAAACAACCCCCAACCATCAGGTATGTTAAGAGGTGGTCTGAGGAGGCCACTGAGGCGCTGCAGGACTGTTTTGAGACCACAGACTGGGATGTACTGTGCGGCCCACATGGTGATGACATCGACACCATGACAGACTGTATCACGGACTATATAAACTTCTGTGTTGAGAACACCGTACCCACCAGGAAAGTGGAAAGGGTCACCCAGGGTTTGCTGTTTCTCCAACAGAAAACCCTGGGTGACCCCGGAACTTAAAGTCCTCCTGAAGGAGAAGAGGAGGGTCTTTAAATGTGGGGACAAGGAGGAGCTGAGGAGGGTGCAGAATGAGCTGAAGAAGAAGATCAGAGAGGGAAAGGCCAGCTACAAGACCAAGATGGAAAACCTTTTGCAACAGAACAACGCAAGGGAGGTCTGGAGAGGCCTGAAATCCATCTCAGGTCATAGCAGGGGCCATGAGAGGAGACCTGAAGCAGGAGACAGGGAGTGGGCCAACGAGCTGAATCTGTTCTTCAATAGATTTGACTCTGCTCCCCCGACTCATCAAACCAACGAACCGTCTGCTGCTTCTTCTTCACACCACCTCAGTTCCATGGCACCGGCATCATCAACCCCCCTCCACTCATCCACCACCACCCCCAGCCTCTCCATAACAGCTGACCAGGTGAAAAGTGAGCTGAGGTAGATGAAGCCAAGGAAAGCCACGGGTCCTGACGGCATCAGCTCCAGACTCCTGAAGGACTGTGCAGACCAGCTCTGTGAGGTGCTACTGCACATCTTCAGCTTGACCCTGAGTCTGGAGAGGGTCCCAACACTGTGGAAGACTTCCTGCGTGATTCCTGTCCCCAAGACAGCACACCCCAGGGAGCCCAACCACTTCAGACCTGTGACCCTCACTTCTCACCTGATGAAGACTCTGGAGAGGATCGTGCTGAGGAACCTCCGGCCCCTGGTGAGCTCTCATCTGGATCCTCTGCAGTTTGCGTACCAGCCGAACATCGGGGTGGACGACGCAGTCATCTACCTGCTGCAGAGGTCCATGGCCCACTTGGAGAATACCAGCAGCACTGTGAGGGTCGTGTTTTTTAACTTCTCCAGTGCTTTCAACACCATCCAGCCTTCACTGCTCAGGGGGAAGCTCGAGCGGGCGGGAGGGCGGGAGTGGACTGTCACCTAACCGCATGGACCGTGCACTACCTCACCGACAGACCACAGTTTGTGAGGCTTCAGAACTGTTTATCGGACTTGGTGGTCTGCAGCACGGGGGCTCCACAGGGGACAGTGCTCTCCCCCTTCCTCTTCACCCTGTACACCTCAGACTTCAGCTACAACTCTGGGAGCTGTCACCTCCAGAAGTTCTCTGATGACACAGCCATCGTCAGATGTGTATTGTCAGGGGATGAGCGGGAATACAGGACTGTCATCACTGACTTTGTCAACTGGTGTGGCACAAACCACCTCCAGCTCAACGCCAGAAAGACAAAGGAGATGGTCGTGGATTTCCGCAGGAGGGGGACACCTCAGACTGTTCCAGTGAACATCCAGGGTCTGGACATCGAGATGGTGGAGTCCTACAGATTCCTGGGTGTCCACCTCAACAACAAACTGGACTGGTCAACAAACACAGATGCTCTGAACAAGAAGGGCCAAAGTCGTCTCCACCTGCTGAGGAGACTGAGGTCTTTTGGAGTGTGCAGGACTGTGCTCAGGACTTTCTATGACTCTGTGGTAGCATCTGCACTTTTCTATGCAGTGGTCTGCTGGGGGGCAGGGAGCACCGAGAGGGACAGGAAGAGACTGAATAGACTGGTCAGGAGGGCCAGTTCTGTCCTGGACTGTTCTTTGGACTCCCTGGAGGAGGTGGGTGAGAGGAGGATGTTAACAAAGCTTGTATCCATCATGGACAATCCCTCTCACCCACTGCATCAGACTGTGGGGGCTTAAAGCAGCTCCTTCAGCAGCAGACTTAGACTTCCACCTTGCAGGACGGAGTGCTACCGCAGGTCGTTCCTCCCCTCTGCAATAAGACTTTACAACGAACTGTAATAATAACTAGATTTACACCACCACTTTTTTCTGGCATTTAAATTGTGTATATTGTAGATAGTTTTACTTTTCTTCTCCCTTTTTCCTTTTTCTAAATTTTTTCTTAATTATTACATTTATTTAAGTTCTTAATATTAGGATCTTTATTGTTATAACTGCATTTTTGCACTCTGGTGTTTGCATACAGCAGATCCAGGGTTTTATTTTCTCTGGTGGGGCAGTCAACATACTGGTGAAAAGTTGGCAGTACTTTGTCCAGTGAGATATGATTAAAGTCTTCAGTAATAACAGTGAAAACATTGGGATGTTGAGTCTGTACCCTGGCAATGGTGGAGGTGATGACGTCACAGGCCGTCGGTGCATCAGCTGATGGGGGGATGTAAACAGCGATCACAATGGCGGACATGAATTCCCAGGGCAGGTAATATGGACGCATTCCGACAGCAAACAGTTCAATGTTCGGTTCACAGAGACGTTTCTTCACGTGCACATGCCCGGGATTACACCACCTCTCACTCACATACAGTGCAATCCCTCCTCCCTTCTACTTACCGCTGCTAATAACGTCTCTGTCGGCCCGAACAACGCTGAAGCCGGGTGCCGCCATGCTGTGGTCCGGAATATGCAAGTGCAGCCATGTCTCAGTGACACAAAAGACGCTACACTCACGGTATTCCCTCTGAACGCCTGGTTCACACAGGAAGCGCTGCACGTGGAAGCGGAAGCGCCACGCACCGAGTTTCGGATCAGCGCCCGTGTTAACCTTTGTGACTGTTCACACAGCGCGTGCGGAAGAGTGCGGCCGCTCTGCTTTCCTCTATTTTTTGCGCGAGCCGTGCGCCCTGCAAGTGCCAATTGTAAAGCTGGACAGGGCAGATCGGACCAGACAGGAAGTCGGGAACAGGAGATGCGAGAGAATATGGTCAATTTTCAAAATAAAATATATTTCAATAAATTAGAAAAAAAGGATTTACGGTGTTGCTTGTCGGTCTATTTTTTCCCAGAGAAGTAGACGTTCGAAAAACTTCAATGATTGCTCTTTTTTTTTGTACAGTGTAGAAAAGTAATGGCACACCAATCCTGATAAAACAGCATGTTTCAGTATATAATTGGTCCTGCAACTTTTCAAGCTGTAGGACTTGTAACAAATCTGAACTCATTAATGTATAAGGGCCTGCTGGAAAGTTTATAGCATCTCCATTGTATAAGGGCCAGTGCCATTGCATTAACTCCCTGGCTCTCATAAGAATTTAAATTGAGAATCAGCATTTTGTTGTTAATCAAATTGCTCTACAAGTGATTCAGTGATGGAGATACATCAGAGCAGTCCCTGATTAGTCAATTAATATCAGCTGTGGGCTCAGGCCAGGATTTCACCCACTCTGGCACGAACATTCCACAGAATACGCACCCATTATAATCTCAAAATTATTCCAAGAGTGATCATGGTCATTGAACAGTGAGTGATCGAACACTACCATACCTATCAAAATGTGCATGAATACACCAATAGACAAGAATGTGTCTCCTTTTTTAGGTTTAAATGATGACTCTAGGTGAAAGTATGAAAGTATGCCGGGCAGTAGACATTTGAAAAACTAATATTTCCTCCTTTTTATGTGTGCGTGTGTCCCGTTGACTTAAATCGAAAATTGTTACTTTTTGCGGCTTAAGTCGTGAAAAATTAGTATAAAATAGTAATAGCACACTGATCCCAATCACACCTTACGTTTTGATAGAAGTGTCGTACAACTCTTCAAACTGTAGGTCTAATAGTGAATCAAATTTTGTCCTGAAGAAGAATAAGAAAAAATCCACAGTATAACAATAGTTCCCCAGGGAATAACTAGCTGAGCTCTCTTTCAGCTATGGAGCACCTGCAGAGTAGAAACTTCACTTTGCCCAACACATCTCTCAAAACTTGAGCTCTGTTAGATCAGTCTAAAAAATGACAAGAAAAAACTCTTTTAACGCTGGTTTTAACAATGAAGTTTGTTTTGATGATTTCTAATGCATCCCAGAGGTAACTTAAACATAATGCGCTGTCAGTTCAAGGTTTGTGAACAAGACATTTTTTAAAGTGAGGTCCATCTGTGGTGAGACGCCTCCTCATCCTGTTTTATTTTGGCTGGACTTCCTGTATTTCCCTGTTTGCCTGGTCTGGCTTTACTCTTTTCCAGAGCTTCCTCCCCTCCCCCGGCGCTGAGGCTGAGTGAGTCGACACACCTGCTCCACATCTCCAATCAAGGGACTTTAAGAAGCCTGCAGCCCTCACTCTCAGCGCCTGAGTATTGTCTACCTTTCCTAGTGGTAAAGACGCGTCTCCTGGCCAACCTCGTTGTATGAGTATCAGTAACTTTGCTCCTTGTGATTCTTTTCATGTTCAATAACTCCTGTCTCCTCTGGTTTTTCCTGCAGTGTCTCCAGCCCACACGACAGCCAGCCAACCAGCCTACCGGACATCCTCTGTTTGCATCTACTACCTTTTGTTTGGACATTAAAATTCACTTTAAGTTGATCTCAGTCTCCGTGTCTGCTTCTGGGTCCTCACAACTAACCAGCCACACTACAGAATACTCAGGCCAGGAAAATGGACCCAGCAGACCCAGACAGAGTTCAGCAAGCCCTCCAGAAGCTCGGTACTCGGCTGGGTCAACATGAGGATATGCTCCAGGATCTCAATCATTCTTTTCAAGGCCTCTCTGTTCAAGTGGCGCAGCTGGCAGAGCAACTACTCTCGGCTTCCACAGCAGCAAACAGGATCTCCCCCCTCTGTGAGTACGGTCCCCTCTTCACCTCCTCCACCTCCCTCTATCCTCAAAGAGCCCTATGTCCCTCCTCCTGAGCCATATGCTGGGGAGATTGGGGGCTGCAGAGCTTTCCTGCTCCGCTGCGCCTTAGTGTTTGACCAACAGCCCATTAGTTACCCCTCAGATCGGTCTAAAATAGCTTACACCATAAATCTGTTGAGAGGTAGAGCCGCTAAGTGGGCTACGGCCGTCTGGGATAGGGAATCACCTAGGTTCTCCTCTTACGCCCTATTCTCAGAGGAGCTCCGGAAGATATTTGATTTTCCTGTCGAGGGCCCCGAGTGTACCAAACGGTTGTTTTCCCTCACCCAGAGCTCTCGGTCAGTGGCGGAGTACTCCATTAAGTTCCGTACAGTGGCGGCCGAGAGTGGGTGGGGGGAACTCGAGTTAAAAGGGATATTCACTCGGGGCCTCTCTGAACAATTGAAAGACGAGCTAGCGGCTCGAGATGAGCCCTCCTCCCTTGAGGAGCTAATAGCGCTAGCTGTCAGAATAGATAATCGCCTCAGGGAGAGGCGGAGGGAGAAGAAAAGTCATTCCCCGGTACCTAGTATAGACTCCCCTTCCTCTGTTGCGGTCAGCGGGTCTCCTCTGCAGCCCTCAGTCTTCCCAGATCCGGCGCCCTCTGCCGGGGAACCCATGCAGATCGGCCGCACCAAACTACACCCAGATGAACGGAGACGGAGGATAGAGCTAAAGCTCTGTGTTTATTGTGGCCAGGCCGGTCACTTTTTGGCCAACTGCCCGAACAAGTCAAACGGCCAGGCATCAGTGACAGTCGGCACCCTGAAGAGCCACACCTCCTCTGTTCCCAGCTCTCCTAGACGTATCGCTGTTCCTGCCAGTCTCCTGTGGGGGAAGGGCTCCACGTCGCTCCAAACCCTTATTGACTCCGGGGCGGACAATAACTTCATTCACGCCGGACTGGCAGCGCGACTTCAGCTCCCCCTGGAGGAACTCCCGGTCCCCCGTAAGGTCATCGCTCTCAATGGCAGAGTGATAGCCTCTATCACCCACTGCACTGCTCCTCTCACCCTCATCCTCTCTGGTAACCCTCGGGAGGACATCCGGCTGTTCCTGCTTCCCTCTCCTCACTCTCCCCTGGTGCTTGGACTCCCATGGCTGCAGATCCACAATCCCCAGATCAACTGGTCCACAGTGTCAATCTCCGCCTGGAGCCCTCACTGCCACTCTCACTGCCTCCGCTCGCCCCCTGTGCTCAGACACCCAGATCCCTCTCTCCAGTTCATGGTGGAGGTCGACGCCTCGGACTCCGGAGTGGGGGCCGTCCTCTCACAGAGGGATACCGAGACCCAGAAGCTCCATCCTTGCGCCTACTTCTTCAGGAAATTCTCACCCACCGAACGAAAGTACAACGTGGGAAACCGTGAGTTGCTGGCTGTTGTGTGGGCACTGCAAAAATGGAGACACTGGCTGGAAGGAGCGCATCACCCATTCCTCATCTGGACTAACCACAGAAACCTTCATCTTCTCCTATCTTCTCAACGCCTCAACTCCAGGCAAGCCCGCTGGTCCCTCTTCCTCCGTAGATTCACCTTCACCGTCTCCTGTTTTCCCGGCTCCCGCGACCTCAGACCAGACACCCTTTCTCGGACCAACTCCTCGGTTACCCCGGAACCCAGCGAACCAGACACCATCCTCCCTGCCTCCTGTGTTGTCGGCTCCACCTCTTGGGAGATCGACACCATCGTGGACCAGGCCCTCCGGAACCACCCAGACCCGGGAACTGGCCCGCCGGACAGAAAATTTGTCCCTGGGGTTGCACGTTCCCAGGTCCTACAGTGGGGGCACTCCTCCAACAAACCTGTTACGTCATGCACCCTGAGCCCCTCCACCCCCCCGGTTGATTGACGACCTCCCTGCCCTCACTGTACGGAAGATCCTGGACGTGCGGCCTCGGGGGCGAGGCTTCCAATGTCTCGTGGACTGGGAGGGGTACGGTCCAGAGGAGCGTTCCTGGATCTCCCGCTCCCTCATCCTGGACCACCAACTCCTTGAGGACTTCTACGTCGCTCACCCCAACAAGCCGGGCAGAACGCCAAGAGGCGTTCGTTAAGGGGGGTCCATCTGTGGTGAGACGCCTCCTCATCCTGTTTTATTTTGGCTGGACTTCCTGTATTTCTCTGTTTGCCTGGTCTGGCTTTACTCTTTTCCAGAGCTTCCTCCCCTCCCCCGGCGCTGAGGCTGAGTGAGTCGACACACCTGCTCCACATCTCCAATCAAGGGACTTTAAGAAGCCTGCAGCCCTCACTCTCAGCGCCTGAGTATTGTCTACCTTTCCTAGCGGTAAAGACGCGTCTGCTGGCCAACCTCGTTGTATGAGTATCAGTAACTTTGCTCCTTGTGATTCTTTTCATGTTCAATAACTCCTGTCTCCTCTGGTTTTTCCTGCAGTGTCTCCAGCCCACACTACAGCCAGCCAACCAGCCTACCGGACATCCTCTGTTTGCATCTACTACCTTTTGTTTGGACATTAAAATTCACTTTAAGTTGATCTCAGTCTCCGTGTCTGCTTCTGGGTCCTCACAACTAACCAGCCACACTACACCATCTGCATAGAAAGAGACTAATTTTACCCCAAAAAGCATGTCAGTGTGCACAAACAGCATCCACACAGAGTGATGCTGTCACGTGTTTTGTGGTGCTTTAACCCTTTCTGCATGCTTTACAAATTAGGTGGTCCCTTTTTTTTTGTCCTGTTTGTAGTAGCAGCTGCAGAGGCTGTTCAAACCTTCAACCTAAATCAAGTCTATTTTCAGAGTTAGCATGTGTTCCCATGTCCTTACCTCCCATGCGTGTCCTCAGCAGGTGGTAGATGTCAGGGCCTGAACAGTGCTGAGGAGCTCGCCTCTGAGGACCTCCATCCCTCCCTGACAAAAACACAACATTATTTTGGGGGGGATTCAAAACACATTATTTTTTGGAAGATTTATTTACACATTTAAACATTTTACTTTAAACTGTTTTACTGTAACTCTTCTGCTTAAGTATTTGATACCTTTAAAGTTATTGTACAGTAAATTCTGACAATATGTGGAATACTGAAATCAAGTCTGCAACTTTTCTGTCCAATAGCTTTATCCATAAAGTGTCAGATTGTTGAGAAAAAATGCTCATCACAATGCTCCAGAGCCAAGACTAGATTTTAAATTAAGGACTGCACAGCTGTGAAACTGACTCTACAAGAAACTTGAACAGAACTCAATCTGACAATGTGTCATTTAAAAAAAAGTATGGTGCCCATTTCAAATGATTCCAATTCTTTTGAAATTCAAATCACTCTCTATTAACAGCTCTCTGTCCTCTTTTTCTTGGAAAAATAAACAAGTTACAAGTCAAAGTGTTGGAACAGCCCTCTGAAAACAGGGGTTTGGGAGCACCAGGTATCAAATTGCATGCCTATGTACAGTGGATGTAAAAAGTCTACACACCCCTGTTCAAATGCCAAGTTTTTGTCATGTAAAAAAGATACATCAAGATAAATAAATTCACAACTTTTTCTGCCTTTAACGTGACCTATAACCTGTACAACACAACAGGGAGGTGAAGTAAAAATAAACAACTGAGATAATGGGCTCTATTTTCGTGTACGCTGGTGAGGCGACGGAGGGTGGCGGAGCCCGCGCACTTGTATTTTCGTCTGGCGGAGCCCGGCGTACAGCCAGTTGGGTATTTTCGTGGACTGAGGTGCACGGAGGCGAGCCGAGATCCGCCAAGCTGGGCGTGGTGGCATGGTAGGGGGAGGTGTCGACAGAATCAGCGGGCGCAGTGACATTTTCGTGCTCGCCAGTGGCGTGTAAAGTGCGCTGAAAGCTCACCGATTCAAACCTGGTCAGCTTTCAGCGCAGGCGGGGTGCAGCTGGTCTAGTGGTATTTTGGTAGACCGGCGGCGTATCGGCATGTGTCACTGATGCCTCACCGGCAGGTTTCCACAGTGTCAGGCACATTTCAGTGCAATAAATAATCATCAACAACTAATAATCTGAGTCAGCACATACATTTAGATCTATATAGATATATTCTGATCTATATCTGATCTGATGAGCGCGTTTGGCACGCGTTTGGACACACAACCTGACCGAATCAACACAGCTGAAACCACATCAAATTAAATTTAATATCTAGTAAATAAACACACATGATGAAGTTAACTAGATATGTAATTCGTCTCCCTCCTTTAAGCCGACATACGGATATTATAATATTCAGTTTTGTGGGCCAAATTTATTTTATATGCCAACATCTATGAAAGAAAGAGCCAGGCCACGGAGCGCAATGCGTCATTTACGCACAGATGGTTCCAATTTTAATGCCATTTTTGGAGTTTCTGGTGTGATCTGTGCACACAACCCACCTTGGCACGTGAGGTTTGAATAAATGCAACTTTATGTGAGTGTCTTTATTTGTGGAAAAGGGTGTTTGTCTTACCAGTGGGTCCAACATTACACACACCAAATCCATCTGTGCTCATATGAGAGAGTGTGGAGGAAGCCCGATGCAGCGCTTAAAGTGATAGTCCTTGAGCCGGACCAGATGTCGGTACCACTTGGGTGGGCAAAACCTTACATATACTAAATTGTTTTTAGGGTCAATATAAGTAAATTAAAATGTGATAGACTTTTCATAGGGGTAGCTTTTTATATTTTTTCTCATTTTGTTATTTTCCTCAATAGGCGAATTTTTGTTAACTCCAAAAGCAACACAGAAAGTCAAAAGCACATTAAAAGTCATACTCTTTTTGGGTCACACTGCTGTTTTCTATAAATGAATCAAACCTGTGTCTAATTAAATGAGTTGATGAAGTGGGAGTGGCCCAATTTGATGGTGGAGCAGTTCTTTCAGGTATCATAGCACTTGAGCCAAGAACCAAAATTTCACATATCAGTACCACCTGGGTGGGCAAATTCTAGTTGTGATTTTTTTATTGCTATACATCCCTACAATAAGTTTTATATGATAGACCTTGGTAACTGGTAGCTTTATTGTAGTTATCACTCATTGAAGTAATAGAGTGCAGCTGTTCAAAAATGAAAAATTGCCTTCCTTCAAAATTAGCTTTCTTTCATTTTAACCTCTCATTTAGGTGTGTTTGAACTATTGGCTAGCCATAGAGACTTGTAATAACCCCCTAAGTAGTATTTCAAGTAATTTATCTAATACAGGTGTGTATATATAAGCTTCAATTAGCCAATTGTCAGGTCTAAATCAAGGTCTAAATTAAGGATATTTTTTTACTTAGAAGTAGAAGTAAAGTAAACGCAGACTAATAGCACTATAATAACACAACTTTAATATGACACTGACATATTTTAAATGCAGGAACTCATTATACAATCATCCTGGCTGGTGCAGGGCAAGAAGACATTACCAACAAATTAAGATCTACTGATGTATACACTCTATACAATCATCTCAGAAAAACTCAAATTCCTATTCAAAGTCCTATTCTTTCCATAAGGAACAGTGACAGCAAATATGACTGTCAAGTTTTGGCTTAGTACATAATACTGTCACTGAGAATTTGCCCACCCAGGTGGTACCGATATGTGAAATTTTGGTTCTTGGCTCAAGTACTATGACACTTGTTGAGGAGCTGCCCTCTGTCGCCATCGTGTGACATAACTGTCTTCAGACATCTCTTGATCTCTTTGACTACTTCATGAAAATAGTAATACGCCTCGCCTGTGGCGGATTTAAAGGCAAGGAGAGGAGCTTATGTGATTGGTGAAAACAGGTCTCGGCTGTGTTAAACCCACTCCAAGCCCTTTCTCCTCCCTCGCTACGACTTACGCCGCTGGGAGGAGCTGAGTTAGGGAGGGGGGATACTTACGCCGGGCTGCGCTGCTCACCAAAATACCAAATTGTGCTTGGGAACGCCTTGTCGGCGCGGTGGACCTGAGTTACACCGCGCCTGCAGCACGTCTCCAGCGAGGCACGAAAATAGAGCCCAATGTGGTTGCATAAGTGTGCACACCCTTTAATAACTGGGGATGTGGCTGCATTCAGATTTGACCAATTACATTCAAACTCATGTTAAATTGGAGTCAGCCACCAATTATAGTGCCTCTGATCAACCCCAAATAAAGTTCTGCTGTTCTAGTAGGCTTTTCCTGACACTTTTGTAGCCACATCTTCCAGCACAAGCCATGGTCAGCAGAGAGCTGCTAAAGCATCAGAGGGATCTTATTATTCAAAAAATATCAGTCAGGTTAAGATTACAAAAGAATTTCCAAGCAATCAAATATCCCATGAAACACAGTGAAGACCATCATTATCAAGTGGAGAAAATATGGCACAATAGTGACATTACCAAGAACAGGACGTCCGTCCAAAGTTGATGACAAGATGAGAAGAAAGCTGGTCAAAAAAGCTGCCAGGAGGTCGACAGCAACACTGAAAGAGCTGCAGGAATTTCTGGTGAGTACTGGCTGTGTAGTACATGAGACAACAATCTTCTGTCTTCTTCATATGTCTGGGCTATGGGGTAGGGTGGCAAGACAGAAGCCTTATCTTACAAGGAAAAACACTGAAAGAGCTGCAGGAATTTCTGGTGAGTACTGGCTGTGTAGTACATGAGACAACAGTCTTCTGTCTTCTTCATATGTCTGGGCTATGGGGTAGGGTGGCAAGACAGAAGCCTTATCTTACAAGGAAAAACATCATTATTTTATATTGTTCCCCTTAAAGGTTTCAGTTTTTCAATTGCGTTGTACAGGTTATAGGTCATATTAAAGGTGGAAAAAATATTTATCTTGCCATCATTTTCTTACATCACGAAAACCTGGCAGTTGAACAGGGGTGAGTAGACTTTTTATATCCAATGTAGTTACTTGTTGCTGGTCCAATCATGATCCCAAAGCCACCTGGGTTAAATGATTTAAATGATGTGCTTAAACTGAGAGGTTGCTGCAAGTCTAGTCTCTCTGTATTAGGCCTGCACGATATATCGTTTGAACATCGTCATCGCGATGTACGTGTGTGCGATAGTCACATCGCAGAGCCTGCGATATTGGAGGTGAATGAACTCATTTAATTTCAAGGGTAACCGACTGAGATACACTCCATGTGACTCTGCATGTGCTGTGCAGCGATCCACCAATCACCTTCGTCCTTAACTCAGTTGCTAATCAGACTCACTTCTCAGTTGCCAATCAGACTACCCTGCCAGCTGTCAATAAAAATCAGGGAGGAGGAAACCCACCCCTTCACATGTTCTGCACATGGAGGGAGACGCGTGTCCGCTGAGAATTACTTTCGGAACTTTACTCATGACTATTAAGCCCAACAAATAAGAACTGTATGGGTTTTAAATGGTACATTTCCGTGGACCACTCTACTATAAGCAGTGCGCGTTTTGCGAGGTGCATGCAATTCTCGGAGGACATGCGTTTCTCGGCACAACACCGCTGCTAACAACAACAACAACGATCGCAAAATGAACAACGAACAAGCGAAAACCACCGAAAATGAAGATATTGTTGCCAAAAAGAAAAGGAAAGTCAGTTATCTGGAATTATTTCGGTTAAAAGAAGGATGATGTCGACCAAAACACGTGTTCTGTGTTCATCTGTCGCCACAATAACGTCCCAGCACAATAAAAGCTAAAAATATCTCTGAGACAGACAGAAGCCATTCTACTAACATTCACAAAAAGAGGAAAGATCAGAGCAGATTAACTGTCCTCAAGACTTCAGCAGTGCAGCATAACATTAAGTGCTATTCAGGTCATCTGGTGAAAATTCCTGTATTTTTAATATTGCAATATATATCGCAGGGTTGAAAAAAATCGCAATATTATTTTTTTCCAATATCATGCAGCCTTACTCTGTATTGTATATAACTTTTGATTGAAAAATATTTTTGCTGTTTTTTTGTTGGCTGCTGATGGATATTTCTGCTGGACAAAGAGTTTACTCAAGAGAAGAGCTCCTTTCATTGAGGCAAAGCAAATCTGGACAACAACATCAAATCCCAGATGACATCAGGAGGCATAATCATAATTGCTGTGCTGGTGTAACGGCGAAGCTGAATGCTAGGACGTGGAGATATAAACCCTTTCTTCCATCAGTCATCATGGGAAACATCAACTCTCTGCCCAACAAAAGCAATGAGCTGGAGATCTTGGTGAAGACTGAGAAAGCTTACCATAAGTGCAGTCTCCTGTGTTTTACTGAAACCTGGTTGAATCAAAACAACTTGGACTCCAGTGTGGATCTACCTGTCTTCACTCTCATAAGGTCAGACAGAGATGCCAAAGCTAGTGGCAAGAAGAAAGGAGGAGGTCTGGCTTTATATATTAACCAGAAATGGTGTAACCCTTCACACATAACTGTCAAGGAGAAGTTGTGTTGTCCAGATATTGAACTGATGGCACTTGCTCTTTGGCCATATTATGTTCTAAGAGAATTTAGTCATATCATAACAATACTTGTTTACATCCCACCCAAGTCAACTGCAGAAATTCCATGTGATCTTTTGCTGATGGTGTTACAGACTCAATACCCGGAGGCACTGATGCTGCGTTCCAGTTGTACTCGGAAGTTGCAATTTCTGAGCTCCATCCAAGTTCTTAAGGCTGTTGTAGATAATGTCCCAGTGGTCATCCAAATTTTTGTCGAAGTCTTTTAGCAGACATGCTCGAGTTCCATATTCAGGAGATCTAAAAATTCTCCCAACCATGGCTCTCTGGTGAAACATACGGATTTGCTTAATTTCCAGTTCATAAGAATAAGTATTTTAATGGCAAGACAGCCCAAAGTCCAGAGCTGATCTATTATGGTTCCCTGTGTGTTGACTAGTCTCTTACTAAGTGGGCAGGTTACTGGACAAATAGGAAACTTGACCTTGAAAAGTGGCGACATATATGATATAGCATCTAACCAGAGAGATTTAACTGCTGGACAGTCCCACAGTAGATGAAGCAATGTGCCTCGAGTGCCACAGTTGTGCCAGCATAAGTCTTGGTGTTACTCATTTCAGATAATGTGACTGGGTTGATGTAAGCTCTGCATAAAATCTTGTACTGTACAATTCTAAATCTCACACATTTTGAAGCATACAATAAAGATCTCCAGATACCATTCCACTGATAAGGTGTTAACGATGTATTAAGGTCATGTTCTGAAGCCAGCTGGACAGGAGAGGGGGGCAGATCTACACAATAAGCTATAGATGTTGGAGACTGTGCCTTTCCACAAGGTTGCCTTCCCTTATAGTACATCCCAATCAGGGCAGGAGGCAGGAGCAACGCCTTCTTTACATTTCTTATTCATGATGAACGCTATCTGTGCATATGTTAAAAATGAGGACTTTGTGATATGAAATAAGTTTTTAATTTGTTGAAAAGATAGAAGAGAATAAAGATTTGCCCAACTGTTAGTATGCCATGTTGCTACCAGATTTTGTTATTTAAGGTGCCATCTCCGGTTGATAAAATGGGGTTACACCAGATGGGGCATGATGGGAGAGAGAGACCCTCAATACAAAGTCTCCTGTGCAGCTGCTTCACAATAGAGCAAGAAAACCTAATAATGATATTGTCCAGCTGTGGTGGGGGTTTGGGACAATACCATAGAAATGCCAATGATATGGTCTTATTACATTAAAGGATATTTTCCTCCAGCCATTTCCAACTACCTATGCAAGCATCAGATTTATAAGCCTAGGTTAGTGGGTATCATGCATTATATGAGAGATAGTTCTGATATATATCTGGGACTCCCAACCCTCCTCTGGATCTGGGTATAGTTAGTTTCTTGAAAGAAATTCTGGGTTTTCTATTATTCCAAAGAAATCTGATGAAAAGGGATTAGATGTCTCTGGACCAGCTGTGGTGGAATTCAAGAGAAATAGAGGTGATGGTATGCACTCTAAGACATGATTCACGGGGCTCTATTTTCGTTCCTAGCCGAAGGCGTAGCGTAAGCGCAGCATAAGTTAGGTCCACCGCGCCGACAAGGCGTGCCCAAGCACATTTTGGTATTTTAGTGAGCGGCACAGCCCGGCCTAAGTATCCTCCCTCCCTAACTAAGCTCCTCCCAGCGGCGTAAGTCGTAGAGGGGCGTGGAGTGGGTTGAACACAGCCGAGACCTGTTTTCGCCAATCAGATCAGCTACTCTCCACACCTTTAAATCTGCCACCGGCGAGGCGTATTACAATTTTCGTGAAGTAGTCAAAGAGATCAAGAGATGGCTGAAGACAGCAAAGCCACACGATGGTGACAGAAGGCAGCCCCTCAACAAGTGTAGCTGCAAGCGCTGCAGAGGGCATCCTGCACACTGTCTCATATGAGCACAGATGGATTTGGTGTGTGTAATGTTGGACCCACCGGTAAGACAAACATCCATTTCCACAAATAAAGACACTCACATAAAGTTGCATATATTTAAACCTCATATGACCAAGGTGGGTTGTGTGCACAGATCACAACATAAATTCAAATAATGGCATTAAAATTGGAACCATCTGTGTGTAAATGACGCATTGCGCTCCGTGGCCTGGCTCTTTCTTTCATAGATGTTGGCATACAAAATAAATTTGGCTCACAAAACTGAATATTATAATATGCATATGTAGGCTTAAAGTAAATAACTCATCTGATCACTAAAATAAATCATCTGTTCAGCCGCCACAGCAGCTGCAGCAGGATGGGGAGAGGACACAGACACATGTCCAGGTCGAGCTGCGCGAGAAATAAGAGGAAGAGGAAGAGAGAAATAGGGGGGAGACGAATTAAATATCTTATTCACTTCATCATCTGTGTCTATTTACTAGTTATTTAATTTAATTTAATGCAGTTTCAGCTGTGTTAATTCGGTCAGGTTGATTGTCTAAGCGCGTGCCAATATTGGTTGGTGTTGATGATTTATTGCACTGAAATGTGCCTGACACTGTGGAAACCTGCCAGTGAGGCATCAGTGACGTATGCACACTATGCCGCCGGTCTACCAAAACACCTCTAGACCAGCTGCGCTCCGCCGGCACTGAAAGCTGACCAGGCTTGAATCTGTGAGCTTTCAGCGCACTTTCTACACCGCCGGTGGGCACGAAAATGTCACTGTGCCAGCTGATTCTGTCAACACCTTCCCCTGCCGCACCACCGCGCCCAGCTTGGCGGACCTCGGTGCGCCTTAGTCTACGAAATTACCAAACTGGCTGTACGACGGGCTCCGCCGGACGAAAAATACCACTACGCGGGGTCCGCCATCTTGCCGTGCCGCCGGCGGGCACAAAAATAGAGCCCATGGAGTTAGTAGGTATAGCTCAAAATCAAGAACATTTTCGCCATAAAAAATAAGTTTGGTATACATATTATAAGTTGATAACCTAATATAATAATTTTGTCTAAATTAAAATAATTAATTTGAACCAATATTTCTAGCTTGATTCAACATAGAAATGCACTAAGTTGGGGAAACTTAAATCTATGTCCTGTTAATTTAAAAAAAAAAAATGAGTAGATGACTGACATGTGCGAACAGCCGTTTGGGGAGACACAGCAGCGTGCAGTTGGAAACAGCCTGAAAATGTCTCTGGTCACCAGCTTGGTGACTACAATTTTGTCTTGTTTTATTCACAACAGCTAACTGAGAGTACACAAAATAGTTTTACACAACACTAGCTGCTTATCCAGTTCTAATGTTTAAGCTAGCTTCTCAGCTAGTTATTAAGTCTATCATTGGTGTTTATTAAGTTAAGTTTTAGGGCAACAGGTTAATTGACACTGTCAATTAGTTTAATCTTGTTCATCATTTATTTCGAATTTGTTGTTGGGTTGAAAGTTAGCGCAGCAATAGCTTCTTAGCTAGCTGTTGTCGGTGACTAAAAAGTGGTCACCAAATAATAAATGTCATGTTGAGACGGCTGGTAAGTGGCTCTCATTGTTATGGAGCAAAGAGACAGTGCCCACTGACAGAAAAACTAAAACATTTTGATGTTTTATCTGGCTACCCACCTGATTTGCTCCATGACCTCTTCGGAGGTATTGTACCTTTTGAACTAGCACTCTGCCTAAATGCCATGATCAAAAATAAATATTTTACACTTGATGAACTTAATATATTGATCAAGGAGTTCCCATACAGATGGGCAGATATATCTGATGCACCACAAGCAGTTCCATTGACTTTTGCTGCAAAAAGATCTGTTGATGCCCATGAAAATTGGGCTTTGCTTCATCTCCTTCCTCTGATAACTGGAGAAAGAATATGAGAGAGTGAATCCTCATGGCTGGTCCTTCTGAACCTTAAGGACATTTGGGTTTCAAGAGAATTTTAGTTTGCATTACTGCTTTTGGAAAGGAATATTTTAGCCTTACCTCGACAAGTGACATCAAGGATAAAGATACAGTCAAGGTGGTTAACATTGTTGAACCTCCCACATTTACTCTGAACTTCACTAAATTCTTCATTTGAAAATGAATCTGAAATCTTCAGCCAAAGTGCAGCAACAGTGCTCTCAGACACCACTTTGGTGGCCACCGTTCACAGCAGTTGCTCCTCTGGATCCCAGGGTACACTGATTCTATCATCACCTGAACATATGATGCAGCGATCGGAGCGGTGGCCAACTGAATTTCCTGTCCCCTGCTTTGGGTATGACACAGAGCTGATGCTCACTTCAGGAAATTAGGCTTACAGGTACAATGGAACTCCACTCAACTTCACCTCAATCCTACACTACATCCTCGAAAGACTGTCTGACAGCATCTTTCAATATGTTGCCTATCCATCAAGCTCACAGTTTGCAGATGTTGCTGAGGCGCTGATTCTGAGGCATCCTTGCTTGAAAGAAGCAAGATCATATAATGGATGTTATGAATGGCAACAGCAGCCGAAATATCAAAAGGGGGAACTACAGAAATAAAACTTAGAGGCCTTGGATGCCCTGAACTTGATGTCAACTCTCTCTGAAAGAAGAGACCACACGACAAAGCACCAGCAAAAAACATCAAAGAGCTGAGAAAGTTAGAAGTTAACTATTTACCTCCAAAGCCAGAAGGAGAAACGGAGGAAAGTTTGGAAGGGGAAAGACTGGAGCTCCTGAAGAAAAAGAACAACTGGTAGATCCTCTGGGGAAAAAATGGCAAAGACATTCTCCATTCGCAGGCAGGAAGTTGTTAATCAGGAACCATCAGTCAGTGACCAGATGGAAAGATGGCCTGGTCTTTTTAATGCAGCTCAGGTAAATTATTTTCCCTATGACAATTCACAGTATATTGTATTTTGCAGTAAAATGTATAAGTGAGAATTTGTGCCTATTTGTGCCTTTTCTTTTTCAGATAAACCAAGAATTCAGACGGATCACCACTGTCAGCCTGAAGACAACATTCATGGGAAAGCTGGACCAGTACTCCTCAAAAATGATGTACTTGATGTTCTCAAGAGGAGGCGCAGCAAAAATGAAGATTCAGCACTTACAGCGCATTGTCCTAGAGATATGAATAAATACTACTTTAAATAAATAGATACTTTTAAAAAGATGGTATTATATTTTTGGACATGATTGTACAATGGACAGTCAATTGTAAGATTTTTTTGTCTTCTAGATGTTTTAATAGATGGCTGTTTACAACTCTAATTCATATAAGGGAGTATAATGTCAGATAACTGTTCATGGCTTAATCTAAGGAAAAAATATAAATTAAAACTAAACTACTAGTGAGATTAGATACATTAGGCCACATAAAAATCATTCCGTCTTTTTATGTGATTATCAAAAACACATTTTTTAACATCCTTCTCTTTTTTACAGGACAATTCTGCCTAGACAAGGAAAGAGGTTGCCATTCGTAGCCTAATGGTGTACCTTAAGGAAAAGGAGGAGGAACTTTTTAGAGAGGAGGTAAATCAGACTTCACTATATTTTGAGTCCACAGGGACAGTGTTCATTACAGAGCTGCATGTGAGAAGTGTTGGGCAGCCACTTTGCCTATAGTGGACATACAGTGTGTAAATGTGATTATTTGTCGCAGTGGTGCTATGTCTTTGAATGTGTGCTAGAAAAATGGGGGCGTGTTTACATAAAATAAATACTTACTGTATCTCTATGTGTTGTGTTGTGACAACAAACCTTTAAGCATTTATATTAATTCTGACCCACCAGGATAGTGACAGGGATCTTACGGGCGAACTGATGAAGATCGTGACAACACAAGATGGGCGTACCTCCAACCTGTGCAAAAATCATCCTGGAGGGAAGAGAGGTCATAACTGATTCCCAGAGCTTGTGCCTTGCTCATGGGGATGATATATGCACTCAACCTCAGCTACCCAGGGAGATAATGGCATTACACATCGAGGGGGGCATAGATTTGGAGTCCAGTATTTTGTAAAATAATAGCAGCAAGTATAAAATTCAATTCTCAAGCTGTCGTTCCCTGAAGCTTTACCTGAAGCCATTTTCAGAATTGCTGTCTTAATTTCAGTTTGTGTGAGAGGGGCGTCAAGTGCATCCCTGTTAGCTGGACTGACCCTTGGTAAATTAAGACCTTTAAAGAAACTGTCCATTTCAGCATTATCAGAGCTCTCTGCACTATAAAGTTTAGAGTAATAATTTTTAAAAGATTCATTGATTGAGGCAGCATCCCATTGTAACATACCGTTTTCATCTCTAATTGCTGGGATAGTTTGTCTATTTTCGATACGTTTTAATCTGTGGGCTAACATTTCAGTAACAGTATTGAGGAGATAATTTATTTTGTGCCTACTCAATGACAGCCTGATTTTTCATTTACTTCCTTTGAGGTTATCAACCTGCTTCTGCTACTGGCTACAATAACAAAAAAAGGCAATCAAAGCAAGCTGAGTTGTTTCCAGTGTTCTCTATTGATCTCCAGGCCTTGAGCGAGTTGGGGCAGGCAATGATGCTGGGAAAAAGGGAAACTTAACTCGACAGGGCATGTCCCCTCAGCAATGGATTCCACTATCCTGTCCATTTTTTTTTTGAAATCCTGTCTGATTTGTTTGAGCTGGAAGGCAATGCTTCTGGCCCATTCAGGTGTTTCTGTCAGCTTGTCCTCACTGCACACCTGTTGCTGCTCAGAGGCCAGTTGATGAGTGTCTGCTGCCATCTCACCAGTGCAACTGAACGTATTTGGATCGTTTTTCTCCTTGTTGCTACTGGTATTTTGTTTGGTTATATTCATAACCAAGCGTTTTTTCAGTACATTACCGAGAACCGACATTTGTATTTGTTTTCACTTGGTAAGACCAAGATAAATCATGAATTAAGGGGAGCCAATTTGGCATCTAGCATGACATCTCCACCGAGATAGCGATCAATAAAGTTTAATTGAATTGGAAAAACAAAGCACTTGTCACCCTCTAGCGTCACACATGTAATCAAACACACACCATATAGAGGACTGGACAGGTCAGGGCACAGCATGATGGTGAGCGAGGAGGGGAAGATCAGTTTCTCCTCATGGAGATACTCACATTATTTTCAACTCTAAAGCAAAGGGAAAAAACAACATTTTTTGTAACATGTAAACTATGTTCTGGGTCAAAAATCCTTTCTACGCTGAACAACAGCAATCTACTAAACAGTGGCAATTGGTCTAAGACTGCAAGAGAAACTCAGCTTCCCCTAAAATGTGAAAAAAAGTGGTGAAATATGTACTGCTGTGTGTATATTTCATTGACTAAATAAGCACTACAATGGGTTCATCTTTTGTTCAGAATCAGCTACCTATCACAGGTAACTGACACAACTTCCTTCTCATTCATCCCTGCAGCGCCACAGTGCTTTACACAGTAGGGCACTGAGTGTCTACTGACTTCAATGGGGAAGTGTAGAGTGTTCCACTACTCAAAACTGGACGGTCATTGGATAAATGCTGAGCTTTCTCCTGCCCACTGACGCTCAGCGTCTCTGGGGGTCTATGAGGCAGTGGGCTGGTCCGGACGCTCGGCTTCTGCATGATGATTAGATGATCTGTCTGAGGCGGAATCCCTTTTTGATTTTTGATGAGCGAATCAGCTATTTTAAAGTTTTTCATTTTGTTGTTCTGAATTGATCTGGAGACTTTACCGATCCCTAGCGACTTTGTCTTTGTAAAAATGATTAGCGCAGTATTTGGCAACTCTCTTCTGTCAGGACAGGGTCACAGATCATTTCTTACAAAGGAACCAAGGGTATAATTTACATATAAATAAAACAACAATAAAACAAACACATTTATGATGTAGGCTGGGGAAAAAAAGGCTTCCCCTCCTCGAAAGACCAGCAGCTGCCACTGCTACTGGAGTACCTAGAGTAGTGGGATGTTTTGACAAAGTTAGCAATTAAGGTAGCTAACGCAGCATCTGAGACCAAGAGTCACAGCAGTGAGCACACACCCCCTCCACCCAAGCAGCAGCGGTTGGAGTTCGAAAGATGGGCCCATAGCCAGGCACAACTTGATGAAACAATAGCATGGTATGTTTTTGTTTATTTGGATCTCTTTAAGCACTATCACGCTATTATTCCAAGAGTCCAATGGTAAAATATTAAGGGACCAGAAAATCAGTAAGCAAGGGCGCCATCTAGCGACAACATTTAACAGGGGAAAAATCCTGAATTGGTTGAAGTGAGCCACTACTGCATTTGTTGGTTTCTTTACAGCACAGGTGTCTATACAACTCTTCTTATGCCATTGTTTTAGCAAAATTAGACAACTCTGCGCATGTTCAAATGCTTCTAATCTGACTAAAGCTTGGTGCATGTATACCTATGTCATGGATGGATTATTTGATTTTGTGCCCATATAAACAGTGGATTCAGATTTTCTGATCCTTCAAAATTTTAATTGAATCAAGAAATTTTTCTCATGTAAACATGGCTACTAAGTCCTGCCACATCCAGAAATACTCAGATGACACTGCTATCATGGCACGTATGAGAAATGGACAAGAAGCTGAATACAGGGATCTGATAAGAGCCTTCAGTGACTGCAGTGAAAAAAACTGCCTCCTACTCCACACCTCAAAGACAAAAAAAATAAAATCATTGACTTCCGCAGATCCAAACCCCAACTTCAGCCAGAGAACACGTGTGGCATGGACATCGAGGTGATGAGGTCATATCTAGGTGTACACCTGGATAATAAGATGGACTGGTCTAAGAACATGGACTTGTTTGCCTGAGAAGACTACAATCAAAAGACATCTGTAGTAAGATGCTGCAGATGTTTTATCAGTCTGTGGTGTCTACAGTGTTCTGTTCTATGCGGCAGTCTGCTGGAGAGGCAGTGTCAAACACAAAGATGCAGGATGTCTGAACATACTGGTGAAAAAGGCTGGCTCTGTGGTTGGAGCATTTTCTGTGGTCTCAAGTTGGACTCACTGGAGGATGAGGTGGAGAGATGTACACTAAGGAAGGTGAAGTCTATACTAAAGAACATGGATCACACACTTCATAACACCTTGATGGAACAAAGGGCCAGTAGTGGTGGACGGCTCCTCTCTCTTCGCTGCAGGACAGCAAGATTCAGAAGATCTTTTGTACCCACAGCCATCAGACCACATTTTTCCATAAATGGTAGATGACTTGAGACATCACACATGAGAGTACAGACAATTTAACTTCCCTTCAGGGATCAAAAAAGTTGCCCAAGTGACCCCTATTCCTCTCCATAACATCTTGGATATCTCTGCAAAATGGGTTAGTCTCATTTCTAAGAAGAATATTATATTCAAGACCTCCCTAAAAGTTTTTAAACTTGTCAGAAAATTCCAAAACCAAGAGGGTTCTTTCTTTTCTCACCCCTGTTTCTTTAAATCCTGACTTTCCCCCTGGATTAAAAGGTCAGGCCCTTCTATGTTGGCTACTAGAGGTATTAAAACTGTGGGGGATTTGATCTCAAATTGTACTGTTATGTCCTTTGACCAAGTCAAAGGGACGTACAGCCTCCCCTAAAATCACTTTTTCAGATATTTTCAGATACGTAGTTTCATCATGTCCATTTTTAAATTACACCCCTAATTGGTTCTCTCTCTTTTAGTAACTGAGAAGATACTGCATGCACAAGGCAGATACAAAGAAACTTATTAACAGGTATAGGAGGTTTTCACTTGACCTCACTTCCATGTTATGCGGCACGCGCGCAATACAGATGGAGAGCAGGAAGTGAGTTGCTGCTATAGAGACCTGCAACATGACGATGTTTTGCTCCGTTTACGGCTGCTCGAACCGATCGAACAGGGAAAAAACAAGAGCTTTTATCGTGTGCTCTAAGTAGTATTACACAAAGGGGAAAGATATAAGAAGCTGACTGAAAAACGCCGGAAAAAGTGGCTTTTTTAATCTCCGCCTACGGCAGTGGTTCTCAAGTCCAGTCCTCCAGCCCCCCCCCCCCCCCCCCCCCCCCCCCCCCCCCCCCCCCCCCCCGTCCTGCATGTTTTGGATGTTTCCCTGCTTCAACACACCTGATTCAAATGATCAGCTCATTACTTAGCCATTTCAGAGCTTGATAACGAGCTGATCATTTGAATCAGGTGTGTTGGAGCAGGGAAACCTCCAAAACATGCAGGACGGGGGGGCTCGAGGACTGGACTTGAGAACCACTGGCCTACAATCTGGAGGAGCTGCGTCGGATAATGCCCGTGTGTGCACCGACCACTTTGTCAAAGGTAATGACTCATTTTTAGCCCGTAATTAAATTCTTTCATTTCGAAGTTAAGTCGTGTCAAACTGTGTAGGGAGGGGGGTGCGGAGCGACCGGACACGCTGGGAGCGCCCCAGAGCTCCGGAGGGGGTGGACGGGGAAAAAGAGGGTCTTTTCGGCCCCTATCCCCGCTCCCCGACGCCCATCCTCCGACTACGACCTCAGATCAGACGAGACGACCCGCTGAATTTAAGCATATTACTAAGCGGAGGAAAAGAAACTAACCAGGATTCCCTCAGTAGCTGCGAGCAAAGAGGGAAGAGCCCAGCGCCGAATCCCGTGGACGGTGTGAGGCCGGTAGCTGCCACCGTCGCACCGGGGTCCGGTCTTCTCGGAGTCGGGTTGTTTGGGAATGCAGCCCAAAGCGGGTGGTAAACTCCATCTAAGGCTAAATATGCGTCTAAACCGGCGCAGTACGAGCTTTTCTGCATCTCCTCCATTGCAGTCGGTCGCTTCCTGCCCTCCATTTGGTTCTTGCGCGAAGTCAGGATCACGTGACTGAAAACCTCCTATTATGGGACCCTGTTAACTCTAAATATGGAATATACTGCTTGGTTAAGGTCCCTCTGGAAAGCCGATTTTGGTGCCTCCATCTCAGATGATTAGTGGGATAGAATTGGAGCCCCAGAATTGGAGGAGCCCCACAGGCTGCCTATTAATGAACATGGCCAGGGAACAACAGGTCAAGATCATACACTGACTTACCCCAGTACAACATCATAAATTTAACCCTTTGCTTTAAAAGTCCTGTAATAAATGTAAAACTTCTAATGGTGCTTATTTTCATTGTATTTTTGATGCTCTTTCGTTGTTGATTTTTAGCACAATGTGTGTAGGAAAATCAATGATATTTTTCAGAAAAAAATGCCCCTAGACCCTTTTTTTTTTTTTTTGCATTTTTGGGGTACAATCCACAGAACTTAGCCTCACACCCCCCTCACCAAGGCTGCTCAATGAGGAGGGTGGGGATATACAAAACCCAATTCCATTGAAGTTGGGAAATTGTGATAAACATAAATAAAAACAGAATGCAATGATTTGCAAATCCTTTTCAACCTTTATTTAATTGAATACACTACAAAGACAAGATATTGAATGTTCAAGCTCATAAACTTTTTTTTTTTTTTGTAAATAATAATTAACTCAGAATTTGATGGCTGCAACGCATGCCAAAGGAGTTGGGAAAGGTGGCAAAAAATACTGAGAAATTTAAGGAATGCTCATCAAACACTTATTTGGAACATCCCACAGGTGAGCAGACTAATTGGGAACAGGTGGGTGCCATGATTGGGTATAAAAGCAGCTTCCCCAAAAATTCTCAGTCATTCACAAGCAAGGATGAGGCAAGGTTCACCACTTTGTGAACAACTGCGTGAGCAAATAGTCAAACAGTTTAAGAACAACGTTTCTCAAAGTACAATTGCAAGGAATTTCGGGATTTCAACATCTACGGTCCATAATCATCAAAAGGCTGTAAACCAACATTGAATGCCCGTGACCTTACAGCCCTCAGGCGGTACTGTATCAAAAACCAAGATCAATGTGTAAAGGATATTACCACATGGGCTCAAGAACACTTTAGAAAACCACTGTCAGTAAATATAGTTCGTCACTACATCTGTAAATGCAAGTTAAAACTCTACTATGCAAAGCGAAAGCCATTTATCGACAACATCCAGAAACGCCTCCGGCTTCTCTGGGTCCGAGCTCATCTAAGATGGACTGATGCAAAGTGGAAAAGTCTTCTGTGGTCTGACAAGTCCACATTTCAAATTGTTTTTAGAAATAGTGGACATCGTGTCCTCCGGGCCAAAGAGGAAAAGAACCATTTGGACTGCTATCGACGCAAAATTCAAAAGCCAGCATCTGTGATGGTATTAGTGCCCAAGGCATGGGTAACTTACACATCCGTGGAGGCAACGTTAATGCTGAAAGGTACATAAAGGTTTTGGAGCAACATATGCTGCCATCCAGGCAACGTCTTTTTCATGGATGCCTTTGCTTATTTCAGCAAGACAATGCCAAGCCACATTCTGCACGTGTTACAACAGCATGGCTTTGTAGTAAAAGAGTGAGGGTACTTGACTGGCCTCTCTGCAGTCCAAACCTGTCTCCCATTGAAAATGTGTGGAGCATTATGAAGCATAAAATACGACAACGGAGAACCCAGACTGTTGAACAACTGAAGCTGTACATCAAGCAAGAATGGGAAAGAATTCCACCTTCAAAGCTTCAACAATTAGTCTCCTCAGTTCCCAAACGTTTATAGAGTGTTGTTAAAAGGAAAGGTGATGTAACACAGTGGTAAACATGCCCTTGTCCCAACTACTTCGGCACGTGTTGCAGCCATGAAATTCTGAGTTTATTATTAAAATAAAAAATAAAGTTTATGAGTTTGAACATAAAATACCTTGTCTTTGTAGTGTATTCAATTGAATATAGGTTGAAAAGGATTTGCAAATCACTGTATTCTGTTTTTATTTACGTTTATCACAATTTCCCAACTTCAATGGAATTGGGTTTGTAATTTGGTGACTGTTGAGCCTCTACTTTATGTGAAAAAGCAAAGTGATTTTAAAGTTTCAATTTAAAGTTTAAAAAAATGTGATAGTTTCAATTGTTTTTCATTTTTTTCCTAATAATAGGTTTTTTGCAGGTGTTTAATAAATTAAACTATGTTCCTTTAAGCTGTGCTGTTACCTTCAGACAGAGTTAGCAGTTAAAAGTTCTGTTGGGATCCACATGGATCAGGGATTGACCATGGGATTGTTCTGTGTTACTGATAAATCCATAACCAGGAAGTATTTCTCATCTATACGAACTGATACAAAGTTGGGAGTCTGCATACAGTGTTTTATTTTTAAATACCAGATAATGAGCACATGTTTTCGTTTTTGACATCTTGTCTAGAACAATCTCCTCTGTAGAGACTGACGTGTATTGGAAGCATAGAGCAGCAAAAATAGACTCGGCACGTATCTTTAGCAGAGTTGTGCTTCATACACTTCTGATATGGAACTGAAACAGAGCTGATACGCGTCCTGTATGTTGTAGCCTTTAGTCGACCACTATTTTGTTTAATTAATTTACTCATTTTTATATTTCTTAGGTCTTTATATTTTCTTTATAATGTCTCTGATCACCCTTAAGGTGCAATGTTTTTGCCTTCTACATGTGTTTGTTTGTTTGTATGTACCTATGTGTTCCCCCTTTTTTATTGTTTGCTTTTTTGTTGTTGTTCTTTTCCTGTTTGTTTTTTCCTTTCTTTTGATACCCCATTAAGTGGGAAAGAAACGTTTGCGTTTATATTTCTTATTTGAATAATAGAAAATATATATACAATAAAATATAGACATATATATTACATGTATTATTAAATTATTATACATAAGAATATATATAAACATATATATTTAGATTTCTTTTAATAAAGTGAGGATGGTTAAGTAAATTCATTTGCTGCTTTCAGAGCTTATTCAAGTCTGAAGTTTATTTTTAAGGACCCGAACCCAGGACTTTTTCCATATTGTGTTTTTCAACTTATAACCTTAAAAAACCTGATTTCACTGCGATAAACTACCTAAAAGCTTACCTTGTTCTTGTCGTCCTCCCTCCCCTCTGTCAGCCAGGCGATCTGCGAGCTCTTCCTGAAGCTGCTGCTGTTGTCTGGGAGGCAGCCTCCACAGTGCCTGACCCATCTGCAGAAACACATCAGTACGTCTCTAAAGTTATAAAATGTAACAGTTCTCTCATGAGCTATTTTTGTCTGTTGAGTCTAGTAACATTAAAAATAAGCAGCTATATGTTATTTAAAATACTGTCCAAATCATCAGTAACAATGCTATGAACATTCTTTTTTACCCAAAGGGAATACACTGCAGACATGACCGATTGTTTCGGTCTATAATTTATTCTGTGTCGAGTTTTCTGCCTTCTTTATGGAAATTAAACTAGGTTTTACTCCTGAACAAGAATCAGGTGATTTTAAGCATATGAAACTTTAATGAACAACATCGAAATTAAAACTAGAAACCATGAATGTATCTTTGATGAAAATCTTTGCTATGAAACCTCCAGTCCTGAGTAAGACCTTGCTCACAGCTTCAGATTTTTATCTAAGTGACTCAAAATTTGACATTCTTTCTGGAAACCATGGTCCATCATTCCAGAGTGTTGTTAAAAAAATAGTTTTTTTATATTCAATGATAATATTTTCAACTCTAACATGACTTAAGTTGCCTTTCCCCTATTCCTAATCAAATATAGGCTTAAAATTACTTTCAAACCATTGAAATTTATTTATACAGCAATTGCTTGCATTTCTGATGCTTTATCAGACATAATTTGACTTAATACTATAAATAACAATAACTCTAACCCTAAAAGAGCTATTTATTTTATACATTGGATTATAAAAGTTTGATTTCAAAACTTACCTGATAATTTGACCATTTGGGTGCCGGTTTTTACTTTCTTTTATACGTAGAATAGGGTCGATTTTATCACCTAACAGCTGCAATATTTTCATTCTTTAGTTATTCTTTTACTGTAATAAACAAGGTGTTAGAGAGTTGACAATAAACTATGATCTACACAGTAACAGTCAAAGACTGTACTTCTGTCAGTGTGGAGAAGCTTTGGTTTAGCCTGTTAGCCTGTGTGGGTCTCAGTCCCTCTTCCCAGCGTCAGCTGTGTTGCATAAACAAATCCATCACACTGTTGTAAACATCAACGTTGGAAAGTGGAGCAGAGAAGCGTCTTTGACTTGTAGCCCCGCCCTCTCCTCAATCCAATTGGCCACACGTATCACAACAGTAATAAAATCGCGTACGATTGGATGAACCGGCTGTCAACATTATCTGTTCCTACAAATCCCTGAGTTGGCTTACAGAGCCAGTGTAAGTTAAAAAAATCGTGTCGAGCCAAACTTCGAGCCATTTATGTCAAATTAAAGTGTATTTAAGTTGTAAATTGTAATATTAAGGTTCAATACTTCCCGCTGACAGTGACACAGCGATGTAACCAAAGCTAACGTCACCTACCTGAGTGAAATGATTCTTCTGGCAACCCGACCTGCACACTCGGAAAGCCCGAGACTCGGCGTGTCTTCTGTCAAACGAATCCCGGTGTCACTTCATTCAAACAAACACGAATCAATCCAGAGCTGCTGATGCTTTCGTCTATGTGTGTGTGTGTGTGTGTGTGTGTGTGTGTGTGTGTGTGTGTGGGGGGGGGGGGGGGGGTCGAACTGTAACACAATTATCATGTCCTCAACCCGCCTCCTTCCGTCGACTGATGAGCTGTCCGAAGACGAACTGGTTCAGGGAAGCAACTTCTTCAAATGCACGAGGGAGCCGATTCTCTCTCTCTCCTGCAAGAGTGGGTTTATGTCTGATTCAAAAAGTCTGACATTGATACTGAATTACGTTACGTACCTAACCCGACTGAAAATAGCAAGCAAGGCCATTAACCAATAACTAAAATGACACCAAAATAATGTGTCTTAAAGGAGCTTTTCAATAAGCTTTTGAAAATGCATAATAAAAAAATGTTTCATTGCCCTCTCAAAAATATTATGTTGAATGAATATAGCAGAATTACTGGTGCTTTATAAAATATTAATAATACAAATTACAGAAATCGCACAGTATGCAGACTGTCTTCATAACTTTTAGTGCACCATTGATGTCTGAAAAATGTGATAGTTGGTCTTGAGATAAAAATATGCCATCAACATTGCTTATATATAAATGATTTTAAGAAAGATAGATAAATAGATATACTTCATTGATCCCAAACTGGGAAATTCTCTTGAGGTGAAGAGTCTTTGATTCATTTTTATTAACCAAAGAGTGTCATACAATAGAGCACACTGTGGATTCTGAAATATTTATCCAAAAATTTTAAACTAAAATCTTACTTATAAAATAATTAAGTTAAGTTATTAAGTAATATGTGCTGACTTTCTATTGATATTTCAACTCTTTGATTTGTCATTAAATTTACTTTTAAAATGAGTTTTTTTTTTCTTTTGGTGATCAATGAAGCCAAATCATCAGGCAAGTTTATGATTAACAAACATTTGTAAGGGCAAAACATTAACTTAAAAAGATTCAGCGTAGGAGTTGAGACAGCTCTTTTGTTGGTCCGAGTCAAAAGTTCAGAATCACCGACTAAAGCTGAATTTCCCATCTGCTCTCTTGTCATCTCTCTCTCTCTCTCTCTCTCTCTCTCTCTCTCTCTCTCTCTCTCTCTCTCACCCTTTGCCCCGCCTGCTTTCTCTCTCGTCTCAAATTAAAATGGGCATTTTTAAGAAATAATTTCGAGCAGATGTGTGTGTGTGTGTGTGTGTGTGTGTGTACGCGCGCGCGCGCGCGCGCGCTGTTAAACAGTCGATTTGTAGAATGGAAATTGATGTATACAGCAAAATGAACGAAATTGTGAGCAGCATGAGTGCGTGTTGCGTCACTCACGTCAACTCGTGCTGGACTTCCACGTCATACTTGAAACAGCCAATCGTGTTCTGTGCTGTTGATCTCCCGGCAGAAGCAAAACGAGCTACACCGACAAAGAACCAGTTTGTATGGATTGAGGAAAATCATACAACTAACACTGTAATACTATCAGATTGTATGGCAGCACTTTCAAGCATAAAAACAATAAAGTCATGTAGATTAAAGTGTATTTTTGAAAACACAACTGCTTATATAGACTGTATCAAAAGGGTGTATGGTTTTTTGGGTCTCTGCATATTTGGAATTAGAAGGAAATGAAGATGCAGATATTCTGGCTAATCATTCTCTTAAATCCTTGATTGTAGAGATAGAGGTTCCTATGAGCAGAGCAGAGTCATCAAAAATCACACAAGCAAGATGGCAAAATGATTGGGACAGTCATATGGTGCAGGTTGGCACCTATATAATATAGAGAAGCAAGTTGGGGGGGGGGGGGTTAGGCACAGGAGAGAAGAGGCAGTGATCTCTCGCATCGGAATAGGACATTCTGGGTTAAATGAAATACTACATAAAAAAGGGGAAAACATAAATGAAAAATGTGATCATTGTAATAAACCTGAATCACTGCAACTTGTTCTCTTTAAATACAGAAAGGTTGAGGAAGAAACGAAAGTACCAAAAGCAGCAGCAGAGAAAGATCAGATAACATTCAATACAGGAAGCCTTAGTCACATTTGTTTTAAAAAATCTCAGCGTTTTGTTAAGGGAAACAGGACTGTTTCATAGGATCTAGGTGTATAATTTATTTTCTGTTTTTTTACTTACATTTGTCTGGCAATCTACTGGTCACACTCCGGTCCAGCAGGTGGCGACAATGCACTTTCAAGCTGGCTGCCAACCGCCATTAAAACAAAGGAAGAAGAAGAAGAAGAAGAAGGCAGCTGACAATCTAAACAGTAGCGGGGCGGATAATAGCATATTACAGGAGAATCGTTCACTTGCGGATAAAAGCACCAAAATTGGCACACATACTCCTTAGAAGTTGCTCTTTTGATATTTCCGTCTGGCCAAATGAAGGTTCAAGATGGCGGCCATTTTTCAAGATGGCCACCATTGAAAATACAATAATATTGCATTTTGCAATGAAATCCCATAGACTTGTCCTATTTGGATGATCTTGGTGTCAAATCATACATTTTCCACTATGCAGAATCCAAATTTGGACCCATGGACTTACTTACTGGCTTCCTTGAACCATATTTCAGTCCCAGAATCCTAATATTCTGGTATTTATGAGGTTTACATTATGTCCGACTTGGGTAAAATGGTTGGTAACATATATCTTAGTGTTGTTAGAGGTTTTATGTGTGTGTGTGTGTGTGTGTGTGTGTGTGTGTGTGTGTGTGTGTGTGTGTGTGTGTGTGTGTGTGTGTGTGTGTGTGAGAGAGAGAGAGAGAGAGAGAGAGAGAGACTGAAAAAAATGTGTCTGACTGTAAAAAAATCCAAAAGAGAAAAATGCTTGACCTGCCTGCATTACATCTCACTTAATTATTAGGCAACACTTCTCACTCGCACATACACTTTCTTACAACATTACTATTAATCTGGCTGGGGTGGCACCATGCAGTCATGAAGAAGCTGACACCCAGATCTTTGTGCATGCCAGGCATGCCACAGAAGCAGGCAGCAAGGTCATCATGGTCAAAGCCAACGACACAGATGTTGTTGTCATCGCAGTGAGTGTTCTGCAGGCACTTCAGAACCTCGGTCTGCAGCAGTTGTGGGTTGCCTTTGGCCAAAGACAGAACCTGAAGTGGATTCCTCTTCATGACCTGTGTGGCACTCTTGCAGAAAAGAGCAAAGGGATGCTCTTCTTCCATGCATTCACTGGTTGCGATGTTGTTTCAGCATTCCGTGGCAAAGGGAAGAAGTCTGCTTGGCAAACCTGGAATGTTTGTGATGAGGCTTCCAGTGTCTTCAGCACAGACATGGTCACGTTGTACGACAGATCCAGCACAGCTGAAGGTGTCGACGATGCAAGGTTGGACATGTTTGCTCGGAAGCAGAGGCCGTACGAAGCTCCTCCAACTCGATCAGCACTTAAGCAATAAGTCATGCGCGCATCCTACCAAGTGGGCTGCATCTGGAGTCAGTCAATAGTATGTCAACCAGAAACACATAGTCCTGCCAACTGGGGCTGGAACAAGAAAGGAGATCTGTGGCAGATTGTTTGGACAGAGCTCCCACCCTTTGCAGAGAGTTGCCAGCAGCTGGCCAAGTGTGGATGCAAGTTGGAATGCTGCGGTCGATGCAAATGTTACTGCTTTGGTCTGACCTGCACAGCACTGTGCAGCTGCAGGTGTGAGGTTTAGAAATGCTGTAGTAAAAGCCTACTCATCCAAACAGCCTACATGTAAAAAAAAAAAAAAAAAAAAAAAACCTGCCTCGGTGGGATCAGCACCTTACCGTGGTGGGGCACTTTGTGTGTCTCCATGACCCCTAGAGCTATGCCAACTGGAGTATCGTACTCCTGGCAGGGTCACCCACGCCAAACAGCTCGAAGGATAGAGACCAGACAAAGAGTGATCCCATGATGAAATTCTAATTTATCAGAATATTAGGATTCTGGGACTGATATGTGCAGTGAGGACGCACCCTTGCCCACGCCCTTGCCCTCCTTGCACCCCCCCCCCCACACACACACACACACACACACACACTAGACCTCTAACAACACTAAGATATTGGCTACCAACCATTTTACTCGAGTCTCACATGATGTAGACCTAATTAGGATCAGAATATTAGGATTCAAGGACTGAAATATGGTACAAGGAAGCCAGTAAGTAAGTCCATGGGTCCAAATTTGGGTTCTCCATACAGTCTATGGGATTTTATTGCAAAATGCAATATTACTGTATTTTCAATAGTGGCCATCTTGAAAAATGGCCGCCATCTTGAATTTTCATTTGGCCAGACAGAAATATCAAAAGAGCAACTTCTAAGGAGTATGTGTGCCAATTTTGGTGCTTTTATCCGTAAGTGAACGATTATTACAGTTATCTGCCCAGCTACAGGTGCTGTGTCCGAATTGCCCGCTCGCATACTACATACTACTGCTATATACTACTGCTAGATCCTACTCCTACATACTAAACACGTTGGCCCAATTCAGACACACTAGACGAGCGGTGGGGAAAGACGACCCCCGCAGGCAGAGAGTAGGTACTGCGCCCGTTTTAGACTCTTTGAATGGTAATTGTGCAAGTGATGGATGCTGCTGTATTATATTCCCGCACTGCTTTAGAAATTCACAAAGTAGCTTTTCAATTACTTTTAGCCTTCATTCACTCACGTGGTGATCGTTTGTTCAATGAGATCTGCCTGATTACTGCAGCTGTGCAGTTGAATGATGGAATAAGTGAGCTTTACCTCCATGACGTCGCCACATATTTGCTCATAAAATGATTACATGGGCAAATATGACACCATGACATGACAAAGAGATACAACCGCACATTTTTTAGGACAGTGTGCGAAGTTACATGAAACTTACATCTGTACTGCTGCGGTCCTGCCTGCTGCTGCTGCTCCGTCATGGTGCGCGCTGCTGTGGCCAGCCGGCGTTCGCGACGCATCTAAATAGGCAGCAGCTGGTGGCGCTAGCATCACATGCGTTTCAACAACTTTTAGGAGGACGAAGAAGAAGCCCACAGTGCATTTTGGGTCAGTAGCATGCCCGTAGGATGCACCGTGACCATCCTACAATGTGGGCGTGTCTAGCATCTGAAGTAGTATCTGAAGTAGCATGCTACTCGCTCCGGTGGCCAATTCGGACATGCTACATACTACTTCGACTACTACTTCGACTACTACTTGGCAATTCGGACGCAGCACAGGTATTGCTGCAGACCAGTACCTACTCTCTGCCTGCGGGGGTCGTCTTTCCCCACCACTTGTCTAGTGTGTCCGAATTGGGCCAACGTGTTTAGTATGTAGGAGTAGGATCTAGCAGTAGTATGTAGAAGTAGTATGTAGTATGCGAGTGGGCAATTCGGACGCAGCACATGGCTGTGTCTCATTTCAGAGACTGCGCTTAGCTGAGCGTACTGCCGTTATGTGGACTGGAGCGAGCATGAATGCACGCTTGAAAAAGGGGCGGGGGTAGTGTGGTTTTGAGACTGAATTTGAAGCGCGCTTAGCATTTTGTGCCAAATGGGACACCGTTCGCGCCGCGTGATGACCTCACACACACTTCAAATGCGCCGTTCAATGGTGCGGTCTCTGAAATGAGACACGGCCCTGGAGGCTCTCATGTGAGGGCTCTCTTTGTGTGAGGGTTCTCGTGTCAGGATGGGGCGCTTCCAATGGCAATTCCAAAGGGTCAAAATTCATGGGAATCCTCAACCGAAGCACCCAAGAATTAAAAATTAATTCTGCTGTAATTGTTCATGGAAAAAGAGAAATGACATCCCTTGTGTGTGTCAATGACTTTATCCTCCATTTGATAAAAATTATATTTTAATAAATCAGGCCATAAATCGAACATGGCGGCAATGTTGCTCTACTTGGCTTTCCTGGTTTGCAGGAGGGAAATGATATAATAAATAAATAAATAAAAGTAATATAGATCTTTAAATGAGGAGACCTTGTGTTGTCTACTTTACTGGTGGGAAGTGGGAAAAAACAGAACGGAAGCTGAGCAGGTCTTACAGGTTTCCAGGGAGAAATTAACCGAGGTCTAAGTATTTTCAAACCCTTGCATGAACGGAAATTCTGGGTGGTAGCTCATTTTGTGGGCAAAACGAACTTGAAATGAAAACATTTTCATTCTTTTGTATTTATTGGTCCAAAATATTCTCAATACACTGATGCAACCACCTGCAGACACGTTGAAGCATTAAAAAAAATTATAGGGGGTGTCGAAAGAGGATTAGTTCATTTCGTCCAATTTCCGATACGGGAGGGACGAAGCAGTACCACGGGAAGCAGTAGGGGCAGTGTTGTTGCTTTCACTAAACGATGCGCATGCCTAGAGAGAAACGAAGAAGAAAATAGTGGAAGACTATATGCCGCCCTCCAAACACGAGGTAATTAGCCAGTGGCGGCTGCTGGTCTTTCAAGGAGGGGAAGCTCATTTTTCTGGCCTACATCATAATTGTATTTGTTTATTAGTATGTAACAGAACAGAGTCGCCAAACACAACGGCAGTCGTTTTTAACAAAGACAAAAGTCGCTGAGGATCGGTAAAGTCTCTGGAGCAGTTAAGAACAACGGAATGAATGACTTGGAAAATGCTCTGGTAGATGTTTTATTCTTCAAGATCGCTGATTCGCTTGTTTAGCTGTCAATCAAAAAAGGATTTCGCCTCAGACAGCTCATCCAATCATGAATGCAGAAGCTTGGAGTCCGGGAGAAAGTCGGGACCGCCCTCTCGCCATAGAACTCCAGTGAAGCTGGGCTTCCATTGGGCGGGACAAAGCCCAGCATTTATCCAATGAGCGTCTAGTTTTGCTGCTGGAACAACCCACTTTAAGCTTCCACATTGAAGTCAGCAGAAGCCCAGCGTCCGACTGTTTGAAGCGCTGAGGCGCTGCGAGGATGAATGAGAACGAAGTTATGCCGGTTACCTGTGATTATCAGCTTCTTATCACAGTGTCTGAACAAAAGATGAAGGCTTTCTAGTGCGTATTTAGTTAATGAAATGTACACACAGCCGTACGTATTTCACCACTTTTTCTTTTTTTGGGGGGGGTGACATTTTAAGGGAAGCCGAGCTTCCCTTGCAGTCTTAGAGCAATCGCCACTGTAATTAGCATACTGACCACCACCCTCTCCAGCGCTGCCTCCGTTTTTCGTCTTCTGTGCAAGATGTACACAACTACATCCTACACAATCTCCATGTTTCTTTTGTTTATCATTATCAGCATAAACTTTTGACTCCGGGCTGCTTTCTGTGCTTTTATTCTGAAAAGTCATGGTGAGAGGGGCGTGGTTTCTGCATCCTGACACGAGAGCCCTCACACGAGAGCCCTCAGGTCAGCAGCAATACCCGCCTTGATAATCTTGCAAAAGGGGCTCTAGAGAAGACCATAACAGTCACAATACCTTATGGAACGGAGAGGGTAAAGCAATGATAAGCGCACGAGGCATGGAAACTTGGCAAAAAAGATGGGAAGATGATCAGAAATATTATAGCATACAAAAATCAGTCATGACAAAAATCTTTAAAGAAAAGAATCGAAGAGAAAGAATCATAATGACAAGGCTTAGAGCTGGCCATACTGGTAAATAAGATATCATGAATGTCATGGGGAAAAAGTAAACTGACAAGTGTGAGAGGTGTGGTGTGAAAGAAAATGTGGAACATATTAAAATGCATTATGTCAAGTATGCATCAGAGAGGGACAGTGACGACAGGGTTAAGTAAGAGCCGCTCAGCTGGACTGGAGTCTGGCTGGAATTCTTGGAGCCGAGGGGTATAGAGGAAAGATTCAAGATGTAAGCTAAGTAATATTCAGCTTTCTGAAAGACACTCAACTGATGGGTAGAATTTAGAGGTGGCGATATGATCCTACACACTCTTGTACAGTAGATGGCTGTATGCACCTGTACGTTGCTTGCGATCTGCCATTTAATGCAACAAAGAAAAAGAAAGAAGAAATTAGAGGGAGAAATCTGGAATTTTTAATACCGAAAATGCAAGGTGCAACAAATAGAGATGAGGAGTGGATGCACAAGTGGGGTTTCAAGTTGTCTATTGCAAAATCCCAGGTCATATGTTTTCATAAACTGCAGAAACATGTATCATTGAAGTTGTATGGCCAAGTATCTAAGCAGGTCAGAGAAATAAGGTTTTCGGGGGGTTACATTTGATGACAAGCTCACATGGAGTCGACATATTCAGAGTATTAAGAACAACTGCAAAAAGATCAACAACTTGTTGTGATGCCTCAAGGGCCAAGACTGGGGTGCACATAGGAATCAATGTTAAATATTTACTGTGCCATGATGAGAGCTGCACTTGATTATAGGTGTGCAGCTTACATGTCTGCAGCAGACACACACTTAAAGAAGCTGGATGTAGGACAGACCCAGGCCCTTCGAATTTGCTGTGGAGCTTTTAAAACATCCCCAGTAAATTTGCAAGGCCAGAGCAGGCTGCACCCAACACAGTGCTGCAAGAATGCTAGGAGCATAATAGAAAAAAATGTACAAGCTTTGGATGGGTGGGAAATGCTATGGCACAAAAAGTGGGGTTATCCCAACTGCTAGTTGGTCCAGCAGTACCATCTTCGGCAGTACCCCCCTGGAAATTCGGAATGCCGCTTGTAGACACTGGTTTGAAACAAAAATTAAGAAACACATCCAAATTAATACCACAGCGGATAATAGTACAGGAACACTTGGAACAGCATTAGCACAAGGTAGTTATTTAAACAGACGGCTCTAAGGAACCAGAGAATGGACACACAGATGCTGCCTTTTACGTCCCACAGTACGGCATAGCAGTCGAAGGGACTCTTGAATCATATTTCAGTTTTCACAACTAAATTAACTGCAATAGCCTTACAGTGGGTACAAGAAAATAAAGAGGGAAAAAGTTTGATAATTGCCTCAGACAGTCTTTCGCGCTGGAAAGCATAAGATCAGGGAAGACATACTAAAACTTCTTTGCCAGCATGTAGAAGGACAAGTTATCTCTTTCCTTTGGGTCCCTGCTCAAGTAGGAGTCAGGGGGAATGAAAAAGTTGACTTGTTGGCAAAAACTGCGATGAAATCACATAGTAAGTAGACATAGTAGTTACACTTTCCAAAACAGAAGTTAAATCTATTAAAAGAGTCACACTTTAAAAGTATAGCAAGGATACTGGAATATAGCTGACACAGAGCAACATCTGTACAATATCCAAAAACATGTTGGCAGAATTGCTACACAGGGCAGAAACACAAAGGAGTCCAAGAATTGGGCATACAGGACTCAATTAGAGCCTGTATTTGATTTAAAAAAATTTAAAAAACATTCAACAGGACTTTATAACAGGACAGCAGAAACAGTAAAACATGTACTCATTGATTATGTTAAACACACACAGAAAGGGCAACAGGTTAGTCACCAACTTGACAAAGAAAGGCTTATTGTACAGAGTTTAAATTTTGAGCGTAGTGAGTATATATATATGTATAGGCATATATCTTTGTTTTCCCTGCTTAATTTCATGTGCCACACTCCAATCCAGTAGGTAGCGGTAATGCTCCTTAAGTTGGTTGTCAACCGCCATGAAGAAGAAGAAGAAGAAGAAGAAGAAGAAGAAGAAGAAGAAGAAGAAGAAGAAGAAGAAGAAGAAGAAGAAGAAGAAGAAGAAGAAGAAGAAGAAGAAGAAGAAGAAGAAGAAGTCTGTTGGCGGTAGGATTGAAAAATGTAGTTTGACGGATTGCTGTAACTGTGGAGTGGATGATTTCTACATCGACTACAATGAAAAGAGCGCTCAGAGATAGGCAGGAAAGAGCGAGGACTTGGTTAGAAGAAAGTGACACTCCGAAAAACAATAGCAAAAAGACAAAGACTTCTCCAAAAAGACCAGTGCTAAAGGGGAGCAAAAACAAACAGATGAAATTAAAGTGATGCTTGAATTTGATCGAAAAGGGTGTCACTTCCGCCCGATAAAATTAACAAGAGCAATCGAATAGGAAATAGCTAGAATCAAGTTAGCAAAGCTGATGAATTTAAAGAGAGTGCTATCCATGCAGTGAGCTAACAACAGCAGGAGAAGATCATTAAAACGACATCCCTAGCTGGGGAAAAGACGAAGGCTCATACACTATGGGCTTCATTTATCCGTGCGTAGAAAAGGTTCTAAATTCCGGCGTAGGAATGAAATTAAGGATGTAGGTAAGTACAAAAAAACCGTATTTATCAAACATGCGGACAGCGGTCGTACGCACATATGTCTTTACTACCGTGCTCGTACATGGTTCGGGTCATTTGCATTCGGAAACACCTCCAACTGACCATATATGGTGTCAACAATCCATGGAGGCGACATTCAGAGCTGTTCTGCAGAATTAATGAGTCAAGTGTGCCTCCAGGCCACCGGGCAACAACGTTTAAAAGATACATATGTGCACTGCAGATTATTTGTGCATTGATTGAATGAAATCCTTTTCTGTTGACGTAACTACATTTATTGTGTTAAGGTGCTTTTATTGCGATGTGGGTGCAATCTATGGCTCCAATTGTGTTTGGGAATTCAGCGATGGCGTGAAATCCATGTTTTATTTCGGCTTTTTGGTGATGTGTGTATGGGAACTGGATGTAAGTTGAGGCCAGAGAAGTGATTGCATCCAACACTGCCTATCGTTGGCTGCAAAATGCCGTATATGTCTCCAATCTCACGCTGAAATGTTCCGGTGGCCAAAAATCCCAGGGTGGACAGGAGCTGGATGTGCACTGGGATGGCTTTGGTGCGTTTTGTCTCTCTCTCCAACACGGGTTGTAAATAACGGCATAAATCAATTAAATTGTTCTTGGGAAAGCGGCACCTGCTGATAAGCCATTCTGTACTGAATAGATTAGTATGGTCTTCGAAAACGCGCTCCCTGCGGAGCATTCGGTTTTCCAAGTCCTCCATTCGCGCAAAATAAGCCACGATACTTGAATTTGTACTTGTAAGACTTCTTTTGAGGTTGTCCTGTCACAGCTGATTTTTACAGCTTGTTACTCCAATCATTCAAAATGTCTGCTAAATAAGTAATTGATACATTTTGTGTCGAGGCAACGGGAACGTGTGTAGTTTGAGATTACTGAACGCTGTGACTCCTTTTAATGGGTTATATTTGTAGTTTCACTGTTCTATAACTAGATTTTGTGTGTAAGCATGGTCAGGGTTGTGCTTAAATTTACGCACTTTCCTAAGCACAAGTACAGGTTGATAAATTCCATACTTTGCGTGGGAATGTTTGTATGCACTCATTAAGCATCTGTGCATGCACACATCTGTGCATACGCACGGTTGATAAACGAGGCCCCTGGGGTGCCAGGTTAAAATAGTTAATTTCCGCAACACCACTGAGCATGTCTATGGATGACATTCAAAAAGAAGTCAGAGGTGGGAAAGATTAGTAGCAAAAGAGAAGGTGTTCTGAAAGACTCAACGTTGCTGATACTGCAATTTGAGAACAGCATCCCAAAAGCAGTACAGATTGGGTACACGAATTACAATGTGAGATAGTACATATCTATACCAATCAGATGCTTTGTTTGTCGAAGAATGGGACACATTGCTTAAGAGTGTAAGGGAAAACTATGGTGTGCCAGATGTAAAGGGCAACACGAGTATGGAAAATGTTGAAAAGATGCTCAAGTGAAATGCTGTAACTGTAGGGGAGATCCATAAACTGTATATACTATGGACAACTTGGTTCCGTCTACCGCCTGTACAAATTTGAAGCCAAATAGCTCTCGGTATTTACGGGATTTTTCTTCATTTCCTGAAACCAGCGCTGTGCAGTAGCGATGCGTGCATTCGGGCACGCAGTCGCCGAGAGTCGCTGTGATGACGCCCGGCTCAAACAGCGTATCCCCTGAGAGAGCTACGCAATCTCTGAACTCCCATAGGCTGTGTCAAGTGTCAATCATAGAAAACATGAACCCCCTAATAACTTTTTTAAAAACGGATCTTCACAGAAAAAATAGGACTTGAGCACAAACCAGTCTTACTGTAACTACATGTCAACATCACAAGCAGGGAGGAGAAAAATTTATGTTCTGTGTAATAAATTTCTAAAGTTTGTCCACAGCCCCATAAGGTTTGCTGGCGGAGGTGGGATTTATGAACTATACTGCAGCCCATCAACAGAGGGTGTTGTTCTCGGAGTGGCTTTACCCAGCGAGGAGGCAGACTCTGTCCATTCTATATACAGTCTATGGGGAGATCACAGTGCAGCATATGGAGGATGCATTGTGCAGAAAGAAGCAAGGGAAGCCCACAGGGTCAAAATAGTGGAGGAGATGTCATGTGCAGAAGCTCTTAAGAGAGTGAGAAGGGAAGGAGCATGCAGTATGGATGTCTGTGAAAAAGGACAGAGGGATACAGTGCAGAACAAGCCCTCTAGAAAATCAGGCCCAAGTACGAGTTTCCTATGTACCAGAGCAAAGTAAATGTACACATAAATGTAAAGTGAATGACAGTACCATGGTAGTGGAAAAAGAGAACTTTGTGGCTTTTATTTGCCATGTCATAAATGTTGCAACGAACTTGAAGAAGAAAAGTGATAAAATTCGGACAATTGTAGTGGCAGCAGGAAAATCTCTTGACATCAAAGAAATTAAAGCAGATCAGATACATATAATGACATTACAGAAGCTGCAGAAAAAACAAAAGATGTGGCTTGATACACTAATTATGGTTCTACACTTACTTCAGTGGAATGCCATAGGGCTGCTAGCTAATGGTCAAGAATTTAAAAAATATATTTATGATCTGGATGTAGTTCCAGAATCCCTGGATTCAGTGCTGTTAGACATGTCCAAGATAATAACCATAGTGGAGGAGGATGGGCCACATTTATCAAAGATGGGGTGGCCTACAGAGAGATCACTTCACCTATAGAGATTGAGTGTATTGTAGTGGAGCTATGTAGCTCACAAAGAGGAAGAAATTTGAAGATAATAAACTTCTATAATCCATGCAGGAACTTATCCAGTGACATGTTTAAAGAAGTAGGAGGTACAGGATATAAAAGAGAAATTTGGTATGGGGATTTCAATGCGCATAAGAGCTTATGGGGCAGCAATCACACAGACAATAATGGGAGTATAGTTGAGGAATTAATGGATGTGTGTTGTTTGGTCTGTATAAAGGATGGCAAAGGAACCAGAATAAATGTAAATCGAGGGACAGTTTCAACATTAGATCCAACTCTCGTATCATATAAAATGGTTAATAATTTTGAGTGGTGTATTAAGGATGATACTACACTAGTAAGTGATCACTTTCCAGTCCTTACCACAATCAATGATAATGTGTGTAAGCAAGAAGGATATGCAGTCACAAGATGGTGCTTTAGTAAAGCTAACTGGGATCTTTTTCGGGTGTACTGTCAGGAGACAGCACACTTGGTAAGGAAACATAGAGGAATGTGCTAGTCAAGTTACTGAGCATATCTTAAATGCTGCAAATACTAGTATTCCAAGAAAAACAACAAAAGGCGAGGTAAGAATAGTTGCGTGGTGGGACAACGAATGCATTAGAGCAATCAAAGAAAGAGACAAGGCTCTGAAGAGCATAAAGAAAGAACATGTCATTAGATAACCTTTTAGACTACAGAAGGGAAAGGGCTGTTACCCGTAGATTAATAAAGGAGGCAAAAAAGAAAACATGGAGAAACTGTCGTTAACCATAGGAAGAGAACTAAAACTGCAGGATGTTTGGGCAATGTTTAGGGAAATGAGTGGGAAAATAAGTTTAGTAAAAATCCCAGGGCTGGCCAGTGAGCAGAGGTTAGTTGTAACTAACAAAGAAAAAGCTGATGTGTTAGGTAAGGTATTTGCAGCTGTGCATAGTGGGGAACATTTGTGTGCTATGCATAGACAGCAAAAAAAGAGAATAATCATTGAACTTGGAAATGTCAGGAGGAAGAAAGATCAGAGGAGTATAGAGAAAAGATCCAAGATGTAAGCAAGGCAATATTCAGCTTTGTTAAATTATTCAAAAATATTATTATTATTATTACTAGTATGGTGGATATTTTGGCTCTTCAGGGGATATTTTGGCAAATCACTGATGATATAAATGTTGAGTTCATCCCTTATCTTACAGGCAAAGATGTTGTACACTGGAGATGTCCAGGGCTGTCTCCGTAAACTGGAACCTCTACTCCGGGCGATTAACTACCCTGAAGGCATTGACTACAATGGGTAGGTGTTAATGCTGTTGACTGTTTTGCAGTATTAAGTTTGTGTGTGTGTACGTATTCATGTACGGGCTTAAATTTGGAAATTAAGGATTTATGTATTTTTCAAACTGCATAATTTTTGTGCGTGAATACTGGTTGTCTGCTTTTGCCATTTCATAATTCAATCACAAATATTTATTGTCCACGTTGAAGAAAAATGCTAATGTTATTAGTCAAGGAGCCAAAGGCTCAAAAGCTCAATAAAATTGGTTAAATTTAATGCAAAAAAATTAAGGCTTTTTTTTTCTCACTTTTTTCAATATCTTTACGTCATTGGCAATCAGCAATTTCCCTGGGTTAGGACATCAGTCAAGATGCCATTCATTTCACCAAACAGTATTCTCAGTCTACAGAAAAAAGTTTGCAAATCCAACAAAAATCATTGCATCTGTGATGGTTTCACTACTAGTTGGCAATCAACAGGCTCAGAACCTCAACAGAATTTTAGAATACTGTCAAAATCCCAAAAGACAAGAGGCCTACAGATATTTAACATGGCTGTTAATGTCCATATTATTAAACATTGTGGCCGAGGCATCTTTTTTTAATTTCAACATAGCCCTGTTCTTTCGATTGAAATGTGTTCCACAAGAGATATACCCCTAACCCTAACTACTTTTATTATTTTATTACCTCAGAAAATAACAACAATAATAATAATGATGATAATAATAATAATAAATAGCGTCCTGCGGCGCACCAATGGGCCGGAGCTGTGTTGCGCCGTCTCCTCTGTGGACCACCTCCCCTTTTTGTTCATCTTGGGGTCCAGCATACTGTAAGTGTCATTGATAACAAAGGTTTGGACCACAAACAGGAGCGGGACTTACATTTTAAAATTTTGTAGGGAGCGCTATGGAGCCATTTTCAGTTGGATCTTCATTTTGACATTGGAGCTCTTTTTGTTCATCTTGGGGTCCAACATAAGATTCCATAGGTCTAGGTCACACACAGAAGCGGGGCTTACATTTTAAATTTTGTAGGGGGCACTATGGAGACAATTTTAGTTGGATCTTCATTTTGACAATGGAGCCCCTCCTGATGTGTGTACCAAATTTAATGTGGCATATTTATAGCAATATTACTGATTGCTATTTTTTGAGACATTTCATAGCGCCACCTAGGTGCATTTTAATGAAACAAGGTGCTGATTTTCTAGCCTATCTGGTACCACATCAGGGGTCTGCCTTAAAGGATCATTTAATGCTCACCATAGTGCCAATGTCTAATAATGTGTTCACAATATCCCATAAATAATTCAACAATCAACGAGCTTACAGAGCCCTGGCGTCGTGGTCAGAAAGCTATATGCTCCTGTGCCGTGCAGTGACACCTGTCACTGGCACAAAAGTTCCTACCTAAATAAGCCCACCTATTGAGACCCTAGGGGGGACATCTAGTGGTAGAACATATGAATAGCATAACCTTCAAAAAATGGCTCTTACAAGTGTTTTTAACATCTCCAGTATTAAGTTCTGAGAAGAGTGTTGACAGAAAGATGGCATTATCAATCCCATCTGATATTGCTAATGTTTCACCTGCAAGAGTACTTCGCACAATCCTCTTGACTCTCTTTGACTGCCAAGAAAGAGGTGAAATGTCCTTATGCTCCCCCATAAGGAGAATAAGGTGTCCTCCTGGTGTGTCTCCATCAGAAAAGTTTCCAAATAAGGCATCACTGTGCACAATCATCTTTAAGCCTTGTCACTGCCTAGTTGTTTAAAGTTCAGAACAACCTTCTTCAGCTTGAGTTTGCATATTATTCTGTTTGCTTCATGACTAGTCTGAACAGTTGCATCTTTTTAAGAATAAGAATAAGAAAAACTTAATTAATCCCTGAAGGGATATTCAATTGTCTGTTTTCTCACTTGACATTTGTTTAAAAGTTATCTACTATTGACACAAGAGTTATGAAGTCTGATGGCTGTTGGTACAAAAGATCTTCTGAATCTTTCTGTCCTGCAGCGAAGAGAGAGGAGCCGTCCAACACCATTGGCCCCTTGGTCCATCAAGGTGTCATGAAGTGGGTGATCCATGTTCTTAAAGGGGACCTGCCATAAAAATGTAATTTTTGTTTTTTTTTGTGTCAGATAAGGTCCATATTATGTTCGTCTTATGTTGTAAATGTGAAAACAAACCGTTACGTCGTTTGCATTCTGTAAAGGTTTAAAATAAAGGAACGAATAAACCAGGCCAATTGAAAAAGCAGGTCAATTTGATGTTGCGTTGACATTGCTCATTATTATTCACGAGCGCGTCCTCGGTGAGCCGCGCCCACTCTCTCGTTCTCGTACTCAGTCACAGCCAGAGCGAGACCCAGCTACCACTGTATCCGCTATGGGTGTCTTCCAAACGACCGGTGTTTCCTTCGGTTCACTGCCGGGAAAATGAATTTAAAGCTGGACAGAATGAATGAGAAAACACCGCTGGAGCTTTCCGGCTTCTTCCTCAACTTCCACCTCCTCTTCAGACTCGGGGTCTAAAATATATGGTTTAATACCTGCCATTTTTAGCCTTTGGCTTAAGGTGACCAGACGTCCCCGATTTCCGGGGACAGTCCCCGTATTGGATGACCTGTCCCCGGCGAAAGCTGTCCCCGAAAATGTCCCCGATTTAAGCCTTTCATGAATGAGAGCAAAAATGTTGTGTGTGGGCTCGAACAACAGTTATTACAGTAGCCGAATGGGTAGGAAGCACAAGTAAGCAGTCCTGAACAACAGTTCTTACGGGGGTTATTACAAGGGGCATGCGCTGCTACTAAATAGTACCTAGATTTTGTCTGTGATCACGCAGCCCCTGCACCCTCCCCGCCGCCTCTGCCGCCGCACCGAATATCCCCAGATATCATTACAGACATCTGGGCACCTTACTTTAGCACACATTAGCAAAATGGATAAACCGAAATCCGAACCTCCACTGCTGAGCCAATCAGAGCATCGCAGGCTTCCCAGCAGCGATCCAATCAGAGCAAAGCTCATTAACATTTATGGTAATCAGCCAAAATTAGTTGGTTTTCCTGGAAGGTTTTTTAGGCATACTAAAAACAAACCATCAAATAACTTTTCAGCTGAAATTATGTTGCAAACATGATCAGAGGACATCAAGGATTATGACAAAATGATAAAAATGGGTATGAAATTTTGATGGCAGTTCCCCTTTAAGACTTCTTGCATCTTTGTGTTTGATGTCCCCCCCCCCAAGCAGACTGCAGCATAGAACAGAACACTTGCCACCACAGACTGATAAAACATCTGCAGCATCTTACTACAGATGTCTATTTATCAGAGTCTTCTCTGGCAAAAGAGGCGGCTCTGCCCCTTTCTGTAGATGAAGTCTATATTCTTAGACCAGTCCAACTTATTATCCAGATGTACACCTAGGTATTTATATGATGTCACCACTTTGATGTCCACTCCACAGGTCTTCACTGGCTGTAGAGGGGGTTTGGATCTGCGGAAGTCTATGACCATCTCCTTTGTCTTTGAGGTGTTGAGGAGGAGGTAGTTTTTGTGACTTCAGTCACTGAAGGCTTTTATCAGATCTCTGTATTCAGCTTCTTGTTCATCTCTGATACATGCCATGATAGCGGTGTCATCTGAGTATTTCTGGATGTGGCAGGACTCAGTACTGTATTTGAAGTCTGACGTATACAGTGTGAACAGGTGTGGCGCCAGCACTGTCCCTTGTAGAGCCCCTGTACTGCTCATTAATGTCCTAAAAACACAGTTCCCCAGCCTGACAAACTGTGGCCTTCCTGTCAGGTAATCTGTGATCCAGGAAACACAGGAAGGATCCACTCCCATCTCTGTGAGCTTGTCTTTGAGTATGGTGGGTTGGATGGTGTTGAATGCACTTGAAAAGTCAAAGAACATGATCCTCACATAAACCCTAGGTTCATCCAGATGGGACAGGGCATGGTGAAGCATGTAGAGGACAGCATCATCCACTCCAATGTGTTCATTGTATGCAAACTGCAGGGAATCCAGTTTGTCTCTGACCTCAGGCGTAGAATCAGCCGCTCCATGGTTTTCATGATGTGTGAAGTGAGGGCAACTGGTCTGTAGACAGCAGGTACCCGCCCCAGCTGTAGACTCAGGTTGAAGATCCTGTGGAGAGGTTGACACAGTTCTGCAGCACAGTCTCTAAGCAGCCTTGGACACACACCATCTGGACCAGCTGCCTACCCAGGGCAAAGTTGTCCAAGGTCCATCCTCACCCCTGTTTCTGTGACGGACAGGCAGTTGAAGTGGTTGAGACATTTGAACAAGATGGAGGGGGAAGGGGAGCAGTTGTAGTGGAGATTTGTTGTGGAGAGGAAGGTGGAAGGGGAGCAGTTGGAGTGGGTGTGACAGCAGTGTCAAATCTGTTGAAGTGCAGGTTGAGTTCATCAGCTCTTTCCAGATCACCCACCACTGGCTGTCTTTTCTTTTTATTGCTGTGTCCAGAGATGGTACTGATTCCTCTCCACACATCTTAGGCCTGATGCCAGGTTGCTTGCATCAAACATAACATCTGGCCCGCTCTGTCTTGCCACCCATAGAATTTGGCCTATTTTGACCTGTGCTGAGCTTTTTCTTTCTCATTGAGAGATAAGTCTTGTTCTACAGCTTGTGAGGGATCCATGTTTATGGGTTGCATGTGTTTGATATAGTTCTCTTGATGCATCTGCACTTTTCTGTCGACTGTCTATTCCCACATAACAGAATTTTTCATGTTCCTCCTGACCAACACAGAATGCAGATCTGAGCTGAGGTATCACAGTTGTGGAGACACGTTGTGTGCCTCCCCATATGAAGTCATCTACGTGACAGGCAAGAACACCACTTACAGTAAAGTCCTGATCCAGTAGAAAACAGCTGGATCAACTTTAGACATTTTATCTCCTGCCGTCAGCACTATTTCTTTAACTCTGTCGTACCAGTATAAGGAAGCATCTGCAGAAGGGGCCGAAGAGACTCAGAAGCACCTGTGGGTGAGTGCCTCTGTAGTTCTGACTCTTCTAACTCCTCAAAACATCTAACCACAAGACGTGCTTTGAGTATTTGTCCTGTGTTTGTGTCTTTGAGAGTGCACACCCATCTGGTGGGAACACACTTTTTTGAGAATGCACACCCATCTGGTGGAAATACACTTTTGTCCCTCATCCTTCTTCCTTCCCGCCCTCATCCTCTTAACTTCTTCAAACACATTGATGTAATTCCAGTTCTTTATCTCCTCAGGTTTCGGCAAGTGAAATTATACATCTTTTGCAGGGCTTGACACTAAATTTTTTCACAAGGAGCACATGTGCTGCTAAGTTGAAAAAGTAAGGAGCACACAAAAAACATTAGGGGCACAATGAAAATTGATCAAATAATGTGTGTCTTATTGGTCGACATAAGTACTATTATTTGAAATCAATTTTAGGTCTTTTGGTCACGTGACATTGAAGCTGTTGAAGAAAATGTTTTAAAAATTACCTTTAAATTTAACACAAACATTTTTAGAGGACAAACTAAGGAAATAAAGATGTGTGTCTTATTGTCCAACCTTAGTCATACTTTTTTAAAATCTATTTTAGGTCATTTTGTCTCATGACATGGAAGCTTTTGAAGGAAAACAGCCTTTTTGAGAACATCAGCTGGTAATTTATTGATGGTCCTTTATTCAGCACCCAACTTTGACAGTGAGGGTGCAGGGGAGATTTAACTGCGCTGCTGTTGCGATTCCTTGTTATGGACACCGGCCTGTTGGGTATCCAACCTAAAACCAACTTCACAGTATTTACAGGAAAAAACATTTGTTGCTTCAGCTGATTTTTTTGTTATTGGCACACATCTATTTCTAGTTGCGAATGTGAGTGAAACAGTCACACTGTCAAGCCCTGTTTTGACACTTATACATCCTCATAAATCATCATCTTTAGCATTTCATTTCCACCTGGGGATCCTCCACACCTGACATGTCAACTGCATCTGTGGTGCCTGTAACACCAGTTGGTTCAATTAATTGAAAATTAAATGAATTTCTGTATTTACCTTAACCTTTTTCTGCCCGGCTTAAGAGCTTCGCTGTGTGTAAGGTCCCTCCATCTTTGTCTCTGTATGTCACAACTTGTCCCATTTTCAGATTGGCCTCTATTTCCCCTCTGAACAGGATTTTGTGCCCTTGTAGTATTACTTGTGAGGTGTTCTGGTTCTTTCTGCATCCCAGTGGGCAATGCTGCTGGCTCCATATGACTCATACTTTGTTGCACTTCAAATACCATGTCCTCAGTTTCTACTGTGTTATTGTCTCCACAGTGACCTGTCCTCGCTCAGGATTTGTGTCATCTTTGTAATCACCTCTAGTGACATTTTGATCCATGTTTTCTGTCCTTTTTTTTTTCAGTCTGAGGCGATGAACCCTAATGCATGTTCTACCGTGTCTGACAAACACCACTGCACCATCTTGACCAATTACAATTCCTGGTCTTTTCCACTCACTTGTACTCCCTTGACAGTCCACTTACTTGTAATAGACTGTGTCTCCAGTTTCATATTTTTCATCTGTATGATGAATTTGTTTCCGCAGTGCTCTCCGTATTCTCTGTCAACATTTTGCTTCTGTAAATGCCTTTCTTGATGCATGTCAGGCAGAGATATGTTTTGCCACCCTCTCACTTTTTGTTGTGCCCTCTAAAGCTGGTGGTTTATCAATTAGTGTGGACGGTAGGTTGGGATTTTGTCCAAAGACTTAACTGATGAGGACTGATGGCTACAGTCTTCATCAGGACACTTTGCATGGTGTTTTTGGCCATTACAGCCCAGTCCATTGCTGTGCTCCAGTCACAGTCATAGCTCGACTTTACCTTCATTATGATCTCTGAGAGTGTGTGGTTGTGTCGCTCCAAAAGTCCATTGCTCCATGGGCTGTAACCAGCTGTGGTCTTTATTTCTGTAGTAAAGTTCTCCGCCATGTCTTGCACCTCATCATTGTTAAACTCCCCTCCATTATCACTGAATACTTGATGTGGTGGACCATGCACACTTATTCAGTCATGGATGAAGTGCTTCACTATCTCAGATGATTTCTTTGTAGTCAGAACACTGCCTGCACTGAACCATGTGAACTCGTCAAAGATGTGTAGACACCACACAACTGGTTCAAGTTCATGGAGATCTACAGCTACAGTCTCATTGTACTGAGATGCTAGTGATAGACCAACAGCAGGCCTTGGGGAAGTTTTACTGTATCTTGGACATATTTCACATTCACCCACAGTTTTCTTAAGAAGACTGTTACATTCTGTATCTTTGTTACCTGAACTCTTGAGGAGTCTCTGTAGTTTATCAGCAGATGCATGACCAAATTGCTTGTGGAGTTTCAACAAGATCTTGTGTTTTGCCGCTGAGCTCATTTCCTCTAAGTTGATCAGTATTTCGTTCTCACACTGACTTTCTTCCTGTCTCTTTTGTTTGTTGTCCATTATGTTCACCCAGTAATGACCAGAGCTTATGAAGTTAAGTTTTATAGGTTTGTTGAACATCACTGCTTTGTCAAATCCAGAACTGTCACAGCTCTCTTTATGGAGGCTTTGCTGGGAAGAAGTGGTATGTTAGCTGGGACTACATTTGTTTCAATGTGACAGTTGGTCTGTCCAATCTTTTTTGGAATTTTTCACCTTTTGATGGAATAAACTATTTTTCCATCACCAAATCTGAATGGTCTGCAACTTGGTTCTTCAGTTTTTATTAAAGCATTTAGTCTACTCTGGCTCAGTGCAGTGATACAATCATCCAGCCACTCCTGTCCACACACAGTTCTTGTACATGCTGTGTCAATAATTGCTAAACCAAAACTCTGTCATAAAGATTTCTACTTCAACAGGTGACTCTTTTGTATAGAGAGTAATATTACATTCCTCAACTTTGTCTTTCCACCTTGGTTGTCTCTGTTAAGTAATATATGCAGTTTCTTGGTTTATCCCCATGCAGGATGTAGAAACTTTCCTCCAAATATCCTCTTTAATGGCGACATCATTGATGCAAATGTCAGATCCATGCATGCTGTCAGAGCTAGCTGTCAATCTTTCATGTCCAAGCATGCAGTGTTTAGCAGTTTAAAAGCTAGTACTGTGTCGGAAAGCTCCATCTTGTACTTGCACATCTTGGAATACTGTTTTTTAAAATCAATTGTATAATCCAACATTGACACATCGCTGTCTCTTGTAATCTTGTCCAAGTTTTTGTAAACTTCATTAGATTAGGGTTTTTTCTTCCTTATGAAACAAGTTGTCGAGTTTTGCAAGCAGTGTGACCCTACCGGAGTCTTTATTCAAGCCATCTACCGGTACTTTGATGGCCGTCTCTTGCACTGTCCCTTACAGTGCCAAAACAACAGTAAGCGCTTGTTCTTCTCCAACTCTGTAATTCTGATCCAAATAGCGACTTTATTCTTCCAGCTTTCAAATGACTTTCCTTTCTTTGAAGCTCAGCGGGACTCTGTAGTTGCTAACCATCCTCTGCTACCAGGTTAAACTGAACGATTTCTTCTGGTGGACAGCAACATTTTTACTTCTGTCAAGAACTGCGTATCCCACTTACATTTGCTACTTGGGTTTTTCACAATAAGAGTACCCAACAGAACATTATTAATTGAGACTTGACAGTCAATGGCAAATTGTCGGCAACCATAATGCCAAAAAGGGCAAAACCTCCTGAGTTCGAATACAGTGTGTGTGCGTGCGTGCTAGAGAGAGGTGGGCTGGGGTGTGCATCTCTTATCACACTGCTGTAAAACCAACCCTACAGGTCTTGTCTCCCCCTGGTAGTGAGGGTGAAGGTCTGTATCCAGAGTAGTATTTGTAGTGTGCCACCCTCCTGACTGTCCCATCCCACAGGGACCTGGACCTTGTTAAATAAGTTATGTTATGTTAAATTTGTTCAGTAAAAGTTGTAGTAATCGTCATCTCAGTGCTGCTTTTGATACGGTTGATCACTGTATACTCCTAGACTAAAACATCACTTCTGCATCTCAGGCAAAGTGCTGCTGTGGTTGAAGTCTTTTTTTTTTTTCAAATAGATCTCAAAGTGTTCTGTTTAATAATGTTCTGTGTGAGCCTTGTGAAGTCAGGCATGGGTTGACCACTTTTTCAACTACTGCGTTTTTTGGGATTTGGTTTTCACTGTTGTGCAGATGATTTACAATTATACACGCCCTGTAAACTGTGAAAATGGGCCTAACTTATCCAAACTTCAGGTCTGTCTGTCAGCTGTTAGGAACTTGTTTTTCAAAGAAATTTTTGTTCCTTAACTCTGCAAAGACAGAAATTATGTTCGTTGCACCACAGAAGTGAAATCATCTGTTTGAAAATGTTACTCTTTCTCTGAAAGATCATACAAGTGCACTGTACTGATAAAATGAAAAATCTTGGGGTTATATTTGATCAGACAAACACATCAATGAAAGGTCAAAGGTGGCATTTTTTCATCTTTGAAGGATTGCTGAGATCAGACCAGTCCTGTCTGACAGAAATGCAGAAGTCGTCATTCATGCATTTGTAACATCTCACAGACTATTGTAATGCGCTTCTGTCAGGACTGCAGAAGAAAAGTTTTCGAGTCTTGCAGATGGTGCAAAACGCTGCTGCTCATGTCCTGACAAGGACAGTGAAAGATGAGCATATTACCCGGGTGCTGGTCATTCTACATTGGCTACCTTATCAGGTTTGAGCTGATTTTAAGGTGCTTCTACTGACTTATAGAATTGTTAATGGACTTGCACCTTTTTGTCCAGACGGTCTTGTCACCATCTATACACCTTCCTGTATCCTCCGTTCTCAGGGGACTGGCCTTTTGGTTGTACCTAAGGTCAAGAAAAGGACTGTGGGTGGGACAGCTTTTTCCTTTTGGGCACAAATGCTGTGGAAATAGGACTGGTATGCTCTATGGATGTTTTTAAAGCAAAGCTGAAGACCCAATTGTTTAATCTTTGTTATATGTCATGATTGTATTTTACTCTGTTTGCTTTTACTGTCTGTATAGTGCTTTGATGACAGCACTTTATAAATATAATTATTATGATTGTGTGACACATTTTAATCAAAAGAACAGGGCTATGTTGAAATTAAAAAGATGCCTCGGCCATGATGTTTAATAATATGGACATTAACGACCGTGTTAAATATCTGTAGGCCTCTGTCTTATGGAATTTTGAGAGTACAAAACTGAATTCCATTGAATTTGGGAAATTGTGATAAACGTAAATAAAAACAAGATTACAATGATTTGCAAATCCAAATTTGATGTTCAAACTCATAAACTTTATTTTCTTTCTGCAAATAACAATTAACTTAGAATTTCAGTGCTGCTACACGTGCCAAAGAAGTTGGGACAGGGGCATGTTTACCACTGTGTTACATCACCTTTCCTCTTAACAACACTCAATAAACATTTGGGAACTAAGGAGACTAATTGTTTAAGCTTTGGAAGGTGGAATTCTTTCACATTCTTGCTTGATGTACAGCTTCAGTTGTTCAACAGTCCGGGGTCTCTGTTGTCGTATTTTACGCTTCATGATGCACCACACATTTTTAATGGGAGACATGTCTGGACTGCAGGCAGGCCAGTTTATGAGTTTGAACATTAAATATCTGGTCTTTGTGGTGTATTCAATTGAATATATGTTGAAAAGGATTTGCAAATCATCATTTTCTGTTTTTATGTACATTTATCACAATTTCCCAACTTCAATCGAATTGGGTTTTGCAGTTTGAAATTCTGATGAGGTTCTGAGCCTGTTGATTGCCAACTAGTAGTGAAATCATCACAGATCCAATGATTTTGGTTGGATTTGTCTGATTTTTTCTGTGGAATGAGAAAACTGTTGGGTGAAAAAATGGCATATTGGCTGATGTCCTAACTTACCCGACAGCTTACCCAGCCCACTGAGGGTTTGAGGAAAATTTTCAAATTTCTATCACAAAATGAAGGGCACAAATTCTAAAATGGCCACAAATGTCAGGTTTAAATCATTTTTGAGACTCTGGCTCCCTGACTTGGCTCCCTGATATCTTTTACTCTAACATTGAACAAACGTACAGATTTCTGAGTGTGATCTTGTGGTAAAAGTGATGTTTTTAAATACTGAATTACATCTCACATTTTTAATAGTTTAATTCTTTTTTTTTCAACAAACTAAACCTGTCGCAAGTCCATTTACATGTCCTGTGTTGATCACTGGGTGTCATTATTGTTTGCACTGATAAACAGAATAAGTAAAGAGAGCAAGTAGATATCTACATGCATATTTTTTTCAAAAATGTAGCTTAAATTATATGTAATTTTTTTAAATTTGATTTGATATTCTTTAATGTCCCCTAAGGGCAATTTGTTTTGCAACAGAAGATAAACACACAATTCTCACATCACAGAAAGAAAGCATACAAAGAGCAACTGTGTATGAGTATTGTACATGTCTAAAGCAGCTCTGGTTCTATCCTTTTCAGACCTCCGTATGTGACAATCCTTTATTCTTTATTTTCATAATTTTTTTCTCATATTTATTTTCACTGCAGTCTTTCCAAAGGAGACCCCTCTGCTTTTCTCCCCATCATCAGCTTCACCCTCACCTCCTTCTCTCCAAGTGTTGCTGAGCAGTTGATGGCGGCAGGACTCGAGCTGACAGGCAAAACTGACCTCCGGTTCACTGACACTTTTTATAAGGTCACACACACACACACACACACACACACACACACACACACACACACACACACACACACACACACACACACACACACACACAGTTTAGTGCTAAATGGTGATTATCTTCACTCTCTCTCTGTCTGTAGGTGCTGAGGGATATCTTCCACTATAAACCTGTGTTGACAAAGGAGCAGTTTCTGCAGTGGCGTTTCTCTCAGAGTAAAATCTCCATCGTCTGTGATGTTATAAACCTGGTTCTCCAGAGACACAACCAACTGAAGAAGGTTCACATTTATTTCTGTGTACATTGACGTGTTTTGTGCAAGATACAGGTGCGTAGACAGCATTGCAAGTGTGCTCCTGTGACTGTTGTAAAAGAGAGTTCATGGAAGAAAAACTCAGACAGTGGTAACATCCACAATAACACATTTGAAAACATAGCTTATGAGTGATTTAACAGCAGCATTTGTAAGCTACTTACACTCATTGAGCTGTTTCTCTTTGTAACTTTAGGATTTTGCTACAGTGTTGCAGAGTCAAGTTGTCTAAGGTTATAGCCAGACAGTCCAACTGCTTTGTTGTTGGTTGCAAATTTAAGTGTGTTTGTTTTTCCCAGCACCTAAGTACCAGCTGAAACAGTGGTTGTTTTTCATTTATAACAACAATGTGTCAGCTGCTCCTCCGCATTGAGAGGAGTGGCCCGAGCATCTAATCAGGATGCCTCTCGGTTGCCTCACTTGTGAGGCATTTAGGGCACATCCCACCAGTAGGAAACCGCGGGAAAGACCCCGGACATGCTGGGATGTCTGGGCTTCTTTGCTCAGGCTGCTGCCCCCACAACCCGACCCCGGCTGAAGATGGATGGATGGATGGATGTGTCAGCTTCAGTGACCGCTCCACTTCAGACTGCTTCAACAATGATAACTGACCACATACTTACTTACAGAGGGGGAATGACACTCAAATATTAATGCACACACTGAGTAGCATGTAGCTGCTGCACTGCAGCAGTTGCCCTTTTCAGTTTGGAGCCTGATTCTAAATATTTGCACAGTTCACTGGCACTGATTCTCTTAGAGGGCTTGCCACTTTTTTTCTTTTTTCATCTGCACCAGCCTGCAGCCTCCCTCTCAGATAGCATTCAGGCTATCAATCAGAGCAGCTCCTTATTATCATAACATCGCTGCCTATTAAGCTCACTGGATGAATGATTATGTTAGAAACTGAGAGACTGCAGATCTTCCACAGAGGCTAAATTAACACACCTGCAACTCACTTCAAAGTCTTACTTCAAAGACAACTAAGAGAAGCTAAGAATAAAAAAGAAAATAACACAACACCTATAGTCTTTTTGCTTTTACATGGAACTTTATATACATAAACACTCAAGCCCAATGTGCTAACAGACAACCCTACAGTTAAAGAAATGTGTTAAATCAATTCAATCGTTTTATTTATTCTTTAAGATTGTAATCTCTGTGTGTATGTTTGTGTTTATTTTGTAGCCCAGAATCAGAAATCCAGCACTAAACACATACTCCAGAGAAGTTCAGCCAACACTGGCTGGTTCACACACTGTAAGTAGCATGTTGGTACCTTCGACAGTATATAGAAAGGACATCATCTGCCTCCTCGCTGGGTGAAACTTCTGCAAGGATAACACCCTCTGGTGATTGGTTGCTGTATCTCACCTTCTCCAACAAAATGAATGGAGCTGTGGACAAACTATGAAAATTTAATTATAAGTCATATACATTTTTCACCCCCCTGGTTGTAATGTTGACATGTAAGGAAAGGGGGGGGGGCAGACCGTCATCGCAGCAGCTCTCCTGCCCAACGCTACTGTGCAAATGCTGGTTTCAGAAAATGCAGAAAAATCCCAGAAATACTGAGAGCAATTAGGCTTCAAATTTATACAATGACATAAGGCGGCGCCAAGTTGTCCATAGTATAAACAGTCTGTGGTTGGCACAGATTTAGACAAACACATAAACTGAGGCACTGATGTTTTTAACACCTTCCAAATTCCTTTTTATGCTGTAGTTGTGAGTGACAGCCAGCCCCATGGTTATGAGGGTTACACTTGCTTCAATGATAATAGACGTTTTCCACTGTTGTAGGAATATTAGCTTTAAATTGCTAAACCTTAGACAGGACAGTGTAAGTGAAATAAGTCAGACAGATGAATGATGAGTCTGTGAGCTTTTTTTCTGTTGATAAATGTTGTTGCACTTGTCTGTGTTTCAGGTGTCTGATCGGCTGGTTGCCCTGAATCACACGGAAAATCTCTCTGCTCTAAACCTGGACGCTCCTCATATAGAAACACTTTCCTCATGTTCTCCTGGAAACTGGGTAACAGAGACCACAGGAGAGGGGGAGGAAGAGGAGGAAGAGAGAGAGGATCTTCTTCATGTAAGATGTGACTGGATTTGATGACAGATGAAGTCATATGAAGCCTTTTCTGTCCTTGTTGTCAAAGCTCGAGGGTTCGAAATCAGCAGAATCAGCGACATTTAGTGGTGGTGAGAAGAACAACAGCCCTTTACCTACCATCAACTCACTCTCATCTGAACAGACTCATCAAAAGACCTGTTTTTATGGTGTTTCAAATGTGAAAAAAAGTATTTTCAAATTGAGCTTTTTCAAATGGAACCTAATTCCAAAAGTTTTTATTCAGTATATTTATTTAGTCAGGGGGATATATTGAATATACTCAATATATCACGGGTTGTTCCACGTGAGATGTATAAAATGATCATATTGCAACCATCAAGTAGAAATTGTCACGTAGGGGAGAGTGGGGTAAGTTGTTGCTTGAAAGTGGTAAAAGAAATTGATGATGTGACCAGATATTTAGGAGATGGGCATCAATTCATGGAGTCTGTGAAGGTCAGAAGCACATGGGTGAAGGGGTTAGACATTAATTTAAAAAAAAACATTTATCATTGTGGTATCTATGAGCTACAACATAAGGTGAAAAACCTAGCATAAAAGTCCACCATTTTAGCTTAGAGGACTAATAAAGTCATAATAGTAGTTCTGGTGTAAGTTGAGGGATACGGCTCAACTTACCTTGCTCCTACGGTCAACTTACCTCATACATGGGGTAAGTTGACCATAGGAGACCACTTTTTTTGGCATGCTATATTATCAAGACAATTATGTTTACACTCATTCTGTTGGTTTGCAGGGGTGCAAAACATCTTGAGACAAAACTATGATTGCCTTGATGTAGTGATCCGAAATATGAAAAATGGCTCATCTTACCCCACTCTCTCTAATATGTTTCAAGATTTCGGTATGTAACTCTCTTTGGAGTTTCGCTCCTCTCACTCTCTCCAGGTGCTCCTCTCACAGCAAGCAGCACACTCCCCTGTCCATCCAGGAAACTCCTGTGTGCATGTGTGTTTTTGTATTTGGAGAGGAGGGAGACAGGCATGGAGAGAGTAGAAAACCTAACCTCCTTGGAAAAACCTTTTGAATGTAGCTCAGACCTCCAAAAGGAGAGTTGAATTTAGCCAGATTAAACTATAATCTGTTTCCTCTTTTCCAGTCCTCAGAGTTCAAAGACAGACTCTCAGCTCTGGAGGATCAGCTGCAGAGTCTGTGGTCTGGACTGGACCAGATCAGAGTCCTGGAGAAACGTCTGGAGGACCTGGAGAGACAGAGACACACAGACAGGGTTCAGCACAGATTTGTTTTACTTACTTTGTCCCTTTATCATTTTCATTTGTCAGACAGTAATGGCAGGTTTTTTTTTTTATGTCTCAGAATCAAGGAGATGTTGTGATGGTTTCCAGAGAGAGCTGGGAAAACCTGATGAGCAGGATCCTTCTTCTGGAAACTAAAGAAGAACTGAGAGACACACAGGTATCACATATCCATATAAATTTCTATTTACAGAGACTCAGTAGCCATGTTTACATGTGCAAAATTTCTTGATCTAATAAAAAAAAATGAGGGATTGGATAATCTAAATCCACTGTGCATATACATGCACCAAGTTTTGTTCAGATTAGAAGCATTTGGACATGCACAGGGTCGTCTGATTTCGCTAAAACAACTGCAGAAGAAGAGTTGTATTTACACATGTGCTGTCAACAAACCAACAAACGCACTAGTGGCTCACTCGATCCAATTCAGGATTTTCCCCCTGTTAATTGTTGTTAGTGGATGGAGCCCTTGCGTACTTATTTTACTGTTCTGTCAAAGGTTGCACTGTGCGTGCAGATGTGACATCATGACATTGTATGTACACCTTGTTATGTTATTGGAGGAGCAAGCACAGCACCTGTGGTTGTGTTTTATACGAGAGTATTGATAACAAAACCTTCTGTATTGGCCTCAATAAACAAGCCAAATGTTAAAGAGTAAAGACTGAGTCAATTAAGATAGTCACGATTGGAAAAAGTGTTTACATGGACGCGTTTTGGAATAACGATCGGCATAAACCAGCCCTCTTGATGGGAATACAATTTCTTTCCAGTTGAGCCGAATTGGACCAGAATCCTCCAGTTTACATGTTTACATGATGCAGTTTTATTCCGATCAGGCTTTTATTCCGATTATTTGTGCCAATGTAAACGCAGCTAATGATCGTCACATTTGATCTTCTTCATGAAAAGGAGTAAAGAGACCTGATTTGTTGAAAATTATAATCAATGCCAGGGAATAAAATATATCTACATTAGCTCCTAACTAAAAAGACTATTTGGTGTACCTTTTCGGGCATAACACCATGCTGCAGCCTCAGCAGTCTGGCAGAGGAGTTCAAGGTCACCAGGAAGTGGCATGCCAAGGATGCAGTGGAACAAGCGGAGGCCCAGCATCCTGGTGGGCACAGTGGCTACTGGGCAGGCCAGACTGGGTAGCAATTAAAAACCTAGCAACAGTAAAGCCAGTGGGAAGGAGAAGCTGAAGCTGAAGCTGATCCAGGAGGAGGTACGTGCTGAGGTGGAGGAAGCTCGCTTCAGCAGGATGGTGGGAATATCAAAGCAGAAGGCCTGGACCAAGTGGGAGTATTCATCTTCCTGTAAGATCACCTGGACAGAACTCAGAACGATGGAGCCACACTGGACTCCTAGTCCAGTTAGTGTATGAAGTCTTACAGAGACTGCCAACCTGTTCACCTGGGGCCTAGTGACACCTCCATGCCAGCTCTGACCCACCCTAATTCCCCACATTTTTCGGCCCGGCCTGAAATAAGGGACACCCAAATTTTATTAGGGACACCAAAAATTTGTCCCAAAGGCGGCGGGCCAGATTAACTGTCCCTTATTTCAATCTCTTGGAGTTGGCAACCCTATCACTAGTTCAATCTCAATACCAGATGAGTTTTTTTATAATGGTTAGAGCTGTCAGAAATCAATCAAATTAACTTTTTTTAAAGTTTTTAAATTCTGGGGGCTCTGTGCACAGACACACAACCTCATAGAGAGAAGAAGGTGGAAAACATATAGGAATATAACTTCTGTATCACTTGATAGTCACATAATGCAGAGCATGGTACATTTTGGATCCATTTTGTTGACTTTTGTGAGGAGATGCATATAACAGCATCAGGTGGTGATAACACCAGGAAACAATCCTATTTACTTTTTAAAAATGGGTGTTGAACTCTCACTGTTGTCAGACAAATGGAAGGAAGGATTAAATAAGATCTATTTTCAGTGACTTGATTCCAGGATTTTACAATTACTTGACTTTGTAATTAATTCTTATCCTGTGCAAGTCACTTCTTTAACTAAATGACCATCTTGGCACTACTTCAGGATGGTCAGCAACTGTGGAGTCTCTCCACAGACAGAACCCAGAGTAGAATAGAACAGAATAGAATAGAATGGACAGTCATTGCTATTGTGCAGAGTGTACACATTAAAATTCTTTTGCACTGATTGAATGGTGCTCAATAAAATGGATAATGTAAAAAGACAATCACATGCACAATCTCATTAATCTATACGGTACAAATGTTCAAAGAATGCATACACAGCACTTATGTAGACATGGATTGAGCATATAAGGGGAATATTGTTCTTCATAATAAATAGTGTAATAGGTATTAAAAGGGGTTAAAAAATAAATAATAATAAAACTGCTTTTGAAGATTAGAAGTGTGATACAACATTGTTCTGTTTTGTTTGTAGTGTAGCGTTCAGTGCAGTGATGGCTTTGGGGTGGTAGAAACTTATACTTCGAAAAGCCTTCAGGAAGTGCCCTCGTAGTTTGTCATGCTTGTGACACAAACACAACTGATAGAGTGTCAAAAAGCCCCTTAGTTACTATGTTCCTACTTATTATCACGAGAGAAATCAATGAGCCCTCTAATCTGTAGATTTTGGTGGATCAAAAGGATGAAAGGTGTGCATAATGTCTTCACACTGGATGTAAAATCTAATTGTTTACTCACTTTGTGTCAGTCATTAATTTTTGTGTCATTCTGCATGTACTGCATTTTGCATTTACTTGACTGCCCAAACAGGAATTTACACAAGAGAGGAAGGGTCTTATTTGGTAACATGAATGCCAAAAATAAAAATTGAAGGGTTCTGCAGCTGTTGTCCGCCCGGGATGAAGCTGGTGCAAGGTTACTTGGACCAGTGTTGGGCTGACCCAGCTCAGGCATTGCTATTTCCTATTATACAGACTTCCTGAGCAGTCAGACCTCTAAGCCTTCATTTTTGAATGTTTGGTGATTCTGTGTCTGAAGTCAGAATTTGAAAGTGAAAGAAAACCTGAAGGTGTTTTAAAGTGAACCACAAACTAAGTCTCAGCTGCCCAACTGACTGTTGTGAAAATAAACTTTGGGTCCAGCCTGTCTGTTTGAGTATTTCAAATGATCTTTTTACTCATTTTTTAAATTAATAATATAAGCTTGGGTTTCTTTTTCTAACTGAGTTACTGCTGCTGTCTTTTCACAAAGAAACCTTACTGCGTACACCAGACTGTATTTTCTGTTTGTCAAGAAATCCTTGGAAGTTTGTTTTAAGCTCTAAATCCAGCTTTCAGACTGTTCCTTGATTTAAACACATATCACTTTTTCTCCTGTCTCTTAGTCAAGCATCCCACCACCTTGTCCTCCCTCCTCCTCCTCCTCCTCCTCCTCTTCTTCTACAATGTCTGATGCCTCAAAGGTGAGCAGACACCTCACCTGTTGGTCTGTATGAACAAATACACAAGCTATTAAATGAATGCACTGATGATTTATGTGTTACTCTTGGAAAAAGCTTCTTTTTTGAAAAATGTAATAGTTCTACTTCTGTAACACCTATAGAAGTACAGCTTTTGGTTTACTGACCTTTATTTGTTTTTTTAGCTTCGTGGTGAATAACTTTAATTTTATTGTTTGAATTTGTGACAAGAATTGTGTTTTGAGATGACTGTTGTGGCTTAAAATAGACAGAGGGCATTCTAAGCATGTATTATGTAGTAAATCCAGTAGACGTGTGCAGTACACGCAGGGATCCACACACTCCAGCTAATCCTAATGCGAATGAGACCCTGATACAATTACAATTGAAGTTGGTGATATTTTATGGAACAAATACTGCTGTTTTCTATGTTTATGAGTCTGTACATGTCCGAAGTTGTTGCCAGAGAATTTCAGACCTCTGTGACCAGATGATTCGCTTTCTCTGAAGATCAAGGACTCCAACTGTTTTTTTTTTTTGGGGGGTTGCTGGATCTGCATTCTAGTGTGAAGCAGGGGTAGAGAAGATCTAAATGTCTCTGTTCACCTGTTGCACTAATCCGTCCCTCGCCCCTTGAGTTGAACCCGAGTACAGTGGCAAAGTGTTACTCTTACCGAGTTACACTTTTTCAACACCTCTATGACTGGAGTTTACAAAGTGGGTCAATAATCAAGCAAATCAAGGAACTTCTCAGGAAATAAAAAAGGATCCCATAAAATAAAACCAAAAAATATTAGAAAGGAGCAAAAAAATAATAATAAAAGGGTGAAAGTGATAACAGGGAACTGATGGATGTCAATAAAGGCTTTCAGTGTTAAGGTCTAAAGTTAACATGTTAATTTCCTAAAACCACATGCTGTTTTGTTTCTCTTTTGACACACTATGATGAGGCCTTAGCTGCAGCTTACTACTTTTGCTCTTCATATGTGGTCTTTGAAGGCTGCAGCCCCTGGGTTGGTCCACCTCAGATATCTTTGATTCCTGTGTTTCAGGTTAGAATGAAAAAAGCAATAAGAAAAGAAAGAAAAACAGAAGTCAAGTTAATAAAGGAGCAGACACTGTAGCACAGACAGGGTAATGTAGTTCATCTGTCCAAATGTCACACAAGAAACTCAGATTTGTCTGATTGTGTGTCTAACACTTTTGCACTTCAAGTTGATAAGTAAAACAACTTTTTTTATGTGTGAATGCTCCACTGGGACTTTGAAACACTCTTTTTATCTTCTGTCCTTTATTTTTTTTCCCCAGGAGGATCTGAAGGAGAGACTGGAGAGAATTACGAACATGTAGGTTTAAAGTTTTCCTCAGTGTTTGATTCTAAACAGAAAGTCCCTTCTTGGACTCTATTTTCGTGCCTTGCCGGCGGCGCAGCGCAGTCAGGTCCATCGAGCTGATAGGGCGTGCCAAGCACACTTTGGTATTTTGGTGAGCGGCACAAATATCCCCCCTCACTAACTCAGCTCCTCCCAGCAGCTTAAGTAGTAGAGAGGGAGGGGATAAGGCGTGGAATGGGTTTAACACAGCCAAGTCCTGTTTTCACCAATCACATCAGCTCCTCTCCTCACCTTAAAATCTGCCTCCGGTGAGGCATATTACAATTTTTGTGAAGTAGTCGAAGAGATCAAGAGATGGCTGACTACAGCAATGCCACACGATGGCAGCAGGATGCAGCCCCTCAACAAGTGTTGCTGTAAGCGATGCAGGGCGTCCTCCACACTCTCTCAAATAAGCACAGAGGGATTTGGCGTGTGTAATGTTGTACCCACTGGTAAGACGAACACCCTTTTTTTTAAAAAATAAAGACAACCACATCATGTTGCATATATTTAAACCTCACATGACAAAGGTGGGTTGTGCGCACGGATCACAACATAAACAAATTCCAATAATGGCATTAAAATCGGAACCACCTGTGCGTGAAGTACACACCACGCTCTGCGGCCTGGCTCTGTCTTTAATTGATGTTGACATATAAAATGAATTTGGCTCACGAAATAGTATAATATTCGTACGTGAGTCGAACTCCGGATTGGATATTCACAGAATTTTAAGGAAGTGAGGACATCAGATGAAGAGCTAATTTTGAATGAAAGTTTCTTTTTATTTTTTATTTTTTGTTAAAATATTTGAAGTAAATAACTCATCTGATCACTAAAAAAAAATCATTTGTTCAGCCTTGCCGCAGCAGCATCAGGACAGGGAGAGGACACAGAGACATGCCCGAGTCGAGCTGCGTGAGAAAAAGGAGGAAGAGAGAAGGGGGGCAAATTATATATCTTTTTAACTTCGTGTGTGACTGTTAACTGCATATTTAATTTAATGCGGTTTAAACTGTGTTCACTCAGTCAGGTGTAGTGTCCAAATGCGTGCCAAATGCGCTCATCAGATAAGTTATAGATCAGAATATATCGATATAGATCTAAATGTATGTGCTGACTCAGACAGTTGCACTGAATATTAGTGGTTGTTGATTATTTATTGCACTGAAATGGGCCTGACACTGTGGAAACCTGCAGGTGAGGCATTGGTGACATATGTGTACTACGCCGCCAGTCTACTAAAATACCACTAGATCAGCTGCGCTCCACCTGTGCTAAAAGCTGACCAGATTTGAATCAGTGAGCTTTCAGTGCACTATTCACGCCGCCGAGCACTATGCCAGCTGATTCTGTCGACACGTCCCCCTACTGCGCCACCACGCCCAGGTTGGCGCACCTCGGTGCTCCTTGGCCTATGAAAATACCAAACAGGCTGTGCACTGGGTTCCACTAGACAAAAATACCACTGCACGGGACATGCCACCCTCCACCGCGCCAGCGGGTATGAAAATAGAGCCCCTTGTCTTAACAAATAATCAACAGTTCATTCATTCCTTTTTCTGTTCAGTGTGTAATGTAAGTCCACTTACTATTTAAAGGTGGGGAGGATTTTGTGAAAGAAGCATACAAAAAAGCTTTTAATATCAGTCAATAGCTATTAGTTATTGATGACATTTGGTAATATAACTATATCGCTGTATTTTGTCATGTCCGTGTGGTCAACATTTTAATTTTTTTGAGCGGCCCGCTCTTTCTAACTGTAAACAAAGCCGTTTTCCACCTCCCCCAACCTGATTGGTTGTGAGGCAGATGCTGCTCCTTAGTGCTGATTGGTTGTGAGGCAGACGCCGCTCCCTTGTGTTGTGAGGCATGTGCCACATCCTCCAATAACGTACACGAGCCCAAACAAAGTTAGTGTGCTACAACATCAGACTGTAGAAACCAACCAGAAAGTACAGAAAATTGTCTGAATCCTCCTTTGGCCATGACTGCCAACACAAGCAAGAAAACAAGGTAAATACCAGAGACTTTGGCGGAATAACGGGCGCTTAAAACAAAGGTAGACCAGTCGAGCTAAAAAGCCAGGTCAACATTAGCATAAATGATGGGGGATGCTTCAGGGTGTTACAGACCCTGTAACCTTTCTTTTTGACAGGTAAACTTCTTTAACAAAGAAAGCCAAGTGTCTTTAACAGAAGTGTTTCTTGTCAAACGGGACCTGCTGCATGTTGTAGTGCCCCTAAACTGTTTACCTCGGGTCCTGGACTATGTCACTTTATCCTAGTTGTAGAAGTCCTGCAAACGTTGTGTTTGCTGGTAGTCTGTTGGCATCTACAGTAGCACCAATGGCTTTTACTTTCATGTTGACTGACTGGGCCCCATTTGTAATTATCTGAAGTATTTATCTGCATTATATCTGAAATTAATTGAAACAATACGAGCGAGGACGAGCATCTGTTTGTGTGCGGGGCTTGCTGGAGCAAAGGTGGAGGGGAGAGGAGGAGCTGAGGGGAAAACTGGTTTGGAGAGGTAGAGTTTACATTCACGATTTCTCCCAAAAACTGGCACTTCCTCAGATCCTGCCTACCCCACCTTTAAGTTGGAGATTAAATTACTGAGCAGGCGCATGTTGTCTCCCACGTTTTTAATACTAATTATTGTCCTATATACAATCCTGAATATGAATCATTTTAGAATTATATAATGACCAAACTACTAAACATGTGTCTGAACATGGTGTATAAAACATTTTTGGAATATTATTTTAGTGATTTCTGTGTCTGAAATATTTGCAGGCTGAAGAGCGCCTCCGGACTGCTGGAGAACACTAAATCCCCTTTATCACCCTGCAAATAATTATTAGATCTACTAGGTTAGGCAAAATTTTATGATTTTTATTGTTTCCTCTTTGTCTTGTTTGTTCTCATTCAGGAAAGTCCTTTCCTGAAGGTCTGCAGTGGAAAACAAATTTACAATAAAAGCCTTGGTTTGTGAGAACGTAGCCCTCCAAAATAAAAGTTGCACGATTGCAGTCTGTGTTTATTGATGTAAAATGTGTGAGACAGCAAAATGGCATTGGCAGAAATTGTATTATAAGTGGGCCATTAATGTGCAACTAAATAATACTTTGGGGGGCCTACCTACCTGCCTACCTACATACACACATACTAACATGCAGTATCAAAGACGGAGCAATCACTGTTCAATGACCTGTTGAGCCATCAGAGCTTCAATCTACAAACTCTGTTTTTATAATAATAATGATAATATATTTTATTTATATTGCATTTTACATCTGAGAAAACAGACCCCAAAATGCACACAGTGAAAGGCAATAGTAAAAACAACAGATAAAAATAACATTAAAAGGCAATAGTAAAGACCAATAAAAAGAAAAACAGTCAGAAAATAAAATCAGCCCAGAAAAGCTTTTCTAAAAAGGAGGTTCTTAAGTCCTTTTTTAAAAGCATCCACCGTCTGTGGAGCTCAGAGGTGGTCAGATAGGGCATTCCACAGACGGGGAGCAGTAGCCTCAAAGGCCCTGTCACCCATTGTCTTGAGCTGAGTCCTGGGCAGGTGCAGGCGGTGCATTTGGCCTGACAGGGTTCTGGCTGAGGTGTGTGGGGTGAGGGGTTCATTGAGGTAGGTGGGGGCTGCACCGTGAAGACAGTGATGGGTGTGGAGGACAATTTTGAATTCGATGCGGAGATGGAAGGGGAGCCAGTGCAGAGTGCAAAGGATGGGGGTGATGTGCTAATGTTTGCGCACCCTCATCAGGACCCTGGCAGCGCTGTTTCGAACATATTGGAGCCTTTGGAGGCTCTTGCCAGGGATCCCAATGAGGAGTGTGTTGCAGCAATTTGCAAAACCTCCTTTTTCCACCTCCGTAACATTGCCAGACATGATTGATGTGGGTGTCAAAGCTAAGATGGGGGTCAAACCTGACTCCCAAATTAGTCACAGAGGGAGAAAGGGAAAGGTTGTGGCCGAGAAAGGAAATGGGTGAAGAACAAAGCTGGTGAGAGGTAATAGCTTTAAAGGTTTTCGCTTATCCACGCCTTTATTTCCTCCAGGCAGGAGTCCATTTGAGTGACAGAGGAGGAGGGAGTGGAGGTGGAAGTGACCTTGAGGTAAAGTTTTGTGTCGTCAGCGTAGCAATGGAATTGTATTCCATGTCTGCTGATGACACGACAGAGAGGAAGCATGTAGATAGTGAAGAGGGTTGGACCGAGCACAGAGCCCTGGGGGACTCCACGTATGATGGTGTGGGGTCGGGAGTTGGTGTCCCCCAAGGCTACGAACTCGGTCCTTCCTGTGAGGTATGAATGGAATCATTTCAGGGCTGTGCCAGAAATGCCATTATTGTTGGAGTCAGCGGAGGAGGATGTGATGATCAACAGTGTCAAAAGCAGCAGAGAGGTCGTGAAGGATGAGGAGGGAAGTGGAGCTGGAGTCAGAGGTCAACAGAAGGTCATTGGTGACTGATAAGAGCTGTCTTGGTGTTGTGGGAGGGACGAAAACCAGATTGGAATTTTTCATATTGACTGTTTGATTTGAGATATTTATGGAGTTGGATAGAAACAGGTCTTTCTAGAATTTTAGAGATGAAAGGGAGATTGGAGGTGGGTCTGTAGTTTGACAGAGGGCCCGGATCAAAAGTGGGTTTTTTAAGAGGGCATTTGATAATAGAATAAGAATAAGAATAACTTTATTGATCCCCGAAGGGAAATTCAATTGTCTGTTGTCTCACATAATATGTTTATAAGTTATCTATTATTTACATAAGAGTTGTAAAGCCTGATGGCTGTTGGTACAAAAGATCTTCTAAATCTTTCTGTCCTGCAGCGAAGAGAGAGGAGCCGTCCACCACCATTTGCCCTTTGGTCCATCAAGGTGTTGTGTAGTGGGTGATCCATGTTCTTGAGAATAGTCTCCACCTTCCTCAGTGTTGATCTCTCCACTACATCCTCCACTGAGTCCAGCTTGAGTCCTACCACAGAGCCAGCCTTTTTCACCAGTTTGTTAAGACGTCTTGCATCTTTGTGTTTGATGCTTTCTCCCCAGCAGACTGCAGCGTAGGACAGAACACTTGCCACCACAGACTGATAAAACATCTGCAGCGTCGTATTGCAGATGTCTATTGATCGGAGTCTTTTCAGGCATAAGAGGCGGCTCTGCCCCTTTCTGTAGATGTAGCCTTGATTCCTCTGAAATAAATGTAGCTACCCCATGTTCAGTAATATGTGTTTGTCATTGCTGAAGAACTGAAATAAAGATTTGTGGGAAAAATAACTAGAAAAGCACTCTGAGAGCGCAGACCTCCGCCAAGTAGCTCATGTCCCCCCTTATATTGTGATTCACACCAAAACTTTAACTGTTACGTGTCTTTTATTAACTTTTATTAGTGTTTAAACTGGTATGTTCACTGTTCATAATGTTCCTAAAACAACAAAGCTCATATTAGATGCATAAATGCATGATTTATTATGCAATATTTGTAAGCGTACACCTCCTTGTATCTTCATTGGTTTTCTTTCAGCATTGAAAATTCCAACGACCCCCTTATTTTTGTGTGTTCTGGATCACAGTATCCAGAATTTTGTCTGGATCAGGATTTACCTTTGACACCTCATAAAACTCATTGAGATCCTTTTGTGTAATTTTTTACTAAAGACTCTGGGCATTTTTATAGAGTTAAATGCAAAAATTCCAAAATTTGCCCTATCTTACAATGATAAAAAAAAATTCCTGGATCCTGAAGGCGATCCGGATCAACACCAAAATGTAATGGGATCCTCCTGGGGCTGAGACGCACCTCTGGTGGAAATTTAAGGTCAATCCGTCTGTAACTTTCTCCGTAAAGTTGCTAACAGACAAACAAACAAACCAACGCTACCAAAAACATAACCTCCTTGGCGGAGGTAAAAAAAAAAAAAAAAAAAAAGCTTCACCCAGCGATGAGGCAGACGCTGTCCATTCTATATACTGTCTATGGTTAACGCCCAACCTCTGAGGACCCCACGATGAAGACAGACATGAGGAATATTTCCCCCATGTACGATTTATCAGGCAAGCCGAACCTACTTTCTCGCTGTTTTACGTCTCATAATCCGACGTTATCGGTAGTAAAATTAGCAATTATTTATTTACATTTTGCATCATCATCATTGATACTGAATTTGTATGAAAGCGGAACTTCTATTTGTTTTTGTTCCTGGCAGACAAGACTGAGGGAAGTTAACATCGTTTATGAAACGCGGGAGATTCCTTCCGGGTTCGTAATCGTGTAGTGCGGCGTGTCTGTCTGAAGCATTGATTCTGGAGTCATAAACATAGGAGCAGAGAAACTCCGAACAACTTCTGCATCTTAATTACATCTAAATACCATGGAGGAGATTCAGCAGCCTAAAGCTGCTCTTCTGAGCGGGTGAGAACTTCATCTTTATCGTATATTTGTCTAGCTATGCGTTAGAGGTACAGCGTCTTAAGAGCTTTTCATCGTTAAGCTAATTAACATGCCTTTAATGAGACAAAGCCCGACAATATTACAGTCGATTTTGTACTTTTAATTCTAAATAAGTGACTCAGTCAGCAGTTCAGGGTAGTTGAACTAGTTAAAAGTTGAGCTTGGAAGACGTAAACCTGAAATTTTTCTAATGTCTAGAGTGGGGCAGTAAGAAGTCTTAATTATCCACAAGAAATGTCCCTGACAAAGTAGCCCTGTTTTAGTGTGGATTTATCTCTTCTGGAAACATTTGTACATTGGCCCTAAAGAGCAAAAGCACAAACACGTTTTTGATTTAAAAACCCATTTAACAGAACACTGATTTATACAACACAACACAAAATGCTTCATAAAACCCAGTGGCCCTCATTTATCAACCTTGCGTAGATCTGAGCGTACGATAGGACACACGTGAGATTTATGAAAGGGTTCCGATCTGACCAATCCCAGCGTACGTATCATCGGGCCTTAATAAATGCGGCGGCTGAAATCGGTCGTCATTAACATGTTTACGCCCTTAAATAGTCGGGTCACGAAGTGAGATTCTGTGACCATCATTGGCGTCGTTAGGCCTATTTAAGGGGGGCTGAAGCCCCCCTAAAATATTCTTTAGCCCCCCTAAATAATTTTTTTTTTTTTTTTTTTAAATATATATATATATATATTTTACAAAAAAGTGCAGACAAATTCAATACAAAGACGCAGGAATATGAGTTTAAATAAATAATAATATAACATGTCATTATTCACTTAAATATGATCACAAATCATTTGGTTTCCCCTGACTCCACTGTGTAAGGTGGAGAGCCTTCGTCAGCGCTTAGTTATTCAATCCGTTCCACTTGTTGATATAGAGAACGCCCACATTACTGAAAATCCAGTCCGCGTTTAGTTTAATAGTCCCATGTAATTTATGAACCAGGTGCTCCCCATTTTGAGAAATAAAAACCTGGCTATCACACCAAGTTAAATTGTTAGTATGATGTTGATTTCTGTCACTTGTTTTATCTCTGAAAAAAGCGAGCTGAGCTCATTCACGTATGATTATCATCAGTGGATAATAATAATGCACTAATAATACTCACCCCACCATCCCCACTGACCTGTAGGAGTCAGGACAGAGGAGCACAGCAAGTGAGAGGGGAGACACCTCTACTGGAGAGGTGAGTCTAAAAGAATTCACAGGAGTGACGCAGACAGTCTGATCAGAATTTTATGGAACTCAATATGGATATGAAATATGAAATTTCAGTCATGGTGCACCATATAAGACTTATTTCATTTGAGTTTTTATTTAAGAGAGTCAAGATTAGAAAGTGGAGGGAGCCAAGAGATAAATTAGCCTGACCCAAATATTTTTGGGGGTTCTATTTTAATATTACTTTAAGTCAAGTAATTTAGTAATATTTTTCAGGGCTTTAAATTGCAACCATTTTAGTCACATATGGGCCCAAAATGTAATCTGTGTAACATCTTACTATTTGGGAGCAAAAAATTACTGTGGTGTGTGAGCTTAAGTCATGACATTAGCCTCTATGTTGGATTAGTTATTAATTCAATGTATTTCAATGTATCTTGGAGGGTCAGGCAGAAGGAAAGGCTGAGGAGCTGCAGCAAATGGCAGAGGAAGCTGAGAGATGAGAGCAAACAGGCCAAGAGAGGGAAAATAATGAAGCAGCTGCAGCAACTCATTCCACTACAGGGTTTGATTTAGGTGACAAAGACACAGGGCCCAGACAGGTCAAGCTGAAGAGCTACCCACAAGATAGTTTTGGTACACAGAAGCGAGCATTTCACTACAGCTGGTTTGAAAAGCACAACTGGTTAGGATAGTCAGTCAACCAGAATACAGCTTTCTGTTTCCCATGTAGAGTGTTTGGCAAAAACATAAAACATGATAGTTTGGTCAGTAGTGGTTGCAAGAACTGAAGGAAAAAACAGACTGAAATAAAACAAAAAAAACTCCTGGTGGCCTGAGACTACATCTTAGTTAAATCTGTCCAAAAAAGCTGAAAAGCAATTTCTCAGTCTTTGTTTTCTGTCTGTGAAATTTTGTGCTCGCTCACTACGTTCACTCACATCCTGTTCATCTCTTGGGGGCTAAGCCCCCCCTGTCCTTAAAACCTAGTGACACCCCTGAGTGACCATCCTCTGGCAAGGATGTTTAGACAATTGATTTGACCTCTACGGACTCTTTAGAAAAGATTTAGCCCCCAGGTCCCTCGCAAAAGTCCCGGCATTTTTTGCTAGACAGCTAAATTCAAGATGGCGGCCGGCGACATCTCTAAAAATTAACTTTTGATCTGGATGACCTAGAATCATGTATGAAGGCACTTTTCCATACAAGTCAAGCATGATGAGTCTGTGTAATGAAGCCACAGATACCATTAAGTCAACCCAGAGATGGGAAAACATAAAACACAGGGCACTGTTATGGATTGGCCTTGACAAGTTTGGACATGTCTATACAACTGTCGATTGGAATAAAGGTCCAGTTGGAAAATGTGTCCATGAAGCATGTAGGTTGACCCTATTTAATTCTAATAAACTGGAACAAGCATAAAAAAGTCAGAAAAAACAAGAGACTGAAGAAATCCCATCTCAGTCTTATTTGTTGGATGACTGTTCCACAGCTGCAGATCCACCTGCCAAATGACTGTTTGTGTTTGATGTTTTCCCATCTCTGGGTTGACTTAATGGTATCTGTGGCTTCATTACACAGACTACCACACTGGAGAATACATGACTGTCTGTCTGTCCCTGTTGTTATATTATTTTCTTCCATATTCAAGCAGCTATGTATTCTGCATGCACACTGTCTTTACAGATCAAATGTGTAGCTCCTCTAACTGTGGGCTCAAAAGAATGACTAAATGTGTAGCTCCTCTCACTGTGCGCTCAAAAGAATGACTGAGGCAACATTTAGGAAAGTAGCAGCACCAAACAAGCAGCATGTGCTAACATGCCCTGACATGAAGGGACAGCTAATCAAATTGCCTGAGTTAAGTACTGCTGCTGACATGAATCAAGCATACTGGATAGTTTGAGTGCAATATTCACTGGCCTTTATGTTGTTAAGTTTTCTCTGTACTTGATCATTGGTTGGTGGGGTACCCCCAGATGACAGTGAAATGATAATGTTAGGACTTGTAAGATCCTCAAAGAAAAAGATCATCACTGCATCCAAAGTAATAAACAAACAATGTTAAACCATTGGCCAAATTGTCAAATAATATAAGAAAAAGGCAAAAATTGTGAAAATAGTTGATCTACAAGCTCACACGCCTCACAATACAAGGTGTTACGGGCTTGTAGATCTGCTATTTTCACAATATCTATATGTGGAACAGAGTCCAACAAATTGGGGGTTACCCAGTTCAAATATGATTGTTTTGGGGGGTCAAGTCCTGAAAAGGTTGAGAATCACAGTACTAGATGGCAGCCATTTTGAATATAGCGGTCAAAACAAAGTTGTATGATTAAAACGATGTCAGATTTGGAATCCTCACGCTTGACTTGTATGGAAAAGTGCCTTTATACATGATTCTAGGTCATCCAGATCAAAAGTTATTTTTTAGATATGGCGCCGGCCACCATCTTGAATTTAGCTGTCTAGCAAAAAATGCCAGGAATTTTGCGAGGGACCCGGGGGCTAAATCTTTTCTGAAGTGACCATAGAGGTCCAATCAATCGTCAAAACATCCTTGCCAGAGGATGGTCACAGAATCTCACTTTGTGACCCTTTTTCGTCTGTTTCGTCAAACATGAAAGAATAGAAATATAACAAAGATGCGAAACTTTTCCGAGCTGAAAGTGGATATCCTCACATCTGTGGTGGAAACTAACAAGGATTTTCTCTTTGGAAGCATCAAAACTGGTCTAAAAGTAGTCCAGAAAACTCCTGTCTGGAGCAGGATTATGGTGGCGGTGAACAGCGCTGCCGCGGAATAGTGAACAGTGGTTGAAGTTTGAATAAATCATTAGTCAATAAGTTGCTCATGATGATAAATTAATATCTCATACATGCCTCATATTTGTTTATTGCCCTGACATAATTTTGACAGAGGCTGAACAAAAATAATTAACCTCACTAAACGGTGTGTTGCTGCCCCTGGGGCACATTTTTATGGATTTCTATTTGATTTTTATCACTGATTAAATAGCAAGAGCACTTTCTAAACTTATACTTTACATGTCGAACAATTGATAAGGTCCTGTCTCCTCTGTACAGCACCATTGTGGAGCCTCTCCTCGTTATTGTTCTCCGGGCATCAGGTCCTAAGGTTGCATCGGCACAGCCAATGGCACTCCATTTGCCAGTGTATCATTGTGCAAAACTGTACTGGCCCAAATGATGTCTCACACCCTTTCAGGAGTGTACAATAACGTCCCCGCTGCTGGGCCAAGACAGAGACACCTGCCCATTAGGAGTCAAACACAGTGCTCCACAGTGGCGCATGTGCATGTATGCGTAATGTTGAAACGGCGCTCCTACTCTGTGGCAGTGTTTCTGGGCAGTGTTATCAAATAGACCTATTCACCAAGGACATAACAAATCTATTTTATTTTATTTTATTTAGGTCTTAATCTTTAATGAAATCTGTCTGATAGTGCTCAATGACAGGTTTGAGTTTTGTTTATCAATTATTTCGAGACAGACATTTGCTGCACCGCAGATCCACACTGACTCAAACTTGCGTACACGATGTCAGACCTGTCGTGAGATTTGGTCGTAGCGTACGCTCACGTGCAGATGACGTCAAAATTGTCGGACGCAGGGTGTACGCAAGTTTTCTGCCGTATGCAAGCTTGAGAAATGAGGGCCAATGTCTCACAGAACATTCAAACAGTTTCATTAGATAATGTTTCTGTATTTCAGGAACATTTTTGTGTTTGATAATATGCATTTTTCACATTTAACAATTACACACATATCTTATGTTGTTTTATTTTATTTTATTTCTCGAAAGACCTGGCCTTTCTGAAATGATTTTGCATTTCAGCCTTCTTAATGACTGTCTGAAAAACATTGAGCTGAAATCTTTCTATTTTTTTAAAGTTCTGTCAAATGTATTGCCCTAAAGGTTTATGGGTCAATGACGTGACGCCTCAATATTCTGTCCGGCTGTATTTTCTTTATGTTACAAAGAGTTTTAAATGTAAAAAATATACTATTTGTAGTATCTCTCTAATATATGGAGCCACTTCAACTTTTCAAAAATCAGGAGTTTTTTGTAATTTTTCTGAACTTCAAAGGGTCGAAATATCATGTGGTGCGACCGTCCGGCCATGACTTCTGTTTTGAAAACTTCTTTGAAATTACTCTAAATCTATTACAATTTAGTTTCTGCAATATTCGGCATAATTTTGAAAGTGTTTTTTATTCCTGTACAAAATTGCAAAGCTTTTGCAGTTATATTTTTTTCATAATATACAAACGAATTTTGTCCGATCGTGTCCATTTCATTAAATATCATGTGGTGCGACCATCAAAAAATGACAATTTTTGACACTTTTATGCTGAAATTTACTCAAGGACAGGATGTTGGATCATTCACCATTTTGTCGTAGATAGAGATGCACCGATTGCAATATTCTTGGCCGATACCGATTTCCGGTTTTAAAGGAGGTCTGACCTGCCAAAACCGATTTTTCTGATACCGATTTTCTATCTGAGAAATAATTATAATCATATAATAGACACCATATTTGTTTGGCTTGAGTACCCATTCCCAATTTTAATTTAAGTACCCCTCTCCCAGACAACATTTTGCTTAACTGCAATTAAAAGCACAACTAATGGTAGGCTATATACTATCATAACCCCCCCTTTCAAGAATAAAACCTCACAAATAAGAAATAGAGTGAGAGTTTCAACAGCGCCTCCTGAGCAACACTGACCATAAAATTCAGTCCAGTTTACAGATCAATAACTAACTTACATTCAAACAACATTCAGAAACGTCCCAGCATTTGCCTGGTACAATGTAATTTATTGACTACCCCTCCAGTACCTCTCTCAAACGACTCTGGCAGCGCTGTGTCAGAAAAGTACCGCCTACTTGGTAGTTTGTACCAATCAACGCCTAAGACATTTGGAACAACAAACTTAATACGCCACTTGGAAAAGAAGCACCCAGGCTTGTTTAGCAAATATAAGGAATACACTGCCGCTAAGAGGAGGGATGCAGCAGAGTCGCAGCGACCACAACAACCCTCCGCCGTGGCTCCTATGTTCGACATCAGCACTGAAAAGTCCAAAGCCACCACTAGGAAAATAATGGAGTTCGTGGCACTGGAGGACCAGCCGTTTAGCGTAGTACAGGATAAAGGCTTCGTAAATCTGATGAAACACCTGAGTCCACGGTACAAATTACCAAGTCGGGTGTTTCATCAGATTTACGAAGCCTTTATCCTGTACTACGCTAAACGGCTGGTCCTCCAGTGCCACGAACTCCATTATTTTCCTAGTGGTGGCTTTGGACTTTTCAGTGCTGATGTCGAACATAGGAGCCACGGCGGAGGGTTGTTGTGGTCGCTGCGACTCTGCTGCATCCCTCCTCTTAGCAGCAGTGTATTCCTTATATTTGCTAAACAAGCCTGGGTGCTTCTTTTCCAAGTGGCGTATTAAGTATGTTGTTCCAAATGTCTTAGGCGTTGATCCTCCACGGCTGACTTTTGACTTGCCAGCATTACAAACAGCGTGTTTTGGGTCGCTCTGGCACACAGTGTCAAATCACCAACATGTTTTCCTCCTGAGTCTTGCTAATTTTTAGCAGTTTTGCTCTGAGCTGATACGCACCGCGCATGCGTGTCAGTTTGCTCGGGGAAAACCGGCAAATTACGACAGTGACCGGCCGGTCACCGGTTGGGGCTGGTTGGATATAAAACCGGCTTTTTAAATCAGCGGCCGATTTATCGGTGCATCTCTAGTCGTAGAGCTATGGAAGCAGAAAGAGGGTTGGTGGTTCTCTCATTTCTTTAAAAAAAAAGACCTTTTCAACTGCTGTAATGGTGTTGACACTTTTCGATGTCATGTGGTATGATCTCAAAAAAAACCCAATTAATTTAAGTTATTTCCACAAATAAGTATTTTAATTATAAATTTCATAGTGACCTTTTGTGGGAAGCTAGTGAGGTTTGTTTATGTGACTAATCCTGTGTCAGTAAGATTTGACTGAATTTGAAATGTCATGCGGTGCGACAAATTATCATGTGGTGCGACCACTGCAGATTGTTTTCCATCATAAATATATGCCCTCGATTGGCAGTATTTACACTTTTTATATTCAATTGATGATTGATAAACACTAAGTACTTAATTTTTAGTATTACTAAATGTACTAATTTTGAGATAAATGATGGTCGCACCACATGACATTTTTTAAGGCCACAGGCAATTCATCTATATGAAAAAACACTAAAATTGCCTAATTTAAAAATTAAACTTTAATTTTTGTATACATAACATCCTTAGTGTTTGAACTGTTGCAAAAGATATTCTTATTTTTGGTATTTTAAAATTGGCATGTTGAAAAACCTTATACGTCATTGACCCTTATACTTGTGGGCAATCAAATAGCTTTCTGCTGTCTTTGATAAGAATCACCCTGCAGTATATTTCTTCGTATTTCCCTCCATTTTGTGCAAAAAACTATGCAAGTAGTACAGTTCTGCAGTAAAATGATTAAAGCACCAATGATGTTTCAAGTTTAGTATGTGAGCAGTTGCACAACGAAACAAGCAGCTACACTTTGTAATGAAACAGTGAGGTTTCCTCAAGTGATACAATCTTTATCTCTGACTCAGGTTTTTGTTTGCCCTGTGACTCAGTGTGGATACAGGAGCAGAAGTCACTCTCACAGAAATCAACTGGGTGCCCTGCCAGAGCTGAAAAACAGCTTAACATCTTTCAGAGTGAATTGTGTCTACAGAGATTGGAGAGGAGATTTTAGATTGAATTAGACTGCAGCTGGAGAGAAAAGAAGACTAAGATTTTATATACAAGATCTGACTCAAATGAACTCACAGTAAGTTTCTTCTAAGGTACGGATTAAAGTTCCTTTGTTTGTGCTAATCTGGGTTGTGATTTTTTTTTTTTTCTGAAGCAGCATGACCAAAAAGAGAGAGGATTACCTGGAGTGGCCTGAGTACTTCATGGCTGTGGCTTTCCTGTCTGCACAAAGGAGTAAAGACCCCAGCTCTCAGGTGTGTGTCTGTGTGATTAACTTATTTTACTGTTACCCACTGAAGCAAATGTTTTTGTGCACAGATGAACCATTTAGAGGCATTGCTAAGTAGAAGTCATAGATCAGTATATATGTTTAATTTTAATTGTTATCAAAACGGCCTTTATAATTTGCGCAACTTCAGACTCTAAAGCTCACAGTTGTTTCATTACTTTCAAGAAAAATGTATTTCTCCGCTCCTCTGCAGCGAGTGTGGCTCTCCACTCACTCCTCTTTGTATCGCACAACATACGCACGGGCTGACATGCAGCGCCGTGCAGCGTGTCAGCACCACTGATCCTGGTATTGTGGTCGCTAGCGCTTGCCACTCATACCCTTCTAGTTTTGCACAGGATGGTTTTGACAACCTGAGGTTCTGGCTCCTGTCCATCGTGTTTGCCACCAACAAAAGTATTTAAAAAACTGTTCATGGAACATCAAACTGTCCCAGAACCATCAGCATTCCAATTGAAAATATCAGCATTTTTCAAAAAGATGGTACGTAGTTATGCGGACGCTGCACATTCTCTTTTGGATGCTAGATTTAGCATCTCTCCCAGCCTTGAAAACAGTGCTGGCTAATTTCCCGCCACCCCGTATGACGTAAACATACAGTCATACGTATGTATGCCCCCCCTCTTGTCTTATCTTGTTAGTTCAGATCCCTGTTGTTGTTTGCCCCCCAAGTGAGGAATTTAAGACAAGACAAGACCAGACAAGTACCTGTGTTTCCTCTACAGGTGGGGGCCTGTATAGTGAATCAGGAGAACAAGATCGTCGGCATTGGCTACAACGGGATGCCAAATGGCTGTGATGATGACCTGCTACCGTGGTCCCGGTCTGCTGAAAACCGCCTGGACACTAAGTACCCATACGGTGAGAGCTGATTTGTTTTTAATACTCTAGAGTCTGGAGATCACTTGGGTTCAGGATTTTCTCCATGCAGTGTTTTACCTGGTTTAGGGCTATGTCTCAATTCAGAGACTGCATACAGCTGAGTGCATTCAAGTGCGCTTAGCTGAGCGCACTGCCGTTCTTGAGTTGAGTACCCTGGGTGAGATGGTCCGGTTTTTGTGAATTGGGTTGGTCTACCCTTCGGAGGACTTCCTGGTTGAGTCGCCAAATGTCCTCACGCTCAGGCTCGCGTCACGACTGACTTGAAGAAAAGCCGCAGAGCACAGATGTTTTTTTTTTTATTGTGCGACCTTGCACAGACACAAAACAATAGATACAAGCAAGCACAGATTATTTCCACAAAATTCATCCAATGATTGCATGTTTTGTATGGAGTAAGAGGGCCATACTGAGAATTCTCTTTAAATACTTCAAGATTAAAGTTGTGAATTTACGAGAATAGAGTCAATAGTTTATGAGAATGAAGTCGTAAGGTTACCTGTTATTTCAGAGGAGAGTTGTTAAAATTAGGGCCATGAAGCATTTGAAGGAACTGTGCTTCAGTATAGGTTTCACAAACAAGGAGATACTTCATCCTTTGGCACATCAGGTATAAGGACTTTAAAAAGAATATATGAGAAATGCGTCCTTTTCCTCCGAAAAAAAAACAGGTGGACTTGGAGGAAATTGCTGCTTTTGTGGAGGCAGAAATGGATATGCAGAGGATAAATCCGTCAATGCAGCCGTAAATACCCGTGAATGGCATTGAGCTTTAGTTTATGATATGAACCCATATACCATAAAAAGGTGTTGGTGTCTCTGCAGGTGTAGGTTACTGCTGTGTCAGCGACGTTGTGCTCGTCGGAGCTCTACTCCCTCTGGATCACAAATGTTGATCATCAGTTGGATTGTTTCTTGAAAAACCACAAAAGCTCTCTGAATGGCCCACTGATACATCCACCGATAACCCTGCAGGTGACCAGCTCCACCCATTTTTAGACCCTCCAGAAAAATGTGGGCATAAATCCTTGATTACACGGGCTAAAATCCTTGATTTTGTGATTGAATATGCTGGGTTTTTAAATGATTTTATGCGGTGAAACTGCGGAAAGTTGCAAATTATGCGACAAGTTGTGAATGATGCAAAGTTGCAAAATATGCAGTTATGCAATTATTTGAGTCATTATGCTATTTCTCTCTCTCACAAACACACACACACACACACACACCCCTAACCTAAATGTTAAATTATTTTGACCTATTCAGTTAAGATTCAGTATGACATGTACAGTAAAAGCATTTATTTCAATGATAAGGCTATTTTCATTCCTCTCTCTCACTCTCTCACACGCACGCACACACACACACACACATACACACACACTTCTTGGTCTCATTCTGTTTCATTTGTTCTTTATTTGACCAATTTCAAGCTTGTACGCTACTCACCTCATTTTTTGCAGCCCTCGCAAGGGTTTTGGAGGTTGATGCCTCAGTGAACGTCAACTGTCTGGCTTTGGCTTTCCTTTCTGCAGCTGCAGAAAGCATTTTCAAATGTTTTGCGCTGGCAAATTGGCTCGTCACTGACTATTTTCTTTTATGCTTTTATAGTTTCCCCCCGCTTTTGTGCAAGGCACCGGGGCACTGGTTTGCCCAGTCTTTGGCAGTAATGTGCGTCAGTAGATGAGATTGATTACCGGAAGCTTTCTTCATATTTGTGTGTTCTATACGTGGTGCTCCATCAACCCACATGCTCATGCTACGGTGTTGTTTTGTGTGTGTAGGCGCGAGTCAATGAAGTTGCAAGTTGCGATGAATTACATCATCACTCGACTTTTTTCCCCCCTCTCCCCAACTTTATTCAGAAAAGTGCAGAGATTGTGAAATCAAGCGAGTCCCGCATATTTTGCGTGGAAAAATGTGAATATAGCTGTGAATATGCAACCTTTTTGAAAAATTTTGAACCCCGCAATAATCAGCGGTAATTGGCTGATTTTGCAATGAAATCAGCGATCACAAAATCGCGTTTTTCTGGAGGGTCTACATTTCCCCTTCTACCAAAGCATGACTTTATTTACTTTATGACTTTATCCTCCTAAGTTTATGACTTTTATAGTTAAGTCTTTGAAAAAAAAAAAAAAAAAAACTCGATGTGGCCGTGATGCTACGATGTAGTTTTGTCAGCTTTCTTATTCTAATGTTTTTGATTGTGGTAGCAGAGCAGATCAGTTCTTTTCTAAAGGGTATAATGTTTGGTTTGCAGGTGCAGATTTTAGTGAGTTAAGAGCTCATGCACTCATGCAGCCTGAGCTGACTGTCTTGTGTTTTTGGATTTCTTTTATTTTCTTTAAGGATGCGCTGCGTCTCCAAGCAAGTCTGGCCTCTCACCCGAAATGCGTAGCTGTGCTGCGGCACGCAAAGAAATTCTGGGATACCAAGGCTACTAAAGTGCGCTTGAAAAAGGGGCGAGGGCAGGATGGTTTTTGGACCGCATTTGAAGCGTGCTCAGAATCACATACCAAATGGGACACCGTTAGCGCCGCGTGATAATGTCACGCATACTTGAAATGCACTGTTTGATGTTGCAGTCTCTGAATTGATACACAGCCCAGGTGCTTTTTGTTAGTGTCCACTCTGTGCCGTAGTGCTGCACTCAGGCCTGTAGGGGGTGGTAGAGGATTAATTATGACATTTGCCATAATGAACTGCTCCTGGGTTCTGCCTTGCCCTAGTTTAACGTTTGACATGAAAAATATTATCCTGATTTTCTGTCCCATTCCTTTCCATCAGTTATTACATGAAATACTGAAATCTTAGCATTGAAAACACCAATTAAGAGCGAGAATCAACCCTAAGATGAGGGAAAAGAGGAAATTTTAAGTGACTTATAATTTCACCAAAATTGAAGTTTTGCTAAAAAGGTTCTTTTGGTTTGTGCAGGAATAAAGTTTAAGAATTATTCAACCAAAATTGAGAGTATTTGAGTGTTTCCAGGTCATAGGGAAGTAGGGTGCTCTGAAAAATAACCTCTTCTCTCTTTGTTTCTTGGCTTCCTCAAGAGGCAGGCTCTTGACTTTTTTTTGCAATGATTTAAGGCAGTGATGCTGACTTTTTTACATGTTCTGCTCTGTTCCACAGTGTGCCACGCAGAGCTGAACGCCATCATGAACAAAAACAGTGCTGATGTGAAAGACTGCACCATGTACGTGGCTCTGTTTCCCTGCAATGAATGTGCCAAACTCATCATTCAGGCAGGTGTGTAACCACAGTAAAATTAAACTGACATAGGACTTAAAGCTGTTCAAAGCTGGTGCTAAACATGAGCCATATTCTGTTCAATGTTTCCCCTATAGTGAATATGGCAGGGCGCCAACCCTAGATCTCAATTAGCACTTAGGTTTTTAGCAGGCCTCTCAATTAATTTCTGCTTCCCTCCTCAGCTGCTTGCTTTAGAGGATATTTTACTTGATATGACAGTCTCACATTAGCCTCAGGTCCAGTTATACTGGACTTAAGGACACACCATAATATTTTCATCCAACCTCTCCTCAATACATCTTACTACGTGATGGGTCAAAGACATATTTCAGTTACGCCTGGACTTTTGGGACTGAGACCTTAATATATACTTTAATATAACAATGTGACCTAACTAATATACCTTTGCATATTTGATCTCGATATTTACTTAAAACCATAAGCCATACTGTCTACATACCCACCTAGTGGTGAGCACCAGAATTTGGAGAAACAAAACTTATGTGGAACAACTCTAACCCTTGGATGAAAAAAAAAATACCTGGAGGTTCCTAAAGATGCTGGTGGGTTTGGACTACCCAACTTCTTTTGTTACTACTGTTCTGCTTACATAGTAAAATGAATTCGTTAGATTCACACATATGAGAATAAGCAGGGTCCAGACTGGGTCCACATGGAATTATTATCCAACACTTGCATCATTGCTACCACACAACTGTAGTACAAAGTTCACAAATCCGGTTTTAAAAGTCTTACTGAGGAAATGGTTACAGTTCAGGAGACATTTTGATTTAATACAGTATAGCAGGTATTTTCCAGTAGCAGATAACCACCTTTTTCTTCCATCTGGTTTCGATAATGCATTTCAATATTGGCATTGAAATGGGTTGACTTTCTTCAGTGATTTGGACCTTGATAATGTGTTTATTTCATTTGAAACACTCAAAAATGACCACAATATACCTACATCGCAGTATTTTATATTTCTTAAGATACGCAGTTTTACCAGAGAAAAGTTTCTCTCATTTCCCTTCCTACCACCTAAGAATCATTCAGATGCAATCCTAGGACTGGATCCTTATGAGAAGAAATGTGTATCTGTGATTTACAATATGATAGGAGACTTGAAACCAGTATCGTGGAATAAAACTAAAATGGCATGGGAAAAAGATTTGGGGGTTGAGCTTTCTAAAGATATGCGGCAACATAGTCTAAAACATAATCATACCTCATCATTGTATACAACATGGTTTAATTCTGTTTAAAGTGCTCCATCACCTCCACTATTCAAGAGATAAATTGTTCAAACTTTTTCCCACCGCAGATCCTGGTTGTCCAAGGTGCATCAATGTGCCTGCCGCAATAGGACGTGTTTTGGTCATGCCCACAGAAACTTCACCCTTACCCTCCCTTTATAGAATTTGTATAAGGTTTTCCCTTTCAGTGATACATCTTGAGTTGTATTGGATAGTTACAACCATTTTAAAACATGCTCAAAACATCAGTTTCCTGAACTTAGAGAAGAGAGTCACTGTCACTGACTATTTTTGTTTTCGTATTTTTCTGTTTAATTTCTTTTATGTTCAAGATCCAAGGGGGAGGGGGTTTATGTTTGGAAGTTGTATGAATTTTGATAGAAAAATGCAAAACAAAGTCTTCAAAAAAAAAAAAAAAAGAAATTAGTCAGATAGGTTCATGAGGATTAATGAGTGCTAGATTTCTTCTGATTTCAGAGCACTACATGAGCTGGTGAGGCCTTTTCTCTTGTGTTTGTAGATTTATTTTCACCTCTTTGCGGAAAGAAATTTAGCATCTTAAACAGCAGATGTTTGATTCTGCTTGACTTTTCTCTTTAAACTGTAAAAGTGTTTCTGTCCTGGTCACAGAGAAAGTTCTTATCTGTAACAAATCTCTTCCCCTTGGTCAAAGCAGCACCTCGCTGCTTCAGAGACTAAGAACACTGTCCTGTTTCTTCCTTGTGTCCAGGTCTAAAGGAGGTGGTTTATCTGTCTGATAAGTACCACCACACGCCTGAGATGGTCGCCTCCAGGAAGCTGCTGAGCATGGCAGGAATACAATACAGGTGAGTCGTACTTTTCTGTGCTTCCTTGCCCTGACAAAAGAGTTTATAAAAAGCCTCTGGGCACAGCAGGTGACTTTTTTGTCACTCTGGTGTACAGGCATGAAAATCTCTCCCCTTTTGGCGAAATTCGCCGTTTTGAAATCAAAAAGGGTGACCTACGTGAATCGTGTAGATCCGAGGAGAAATTTTTTAGGGGGGGGGGGGGGGGGGGGGTCGGGGTCGGGAGATTTGTTTTTTTCTTTTATTATCATGTGATTGACTCAATACGTAAAATGAGCACTTCAGAAATCGGCCCTTTAAATGACACTTGGACGGTCAGTAAATCCTCCTGGCTCCTTCGCTGACGAGAACCAATCATAGGCCAAACTGCGTTCCATTATTCCAATCATGCGCACACTCTTCACGTGTACTTGGAGTGTTTGGAGAGCCTGTGGTAGCATTGCAAAGCTGCTAGAACGAGAAGCAGGACTTATCCACGCAGGTGTTGTGCCGTAGAATGCACCCCTGACGTAGAAAGCCCCCCTGACGGGAGCGCGGTTGAAAGTACACAACAAGGCGAAATAATCTAAGTTTTGAGCCATCTAAAATAGCGAAAGCGGGCGTCTCGCGTTTACTGCTCTGCAGGGCTCTCAAGTCTCACGCATTCAGCGTGTGACACACGCATTCCCACCCGTTCACACGCCACACATTGTATTTCTCACGCATTTATATGAACATGGTGATGTCTACAAAGTTGCACCTCTTTAACTATGGAACAGGTAGAAATCAACTGAGTTCCTCCGAGAGTTCAGAAGCTGCGTGCCACGCGCAAGCCAATCAAATAAAGTATATCTACTGAACAGCCAATCAAAAAGCAGCATTGCCGTATCCGGGTAGATTTTGATATCTTGCGGTTTGACTACAGAAGAAGACACACTCGCCGAAATAGAGCAGATTTTTATAAGGACGAGATAGACCCGATGATTACAGTAAGTCGGTAACCTACACATGCAGAGACCTCAACACCTCATGGCAGATAAACTCATATGATAAACTAAAGCCCTATGCTATTGCTATTAACAGCTGCATTGACAGATTTTGCTGTGATGAGCAAATCTGTCAATGCAGATGAGAAGGTGCATCAATATTGAACATGTGTGTAATTTGCCCATATTCCAACTGATATATGGCAGATAAATCTGCTGTATATATCTGAAAAATATATATCTGCAAAAGTTTAAATATAGGCCAAAAACAGACGCTCAACTTTTTAGGCTGATATCACCCTATATTGATAGCAAATAGATAGTATTTCACACCCTTATTAAACATAAAATAAATCTCAAATAAAATAAAAGTGCAGTAAGTGCCACTGGCATTTTACATTCTAGCTTTTACAGAAGAATAACAACTTTGAAATTCAAAAGCATGTTGTCTATATAACAAAACACATTTAGTGCATTCAAGTGTTACACACTTATTGGTTTTAAAAGGAGAAAACTTTGACTTGCAAAAAAACATTTTAAATGACCTTTTTCAATAAAGGTATAAATGCAACCTAAAACAAAGGCACAGGAACTGCTTTAAGCTGTGCAAGTCTCGGGCATAACATAAGTCCTTACTGCCCTCCTAGAAGGCTCCTTGGTCATTAAGCAAATGAATAAGATTGCATGTGTTTTCCCAAGTTTTTAAAGAAGTCCGTGGTTGAAATGAAGAAAAGTAAGCATGTCAACATGCTCAGAACTGAGGCTTGCCCTGCGCTTTGATGCAATGTTTCCTACTGCTGAAAACAGACGCTCTGATGGCGTAGATGTTGCTGGGATACACAGAAAGGACTTTGCCAGCTTTGACAGAAGTGGATAGCGTACTTCATTTCTTTTCCACCACAACAGCGGATTCTCTTTCCTGGAAAGGGGATGTTCTCCAAAGTACATCAAGACTTCCTTCTGCACATTTTGGGTTAACTTCTGCAGCTGTGTGTCTCTCTTCCAGATGCATTGTTGTCAGGCTATGGGACTTCACTTCCCAATCCTCTCCAAGAAAGTGACCCGTCACCCCTAGATAAGCCTCTGTAGCAACACTGGTCCAAATGTCAGCTGTGAGAGCAATGCTGTCACACTTTTTAAGAATGTTCGTCAACTTGGCTTTGATTTCTTCATACTTCTTCTCCATCAATTTTGTAAAGTAGGTTCTTGAGGGAAGTGTGTACTTGGGATTGAAAGTAGAAATCATCTTCTGAAATCCCTCATCCTCCACCATGGAAAGCGGGCGCATGTCTGAGACAATCATGTTTAGAATACTGTCGGTGAACTCAGCTGCTTGCTCGGTTGAACACGGTGGAGGTCGTCGCACAAAGCTGTCCAGAGTTTGGTTCTTTGAAGAACTGAAAAAGAGTCCAATTGATATTGATATTAACATATGTCTAATGGTGTAAACATTTTATAACTTTTTTTTAGTTTGTTCTGTTTATATTGTTTATGAAGTTCTATTTTTTCTCTGGATCATTATCTTGTTTTTTTAGTACAGTTTTGAGTTTGGTTATTTTATTTGGCTTTTACTTATCTTGCGAAATTACTAAAAAAAATATCATACTCAGATACTACAATGAGTCAGCTAGTTAATGCACATTAATCCAATAGTGTAAATAGTTTTGAACTTTATAAGTTTGTTCTATTTATATTGTTTCTTAAGTTCTCTTTGTTTTCTCTGGGCCATATCTTGCTTTTTAGGAAGTTTTTTTTAGTTTGGTTATTTTTGTATTAATTGTATTCATATTAATTGAGTTCATTCTTATGTCTATTCACAGCCTTTGTTGCTAAGAAAACGCTAATTTCCATACTGCAGATCTAATTCATCTTGTTTAATTTCTAAAAAATATATATACACTTATATACTAAGATAATTCAACTAGCCCATGCACATTTATTTGATGGTGGAAATATTTTTTTGACTTTTAGTTAGTTCTGTTTATATTGTTCTTGCAGTTCTCTTTTTATCAGAGTCATATCTAGTTTTTTTTTTTAGCAAGCCTTTAGTTTTGGTTATTTTTATATTATTATTATTATTATTATTATTAATAGTAGTAGTAGAAGTAGTAGTATTTGTATTCATAGTTATCTCTCTTTACTGTATTTATGCCTTTACTGCTGTCATAATGTTTATTTCCAGGCTTTGGATCTAATTTTACTTGTTTAATTAATAGGCTGAAATAATATAATTCTTGATATACTAATATACTAACATAATTTGACAAGCAAATGTATATTTATTCAATATATAAAAATGTTACATTTTTATTTACACTGTGAAGCAGCCTTTAGACAGCGCCATAAATTAAATTACATTATGTACTGGACTTAATCTTGATTATTGATCACATTGATTTGTTTTAACTGCAACTGCTTAGTATCGTGAACATTACCTTGTTGTGGCCAGTTCGCTCTGCGGACTTAATGCATGGACCGGGTGTTTTCTTTTAAGGTGCTGCAGCATTGACGACGTGCTGTTGTGAAACGCCAACTCCGCCTTACAGTGAACGCACTGCACGGCGTTTTCTTTCCTTTTCAGTGTGTAATGGTCCCACACTTTAGACACTTTCTGCCGTTTCCTCTGCGTGTCATCTCTTTCTTCCTCTCTCTGTCTGTCCTCGTTTCCCTCCATGATTGAACCAAACGCGCGGCAGCGGAAGGAGCGGAAAGAGCACGCTGCTGCGCAACAGAAATAACCGTCCGTGTCAAACACTGTGCGCTGCACATGGTTCCGGATTTAAACGATTCCTCGAGGCATATAATTTGCCTCGAGGAATTTTATTAATCGAGTCACTCGAGTTACTCGAGTAATCGTTTCAGCCCTAAATGAATCAAACCTGTGTCTAATTAAATGAGTTGATGATGTGGGTGTGGCCCAATTTGATGGTGGAGCAGTTCTTTCAGGTATCATAGCACTTGAGCCAAGAACCAAAATTTCACATACTATCCTGCAAGTGTGTGAGGACATGCAAACCACCAGACTGCACGTGTCTCAGCAATGGGCTGAAGTGCACAAACCTGTGCAAATTACAAACTTGTGCCAACCAATACAGTGAGGAAGAGCCCCTTGCACACCGGAAGATTCAGATGTAGAAGAAGATACAGATACTGATGGCGATTACTGATGTTGATTAATAAGTGATGACCAAAAGGAGCTATGTTAACAGACCCACTGTGACTCAGTGACAGAATTATGTACTAAGCCAAAACTTGACAGTCATATTTGCTGTCACTGTTCCTTATGGAAAGAATAGGACTTTGAATAGGAATTGGAGTTTTCTCAGATGATTGTATAGAGTGTATACATCAGTAGATCGTATTTTGTTGCTAATGTCTTCTTGCCCTGCACCAGCCAGGATGATTGTATATTGAGTTCCTGCATTTAAAATATGTCAGTGTCATATTAAAGTTGTGTTATTATAATGCTATTAGTCTGCATTTACTTTACTTCTACTTCTGAGTAAAAAAATATCCTTAATTTAGACCTTGATTTAGACCTGACAATTGGCTAATTGAAGCTTATATATACACACCTGTATTAGATAAATTACTTGAAATACTACTTAGGGGGTTATTACAAGTCTCTATGGCTAGCCAATAGTTCAAACACACCTAAATGAGAGGTTAAAATGAAAGAAAGCTAATTTTGAAGGAAGGCGATTTTTCATTTTTGAACAGCTGCACTCTATTACTTCAATGAGTGATAACTACAATAAAGCTACCAGTTACCAAGGTCTATCATATAACAACTTATTGTAGGGATGTATAGCAATAAAAAAATCACAACTAGAATTTGCCCACCCAGGTGGTACCGATATGTGAAATTTTGGTTCTTGGCTCAAGGACTACTTCTCATGCTCCCAAACTTTGTTGCACACTGATCTGAGGTCATGACGATGAATTAATGGTGAGAGCTGGTTAAGAGAAGGGCCAGAGCACACACTCTGAGCTTAAAGAAGAAAGGGAGGATGGCTTCATTTTCCATATAGGACAAAACAAGTCAGACACAGCAGCCAGCACCAACCTTTCAGTCTAGATTATCAACTTGTTATGAATTTTGGGAGCCACAATCATAACTAGGGCCCCGGTGGGGCACTGTCGGGCCCGAGCCGCGTTGCGCCGCCCCCAGCGCGACCGCCTCCCCCTCCCGATCCCGTCACACTCAAGGTCCAAAGATGGTGTGCGCACTTGTCTGTGGTCATTTCCCATTATAATGAATGGGAGGCGCAGTTTCTACCAAAACACTCGCTGCAGACAAACTACATGTCCTATTTGAAAAAAGTCTGGACCATGAGTGAGGGCACAAACACAGCTAGGATATATCCAAACGGCAAGTTGCTCCTCGTTACGTTGTTGCCGGGAGAGCGATGCGATTGAGCCATTGAGTGATGGGCAGGAAAAACTTGACTGTTTCTCCTGCCATGGGGGATGGGGGATGGGGGGGGGATGTGGATTCTTTTAAGAATGTGGATATTTGGGTCATATTTGGCGCCCCCTAGAACGTAAACCGTGGGGTGCAGCGTCATGATTTTTACAACTTTGAATGGCCATGGGGTGTAGATTGGCCTGAGCAAATTTGGTGTCAGTGGGACGAAAGCCTTAGGAGGAGTTAGCCACATTCCAATGTGTGCGCATCGGCAAAAAATGCGAAATAGCCCTTTAACCGTACATTTTACAGATACGCGCGCATTGACTTTTTCGTTGTTGTAAATTGTGTTGATAGGCCAAATAAAACCAGAGTTATGATAAATTATGTCCGCGATACTTTTTTTCTGCTTATTTTGATCACGTTCGGCGCTCGATCGCGCTGTATGAGACAGGAAAACATAGCATGCAGACATTAGCGACAGCTCTTACAGGCGGAAAAGACTTGCCAAAAGAAAAGAAAAAAACACACCACAACATCTCTCCTATTGGTGGAAAACTTCACCACAACAACCAATCCAAAATTATATGGTGACTGATTGACACGGGACCGGCGCTCGCGTTCTTCCTGCAACTTGAGAAGGGAGGGAGGGACTCTCAGCAGGGATGCAGTCTGGGACACGTAGTTGCAAACCTAGCGACTTTGTTGTTAGATTCAATGACTTTTCAGACCCCCTAAAGACTTTTTTTTAGAAAGAAAGGGACTTTTATCGACTTCTTCTGGAGTTCTGGAGTTTAGAGACTCTGACATGAAGCAGGCTTTCCTTACTGAGGAGTTAGCAACGCTGCTAAGGGTGCAGAGCCACACATGCGCTCAGAGCTCTGCATGGGAGACTGAAGCTGACAGAGCTGCAGCAGTTAGCAGGTTTCACCCTCAGAGACCACCAGGGGTTCATGTTGAGGCATTTTAATTTTTTTTTTTTTTTGCGCCATAGACACTGTCAGCACAATCTGCAGTTACACTAACAAAAATGCTGCAAAAAACAAAGAATTATGGAAAAATTACACATGGACTGACATAGAGGAGGATCTACACAAGTTTTTTACATCATGTTTTACATCATGCATCATTTACATCATGTTTTTTTGTAGTGGCATAAATAAAAAGTGACATTTGTGAGACTATACAGTGTTTTGTAAATAATTTTACAAAGAACGCCTGGGCCATTGCCTGCATTTTGGTGTAAATAGAGGTAAATTACTATGTTCTTTGTTAAAAATTTGCATATGTTTTGAAGTTTACAATTTTTATTTGAAGTTTAAGTTTTAAAAACAGTTCATCACACATATTTGTGGTTTAATTTCACATTAATTTCCATATTGTATAAATTACTGGAAAAAACTTGAGCCCCTGCCCCTGTATAATCATGTGCACGTCCCTGTTCTAGCTCCAAGGTGAATCTTCACTGCTCATGTTCTCCTCAGAAATAGTCACCTCACTCCCCTCAGGTTACTGTACACATGCACCAACTATCTGCTTCAGGTTTGAAATGGAGCTTCATGGTTGTCTTTTGGAGAAATGAACAGTCAAGTTGTGTTTGAAATTTGATTTTTTTCAGGGGCAAAAGGAAGCCTCTGCATTCTTGTCAAATATGTAAACAGCATGTTTTTGCAGGTGCTAAAAAACAGACTCTGAGTGTGTGTGTGTGTCTGTGTGTGTGTGTGTGTGTGTGTGTGTGTGTATGTTGGCGTGTGTGTATATGTGTGTGTATCCTGCAGTACTCTGTACTCCTGCAGTGGCCAAAAAGACTTTTAAGAATGTGGATTTTTGGGTCATCTTTGGCGCCCCCTAGAACTGCAGTACTCTGTACTCCTGCAGTGGCCAAAATGACTTTTAAGAATGTGGATTTTTGGGTCATCTTTGGCGCCCCCTAGAACGTAAACCGTGGGGTGCAGCGTCATGATTTTTACAACTTTGAATGGGCATGGGGTGTAGATTGCCCTGAGCAAATTTGGTATCGGTGGGACGAAAGCCTTAGGAGGAGATAGCCACATTCCAATGTGTGCGAATCGGCAAAAAATGCAAAATAGCCCTTTAACCGTACATTATACAGATACGCGCTCTTTGACTTTTTCGTAGATCTAATTGAGATACACATGATTGTCAATTTTTGTGTCAATATGACAAAGCGTTCAGGCGTGACACTCAACAATGTGTATTTTCATGTAAGGGGACAAGAAAAAATTGACTTTTTTCTCCTACCATGGGGGGCGCTCTTTTGGGGAGTAAAAATTCCTTCACAAATGTGTGGATGGCTGGACATTGCATCATCCTAGAAAACTTGGAGGCCAGTGAGGACAAAAATAAAAAGTTATAAGACTTTTAAATATGTGGATTTTAGGGTTGTCTTTGGCGCCCCCTAGAACCTAAACCTTGGGGTGCAGCGTCATGATTTTGATAACTTTTAATGGCCACGGGGTGTAGATTGGCCTGAGCAAATGTGGTGCCGGTGGACAGAAAGCCTTCGGAGGAGTTAGCGAAATTCCAATGTGTGCGGATCGCCAAAAAATGCGGAATAACCCTTTAACCGTACATTTGACAGATACGCGCGCATTGACTTTTTCGTAGATCTTATTGAGTTACATGTGTGTGTCAATTTTTGTGTCATTTTGACAAAGCGTATAGGCGTGACACTCAACAATGTGTATTTTCACCTTAGGGGACAAGAAAAAATGGACTTTTTTCTCCTGCCATGGGGGGGGCGCTCTTTTGGGGAGTAAAAATTCCTTCACAAATGTGTTGATGGCTGGACATTGCATCATCCTAGAAAACTTGGAGGCCAGTGAGGACAAAAATAAAAAGTTATAAGACTTTTAAATATGTGGATTTTAGTGTTATCTTTGGCGCCCCCTAGAACCTAAACCTTGGGGTGCAGCGTCATGATTTTGATAACTTTTAATGGCCACGGGGTGTAGTTTGGCCTGAGCAAATGTGGTGCCGGTGGAACGAAAGCCTTCGGAGGAGTTAGCGAAATTCCAATGTGTGCGGATCGGAAAAAAATGCGAAATAACCCCTTTAACCGTACATTTGACAGATACGGCCGCACTGACTTTTTTGTAGATCTTATTGAGATACACGTGTGTGTCAATTTTTGTGTCAATATGACAAAGCGTACAGGCGTGACAGTCAATAGTGTGAATTTCCACCTTAGGGGGCGCTATGGAGCCATTTTGCATTTTATTGTTTGGGCGACTTCAGAATATCGAATTTTTCACCAGGCCCGGTCGTCCTGCCAAATTTCATGAGTTTTCGCCAGTGGGAAGTGGGCCATTTTCCAGTTCAAAAGGGAGGAAAAAGAAGAAAGAAAGAAAGAAAGAAAGAACTAGGGCCCCGTTGGGGCACTGGCGGGCCCGAGCCGTGTCACGCCGCCCCCAGCGCGACCGCCTCCCCCACCCGATCGCGTCACACTCAAGGTCCAAAGATGGTGTGCGCACTTGTTTGTGGTCATTTACCATTATAATGAACGGGAGGCGCAGTTTCTACCAAAACGCTCGCTGCAGAAAAACTCCATGTCCTATTTGAAAAAAGTCTGGACCATGAGTGAGGGCACAAACACAGCTAAGATATATCCAAATGGCAAGTTGCTCCTCCTTTCGCTTTTGCCGAGAGAGCAGTGCGTTTGAGCCATTGAATGATGAACAGGAAAAACTTGACTTTATTCTCCTGCCATGGGGGGGTGCTCTTTTAAAGAGAAAAAACTCCTTCACAAATGTGTTGATGGCTGGACATTGCATCATCCTAGAAAACATGGAGGCCAGTGAGGACAAAAATAAAAAGTTATAAGACTTTTAAATATGTGGATTTTAGGGTTATATTTGGCGCCCCCTAGAACCTAAACCATGGGGTGCAGCGTCATGATTTGAATAACTTTTAATGGCCATGGGGTGTAGATTGGCCTGAGCAAATGTGGTGCCGGTGGAACGAAAGCCTTCGGAGGAATTAGCGAAATTCCAATGTGTGCGAATCTGCAAAAAATGCGAAATAACCCTTTAACCGTACATTTTACAGATACGTGGCCATTGACTTTTTCGAAGATCTTATGTAAATACACGTGTATGTAAAATTTTGTGTCAATACGACAAAACATACAGGCGTAGCACTCAACAATGTGTATTTTCACCTTAGTGGACAAGAAAAAATGGACTTTTTTCTCCTGCCATGGGGGGGCGCTCTTTTGGCGAGTAAAAATTCCTTCACAAATGTGTTGATGGCTGGACATTGCATCATCCTAGAAAACTTGGAGGCCAGTGGGGACAAAAATAAAAAGTTATAAGACTTTTAAATATGTGGATTTTACGGTTATCTTTGGCTCCCCCTAGAACCTAAACCGTGGGGTGCAGCGTCATGATTTGAATAACTTTTAATGGCCATGGGGTGTAGATTGGCCTGAGCAAATGTGGTGCCGGTGGAACGAAAGCCTTCGGAGGAGTTAGCGAAATTCCAATGTGTGCGGATCGCCAAAAAATGCGGAATAACCCTTTAACCGTACATTTGACAGATACGCGCGCATTGACTTTTTCGTAGATCTTATTGAGATACATGTGTGTGTCAATTTTTGTGTCATTTTGCCAAAGCGTACAGGTGTTACACTCAACAATGTGTATTTTCACCTTAGGGGACAAGAAAAAATGGACTTTTTTCTCCTGCCATGGGGGGGCGCTCTTTTGGGGAGTAAAAATTCCTTCACAAATGTGTTGATGGCTGGACATTGCATCATCCTAGAAACTTGGAGGCCAGTGAGGGCAAAAATAAAAAGTTATAAGACTTTTAAATATGTGGATCTTAGGGTTATCTTTGGCGCCCCCTAGAACCTAAACCGTGGGGTGCAGTGTCATGATTTGAATAACTTTTAATGGCCATGGGGTGTAGATTGGCCTGAGCAAATGTGGTGCCGGTGGAACGAAAGCCTTCGGAGGAGTTAGCGAAATTCCAATGTGTGCGGATCGGCAAAAAATGCGAAATAACCCTTTAACCGTACATTTGACAGATACGCCCGCACTGACTTTTTTGTAGATCTTATTGAGATACATGTGTGTGTCAATTTTTGTGTCATTTTGACAAAGCGTACCGGCGTGACAGTCAATAGTGTGAATTTTCACCTTAGGGGGCGCTATGGAGCCATTTTGCATTTTCTTGTTTGGGCGACTTCGGAATATCAAATTTTTCACCAGGCCCGGTCGTCCTGCCAAATTTCATGAGTTTTCGCCAGTGGGAAGTGGGCCATTTTCCAGTTCAAAGGGGAGGAAAAATAACTAGGGCCCCGTTGGGGCACTGGCGGGCCCGAGCCGTGTCACGCCGCCCCCAGCGCGACCGCCTCCCCCACCCGATCGTGTCACACTCAAGGTCCAAAGATGGTGTGCGCACTTGTTTGTGGTCATTTACCATTATAATGAACGGGAGGCGCAGTTTCTACCAAAACGCTCGCTGCAGAAAAACTCCATGTCCTATTTGAAAAAAGTCTGGACCATGAGTGAGGGCACAAACACAGCTAAGATATATCCAAATGGCAAGTTGCTCCTCCTTTCGCTTTTGCCGAGAGAGCAGTGCGTTTGAGCCATTGAATGATGAACAGGAAAAACTTGACTTTATTCTCCTGCCATGGGGGGGGCGCTCTTTTAACGAGAAAAAACTCCTTCACAAATGTGTTGATGGCTGGACATTGCATCATCCTAGAAAACATGGAGGCCAGTGAGGACAAAAATAAAAAGTTATAAGACTTTTAAATATGTGGATTTTAGGGTTATCTTTGGCGCCCCCTAGAACCTAAACCGTGGGGTGCAGCGTCATGATTTGAATAACTTTTAATGGCCATGGGGTGTAGATTGGCCTGAGCAAATGTGGTGCCGGTGGAACGAAAGCCTTTGGAGGAGTTAGCGAAATTCCAATGTGTGCGAATCTGCAAAAAATGCGAAATAACCCTTTAACCGTACATTTTACAGATACATGGCCATTGACTTTTTCGAAGATCTTATTGAAAGACACGTGTATGTAAAATTTTGTGTCAATACGACAAAACATACAGGCGTAGCACTCAACAATGTGTATTTTCACCTTAGTGGACAAGAAAAAATAGACTTTTTTCTCCTGCCATGGGGGGGCGCTCTTTTGGCGAGTAAAAATTCCTTCACAAATGTGTTGATGGCTGGACATTGCATCATCCTAGAAAACTTGGAGGCCAGTGGGGACAAAAATAAAAAGTTATAAGACTTTTAAATATGTGGATTTTACGGTTATCTTTGGCGCCCCCTAGAACCTAAACCGTGGGGTGCAGCGTCATGATTTGAATAACTTTTAATGGCCATGGGGTGTAGATTGGCCTGAGAAAATGTGGTGCCAGTGGAACGAAAGCCTTCGGAGGAGTTAGCGAAATTCCAATGTGTGCGGATCGCCAAAAAATGCGGAATAACCCTTTAACCGTACATTTGACAGATACGTGCGCATTGACTTTTTTGTAGATCTTATTGAGATACATGTGTGTGTCAATTTTGGTGTCATTTTGCCAAAGCGTACAGGTGTTACACTCAACAATGTGTATTTTCACCTTAGGGGACAAGAAAAAATGGACTTTTTTCTCCTGCCATGGGGGGGCGCTCTTTTGGGGAGTAAAAATTCCTTCACAAATGTGTTGATGGCTGGACATTGCATCATCCTAGAAAACTTGGAGGCCAGTGAGGGCAAAAATAAAAAGTTATAAGACTTTTAAATATGTGGATCTTAGGGTTATCTTTGGCGCCCCCTAGAACCTAAACCGTGGGGTGCAGCGTCATGATTTGAATAACTTTGAATGGCCATGGGGTGTAGATTGGCCTGAGCAAATGTGGTGCCGGTGGAACGAAAGCCTTCGGAGGAGTTAGCGAAATTCCAATGTGTGCGGATCGGCAAAAAATGCGAAATAACCCTTTAACCGTACATTTGACAGATACGCCCGCACTGACTTTTTTGTAGATCTTATTGAGATACATGTGTGTGTCAATTTTTGTGTCATTTTGACAAAGCGTACTGGCGTGACAGTCAATAGTGTGAATTTTCACCTTAGGGGGCGCTATGGAGCCATTTTGCATTTTCTTGTTTGGGCGACTTCGGAATATCAAATTTTTCCCCAGGCCCGGTCGTCCTGCCAAATTTCATGAGTTTTCGCCAGTGGGAAGTGGGCCATTTTCCAGTTCAAAGGGGAGGAAAAATAATAACTAGGGCCCCGTTGGGGCACTGGCGGGCCCGAGCCGTGTTGCGCCGCCCCCAGCGCGACCGCCTACCCCTCCCGATCGCGTCACACTCAAGGTCCAAAGATGGTGTGCGCACTTGTCTGTGGTCATTTACCATTATAATGAATGGGAGGCGCAGTTTCTACCAAAATGCTCGCTGCAGACAAACTCCATGTCCTATTTGAAAAAAGTCTGGACCATGAGTGAGGGCATAAACACAGCTTGTATATATCCAAATGGCAAGTTGCTCCTCCTTTCGGTTTTGCCGAGAGAGCGATGCGTTTGAGCCATTGAGCGATGGGCAGGAAAAACTTGACTTTTTCTCCTGCCATGGGGGGCGCTCTTTTGGGGAGAAAAATTCCTTCACAAATGTGTTGATGGCTGGACATTGCATCATCCTAGAAAACTTGGAGGCCAGTGAGGACAAAAATAAAAAGTTATAAGACTTTTAAGACTGTGGATTTTTGGGTTATCTTTGGCGCCCCCTAGAACGTAAACCGTGGGGTGCAGCGTCATGATTTGTACAACTTTTAATGGCCATGGGGTGTAGATTGGCCTGAGCAAATGTGGTGCCGGTGGAACGAAAGCCTTCGGAGGAGTTAGCGAAATTCCAATGTGTGCGGATCGGCAAAAAATGCAAAATAACCCTTTAACCGTACATTTGACAGACACGCCCGCGCTAACTTTTTTGTAGATCTTATTGAGATACATGTGTGTGTCAATTTTTGTGTCAATATGACAAAGCGTAAAGGCGTGACATTCAATAGTGTGAATTTTCACCTTAGGGGACAAGAAAAAATGGACTTTTTTCTCCTGCCATGGGGGGGCGCTCTTTTGGGGAGTAAAAATTCCTTCACAAATGTGTTGATGGCTGGACATTGCATCATCCTAGAAAACTTGGAGGCCAGTGAGGACAAAAATAAAAAGTTATAAGACTTTTAAATATGTGGATTTTAGGGTTATCTTTGGCGCCCCCTAGAACCTAAACCGTGGGGTGCAGCGTCATGATTTGAATAACTTTTAATGGCCATGGGGTGTAGATTGGCCTGAGCAAATGTGGTGCCGGTGGAACGAAAGCCTTCGGAGGAGTTAGCGAAATTCCATTGTGTGCGGATCCGCAAAAAATGCGGAATAACCCTTTAACCGTACATTTGACAGATTCGCGCGCATTGACTTTTTCGTAGATCTTATTGAGTTACATGTGTGTGTCAATTTTTGTGTCATTTTGACAAAGCGTATAGGCGTGACACTCAACAATGTGTATTTTCACCTTAGGGGACAAGAAAAAATGGACTTTTTTCTCCTGCCATGGGGGGGCGCTCTTTTGGGGAGTAAAAATTCCTTCACAAATGTGTTGATGGCTGGACATTGCATCATCCTAGAAAACTTGGAGGCCAGTGAGGACAAAAATAAAAAGTTATAAGACTTTTAAATATGTGGATTTTAGTGTTATCTTTGGCGCCCCCTAGAACCTAAACCTTGGGGTGCAGTTTCATGATTTTGATAACTTTTAATGGCCACGGGGTGTAGATTGGCCTGAGCAAATGTGGTGCCGGTGGAACGAAAGCCTTCGGAGGAGTTAGCGAAATTCCAATGTGTGCGGATCGGAAAAAAATGCGAAATAACCCTTTAACCGTACATTTGACAGATACGGCCGCACTGACTTTTTTGTAGATCTTATTGAGATACATATGTGTGTCAATTTTTGTGTCAATATGACAAAGCGTACAGGCGTGACAGTCAATAGTGTGAATTTCCACCTTAGGGGGCGCTATGGAGCCATTTTGCATTTTATTGTTTAGGCGACTTCAGAATATCGAATTTTTCACCAGGCCCGGTCGTCCTGCCAAATTTCATGAGTTTTCGCCAGTGGGAAGTGGGCCATTTTCCAGTTCAAAGGGGAGGAAAAAGAAGAACTAGGGCCCCGTTGGGGCACTGGCGGGCCCGAGCCGCGTTGCGCCGCCCCCAGTGCGACCGCCTCCCCCTCCCGATCGCGTCACACTCAAGGTCCAAAGATGGTGTGCGCACTTGTCTGTGGTCATTTCCCATTATAATGAATGGGAGGCGCAGTTTCTACCAAAGCGCTCGCTGCAGACAAACTACATGTCCTATTTGAAAAAAGTCTGGACCATGAGTGAGGGCACAAACACAGCTAGGATATATCCAAACGGCAAGTTGCTCCTCGTTACGGTGTTGCCGGGAGAGCAATGCGATTGAGCCATTGAGTGATGGGCAGGAAAAACTTGACTGTTTCTCCTGCCATGGGGGATGGGGGATAGGAGGGGGGAAAGGGATGTGGATTCTTTTAAGAATGTGGATATTTGGGTCATCTTTGGCGCCCCCTAGAACGTAAACCGTGGGGTGCAGCGTCATGATTTTTAAAACTTTGAATGGCCATGGGGTGTAGATTGGCCTGAGCAAATTTGGTGTCAGTGGGACGAAAGCCTTAGGAGGAGTTAGCCACATTCCAATGTGTGCTAATCGGCAAAAAATGCAAAATAGCCCTTTAACCGTACATTTTACAGATACGCGCGCATTGACTTTTTCGTAGATCTTATTGAGATACATGTGTGTGTCAAATTTTGTGTCAATATGACAAAGCATACAGGTATGACAGTCAACAATGTGTATTTTCACCTTATGGGACAAGAAAAAATGGACTTTTTTCTCCTGCCATGGGGGGCGCTCTTTTAGGGAGTAAAAATTCCTTCACAAATGTGTTGATGGCTGGACATTGCATCATCCTAGAAAACTTGGAGGCCAGAGAGGACAAAAATAAAAAGTTATAAGACTTTTAAATATGTGGATTTTAGGGTTATCTTTGGCGCCCCCTAGAACCTAAACCGTGGGGTGCAGCGTCATGATTTGAATAACTTTTAATGGCCATGGGGTGTAGATTGGCCTGAGCAAATGTGGTGCCGGTTGAACGAAAGCCTTCGGAGGAGTTAGCGAAATTCCAAAGTGTGCGGATCGGCAAAAAATGCGCAATAACCCTTTAACCGTACATTTGACAGATACGCCCGCACTGACTTTTTTGTAGATCTTATTGAGATACATGTGTGTGTCAATTTTTGTGTAATTTTGACAAAGCGTACAGGCGTGACAGTCAATAGTGTGAATTTTCACCTTATGGAACAAGAAAAAATGGACTTTTTTCTCCTGCCATGGGGGGGCGCTCTTTTGGGGAGTAAAAATTCCTTCACAAATGTGTTGATGGCTGGACATTGCATCATCCTAGAAAACTTGGAGGCCAGTGAGGGCAAAAATAAAAAGTTATAAGACTTTGAAATATGTGGATTTTAGGGTTATATTTGGCGCCCCCTAGAACATAAACCGTGGGGTGCAGCGTCATGATTTGAATAACTTTTAATGGCCATGGGGTGTAGATTGGCCTGAGCAAATGTGGTGCCGGTGGAACGAAAGCCTTCGGAGGAGTTAGCGAAATTCCAATGTGTGCGGATCGGCAAAAAATGCGAAATAACCCTTTAACCGTACATTTGACAGATACGCCCACACTGACTTTTTTGTAGATCTTATTGAGATACATGTGTGTGTCAATTTTTGTGTCATTTTGACAAAGCGTACAGTTTTCAGGTGAATTTTTCACCTTAGGGGGCGCTATGGAGCCATTTTGCATTGTATTGTTTGGGCGACTTCAGAATATCAAATTTTTCACCAGGCCCGGTCGTCCTGCCAAATTTCATGAGTTTTCGCCAGTGGGAAGTGGGCCATTTTCCAGTTCAAAGGGGAGGAAAAATAATAATAACAAAAGAAGGAAACATGCAGGAACAAGAGGGCTCTCGCAGCTGCTTAGCAGCTACGCTCGGGCCCTAAAGAAAGAAACAAAGAAAAACCCCTACAGGAATAACAGGGCCTACGCCCGGCTGCTCTGCAGCTGGCTCGGGCCCTAAAAAGAAAGAAAGAAACAAAGAAAAACCACTTGGGGAATAATAGGGCCTACGCCCGGCTGCTCTGCAGCTGGCTCGGGCCCTAACTAGGACCCCGTTGGGGCACTGGCGGGCCCGAGCCGTGTCGCGTCCCCCCCCCAAACGTGCTGCCTCCCCGTCCCATTTGTGTCCTCTGGCCATCGCCCTCTCTGGTAACGCCCATCACTGCAAAGACCCTTTTCCTTCATCGGCGTTTGCTGTTCTTCTTGCCAGTGCGTGTTGCTTTCACTTACACTTGCCACAGCCAGCCTCGTGAGTGCCTAGCCTATTGGATATCACTGTCACCTACACAGGACAGTCATTACCTTTCTATTAATGTTGTGTTTTAATTTCACATTAATTTCCATATTGTATAAACGACTGGAAAAAACTTGAGCCCCTGCCCCTGTATAATCATGTGCATGTCTCTGTTCTAGCTCCAAGGTGAATCTTCACAGCTCATGTTCTCCTCAGAAGCACTCACCTCACTCCCCTCAGGTTACTGTACACATGCACCAACTACCTGCTTCAGGTTTGGATGGAGCTTCATGGTTGTCTTTTGGAGAAATGACCAGTCAAGTTGTGTTTGAAATTTGATTTTTATCAGGGGCAAAAGGAGCCTCTGCATTCTTGTCAAATATGTAAATAGCATGTTTTTGCAGGTGCTAAAAACCAGACTCTGTGTGTGTGTGTGTGTGTGTGTGTGTGCGTGTGTGTGTGTCTGTGTGTGCTTTCAAGTCACATGACATATTTAACCGGATGTAGCTGCAAGACGGTTGACTCGTTGACTCTCCGTTTCAACTTATCTCAAAAGTGAGGACCTCAACCTATATACCAGTTTTTAAATTGTGTTGATAGGCCAAATAAAACCAGAGTTATGATAAATTATGTCCGCGATACTTTTTTTCTGCTTATTTTGATCACGTTCGGCGCTCGATCGCGCTGTATGAGACAGGAAAACATAGCATGCAGACATTAGCGACAGGTCTTACAGGCGGAAAAGGCTTGCCAAAAGAAAAAAAAAACACACCACAACATCTCTCCTATTGGTGGAAAACTTCACCACAACAACCAATCCAAAATTATATGGTGACTGATTGACAAGGGGCGGGCGCTTACGTTCTTCCTGCAACATGAGAAGCGAGGGAGGGACTCTCAGCAGGGATGCAGTCTGGGACACGTAGTTGCAAACCTAGCGACTTTGTTGTTAGATTCAATGACTTTTCAGACCCCCTAACGACTTTTTTTTAGAAAGAAAGGGACTTTTATCGACTTCTTCTGGAGTTTAGAGACTCTGACATGAAGCAGGCTTTCCTTACTGAGGAGTTAGCAACGCTGCTAAGGGTGCAGAGCCACACATGCGCTCCAACCTCTGCATGGGAGACTGAAGCTGACAGAGCTGCAGCAGTTAGCAGGTTTCACCCTCAGAGACCACCAGGGGTTCATGTTGAGGCATTTTAAATTTTTTTTTTTTGTGCCATAGACACTGTCAGCACAATCTGCAGTTACACTAACAAAAATGCTGCAAAAAACAAAGAATTATGGAAAAATTACACATGGACTGACATAGAGGAGGATCTACACAAGTTTTTTACATCATGTTTTACATCATGCATCATTTACATCATGTTTTTTTGTAGTGGCATAAATAAAAAGTGACATTTGTGAGACTATACAGTGTTTTGTAAATAATTTTACAAAGAACGCCTGGGCCATTGCCTGCATTTTGATGAAAATAGAGGTAAATCACTATGTTCTTTGTTAAAAATTTGCATATGTTTTGAAGTTTACAATTTTTATTTGAAGTTTAAGTTTTAAAAACAGTTCATCACACATATTTGTGGTTTTCACAGTAAAAATGTTACTTTTTTCCACTCGGATTTTATGTTTTGTGTGTGAATTTGGGTCCATTGTGTAAATTCAGTATGTCAACATGATAAAATAACTGTAAATTCGCACAGGTGAGGTTGTGCTGAAAAAAATGATACCAGGCAAGGCACGTGATTGTAAAATTTTGTGTCAATATGACAAAGCGTATAGGCGTGAATCTCAACAATATGTATTTTCACCTTAGGGGACAAGAAAAAATGGACTTTTTTCTCCTGCCATGGGGGGCGCTCTTTTGGGGAGTAAAAATTCCTTCACAAATGTGTTGATGGCTGGACATTGCATCATCCTAGAAAACTTGGAGGCCAGTGAGGACAAAAATAAAAAGTTATAAGACTTTTAAATATGTGGATTTTAGGGTTATCTTTGGCGCCCCCTAGAACCTAAACCGTGGGGTGCAGCGTCATGATTTGAATAACTTTTAATGGCCATGGGGTGTAGATTGGCCTGGGCAAATGTGGTGCCGGTGGAACGAAAGCCTTAGGAGGAGTTAGCCACATTCCAATGTGTGCGGATCGGCAAAAAATGCAAAATAGCCCTCTAACCGTACATTTGACAGATACGCACCCATTGACTTTTTCGTAGATCTTATTGAGATACATGTGTGTGTCAAATTTTGTGTCAATATGACAAAGCGTACAGGTGTCACACTCAACAATGTGAATTTTCACCTTAGGGGACAAGAATAAATGGACTTTTTTCTCCTGCCATGGGGGGGCGCTCTTTTGGGGAGTAAAAATTCCTTCACAAATGTGTTGATGGCTGGACATTGCATCATCCTAGAAAACTTGGAGGCCAGTGAGGACAAAAATAAAAAGTTATAAGACTTTGAAATATGTGGATTTTAGGGTTATCTTTGGCGCCCCCTAGAACCTAAACCGTGGGGTGCAGCGTCATGATTTGAATAACTTTGAATGGCCATGGGGTGTAGATTGGCCTGAGCAAATGTGGTGCCGGTGGAACGAAAGCCTTCGGAGGAGTTAGCGAAATTCCAATGTGTGCGGATCGGCAAAAAATGCGAAATAACCCTTTAACCGTACATTTGACAGATACGCCCGCACTGACTTTTTTGTAGATCTTATTGAGATACATGTGTGTGTCAATTTTTGTGTCATTTTGACAAAGCGTACTGGCGTGACAGTCAATAGTGTGAATTTTCACCTTAGGGGGCGCTATGGAGCCATTTTGCATTTTCTTGTTTGGGCGACTTCGGAATATCAAATTTTTCCCCAGGCCCGGTCGTCCTGCCAAATTTCATGAGTTTTCGCCAGTGGGAAGTGGGCCATTTTCCAGTTCAAAGGGGAGGAAAAATAATAACTAGGGCCCCGTTGGGGCACTGGCGGGCCCGAGCCGTGTTGCGCCGCCCCCAGCGCGACCGCCTACCCCTCCCGATCGCGTCACACTCAAGGTCCAAAGATGGTGTGCGCACTTGTCTGTGGTCATTTACCATTATAATGAATGGGAGGCGCAGTTTCTACCAAAATGCTCGCTGCAGACAAACTCCATGTCCTATTTGAAAAAAGTCTGGACCATGAGTGAGGGCATAAACACAGCTTGTATATATCCAAATGGCAAGTTGCTCCTCCTTTCGGTTTTGCCGAGAGAGCGATGCGTTTGAGCCATTGAGCGATGGGCAGGAAAAACTTGACTTTTTCTCCTGCCATGGGGGGCGCTCTTTTGGGGAGAAAAAATTCCTTCACAAATGTGTTGATGGCTGGACATTGCATCATCCTAGAAAACTTGGAGGCCAGTGAGGACAAAAATAAAAAGTTATAAGACTTTTAAGACTGTGGATTTTTGGGTTATCTTTGGCGCCCCCTAGAACGTAAACCGTGGGGTGCAGCGTCATGATTTGTACAACTTTTAATGGCCATGGGGTGTAGATTGGCCTGAGCAAATGTGGTGCCGGTGGAACGAAAGCCTTCGGAGGAGTTAGCGAAATTCCAATGTGTGCGGATCGGCAAAAAATGCAAAATAACCCTTTAACCGTACATTTGACAGACACGCCCGCGCTAACTTTTTTGTAGATCTTATTGAGATACATGTGTGTGTCAATTTTTGTGTCAATATGACAAAGCGTAAAGGCGTGACATTCAATAGTGTGAATTTTCACCTTAGGGGACAAGAAAAAATGGACTTTTTTCTCCTGCCATGGGGGGCGCTCTTTTGGGGAGTAAAAATTCCTTCACAAATGTGTTGATGGCTGGACATTGCATCATCCTAGAAAACTTGGAGGCCAGTGAGGACAAAAATAAAAAGTTATAAGACTTTTAAATATGTGGATTTTAGGGTTATCTTTGGCGCCCCCTAGAACCTAAACCGTGGGGTGCAGCGTCATGATTTGAATAACTTTTAATGGCCATGGGGTGTAGATTGGCCTGAGCAAATGTGGTGCCGGTGGAACGAAAGCCTTCGGAGGAGTTAGCGAAATTCCATTGTGTGCGGATCCGCAAAAAATGCGGAATAACCCTTTAACCGTACATTTGACAGATACGCGCGCATTGACTTTTTCGTAGATCTTATTGAGTTACATGTGTGTGTCAATTTTTGTGTCATTTTGACAAAGCGTATAGGCGTGACACTCAACAATGTGTATTTTCACCTTAGGGGACAAGAAAAAATGGACTTTTTTCTCCTGCCATGGGGGGGCGCTCTTTTGGGGAGTAAAAATTCCTTCACAAATGTGTTGATGGCTGGACATTGCATCATCCTAGAAAACTTGGAGGCCAGTGAGGACAAAAATAAAAAGTTATAAGACTTTTAAATATGTGGATTTTAGTGTTATCTTTGGCGCCCCCTAGAACCTAAACCTTGGGGTGCAGTTTCATGATTTTGATAACTTTTAATGGCCACGGGGTGTAGATTGGCCTGAGCAAATGTGGTGCCGGTGGAACGAAAGCCTTCGGAGGAGTTAGCGAAATTCCAATGTGTGCGGATCGGAAAAAAATGCGAAATAACCCTTTAACCGTACATTTGACAGATACGGCCGCACTGACTTTTTTGTAGATCTTATTGAGATACATATGTGTGTCAATTTTTGTGTCAATATGACAAAGCGTACAGGCGTGACAGTCAATAGTGTGAATTTCCACCTTAGGGGGCGCTATGGAGCCATTTTGCATTTTATTGTTTAGACGACTTCAGAATATCGAATTTTTCACCAGGCCCGGTCGTCCTGCCAAATTTCATGAGTTTTCGCCAGTGGGAAGTGGGCCATTTTCCAGTTCAAAGGGGAGGAAAAAGAAGAACTAGGACCCCGTTGGGGCACTGGCGGGCCCGAGCCGTGTCGTGTCCCCCCCCCAAACGTGCTGCCTCCCCGTCCCATTTGTGTCCTCTGGCCATCGCCCTCTCTGGTAACGCCCATCACTGCAAAGACCCTTTTCCTTCATCGGCGTTTGCTGTTCTTCTTGCCAGTGCGTGTTGCTTTCACTTACACTTGCCACAGCCAGCCTCGTGAGTGCCTAGCCTATTGGATATCACTGTCACCTACACAGGACAGTCATTACCTTTCTATTAATGTTGTGTTTTAATTTCACATTAATTTCCATATTGTATAAACGACTGGAAAAAACTTGAGCCCCTGCCCCTGTATAATCATGTGCATGTCTCTGTTCTAGCTCCAAGGTGAATCTTCACAGCTCATGTTCTCCTCAGAAGCACTCACCTCACTCCCCTCAGGTTACTGTACACATGCACCAACTACCTGCTTCAGGTTTGGATGGAGCTTCATGGTTGTCTTTTGGAGAAATGACCAGTCAAGTTGTGTTTGAAATTTGATTTTTATCAGGGGCAAAAGGAGCCTCTGCATTCTTGTCAAATATGTAAATAGCATGTTTTTGCAGGTGCTAAAAACCAGACTCTGAGTGTGTGTGTGTGTGTGTGTGTGTGCGTGTGTGTGTGTCTGTGTGTGCTTTCAAGTCACATGACATATTTAACCGGATGTAGCTGCAAGACGGTTGACTCGTTGACTCTCCGTTTCAACTTATCTCAAAAGTGAGGACCTCAACCTATATACCAGTTTTTAAATTGTGTTGATAGGCCAAATAAAACCAGAGTTATGATAAATTATGTCCGCGATACTTTTTTTCTGCTTATTTTGATCACGTTCGGCGCTCGATCGCGCTGTATGAGACAGGAAAACATAGCATGCAGACATTAGCGACAGGTCTTACAGGCGGAAAAGGCTTGCCAAAAGAAAAAAAAAACACACCACAACATCTCTCCTATTGGTGGAAAACTTCACCACAACAACCAATCCAAAATTATATGGTGACTGATTGACAAGGGGCGGGCGCTTACGTTCTTCCTGCAACATGAGAAGCGAGGGAGGGACTCTCAGCAGGGATGCAGTCTGGGACACGTAGTTGCAAACCTAGCGACTTTGTTGTTAGATTCAATGACTTTTCAGACCCCCTAACGACTTTTTTTTTTAGAAAGAAAGGGACTTTTATCGACTTCTTCTGGAGTTTAGAGACTCTGACATGAAGCAGGCTTTCCTTACTGAGGAGTTAGCAACGCTGCTAAGGGTGCAGAGCCACACATGCGCTCCAACCTCTGCATGGGAGACTGAAGCTGACAGAGCTGCAGCAGTTAGCAGGTTTCACCCTCAGAGACCACCAGGGGTTCATGTTGAGGCATTTTAAATTTTTTTTTTTTTTGTGCCATAGACACTGTCAGCACAATCTGCAGTTACACTAACAAAAATGCTGCAAAAAACAAAGAATTATGGAAAAATTACACATGGACTGACATAGAGGAGGATCTACACAAGTTTTTTACATCATGTTTTACATCATGCATCATTTACATCATGTTTTTTTGTAGTGGCATAAATAAAAAGTGACATTTGTGAGACTATACAGTGTTTTGTAAATAATTTTACAAAGAACGCCTGGGCCATTGCCTGCATTTTGATGAAAATAGAGGTAAATCACTATGTTCTTTGTTAAAAATTTGCATATGTTTTGAAGTTTACAATTTTTATTTGAAGTTTAAGTTTTAAAAACAGTTCATCACACATATTTGTGGTTTTCACAGTAAAAATGTTACTTTTTTCCACTCGGATTTTATGTTTTGTGTGTGAATTTGGGTCCATTGTGTAAATTCAGTATGTCAACATGATAAAATAACTGTAAATTCGCACAGGTGAGGTTGTGCTGAAAAAAATGATACCAGGCAAGGCACGTGATTGTAAAATTTTGTGTCAATATGACAAAGCGTATAGGCGTGAATCTCAACAATATGTATTTTCACCTTAGGGGACAAGAATAAATGGACTTTTTTCTCCTGCCATGGGGGGCGCTCTTTTGGGGAGTAAAAATTCCTTCACAAATGTGTTGATGGCTGGACATTGCATCATCCTAGAAAACTTGGAGGCCAGTGAGGACAAAAATAAAAAGTTATAAGACTTTTAAATATGTGGATTTTAGGGTTATCTTTGGCGCCCCCTAGAACCTAAACCGTGGGGTGCAGCGTCATGATTTGAATAACTTTTAATGGCCATGGGGTGTAGATTGGCCTGGGCAAATGTGGTGCCGGTGGAACGAAAGCCTTCGGAGGAGTTAGCGAAATTCCATTGTGTGCGGATCCGCAAAAAATGCGGAATAACCCTTTAACCGTACATTTGACAGATACGCGCGCATTGACTTTTTCGTAGATCTTATTGAGTTACATGTGTGTGTCAATTTTTGTGTCATTTTGACAAAGCGTATAGGCGTGACACTCAACAATGTGTATTTTCACCTTAGGGGACAAGAAAAAATGGACTTTTTTCTCCTGCCATGGGGGGCGCTCTTTTGGGGAGTAAAAATTCCTTCACAAATGTGTTGATGGCTGGACATTGCATCATCCTAGAAAACTTGGAGGCCAGTGAGGACAAAAATAAAAAGTTATAAGACTTTTAAATATGTGGATTTTAGTGTTATCTTTGGCGCCCCCTAGAACCTAAACCTTGGGGTGCAGTTTCATGATTTTGATAACTTTTAATGGCCACGGGGTGTAGATTGGCCTGAGCAAATGTGGTGCCGGTGGAACGAAAGCCTTCGGAGGAGTTAGCGAAATTCCAATGTGTGCGGATCGGAAAAAAATGCGAAATAACCCTTTAACCGTACATTTGACAGATACGCCCGCACTGACTTTTTTGTAGATCTTATTGAGATACATGTGTGTGTCAATTTTTGTGTCATTTTGACAAAGCGTACTGGCGTGACAGTCAATAGTGTGAATTTTCACCTTAGGGGGCGCTATGGAGCCATTTTGCATTTTCTTGTTTGGGCGACTTCGGAATATCAAATTTTTCCCCAGGCCCGGTCGTCCTGCCAAATTTCATGAGTTTTCGCCAGTGGGAAGTGGGCCATTTTCCAGTTCAAAGGGGAGGAAAAATAATAACTAGGGCCCCGTTGGGGCACTGGCGGGCCCGAGCCGTGTTGCGCCGCCCCCAGCGCGACCGCCTACCCCTCCCGATCGCGTCACACTCAAGGTCCAAAGATGGTGTGCGCACTTGTCTGTGGTCATTTACCATTATAATGAATGGGAGGCGCAGTTTCTACCAAAATGCTCGCTGCAGACAAACTCCATGTCCTATTTGAAAAAAGTCTGGACCATGAGTGAGGGCATAAACACAGCTTGTATATATCCAAATGGCAAGTTGCTCCTCCTTTCGGTTTTGCCGAGAGAGCGATGCGTTTGAGCCATTGAGCGATGGGCAGGAAAAACTTGACTTTTTCTCCTGCCATGGGGGGGCGCTCTTTTGGGGAGAAAAAATTCCTTCACAAATGTGTTGATGGCTGGACATTGCATCATCCTAGAAAACTTGGAGGCCAGTGAGGACAAAAATAAAAAGTTATAAGACTTTTAAGACTGTGGATTTTTGGGTTATCTTTGGCGCCCCCTAGAACGTAAACCGTGGGGTGCAGCGTCATGATTTGTACAACTTTTAATGGCCATGGGGTGTAGATTGGCCTGAGCAAATGTGGTGCCGGTGGAACGAAAGCCTTCGGAGGAGTTAGCGAAATTCCAATGTGTGCGGATCGGCAAAAAATGCAAAATAACCCTTTAACCGTACATTTGACAGACACGCCCGCGCTAACTTTTTTGTAGATCTTATTGAGATACACGTGTGTGTCAATTTTTGTGTCAATATGACAAAGCGTAAAGGCGTGACATTCAATAGTGTGAATTTTCACCTTAGGGGACAAGAAAAAATGGACTTTTTTCTCCTGCCATGGGGGGGCGCTCTTTTGGGGAGTAAAAATTCCTTCACAAATGTGTTGATGGCTGGACATTGCATCATCCTAGAAAACTTGGAGGCCAGTGAGGACAAAAATAAAAAGTTATAAGACTTTTAAATATGTGGATTTTAGGGTTATCTTTGGCGCCCCCTAGAACCTAAACCGTGGGGTGCAGCGTCATGATTTGAATAACTTTTAATGGCCATGGGGTGTAGATTGGCCTGAGCAAATGTGGTGCCGGTGGAACGAAAGCCTTCGGAGGAGTTAGCGAAATTCCATTGTGTGCGGATCCGCAAAAAATGCGGAATAACCCTTTAACCGTACATTTGACAGATACGCGCGCATTGACTTTTTCGTAGATCTTATTGAGTTACATGTGTGTGTCAATTTTTGTGTCATTTTGACAAAGCGTATAGGCGTGACACTCAACAATGTGTATTTTCACCTTAGGGGACAAGAAAAAATGGACTTTTTTCTCCTGCCATGGGGGGGCGCTCTTTTGGGGAGTAAAAGTTCCTTCACAAATGTGTTGATGGCTGGACATTGCATCATCCTAGAAAACTTGGAGGCCAGTGAGGACAAAAATAAAAAGTTATAAGACTTTTAAATATGTGGATTTTAGTGTTATCTTTGGCGCCCCCTAGAACCTAAACCTTGGGGTGCAGTTTCATGATTTTGATAACTTTTAATGGCCACGGGGTGTAGATTGGCCTGAGCAAATGTGGTGCCGGTGGAACGAAAGCCTTCGGAGGAGTTAGCGAAATTCCAATGTGTGCGGATCGGAAAAAAATGCGAAATAACCCTTTAACCGTACATTTGACAGATACGGCCGCACTGACTTTTTTGTAGATCTTATTGAGATACATATGTGTGTCAATTTTTGTGTCAATATGACAAAGCGTACAGGCGTGACAGTCAATAGTGTGAATTTCCACCTTAGGGGGCGCTATGGAGCCATTTTGCATTTTATTGTTTAGGCGACTTCAGAATATCGAATTTTTCACCAGGCCCGGTCGTCCTGCCAAATTTCATGAGTTTTCGCCAGTGGGAAGTGGGCCATTTTCCAGTTCAAAGGGGAGGAAAAAGAAGAACTAGGACCCCGTTGGGGCACTGGCGGGCCCGAGCCGTGTCGTGTCCCCCCCCCAAACGTGCTGCCTCCCCGTCCCATTTGTGTCCTCTGGCCATCGCCCTCTCTGGTAACGCCCATCACTGCAAAGACCCTTTTCCTTCATCGGCGTTTGCTGTTCTTCTTGCCAGTGCGTGTTGCTTTCACTTACACTTGCCACAGCCAGCCTCGTGAGTGCCTAGCCTATTGGATATCACTGTCACCTACACAGGACAGTCATTACCTTTCTATTAATGTTGTGTTTTAATTTCACATTAATTTCCATATTGTATAAACGACTGGAAAAAACTTGAGCCCCTGCCCCTGTATAATCATGTGCATGTCTCTGTTCTAGCTCCAAGGTGAATCTTCACAGCTCATGTTCTCCTCAGAAGCACTCACCTCACTCCCCTCAGGTTACTGTACACATGCACCAACTACCTGCTTCAGGTTTGGATGGAGCTTCATGGTTGTCTTTTGGAGAAATGACCAGTCAAGTTGTGTTTGAAATTTGATTTTTATCAGGGGCAAAAGGAGCCTCTGCATTCTTGTCAAATATGTAAATAGCATGTTTTTGCAGGTGCTAAAAACCAGACTCTGAGTGTGTGTGTGTGTGTGTGTGTGTGTGCGTGTGTGTGTGTCTGTGTGTGCTTTCAAGTCACATGACATATTTAACCGGATGTAGCTGCAAGACGGTTGACTCGTTGACTCTCCGTTTCAACTTATCTCAAAAGTGAGGACCTCAACCTATATACCAGTTTTTAAATTGTGTTGATAGGCCAAATAAAACCAGAGTTATGATAAATTATGTCCGCGATACTTTTTTTCTGCTTATTTTGATCACGTTCGGCGCTCGATCGCGCTGTATGAGACAGGAAAACATAGCATGCAGACATTAGCGACAGGTCTTACAGGCGGAAAAGGCTTGCCAAAAGAAAAAAAAAACACACCACAACATCTCTCCTATTGGTGGAAAACTTCACCACAACAACCAATCCAAAATTATATGGTGACTGATTGACAAGGGGCGGGCGCTTACGTTCTTCCTGCAACATGAGAAGCGAGGGAGGGACTCTCAGCAGGGATGCAGTCTGGGACACGTAGTTGCAAACCTAGCGACTTTGTTGTTAGATTCAATGACTTTTCAGACCCCCTAACGACTTTTTTTTAGAAAGAAAGGGACTTTTATCGACTTCTTCTGGAGTTTAGAGACTCTGACATGAAGCAGGCTTTCCTTACTGAGGAGTTAGCAACGCTGCTAAGGGTGCAGAGCCACACATGCGCTCCAACCTCTGCATGGGAGACTGAAGCTGACAGAGCTGCAGCAGTTAGCAGGTTTCACCCTCAGAGACCACCAGGGGTTCATGTTGAGGCATTTTAAATTTTTTTTTTTTTTGTGCCATAGACACTGTCAGCACAATCTGCAGTTACACTAACAAAAATGCTGCAAAAAACAAAGAATTATGGAAAAATTACACATGGACTGACATAGAGGAGGATCTACACAAGTTTTTTACATCATGTTTTACATCATGCATCATTTACATCATGTTTTTTTGTAGTGGCATAAATAAAAAGTGACATTTGTGAGACTATACAGTGTTTTGTAAATAATTTTACAAAGAACGCCTGGGCCATTGCCTGCATTTTGATGAAAATAGAGGTAAATCACTATGTTCTTTGTTAAAAATTTGCATATGTTTTGAAGTTTACAATTTTTATTTGAAGTTTAAGTTTTAAAAACAGTTCATCACACATATTTGTGGTTTTCACAGTAAAAATGTTACTTTTTTCCACTCGGATTTTATGTTTTGTGTGTGAATTTGGGTCCATTGTGTAAATTCAGTATGTCAACATGATAAAATAACTGTAAATTCGCACAGGTGAGGTTGTGCTGAAAAAAATGATACCAGGCAAGGCACGTGATTGTAAAATTTTGTGTCAATATGACAAAGCGTATAGGCGTGAATCTCAACAATATGTATTTTCACCTTAGGGGACAAGAATAAATGGACTTTTTTCTCCTGCCATGGGGGGCGCTCTTTTGGGGAGTAAAAATTCCTTCACAAATGTGTTGATGGCTGGACATTGCATCATCCTAGAAAACTTGGAGGCCAGTGAGGACAAAAATAAAAAGTTATAAGACTTTTAAATATGTGGATTTTAGGGTTATCTTTGGCGCCCCCTAGAACCTAAACCGTGGGGTGCAGCGTCATGATTTGAATAACTTTTAATGGCCATGGGGTGTAGATTGGCCTGGGCAAATGTGGTGCCGGTGGAACGAAAGCCTTAGGAGGAGTTAGCCACATTCCAATGTGTGCGGATCGGCAAAAAATGCAAAATAGCCCTCTAACCGTACATTTGACAGATACGCACCCATTGACTTTTTCGTAGATCTTATTGAGATACATGTGTGTGTCAAATTTTGTGTCAATATGACAAAGCGTACAGGTGTCACACTCAACAATGTGAATTTTCACCTTAGGGGACAAGAATAAATGGACTTTTTTCTCCTGCCATGGGGGGGCGCTCTTTTGGGGAGTAAAAATTCCTTCACAAATGTGTTGATGGCTGGACATTGCATCATCCTAGAAAACTTGGAGGCCAGTGAGGACAAAAATAAAAAGTTATAAGACTTTGAAATATGTGGATTTTAGGGTTATCTTTGGCGCCCCCTAGAACCTAAACCGTGGGGTGCAGCGTCATGATTTGAATAACTTTTAATGGCCATGGGGTGTAGATTGGCCTGAGCAAATGTGGTGCCGGTGGAACGAAAGCCTTAGGAGGAGTTAGCGAAATTCCAATGTGTGCGGATCAGCAAAAAATGCGGAATAACCCTTTAACCGTACATTTGACAGATACGCGCGCATTGACTTTTTCGTAGATCTTATTGAGATACATGTGTGTGTCAAATTTTGTGTCATTTTGCCAAAGCGTACAGGTGTTACACTCAACAATGTGTATTTTCACCTTAGGGGACAAGAAAAAATGGACTTTTTTCTCCTGCCATGGGGGGGCGCTCTTTTGGGGAGTAAAAATTCCTTCACAAATGTGTTGATGGCTGGACATTGCATCATCCTACAAAACTTGGAGGCCAGTGAGGGCAAAAATAAAAAGTTATAAGACTTTTAAATATGTGGATCTTAGGGTTATCTTTGGCGCCCCCTAGAACCTAAACCGTGGGGTGCAGCGTCATGATTTGAATAACTTTTAATGGCCATGGGGTGTAGATTGGCCTGAGCAAATGTGGTGCCGGTGGAACGAAAGCCTTCGGAGGAGTTAGCGAAATTCCAATGTGTGCGGATCGGCAAAAAATGCGAAATAACCCTTTAACCGTACATTTGACAGATACGCCCGCACTGACTTTTTTGTAGATCTTATTGAGATACATGTGTGTGTCAATTTTTGTGTCATTTTGACAAAGCGTACAGGCGTGACAGTGAATAGTGTGAATTTTCACCTTAGGGGGCGCTATGGAGCCATTTTGCATTTTCTTGTTTGGGCGACTTCGGAATATCAAATTTTTCACCAGGCCCGGTCGTCCTGCCAAATTTCATGAGTTTTCGCCAGTGGGAAGTGGGCCATTTTCCAGTTCAAAGGGGAGGAAAAATAATAACTAGGACCCCGTTGGGGCACTGGCGGGCCCGAGCCGTGTCGCGTCCCCCCCCCCAACGTGCTGCCTCCCCGTCCCATTTGTGTCCTCTGGCCATCGCCCTCTCTGGTACCGCCCATCACTGCAAAGACCCTTTTCCTTCATCGGCGTTTGCTGTTCTTCCTGCCAGTGCGTGTTGCTTTCACTTACACTTGCCACAGCCAGCCTCGTGAGTGCCTAGCCTATTGGATATCACTGTCACCTACACAGGACAGTCATTACCTTTCTATTAATACTTTGTGTTTTAATTTCACATTAATTTCCATATTGTATAAACGACTGGAAAAAACTTGAGCCCCTGCCCCTGTATAATCATGTGCATGTCTCTGTTCTAGCTCCAAGGTGAATCTTCACTGCTCATGTTCTCCTCAGAAGCACTCACCTCACTCCCCTCAGGTTACTGTACACATGCACCAACTGCCTGCTTCAGGTTTGGATGGAGCTTCATGGTTGTCTTTTGGAGAAATGACCAGTCAAGTTGTGTTTGAAATTTGATTTTTTTCAGGGGCAAAAGGAGCCTCTGCATTCTTGTCAAATATGTAAATAGCATGTTTTTGCAGGTGCTAAAAACCAGACTCTGAGTGTGTGTGTGTGTGTGTGTGTGTGTGTGTGCGTGTGTGTGTGTCTATGTGTGCGTTCAAGTCACATGACATATTTAACCGGATGTAGCTGCAAGACGGAGCCTCGTTGACTCTCCGTTTCAACTTATCTCAAAAGTGAGGACCTCAACCTATATACCAGTTTTTAAATTGTGTTGATAGGCCAAATAAAACCAGAGTTATGATAAATTATGTCCGCGATACTTTTTTTCTGCTTATTTTGATTACGTTCGGCGCTCGATCGCGCTGTATGAGACAGGAAAACATAGCATGCAGACATTAGCGACAGGTCTTACAGGCGGAAAAGGCTTGCCAAAAGAAAAAAAAAACACACCACAACATCTCTCCTATTGGTGGAAAACTTCACCACAACAACCAATCCAAAATTATATGGTGACTGATTGACAAGGGGCGGGAACTTACGTTCTTCCTGCAATATGAGAAGGGAGGGAGGGACTCTCAGCAGGGATGCAGTCTGGGACACGTAGTTGCAAACCTAGCGACTTTGTTGTTAGATTCAATGACTTTTCAGACCCCCTAACGACTTTTTAGAAAGAAAGTGACTTTTATCGACTTCTTCTGGAGTTTAGAGACTCTGACATGAAGCAGGCTTTCCTTACTGAGGAGTTAGCAACACTGCTAAGGGTGCAGAGCCACACATGCGCTCCGAGCTCTGCATGGGAGACTGAAGCTGACAGAGCTGCAGCAGTTAGCAGGTTTCACCCTCAGAGACCACCAGGGGTTCATGTTGAGGCATTTTCAGTTTTTTTTTTTTTTTTTTTTTGCCATAGACACTGTCAGCACAATCTGCAGTTACACTAACAAAAATGCTGCAAAAAACAAAGAATTATGGAAAAATTACACATGGACTAACATAGAGGAGGATCTACACAAGTTTTTTACATCATGTTTTACATCATGCATCATTTACATCATGTTTTTTTGTAGTGGCATAAATAAAAAGTGACATTTGTGAGACTATACAGTGTTTTGTAAATAATTTTACAAAGAACGCCTGGGCCATTGCCTGCATTTTGATGTAAATAGAGGTAAATTACTATGTTCTTTGTTAAAAATTTGCATATGTTTTGAAGTTTACAATTTTTATTTGAAGTTTAAGTTTTAAAAACAGTTCATCACACATATTTGTGGTTTAATTTCACATTAATTTCCATATTGTATAAATGACTGGAAAAAACTTGAGCCCCTGCCCCTGTATAATCATATGCACGTCCCTGTTCTAGCTCCAAGGTGAATCTTCACTGCTCATGTTCTCCTCAGAAATAGTCACCTCACTCCCCTCAGGTTACTGTACACATGCACCAACTATCTGCTTCAGGTTTGAAATGGAGCTTCATGGTTGTCTTTTGGAGAAATGAACAGTCAAGTTGTGTTTGAAATTTGATTTTTATCAGGGGCAAAAGGAAGCCTCTGCATTCTTGTCAAATATGTAAACAGCATGTTTTTGCAGGTGCTAAAAAACAGACTCTGAGTGTGTGTGTGTGTCTGTGTGTGTGTGTGTCTGTGTGTGTGTGTATGTTGGCGTGTGTGTATATGTGTGTGTATCCTGCAGTACTCTGTACTCCTGCAGTGGCCAAAAAGACTTTTAAGAATGTGGATTTTTGGGTCATCTTTGGCGCCCCCTAGAACTGCAGTACTCTGTACTCCTGCAGTGGCCAAAATGACTTTTAAGAATGTGGATTTTTGGGTCATCTTTGGCGCCCCCTAGAACGTAAACCGTGGGGTGCAGCGTCATGATTTTTACAACTTTGAATGGGCATGGGGTGTAGATTGCCCTGAGCAAATTTGGTATCGGTGGGACGAAAGCCTTAGGAGGAGATAGCCACATTCCAATGTGTGCGAATCGGCAAAAAATGCAAAATAGCCCTTTAACCGTACATTATAAAGATATGCGCTCTTTGACTTTTTCGTAGATCTAATTGAGATACACATGATTGTCAATTTTTGTGTCAATATGACAAAGCGTTCAGGCGTGACACTCAACAATGTGTATTTTCATGTAAGGGGACAAGAAAAAATGGACTTTTTTCTCCTACCATGGGGGGGCGCTCTTTTGGGGAGTAAAAATTCCTTCACAAATGTGTTGATGGCTGGACATTGCATCATCCTAGAAAACTTGGAGGCCAGTGAGGACAAAAATAAAAAGTTATAAAACATTTAAGAATGTGGATTTTTGGGTTATTTTTGGCGCCCCCTAGAACCTAAACCATGGGGTGCAGCATCATGATTTGAATAACTTTTAATGGCCATGGGGTGTAGATTGGCCTGAGCAAATGTGGTGCCGGTGGAACGAAAGCCTTCGGAGGAGTTAGCGAAATTCCAATGTGTGCGTATCGGCAAAAAATGCGGAATAACCCTTTGACCGTACATTTGACAGATACGGCCTCACTGACTTTTTTGTAGATCTTATTGAGATACATATGTGTGTCAATTTTTGTGTCAATATGACAAAGCGTACAGGCGTGACAGTCAATAGTGTGAATTTCCACCTTAGGGGGCGCTATGGAGCCATTTTGCATTTTATTGTTTGGGCGACTTCAGAATATCGAATTTTTCACCAGGCCCGGTCGTCCTGCCAAATTTCATGAGTTTTCGCCAGTGGGAAGTGGGCCATTTTCCAGTTCAAAGGGGAGGAAAAAGAAGAAAGAAAGAAAGAAAGAAAGAAAGAAAGAAAGAAACAAAGAAAAACCACTTGGGGAATAATAGGGCCTACGCCCGGCTGCTCTGCAGCTGGCTCGGGCCCTAATAACAAAAGAAGGAAACTACAGGAACAAGAGGGCTCTCGCAGCTGCTTAGCAGCTACGCTCGGGCCCTAATAATAATAATAACAAAAGAAGGAAACATGCAGGAACAAGAGGGCTCTCGCAGCTGCTTAGCAGCTACGCTCGGGCCCTAATAATAACTAGGACCCCGGTGGGGCACTGTCGGGCCCGAGCCGCGTTGCGCCGCCCCCAGCGCGACCGCCTCCCCCTCCCGATCGCGTCACACTCAAGGTCCAAAGATGGTGTGCGCACTTGTCTGTGGTCATTTCCCATTATAATGAATGGGAGGCGCAGTTTCTACCAAAACACTCGCTGCAGACAAACTACATGTCCTATTTGAAAAAAGTCTGGACCATGAGTGAGGGCACAAACACAGCTAGGATATATCCAAACGGCAAGTTGCTCCTCGTTACGGTGTTGCCGGGAGAGTGATGCGATTGAGCCATTGAGTGATGGGAAGGAAAAACTTGACTGTTTCTCCTGCCATGGGGGGGGGGGGGGGGGGGGGGGGTGGATTCTTTTAAGAATGTGGATATTTGGGTCATCTTTGGCGCCCCCTAGAACGTAAACCGTGGGGTGCAGCGTCATGATTTTTACAACTTTGAATGGCCATGGGGTGTAGATTGGCCTGAGCAAATTTGGTGTCAGTGGGACAAAAGCCTTAGGAGGAGTTAGCCACATTCCAATGTGTGCTAATCGGCAAAAAATGCAAAATAGCCCTTTAACCGTACATTTTACAGATACGCGCGCATTGACTTTTTCGTAGATCTTATTGAGATACATGTGTGTGTCAAATTTTGTGTCAATATGACAAAGCATACAGGTATGACAGTCAACAATGTGTATTTTCACCTTAGGGGACAAGAAAAAATGGACTTTTTTCTCCTGCCATGGGGGGGCGCTCTTTTAGGGAGTAAAAATTCCTTCACAAATGTGTTGATGGCTGGACATTGCATCATCCTAGAAAACTTGGAGGCCAGAGAGGACAAAAATAAAAAGTTATAAGACTTTTAAATATGTGGATTTTAGGGTTATCTTTGGCGCCCCCTAGAACCTAAACCGTGGGGTGCAGCGTCATGATTTGAATAACTTTTAATGGCCATGGGGTGTAGATTGTCCTGCGCAAATGTGGTGCCGGTGGAACGCCAGCCTTAGGAGGAGTTAGCGAAATTCCAATGTGTGCGGATCAGCAAAAAATGCGGAATAACCCTTTAACCGTACATTTGACAGATACGCGCGCATTGACTTTTTCGTAGATCTTATTGAGATACATGTGTGTGTCAAATTTTGTGTCAATATGACAAAGCGTACAGGCGTGACACTCAACAATGTGTATTTTCACCTCAGGGGACAAGAAAAAATGGACTTTTTTCTCCTGCCATGGGGGGGCGCTCTTTTGGGGATTAAAAATTCCTTCACAAATGTGTTGATGGCTGGACATTGCATCATCCTAGAAAACTTGGAGGCCAGTGAGGGCAAAAATAAAAAGTTATAAGACTTTTAAATATGTGGATTTTTGGGTTATCTTTGGCGCCCCCTAGAACCTAAACCGTGGGGTGCAGCGTCATGATTTGAATAACTTTTAATGGCCATGGGGTGTAGATTGGCCTGAGCAAATGTGGTGCCGGTGGAAAGAAAGCCTTCGGAGGAGTTAGCGAAATTCCAATGTGTGCGGATCGGCAAAAAATGCGAAATAACCCTTTAACCGTACATTTGACAGATACGCCCGCACTGACTTTTTTGTAGATCTTATTGAGATACATGTGTTTGTCAATTTTTGTGTCATTTTGACAAAGCGTACAGGCGTGACAGTCAATAGTGTGAATTTTCACCTTAGGGGGCGCTATGGAGCCATTTTGCATTTTCTTGTTTGGGCGACTTCGGAATATCAAATTTTTCACCAGGCCCGGTCGTCCTGCCAAATTTCCTGAGTTTTCGCCAGTGGGAAGTGGGCCATTTTCCAGTTCAAAGGGGAGGAAAAAGAAGAACTAGGACCCCGGTGGGGCACTGTCGGGCCCGAGCCGCGTTGCGCCGCCCCCAGCGTGACCGCCTCCCCCTCCCGATCGCGTCACACTCAAGGTCCAAAGATGGTGTGCGCACTTGTCTGTGGTCATTTCCCATTATAATGAATGGGAGGCGCAGTTTCTACCAAAACACTCGCTGCAGACAAACTACATGTCCTATTTGAAAAAAGTCTGGACCATGAGTGAGGGCACAAACACAGCTAGGATATATCCAAACGGCAAGTTGCTCCTCGTTACGGTGTTGCCGGGAGAGTGATGCGATTGAGCCATTGAGTGATGGGCAGGAAAAACTTGACTGTTTCTCCTGCCATGGGGGATGGGGGATGGGGGGGGGGATGTGGATTCTTTTAAGAATGTGGATATTTGGGTCATCTTTGGTGCCCCCTAGAACGTAAACCGTGGGGTGCAGCGTCATGATTTTTACAACTTTGAATGGCCATGGGGTGTAGATTGGCCTGAGCAAATTTGGTGTCAGTGGGACGAAAGCCTTAGGAGGAGTTAGCCACATTCCAATGTGTGCGAATCAGCAAAAAATGCGAAATAGCCCTTTAACCGTACATTTTACAGATACGCGCGCATTGACTTTTTCGTAGATCTTATTGAGATACATGTGATTGTCAAATTTTGTGTCAATTTGACAAAGCGTACAGGTATGACAGTCAACAATGTGTTTTTTCACCTTAGGGGACAAGAAAAAATGGACTTTTTTCTCCTGCCATGGGGGGGCGCTCTTTTGGGGAGTAAAAATTCCTTCACAAATGTGTTGATGGCTGGACATTGCATCATCCTAGAAAACTTGGAGGCCAGTGAGGGCAAAAATAAAAAGTTATAAGACTTTGAAATATGTGGATTTTAGGGTTATCTTTGGCGCCCCCTAGAACCTAAACCGTGGGGTGCAGCGTCATGATTTGAATAACTTTTAATGGCCATGGGGTGTAGATTGGCCTGAGCAAATGTGGTGCCGGTGGAACGAAAGCCTTCGGAGGAGTTAGCAAAATTCCAATGTGTGCGGATCGGCAAAAAATGCGGAATAACCCTTTAACCGTACATTTGACAGATACGCCCGCACTGACTTTTTCGTAGATCTTCTTGAGATACATGTGTGTGTCAATTTTTGTGTCATTTTGACAAAGCGTAAAGGCGTGACAGTCAATAGTGTGAATTTTCACCTTAGGGGGCGCTATGGAGCCATTTTGCATTTTCTTGTTTGGGCGACTTCGGAATATCAAATTTTTCACCAGGCCCGGTCATCCTGCCAAATTTCATGAGTTTTCGCCAGTGGGAAGTGGGCCATTTTCCAGTTCAAAGGGGAGGAAAAAGAAGAAAGAAAGAAACAAAGAAAAACCACTTGGGGAATAATAGGGCTCTCGCAGCTGCTTAGCAGCTACGCTCGGGCCCTAAAGAAAGAAACAAAGAAAAACCCCTACAGGAATAACAGGGCCTACGCCCGGCTGCTCTGCAGCTGGCTCGGGCCCTAATAATAACAAAAGAAGGAAACTACAGGAACAAGAGGGCTCTCGCAGCTGCTTAGCAGCTACGCTCGGGCCCTAATGAGGACCCAAGCATCGAAGGAAAGAAGATCGTATTGGAAATCAGGATTATAATTTGACTCCTCTCTAAATCCTTAATTTACTGCCTTTAACCTAGTGGTGGGGAATATATCCAATATACTCAGTATATTGCAGGTTGTTCTACGTGAGATGTACACTACCGTTCAAAAGTTTGGGGTCACCCAAACAATTTTGTGTTTTCCATGAAAAGTCACACTTATTCACCACCATATGTTGTGAAATGAATAGAAAATAGAGTCAAGACATTGACAAGGTTAGAAATAATGATTTGGATTTGAAATAAGATTTTTTTTTACATCAAACTTTGCTTTCGTCAAAGAATCCTCCATTTGCAGCAATTACAGCATTGCAGACCTTTGGCATTCTAGCTGTTAATTTGTTGAGGCAATCTGGAGAAATTGCACCCCACGCTTCCAGAAGCAGCTCCCACAAGTTGGATTGGTTGGATGGGCACTTCTTGCGTACCATACGGTCAAGCTGCTCCCACAACAGCTCAATGGGGTTCAGATCTGGTGACTGCGCTGGCCACTCCATTACCGATAGAATACCAGCTGCCTGCTTCTGCTCTAAATAGTTCTTGCACAATTTGGAGGTGTGTTTAGGGTCATTGTCCTGTTGTAGGATGAAATTGGCTCCAATCAAGCGCTGTCCACTGGGTATGGCATGGCGTTGCAAAATGGAGTGATAGCCTTCCTTATTCAGAATCCCTTTTACCCTGTACAAATCTCCCACCTTACCAGCACCAAAGCAACCCCAGACCATCACATTACCTCCACCATGCTTAACAGATGGCGTCAGGCATTCTTCCAGCATCTTTTCATTTGTTCTGCGTCTCACAAACGTTCTTCTTTGTGATCCAAACACCTCAAACTTGGATTCATCCGTCCACAACAATTTTTTCCAGTCTTCATCTGTCCAATGTCTGTGTTCTTTTGCCCATCTTAATCTTTTTCTTTTATTGGCCAGTCTCAGATATGGCTTTTTCTTTGCCACTCTGCCCTGAAGCCCAGAATCCCGCAGCCGCCTCTTCACTGTAGATGTTGACACTGGTGTTTTGCGGGTACTATTTAATGAAGATTCCAGTTGGGGACCTGTGAGGCGTCTGTTTCTCAAACTAGAGACTCTAATGTACTTATCTTCTTGCTCAGTTTGCAACGCGGCCTCCCACTTCTTTTTCTACTCTGGTTAGAGCCTGTTTGTGCTGTCCTCTGAAGGGAGTAGTACACACCGTTGTAGGAAATCTTCAATTTCTTAGCAATTTCTCGCATGGAATAGCCTTCATTTCTAAGAACAAGAATAGACTGTCGAGTTTCAGATGAAAGTTCTCTTTTTCTGGCCATTTTGAGCGTTTAATTGACCCCACAAATGTGATGCTCCAGAAACTCAATCTGCTCAAAGGAAGGTCAGTTTAGTAGCTTCTGTAACGAGCTAAACTGTTTTCAGATGTGTGAACATGATTGCACAAGGGTTTTCTAATCATCAATTAGCCTTCTGAGCCAATGAGCAAACACATTGTACCATTAGAACACTGGAGTGATAGTTGCTTGAAATGGGCCTCTATACACCTATGTAGATATTGCACCAAAAACCAGACATTTGCAGCTAGAATAGTCATTTACCACATTAGCAATGTATAGAGTGTATTTCTTTAAAGTTAAGACTAGTTTAAAGTTATCTTCATTGAAAAGTACAGTGCTTTTCCTTCAAAAATAAGGACATTTCAATGTGACCCCAAACTTTTGAACGGTAGTGTATATAATGACCATATCGCAACCATCGAGTAGAAATTGTCACGTATATGTTTTAAGACGTCTGTATGTAAATCTCTTTGGAGTTTCGCTCCTCTCACTCTCTCCAGGTTCTCCTTTCACTGCAAGCAGCACACTCCCCTGCCCATCTGGGAAACTCTCCTGCATGCATGTGTGTTTTTGAATCAGGAGAGGAGGGAGACAGGCATGGAGAGAGTGGGGAGAAAAAGTCAAAACCCCAGGCAAGTTTACAAGTTACTACAAGACATTGGGATGGAGACAGACAACGTGGTTCCGAAAAAACACAGCACTGGCTCTATCATCTGGCAGTAGCTTGGGTTTTGCCTGGAAGATGTGGAGTAAAATACGGTTATCTGCAAAGTATGCCGCAAAAACGTAGCTACCAAAGATAGCAGTACCACAAATTTCTTTCACCTCCTGAAATGCCATCCACTACGAAACAAAGAATGTCTCAAACTCTGTATGTCCATGTCTCCTCCTACACCACATAAAACACCAAAGAAACCAGCACTGAAGCAAATGACTCTGGCTTACTCATTTGCCAATTCAGTCCCATATAATAGAAAAGTCCAAAATGGAAAGAGATCACAGCTGCAGTGACAAAATACATTGCCAAAGACATGGCCCTGGTCAGTGTTGTGGAAAAGACAGGATTTAAAAATCTAAATAACACACTTGACCTGAAGTATGATTTGCTTGATTAGGGCCCGAGCGTAGCTGCTAAGCAGCTGCGAGAGCCCTCTTATTCCTGATGGATTCTTCTTTCTTCTTCTTCTTCTTCTTTTTAGGGCCCGAGCGTAGCTGCTAAGCAGCTGCGAGAGCCCTATTGTTCCTTCATAGTCGAAAAATCTTCTTTAGGGCCCGAGCGTAGCTGCTAAGCAGCTGCGAGAGCCCTGTTGTTCCTGATGAGTTTTTCTTTGTTTCTTTAGGGCCCGAGCCAGCTGCAGAGCAGCCGGGCGTAGAGCCCTATTATTCCTGTAGTGGTTTTTCTTTGTTTCTTTAGTGCCCGAGCGTAGCTGCTAAGCAGCTGCGAGAGCCCTATTGTTCCTGTATCGGTTTTTCTTTCTTCTTTCTTAGGGCCCGAGCGTAGCTGCTAAGCAGCTGCGAGGCCCTGTTGTTCCTGTAGTGGTTTTTCTTTGTTTCTTAGGGCCCGAGCCAGCTGCAGAGCAGCCGGGCGTAGAGCCCTATTATTCCTGATGAGTTTTTCTTTGTTTCTTTCTTTCTTTCTTTCTTTCTTAGGGCCCGAGCCAGCTGCAGAGCAGCCGGGCGTAGAGCCCTATTATTCCTGATGAGTTTTTCTTTGTTTCTTTCTTTCTTTAGGGCCCGAGCGTAGCTGCTAAGCAGCTGCGAGAGCCTTATTATTCCCCAAGTGGTTTTTCTTTGTTTCTTTCTTTCTTTCTTCTTTTTCCTCCCCTTTGAACTGGAAAATGGCCCACTTCCCACTGGCGAAAACTCATGAAATTTGGCAGGACGACCGGGCCTGGTGAAAAATTCGATATTCTGAAGTCGCCCAAACAATAAAATGCAAAATGGCTCCATAGCGCCCCCTAAGGTGGAAATTCACACTATTGACTGTCACGCCTGTACGCTTTGTCATATTGACACAAAAATTGACACACATATGTATCTCAATAAGATCTACAAAAAAAAAAGTCCATTTTTTCTTGTCCCTTAAGGTGAAACTAGGGCCCCGGTGGGGCACTGTCGGGCCCGAGCCGCGTCGCTCCGCCCCCAGCGCGACCGCCTCCCCCTCCCGATCGCATCACACTCAAGGTCCAAAGATGGTGTGCGCACTTGTCTGTGGTCATTTCCCATTATAATGAATGGGAGGCGCAGTTTCTACCAAAACGGTCGCTGCAGACAAACTACATGTCCTATTTGAAAAAAGTCTGGACCATGAGTGAGGGCACAAACACAGCTAGGATATATCCAAATGGCAAGTTGCTCCTCTTACGGTGTTGCCGGGAGAGCGATGCGATTGAGCCATTGAGCGATGGGCAGGGTTAACTGGACTTTTTCTCCTGCCTTGGGGGGGGGATGTGGATTCTTTTAAGAATGTGGATATTTGGGTCATCTTTGGCGCCCCCTAGAACGTAAACCATGGGGTGCAGCGGCATGATTTTTACAACTTTGAATGGCCATGGGATGTAGATCGGCTTGAGCAAATTTGGTGTCGGTGGGACGAAAGCCTTAGGAGGAGTTAGCCACATTCCAACGTGTGCGAATCGGCAAAAAATGCGAAATAGCCCTTTAACCGTACATTTTACAGATACGTGCACATTGACTTTTTCGTAGATCTTATTGAGATACACGTGTGTGTCAAATTTTGTGTCATTTTGACAAAGCGTATAGGCGTGACAGTCAACAATGTGTTTTTTCACCTTAGGGGACAAGAAAAAATGGACTTTTTTCTCCTGCCATGGGGGGGCGCTCTTTTCGGGAGTAAAAATTCCTTTACAAATGTGTTGATGGCTGGACATTGCATCATCCTAGAAAACTTGGAGGCCAGTGAGGACAAAAGTTAAAAGTTATAAGACTATTAAGAATGTGGATTTTTGGGTTATCGTTGGCGCCCCCTAGAACCTAAACCGTGGAGTGCAGCGTCATGATTTGTACAACTTTTAATGGCCATGGGGTGTAGATTGGCCTGAGCAAATTTGGTGGCGGTGGAACTAAAGCCTTCGGAGGAGTTCGCGAAATTCCAATGTGTGCGGATCGGGAAAAAATGCGAAATAACCCTTTAACCGTACATTTTACAGATACGTGCCTATTGACTTTTTCGTAGATCTTATTGAGATTCACGTGATTGTCAAATTTTGGGTCAATATGACAAAGCGTATAGGCGTGACACTCAACAATGTGTATTTTCACCTTAGGGGACAAGAAAAAATTGACTTTTTTCTCCTGCCATGTGGGGGCGCTCTTTTGGGGAGTAAAAATTCCTTCACAAATGTTTTGATGGCTGGACATTGCATCATCCTAGAGACCTTGGAGGCCAGTGAGGACAAAAATAAAAAGTTATAAGACTTTTAAGACTGTGGATTTTTGGATTATCTTTGGCGCCCCCTAGAACGTAAACCGTGGGGTGCAGCGTCATGATTTGTACAACTTTTAATGGCCATGGGGTGTAGATTGGCCTGAGCAAATGTGGTGCCGGTGGAACGAATGCCTTCGGAGGAGTTAGCAAAATTCCAATGTGTGCAGATCGGCAAAAAATGCGAAATCACCCTCTAACCGTACATTTCACAGATGCGCCCGCGCTGACTTTTTCGTAGACCGTATTGAGATACACGTGTGTGTCAATTTTTGTGTCAATATGACAAAGCGTACAGGCGTGACAGTCAATAGTGTGAATTTTCACCTTAGGGGGCGCTATGGAGCCATTTTGCATTTTCTTGTTTGGGCGACTTCAGAATATCGAATTTTTCACCAGGCCCGGTCGTCCTGCCAAATTTCATGAGTTTTCGCCAGTGGGAAGTGGGCCATTTTCCCCTTCAAAGGGGAGGAAAAATAAGAAGAAAGAAAGAAAGAAAGAAGAAAGAAAAACCTATACAGGAATAATAGGGCTCTACGCCCGGCTGCTCTGCAGCTGGCTCGGGCCCTAAATACATATTGTTGAGATTCACGCCTATACGCTTTGTCATATTGACACAAAATTTGACAATCACGTGTATCTCAATAAGATCTACGAAAAAGTCTATGCGCGCGTATCTGTCAAATGTACGGTTAAAGGGCTATTTCGCATTTTTTGCCAATTCGCACACATTGGAATGTGGCTAACTCCTCCTAAAGCTTTCGTCCCATCGGCACCAAATTTGCTCAGGCCAATCTACACCCCATGGCCATTCAAAGTTGTACAAATCATGACGCTGCACCCCACGGTTTAGGTTCTAGGGGGCGCCAAAGAAAACCCCAAAATCCACATTCTTAAAAGTCTTTTAACTTTTTATTTTTGTCCTCACTGGCCTCCAAGTTTTCTAGGATGATGCAATGTCCAGCCATCAACACATTTGTGAAGGAATTTTTACTCCCGAAAGGAGCGCCCCCTCATGGCAGGAGAAAAAAGTCCATTTTTTCTTGTCCCCTAAGGTGAAAAAACACATTGTTGAGTGTCACGCCTATACGCTTTGTCAAAATGACACAAAATTTGACACACACGTGTATCTCAATAAGATCTACAACAAAGTCAATGGGCACGTATCTGTAAAATGTACGGTTAAAGGGCTATTTCGCATTTTTTGCCGATTCGCACACATTGGAATGTGGCTAACTCCTCCTAAGGCTTTCGTCCCACTGACACCAAATTTGCTCAGGCCAATCTACACCCCATGGCCATTCAAAGTTGTAAAAATCATGATGCTGCACCCCACGGTCTAAGTTCTAGGGGGCGGCAAATATGACCCAAATATACATTACAGCAGACAAACTAGTTTTGCCCACTGAGTGGCGCCAAAGGGACTTGTCTATGGAGTCTGGGAGTCACTATTGGCCGTTTTTGACTACTTTATTTTTACCTTTATATTTCCTCTTAAAATTTTTTTACCTTGCCTTGCCTGGTATCATTTTTTTCAGCACAACCTCACTCTGTGTGTTATTTTATCATTTTCACATACTGTATTTACACAATGGACCCAAATTCACACACAAAACATAAAATCCGAGCAGAAAAAAGTAACATTTTTACTGTGAAAACCACAAATATGTGTGATGAACTGTTTTTAAAACTTAAACTTCAAATAAAAATTGTAAACTTCAAAACATATGCAAATTTTTTAACAAAGAACATAGTAATTTACCTCTATTTACATCAAAATGCAGGCAATGGCCCAGGCGTTCCTTGTAAAATTATTTACAAAACACTGTATAGTCTCACAAATGTCACTTTTTGTTTATGTCACTACAAAAAACATGATGTAAATGATGCATTATGTAAAACATGATGTAAAAAACTTGTGTAGATCCTCCTCTATGTCAGTCCATGTGTAATTTTTCCATAATTCTTTGTTTTTTGCACCATTTTTGTTAGTGTAACTGCAGATTGTGCTGACAGTGTCTATGGCAAAAAAAAAAAAAAAAAAACTGAAAATGCCTCAACATGAACCCCTGGTGGTGTCTGAGGATGAAACCTGCTAACTGCAGCAGCTCTGTCAGCTCTAGTCTCCCATGCAGAGCTCGGAGCGCATGTGTGTCTCTGCACCCTTAGCAGCGTTGCTAACTCCTCAGTAAGGAAAGCCTGCTTCATGTCAGAGTCTCTAAACTCCAGAAGAAGTCGATAAAAGTCCCTTTCTTTCTAAAAAAAAAAGTCGTTAGGGGGTCTGAAAAGTCATTGAATCTAACAACAAAGTCGCTAGGTTTGCAACTACGTGTCCCAGACTGCATCCCTGCTGAGAGTCCCTCCCTCCCTTCTCATGTTGCAGGAAGAACGTAAGCGCCCGCCCCTTGTCAATCAGTCACCATATAATTTTGGATTGGTTGTTGTCGTGAAGTTTTCCACCAATAGGAGAGATGTTGTGGTGTGTTTTTTTTTCTGTTGGCAAGCCTTTTCCGCCTGTAAGACCTGTCGCTAATGTCTGCATGCTATGTTTTCCTGTCTCATACAGCGCGATCGAGAGCCGAACGTGATCAAAATAAGCAGAAAAAAATATCGCGGACATAATTTATCATAACTCTGGTTTTATTTGGCCTATCAACACAATTTAAAAACTGGTATATAGTTTGAGGTCCTCACTTTGGAGATAAGTTGAAACGGATGCTGCGTCCAAACTGCCCGCTCGGATACTACATGCTACTGCTACATACTACTGCTAGATCCTACTCCTACATACTAAACACGTTGGCCCAATTCGGACACACTAGACGAGCGGTGGGGAAAGACGACCCCCGCAGGCAGAGAGTAGGTAATGCGCCCGTGCAGACAGTGGTAACTGAAGCCCCTCATCTGCGGGGCTGGCTGTAGTACTGCAGCTGTGCAGTTTAATGATGGAATAAGTGAGCTTTACCTCCATGATGTCGCTACATATTTGCTCATAAAATGATTACTTGGGCAAATATGACACCATGACATGACAAAGAGATACAACCACACAGTTTTTAGGACAGTGTGTGAAGTTACATGAAACTTACATCTGTACTGCTGCGGTCCCGCCTGCTGCTGCTCCGACATGGTGCGCGCTGCTGTGGCCAGCCGGCGTTCGCGACACATTTAAATAGGCAGAGCAGCTGATGGCGCTAGCATCACATGCGCTTCTACAACTTTTAAGAGGACGAAGAAGAAGCCCGCGGTGCATTTTGGGTCAGTAGCATGGCTGTAGGATGCACCGAGACCAACCTACAATGTGGGCGTGTCTAGTATCTGAAGTAGTATCTGAAGCAGCATGCTACTCGTTCCGGTGGTCAATTCGGACATGCTAGATACTACTTCGACTACTACTTCGACTACTACTTGGCAATTCGGACGCAGCTGGAGAGTCAACGAGGCTCCGTCTTGCAGCTACATCCGGTTAAATATGTCATGTGACTTGAACGCTGGGGAGCGTCAATCGACTGCAGAGCCAGCAGACAAAGTAGTTATGGCCACTGAGAGGCACACATTTGTCATATGCTATAATCCTAACATATTTTTATGCTTTTTCTATTTAAACCTAATGGATCTAAGGTTTGACCTTCAAAATTTAGGAAGAATATGTTTTTGCAGTAATGACCCCCTTAAACAACCAGAGGTCCTTTCCTAAAGTTTATGGAAATTTTAGTGAAGGCCTTGGTTTCTTTCCTTGCAAAATGTATAGAAATAACAAAGCTAAATACCATAAAATGGTCTTGGTGTATTAGCAGTGATATAAAATAGTGGTTTGAATATGAATGAACAACAAAAAAAAAAACATAAACAGAGCCTTTTTGAGTTGGGATTCTTTCATTATCACACAAAAACAGACATAGACAGACTTCTAAAGGGTAAGGGAATGATCAGCCCTCCTAACTCTCAGATGAATCTTCAAAATTCACCTCAGAAATATGCTTATTATTCTTCTCAGAGTACTGCAGGATATACACACACACACACACACACACATACACACACTCAGAGTCTGTTTTTTAGCACCTGCAAAAACATGCTATTTACATATTTGACAAGAATGCAGAGGCTCCTTTTGCCCCTGAAAAAAATCAAATTTCAAACACAACTTGACTGGTCATTTCTCCAAAAGACAACCATGAAGCTCCATCCAAACCTGAAGCAGGCAGTTGGTGCATGTGTACAGTAACCTGAGGGGAGTGAGGTGACTGCTTCTGAGAAGAACATGAGCAGTGAAGATTCACCTTGGAGCTAGAACAGGGACGTGCACATGATTATACAGGGGCAGGGGCTCAAGTTTTTTCCAGTTATTTATACAATATGGAAATTAATGTGAAATTAAAAAACAAAGTATTAATAGAAAGGTAATGACTGTCCTGTGTAGATGACAGTGATATCCAATAGGCTAGGCACTCACGAGGCTGGCTGTGGCAAGTGTAAGTGAAAGCAACACGCACTGGCAGGAAGAACAGCAAACACCGATGAAGGAAAAGGGTCTTTGCAGTGATGGGCGTTACCAGAGAGGGCGATGGCCAGGGGACGCGAATGGGACGGGGAGGCAGCTCGTTGGGGGGGGGCGGCGCGACACGGCTCGGGCCCGCCAGTGCCCCAACGGGGCCCTAGTTCTTCTTCTTATTATTATTATTATTAAGTGGAAATGCTGACACAGCATTTCCACTTATTGTTATTCTACTATTTCTTTATTATTATTATTTTTTTTCTTATTATTCTTCCGTACCTTTTTTGGCCCTTTTCAACTCCTTACCACTTTGTGCTATTTGAACCATTCAAACTTTATACTAATGCACTCCTTCAGGACATTATTGCTATTACTTTTCACCTTTCTACCATTTATACTTTTTGCAATATTTCACTTTTTCTGCAAAATTTGTTCCATTACAAATGAATGCTTTTGCTTTAAAATGTTCAGCAACGTGTCTGCTACAAATGTTGTATTCACTCCTTTTTGCTATTTCCTACCGTTTTTGCACAATTTCGCTTGGAGCAACATGAAGTTTTCTGCCTTTTTCAGCCTGACTCACGCTACAGCGTGTGACGTCATCACTAGATGCGGGCGGGGCCTTTTGGATTCACTACACCAAGCATGATTATTTTGCTGCTGCGGCCGCAATTTTCACTCCACAGCCATAAAAAACACATCAAAATGGAGGTACACTCGTCCTGCTTCTCACAAAATCGGTCTGAAGTCATGAAATTGTACAGCTTGCCCAGGAGGTGAGTACATTCCTTCAGAGCCAGAGATTCTGCACTTGTCATGGGCTGTGTGCTTCGATCGCACACGCACATGCACACCCACGGACTCGGCCGCTCGTGCGCGCGTGGGCACACACACACACACACACACACTGTTTCCATGAGTGCATTACTGTCTCTCTTACTATCTCTCTGTCAGATTCTGCACTTGTCATGGGCTGTGTGCTTCGATCGCACACGCACGGACTTGGCCGCTCGTGCGCGCGCGGGCACACACACATACACACACACTGTTTCCATGAGTGCATTACTGTGTCTCTTTCTCTCTTACTGTCTCTGTCAGATTCTGCACTTGTCATGGGCTGTGTGCTTCGATCACACACGCATATGCACACGCACGGGCTCGGCCGCGCGCGTGCGCGCGGGCTCACACACACACACACACACTGTTTCCATGTGTGCATTACTGTCTCTCTGTCAGTAGAAAATACAGCCCCAATATGAACTTTGTTGTTACAGTTCTTGTCTTTAACTCTTTTAACATACTAACTTCTTCTTTTTCTTCTACTTCTGCTTTTCTTTTCTATACTTTCTACATTTATACAATTAATTTAACTTCAGCTGTTTCATACTTTCTGCATTCAGATGTAGGGCAGTAACTGAAGCAGGGCAATAGATGGTGCTGTTCTGCATTCTCAAGTTACTATGGTTGGATGCTGCAGACTGCAAAAATCTGTTTTACTATTTGTACATTTAATAGGAACATTGTTACACATTGTTTAAAGGCATTTGTTTTTCAAATTCAATTATCCATGTCAGTTCTGTTTATTCACATCAATCATATACATTTTTCACTTAGGCTATCTGACAATTTGTACATTAATCCAACTAATTTACCTCCAGCTATACTACAATTCTTCCATTCATACAATTTCTTCTTCTTCTACTCCACCTTTTCTACAGTTTTTCCGTTTATACCTTCCTCCATTTTTTATTGGCAGTTTTGCATTGCTTTTTCAGCTTTCAGCACTCAGCATTTCCACGCATTTTCTGCAAGGAAATGCAATTTTTCTAGTTATTATTATTTTTCTGCCCCTTTGAACTGGAAAATGGCCCACTTCCCACTGGTGAAAACTCATGAAATTTGGCAGGACGACCGGGCCTGGTGAAAAATTCGATATTCTGAAGTCGCCAGAACAATCAAATGCAAAATGGCTCCATAGCGCCCCCTAAGGTGAAAAATTCACATGATTGAGTGTCACACCTGTACGCTTTGTCAAAATGACACAAAATTTGACACACACGTGTATCTCAATAAGATCTACAAAAAAGTCAGCGCGGGCGTATCTGTCAAATGTACGGCTAAAGGGCTATTTCGCATTTTTTGCCGATCCGCACACAGTGGAATTTCGCTAACTCCTCCGAAGGCTTTCGTTCCACCGGCACCACATTTGCTCAGGCCAATCTACACCCCATGGCCATTCAAAGTTGTACAAATCATGACGCTGCACCCCACGGTTTACGTTCTAGGGGGCGCCAAAGATAACCCAAAAATCCACATTCTTAAAAGTCTAATAACTTTTTATTTTTGTCCTCACTGGCCTCCAAGTTTTCTAGGATGATGCAATGTCCAGCCATCAACACATTTGTGAAGGAATTTTTACTCCCCAAAAGAGCGCCCCCCCATGGCAGGAGAAAAAAGTCCATTTTTTCTTGTCCCCTAAGGTGAAAATACATATTGTTGAGTGTCACGCCTATACGCTTTGTCATATTGACACAAAATTTGACACACACGTGTATCTCAATAAGATCTACGAAAAAGTCTATGCGCACGTATCTGTCAAATGTACGGTTAAAGGGCTATTTCGCATTTTTTACCGATCCGCACACAGTGGAATTTCGCTAACTCCTCCAAAGGCTTTCGTTCCACCGGCACCACATTTGCTCAGGCCAATCTACACCCCATGGCCATTAAAAGTTGTACAAATCATGACGCTGCACCCCACGGTTTACGTTCTAGGGGGCGCCAAAGATAACCCAAAAATCCACAGTCTTAAAAGTCTTATAACTTTTTTTTTTTTGTCCTCACTGGCCTCCAAGTTTTCTAGGATGATGCAATGTCCAGCCATCAACACATTTGTGAAGGAATTATTTCTCCCCAAAAGAGCGCCCCCCCATGGCAGGAGAAAAAGTCAAGTTTTTCCTGCCCACCGCTCAATGGCTCAAACGCATCGCTCTCACGGCAAAACCAAAAGGAGGAGCAACTTGCCATTTGGATATATCCTAGCTGTGTTTGTGCCCTCACTCATGTTCCAGACTTTTTTCAAATAGGACATGGAGTTTGTCTTCAGCGAGCGTTTTGGTAGAAACTGCGCCTCCCATTCATTATAATGGGAAATGACCACAGACAAGTGCGCACACCATCTTTGGACTTTGAGTGTGATGCGATCGGGAGGGGGAGGCGGTCGCGCTGGGGGCGGCGCGACACGGCTCGGGCCCGCCAGTGCCCCAACGGAGCCCTAGTTCTTCTTTTTCCTCCCCTTTGAACTGGAAAATGGCCCACTTCCCACTGGCGAAAACTCATGAAATTTGGCAGGACGACCGGGCCTGGTGAAAAATTCGATATTCTGAAGTGGCCCAAACAATATAATGCAAAATGGCTCCATAGCGCCCCCAAAGGTGAAAATTCACACCATTGACTGTCACGCCTGTACGCTTTGTCATATTGAAACAAAAATTGACACACACATGTATCTCAATAAGATCTACAAAAAAGTCAGTGCGGGCGTATCTGTCAAATGTACGGTTAAAGGGTTATTTCGCATTTTTTGCCGATCCGCACACATTGGAATTTCGCTAACTTCTCCGAAGGCTTTCGTTCCACCGGCACCACATTTGCTCAGGCCAATCTACACCCCATGGCCATTAAAAGTTGTACAAATCATGACGCTGCACCCCACGGTTTAGGTTCAAGGGGGCGCCAAAAATAACCCAAAAATCCACATTCTTAAAAGTCTTATAACTTTTTATTTTTCTCCTCACTGGCCTCCAAGTTCTCTAGGATGATGCAATGTCCAGCCATCAACACATTTGTGAAGGAATTTTTACTCGCCAAAAGAGCGCCCCCCCATGGCAGGAGAAAAAAGTCCATTTTTTCTTGTCCCCTAAGGCGAAAACACACATTGTTGAATGTCACGCCTGTACGCTTTGTCATATTGACACAAAATTTGACAATCACGTGTATCTCAATAAGATCTACGAAAAAGTCAATGCGCGCATGTCCTCACTGGCCTCCAAGTTTTTTAGGATGATGCAATGTCCAGCCATCAACACATTTGTGAAGGAATTTTTACTCCCCAAAAGAGCGCCCCCCCATGGCAGGAGAAAAAGTCAAGTTTTTCCTGCCCATCGCTCAATGGCTCAAACGCATCGCTCTCTCAGGAAAACCAAAAGGGGGAGCAACTTGCCATTTGGATATATCCTAGCTGTGTTTGTGCCCTCATTCATGGTCCAGACTTTTTTCAAAAAGGACATGAAGTTTGTCTGCAGCGAGCGTTTTGGTAGAAACTGCGCCTCCCGAATCATTATAATGGTAAATGACCACAGACAAGTGCGCACACCATCTTTGGACCTTGAGTGTGAAGCGATCGGGAGGGGGAGGCGGTCGCGCTGGGGGAAGCGACACGGCTCGGGCCCGCCAGTGCCCCAACGGGGCCCTAGTTGTAATTCTTTTTGCAGAAAAAGCGCTGCCAGACTTGCACATTTCAGTAAAAGAAAAGATGGCCCATCGCCTAACAAATGTGACCCACTTCTCCACAACTTCGGATCTGTGGTCTAGCAGAACCTGTGAGCCTTATCTCAGCTTAACGGTACATTGTATCGACAAGTGGGAGCTAAAAAGCTTGTGCCTGATGATCATTGTTGTTGGCTTCCTTTGTCTCGCAAGACAATGGAGTAAGCGCCAGGGATTATTCTGGGTTGCAGGCCCTGCTGTGGCTGAACAGTCTGATCCGGGAGTGGCAGTCTCTGTTGCAGTTTCCACAGATGTATTGTGAGCCTGCCCCTGTGGGTGCTGATGCTGCCTTCTGCCGCCTGCATGTTTGCCTCTCCTCCCAAAGGTTCTCTCTCCTTTTCTCACTCCTCTGAATGCCTGCCTTGATGGCCAGCTTCCATTTGCTGCGGTCTGCAGCTACAGCTTCCCAGCCATCTGGGTCGAAGTTGCCTGCCTTCAGGTCTAGCTTGCAGAGGAGAAGAGGCCTTCCCTTAGGTCTGGAACTGGTTGCAAGCTCCCCGTAGAGCATGTCTTTTGGGATTCTGCCAAGCAAACATGCTTGTTGTTCCTGCCTGAGCCAGAACGCTCTTGTTGGATACAGTCCTGCCAGGTGATGCCAAGAATCCTTCGAAGATAGTGTAGATGGAATTGAGTCTACGTTCTTGGCGGGAGTAGAGGGTCCGTGCTTCACTGGCATACAGCAGTGTACTAAGCACACAGGCTTGGTACACCTTCATCTTGGTGTTGATGGTCAGCATGGAGTTGTCCCAGACCCTCTTTGCAAGACGAGCCATTGATGTTGCTGCCCTGCCGTTCCTTGTGTTCAGCTCAGCATCCAAGGAGAGGCTTTTTGAGATGGTGGAGCCAAGGTAGGTAAAGGCCTCAACCACCTCAAGAGTGTGGTCACCGGTGGAGATGCAGGGGATGCTGCAGATGTCTTGCCCCATGATGTTGGTCTTTTTCAGGCTGATCGTGAGACCAAACTCTCCACAGGCACATGAGAGGTGGGTGATGAGGCGCTGTAGAGCCTCCTCGGTGTGCGCCATCGGAGCAGCATCATCTGCAAAGAGCAGCTCCCTGATCAGTACTTTTCTTATTGTAGTCTTTGCTCTCAGACATGCAAGGTTGAAGAGATTTCCATTGCTTCTGGTGTGTAGTATGCACCATCATCTGACGGGCTGAAGGCGTACGACAGCAGCAAAGAGAAGAATATTCCAAAGAGTGTCGGAGCAACCACACACCCTTGTTTCACACCACTCCTGATTGGAAATGGGTCCGAAGCAGAGCCATCATACTGGACGATGCCTTTTGTGTCTTCATGAAAAGATTCGATCAGCCTCAGGAGCTTGGGGGGACAGCCAATCCTCTGCAGAAGGGCGAAGAGGCCTTTCCTGCTGACAAGGTCAAAGGCCTTTGTCAGGTCAATGAAGGCGATGTACAGCGGCTGCCTCTGCTCACGGCACTTCTCTTGCAACTGTCTGAGCGAGAATATCATGTTGGCTGTTGATCTTCCAGCTCTGAATCCACACTGTGCCTCAGGGTTTATGCGTTCTGCGAGTGACTGCAACCTGCTAAATATGACACGGGCAAATGCCTTGCCAACCACACTGAGCAGTGAGATACCCCGGTAATTATTGCAGTCGATGCGATCTCCTTTGTTCTTATAGAGTGTATTGATGTTGGCGTCCCGCATGTCCTGGGGCACAGTACCTACCTCCCAACCCTGTAGGAGGAGTTTGTGGAGGTGGTTGAGGAGAGAGCTCAGCTTGTCAGCCTTGATGACCTCTGGGGGGATGCCATCACTTCCTTCCATGGGCTAGGGCAGGGGTGGGCAATCATGTGCCATGGAGGGCCGAGAGGCTGCAGGTTTTCTTTCCAACCCAAAACTCCACCAGGTGATTTCACTGATTATCTTACTTCCAAGCAGAGATCAGGGACTAATCAGTGAAATCACCTGGTGGAGTTTTGGGTTGGAAAGAAAACCTGCAGCCTTTCGGCCCTCCATGGCACATGATTGCCCACCCCTGGGCTAGGGTGTCGATGGCCTATCTGAGCTTTTCTATAGATGGTGAAAGGTCAAGCTCTTCCATGACAGGCAGGGAGATGGTGTTTTCTACTACCGTGTCGGTGACCATGCTCTCCTTTGCATAGAGCTCCTGGTAATGCTCCGCCCATCTCTCCATCTGTTGACCTCGGACTGTCAGGACGGCACCTGAGGCAGACCTGAGTGGTGCAACCTTGACGATACTTGGGCCAAAGGCTTTCTTTATGCCCTCGTACATGGCACCAATGTTACCGCCGTCAGAGGAGAGTTTGATGCTCTGACAAAGGTTCAGCCAAGAGCTATTGTCGAACAATCCGCTGAGCATCATTCCGGGCCTTCCTGTATACAGCGTGTGTTTTCTCTGTAGGCTCCCTCTTGTAGTCAAGCATTGCAGTTCGTTTGGCTGCGATCGCAGTTTCCAATAGAGCGATTCCTGATTCGAACCAATCTGGGTTCCTTCCTCTCCTTCTTGCCAAAGGTGTCCATGGCAGAATTGTATGTGGAGTCCCGGACATGGCACCATCTTTCTCCGGCGTTGAATTTTGGGTAGTCCCTGAGTGCAGCCTTGACGGTGCTGATGAAACGCTTGCACACAGTAGGGATTGATGTCCTCGCTGTGTTGATACGTGGGTGTCCTTTTTGCTTTGCGCAGTGGATTTGCATGTACTGAAGACGCACCTTGCTGACAACCAAGGAGTGGTCAGTGTTGCAGTCAGCGCTGTGGTAGCTGCGGGTAACAAGGATGCAGTTCAGCATGGCCCTTTTAGTGATGACCAGATCCAGTTGATGCCAGTGGTGAGATCTGAGATGCCGCCAGGACACTCTGTGGATGGGCTTGGTGGAGAAGAACGTGTTGGTTATGCAGAGGTTGTGGTAAGAGCATAACTCCAATAGTCTCTGCCCATTTTCCCATCCCAAGTGGTCAATGTTGCGAGGCCAGGAATTGTGGGCGTCCCCAGTTTGAGCATTGAAGTCCCCAAGCATGAATAAGTGTTCAGCCTCAGGGATCTCTCTGACAGTGTTCTCCAGCTCCTCGTAGAACTCATCCTTTGTCTCGGCAAGAGGGCAGAGTGGACACTGGGGGCACCGGGCACCTGCTGCCCTGATGCCCTGATGATCATACAGGAGAGCTTATTGCACAGGGCCTGAAAGATGCTCCCGAGTCATGGAACTTGTCAGAAACTCATCAAGTGTGCATCACCACAGATAACAGGGCTAATATGGTCAAAGCTGTGAATCTGAATGAATGAATGAAAGAGTACAGAAGTTTTGGCCATCGGCTGCTCCTTGCAATTGGTGAATCTTTGTGTAGGCTTGCCTCCCTCTAATGGGAAAATACCAATCAATAATGGCAAAGTAAGACAGCAATTAATGATTTGCCACATGCAATTAAAAACTAAATGAAAGTGTTTCATGATTTTTTTATGTAGTTAAAAACTGAGCATTCCAAAAAATTTTGAGATGTTACGTCTTTTTAATTACTTTTTTCATTTAGTAAAAACTATGTAGGAATATTTCATGATTTTTTCATGTAGTGAAAAACTAAATTATTTCATAATTTTTTCATGAGGTTTTAAATTGTGGGATTATTTTTTTATGGTTTTCATGAGGTTTTACAGTGTAATTAATTATGTTTTTAAATTCTTTGTGTTAAAAACTGTGACAGTATTTCATATTTTTCATGCAGTGAAAATCTAAGTGAAAATATGTATTTTAGTAAGTGTTAAACTGTGAGTATTTTTTAATGATTTTTCAACAGTTAAAGTATAACCTATCTTTGTCAATTATTTTTTCATTAGGGTTAGGGTTAGGGTCCCAAGCAGTTGGAAACAGACCGATTTACAGCTGATCTCATCAAAAAGCTGCATGCACAGTGCACATGGCAAGTGTCAATAAAAGTTTCCTACTATTCCCCAGTCACTCAAATGACCAAGTAAGCAGGACAAATGATGTTCAGTCTCTACAGGGAGGGAGGCTCACACATCAAGGATCTTTCACAATGTGACACCCGCATGCAATTGGTGATTCTGGTTGGTCCATCAATTATTTGTGTTAAATTAAAACTGTCTGTTACTTGCTTAAATTGTTTTCGGGCGGATTTATCTAACCAGTTCACATTCACATCTCCAATTACTATCACCTCTTTGTTAAAATCACATTGTTGCAGTAGTTCTCTAAACTTTTCATAGAAGCTGACATTTAATGAGGGCGGACGATAAATAACAATTAATGTGAAGGACATTTCTGGTTAGAGTACAATATTTAGACCCAAACATTCCAATTCACAGTTTTCAAGTTCAATTACATTACATCTAATTGTGTCCTTCATGTAACACATAACGCCTCCACCTTTTCCATATTTACGATCATTCCTAAAAATGTTAAAACTGGGCACATTTATAGCCGTGTGCGGCGAATTTTCATTCAACCATGATTCAGAAATAGCTAAAAAATCCAGATTTGATTCATGTAGGAGATGCTGTATTTGCTCACACTTAGAGAGAATGCTTCCGTGACCACCTAACAGTCCTTTAGGTTTACTACATGCGTCCCAGATTAACCTAGCATTGTTTACAGTTTTGAAAACTTTTAATTTCCGTTGTTTGATTATCGCAATTATAGCTGCGTCGGCGTTGCGGCATTTGGATGCGGTTCTGACGTTTGTTTTGCCGTGACGTTTCGGGGCTGCGTGCCAGCTCGGATACAGGAAGGTGGACAGCAGTATGGAACTGCCATAACTGAAATGTTTGAGGCTGATCTGATTCCGTTCGTGGGAGAAACCATCGTTAAGATACGGTCCTGAGTCTACAAACTTTGGCCCGGTGTCTAAAAACTTTAAAACAAGGCAGTAAATCAAAAGTGCTACTCATACGCCTGAGCCTCCCGCACCTGAGCACCCTGCTGCGGCCATCTTCCCGATAATTGAAAAGCTTTACCACCCAGACCACTTGTAGGTACATCATTTAAAAACTATTCTCTGTGTAAATTCCCTGATATCAAAAGGGTGAATCTTGGGTGGGGAAACACTTTGAGTCTACATGTCATTTGGCACACAGTTAACACATGCAGCTGCTTAGTACAGCATCTCTGATGAGAACCAACTTAAATCCATGGAGGCTTTAGATATACAGTACAGGCCAGAAGTTTGGACACACCTGTAGCGATTTCAAATTCAAAATAAATGTCGAAAATTGATCAAATTAAATTATGACATTTATGCACTCGTTGAAGGGGCACCACCCACCTTTCTGGTGGGAAAAGGACGAAACAAAGTTCAACTGAGTAATTAAACGTTGGATCAGTCTTAAACAGATTTAAATCAGTCTCTCATCTGAGGCCGTAATTCTTCATTCAGGGACTACTTTCTGAAAGACCACTAAGACGACAACTTAAAATTAAATGGACAATTTATTAACAAGCTATATGATAACAAAACGTCAATAAATGATGATCAAATAATGAGAAAATCAAAGCACATCTAATGAATAAACGAAGGAATGGTTTAAATTAAACCTAAGACTGGAGGTTAATGATAGTGAGTGAATAAGGGGAAATTTAACCTACGTTAACGGAGTTACGAGGGTAAATTTGGAGAACTAAACTATAACTTATGAGAGTAAGCTACTGAACGGTTGACGGCATCACCCAGTTCTCATCACAGCAGTTTCGAGGATTTGGCCTACTTTGGACATCGGTTCTCAGCGGCACTCTTGGAATGGATCAGCTGAAGTTCTGTGGCTACTGGACCGGATACTGAAGGTTCGGCGGGGAGTTCTTCCGCCGTGTCTGGATCTCAGCTTCAGGACCGTGTCAGCGCCGTTAGATACTTCGGATCTCTGGGCCTCTCAGAACCGGGTGGCAAAGCAGCTCGGCAGATGATGCTGGTCGGTGTTCAGGACTAGCTTGGTTGCAGATTAATTCGCACCAATAACTTAAGAAAATAATTTCGCTGGCCAGCCGATATTATCTTCAGGAGTCACTTTAGCGAACAAAAATAAATTAAAAGACTTAGACTGAGGTTCTCTTATGCGCGCAGCTTGTTACTGAGGCTTTAAGGACTTGGGTATGGTTTCATCCAAGTTTTAGAACAAAAATCTGAGCTTAAGGCAATTAATAAAAACGCGGGGAAAATTGCGAACTATAGACGGAGACAAAGAAAAACTAAACGAAGAGGAAAACTAGACGAAGACAAACTAAACTAGACTGAAGAAAAACAAGACTGAAGAGAGCGAGCAAAGACTCCCGGGCTCTTTTTAAACAATCCCGTGTGGGCGTGAGCCAAGAGGAAAGTTACAGCCAATGTTGTAACCCGATGCAGCACATCGACTGGCAGCGAATTAACTCAACTTGATATTAAAAGCGAGCTAGATCTAATTTACTCACTCACTATGATTAAACTGTTTGTAACATCACATACGATCACATTTCACTTCATTGTTTCTTATGAGCAGATGCATTAAAGCATGACATTGAAAACAGTAAACTTTGAGCCGTCTTCTTGATAATAAGAGGATTAACGACTTTTAAAAGTTAGAGAGGGACAGAAAACCAATTATCCATTCGAACAGAAACACCATCCAGCATAAGAAACACATCCGTAATAATATTTGACAACACTATAACCTTGTCAATCAAGCTTCATAGATGATTAAAATATATATATTTGTGTGAGGTAGACAAAAGCATAGTATGGATACATTCAGAAACTCTTAACTTGAGTCTAGACGAGTTTCACGTTACTACTTCTAAACTACTAGCCTATCTTGGGAATACCATTTACTAAGCTACGAAGCGTATAAAACAAAAGGGAAGAAATACACATGATTAGATTCCTGCCATTTGGCTCTGATCAAACCATATTCAGGCATCACCACTAGGAGGAGCTCTTGATCCATGGAAAACCTGGAATAAATTTGTGAAGTTAACGGTTTGGCTTGTGGATATGTTACAAAATTGGGAAAAAGACCATTTCATTAAGAATGTGGTGTGCAGACAGAAAATTCTGGTGAAGTGTCCATGAAACATGAAGTTAAACCATTTTCAGGCATACTCTTCCTTCTGCTCCTTTAAAGAACGCCATGGAGAGAAACAGTCACTCAAAGAGTTTTATGGCAGGTATCTGTTTTTTTTGGACCTGGCGCCAAATGGTTTGTTTTCCGTTTTAGGTCATTGGGTTAATCCTGAAATGTCAATTCTGATCTTTCCCAGCCAGGGTGAGAGACTCCGTGTTTATGGGTCTGTGTGGTTGATAAGCAACTTGTCCTTTTGGGAAGCGTTAAAGATTCACTATCACCTCCCAAATGGTTTCCTGGGTCGTAAATGGGAACTTGGCGTGCAAACCGTTACTCCCCCATTTCCTGTCCAAACCAGGGGAGCCTGCATTCCTTTGAGGGGTGGATTCAGTGTGGATAGCAGAAAGCAGTTGTCTCGTTACACACCTTCTCATTCAATGCATTTTCTTTGTTTTCATTACTATTTAAATTGTAGATTCTCAAAACTATGAATGAACACATGTGGAATCACGTGCTTAAGAAAAAAGTGTGAAATAACTGAAAACATGTATTATATTTTAGATTTCTCAAAGTAGCCACCCTTTGCTTTTTTGATAGTGCAGTAAACTTTAGCTGTTCTCTCAATGAGCTTCATGAGGTAGTCACCTGAAATGGTTTTTACTTCACAGGAGTGCCTGAAGTAACCCTGACAAGGTACTTCTGTCATCAAGAGCAAAGGGTGGCTATTTTTAAGAAACTAGAATATAAAACATGTTTTCGGTTATTTCACACTTTCTTTATAAGTACAAAATTCCACATGTGTTCATTCATAGTTTTAATGCCTTCAGTAATAATCTACAATGTAAACAGTCATATAAAAAAATAAAGAAAAGACAATGAATGAGAAGGTGTGTCCAAACTTTTGGCCTGTACTGTAGATATTAAGACCGTAGTTCAGTTCATTTATGTCAGTTTGTTTAGGGAGACTCTTGGAGCTGTTTTCTGTTCTTTTTGCCTTTCTTAGGTTGTAGCTCTTCTTTGTTTTTAAAAGCCGCTCTTACATGGTCAAAGTGTGTGTTATTGTGGGGGACAGATAGGATGAAAAACAAAGAAAAGGTGACATACATTCTCTGCATATTTTTCTTCTGTGGTCTCCACGTGTGACTTTGTGTGTCTGTGGGTTTTTCATTCCCTCTGTGTGTTCTTACAGGCAGTTCGTGCCCAAGAGGACTGAGATTGTCATTGATTTTAATTCCATTAACCATCCTGGAATGCTGAGTGGTGTGGCAAAGTGAAAATGCGGATCACCTTGGGAAGCTGCTGAACAAGCTGAGGATGAGGAGGAAGAGTGACGGGTTTGAAAGGGACTTTGAAGCCTCTTTCCTGCAGGTCTTTTTGCCCCCTGCTTTGTCCAAAGAAACTAAAGGTTACCTCGACGTTGGTGTCTTTTGATATTTTGATTAACAGGGCATTAAAGAGTTTAATTTGAGGCTTCGCTCTTTGAGTCTGTTTGTGGCAGAAGGTCTTTCGATCCACTCTTTACTTTAAAACTATCTTTGGGTTCAGAAAAAAAATCAGGATGATTTAAAATATTTGGTGTTTAAATCCTCTGACGTCTTTTTGCACAAGGGACAACCTGCTTTTCTTACCCCTTTAAACAAGGTTCAAGAAAAATGAAGACACCTTGATTTTGCTTTCTTACCTTCCAAAATAAGGGTTAAGTTGCACATACATTTTATTTTGGAGATTGAGATGTTGTAACGGTTGTACTGAGTACAAGCTGTGCTGAGTACAATGTTTAAATTTTAGGAAGCCACTGCAAAGACTTTTGATTCACTGATTTAAACTTTGCCTTTACTGCAGAGGTTTCTACTTTTACTTTGTTTGGTTTGTTCTTATCTTTATTTAGCTTTTACTTGCTAAAATCTGTGTTTGAGGGCAGTTCTTGTATTTGTAAATATAGGCCCTTTTTTGCATTTTTGGGGAATCCAGTGAATCCAGCCATAAAAACACCCCTCTACAAACACACAGGACTACACTGATTTGTTACCCACAGATTGTGGGGGTTTCAGGTCTGTTGAGGAGTTTTGGTCTGAGCAGGCTGCAAGATGTAAAATTTAACATAGTACTGTCATTGTCACACCCACCGACCAGTTTTTTACCCTTTTTACATCAAAAACATTTTACAATCTGTATTTTACTGAGGAAGCATTCGATACAGATTAGCAAACAAATGTGTCAAATGTTAAAACCCCTGCAAGGAACTTTTGTCTGTTTATTTTTGTGCGTCCTGTTGACAAAGCATTCTTACCATTCATAGCATTTATTATCAGAAGTTATGTTTGACTGTATATGTCATCCTGCTGATTTTGACAGCCAAGTGAATCATTTATTGTGAATATTTAACATGTAAATTGTAAATACAAGGCAGTTTTTTCACCTGCTCAGTTGTTACCTACCCCCTGACTCTGATTTGAGACATTAAATTTGGAATAAAAAAAACCCTCAAACTTTGCTTTGTATGGTCTGTTTTTTTGTTATCCAAAATTATGAAATGGCATCAATATGAATTTCAGTTAATGTAATAAATGTCAGAGCTTTAAAGTTTTTTTTTTTAAACCAAGAAGTAAAAGAAGTAGGAAGTATGCAACACCAAGCACTGGAAAACTTAAATTTATGTAGACCCATTAAAAGTTTTTCAATCAAATAAACCTTTTTTAAAGACTTATTTTTAAATTGAAAGATGTGAAAAATTAAATGAAAAAAAATGAAAGCAACTTTATTCCACCTTCTAAGTTACAACAAAGAGTTAGGGACTGGAGTAGTAAGTCCTATAGTTGTATTACAGGAATAAATCTGAGTACATCAAGTTCTAATGTTAAAAGATTAAAGGTCCCTAGTTACAAAGAATAAAGTGGTGATAAAGTAGTTCAGAGAAAGCAGTTGATCAGCTAGCTGTCTGGACCCTGAAGAGCTTAGCAAAGAGCTGAGATGTGTAGTATCCCCCCTTCAAAAGAGCATTTGAAAACTAATCACAGAAATAACGACTTTATCATTTAAATACAGCTTAGTTCTTGTGAGAAAATGACTGAAACAGTTTTGACATCTTTTAAAACACCATAGTTTTTAAAAATATAGATTTTTCCTTAAACGTGCCCTTGTAATCCGTAGTAATAAAGTTTCACCATCTGAGGAGAAAGCTCCTCACCTGCCAGAGAGAAGGATGAAGGGGCCAAAGCTGGTAGAGAAGGTATAGTTGCTACTGGCTACACAAAGTTGGACTTGTATTTATGTACAGCTCTGGCTCTAAAATCAAACCCCCTGATGAAGGCTGAACCTCCCTTTTCAAGAGTTACCTAGAGTTACAAGAGGCCCCCGGGTGGGGGTGGGGATACTCACGCCTGTAGCGATTTGAATTCATAATAAATGTCTTAAGATTAATAATAATCTTAAATTATGACATTTACGCACTCGTTGAAAGGGGTACCACCCACCCTGAATGGTGGGAAAATAAAGAAAAACAAAAGTTTAATTCAGAAATCAAACATTAAGTTAATCTTAAATTAATCAATCAATCTCATATCTCAAGCAGAAATTCTCATTTCAGGGACTCCACGTCTGAAAGCACACTAACAGACAAGAACTTAGAAAAATAATGATCTGTTTATGACAGGATAAATGATGGTACATCATACATGCAACAAATAATGATAAGATAATGAGGATAAATAATAATAGATTAATTAAAGATTCTGAGTCAGGCTATGATTTCTAAAGTTAATGATAGTGAGTGAATATACTCTGACATATTATCCTACATTAACTTTGGTAAAAAGATAAATTTGGATGTGGATTTGGATGAATTTAGGATCACTCGAGTAAGTGAATATTTGAATCATGAACACATGAGACAGCATCAGCCCTGTTTGGAGCTCTGGAGGTTTGCATACTTGAGTGAGACTGGTACTTGGAGAAGATGGAGCAGATCCCAAAGGTCCGGGCTACTGGTGGTTTTAAGGGTTCCGCACAGAAGACGACTTCTAGGATCTCTGATTATTTGAGCTAACCTATACTTTTGGCTGGTAAAAGAGTCAGATCTGATACTCACTCACTATGATTAATGTCATTTAACGATTGGTTCACAATAAACAGCTTTGATACTAAACACAAAGAAATGTAGAATCACATCAAACATTCTCATTATGTTTTAAGTATCACATTGAACATGTTAAATCATTCTGAAATGAAATAGATAGTAATATATAGAAACTGTGAACAACAAAAGAACGTGAATGAACTTCATCATGATTAATATTAGATTCTAAATTCTCACATTCAGATTATTCAATGACATTATAACCACCTAATTGTTAAGAATACTAAATAAATGATAAAAATATAAACCAAACATTTCTTAACTATTTCTGTTACTTAGAGTAAAATTATAATTCATACTCAACAAATTTAACTCTTAAAAGTTCATGAAAGTGTCTGAAAAGCTGTTGGTCTAAAGAAACTAAAGAATAAAGGATTTATTCTGTCAGAGTAATAACTTGGCTCCTGGAGCACATAGAAAAATGGGACACATCTTATTTTAACACAAATTTCATGATTAGACAGATTAGTACATTGCAGAATGCATAGGATGTCATTATCAGTCATTTGTCTTCTTTCTCCAAAGAAATGCAGTTTTTATCAGTACATGGTCAAGCAGGGTTTTACGACATAGGTCTGGTGGTCAGCGTCCTGCTCCTCTGACCTTTCCTTGGATTTCGTGTGATCACGCACTTAAACAGAGTGAATCTCAAATGAAAGACCTGGGTTGAGGCATTAATGATTATGGTCAGTGATGGAGTCAGTTTGAAAGGTAATAAAAACCACCGGTCGGGTCAGTTAGGATAATATAAATCTTTCCAGACTTGTTTGCACTTTCAGGTTACCCAAGTCCTGGGACCAGATGAGGGACCTTTCCTGTGTGGAATGTGTGAGTTTCACACAAAAGGTTGTCTTGATGCTTGTTGGGTCTAAAACCTGCCCAAATACCTGATAACATATAAAGAAGAGAAAGACAATGGTATATACTCGAGGAGAATGGACAGAGATAGTTTCAGGTACAATCTCAAAACCACTCTGAAAGGTATTTCCGCCCAGTCTCTTTATTTAGGGTTGTCCCTGGTGACACAATGTTTCTAAAGGATGGGGGAAAAATATGTGCAGCAACGTAAGCACTTTCATAAAACAGAATAATGAACAACTGAGAATATGTGCGGGTCAAGGCGACATTGTTGCATCAAACGAGCTCCTTCTGATAGGAGCGGATCCTCCTCATTACTTCCCACGATTCACAGTGGAGGATACATCACACACATACCTGCTGATAGGAGAAACAAGGTCACAGAGAAGTTAAGAAACATTCATGTGTTGTGTAAAAAGCTATTGGAGAGAGAAGTTAGAAAACACTCTTATATGATGTGTAACAAGAGGTTAAAACAGTTCATAGTTGTAGCAAACTCTTACATAAGAATTTGAGTAAGATGATAACTTCTATATACATTTATACACATTATTCTGACATTTCCCTCCTGTTTATCATTACTTTGCTCAAATTCTCATAATCCCTCTAGTTCAGCCAATCCTCTAGATTTTCAGCTGTGAGTCCATGTTTTATGACTACAAAGAATTTACACACGGAGGTACAAGATGTTGCTTTAGTCAGAATCATACTCATCATCAGGATTGGGGCAAAGGTCAGGCCATTGAGTGTCATCAAGTCTGTCCTCCTCGTCCTGCTGATGGAGCAGCGGGTACAACTCCTGCATCTGCTGCTCCACAGGGAACAATGCTGTTGTGATAAGGCGGTTAAGAGGAGAACGAATACAGGGAATACAACAACATCCACACAAGGTCAAAATAGCTGCAAAAACAGCAACAGAGATTAGGACTGAATCTACAAGATTTCTGTATTTTCCAAAGACATTCATCCAATCGTCCCAAAAAGAGTTTATCTATTCCTGAGTGGTCTTTCATTTTGCCATTAAGCGTTTTTAGGCCCTCTATGGCTCGAGTGAGGCTGCCATCGGCAGCAGTGTTATTAGGAATGAACGCGCAACACGTTTCTCCAAACATGGCACATACACCTCCTTTTTCTGCGAGCAGCATGTCAAGGGCTATACGGTTTTGGAAAGCCATCAGGGATGTTGCAGACAACTGCGAGTGACCGGCCTAAAAACCAGCCTCAGTCCAATTACCTAGCTTTTGAATGTTGAAATGGATGTAGTTGATTTGATCTATATTTTTGTTCATTGTACACCAAGGACAGACGAGAGACTCAAAGCCTGCAGCAACTTGATTTACTAGTTTATACTCATCTGGTACCTCACGAGGAACTATCTATATTAGTCGGGTCTGACTCTGTTTGCTAGTTTCTTTTACTCTGGAGTGGCTCAACAAAGGAATAAAACTAACTGCAGAGGTTAAATTTGCCACACTGGTCTGGAAAGTTACAACAGTTAGGATTAAAGTTACAAAGGCCCTATTATCAGTCTACTGTCATTCAGGTACAGCTACAGAAAACAAGTACGGGTTTGTTATGGTTAGGGAATTCCTAGTACAGACATAGAAGTTAGACTGATTCTTCATTTTTGCTAGATATTTTGCATATCTGTACCACATGTTCACTTCAAATGAGTTTTTTTATTTTTTATTTATTGAGTGGGATTGCGAAGCATGCTACATGCCCCTAGCTGAGAGCTTCTGTATTATGTTGCGTTCCCACCAAGCGAATATATTTATATTACTCCATCATGTTAGCCAGAAGGAGGCTGAATATTTTTATGGTTATTGCGCTTCCCTTCATCAGCTTGATGTCACAGGAAACAGGCATGATTGCGCCAAAACTCTCACTTAGTTGCTTCACTTTTCATCTGTCTGTTTTTGTATTGTGCCTTAACTCCCCTTGTAGCAGACTTGAATTAATAAAGAAAACTATGTAGCATTTTCTCCCAAAGTCAGAGTGTAAGTGCAGATAGTTTCCACGGAGGTTTAAAGTCTGTACCTTCACCTCGTTATTGGGTCTGTTCCTGTCTTCGCTGCTGGTTCTCAAACACAAATGTCAGCTTTGTTTTATTTCAATTCCATATGTTTAAGTATTCCATCTGCATGCCGTTCCTTGACATTCAGCCAACAAGATATTTATAGAAACATAATAGACACAGTAATTCTATTGCTTCCCAATTGACAGACACATGCATGCGAGCACACGCACACATACACGACAGGCCAAAAGTTTGGAAGCAAGATCAGATTTGAACAAAAAAAGACCATAATTTCATTAATATAAATTGCAACACAATAAACATGACTATTGTGTAAAGAGTAACTTATCAGAAGACATTTTGACTATAATTATTAGGTATTTCAGTTATTGTTGCTTAGACTTTGCTTTCTTTAAAGAAACCTCCTTTGGCTTTAACAACAGCTTGGCATATACCAGGCATTCGTTCCACAAGTTGTTTCAGGTATGTTCCAGGGATTGCATTCCAAGCTTTCATAAGTTCATTAAAAAGAGACTGCTGATTCGTTGGACGCGTTTTTCTGACCGATCAATCTAATTCATCCCGCACAAGCTCAATTGGAGAAAGGTCTGGAGACTGAGGGGGCCAAACCATCTTTTGAAGAACACCTTCCTCTTCTTTTTTGTCTAAATAACCCTGACAGAGCTTGGCAGAGTGCTTAGGGTCATTGTCTTGCTGCAAAACAAACTTATGAGCCACAAGTCTGAGTCCAGATGGAACAGCATGGTGCTGGAGGATGGAGTGGTACTGTTCCTCCTTCATGATACCCTTTACTTCAAACAAATCTCCTACTCCATCACCTGCAAAACATCCCCATACCATGGAACTACCACCTCCATGCTGAATTGTGGGTGTAACACATGGTGCTTTCAGACGTTCACCAGTTCGTCTGCGGACATAGACTCTGCGTTTTGAACCAAACAGTGCAAACTTGTTTCTAGTCATCATAAGTCAATTTTTTGTGAGCTTTTGCCCACTCATATCTCTTTTTCTTGTTCTGTGGACGAAGTAGTGTTTTTTTGCAGGTACATAACCCTTCAAGCCAGCCTTTCTCAAACATCATTTCACGGTTATCAGAGATATGGGTTTCGACCTTGTCATGTTGATTTCCTCCCTTATTTGTGGTGCTGTCTTTCACCGATCTCGCTTACTGGTGACAATGCTATGTTTATCCTCTGCTTTTGCAGTAACTCTCTTTCGTCCAGGCCTTTTTCTATCATCATAACTTCCAGGTTCCTCTAGTCTCATCAGAGTGTAGTGGACTCCTTTCTTTAACACCTTTTGGCGTTTTGCAATTTCTCTTTCTGTGTATCCTTCTTTTCTCAATGTACAAATCTGTACTTTTGTTTCTATACTCAGTTGCTTCTTCAAGCCATTTTTGCGGTAGTTTCAACACAGTTGAGATTTATTAGGATTTTTGTATGCAGACTCTCAAAAGCCAAAACGTGAATAATCCAACTGTGATTTGTTTTTTTGCTTTTGCACTAAAGTTGTGACTCTTGCAAATGTTTTCAACCCTAAAACTAAGCCATTATTATCTTTTGCTGACATATATTTAGCAATGGTCTGTTAACATCAATGTATATCTAAAGGTAAATGGAGTAAAATGGTGCATTTCTATGAAAGCAACATCTGATCATGGAGTAAATACATCCCAAAATACATAAAACTCATGCTAGATTTTTAAAAAAGCAATGTGAACAGAAACTTGAAGTTACTCCCAGCTGTTCAGCCTGTAATGGCCTTGCTTCTAAATTTTTGGCCTGTAGTGTAAACACACACACTCAAACACACTAAACTCTGTTTGCCATTAGACATTTCTGCAGACATACTTCCACACTGAGGCCCATTTCACCGTCATATTGATTTGCTGCTCATTCCCGAACCTTGTTTACATCAATACACTGCAATCATTTCTTTGCACCAGAGAACTCTCTCTCTCTTTCTCTCTCTCTCTCTTTTACGCAAAGGAAAATCATGCCCAGCTACGTGTGTGTGCTATCTGAGGGTCTTCACCTGCTTCTTTCTGAGGACTGCATCTCTCCGAGGCTGTACTCATGTATGCTTATGGACATGTGGATTGTGTTACTGATGTGCACCACAACAGTTCTATGCTTTCATCAACTATGACTGCATGTTGATGTATTTTCTGGAAAGCCGTACATCTATGACAAAGGAATGAGGCAAAACTGAGAATATAAAATGAGAAAGTTAAAAAGAAAGTCAGACATTTGCAAGAGTAAATACACTTTTACAAGAATCAAGCTTACATAGAAAAAGGTGTGAGTGAAAGAAACAGTAAACAAGCCATTCAAAGTCCCTCAGTGCCTGTGACCATAAGTAAGAAATTTGCCTGATGAAAACTTTAGTGCAAACTTCATTTTGGTTCCATTTCCCTCCTGATGAATCTCATGACTCAGTAAAGCTGAATTAAATCAGTACTGATGAATGAAGCATCACAGGCTGTGTCTCAATTCAGGGTCTGCATACAGCTGAGTGCACTCTGCCCTTCTGTGCACTTGAGTGCCCTGGGTGAGGTGGATCAACTTTTGTGAACTGGGACGATCTACCTTTTGGAGGACTTCCTGGTTGAGTTGCCAAATGTCCCCACCCTCAGGCTTGCGTCACGACTGATTGGAAAAGCCATTGAGCGCAACAGTTGTTTTTTAATTGTTCGACTTTGCATACATACATACAAATCAAATGATACAGACACAAAACAACACAGGGGTTAGTATATAAATCAAACCACAAAGTGACAACCAAACAGACCAGGAAAGGACTTTACAGATCATTTCCACAAAAGTCATGCAATGATGGCATGTTTTGTATGAAGTAGTATGAGGGCTACAATGAGAATTATTTTAAAGACTTTAAAATTAAAGTTGTGAATTTACAAGAATAAAATATTTAATTTATGAGAATAGAGTTGTGAAGTTATCTGTTGTTTCAGAGGAGAGATGTTAAAATTAGGGCCATGGAGCAGTGGCAGTTCTAGGGGTGGCGCCACGGGGCGCTGGCCCCCCCTTAAAAAACTAGCTGGCCCCCTGATGTGCACCTGTCCTGTCACTCGTCTGTTGTTCTGCTGGAGAATGATGATAAGATCACATGTGGATGCAATTCCAAGCCCAACCATTGGTGGCATTACTGCGCCAGATAAGATGGTCAACTGTCAAGAAAGCTGACAAAAGAAGATGATCACTTAAATAAATACAACAACGATCATGCATGACAACAACAGTAAAGTGCTAGACTAGAGAAAACGCAGAGAACAGTTGGATGATAGCCAAACTTTTGCAGAGATTGTTGGTAAGTCACAAATCCCCATGGACGTCATCATGATGCGCTTGGTCCAAGAGGTTGCTGCAAGTCTGGTGTCTCTGCATTACCTGTAATTTTTGTGATTTTTGCTTGGTTTTTTTTCATATTTTTGTTGTCATTTTGTTGGCTGCTGATGGATACTTCTGCTGGGCGAAGAGTTTACTCAAGAGAAGAGCTCCTTTTATTGAGGAAAAGCAAATCTGGACAACAACATACAATTCCAGAGGACATCAGGAGGTGTTATCGTGGTTGCCGTGCTGGTGCAAAAGTGAAGGCAAAGCTGAATGCTAGCAGGTGGCGATATAAACCCTTTCTTCCATCAATCATCATGGGGAAATGTCAGCTCTCTGCCCAACATGAGCGATAAGCTGGAGATATTGGTGAAGACTGAGAGAGCATACCGTGAGTGCAGTTTCCTGTCTTTTACTGAAACCTGGTGTAATCAAAACAACTCAGACTCCAGTGTGGATCTAACTGGCTTCACTCTCATAAGGTGAGACAGAGATACTCAAGCTAGTGGCAAGAAGTAAGGAGGAGGTCTGGCTTTATATGTCAACCAGAGATGGTGTAACCCTTCACACATAACTGTCAAGGAGAAGTTGTGTTGTCCAGATATTGAATTGTTGGCAGTTGCTCTTCCATATTATGTTCCAAGAGAAATTAGTCATATCATAACAGTAGTTGTTTACATCTCACCCAAATCAACTGAAGAAATTCTGTGTGATGCTTTGCAAAATAGTGTTGCCAGGCTACAGACTCAACACCCTGAGGCACTAATAATAATATCGGGAGACTTCAACCATGTCACCCTCTCCTCTCACCTGACTGGATTCACACAGTTTGCGAACTGTCCTACCAGAGAGAACAAGACCCTGGATCTGCTGTATGCCAATGTCAAAGAGGCCTACAGAGCCACTGTCTTACCACCACTGGGCAAGTTGGATCATAACATAACTTTCTGCAAACCTGTTACAGACCTTGTGTACTGAGGCAGCCTGTGACTAAAGTCCAAATCAGAAAATGGACACCTGAAGCCAGTGAAGCTCTACGGGACTGTTTTAAATCAACAGACTAGAATGTGCTGTTGGAAACAGATGTGGATAGTATGAACATTGATAAACAGGTTGACTGCTTTACTGATTATGTCAACTTCTGTAGGGACACAGTTATACCCACAAAGACTGTTTGCCGTTTCCCCAACAACAAACCCTGAATCACAAGAGATATAAAAGCAATCCTTAAACAGAAAAAGAAAGCTTTCAAAGATGGTGACAAAGAACAATTCAAACAAGTGCAACAAGAGTTGAGGAGGAGACTAAAGATAGCAAAGCTGGAGTACAAAAAGAAGATAGAGAAGAATCTACAACACAGCAACATCTGTGTAGTGTATAGAGGAATTAGTACCAACTCTGGACACAGCAACAAAAAGAAAAGACAGCCAGTGGTGGGTGATGTGAAAAGAGCTGATGAACTCAACCTGTTCTTCGACCGATTTGACACTGCTGTCACACCCACTCCCACTGCTACTCCACCTTCCTCTCCACAACAAATCTCCACTACAACTTCTCCCCTTCCTCCTCAATCTTGTTCAAATGTCTCAACCACTTCAACTGCCTCCCTCCTAGAACACCAGTCCTTGTCTGTCACCAAAACAGGGGTGAGGATGGAGCTTGGAAGACTTTGCCCTAGGAAGGCAGCTGGTCCAGATGGTGTGTGTCCAGCGGCTGATTCTACACCTTCTGAGGTCTGAGGTCAAAGACAGACTGGATTCCCAGCAGTTTGCATACAAAGAACATATTGGAGTGGATGATGCTGTCCTCTACATGCTTCACCGTGCCCTGTCCCATCTGGAGGAACCTGTGATTTATGTGAGGATCATGTGCTTCGACTTTTCAAGTGCATTCAACACCATCCAATCTACCATACTCAAAGACAAGCTCACAGAGATGGGAGTGGATCCTTCCTATGTTTCCTGGATCACAGATTACCTGACAGGAAGGCCACAGTTTGTCAGGCTGGGAAACTGTGTTTCTGGGACATTAATGAGCAGTACAGGGGCTCCACAAGGGACAGTGCTGGCGCCATTCCTGTTCACATTGTACATGTCAGACTTCAAATACAGCACTGCCACATCCAGCCACATCCAGAAATACTCAGATGACACCACTATTGTGGCATGTATCAGAAATGGACAAGAAGCTGAATACAGAGATCTAATAAGAGCCTTCAGTGACTGGAGTCACAAAAACTGCCTCCTACTCAACACCTCAAAGACAAAGGAGATGGTCATAGACTTCCGCAGATGCAAACCCCCTCTTCAGCCAGTGAACACCTGTGGAGTGGACATCGAAGTGGTGACATCATATAAATACGTAGGTGTACATCTGGATAATAAGTTGGACTGGTCTAAGAATATAGACTACATCTACAGAAAGGGGGCAGAGCCGCCTCTTTTTCCTGAGAAGACTCTGATCAATAGACATCTGTAGTAAGATGCTGCAGATGTTTTATCCGTCTGTGGTGGCAAGTGTTCTGTTCTATGCTGCAGTCTGCTAGGGAGGAAGCATCAAACACAAAGATGCAAGACGTCTTAACAAACTGGTGAAAAAGGCTGGCTCTGTGGTTGGACTCAAGCTGGACTCATAGAGGATGTGGTGGAGAGATCTATACTGAGGAAGGTGGAGTCTATTCTAAAGAACATGGATCACCCACTTCACAACACCTTGATGGACCAAAGGACCAATGGTGGTGGACGGCTCCTCTCCCTTCGCTGCAGGACAGAAAGATTCAGAAGATCTATTGTACCAACAGCCATTAGACTTTATAACTCTTGTGTAAATAGTAGATAACTGTTAGAGACATATTTTGTGAGACAACAGACAATTGAATTTCCCTTCGGGGATTAACAAAGTTATTCTTATTCTTCTTCTTCTTACTGTTGGATAGATCATGTGTCCATGTCTATTTATGGTTAAAAAAAACATTAACTGCTGTGATCACTCAGCTCAAAGCTAATAAACCTTAAAGGTGGGGTAGGCAGGATCTGAGGAAGTGCCAGTCTTTGGGAGATACCTTGAATGTAAACACTACCCCTCCCAACCCATTTTCCCCTCAGCTTCTCCTCTCCGTCTCTGCTCCTGCAAGCCCCGCCCACAAACAGACGCTCCTGCTTGCTCGTATCGTTTCAATTAAATTCAGATATAATGCAAATAAATATTTTAGATAATTACAAATGGGACCCAGTCAACGTGAAAGTAAAAAGCATTGTTGCTGCTGTTGATGCCAGTCAACTACCAGCAAACACAATGTTTGCAGGACTTCTAAAACAAGGATAAAGTGACATATTCTAGGACCCGAGGTAAACAGTTTAGTGGCGCTACAACATGCAGCAGGTCCCGTTTGACAATAAACACTTCTGTTACAGACACTTGGCTTACTTTATTTAAGCGGTTTAACAGTTTGGCTTGTACACATGCTAGACAAGCGAGGCAAAGACTGTTTAGAATAGAATAGAATATTCCTTTATTGATCCCCCATGGGGGAAATTTTTTTGTCTTCACTGCTGATGTGGTGTACATATAGAAAATCCTGGTGAAGGGTCCATTGAACCTAAAATTAAACCATTTGCAGTTATTCTCTTCATTTTGCGCCTGAAGAGAGTCACAGGAAAAACAAGCAGCTCAGAGAATTTATGGCAGGGATCTGTTTCAGGGATGGGTGCCCAAAATGTACCCTTAAAGTTTGAGTTCTCATGATCTCTGGGTCATTCTTAAGGCTGAGGTGTCAACTATGAGCTATCCCAGCCAAGGTGAGAAGGTGAATGTTTATTCGGTCTGGGGGTCCTGTTGTTGATCAGCAACTTTGTCTCTTTGAAGTGTAAAAGATTCACTATCGGCCTTTTGGGAAAGCGCCTCTCCGTTCTGTCCAGGGGGTTGTAAAAGGCCAAAGCTTTGGTGTGGAAAGTTACTCCCAACTCCTCTCCTGATCAGGGGAGGCTGCATTCCTTTGAGGGTAAATTAAAGGTAAAAAAGCAGAAACAAGTTGTCTCCTGTTACATTGGCACACCTACATGTCAGATTGCTAAAGCTAGTATACTGTTTATGTCTGTTAGGCATCATTTTAATTTCTTGCTCTCTGTCTTCTTTATTTGCAGATACCACACATGTACAATGCAAATGAGTTGTGTGAAATGGCTGTTATGTTGCTGAAGAAATACAAAGAGCTAACTAGAGCTGTGTGTCCTTGTGTCACTCTCTAATTGAGCACTAAAGTGGATGGAGTATCCCCGCATTATCTAACAATATCATACGAGTCATTTTCCAAAATTGGCCCTTCAAGCTGAATTACTTGACCCACTTCAGTATCATGGATACACAGAGAACAGCAGCTGCTGAAAGCAGAGCTCTGAGAGATGAAAGACTACAACAGCTCCCCGCACACCTGCAATGCTACCAAGTTAGCTTACTGCTGACCCTTATGCCTTATACTGCCTCCCTCCACCATGACATCGAAAGTGCCAGTGCACAGCAGCTGCAGTCTCCTTAACAGCAGACAGTTATCTTCTAAAGAGTTCCAGTAATACACTGTGCCCATGCTCAGTCCCTGTCCCTCATTGGTTGGTGCAGTCAATAAGTTGAGTCAACAGGACATAGCATCGAATGCCAATTGCCAGCCTGGTCTGCTGACTGTGCCTGTGGATCCCTGGTCGCCAACCCTGCCTCAACAGAGCTGCCACAGTCATGGTTTAACAGAACATAACTTGAGTATAAATGAGAGCGGCCCCCCTACACCATAAAGCCCAGCTCATACCAATCTGAGTGCCCAGTTAAAACACACACCTGGCCTGAATTCCCCAATGGGCCCCAGCATCCTTCTGCAGCAGTTAACATTCTCACCTGCAGAAGCACCTGCTCAACCCTGAGATGATCCGTCTCTGACATCGCTGTAACAAGCAACAACTGCAGCATTACAGTCATGGACAACACTGGTTTATACACCAGGAAGGGGACAGGAGAACTATGTGCTGACAGAGTCTCTACCAGCAACATCAGCAACGCAATCTGGAGCTTCAAGGCTGCCACCTCTGACAGCGACAAGCATGGGCCTGCCACTAACTAGTCTTCAGGCAACACAGGTGGTAAACCATGTGGGCCAGCAAGTATCAGCAGCACCTGTATACCAGCTTGTCTATTCACCAAACCAGCCTCTGCCATCATACGCCCAGCAATACACTTGCAGTCGTGCAGACTCAGTACCAGCCTGCACCAACAATACCTGCACATCAAGCATACCTGCCTCCCCCAGCTGCGCTGCCACCAACACATCACCCATATACAGCCCTGTATCTCACCCACCAACCACCAACTGTCACTTTGCATCAGCGCCCACCTGTTGTCTCTACACAGCCATCATATCATCCACCAGTGTACCAACTGATTCATCAACCACTGTTACTGCACCAGCCTCAGCCACTACCACTGACTCAACCAGTCTACCAGATGGTGCCTTCATCATACAGTACAGCAACACATCAGCCTGCATACCCTCTGCAGATGCAGTATACGGCTCAGCCTCAGTACACACCACCGCAGCTGCCACTGAATGCACAGCCTCCTAAACAGCCAGTTCCGGTTCCAGGGCTCCCTAAACTAGTCCACGACAGCAAGAGAGAGTTTGCTGACCTCAAGATGGCACTAGACCACCTGCTTGACCCCCACATTGAACTCTCTGAACACTACAAATACTGTGTTCTTATAGAGCATCTGATCCTGGATGAGGCTGAGCTAATAGCCCAAGCCTGGAGACACTATGCACAGCCCTACACTGCTGCTATCCAGGCCCCACAAAGTCATTATGGGCAACCACATCAACTTGCCCAAAGTGAGATTGCAGCTATCCTGAACTCTCCTGACATCAAACCGGGAGACTCCAAGACCTTCCAGAGCTTCGCTCTTTGTCTCGACCTGCTCGACCCAAGATGGAGGTGCTGTCTACCGGTCATGCTGATCGGCTTCTGAGTAAACTCCCAAAACACTTAAGAGATGGTTTTTGGAGCACCTACAGGCTCAAGGTCGGCTGAACACTAACAGTTTAAACCCATACAACCTACAAGACCTCGCTGATTGGCGTAAGGTAAAGGCTTAAGCTGAAAGGCTATCCGCAAAGATGGCGCAGCATCATCGGATTGAAGGAGCACAGCTGTCCAAGACAGATATGTCAGCTGGTTATTTCAAGCCTTGCCACCAGCCGATCTCAGTCTATATTGGTTCTGTGCCTCAAAGCTTTCCCTGCAAGTTAAAAGCTTAATTACCATACTAGAACTAGTAGCAGTGCAAACTCGAGAGAGTGAAAACAAGCGGAACAAAAAGAGCGACACAGCTGCACAGAAACTGCACATTGTAGACATCTATGATCACAATAAACATCGCCACGGAAGAAGACAGTTTTAACTTTTTTAAACCTCTGAGAGCTCTTCAAATACAGAGTGGTTTACTGGTGCAATTTTTTCAAAGTTTACGGTAATGTTATTGATAACATTTTAGTTTGCACTTATCACTCTTGTCTGTGTTTCTTGCTAACTGAGCTGCGGTTGCACTTCAGAGTCTGTGTTCCACTATGAGCACAGCAAAAGTGAGTGAAATACTACTATTACAAACCTTGGATAAACGCCAATTGTCAATTGTTTAGAAACTGCCAATCGTAAAAGATAAAACATGCAAAAAATGTTTTTATGCACAATAAATAGGACCCATCTTTGTAAATCAAACAGCAGAATAACAGACCACTTTGCTGGATGATGAATAAATAAATGATAAATAAGGTATGTTTTGTGTTGAGAAAAATGTGTGGCCAATTTTGTTATTTAGTTCTATTTAGGTCTATTAATGCACTTTAATTCAATTTATCCTCAGATTGTTATTATTTATTTATTTCAGTAAGACAGCTTTCAGATTCCTGTGCTGGCACTTACGTTTTTTACTTTGTGAATTTTATGTAAATGTGAGGACATTAGTGTGGCATTACCCTGGACTGTAATGAATCTGTCACAGTGTAAAGTTTGTTTGCTGACCTGACAATGCAGGGCCAGGGCAGCCGATATGTGCTTTGTTGACACTTAAAACACCCAATGAATATACAGTATGTGCTGAAAAGATGATGTTATAAAATGTCTTTCCATTGGTCATTTGGATACCAAAAGCTACAGGTTGTTAGGGCAGCTTATGGACCATGCATGTATTGAAAAATGTCCAGATCGCTAAAAGTGGAGATACACGTTTTTCATCGGAAAGCGACGATATGCAATCTTGGATGATGGAGCTGAACATACCATTATTGTACGGTTTTATTAAACTATCTACGCTAATTTGATAACTCCCACCGTAAAGGTTGTTTGAACAGATGAAAACAGTGTCACACTCAAGCTTGGACACTTGGTTATTTTGTCTTCAAGGTATTTATTTGTAGCATAAGCCTTACACATGCTCGGCTAACTAGTACCTAATGATAACCCTGCTGTTCGCCAAGTAATCAACTGAAACAACACAAAAATAAGAACAAAAGCACCAATATTAATAACACAGACATGTTACCTATTGAATAATCCGCAGACATTAACATATAATATGTAACATAAATTGTTATCATGTTGTACATCTCGTAACTCACCAGCTTAGCTTTACCAGTCAAACAATAACATGCATATGAAAGAAGATTTGGCCAGTTAAAAGACAACATTCGCTCTAAATAACCTTCAGGGGGATTACTACCACAAGAGGTCGCTATGAAATTACAGCAAATTGAGGAATAACACAACACACCTCCCACTTGGGGTACTTGTCCTAGACCTAGTCGACCACAATAACTATTATTACCACAACAATGTAATACACAAAATATGACAACTTCTCAAGCAACAAAACAAAGAAACAGCGTAATTATAACTGTTCAGTGAAACACATCCAGTTTCACATTCAAATGTCCACAGTGCTAGCGCCTGTTAGGTTTTCATGGGAGCAAAGAAGTCCCCTTCTGCTCCTCTACTGGCAGTAACGCCACCAGCCTCCTGACATCCCTGTGTAGGATCTGGAAGGACACGGCTCCTTATCCTTCCTTGCTTGAGACAGGCCAATGGGGAGGCTGTGACAAACCTTCACATCGAGGTCTTGGACAACACCCTTATCATCTGGACACGATTCCTCCACATGACCCAGCCTGAATGGACCTCGGGGGGGTGTTTTGATCTGCAACCCATACCAGGTCTCTAATGGTGACATTCCTGGCTGAGGCATGCCATTTTTTCCCAAATGAACAGGTGAGGTCCTGCCAATTGGTTCCATCATCTCTGTAGCAATCAAGACAACCCTGTGTGTGAAACTCACACATTCCTCGCAGGGAAGTTTCCTTATCTGGTCCTAGGACACAGGATATAAATCTTTCCATACTTGTTTGCACTTTCAGGTTACCTAACTGACCCAGCCGGAGGTTGACCAAACCTCTGACTCTTCACGATTGGTCAATTCAGAGAACAGAGACAGAGTTTTTATTACCTTTCAAACTGACTCCATCGCTGACCATCTGGATAATCATTCATCCCTTAATCCAGGTCTCCCACTTGAGATTTACCGTTTTAAAATATGTGAACATATGGACCCCAAGGAAAGGTCTGAGGAGCAGGACACTGACCTCCAGACCTTGGTTGTAAAACCCTGCTCAACCATGTACTGATAAAGACTGCATTCCTTTGGTGAAAGAATACAATTGACTGATCATGACATCTTGTGCATTTAGCAATGTGCTAATCTGTCTAATCATGAAATTTGTGTTAAAATGAGATGTTTCCCATTTTATTATGTGCTCCAGAAGCCAAGTTATCACTCTGACAGAATAAATCCTTTAATTCTTTAGTTTCTTTAGACCAACAGCTTTTCAGACAGTTTAGTGAACCTTTAAGAGTTAAATTTATTGACTTTGAATCATAACTTTACTCTAAGTAACAGAAATAGTTTAGAAATGTTTGGTTTGTATTTTAATTGTCTATTTAGTATTTTTAACAATTAGGAGGTTATAATGTTAATGAATAATCTGAATGTGAGTATTATGAAGTTCTTCACATGTGTTTACTCTTTTGTTCACAGTTTCTATGTGTTAGCATCTGTTTCATTTCAGAGTAGGTTAGCATGCTCAATGTGATACTTAAAACATAATGAGAATGTTTGATGTGATTCTACATCATTCATATGTTTAGTATAAAATAATTTATCATGAAACCAAGCATTCAATGATATTAATCATAGTGAGTGAGTATCAGATCTGACTCTTTTACCAGCCAAAAGTATAAGTTAGGTCAAATAATCAGAGATCCAAGGTCTCCTCTGCAGCTGGAGACCCCACATCCCTCCTCTTTCTCCTCACACACATGCCAGAGACACTCCCAGTGTGAAGGAGATAAAAACCAGTAAAGTTAGTGGTGCTGGCTCTCTTCTTCCTCCCGCTTGTTTTCCCGGGTCTCCTCTTAGCCCTCTTCTTTGTTTTCTCTTTTTTTTTTACTAAGCCTTACTTTTTGTTAGTCTTCTAAGTTTTACGCCACATGTTCATTCATGTTGATTTTGCTTTAACAACGTCTTTGGTTAAGTTTTGAAACTTCGACTTTTTGTGCACATAGCAATTCAAGATTAAGCCTTTAATTGATTTTTCTTTAATATCGCAAAGCCATTTTTGAAATAGTTTCGACTGGCCATCGAGCCTCTCTTTCTGAGTCATCTGCGAGATTTCAAAGTCACCTCAAATATTAATCTTAAGACATTCATTATATATTAAAATTGCTACATCTCCATTCTCTCCTTTGGGCTTCTTCCTTATCTATACCAGCCAGGAAGGCTGGTACTCATGACTGCACGAGTTGGGGAGAAAAGCATGGACTTGGTGTTTTGGCCATTTAAGACTAACTTGTGCTTGCTGAGTTCATGCTGCAAGGAGACAAAATCTGAGGCCAAGTTGGAAACTGCCACCTCAAGTGAAGGATAACAAGAACAGATAGATAGATAGATAGATAACTGTATCGTCAGCAAACATATGATTCATGCTGTAAACAGGCATATTAAAAATGTTATTTACATACAGCAGAAAATGTAGTGGACCTAAGATGGGGCCTTGGGGGACTCCTTTCTCAAGAATGACTGAGTCAGATAAGATATCACCAAACTTGACACACTGTGTGCGACCAACTAAGTAATTTCTAAACCAGCTATTCACATTCGGACAGAACCCGGTGTTGAGGAGAACCTGCAGTAATAATTGGTGGTCCACCGCAATGATTGGAGCAGAGAGTCTTAAAAAGAAGGGATCAAGGCCATCTGGGCCAGAGGACTTGTTCGCGTCCAAGATAGACAGGGCGTGTAGGACATCCGAAACTAGAATAGGAGAGAAGCCAAATTCAGCAAGTGGGTCGGAGTTGTCATGGATGCCTTTGTTGCCTTGCTGGGGGGCATTGCTGTTAAGTTCATTGAAGAGATGACCTACCCTTTCAAAATGAAGGTTAAAAGCAATTGCCATTTCTGTCGGAAATGAGTAGGTCGCCAACCCGAATCTTAGGCGGGGGGCCAGTAACTCCCTTGTTTTGGAGATATTTGACTACTCTCCAAAAGTTACAGCTGTTACTGGAGGAATCAACAATGAGAGACAGATAATAATCAGACCTCAGTTTTTGGGTGAGGCCTGTACATTTGTTTCTCAAGACTCTGAACTGGAGCCAGTCATTTGCAGACTTTGATTATCTTGCGAGTGCCCATTGCCGGTTGGGGAAGTGGATCATCTCCACCAAATCCCTGGAAAACCAAGGGTTGGATCTATTCTTAATCCTAAATTTCTTAAAGGGGGCATGTTTATTAATCAAGTACAGAAACTGGTCATGAAAGAATTTAAAAGCATCATCTACAGAAGGAATTAAGGAGATATGGGCCCAGTCGATAGAGGCCAAATCATGCAGGAAGGCTTGTTCAGAGAACAGTCTAAAACAACGTCTAAGACAGTTAAACCGTTTGCTTTGGGTAGCCTAGTGCTCCTAACACAGGAGATAGCACAATGGTCACTTAGATCATTCGCAAACACACCAATGGAGACATATTTGTGTGCTACGTTAGTTAGAATGATGTCAATTAAGGTGTCGCTATCGGGTCTAGTGGGACTATGAATTAGCTGCATCAGATTTAGGACGTTACATTGCTGTTTGAAGCTAGCCAATGTATCACTAAGCCAATTCCAGTTCAAATCACCGAGACAGAGAATCTCTGTGCTTACACACTTAGATAAGAGATCAAAGAGATTACCCATAGTATCATTTAGAGCAGAGGGAGGCCTGTAATGGCAGGTTATAGTCAAGGGTGAATTTGCGACTAGAAACTGAACTGCCAGGAGTTCAAACTGACTAGGGAGGGAAATAGAATGACACTTGGAACATGTCGGAAATATACAAAGCAGCCCCCCCCCCACCTTTGCCTTTCCGATCTGCTCTAAAGAGATTGTAACCAGGAATACGGACAACATCATCTGTAACAGAAGGTTTTAACCAGGTTTCAGAGACGGCTACAACGTCAGGTTTAGCTATTTCAAACCAACTATTAAGTATGGTGAGTTTAGGTACCAGACTCCTGGCATTAAAATGGAGGAAACCAAGACCATGTCTACAACTAAAGTCATGTGGAGTAGCTAAGGTGGGTAAGGGTTCACAAAAGGGTTGCTGGTCCTGGGTTACGGTGTATGTTACCCGAAATAAATAGTGTAAGAAAGATCAATAACCTGGAAATAGATTTCCTTAATGATTTAGCAACAGTGCGAGAGGGCATGTGGGAGGAAGACATACACAAAGAACTGTGTTGAGGTCCAGAGGCCATAATGTCCAGGAGAATTAAGGCACTCGGAAGGGCACTTTTTAAACAGTCAAGTTCGCAAGGCCCTTGTGCACTAGTGATCACAGTGCCAGCTGTGACACACACAGAGTCACGAGAGTAGTTCAAGTTTATAAACCAATGTGGTGGTGCTGAAACATAGCAAGGAGGGTTGCCATGTGAGTTGAGCCCCAGGAGGAGCAAAGTAGCAACCACAGCCCTGAACAGCAACAAAATAGATAAATAGTTGCTACAACCCCACACACACAGTATGAGCAGATCTTAATGCGTAATTTTTGTTAGACCAACCGTAAGCAGGAGGTTGTTAGGGAGTCCCAGAACAGGCCACTGGTTAGTGGGTCAGATCCAGAGAGCCGAGGAGGGCTTGGGCTAGTGTAGCTAGCAGTTTGCTGAGAGAGCTAGCTCTGTGTGGGCATGGAGAGGTATCCAGGGGGTGGCGATCCCCATCTAAGAAGGTCCGATCGCACGGGGGTCGAAGTGTATTCGTCCACGGAGCCCAAGGACCAGAATAAATCTGTCCGGGACCGATCGCACTGGGGACGAAGTGTATTCGTCCATGGAGCCCAAGGACCAGAATAAATCTATCCGGGCACCCAAGAGCGGCATAGACCACCGGAGGGACTCCGCCGGCTGTCAGTCTGGGCAGCCGACATGCAGCTATCCGTCTGTCACTCGATGGAGCTAGCAGATAGCCGCTGGGGCTAGGAGCCTTGGAAGAGTAGCCTTCGTCCTCGTCACACCCTCAATAAAGGTGACAGGAGCCTCCACGAAAAAGGAAGAGATATATCCACAGCAGAGGGAAGCGGAATCCATGGCGTGAAGACGCTTGCTTATGAGTACAGGCTGCAGGTTAGCAGCACAGTGGTGAGAGACACCCTACCATTGTCCGGCTGCTCGTCACTGAAAGCGAAAAAAAAAACGATGATCGGCGGAGTAAAAGTCCAATATAAAACTCAAGAGGCAGAGGTTGAGTGACAGTAGGGCAAGTACTCAATCACAAAAAGCGATCACGATAAACAGACATAGACAGGACACGAAGCAAAGAGTATAACATGCATGCCGCCGTTTTGAGAAAGCCCTCAGTCAATAGATCGTAAACCAGGCCCGTTGCACTGTCCTTGTTCACAACCAGACTGTTGAGTGTCATCATGGGGAAGGTCACACCTGTCTGGACAGCAAGACATAAATCCTTGAATACCTCCTCTTGCTCCTGGACTGCGAGTACTACCTCCCACTTTTCTCGCTCACCATTTCGGTCTCTGCCAAATTACCAGGAATGTACGACACTGCTGATGTATCCCACAGCCCCACAGAGCTTGGTCAGTGTAGCGAACCTCTCAAGATTCACCTGTCCTACAAGAGCTGAATCCCAAACCCTCTTTGTACTGCAGATGCTAGATGTTGTCAGTAAAGACCCTGTGGCAGTATCAGGCGAGGATCCCTTGTTATCGCCCGTAGGAGGCAGCGTAATAGCACTATCCCTGGCATCCACACTGGTAGGACCGCCGATGACAGATGACTTCTTTGCTTGTGCCCTTGTAATGACAGCAGAGAAAGCCTTCCTTTGGAGCTTACTCACGACCTCCCTGGTACCAGAGGCCACCTCTGCAGCAGACTTCATGGGCCACTCCTCCACTGCTCTGGTCAGGAAATTGAGACCTTTCTGCTACAAGGAATGACCATCAAGCTGCTCAGGGGAACACCCTCTCATGACAAGATCGGCCACATTGTACTGACCTGGGATCCACCATCAATCCGTTACCAGCCTTCTGGAGCTCGTCGACAAGGTTAGCAAAGAAGGTTTGTGATTTCTGCATTGCACGCAGCTGTTGTTTTGACTTCAAAACTGCTATTTAGCTCAGGGCAGTAGTTATGGAAAACTTTGACACTCCTGGACACCGCCCTCATGGAACATGCAAAGTGGGTCGTTGAGTGGTGTGCAGTTACCTCAATATCCTTAAAAAGGTCTGGGCGCACGTCACTGATGGTCTTTCCGAGTGGACCATCCCACAACACCAGATCACCGCACCTCATCATCCCCTGGGGGGCAAGGCGACCTTCTCTGGTACTGATAACTAACCTGACTTTCTCTGGATGGGTCAGCTCCCCAGATTTTATAACACCCAGGAAGAACTTCTCCAAGTGCTCCAATTCCACTGCATGGTCCACCCTAGTGATCTCCTCTAGTCCATAGCAGAGCATCTCATGGAGCCGCCATGTTCACTCTTTCTTTGCTGCTTTTGTGCTTACACAGTGCCTCTTTGTCTCAACCCTCGCCTCCATATCACTTATACTGTTCACAACCAGTGTGATTGGCTCACCTGACAATCCAAGCCTCTCTGCTGCTTGGTGAGTGATATAGTTAGTATCGGAGGCCAGATCGACCCAGTCCCACTCTCTTGGTCGTAACCTCCACCAACATCATAAGGACTGGGTGTTCTTTCAAACCACTGATGTCCATCAAATCTTTGCCAGAGAATACTGTTGTAGACACCTCACAAACAGCCTCCAGCTGCTCTGGAGTCAGACCTAGACTAGCAAACAAAGCCTCTTGCTCTACAGTCAGACCACAGGGTTCTCTCCTCTTTTCCCTCTTGTCTCTGCCCTAGCAGTGTCCTTTTAGGCTGGTGATTTGAGGCACAGGAAAAAGTGGTGATCTGGCCCAGCATCCCCCCTTTTACATTCGTCATTGTGACACAAAAAGTTCTTATTGCACGGACTGATCCCATGGTGATCCAGGCATTTGGGGCAAGCTCCTGTCTTTTTTACTTGAGCCCTCTGCTCTGCTGGGTTGGCCTTCTTAAATGTCTTGCACCGATAGAGACGACCAGTATCCCCGTCTTCACCACACATACTGCAAGGATCTCACAATGATTCTTCTCTTGTCCCACTTGCCATAGTCTTGGTAAATGAGTGCCTTTCCTGCCTTTGGTCCCCCACTCTTTCCTTTGGCTTTTCACAAGGGCTCGGTTCACCGGCTTTGGCAGAGTTCAGTCATCTGGTGATCTGTAACTGCTCCAGTTGCACCAGAACCGTATTTTAACCTCTCAGGAACTGCCACAGTTTGTCGAACCGCTGACGTGGGTTGATGTTGTTTGCTACATCACATTGGTACAAAGGCCACCTCTCTAAATAAATCTATAATAAAAGGGTAAAAGAAAAGTAAGGCTTAACCTGTGCCTGATATGTAATAATACATGTTTATGTATTGTTGTATTATGTATTTGTATGTAGTCTGTTTGTTATTTGTTTGTGTTTATTTTATGTATTATTATTATTATTATTGTTCTGATGCATTTATTTATTTTACATGGGCTGTATTATATGTGAGATATTTGCATTGATGTATTGTAAGTTTTACTTACTGTTCCATCGCCAATAGCTTCTCCTGTCTCCAGAGAACTTTGATAGGCTTAGGAATGCAAGCGCAATATTGGGCCTGGTTAACCCCTGAAAGGTGGCATACACGCTCCGTCCTGCCCCAACACTATCTGGTAGCACAGCATGCATTCCCCACTGCACTAGAGAAGCCGATGGTCCGTGACCATTGTCTCTGGGGAAAACATCCTCCTCATCCTCTTCACCACTTTCCAAGATGCCATGTGCTGACTTTTTGCTTTGGTGCACGTATTTAGTCAGTGAAACCACTGTCATACTTCTCCTCTCCTCGTAGTCTTTGAGGCAAACCCATATGTCATCAACCTCCTTGTCTGGGATGTAGCGGACCCAGTCCTGCACAAACTCTATTGCCGCATGCACCATATCATACTGCTCATGGGTCATGTGGCCTGACAGGAGTGCTTAGGCCTGACCAAACACTTCTTTGGATCAGCCTTCCAACCACCAAATTGACCCAATGGACAGTGGGACCACAATGACTTTTTTACCTTCATCTCTGTGTCTTGGTATTTTGTGCGGCAATCATTCAGCCTTTTCTTCTCAACAGCAACATCCATTTCGTATCTACTTGCATCTTCCTCTTCCATAATGGCAATGTAATCAAAACTACTATTACAGATCTCTTCATAACTGCTTTTGAGAGCTCTCAGTTCAAGTTTGAGGTCTTGTTCATTTAAACGGTCCATGTTAAAATCAATGGCATTTCCCCTCCTATTAAATGCCCCTTGTGCATAGGAACACTTTTTCTTTAATTCACCAAAGTTTGCAATGATTATATGTCCCTCTCTCTTTCGCTCTTTGTTTAGATGACACGCTTCCGGTACCTGTACTAAGATGGCACTGACCCACTTCCGTTAGTTTAGCCCCAAGCTAAGCAGCTAATTAATGTGCTAACAGTGAATTAGCGGCAATCAACTTATCCTATATCGTGCTAAACAGTCACAACGAAAGTCACCCAAGCACAGTAACAGACCAAGTGATAACTTCTGCTAAGGGCTTGATTGAAGTCTGAGGCGTTGCGGATCGTCTGCCAAGTCTCATCCGCCTGCTACCCTCCTGTGGTTTGCTTCTGTTGACACTGCCCGGCCTCAGCTTCTTCGTCATGGGGCTGGCTTAGTATTGATTACTGTACGGTTTCATTAAACTATCTACGCTAATCTAACTCCCACCGTATAGGGTGTTTGAACTGATGAGAACAGTGTCACACTCAAGCTCGGACACTTGGTTATTGCCCTCAAGGCATTTATTTGTAGCATAAGCCTAAATCATGCCCTGCTAACTAGCACCTAATGATAACTGTGCTGTTCGCCAGGTAATCAACTGAAACGACACAAAAATAAAAATAAAAGCACCAATATTTATAACATGGACATGTTACCTATTGTATAATCCACATACATTAACATGTAATATGTAACATAAATTGTTGTCATGTTGCACATCTCGTAACTCACCAGCTCAGCTTCACCAGTCAAACAATAACATGCATATGAAAGAAGATCCGGCTGATTAAAAGACTACACCTGCCCCAAATAACCTGCAAAGGAATTTCTACCACAAGAGGTCACTATGAAATTATAACAAATTGAGGAATAACAACACAATTATATTGCCAGCTTCTGTGAGAAATCTGGGGCTCAAAGGGGAGACCGAGTCACTTGCCCTCTGAACTATCTGCCAAGAAGTGACCTGCCTTACTGGATCTTCAGTCAACTTCCATGTGGCCTCTCCGACACAGCTCACCAAAAAGTACTTGATTGAGGATGCCCTCTCATCGAATCAGCAAGCACTGTTGGAGCAAACGTATCCTGTAGCTGCTCTTCAGGAATGCCAATCGTCATCTGAGGGGGATTCAACTTAAGAGCTTCAGGAAAACACATCCACTACTGCAGCCAGGGGCTGATTGCACCCATCTAATCCCTGCCAAAGAGCCCATCAGGTTTAGCCCCAAAGTTGCACCTGCAGCTGCTCACACAGCATGAAAGAAAAATTGTATGTGTATGCTACCACATGTGTATTTTATCATTATATAAGTATGTTAATCATCATTTACTGAAACTCACTTGGTGTGAATGCTTGCAGAGTCGTATCTGTTTCTTTTTTATGAGCATGGGAAAGGAGAAATATGGCCTTGGAGTTGAGACTGATACTTTTCCGCTGAAGCCATGCAACTAGATGAATGCTACAATTTCACTCACAGGTTGTTTTCCCAACAGTGTGACATTAAACTGATAAGCAGGAACCTGATGATGAACTAAGCTGTCTTTGTTCTCCCAGTACAGACCACAGCTGCTACTTGTGCCCTATTTGGATACTGTTGTAATGTCATGCCACTTGTGAGATGATGTTAGTGGGCGGGGGTTTCTGTTTCTTGACTGCGCAAAGGATGTGTAAAAATCTGAATTCCTCAGTCAGAGGAAGCTGCCTTTGTTGTAAGCTGCTGACTCCTTGCAAGTAAAAGATATCCAAGAAAAAGAAGTCCACTATCTCTGTCATTCTTCTCAGCTGGCTGCAAGTCAGATGCAGTTTAATTTTTCTGACACAGCACTTGGCTGGGTCCTCAAAGGGGCAGATGGTCTTGGGTAGGACTGGGCGATTATATGATCGTGATCAACGATCGTGATAAATTTCAGTTCGATCACTGTGATCAGCGGTGAGCTTATTTACTCAATCAAACATAGCGGAAATGTGCATCACAACAGCCAATCAGAGTTTTTCCTGCTTACTTCCGTAAGTTACCGGAAAAATAAACAGGACAAGTAAACAGAATGACCAAGCGTGGAGCTAAATGCGGAGCTGAAGACAGCAAAAAAGGTGTCAGCCATGACTTTAAGTCATCCTCTGAAGATGATATTGTTGAGACGTTATTCAATGTTGGTTGTGTGGCAGTGGTTTGGGTATCTCCAAAGTGACGTCGAGCAATTAAGCCGATAAACCAGCAACACAATGTTGTGGAAAATCCAGCATAAACAATGCACAGGAGACAGGATGAGATCTGAAGAACAGCCTGGGCGTCTTTTATTGTACAGATGTAGAAATCAGTACAGATGACAAACAGAGTCTCTACCAAGACCGAAGGAAACCTCCCTAGCTTTTCTTCTACACTCTTTTATGCTGTTAGGTGTGTGTGTGTGTGTGTGTGTGTGTGTGTGTGTGTGTGTGTGTGTGTGTGTGTGTGTGTGTGTATGTGAATTCTCCAGAAGGCCTCTCATGATGTCATGTCTGCCCCACGACACTTTGTTTAGGCTCGTCTTGACCCTGGCAGAGATTAAATGTTCCAACAGACAGATAGTTCAGGCTCCTGCAAGACAGCCTTGCTTACAATCTCGCGTAAGACTGAAAACCCTGCTTGGCTGTTTCAGCAGGGAAAGAATCTTACAGCCCCGCGCCCTGGGGACCATCCATTTCCTGGATGCGCTGACATAATTTCATTTGCATAGAAGAAGTGTCAACTTCTGATAATACCATTACATTACATTGTAGCAACCTGTGACAAACCCCTTGATTAGGTTGTGATTAGTGTAGTCCTTTAACTCTGCGAATGAAACATCAATCAATCAATCAATCAATCAAATTTTATTTATATAGCGCCAATTCACAACAGTCGTCATCTCAAGACGCTTTTCAAGGAACAAGAGCAGGTCTGAACCACGCTCATTGTTTGATGATCAAGAACCAACCTAAGATGGGTTTTGGCCCATCTCAACTAACATGAGTTACAGTGGCAAGGAAAAACTTCCAGGCAGAAACCTTGGGCAGGACCAGCCTCATGCTAGACAGCCACCATGCCGCTGCTGGGTTGGGGAGGAATGTAGAGGGGAGAGGGGGAGAGGACAGGGGGAGGGAGAGAGAGAACAAGATAGGGGAGCAACGGTCTAGAGGAGCCAAAGAGATGGAGGAGCTCAGGGCCCAGGGTGGATGCAGCTGGGGTCAGGCCGTTCCGCAGCAGACCGTTTGCAGCATTAGTCCAGTGGCAGCTAAAAGACTCAGAGACACTCAGAGAGACAGAAAACTGGTCAGTGACTTATATGGGACATAAAGCTCTAAAGAGGAGATAGAGACAGACTCTAGCTCAGTGTGCCAGATAGCCCCGGCAGTCTAGACCTATAGCAGCATAACTAAGAGCTGGTTCAAATCAGCCCTGACTATAGGCTTTATCAAAGAGGAACGTTTTAAGTCTACTCTTGAAAGTTGAGAGTGTGTCTGCCCCCCGAACCTCGAGCGGTAAATGATTGCAGAGGAGAGGTGCCTGGTAGCTGAAAGCTCTTCCTCCAATACTACTTTTAGAGACATTTGGTACAACGAGCAGACCTGCAGACTGTGAGCGTAACGGTCTAGATGGAAAGTACGGTATAACTAGCTCGTCGAGATATGATGGAGCCTGGCCATTAAGCGCTTTATATGTCACAAGGAGGATTTTAAACTCAATTCTATATTTAATAGGGAGCCAGTGAAGAGAGGCTAAAACAGGAGAGATGTGCTCCCTTCTTCTAGTTCTAGTCAATACCCGAGCTGTTGCATTTTGGACCAGCTGAAGAGTCCTTAATGACTTACTAGAGCAGCCTGATAGGAGAGAATTACAGTAATCCAGCCTAGAGGTAACAAAGGCATGGACTAGTTTTTCTGCATCGCTCTGAGACAATATGCGTCTAATTTTTGAGATATTGCGCAGGTGGAAAAAGGCTGTCCTGGAAATTTGTTGAATGTGGGAGCTAAAAGATAAATCCTGATCAAATAAAACTCCTAGATTTCGCACAGTGGGGCTGGATGCCAGGCTGATACCAACAAATGTAGCTAAATTACTAGAGAATGCCTCTCTAAGGTGTTTAGGACCAAGGACCAGAACTTCAGTTTTGTCTGAGTTGAGCATTAGAAAGTTATTGGTCATCCAGGATCTTATATCTTTGAGGCAGGTTTCTAACCTGGCAACCTGGCCTGCTTCCTCTGGCTTTATGGATAGGTATAGCTGGGTGTCATCTGCATAACAGTGGAAATTAATCGAGTACTTCCTCATAATTTTACCCAGCGGAATCATGCACAGGGTGAAGAGGATCGGTCCGAGCACTGACCCTTGCGGCACTCCGTAGCGGACCTTGGTGTGTGCAGAGGATTCATTATTAACATGGACAAACTGGGATCGATCTGTTAGGTACGATTTAAACCAGGAGAGAGCTGATCCTGCTATGCCTGTTGATTGTTCCAGTCTCTGAAGCAGGATGGAGTGGTCAATTGTGTCAAATGCAGCACTAAGATCTAATAGGACTAGAACAGAGAGAAAACCATTGTCCGAGGCCATGAGTAGGTCATTTGACACCTTTAGCAGAGCAGTCTCTGTGCTGTGATGGGTTCTAAACCCAGACTGGAAATCCTCCAATAAACCGTTGTTATGGAGAAAATCACAGAGTTGATTCGCAACAACTTTCTCTAGGATTTTAGAAATAAAAGGAAGGTTGGATATTGGTCTATAGTTAGCTAGGGAGCTTGAGTCCAGAGTAGGTTTTTTAAGGAGAGGCTTAATCAATGCAGTCTTGAAAGACTGGGGAACATATCCTGTTAATAAAGACGTGTTAATCAATTTGAGCAGGGACATACAAATCAAAGGAAGAGTTTCCTTCAGCAATTTAGATGGACTTGGGTCTAAGAGACAAGTCGATGGTTTGGCTGCTCGCACCACTGACTTTAACTCAGGAAGGTCAATAGGTGCAAAGTTACTAAGGTGCACCAGAGGCCTTAGGGGCTCCTCAACATTTTTAGGGTTATCTGAGAGAGAGACACCTGATGAAGTCAATAGGTTACTAATTTTACCTCTTATTTTTAAGATTTTATCATTGAATTAGCTCAGGAAGTCGTCGCTGCTAAGGGCTAAAGGGATACATGGTGCAGTGGTGCTCTGACAGTCCGTCAGCCTGGCTACAGTGCTGAAGAGATATCTGGGGTTATTCTTATTTTCCTCAATAAGAGACGAGTAGTAGGTTGTCCGAGCACGTCGTAGGGCTTTCTTATATTTATCGAGACATTCCTGCCAGAGAAAATGAGCTTCAGCTGTTTTGGAGGAGCGCCAAATCCTTTCACATTTTCTTAATAACTGTTTCAGCTCACGGGTTTCAGCATTATACCACGGGGCTAGCCTCTCGCGTGTAAGAGTTTTCTGTCGAAGAGGAGCAACTGAGTCTAGAATTGATCGCAGTGTGCCTGAGGTATCATCAACGAACTGGTCGAGTTGCAAGGGACTGATGTTTAAATATGAGCTATCAGTGAAGTTCTTCTCAACCACAGAATTTAGAGCAGACGGAATTACCTCCTTGAACTTAGTAAAAGCATTTTCAGACAACCTTCTAGTTAGCACGGCTTTGTTATGAGGAGAGTAACCTGAAAGCACAAATTCAAAAGTTACTAGACAGTGATCAAATTTAAGAGGATTTAATGAGCTGACTAACAGGGCTTCAGCTTCGAGGCCATAAGCCAGGACGAGATCGAGAGTGTGGTTAAAGCAGTGCGTAGGTCTATGTACACACTGTGTAAACCCAATTGAATCTAGCAAGGACAGAAAAGAAATGCTTAGGCTATCATTTTCCACATCTACGTGAATATTAAAGTCACTGACGACGATGACTTTGTCTGCGAGAAGGACTAATTCGGATAGGAACTCTGAGAACTCTGACATAAACTCAGAGTATGGGCTCGGAGGGCGATAAACTATAGCAAATACCAGTGGTCTCATGGACTTTGAGGCTGGATGCGGGAGACTGAGAACGAGACTTTCAAAAGAGTTATAATCTAGTTTTGGTCTTGGGTTAATTCTAAGACTGGAATTGTAGATAGCTGCAACTCCACCACCTCGGCCAGAGTCCCGAGGAATGTGAAAGTTTCGGTGGCTAGGAGGAGTGGATTCATTTAAACTGACATATTCATCCTGACGCAGCCAAGTTTCGGTCAGGGAGAGTAAATCAATGTGATGATCAGAGATTAGTTCATTTATTAACACAGATTTTGAATTTAGAGACCTTATATTCAGTAGACCACATTTTATCTTACTAGTACTTGGTTCAGCTATGTTAACAGTTTTAATTCTAGTAAGGGTCTTGTTATTTACTCCTTTTTTAATTGATCGGTTAGAATTTGAGAGCCGAGTACGAGGGACAGACACAGTCTCTATATTAAAGTGACAGTAGCTAGGAGGCTGCTCTAACAATAGTACAGAGGAACATGTAGAGCTGTGGCTATGCTCCCTGATTTCTATGTCAAGCTGAGAGTAGCTTGGAAGCTGCTCTGAGGGGAGTACAGAGGGACGTTTTACACTGTGGCTCTGCTCCCTGATTTCTATGTCAAGCTGATTGTAGCTTGGAAGCTGCTCTGAAGGGAGTACAGAGGTGCGTTTTACACTGCGGCTCTGCTCCCTTGTCTCTGTGTATAAGTGGTAGTGGCTGGGAAGCTGCTCTAAAGGAGGCGCAGGGGGGCGTGTAAGACTGTGGCCCTGCTCCCTGATCTCTGCTTTGAATTGTCAGTGGTTCGGATTAATAAAATCGGCCAGATTTCTGGATAAACGGGCCGCTCCATCTCGAGTGGGATGAATGCCGTCCCGACTAATCAGACCAGGCTTGCCCCAAAATGACTTCCAATTATCAATGAAGCTCACGCCGTTTTGCGGACACCACCTCGACAGCCAGCAGTTGAATGATGAGATACGGCTACACATCTCATCAGTTGTCTGATCGGGCAAGGGACCAGAGAAAACTACGGAGTCCGACATGGTTTTGGCATATTCACACACCGATTCCACGTTCAATTTAGTGACTTCCGACTGGCGGCGTCGGGAGTCATTAACGCCGACATGTATTACAATCTTACGGAATTTACGTTTAGCCTTTGCCAGCAGTTTTAAACTACCTTCGATGTCGCCCGCTCTTGCCCCCGGGAGACACTGAACTGTGGCCGCTGACTTCGCTAATTTCACATTTCGGACTACAGAGTCTCCAATCACAAGAGCGTCGGGCTCAGCAGGTGTGTTGCTGAGAGGGGCAAATTTGTTTGAAATGTGAATATGGTGGTCTAATGTGGGCTTCTTAGGCCTACTGCTATGCTTCCCTTCCACTGTGACCCAACCACTACTACATCCCGGCTGCTCGGGATTCGCTGGGGGGGAAGCTAAGCTAGGCCGACCCGCACCGGCTACCGTGTCCTGGCTGGCTATCGCTACACTAGCATCGGTGCGGAGCCGCTTTTCTAACTCTGTTCAGTTCAATATCTCAGCTCATTGAATATTTTGTTTGTGTTGCTCAAAGTCCATTGCTCATCTTCGTCTCCTTCAAAGTCCAGGAACCGTTCAGGTCCCTCAGTCCCCCCTTTTCTTAACCTAAATGTATGAAGAGATTCTCCTACAACAACATATCTGTTTAACCATTTGAAGAAGTTCTCCCGAGGGATTATGCGGAAAGCATAAAAATGTGAGCGGAGTCTGCACAGCCTGTCACTGCTGGTGGCGGTGCAGCCACCAGACCAAACCAGACCAAAAGCAGCAATCAATCATATCCATAACTGCCAACACACCTGTTTTTCCCGGGACCCTCCCGTATTTCAGACCTTTCTCCCACCCACCTCCTGCATTGTCATTTCTCCCAGGGATCTCCCGTAGATTGATGGTCCACGTTCATTCATGAATCGGATCACTTATTTGTCCAAAGTTGCAAGGTTTCCAGACAACCAGAGATTGTCCTGTGTTTCTGCTGAGCCTCACAGACACTGGATTGATACTTTTACTTTACAATTTGGTATGATTCAGGTCGGTTTAAGCTGTTAACTATATTTAAGCAGTGTTTGTTGCAAAATGAACACTTCAGTGAAAGGGAAACAAACACAAGATATGCGAGAGTGATGCGTTCAGGGTAGCCTCAGATAAAAAAGTGCCGTATTGCACGCACAGATGTTCAAAGAGCCTCATACGGAAGGGGATGTAAAAAATATGAGGACTTTAACACAAATATGAGTGGACTAAATAAGTTCAAGGCATATCGAATATATCATATTGCATATCGGACAAGGCATTCAATTTGCTTTATTTACTTTGTATGTAAATAAAATGTTGAACTAATCTTTAGTTTTTTAGTTTTTAGTACATATGCTTTAAAACTGGAGGTTAAAAAAAATCTAAATAACAATCAAGATCAGACGATATAACAAAATATATTGTGATCATTTTTTTTGCCAAATCGCCCAGGCCTGGTCTGGGGACACAAGCCTTATCATGCTACTTAACTGCCTTCAAGCCAGTGTCACATGACCTCTACCAACATTTAGAATGCCTATGGCAGCTAGATGTGCTAAAATTTTGGTCTCGGTCTCGTTTACATCAAGAGGCTGTTAACATTCTGGAAGCATGCCCCAAGAGGGTGAAAGTCAGTGACATCTTCACCAAGCTTTCGGCAGAAGTAGTAAGCAGCTCAAAAGAGTTGTGGTTCATCCCTCGCCACCTCGTCCACCACAATGGGAAAGATCGGTTGGTGTTTGACTGTTCCCTCTCTTACTGTGGTCTCTCTCTTACTGAGCAGCTACTGCCAGGCCCATCCCTCGGACCATCTCCTATAGGTGTTCTCCTGTGGTTCCGACAGTATGCAGTTGCCATCACCGGAGACATCAGGGTGATGTTCCATCAGGTCTGTCTGCTTCCAGAGGATCAGCTATTGATGAGATTTTTCTGGAGAAACCTTCAACAAGATGCAGAACCTGACATCTACCAATGGCAAGTCTTAACTTTGGCACGACCAGCAGTCCCTGCTGTGCCACATTTGCACTGCATGTCAAAGATAAGATGGAAGGAAGTGAGGACATCCTGCTGTCTTTGGAGCAGTCATTCTGTGTACACAACTGCCAACAGAGTTTGTCCTCACCCAAAGCTGCCAGACTCCTTGTGGACAAGATGGGGCAGTGCCTAGCATCTGGAGGATTTGAGATCAGGTAGTGGGCAAGTAATGTTTTACCAACTACTGCTAGATCAGAGAGTACAGGACTGTGGTTGGCTGAGAAATGGACAAATCCTCAGGAGCCAGCCCTGGGCAGCTGTCAAAAATATGACCCCCTTGGAGTGGTCATCCTGTACACAACTGGGGCCACGATTCTAGTTCAGAAGCTGTGGGCAAAAAAGAGAGGCTGGGATGGCCCTAACCTTCCCCATGATATCATTCAGGCCTGGTCTGGCTAGGAAAAGGAGCTTCTTGAGCTTGAGAACATCACCTTACCAGGAACTTACGCACCATTAAAGGGCGCCACTGAAGCCACAAGATACACTCTACACATCTTCTGTGATGCCTCCGAACAAGGATATGGTTCTGTTGCTTACCTCACAGTGAGAGTTGATGACACAGTCCATGTCTCATTCATGATGGCCTGGTCCAGAGTGGCCCCAAAGCGACAGCAGTCGATGCCACAGCTGAGGTTCTGTGCAGCATTGACTGGCACTCAGTTGTCCTCTCTCCTGCATCAAGAGCTCACCCTCAGCATCACCCTGACCTTCTTATGGACAGACTCTATCACAGTCCTTACCTGGTTGACATCCGAATCGTGCAGGTTCAAAGTCTTTGTGGGCACACTAAGATCCAAGTTCTGAGATCCAAGAGTTGACAGCCATGCATACCTGGCAGTATGTCGACACTGCTAACAATCCTCTTAGTGGGGTTCCGTTTATATGTAATTTTATTTTTTCATTTCAAATTCGTGTAAAAGTTTATTTTTCACTTCCAATTTGTATATTATGGTCTATAGAACAATTTTGGTTCTAGTGTCAAGAAACCAGATTGAAGAAAAATATATTTTTTGCCCTATTTCCAAAATGGCCAAAATCGGAATTATGTTTTTTGAATGATGTCTTGGTTTTCCCACAATTGCTCTGTAATTTTTGTTTTTGTGCTAGATTATGTCAATACTTATGTGAGGAATCAATTGGAATTCAAATATTTATGTTTTAAATATTTTTGGTATTCTATATATTTCACACAAATGAGAAAAAACAAGAAATATGTGGGGAACTACAGATATATATATTAGAGTAAAAACTCCACTACTGTTTTTTTTTTTAGAGGGAAGGCTAGAAGGTGTGTCTTAATTGTTTATACTTGTTAGCTTGCTAGTTCATTGTCATACAGTTGTCCATGTGCATGGGCTACATTGATTTCTCACTTGTGATACTGATATTCTGAAGGTAAGCAAACAAAGAAAAAAATGTCAAGAAGTGTCCTAAAGTGTTTTATGAATATGGACAGTCTTATGGGATAAGTGGCCTAAGTAATGCATCCCATTAGTATGAACTAGCATTGTGTATGCCAGTGTATGCTAGCACTAGCTAAACCTACAGTATAGCAATTATGCTGAGGAGCACATGGTGTTTTCATTATAATTACCTACTTTCTTCATGCCATGCAGTAGTGTGAATATGTGAAGGTGTTCATTTATTTATTCTATTTCACTTATTTTGGTATAATGCGTTTTACTGTTTTGAGCAAATGTGAATGTGACTACTGTATGTACTGCTGACTGCTGTTTTGTATGTTGAGGCAAACTGTAAAAAGTACAACAAATAGAAAAATAACGATGCCTATATCTTTTATCTTTCTTCATAATATGAACCTAACAGGTTAGAGAGAACCTGGAGAGAATTCCAAAAAGCTGTGGATTGCTTCTCTAAATAAGTATTTTTTATGAGATGGCTGGGACAACGAAATGGCAGTTGTGCATTTTTTGCCAAAAGCAAGAGATTAAAAAGATTAAAAAGATTTTAAAAAAGTGGTCGGACCTCAAGGTGGAGGTCAAGCGGCGTACAGCTGCCCTCCGGAGGAGTACTGGCCAGACAGGTGGGGGTCTGGGGGAGGAGACCCTCACACCGTTTGAGCAGCGGGTGGTGGCGATTATAATTATAGGGTAAGTGGCGTGTCACACAAATGTCCACATGCTTTGTCATCCCACTGAGCAAAAGACGTATATTAGACGTCTAGTCTAAGTTTATACTTCATTTCAACATCGGGATTCAGTCTATTTTTAGACGTGATTTATACTTCGCCCTTAACTTCATTTTTCGATAACTTTTTATGCAATAAACAACTGTAATGTGCATAACTGACCTCGAAATACTGGATTACATTACCTATGATACCGTGGAGAGAGATGTAAACGCAACAGATACACAGAAGCAGGAATTGACATGAACAAATATTTTTTATTGTGTCACAGAAATCAATGTGTCGGCCGTGTCGCCGACTTGCGGAACCCCGGCCCGCGGCAGCCCGTCCGCGGGCTCGGAGTCGTCGGCCAGGACCAGCGGCATTCGGACCACCCCAGCCCCCGGCCCCAGCACCAGCATCAGCACCAGCGCGCCGACAAGCGGTGGAGCGTCCACCAGCCGCGGCGCTTCCGCTGGACCACCCGGACACAGTGGAAGGGTCCTCGCGGAGGGGGTCCTGCAATCGCAGGAAGAAATCATCAGGGGGATCGCGGGGATCAACCAGCGGCTGGACCGGCTCGTAAATGTCCTTGAGCGTCTGGTGGAGAAAATAAATTAATTTGGCTCATTGAACTGTGTATTCACTTCTTACCCATTCACACTGTGGCGATGAGATTCTCCTGCGCGAGGACGGCGGCCCGGCAGGGATCAGCTCGCATCCCTCCGTCTGCTGCTGGTTCGTCATGTGGGGCGACGTGCTGCTCGGCCACGGGGATGTGGTGCAGCTTGTCACATAGTGAGTCACCAAACACCGCCACACAGCGTCGCCAAAGTGCGAATCACAGTCAACGCAAGTTGGCTCAACGCCAATTTCTACACCACCTCCTGACTTTGCGTTGATTAGCGCTGGAACCGATGCTCGTTTCGCGATGATAAATCTGGACGTGTGCGCCGATTTTGGCGTACGCAAGGTTTTCTTGCGCCGCAAGCGTTGATACATAAGGCCCCTGGTTACATTAGACAACAAGGTGTGTGAGTTTGCGGCTGCTGCCGTATCTGTCCATCAACTTGAGTCTACAGGACAAGAGCAGTACAACAAGTACAGGAAAAGTGTTCTTGAATCACATGACACACTTCTGACAGCATCGATCAAGCGAAACAACTTATTGTTGTTCCATGAGAAGAAAGCACCGAGGAAGACAGCGATTAAGCTGAAAATGCAGCACTTTAAACATCATGCAGAGCTCTATGGGAAAGCTTTTATTGTGCTGGACAGCCGTGGGGGAGATTTGGAGGGTTTTTTCCGGCATGAATCGTCCCCTTACCCACCTGCATTGTCATTTGAGGGAGCCCTCAACTCTTGTACCAAGTCAGATTTGTTGGTATATATTATGGAAGCCAGTTCGAGTACCGAGATTTCTGTCGAGGAGGAGTTAGTTGCACCAAGTGTTTACGACTTCATTGTTATTGATGGTGGAGTACTGATACATTCACTTCCTGGTACAACTGTCGTTGGGAAGAACTTTGATTCCTATTTCGACAAGGTATTCTGCCCAAGAGTTCACCATGACTTGAAACGATCAGCGAGAGTTGACATAGTCTGGGACCAGTATCGTGATCTAACAATCAAAGGAGGCACAAGGGAAAAACGAGGAACAGGCACCCGACAACGTGTATCTGGTACTGCCAAAATCCCGGCGAATTGGCAAACACTGACAACAAGAAGGAGCTGTTCTCATTCCTGTCAAATAAGTTGTTAACAGATGCACAGTTTCTAGATGACAAGGATGTCTACATTACTGCAGGTGATCAAGTCCACCACATTGGAGATGGCCCACCAATGGATCAATGCAACCATGAGGAAGCTGACACTCGTGTCCTAGTACATCTTCTCCACGCCCTCCAAACATCTTCACTTGGGATTGTGCATACTGGAGACACAGATGTTGTTGTAGTGCTTCTGTGTAATTTCTATCACATCCAGGCTCTGAATGCAGCAGCGGAAGTCTGGATCTCCTTCAAAGCTGGAAAGACAACTAGAATGATTTCACTGAATACCATCGCTACAAACCTGGGCATGCAAGGGCATGGCTCTCTTCCATGCATTCACTGGCTCAGACAGCACATCGGCATTCAAATTCAAGGGGAAGCGATCCTGCTGCAAGGTGATGCCCAAAGTGCCATCCCTCATGGAGGAATTTTCAACTCTTGTTGACACTCCATATAAAGCATCTCCAAGGCTGAAAGAAGCGGCGACAAACTTTGTCTGTAGGCTGTACTCTGATGACATACACGAGGGCAATGATGTTGATCGTGTGCGAATGACGCAATTCTCACAGAAAACAAGGGACGTGGAGAGAATTCCCCCAACTAGTGATGCTTTGGATCAACATCTGAAAAGGAGCGTCTTCCAAGCAAGCATCTGGACGACAGCCCATATGTATGTATATGTTTCTCCATGAATTTGTGTACCATGTCAATTTGACTAATTAACTAACTAATGAAAGAATTGATTGATTATCAATCAATCCATCAATCAATCAAATTATTAATTCATTCTTTCTTTCATTCAGGTCCATGATGCCCATCCACAGCCCCACTGATCATGGCTGGAAGGAGGAGGACAGGAAACTGCTTCCCATTTGGACCACTCTGCCCCTCGCCAAGGACATATTAAAGTTGGATGTGAAGTGCAATTGCAAAAGCCCTTGTGTTCCAACCTGCACTCGGTGTAGTTGTGTGAAAGCAAAACTTAAGTGCACCCGTCTTTGCAAGTGTAAATGTGAAAAATAGCTTCACCGGAGCATATTCCCAAGATTGTGTATATATTAGGTTTCTTTTTCTTTTGTAAAATAATGTATGACCAGTTGTTAAAGCTAATGGCACCATGTTGTGGTACAGTTAAAACATAAGTACATTTTGTATTATTGTGTAATAAATGTTTTAGCTCACTATTTACTGTTTTGTCTCATTTGAGTGAAATATAGAATACCAAAAATATTTAAAACATAAATATTTGAATTCCAATTGATTCCTCACACAGTATTGACATAATCTAGCACAAAAACAAAAATTACAGAGCAATTGTGGGAAAACCAAGACATTATTCAAAAAACATAATTCCGATTTTGGCCATTTTGGAAATAGGGCAAAAAACATATTTTTCTTCAATCTGGTTTCTTGACACTCGAACCAAAATTGTTCTATAGGCCATAATATACAAACTGGAAGTGAAAAATAAACTTTTACATGAATTTGAAATGACTGAGTGTCCAGGCACCCCACTATCTGCATGATCTCACCCATGGCAAGACTTTGGCTGAGCTGGCAGCACCAAGTAGGTGGATTTAGGGAACACCATTCCTGCATGCTCCATCTTACAGGTGGCCAGCGCTCCCTACCTCGGCAGAGCCTGAAGACGCATCTGAACTAAAGCAGAGTATATACTGTGGCCTCACACAGAAGATCAGAGGATCTCAGGTTCCAGATGTCACAGCATTTAGTAATTGGGCTGATCTGGTTAAAGCTACTCAAGAGGCAGATGCTGACCCTTCCTCACCTAAGCTCCGAACCCGGTGAGGCAGAGATCCTTCTGCTTAAGGCCAGCCAAGCAGACTGCTTTCAGGAGGAGATTAAGTGTCTGAAGGCAGGTAAAACAGTGCCACCTCACAGTAAGCTCAGTGTGCTTTCTCCAGAGATGTATCCAGCCTCAGGCCTCATCTGTGTTGGTGGACATTTTCAAAAAATGGAAAAGTCCTGTGACACTGAAATCCACCCCATAGTCCTTGATCCTCGCCATGCAGTTACGAGACTCTTCATCTAAGATTTTGACATGCGCCTACTCCACCCAGGGCCTGACGGAGTCTACGCTGAGGTCAGACGTCAGTATTAGATCCTACAAGGGAGGCAGGCCATTAGGCATCATCAGAGGTCTTGCATTGAATGTAGAAAGTGGAGGGGGAAACCAGTTGTGTCCAAGATGGTGAACCTATCTCCTGCCCGGCTGTGGATCATCAAACCTCCATTCTTCTCTACTGGTGTTGATTGTTTTGGACCATACATCATTAAGGTTGGCCGGTGCAACGAGAAACGTTGAGGAGTTATCTTCAAATGTCTCACCACATGGTGTGTCCACCTTGATCTACTGGCCAACCAAGATGCAGACTTCCTCCTTCCTTCCTTCTGTCCTCATGGCACTCAGAAGATTCATTGCGCATCAAGGAACTCTGTCAGCAATTCTCTCTGACCCAGGGACAAACCTTTGAGGCGTGGAGAGGGAGCTACATGAAGACTTTGCTGCTATGGCACCACAGCTTCAGGATAGACTTGCTCAGCAACGGATCAGGTCCCAGTTAATCCACCAGCAGCACCCCACTTCTGCAGTGCATGGGAGCATGAGATGCGATCTGTAAAACTGGCCTTGCAGGTGGTCATCAGCAAGCAGGCCCTCTCTGAAGAGGTCTTGCTGACCATCCTAATCATAGTGGAAGGCATCCTTAATGCCAAACCCTTGGGATGTGTGTCGTTGGATGTTGCAGACCTGGACCCCATGATTCTTCACTCACTGTCCACACCCTTCTGTGTTCCTCTTCTTTGTTTGACTTCAGTCGTCTTATGAGCTGAACCGCTCAAAACAACAGTGATGAAATGAAGATCGAACTCTTTGGCTTGAATGCCAAGCATCATGTCTGGAGGAAACCAGGCACCGCTCACCACCTTGCCAATACCATCCCTACAGTGAAGCATGGTGGTGGCAGCATCATGCTGTGGGGATGTTTTTCAGCAGCAGGAACTGGGAGACTTGTCAGGATCGAGGAAAAAAATGAATGTAGCTAAGTACATCGAAATCCTTAATGAAAACCTGCTCCAGAGTGCTCGAGACCTTCGACTGGGGCGACGCTTCATCTTCTAAGCACACAGCCAAGAAGACGAAGGAGTGGCTTCAGAACAAGTCTCTGAATGTCCTTGAGTGGCCCAGCCAGAGCCCAGACTTGAACCCGATTGAACATCTTTGGAAAGACCTGAAAGTAGCTGTACACCAACGCTGCCCATCCAACCTCACTGAGCTTGAGAGAATGTGCAAGGAAGAATGGGAAAAACTCTAAATCTAGGTGTGCCAAGCTTGTTGCATCATACACAAGAAGACTGGAGGCTGTAATCGCTGCCAAAGGTGCTTCGACCAAATATTGAGTAAAGGGTGTGTAGAATTTTTGAGGGAAAAAGGGAATTTAATCCATGGAATAAGGCTGTAACATAACAAAATGTGGAAAAAGTGAAGTGGTATGAATACTTTTCGGATGCACTGTAAATATGTGACTGTGAATTTTTTTTCTTGGCACAATGCTGTAGAACTGCAAAGAGCATTTGCAGTAAATATGTAATACATAAATGTGTCTTGTACTCAGTTACCTCACTAAATACAGTAATGTGTAACTTTACTGTAGTTTTTAAATGGCTGTACAGGTAGTGTATAGTGCTGTCTTGAGCGTTTTCAGGTAGTGTCACCAAGGTCTGACTTTTTTGCACTGGAAAACACAAAGTGTCAACTGTCATAATGAAAACATGAAAAAGCCATTTGACTGTCTTGTTCATAAACAATGATGTTGGGACTAACTATTTTGATGACACAGACAGTTTAATTGACATGAAGACTTGCTTTTAAGGAATCAACCATTCATTTTGAGAAAGTGACGTGCTTTTGCAGGTTATCCACTATTTTTTGCAGTTTGTACTAATTGTTCTGAGAAATGCAATTGAGAAAAACTGTAATAGCTATGCTATTCTGGGGGCAGCTGTTGTAAATTTCCTATGTTTTTCTATATGTGAAATCACTTTAAATAAGTTTTGTTCAGGCACCTGTTTGGGGAGCCCAAGGTCCTTGGGACTTAAGGCATTTATGTTTAGGCATAGATACGGGCAGTTTTGGGGGTCCTAAAAAGGCCTCTAGCAATCGCAGAGATTGTTGCTAATGCTGTGATCAATAACAAAGTTGTCTTTTCAAGTAAATTGTGTGTTTGTGAATTCGTAAGTGGTGTCAACTATGTATATCTTGAATGTGTGCATGTTCAGCTGAGTATGGCTCATGAGTAGCATTGGTTCGTTTGTATTTTGCTGGTTGGCATACCTACATGTCACATTGCTAAAGCTAGTATACTGTTTATGCCTCTTAGACATTGTTTTTTATTTCTTGCTCTCTGTCTTCTTTATTTGCAAATTCCACACATGTACAATTTAAAATGAGTTGTGTGAGATGGCTTTTATGTTGCTGAAGAAATACAAAGGACCTACTAGAGCTGTGTGTCCTGGTGTCACTCTCTAATCGGAGCACTGAAGTGGATGGAGTGTCGCTGCATGATCTCACAATATCATAGGAGTCATTTTCCAAAACTTTGTGTGAAATGATTAATTCAGTATTAAATGCTTAACTAATGCTGAATAGTTTTTACCCAGGATAAATTGTTACTGATGTGACAGTCTTTTTGTGCTTTTTTGCGTTCACATTTGCCTCACAGGTGTCCATGTCGGGGTGGATGGATTCAGTTGTTTTGGAGTCTACCTGATTGTAGCTGGCAATAACAGAGCTAGCATGGTCTTACAGTCTTATCACTGCTGTTAAGCAGTATGGGCTGCCATCAAGGGTATGATCTGATAAAGGGAGAGAGAATGCAGATGTGGCAGAATTCATCTTTATGCACTGCACCGGATCTTCCTCCCTCTAATTCGGCAGAGCCTTGATTCTTTTAGTGATGCTTAGAACTTTCATGGTCTTAGAACTGAGAGGAATCAGTCACCACAGCAACTCTGGAGAAGATACAGAAAGCAAGGCCCAATAGAGGATCCTACTAAGGTTAAAGAAAGATCAATACTGTTTCCCTTAATGAATTATGTAAGAAATATGCTAAATGTGTTACTTTAAATGAATCATTTTAAATCTCCTGCGCATTCAAAGAATAAATTCTGACAGTCCAGAGTGGTCAGGGAGTTTTTTCATCATGTAGCAAGGGTGATCTTTTAAAAGTTTGCCGCTACACTTGAGTTGCATCCCAGTCTCTATTTTTAATTATGTACTAAATCCAATGTGTTTAAACCAATTTGTCATTAAACAGCCATCTGGATAAAGGCTTTTTATATTTTTAAGGAGTGTCCTGGATTTTTCTTTGGTTCTTTATTACTCGATAGAAAAAACATTTCTCAGACAAAGGCTGTGTCTCATTTCAGAGACTGCAACGTCTAACGGCGCATTTCAAGTGTGCGTGATGTCATCACGCGGCGCTAACGGTCACATTTGGCTTGTAATTCTGACTGTGCTTCAAATGCGGTCCCAAAACCGACCTTCCCCTTTTTCAAGCATGCATTTATGCACGCTCTCGTGGCCTTGGTATCCCAGAATTCTTTGCGTGCCGCTGTACTGCTGCACATTTCAGGTGAGAGGTTGGACCCATTTGGAGACGGGGCTCGTCTTCAAAGAGAATGAAATAAATCCAAAAACAGCAGACAGTCAGCTCTGGCTGCATGAGCGCATGATCTCTTAACTCACTTAAATCTGCAAACCAAACATTATAGTATATAGAGATGAACTGATCTGCTCTGCTACCACAATCAAAAACATTAGAAATAAGAAAGCTGAAAAAACTACAGCAGAGGATCAGGCCAACATTGAGTTTCTTTTTTTTTTTTTTTTTTTTTTTAAGACTTAAAGATTAAAGTTGTAAATTTAGGAGAATAAAGTCCTAAAGTAAATAAAGTCATAAAGCTGGTTTGGTAGAGGAGGAAATGTCTGAAGCTGGTCAACTGCAGGGTTTTCAGTGGATGTATTATTCAGAGAGCTCTTGTTGTTTCTTAAAAATCAATCCAACTAATGATCAACATTTGTGATCCAGAAGGAGTCAAGCTCCGACAAGCACCACGTCTCTGACACCGGCGGTAACATACCTGCAGAGATGCCTTATTATGGCATATGGATTCATATCATAAACTAAAGCTTAATGCCATTTACGGCTATTTACGACTGAATTGACCGATTTATCCGCAGCATATCCATTTCTGCCTCCACAAAAGCAGCGATTCTCTCCAAGTCCACCTGTTACCTGTTTTTTTTTTCCATGGAAAAGACACATTTTCATATATTCTTTTTAAAGTTCTTTTACTTATGGAAATGTAATGCTGATGTGCCAAAGGATGAATTATCTCCTTGTTTGTGAAAACTATACTAAAGCACAGTTCCTTCAAATGCTTCATGGCCCTAATTTGAACAACTCTCCTTTGAAATAACAGGTAACCTTACAACTTTATTCTCATAAATTAATGACTTTATTCTTGTAAATTCACAACTTTGATCTCAAAGTCTTGAAAACATTCATCATACCTGTCTTTCATTCAGGTTCATGAGGACTATGGGATTGACTGGAATGGACTTTACAGCCTTCATTGAGGCACTGTGTCAGTCCCCGAGATTCAGTTGGCCTGTGAGCTCTTGGGTGAGGAGGTTGCCATTTTGCCAGCTCCAGGAGTCTCTGTAATGGTGCACTGACATCATATATAGAGACTGTGCACGTTTTATCAAGAATCATAGCAAGTTGATGTCCAACCAATACTTTTATTTGGCATCTTAAAGCAAGCAAGCATGTGACAAAATGTTGATCCCTTTAATATATATTTTAATGAAACTCCTGTCATAAACTGTACAGTTTTTTTTTTCCAAAATTTTTCAAATTATTTTCAAAGACACTGAACTTGTGCTAATTGACCTGACTAGCTGATTAGTGCATGCAATAACATCTGTCTGAAAAAATGTAAACAAGTCCAAATCCAGTCTGCTTACTATTTATAGCAGATTCAAGTGCTTTCTCAAAGTTCATGTAGGTTTTGAAATGAGCTGGCAGATTAAGTGTTTCAAAGCATGTGGTGGATGTAGGAAGGGTTCCACCAGAAATTTCCACTTTCAGTTCAGGGGGTAGCTTCTCCGAGGCAACTGAGAACGTCAGCAGCTGAGCTCGTGTACCAGATGGAGCTAAAAGTAATAAGAGAGTTCAAGACAACATTAAGATAAACTTAATTTTTATCTGTCCAAGACACATAGAAGCATTGGTAAAGGGTTAGCCAAATAAGGTATTTATACCCGTTTCGATGAACATCCTTAGAAAGCCAGTGATGCGGCACGTGGACTTAATTTCAAAGTCTTCATCATCACTGTCCTCAGTTGGCCATGTGATTTTGTCCAGAAGCATCTTTAAAAAAATCAATGTAATTCTTTTAAAAAGGGATAACTTATTGTGGTGAAGTAATATGCAGATTACATTCTTGGTAAAGGAAAAAAGAACCAGCTTAGTCACGAAAGATGTATGTACAATTAAAAAATTTAAGTCACAAATCTAACTAAATTACTGACTTACCTGCAGTGTGAACTTCATGTCAGCCATTTTGGAAAAAAAAAAGTGGAATGACATCTGGCCTAGATGTCAGCAGGGGCCATACCATCACATCTTTCAGTCCTTTTATCAGTTGTTAAATTTGATGCATGGTTCTCCTAAGAGTCACAACCAATTTTTTAGCAACCCAAAGTTGCCAAAAGTTTGCACAGTAGGTAAAATGTTTATAAAAGCAAATTATGTACTTTATAAAATGCAGTGTACCATTGTTCTATTTACACTTGCAGGAATATTGTGATTGCTAAACTTTATGTATTAACTGCTGGCTTCGAAGAACTTAAACATGACTAAAACAGGCAAAAACTACATATCATGTTTAATGTTGTCCCATCTCTTCCAGTGTTTATCTAACAAGTCAAGGTTCACCACATTTTCTATAATTTCAACAACTACCGCAATGATTTCTGTCACTTAACCAACTCACTGCAAGGAGTAGCAGCGCCGGCGGCGGTGCAGGGGCTGTGTGATCACAGACAAAATCTCGGTACTATTTAGTAGCAGCGCATGCCCCTTGTAATAACTCCGTAAGAACTGTTGTTCAGCACTGCTTACTTGTGCTTCCTACCTATTCGGCTACTGTAATAACCGTTGTTTGAGCCCACACGCAACATTTTTGCTCTCATTCATGAAACGCTCAAATCGGGGACATTTTCGGGGACAGCTTTTGCCTAGGACAGGTCATCCAATACGGGGACTGTCCCCGGAAATCGGGGACGTCTGGTCACCTTATGCTAAAGGCTAAAAACGGCAGGTATTAAACCATATATTTTAGACCCCGAGTCCGAAGAGGAGGTGGAAGTTGAGGAAGAAGCCGGAGATCTCCAGCGGTGTTTTCTAATTCATTCTGTCCAGCTTTAAGTTCATTTTCCTGGCAGTGAACCGAAGGAAACACCGGTCGTTTGGAAGAGACCCATAGCGGATACAGTGGTAGCTGGGTCTCGCTCTGGCTGTGACTGAGTACGAGAATGAGAGAGTGGGCGCGGCTCACCGAGGATGCGCTCGTGAATAATAATGAGCAATGTCAACGCAACGTCAGATGGACCTGCTTTTTCAATTGGCCTGGTTTACTCGTTCCTTTATTTAAACCTTTACAGAATGCAAACAACGTAACGGTTTGTTTTCACATTTACAACAGAAGACGAACATAATATGGACCTTATCTGACACCAGGGGCGCCACTAGGTTTTAAGGACAGGGGGGGCTTAGCCCCCAAGAGATGAACAGGATGTGAGTGAACGTAGTGAGCGAGCACAAAATTTCACAGACAGAAAACAAAGACTGAGAAATTGCTTTTCAGCTTTTTTGGACGGATTTAACTAAGATGTAGTCTCAGGCCACCAGGAGTTTTTTTGTTTTATTTCAGTCTGTTTTTTTTTCAGTTCTTGCAACCACTACTGACCAAACTATCATGTTTTATGTTTTTGCCAAACACTCTACATGGGAAACAGAAAGCTGTATTCTGGTTGACTGAATATCCTAACCAGTTGTGCTTTTCAAACCAGCTGTAGTGAAATGCTCGCTTCTGTGTACCAAAACTATCTTGTGGGTAGCTCTTCAGCTTGACCTGTCTGGGCCCTGTGTCTTTGTCACCTAAATCAAACCCTGAAGTGGAATGAGTTGCTGCAGCTGCTTCATTATTTTCCCTCTCTTGGCCTGTTTGCTCTCATCTCTCAGCTTCCTCTGCCATTTGCTGCAGCTCCTCAGCCTTTCCTTCTGCCTGACCCTCCAAGATACATTGAAATACATTGAATTAATAACTAATCCAACATAGAGGCTAATGTCATGACTTAAGCTCAAACACCACAGTAATTTTTTGCTCCCAAATAGTAAGATGTTACACAGATTACATTTTAAAATGGTTGCAAATTAAAGCCCTGAAAAATATTACTAAATTACTTGACTTAAAGTAATATTAAAATAGAATCCCCAAAAATATTTCGGTCAGGCTAATTTATCTCTTGGCTCTCTCCACTTTCTAATCTTGACTCTCTTAAATAAAAACTCAAATGAAATAAGTCTTATATGGTGCATGACTGAAATTTCATATTTCATATCCATATTGAGTTCCATAAAATTCTGATCAGACTGTCTGCGTCACTCCTGTGAATTCTTTTAGACTCACCTCTCCAGTAGAGGTGTCTCCCCTCTCACTTGCTGTGCTCCTCTGTCCTGACTCCTACAGGTCAGTGGGGATGGTGGGGTGAGTATTATTAGTGCATTATTATTATCCACTGATGATAATCATACGTGAATGAGCTCAGCTCGCTTTTTTCAGAGATAAAACAAGTGACAGAAATCAACATCATGCTAACAATTTAACTTGGTGTGATAGCCAGGTTTTTATTTCTCAAAATGGGGAGCACCTGGTTCATAAATTACATGGGACTATTTGCTGTTAGCTGGAGCTTATTGTTACTACCAGCAGCTATAAAGACTTACTTTTTTGAAAAACTTGTGTATGTCCATGATGCTGCTCTCTGCCTGGCTCGTGACGTGACCATCTCGCTGTGACTGTGTGCAGGGAGCATGTAGGTGCTGCTGCTGGCAGCAGTGAAAACGCGGACTGGATTTTTAGTAATGTGGGCGTTCTCTATATCAACAAGTGGAACGGATTGAATAACTAAGCGCTGACGAAGGCTCTCCACCTTACACAGTGAAGTCAGGGGAAACCAAATGATTTGTGATCATATTTAAGTGAATAATGACATGTTATATTATTATTTATTTAAACTCATATTCCTGCGTCTTTGTATTGAATTTGTCTGCACTTTTTTGTAAAATATATATATATATTTAAAAAAAAAAAAAAAAAAAAAAAATTTGGGGGGGGCTAAAGAATATTTTAGGGGGGCTTCAGCCCCCCTTAAATAGGCCTAACGACGCCAATGTCTGACACAAAAAATACAAAAAATTACATTTTTTTGGCAGGTCCCTTTTAAAATTAAGAACAGACTTACCAAGATCAAGACTGAATCCAAACTTGAGTTTGGATATTAATGTTAATTTTAAAATAAAATAAACTTAATCATAATTAATATGCAACAGCCATAAAACGTTGGCTGACTGATCCAGGTAACTTTTTTTTTTGCAACATTTAACAAACAACAACAACATAGTCAATATTCTATGGACTGGAATTCCAGAAAAGCATTCATAATATTGACTTTTCCAGAAAACAGGAGAATATTGTGCATGGAACATTTTCATTAGCGGTCATTGATTATGTGATTTTTGAATTCCATTTCACAATCCTATGTAAGACACTTGAGTGGTATATACTTTACTGTCAAATTTATATTACAAACTTTATTACAACAACAATAAAGTTATCAATTCCAGCCAGACCTGTTGTGAGTTGGCATTTTACCTGCAGATACAGATATACTCTCAGTCTACTTAAAAGTAGAAAAGTTTGATCCATGTCAGTGTTGAATATGTTTGACCATGTAGAGAAACATCTTCAGAATCTTTTACAAAGCTAGGTTGACATAAAAACAGCATTCTGAAAAAAAAATAATTTTAATGATTACATTATATAATTACACAAAATAACATGCAACTGGGCAATATATTTTACTATATTTAACTTACAGGTTGTATTTTTCCATTTATTGAGTATAAAGTACACACAATATTACAGCAACCCTATTGTTATGACAAAAAACCATTGTTTATTTCTGTGTGATCAACCTTCTCGTTATCAATCACTGCTGGTGCGACTGAACTCTAAGCTGATGTTGATGGTCTGAGGGGAATACTGTCACTGACTGGGGCCATCTTTCTATAATTTTCTTCACTTTAACCTCCCTCTAGTTCTCTGTCTGATTACTGCATTGGTGGCCTTTAAGTTAACAAAATAGAAATTATGGTCATACTTCCTTATAGACGGGTTTCTTGTGTACAAACAATACTAGGTGCGCGCACAACCAGGAGGCAATCGCCTGCTCCGGAATGAACTGATATTAATGAATACGCCATATTGTTTGCAAGTTCTCCCTGACACAATTGCAATAAAATGTCATTTCACTGAAAAATTGCTTTGTCTTTCGTTGCATCACAAATCAGAAAAACACTTTCTGAAATGTCCATGAATTTCACTCAACTTACCAGGATGTGATGTTGTTTTGGTTGTTTCTATATCAGGAGCAGGATCAGGATCATAATGTAAGTGAATGCTAACAAAGTCAAGGTAAAAATGTTTGAAACGAAGCTACTTGACAGCCTGTTAGAATGAGTTTCTTTAGCCAGTCCTGTCAGCCTTGAGAGTGGTGGAGCTGTGTCACTTAAATACCTCAGATACTTCAGTGTTAAGCCGCGTTCAGACCAAACGCGACCTGAAGCGACCTAGTCGCGTTGGTCGTTGTATTCCCGTCGCGTGTGTTCACACCGGGTCCAAAGCTGCAGTCACGAAGGTCGCAGGATGCAACTCGCTTCTCCCACCTTCCTTCTTCCTCCTTTTCTCCCTCATATATACATCCCGCAGCCAGTGGCGGTTCTAGACCAAATTACTCCCCGGGCGACCCCCCCCCCCCCCCCCCCCTCCACACACACACACACACACACAGACACACAAACACAAAAAGAGATAGAATTTTGAACAGATAGCTTTGTATTATTATGTATTATTATTATTATTATAACAACAAAAATAATATATTTCTCAATTGCAGAAATCCTTCAATAGAAAAAAACACAATCCTGAGGGCCATTTTGAGAAGGGCCCCCAGATCCTGAGGTTTTCTGAAGTGTTGAGGTTTACAAAAAAGCTGCTATCTCGGCCTCTGTAGTAGATAGAAACAAAATTCAAAAAGTATTTGAGAGCTTAAACATGTGGCTTTCAAGAAAGCTCTCTTTTAGTTTTGCGAACCTTCATCACATTTTTGAAAACCTTGAACAAACTCAAATGAAATAAAGCGGCTGTATAAATAAAAGTAAAGACTCTGCACTGGAGAATGACAAATAATTTGCTTTCTGTAAAACAAGTGGCAGTCATGATAAAGTGTCCATTCAATACAAATGTAAATATAGAAAATAAGGTGTTGAAAGGGTAAACAGCTGCCCCAGTATAGTGCCAGTACAAAAGCAGAACTAAAAATTAAAAAATGAATAAATAAATACATGGCTGACAGTGTGTTCATCTCTGTTCTCACCCAAAGTCATGCAACACTCACAGATAACGCTGATAGTGTGAGCCAAAGCACTCCATATGAAGAGGTTGTTCACACTGCTGGATGTTTCTCCTCTGAAGCTGCTCTCTGCCTCAGTCATTGTTTACTTTACTCATGAAGCTCATCAAGCACGTAGCAAGATCCCAGCATGAACCCGAGCGCTTTACTTGCCTATCAGAGGCAGACGGGTATGGTGATTTCATTCACCGCGACTCCAGAAATGATTAAAAAACTACAAAATGACGTATCCGCGCTCCCACTGATATGCTGACATGCGTACACAGAGCAGAGCTGTCCCCCCGCGACTCTCTCCCCGCCTCATCTCACACAGTCTGTCACCCTCTGTGCAGCACCTTCAGAGCAAGCAGGGGCGCCTACAGCAGGGGGGGGGGGGGGGGGCGTGAGGAGAAAGAGGAGGAGGGTCGTGTGGTCTCCAAGCAGAGGAGACCTCGGATCTCTGATTATTTGATCTAACTTATACTTTTGGCTGGTAAAAGAGTCAGATCTGATACTCACTCACTATGATTAATATCATTGAATGCTTGGTTTCATGATAAATAATTTGATACTAAACACATATGAATGAAATGTAGGATCACATCAAACATTCTCATTATGTTTTAAGTATCACATTGAACATGCTAAATTACTCTGAAATGCAACAGATAGTAACACATAGAAACTGTGAACAACAAAAGAGTAAATACATGTGACTGAACGTCATCATGATTAATAATGGATTCTAAATACTTACATTCAGATTATTCACTGATATTATAACCACCTAATGGTTAAAATACTAAATATACCAAAATATAAACCAAAACATTTCTAAACCATTTCTGTTACTTAGAATAAAGTTATGAGTCACAGTCTATAAATTTAACTCTTAAAGTTCATGAAACAGTCTGAAAAGCTGTTGGTCTAAAGAAACCAAAGAATGTTCACACACTTTAAGACGGTAAATCTCAAATGGGAGATCTGGGTTGAGGCGTTATTGTTTATTTAGATGGTCAGCGATGGAGTCAGTTCGAAAGGTAATAAAAACTCTATCTCCGTCTCCGAATTGACCAATCGTGAAGAGTCAGAGGTTTAGTCAACCTCCGGTCGGGTCACTTAGGTAACCTGAAAGTGCAAAAAAGTCTGGAAAGATTTATATCCTGTGTCCTGGGACCAGAAAAGGAAACTTTCCTGTGAGGAATGTGTGAGTTTCGCACCCAGGGTTGTCTTGATTGCTACACGATATTAATCAATATTAGAGTGGGCCTACTTGCAGTAGAGGGACAGTGTGAATATAGGTGTCCAGAGAGACAAGAAACAGATAATGAAGTCCTTGGAGGACGTGTCGATAAATATTGAAGTAATAGGTGCTACTGTCTGGTTGTCTGACAGACTGACAGCTTGACGGCCCAGATTCAGACTTCAGCAGTACGGTACCTCTGGGTTTTGTAAAAGATGTCATTGGATGACGAGATTGTGTTACTGGTTTTTACATGAAGACGTCATTGGATGACGCGGTTGTGTTATAGTTGTTACTGTTTAATAGTCTGATGGACTGACCGCACGACGGCCCCGATTCAGTCATTAACAGGTATTTCTGTCTCTGTTTGAACGGACTGACTGCTTGACGGCCCCGATTCCTTCAGTGGCAGTTGTAGTGTGATTATGTATAGGGAAATCTACATACTGCATAATATCGACCCATACCAGCCTCAATTGTTCAGGATGTATTTTTTTAAAGATGGAATTGGACTTAAAATACAGATGGATGAAACACACAAAATTTTTGATGCTTTGCATACTCACAAATAGCCATAGAGTTACTAGTCGTAAGTAATAATCCGTGCACTGATGTCACAAACCAGTAAATTCAGAAAACCATGTGGTACAAAAAACTAAAAATAAAAAAAAATAGCTAAATAAATAAATACAAAGAAAAATCAAAGATCTACCAAGAAAAGAATGAAAAGTGATAAATGTAATGCTTGAAACTGTTCCACAGTTAGACATTTTTCCAACCATGTCTGTAGTTTAAATGTCAGCCAGGGAGTGGGTGCAAGTGAAGCTGGGGTTCTATTACGATGAACCAAAAAATCAAATCAGAATGATAAGAAAGTCTTAAAAAAAATGAACACAGAAGGAAATTAGATATTGTACGAGAGTATCTAATGAATAACACAGCCATCGATAGTTTTCTATGGAATCGAGACTACATGACAAAGGTGTAGATTTAGATGGCTTATCAGTTTCCTGGGAATCTTAGTAAGTTTAAGAAAGAAAAAAAATTGGTAACACTTTACATTAAGGTCCTCGTAATAAGCATTAGTTAATAGGTAATAAGGCCCTTATAAGTGTGTACAAGATGCTTATTAACATTATTATTTGTTTATAAGACGATATATCTATTAATAGTCTCATTATAATACAGTTATTAGCAGACTTTAAGAGATTTATAATAACTTATAAGAAACTTGTTAACTGTTTGTTGATGCTTACGAACATTAATAAAATCCTCATGAGTATCTTATAACTGTTTATAATAACATTATAAACACATATATTGACCCAACTAGCCCAACCATGATGGCTTTATCATGCCTTTATTAATCTTTTTGTTTGATTTATTAACATTAATATACACTTTATTGCTCATCTACTGTAAGTTAACTATGCACTTGTTTACAGTTAACTGTGCTTTTTGCAGGTACTGGATCTAAAGTGAGAACAATGTCTTATAAAGGCTGATAAATCTTTTATTGAGCATTATTATGCCTTTAAGAATATTTTTTCCTGCTTTATCAAAATAAAATGTACTTTACTATGCCCTTGTTATCAGTTAACTATGCACTTATTAACAGTTAACTATGCTTTTTGCAGCTACCAGATCTAAAGCGAGAACAATGCCTTTTGTTTGTATTATCCGCGGGGCTGAAGATGTTGTTCCCTTCATTTTGCACGCGGCACCAAAACGACGTGCACATTGATCGTGTGGCTGAGCCGCTAAACAAAAACTGCTAAACAAAATCAGAAAACTTATTTTTGAAGGTAAAGTGTAAAGTTTTTCTGGTTGAAAACTTTAAACTTGAAGGTAAAGTTTAAAGTTTTTCTGGTTGAACTACCTTCAAAAATAAGTTTTCTGATTTTGTTTAGCAGTGTCATCTTGGTAAAGTCACTTCTTTTTTCTCCTCTTCTGTTGCTTTTCGCGGGTTGCGTCTTTTTTCGCTTCTTTTCAGCCTGCATCCGTAGCTGTTCTCTTCTTTGTGCGTTTCTCACATGCTTTTATTTTGAAAGAGCAGGTAAAACCGACACTTCCGGTTTAAGCTAGCGGCTCAGCCACACGATCAATGTGCATGTCGTTTTGGTGCCGCGTGCAAAATGAAGAGAACAACATCTTCGGCCCCGCGGATAATACAAACCCGCTCCGGATCTCGAAAAGATCATGATGACAAGAGGAGCCGTTGTGATATGGAGGATGACTCCTCTGGTAAGTTTAACTGCAGCTGCACAAACAAGCTTTGCTGTCCTGGAAACTGATCTACAAACATAATTTCTCACCAACCAGCTATTATATTTGGAACAATGAAGACATTGTTTACAAAAACCGATCACTGTTTTACAAGGACTGGATGGAGCACAACATTTTACTAGTCGACCAACTTCTTAACAACCATGGCTTTTTACTTTCTTATGAAGAATTTATGTTAAAATTTCAACTCCCAGTCACCCCAAAACAATATGCAGTGGTTTTTGATGCATTACCTCAGGGGGTGCTGCAACTTATTAAAGGGTCTGAAAGAACGGCTGCTACTCCAGGAAATTACACCTGTGATATATTTGTGGGCGGAATAGACATTACAAAAAGACCCTGCTTGAATAGACTGTTGAGAAGCTGCCTACAACCAAAGACACTGCCTAGAGGTCAAACTAACTGGTCTGCACAATTGGGAGAAATTAACTGGAGCAATGCATGGCTGGTTGGTGAAAAATTCTGTCTCAAAAACAAGGTCAAAGAAGTCTCTTTTAAAATATTACATCAGATTTACCCTGCAAAGAAAACTCTTGAAAGATTCAAACTGGACATTGAATATTTATGTGATTTCTGTGGACTTGAAGATGAAACCATCTCTCATTGATTCTATCATTGTACCTACAGTAAAACCTTTTGGATTGATGTCCAACAATTTGTGCACGAGAAAACAGGAAGAACGATCAGTTTCCAGGAAAAACATAATTTTATTTATTATGATGACCAGGACAAAGATCTGTGCTTTTTTTGTCAGTTGATCTTGAGCTTGGGGAAATTCCATATTCACAAAAACAAATGGGCCAAATCTAAGCCAAACATTGCACCCTTCAAAAATGAACTGCTCCGTTATGCTGCCACGATCAAGGATATTAAGAACAAGAAAGCTACCAAAACATACTCTATAATGAAGAAATTCTTTACCATTGAACTGTAAGTCCTCTGGCTGTTGTATGGTTGTGTTTTGTTTTCTGTTTTTGTCGTTATTGTTGTGATGTGTCTCTCGTTGATTGTACTGTCTGTCTTGTTCAATAAAAAAAAAAAAAAAAGAGGAGCCGTTGTGATATGGAGGATGACTCCTCTGGTAAGTTTAACTGCAGCTAACGAGTTAGTGCACATTCAAAACAGAGTTTTAATGTAACCAAATAGGAAAATAGGTTGTTTATATGAGTTTGATTATTTTCAATTGGACAGGCACTTCATCCCTCACTAATACACAGAGGAGTAACCAGCTCAAGACTGCTGCTGCACCCCTGTCAGGCTGCAACAGTAATGCTCCATAAAATTACGAGCTTTGGCTAGCTAGCTATGTAGCTAGCTGCGTGTTTGAATGTGCACTAACCAGTTAGCTGCAGTTAAACTTACCAGAGGAGTCATCCTCCATATAATAGAAGATTTATGAGACTTAATAAGGCATTGTTCTCGCTTTAGATCTGGTAGCTGCAAAAAGCATAGTTAACTGTTAATAAGTGCATAGTTAACTGATAACAAGGGCATAGTAAAGTACATTTTATTTTGATAAAGCAGGAAAAAATATTCTTAAAGGCATAATAATGCTCAATAAAAGATTTATCAGCCTTAATAAGACATTGTTCTCACTTTAGATCCAGTACCTGCAAAAAGCACAGTTAACTGTAAACAAGTACATAGTTAACTTACAGTAGATGAGCAATAAAGTGTATATTAATTTTAATAAATCAAACAAAAAGATTAATATAGGCATGATAAAGCCATCATGGTTGGGCTAGTTGAGTCAATATATGTGTTTATAATGTTATTATAAACAGTTATAAGATACTCATGAGGATTTTATTAATGTTCGTAAGCATCAACAAACAGTTAACAAGTTTCTTATAAGTTATTATAAATCTCTTAAAGTCTGCTAATAACTATTATAATGAGACTATTAATAGATATATCGTCTTATAAACAAATAATAATGTTAATAAGCATCTTGTACGCACTTATAAGGGCCTTATTACCATTAACTAATGCTTATTACAAGGACCTTAATATAAAGTGTTACCAAAAATTTTTTTCTCTAGGACTCAAGAAACTGTTCAAGTAAAATATGAAGAAGCAAGCTTATTGTTACACCCTCTTGCAGCTCCCAGGTTCATTGTCTCCAAATGTAAACCTACCTAGTGCGTCTGTGAAGTATGGAAGTGATGATGATGACAGTTCACTATTTTTTACACATGTTGAATTACGATAAACAGCCCTGCCCAATGCCAACAAAAGTAGTCCCCTTGTTATTCTCAGATGTTGGGAGTGCCAAATCTTTCAACAAACATCCTTTAAGATAAATGTATTCATCAATGTATCCAGAATTGTAATATAACTTTTGACTTAACAGAGAGTGTATGTCTGACACAGATCAAACCCTTGTGACAGAGTTGGGACTGTAAAAGGATACCTGGCATGCACATTCAAGAGCATACACTGACAGATGCCTTCGCTGTCATAGGACAGCGTTCTGTGGGAAGGAGCAAGAGTCCTCAAAAAGTAATGTGAACCAAGTACAACTTCACTTAATGCCACAAATAACCTCTGATCTCTTTTTGCAGAATGATTCTTAGAGGATGGGGTATGGTGCCAATCAAGGAACCCAGGGTATTCAGCAGGAGGAACACGATCCTGAACAATTTGAATTGTACATTTGAGTAGTTTTTCTGTTTAATCTGTTAGTATTCTAAATCCCCAACGATACTTGTTCAGATGATAGTCTCATGTTTGTGAGCAATGATAGCTGTGGCGATTACATCTAAATAGGCACAGACTATAGTGTTAAGATATCCACTAATACAGCACGCTACACACACAGTGAATGTTGATCGGCTCAACATAATCACACAGCACATATCAGTCTGAGGTGTAGAAGCTACAAACGCATGTTAAATGAAACACCAAAACTTCCCATTTCAACAGCCACTCATATTTATCTAGTGGTACACTTGAACTCATTACTGCATGGCAATAAAGGGATGGCTGAAGTTCCGTCTTTAGATTGCTTGAATGTAATCAATTCAACATTCAGAGTAAGAGTAAAGATGCAACAGACTCCACTGGAGAACAATGAATTGTCCTCTACTGTGATGGTTCTGCGATTGGACCTGATGATGGCACTACAATGGCAGGTTATGTGCTTGTTGATAATCACAATCAAGATGTTGTATCCTACACGCCATCGTAAAATGTAACAAAACATTTACAATCTGACAAAGAAGTGACCAGAGACAACGATAATTAGCAGATAATATGCCCCCCCCCCAAAAAAAAAAAAAAAAAACGGCGCTTGATGCACCATTTCCTTCTTGATTGGTTCCTAATTCCCATCCATACAACCTTCTGTTCCTCCGTTTTACGTTGATGACTTAATTTTGCTTCAAAGCCATGCCCCTGAGTCTAAAGTGAACATATAGCAGAAAAAGAACTGTAACAGGGTTGCTAATGGATTATAAAAATATAGTGGGCAACAGATTATGCTCCCTTAACTAGCTTACGATTTACTTCAAGCTTAAGTTCATAGTGTCACAGATGCAATTTGAACATTTATGACTAACGACATCTCTATCTGTGAGTTGTTTTACTCTCTAGGACTGGAAGGACAGCTCAACGTTTGGAAGACATGTGAAGAAAAGGGGGGTAGAGTAGTCAAACAAGCCCCAAATTTTAATGACCCATGTCAAAAGAGCTTTGACCACGAAGACACATGTGCCTCTTTATGGATTGCTAAAACTGCTAGGTTTGACCAAGAAAGAGAAGAAAGCTCAGATAAAAATGTTAACAATTACCAATGATTTACCAAGATTTTTTTGTCTTCGCAGCCAAATCTCTCGAAGATCCCAGAGAACTTCCATTTTCTGAGCACTAATCATAATCTGTTTGTGGTGTTGTCAATACGTCTTTTGTGCAGGATCCAGTCCAAACAGTGTATGCCCTTATCCCTGCCCCATTCAAATGGAAACCATGGGTCTCCAGTTCTGAGTCATCTGAATCATCAGGAGATTCCAACGATGGGATGGTATATATCCTGACAATATATGATGTTCCCCATGTGATCATAGTGTCGGCCACGACTTCAGAGATTCTAGTGTAAACGTATCATCCTCCACCACGTATTAGTTGACAGAAGATACATCATAGCGCCTATTTTCCCTCTTCACTCACCACCTGGTGAAGACTGGCCCCTCCACTGAGTTAAAAGAACATGCTTTACTTTAGTTGCAATATTAAGTTATCACCTTGATTAACTTTCAGGTGGACTGGTAAATTCTGTTTTCACAGCTTTTGTTCATGGTTTTGTAGGGTTTAGCTGGTTTAATTGTTAGTCTAGGGTAGAGGGTGGCCTAAAAATCTGACGGCCCTTTGTGGGCTGGTTTGGGTGGCTGACCCTTCTTGTGTTTGTTTCATCAATCCACCCTTTCGTTTTAGGTGGTCCTGGTCACCAGTCTTATTAGGGCCCGAGCGTAGCTGCTAAGCAGCTGCGAGAGCCCTCTTGTTCCTGTAGTTTCCTTCTTTTGTTATTATTATTTTTCCTCCCCTTTGAACTGGAAAATGGCCCACTTCCCACTGGCGAAAACTCATGAAATTTGGCAGGACGACCGGGCCTGGTGAAAAATTTGATATTCCGAAGTCGCCCAAACAAGAAAATGCAAAATGGCTCCATAGCGCCCCCTAAGGTGAAAATTCACACTATTGACTGTCACGCCTGTACGCTTTGTCAAAATGACACAAAAATTGACACACACATGTATCTCAATAAGATCTACAAAAAAGTCAGTGCGGGCGTATCTGTCAAATGTACGGTTAAAGGGTTATTTCGCATTTGCCGATCCGCACACATTGGAATTTCGCTAACTCCTCCGAAGGCTTTCGTTCCACCGGCACCACATTTGCTCAGGCCAATCTACACCCCATGGCCATTAAAAGTTATTCAAATCATGACGCTGCACCCCACGGTTTAGGTTCTAGGGGGCGCCAAAGATAACCCTAAGATCCACATATTTAAAAGTCTTATAACTTTTTATTTTTGCCCTCACTGGCCTCCAAGTTTTCTAGGATGATGCAATGTCCAGCCATCAACACATTTGTGAAGGAATTTTTACTCCCCAAAAGAGCGCCCCCCATGGCAGGAGAAAAAGTCCATTTTTTCTTGTCCCCTAAGGTGAAAAAACACATTGTTGAGTGTAACACCTGTACGCTTTGGCAAAATGACACAAAAATTGACACACACATGTATCTCAATTAGATCTACGAAAAAGTCAATGCGCGCGTATCTGTCAAATGTACGGTTAAAGGGTTATTCCGCATTTTTTGCCGATCCGCACACATTGGAATTTCGCTAACTCCTCCGAAGGCTTTCATTCCACCGGTACCACATTTGCTCAGGCCAATCTACACCCCATGGCCATTAAAAGTTATTCAAATCATGACGCTGCATCCCACGGTTTAGGTTCTAGGGGGCGCCAAAGATAACCCTAAAATCCACATATTTAAAAGTCTTATAACTTTTTATTTTTGCCCTCACTGGCCTCCAAGTTTTCTAGGATGATGCAATGTCCAGCCATCAACACATTTGTGAAGGAATTTTTACTCCCCAAAAGAGCGCCCCCCCATGGCAGGAAAAAAAAGCCAATTTTTTCTTGTCCCCTAAGGTGGAAATTCACACTATTGACTGTCACGCCTGTACGTTTTATCATATTGACACAAAAATTGACACACATATGTATCTCAATAAGATCTACAAAAGAATCGATTCGCGCGTATCTGTCAAATGTACGGTTAAAGGGCTATTTTGCATTTTTTGCCGATTCGCACACATTGGAATGTGGCTAACTCCTCCTAAGGCTTTCGTCCCACTGAAACCAAATTTGCTCAGGCCAATCTACACCCCATGGCCATTCAAAGTTGTAAAAATCATGACGCTGCACCCCACGGTTTACATTCTAGGGGGCGCCAAAGATGACCCAAAAATCCACATTCTTCAAAGAATCCACATCCCCCCCCCCCCCATATGGCAGGAGAAAAAGTTAAGTTTTTCCTGCCCATCGCTCAATGGCTCAATCGCATCGCTCTCCAGGCAACACCGTAAGGAGGAGCAACCTGCCATTTCGATATATCATAGCTGTGTTTGTGCCCTCACTCATGGTCCAGACTTTTTTCAAATAGGACATGAAGTTTGTCTGCAGCGAGTGTTTTGGTAGAAACTGCGCCTCCCATTCATTATAATAGGAAATGACCACAGACAAGTGCGCACACCATCTTTGGATCTTGAGTGTGACGCGATCGGGAGGGGGAGGCGGTCGCACTGGGGGCGGCGCGACACGGCTCGGGCCCGACAGTGCCCCAACGGGGTCCTAGTTTATCATCTGTTCCTTTAGCAATTATTTATGAACAATTGGCGTGTTTAAAAAAAGAAAAAAAACTAGGGCCCCGGTGGGGCACTGGCGGGCCCAAGCCGTGTCGCGCCGCCCCCAGCGCGACCGCCTCCCCCTCCCGATCGCGTCACACTCAAGGTCCAAAGATGGTGTGCGCACTTGTCTGTGGTCATTTACCATCATAATGAATGGGAGGCGCAGTTTCTACCAAATTGCTCGCTGCAGACAAACTCCATGTCCTTTTTGAAAAAAGTCTGGACCATGAGTGAGGGCACAAACACAGCTAGTATATATCCAAATGGCAAGTTGCTCCTCCTTGCCGAGAGAGCGATGCGTTTGAGCCATTGAGCGATGGGCAGGAAAAACTTGACTTTTTCTCCTGCCATGGGGGGGCGCTCTTTTGGGGAGAAAAAATTCCTTCACAAATGTGTTGATGGCTGGACATTGCATCATCCTAGAAAACTTGGAGGCCAGTGAGGACAAAAATTAAAAGTTATAAGACTTTTAAAAATGTGGATATTTGGGTCCTCTTTGGCGCCCCCTAGAACGTAGACCGTGGGGTGCAGCGTCATGATTTTTACAACTTTGAATGGCCATGGGGTGTAGATTGGTCTGAGCAAATTTGGTGTCAGTGGGACGAAAGCCTTAGGAGGAGTTAGCCACATTCCAATGTGTGCGAATCGGCAAAAAATGCGGAATAGCCCTTTAACCGTACATTTTACAGATATGCGCGCACAGACTTTTTCGTAGATCTTATTGAGATACACGTGATTATTAAATTTTGTGTCAATATGACAAAGCGTACAGGCGTGACATTCAACAATGTGTATTTTCGCCTTAGGGGACAAGAAAAAATGGACTTTTTTCTCCTGCCATGGGGGGGGCGCTCTTTTGGGGAGAAAAAATTCCTTCACAAATGTGTTGATGGCTGGACATTGCATCATCCTAGAGAACTTGGAGGCCAGTGAGGAGAAAAATAAAAAGTTATAAGACTTTTAAGACTGTGGATTTTTGGGTTATCTTTGGCGCCCCCTAGAATCTAAACCGTGGGGTGCAGCGTCATGATTTGAATAACTTTTAATGGCCATGGGGTGTAATTTGGCCTGAGCAAATGTGGTGCCGGTGGAACGCCAGCCTTCGGAGGAGTTAGCGAAATTCCAATGTGTGCGTATCGGCAAAAAATGCGGAATACCCCTTTAACAGTACATTTGACAGATACGCGCGCATAGACTTTTTTGTAGATCTTATTGAGATACATGTGTGTGTCAATTTTTGTGTCATTTTGCCAAAGCGTACAGGCGTGACACTCAACAATGTGTACTTTCACCTTAGGGGACAAGAAAAAATTGACTTTTTTCTCCCCTTCATGGGGGGGCGCTCTTTTGGGGAGTCAAAATTCCTTCACAAATGTGTTGATGGCTGGACATTGCATCATCCTAGAAAACTTGGAGGCCAGTGAGGACAAAAATAAAAAGTTATAAGACTTTTAAATATGTGGATTTTTGGGTTATCTTTGGCGCCCCCTAGAACCTAAACCGCGGGTTGCAGCGTCATGATTTGAATAACTTTTAATGGCCATGGGGTGTAGATTGGCCTGAGCAAATGTGGTGCCGGTGGAACGAAAGCCTTAGGAGGAGTTAGCCACATTCCAATGTGTGCGGATCAGCAAAAAATGCGGAATAACCCTTTAACCGTACATTTGACAGATACGCGCGCGTTGACTTTTTTGTAGATCTTATTGAGATACATGTGTGTGTCAATTTTTGTGTCATTTTGACAAAGCGTACAGGCGTGACACCCAACAATGTGTATTTTCACCTTAGGGGACAAGAAAAAATGGACTTTTTTCTCCTGCCATGGGGGGGCGCTCTTTTGGGGAGTAAAAATTCCTTCACAAATGTGTTGATGGCTGGACATTGCATCATCCTAGAAAACTTGGAGGCCAGTGAGGGCAAAAATAAAAAGTTATAAGACTTTTAAATATGTGGATTTTAGGGTTATCTTTGGCGCCCCCTAGAACCTAAACCGTGGGGTGCAGCGTCATGATTTGAATAACTTTTAATGGCCATGGGGTGTAGATTGGCCTGAGCAAATGTGGTGCCGGTGGAACGAAAGCCTTCGGAGGAGTTAGCGAAATTCCAATGTGTGTGGATCAACAAAAAATGCGAAATAACCCTTTAACCGTACATTTGACAGATACGCCCGCACTGACTTTTTTGTAGATCTTATTGAGATACATGTGTGTGTCAATTTTTGTGTCATTTTGACAAAGCGTAAAGGCGTGACAGTCAATAGTGTGAATTTTCACCTTAGGGGGCGCTATGGAGCCATTTTGCATTTTCTTGTTTGGGCGACTGCGGAATATCAAATTTTTCACCAGGCCCGGTCGTCCTGCCAAATTTCATGAGTTTTCGCCAGTGGGAAGTGGGCCATTTTCCAGTTCAAAGGTGAGGAAAAATAATAACTAGGACCCCGTTGGGGCACTGGCGGGCCCGAGCTGTGTCGCGTCCCCCCCCCAACGCGCTGCCTCCCCGTCCCATTTGTGTCCTCTGGCCATCGCCCTCTCTGGTAACGCCCATCACTGCAAAGACCCTTTTCCTTCATCGGCGTTTGCTGTTCTTCCTGCCAGTGCGTGTTGCTTTCACTTACACTTGCCACAGCCAGCCTCGTGAGTGCCTAGCCTATTGGATATCACTGTCACCTACACAGGACAGTCATTACCTTTCTATTAATACTTTGTTTTTTAATTTCACATTAATTTCCATATTGTATAAACAACTGGAAAAAACTTGAGCCCCTGCCCCTGTATAATCATGTGCACGTCTCTGTTCTAGCTCTAAGGTGAATCTTCACTGCTCATGTTCTCCTCAGAAGCAGTCACCTCACTCCCCTCAGGTTACTGTACACATGCACCAACTGCCTGCTTCAGGTTTGGATGGAGCTTCATGGTTGTCTTTTGGAGAAATGACCAGTCAAGTTGTGTTTGAAATTTGATTTTTTTCAGGGGCAAAAGGAGCCTCTGCATTCTTGTCAAATATGTAACTAGCATGTTTTTGCAGGTGCTAAAAACCAGACTCTGAGTGTGTGTGTGTGCGTGTGTGTGTGTCTGTGTGTGTGTGTGTGTGTGTGTGTGTGTGTGTGTGTGTGTGTGTGCGTTCAAGTCACATGACATATTTAACCGGATGTAGCTGCAAGACGGAGCCTCGTTGACTCTCCGATTCAATTTATCTCAAAAGTGAGGACCTCAACCTATATACCAGTTTTTAAATTGTGTTGATAGGCCAAATAAAACCAGAGTTATGATAAATTATGTCCACGATACTTGTTTTCTGCTTATTTTGATCACGTTCGGCGCTCGATCGCGTTGTATGAGACAGGAAAACATAGCATGCAGACATTAGCGACAGGTCTTACAGGCGGAAAAGGCTTGCCAAAGGAAAAAAAAAAACACACCACAACATCTCTCCTATTGGTGGAAAACTTCACCACAACAACCAATCCAAAATTATATGGTGACTGATTGACAAGGGGCGGGAACTTACGTTCTTCCTGCAATATGAGAAGGGAGGGAGGGACTCTCAGCAGGGATGCAGTCTGGGACACGTAGTTGCAAACCTAGCGACTTTGTTGTTAGATTCAATGACTTTTCAGACCCCCTAACGACTTTTTTTTAGAAAGAAAGTGACTTTTATCGACTTCTTCTGGAGTTTAGAGACTCTGACATGAAGCAGGCTTTCCTTACTGAGGAGTTAGCAACGCTGCTAAGGGTGCAGAGCCACACATGCGCTCCGAGCTCTGCATGGGAGACTGAAGCTGACAGAGCTGCAGCAGTTAGCAGGTTTCACCCTCAGAGACCACCAGGGGTTCATGTTGAGGCATTTTCAGTTTTTTTTTTTTTTTTTTGCCATAGACACTGTCAGCACAATCTGCAGTTACACTAACAAAAATGCTGCAAAAAACAAAGAATTATGGAAAAATTACACATGGACTAACATAGAGGAGGATCTACACATGTTTTTTACATCATGTTTTACATCATGCATCATTTACATCATGTTTTTTGGTAGTGGCATAAATAAAAAGTGACATTTGTGGGACTATACAGTGTTTTGTAAATAATTTTACAAAGAACACCTGGGCCATTGCCTGCATTTTGATGTAAATAGAGGTAAATTACTATGTTCTTTGTTAAAAATTTGCATATGTTTTGAAGTTTACAATTTTTATTTGAAGTTTAAGTTTTAAAAACAGTTCATCACACATATTTGTGGTTTTCACAGTAAAAACGTTACTTTTTTCCACTCGGATTTTATGTTTTGTGTGTGAATTTGGGTCCAATGTGTAAATATAGTATGTCAAAATGATAAAATAACTGTAAATTGACACAGGTGAGGTTGTGCTGAAAAAAATGATACCAGGCAAGGCAAGGTAAAAATTTTGTAAGAGGAAATATAAAGGTAAAATCTAAAGTAGTCAAAAACGGCCAATAGTGACTCACAGACTCCACAGACAAGTCCCTTTGGCGCCACTCAGTGGGCAAAACTACTTTGTCTACTGTAATGTATATTTGGGTCATCTTTGGCGCCCCCTAAAACGTAAACCGTGGGGTGCAGCGTCATGATTTTTACAACTTTGAATGGCCATGGAGTGTAGATTGGCCTGAGCAAATTTGGTGTCAGTGGGACGAAAGCCTTAGGAGGAGTTAGCGAAATTCCAATGTGTGCGAATCGGCAAAAAATGCAAAATAGCCCTTTTACCGTACATTATACAGATACGCGCTCTTTGACTTTTTCGTAGATCTAATTGAGATACACATGATTGTCAATTTTTGTGTCATTTTGCCAAAGCGTACAGGCGTGACAGTCAACAATGTGTATTTTCACCTTAGGGGACAAGAAAAAATGGACTTTTTTCTCCTGCCATGGGGGGGCGCTCTTTTGGGGAGTAAAAATTTCTTCACAAATGTGTTGATGGCTGGACATTGCATCATCCTAGAAAACTTGGAGGCCAGTGAGGACAAAAATAAAAAGTTATAAGACTTTTAAAAATGTGGATTTTTGGGTTATCTTTGGCGCCCCCTAGAACGTAAACCGTGGGGTGCAGCGTCATGATTTGAATAACTTTTAATGGCCATGGGGTGTAATTTGGCCTGAGCAAATGTGGTGCCGGTGGAACGAAAGCCTTCGGAGGAGTTAGCGAAATTCCAATGTGTGCGAATCGGCAAAAAATGCGGAATAACCCTTTAACCGTACATTAGACAGATACGCGCGCATGGACTTTTTTGTAGATCTTATTGAGATACATGTGTGTGTCAATTTTTGTGTCATTTTGACAAAGCGTACAGGCGTGACACTCAACAATGTGTATTTTCACCTTAGGGGACAAGAAAAAAATTGACTTTTTTCTCCTGCCATGGGGGGGCGCTCTTTTGGGGAGTAAAAATTCCTTCACAAATGTGTTGATGGCTGGACATTGCATCATCCTAGAAAACTTGGAGGCCAGTGAGGGCAAAAATAAAAAGTTATAAGACTTTTAAAAATGTGGATTTTAGGGTTATCTTTGGCGCCCCCTAGAACCTAAACCGTGGGGTGCAGCGTCATGATTTGAATAACTTTTAATGGCCATGGGGTGTAGATTGGCCTGAGCAAATGTGGTGCCGGTGGAACGAAAGCCTTCGGAGGAGTTAGCGAAATTCCAATGTGTGCGGATCGGCAAAAAATGCGAAATAACCCTTTAACCGTACATTTGACAGATACGCCCGCACTGACTTTTTTGTAGATCTTATTGAGATACATGTGTGTGTCAATTTTTGTGTCATTTTGACAAAGCGTACAGGCGTGACAGTCAATAGTGTGAATTTTCACCTTAGGGGGCGCTATGGAGCCATTTTGCATTTTCTTGTTTGGGCGACTTCGGAATATCAAATTTTTCACCAGGCCCGGTCGTCCTGCCAAATTTCCTGAGTTTTCGCCAGTGGGAAGTGGGCCATTTTCCAGTTCAAAGGGGAGGAAAAAGAAGAAAGAAAGAAACAAAGAAAAACCCCTACAGGAATAACAGGGCCTACGCCCGGCTGCTCTGCAGCTGGCTCGGGCCCTAATAACAAAAGAAGGAAACATGCAGGAACAAGAGGGCTCTCGCAGCTGCTTAGCAGCTACGCTCGGGCCCTAAAGAAAGAACTAGGGCCCCGTTGGGGCACTGGCGGGCCCAAGCCGCGTTGCGCCGCCCCCAGTGCGACCGCCTCCCACTCCCGATCGCGTCACACTCAAGGTCCAAAGATGGTGTGCGCACTTGTCTGTGGTCATTTCCCATTATAATGAATGGGAGGCGCAGTTTCTACCAAAACACTCGCTGCAGACAAACTACATGTCCTATTTGAAAAAAGTCTGGACCATGAGTGAGGGCACAAACACAGCTAGGATATATCCAAACGGCAAGTTGCTCCTCGTTACGGTGTTGCCGGGAGAGCGATGCGATTGAGCCATTGAGTGATGGGCAGGAAAAACTTGACTGTTTCTCCTGCCATGGGGGATGGGGGATGGGAGGGGGGGAAGGGATGTGGATTCTTTTAAGAATGTGGATATTTGGGTCATCTTTGGCGCCCCCTAGAACGTAAACCGTGGGGTGCAGCGTCATGATTTTTAAAACTTTGAATGGCCATGGGGTGTAGATTGGCCTGAGCAAATTTGGTGTCAGTGGGACGAAAGCCTTAGGAGGAGTTAGCCACATTCCAATGTGTGCTAATCGGCAAAAAATGCAAAATAGCCCTTTAACCGTACATTTTACAGATACGCGCGCATTGACTTTTTCGTAGATCTTATTGAGATACATGTGTGTGTCAAATTTTGTGTCAATATGACAAAGCATACAGGTATGACAGTCAACAATGTGTATTTTCACCTTATGGGACAAGAAAAAATGGACTTTTTTCTCCTGCCATGGGGGGCGCTCTTTTAGGGAGTAAAAATTCCTTCACAAATGTGTTGATGGCTGGACATTGCATCATCCTAGAAAACTTGGAGGCCAGAGAGGACAAAAATAAAAAGTTATAAGACTTTTAAATATGTGGATTTTAGGGTTATCTTTGGCGCCCCCTAGAACCTAAACCGTGGGGTGCAGCGTCATGATTTGAATAACTTTTAATGGCCATGGGGTGTAGATTGGCCTGAGCAAATGTGGTGCCGGTTGAACGAAAGCCTTCGGAGGAGTTAGCGAAATTCCAATGTGTGCGGATCGGCAAAAAATGCGCAATAACCCTTTAACCGTACATTTGACAGATACGCCCGCACTGACTTTTTTTGTAGATCTTATTGAGATACATGTGTGTGTCAATTTTTGTGTAATTTTGACAAAGCGTACAGGCGTGACAGTCAATAGTGTGAATTTTCACCTTATGGAACAAGAAAAAATGGACTTTTTTCTCCTGCCATGGGGGGGCGCTCTTTTGGGGAGTAAAAATTCCTTCACAAATGTGTTGATGGCTGGACATTGCATCATCCTAGAAAACTTGGAGGCCAGTGAGGGCAAAAATAAAAAGTTATAAGACTTTGAAATATGTGGATTTTAGGGTTATCTTTGGCGCCCCCTAGAACATAAACCGTGGGGTGCAGCGTCATGATTTGAATAACTTTTAATGGCCATGGGGTGTAGATTGGCCTGAGCAAATGTGGTGCCGGTGGAACGAAAGCCTTCGGAGGAGTTAGCGAAATTCCAATGTGTGCGGATCGGCAAAAAATGCGAAATAACCCTTTAACCGTACATTTGACAGATACGCCCGCACTGACTTTTTTGTAGATCTTATTGAGATACATGTGTGTGTCAATTTTTGTGTCATTTTGACAAAGCGTACAGGCGTCAGGTGAATTTTTCACCTTAGGGGGCGCTATGGAGCCATTTTGCATTGTATTGTTTGGGCGACTTCAGAATATCAAATTTTTCACCAGGCCCGGTCGTCCTGCCAAATTTCATGAGTTTTCGCCAGTGGGAAGTGGGCCATTTTCCAGTTCAAAGGGGAGGAAAAAGAAAAAAGAAACAAAGAAAAACCACTTGGGGAATAATAGGGCTCTCGCAGCTGCTTAGCAGCTACGCTCGGGCCCTAATAATAACAAACTAGGACCCCGGTGGGGCACTGTCGGGCCCGAGCCGCGTTGCGCCGCCCCCAGCGCGACCGCCTACCCCTCCCGATCGCGTCACACTCAAGGTCCAAAGATGGTGTGCGCACTTGTCTGTGGTCATTTCCCATTATAATGAATGGGAGGCGCAGTTTCTACCAAAACACTCGCTGCAGACAAACTACATGTCCTATTTGAAAAAAGTCTGGACCATGAGTGAGGGCACAAACACAGCTAGGATATATCCAAACGGCAAGTTGCTCCTCGTTACGGTGTTGCCGGGAGAGTGATGCGAATGAGCCATTGAGTGATGGGCAGGAAAAACTTGACTGTTTCTCCTGCCATGGGGGATGGGGGATGGGGGGGGATGTGGATTCTTTTAAGAATGTGGATATTTGGGTCATCTTTGGCGCCCCCTAGAACGTAAACCGTGGGGTGCAGCGTCATGATTTTTACAACTTTGAATGGCCATGGGGTGTAGATTGGCCTGAGCAAATTTGGTGTCAGTGGGACGAAAGCCTTAGGAGGAGTTAGCCACATTCCAATGTGTGCGAATCGGCAAAAAATGCAAAATAGCCCTTTAACCGTACATTTTACAGATACGCGCGCATAGACTTTTTCGTAGATCTGATTGAGATACATGTGATTGTCAAATTTTGTGTCAATATGACAAAGCGTATAGGCGTGAATCTCAACAATATGTATTTTCACCTTAGGGGACAAGAAAAAATGGACTTTTTTCTCCTGCCATGGGGGGGCGCTCTTTTGGGGAGTAAAAATTCCTTCACAAATGTGTTGATGGCTGGACATTGCATCATCCTAGAAAACTTGGAGGCCAGTGAGGACAAAAATAAAAAGTTATAAGACTTTTAAATATGTGGATTTTAGGGTTATCTTTGGCGCCCCCTAGAACCTAAACCGTGGGGTGCAGCGTCATGATTTTGATAACTTTTAATGGCCACGGGGTGTAGATTGGCCTGAGCAAATGTGGTGCCGGTGGAACGAAAGCCTTCGGAGGAGTTAGCGAAATTCCAATGTGTGTGGATCGGCAAAAAATGCAAAATAACCCTTTAACCGTACATTTGACAGATACGCGCGCATTGACTTTTTCGTAGATCTTATTGAGTTACATGTGTGTGTCAATTTTTGTGTCATTTTGACAAAGCGTATAGGCGTGACACTCAACAATGTGTATTTTCACCTTAGGGGACAAGAAAAAATGGACTTTTTTCTCCTGCCATGGGGGGGCGCTCTTTTGGGGAGTAAAAATTCCTTCACAAATGTGTTGATGGCTGGACATTGCATCATCCTAGAAAACTTGGAGGCCAGTGAGGACAAAAATAAAAAGTTATAAGACTTTTAAATATGTGGATTTTAGTGTTATCTTTGGCGCCCCCTAGAACCTAAACCTTGGGGTGCAGCGTCATGATTTTGATAACTTTTAATGGCCACGGGGTGTAGATTGGCCTGAGCAAATGTGGTGCCGGTGGAACGAAAGCCTTCGGAGGAGTTAGCGAAATTCCAATGTGTGCGGATCGGCAAAAAATGCGAAATAACCCTTTAACCGTAATTTTGACAGATACGGCCGCACTGACTTTTTTGTAGATCTTATTGAGATACATATGTGTGTCAATTTTTGTGTCAATATGACAAAGCGTACAGGCGTGACAGTCAATAGTGTGAATTTCCACCTTAGGGGGCGCTATGGAGCCATTTTGCATTTTATTGTTTGGGCGACTTCAGAATATCGAATTTTTCACCAGGCCCGGTCGTCCTGCCAAATTTCATGAGTTTTCGCCAGTGGGAAGTGGGCCATTTTCCAGTTCAAAGGGGAGGAAAAAGAAAAAAGAAAGAAAGAAACAAAGAAAAACCACTTGGGGAATAATAGGGCCTACGCCCGGCTGCTCTGCAGCTGGCTCGGGCCCTAAAGAAGAATCCATCAGGAACAAGAGGGCTCTCGCAGCTGCTTAGCAGCTACGCTCGGGCCCTAATAACTAGGACCCCGTTGGGGCACTGGCGGGCCCGAGCCGTGTCGCCCCCCCCCCCCCCCCCCCCCAACGTGCTGCCTCCCCGTCCCATTTGTGTCCTCTGGCCATCGCCCTCTCTTGTAACGCCCATCGCTGCAAAGACCCTTTTCCTTCATCGGCGTTTGCTGTTCTTCCTGCCAGTGCGTGTTGCTTTCACTTACACTTGCCACAGCCAGCCTCGTGAGTGCCTAGCCTATTCGATATCACTGTCACCTACACAGGACAGTCATTACCTTTCTATTAATACTTTGTGTTTTAATTTCACATTAATTTCCATATTGTATAAACGACTGGAAAAAACTTGAGCCCCTGCCCCTGTATAATCATGTGCATGTCTCTGTTCTAGCTCCAAGGTGAATCTTCACTGCTCATGTTCTCCTCAGAAGCACTCACCTCACTCCCCTCAGGTTACTGTACACATGCACCAACTGCCTGCTTCAGGTTTGGATGGAGCTTCATGGTTGTCTTTTGGAGAAATGACCAGTCAAGTTGTGTTTGAAATTTGATTTTTTTTTCAGGGGCAAAAGGAGCCTCTGCATTCTTGTCAAATATGTAAATAGCATGTTTTTGCAGGTGCTAAAAACCAGACTCTGAGTGTGTGTGTGTGTGTGTGTGTGTGTGTGTGTGTGTGTGTGTGTGTGTGTGCGTGTGTGTGTGTGTCTGTGTGTGCGTTCAAGTCACATGACATATTTAACCGGATGTAGCTGCAAGACGGAGCCTCGTTGACTCTCCGTTTCAACTTATCTCAAAAGTGAGGACCTCAACCTATATACCAGTTTTTAAATTGTGTTGATAGGCCAAATAAAACCAGAGTTATGATAAATTATGTCCGCGATACTTTTTTTCTGCTTATTTTGATCACGTTCGGCGCTCGATCGCGCTGTATGAGACAGGAAAACATAGCATGCAGACATTAGCGACAGGTCTTACAGGCGGAAAAGGCTTGCCAAAAGAAAAAAAAAACACACCACAACATCTCTCCTATTGGTGGAAAACTTCACCACAACAACCAATCCAAAATTATATGGTGACTGATTGACAAGGGGAGGGCGCTTACGTTCTTCCTGCAACATGAGAAGGGAGGGAGGGACTCTCAGCAGGGATGCAGTCTGGGACACGTAGTTGCAAACCTAGCGACTTTGTTGTTAGATTCAATGACTTTTCAGACCCCCTAACGACTTTTTTTTAGAAAGAAAGGGACTTTTATCGACTTCTTCTGGAGTTTAGAGACTCTGACATGAAGCAGGCTTTCCTTACTGAGGAGTTAGCAACGCTGCTAAGGGTGCAGAGCCACACATGCGCTCAGAGCTCTGCATGGGAGACTGAAGCTGACAGAGCTGCAGCAGTTAGCAGGTTTCACCCTCAGAGACCACCAGGGGTTCATGTTGAGGCATTTTAATTTTTTTTTTTTTTTTTGTGCCATAGACACTGTCAGCACAATCTGCAGTTACACTAACAAAAATGCTGCAAAAAACAAAGAATTATGGAAAAATTACACATGGACTGACATAGAGGAGGATCTACACAAGTTTTTTACATCATGTTTTACATCATGCATCATTTACATCATGTTTTTTTGTAGTGGCATAAATAAAAAGTGACATTTGTGAGACTATACAGTGTTTTGTAAATAATTTTACAAAGAACGCCTGGGCCATTGCCTGCATTTTGATGTAAATAGAGGTAAATCACTATGTTCTTTGTTAAAAATTTGCATATGTTTTGAAGTTTACAATTTTTATTTGAAGTTTAAGTTTTAAAAACAGTTCATCACACATATTTGTGGTTTTCACAGTAAAAATGTTACTTTTTTCCACTCGGATTTTATGTTTTGTGTGTGAATTTGGGTCCATTGTGTAAATTCAGTATGTCAACATGATAAAATAACTGTAAATTCGCACAGGTGAGGTTGTGCTGAAAAAAATGATACCAGGCAAGGCACGTGATTGTCAAATTTTGTGTCATTATGACAAAGCGTATAGGCGTGAATCTCAACAATATGTATTTTCACCTTAGGGGACAAGAAAAAATGGACTTTTTTCTCCTGCCATGGGGGGGGGCGCTCTTTTGGGGAGTAAAAATTCCTTCACAAATGTGTTGATGGCTGGACATTGCATCATCCTAGAAAACTTGGAGGCCAGTGAGGACAAAAATAAAAAGTTATAAGACTTTTAAATATGTGGATTTTAGGGTTGTCTTTGGCGCCCCCTAGAACCTAAACCGTGGGGTGCAGCGTCATGATTTGAATAACTTTTAATGGCCATGGGGTGTAGATTGGCCTGAGCAAATGTGGTGCCGGTGGAACGAAAGCCTTAGGAGGAGTTAGCCACATTCCAATGTGTGCGGATTGGCAAAAAATGCGGAATAACCCTTTAACCGTACATTTGACAGATACGCGCGCATTGACTTTTTCGTAGATCTTATTGAGATACATGTGTGTGTCAATTTTTGTGTCATTTTGACAAAGCGTATAGGCGTGACACTCAACAATGTGTATTTTCACCTTAGGGGACAAGAAAAAATGGACTTTTTTCTCCTGCCATGGGGGGGCGCTCTTTTGGGGAGTAAAAATTCCTTCACAAATGTGTTGATGGCTGGACATTGCATCATCCTAGAAAACTTGGAGGCCAGTGAGGACAAAAATAAAAAGTTATAAGACTTTTAAATATGTGGATTTTAGTGTTATCTTTGGCGCCCCCTAGAACCTAAACCTTGGGGTGCAGCGTCATGATTTTGATAACTTTTAATGGCCATGGGGTGTAGATTGGCCTGAGCAAATGTGGTGCCGGTGGAACGAAAGCCTTCGGAGGAGTTAGCGAAATTCCAATGTGTGCAGATCGGCAAAAAATGCGTAATAACCCTTTAACCGTAATTTTGACAGATACGGCCCACTGACTTTTTTGTAGATCTTATTGAGATACATATGTGTGTCAATTTTTGTGTCATTTTGACAAAGCGTACAGTCGTGACAGTGAATAGTGTGAATTTTCACCTTAGGGGGCGCTATGGAGCCATTTTGCATTTTATTGTTTTGGCGACTTCAGAATATCAAATTTTTCACCAGGCCCGGTCGTCCTGCCAAATTTCATGAGTTTTCGCCAGTGGGAAGTGGGCCATTTTCCAGTTCAAAGGGGAGGAAAAAGAAAAAAGAAAGAAAGAAACAAAGAAAAACCACTTGGGGAATAATAGGGCCTACGCCCGGCTGCTCTGCAGCTGGCTCGGGCCCTAACAAAAGAAGGAAACTACAGGAACAAGAGGGCTCTCGCAGCTGCTTAGCAGCTACGCTCGGGCCCTAAAGAAAGAAAGAAAGAAAGAAAGAAACAAAGAAAAACCACTTGGGGAATAATAGGGCCTACGCCCGGCTGCTCTGCAGCTGGCTCGGGCCCTAACTAGGACCCCGTTGGGGCACTGGCGGGCCCGAGCCGTGTCCCCCCCCCCCCCCCCCCAACGTGCTGCCTCCCCGTCCCATTTGTGTCCTCTGGCCATCGCCCTCTCTGGTAACGCCCATCACTGCAAAGACCCTTTTCCTTCATCGGCGTTTGCTGTTCTTCCTGCCAGTGCGTGTTGCTTTCACTTACACTTGCCACAGCCAGCCTCGTGAGTGCCTAGCCTATTGGATATCACTGTCACCTACACAGGACAGTCATTACCTTTCTATTAATACTTTGTGTTTTAATTTCACATTAATTTCCATATTGTATAAACGACTGGAAAAAACTTGAGCCCCTGCCCCTGTATAATCATGTGCATGTCTCTGTTCTAGCTCCAAGGTGAATCTTCACTGCTCATGTTCTCCTCAGAAGCACTCACCTCACTCCCCTCAGGTTACTGTACACATGCACCAACTGCCTGCTTCAGGTTTGGATGGAGCTTCATGGTTGTCTTTTGGAGAAATGACCAGTCAAGTTGTGTTTGAAATTTGATTTTTTTCAGGGGCAAAAGGAGCCTCTGCATTCTTGTCAAATATGTAAATAGCATGTTTTTGCAGGTGCTAAAAACCAGACTCTGAGTGTGTGTGTGTGTGTGTGTGTGTGTGTGTGTGTGTGTGTGTGCGTGTGTGCGTGTCTGTGTGTGCGTTCAAGTCACATGACATATTTAACCGGATGTAGCTGCAAGACGGAGCCTCGTTGACTCTCCGTTTCAACTTATCTCAAAAGTGAGGACCTCAAACTATATACCAGTTTTTAAATTGTGTTGATAGGCCAAATAAAACCAGAGTTATGATAAATTATGTCCGCGATACTTTTTTTCTGCTTATTTTGATCACGTTCGGCGCTCGATCGCGCTGTATGAGACAGGAAAACATAGCATGCAGACATTAGCGACAGGTCTTACAGGCGGAAAAGGCTTGCCAAAAGAAAAAAAAAAACACACCACAACATCTCTCCTATTGGTGGAAAACTTCAACACAACAACCAATCCAAAATTATATGGTGACTGATTGACAAGGGGCGGGCGCTTACGTTCTTCCTGCAACATGAGAAGGGAGGGAGGGACTCTCAGCAGGGATGCAGTCTGGGACACGTAGTTGCAAACCTAGCGACTTTGTTGTTAGATTCAATGACTTTTCAGACCCCCTAACGACTTTTTTTTAGAAAGAAAGGGACTTTTATCGACTTCTTCTGGAGTTTAGAGACTCTGACATGAAGCAGGCTTTCCTTACTGAGGAGTTAGCAACGCTGCTAAGGGTGCAGAGCCACACATGCGCTCAGAGCTCTGCATGGGAGACTGAAGCTGACAGAGCTGCAGCAGTTAGCAGGTTTCACCCTCAGAGACCACCAGGGGTTCATGTTGAGGCATTTTAATTTTTTTTTTTTTTTTGTGCCATAGACACTGTCAGCACAATCTGCAGTTACACTAACAAAAATGCTGCAAAAAACAAAGAATTATGGAAAAATTACACATGGACTGACATAGAGGAGGATCTACACAAGTTTTTTACATCATGTTTTACATCATGCATCATTTACATCATGTTTTTTTGTAGTGGCATAAATAAAACGTGACATTTGTGAGACTATACAGTGTTTTGTAAATAATTTTACAAAGAACGCCTGGGCCATTGCCTGCATTTTGATGTAAATAGAGGTAAATCACTATGTTCTTTGTTAAAAATTTGCATATGTTTTGAAGTTTACAATTTTTATTTGAAGTTTAAGTTTTAAAAACAGTTCATCACACATATTTGTGGTTTTCACAGTAAAAATGTTACTTTTTTCCACTCGGATTTTATGTTTTGTGTGTGAATTTGGGTCCATTGTGTAAATTCAGTATGTCAACATGATAAAATAACTGTAAATTCGCACAGGTGAGGTTGTGCTGAAAAAAAATGATACCAGGCAAGGCACGTGATTGTCAAATTTTGTGTCAATATGACAAAGCGTATAGGCGTGAATCTCAACAATATGTATTTTCACCTTAGGGGACAAGAAAAAATGGACTTTTTTCTCCTGTCATGGGGGGGCGCGCTTTTGGGGAGTAAAAATTCCTTCACAAATGTGTTGATGGCTGGACATTGCATCATCCTAGAAAACTTGGAGGCCAGTGAGGACAAAAATAAAAAGTTATAAGACTTTTAAATATGTGGATTTTAGTGTTATCTTTGGCGCCCCCTAGAACCTAAACCTTGGGGTGCAGCGTCATGATTTTGATAACTTTTAATGGCCACGGGGTGTAGATTGGCCTGAGCAAATGTGGTGCCGGTGGAACGAAAGCCTTCGGAGGAGTTAGCGAAATTCCAATGTGTGCGGATCGGAAAAAAATGCGAAATAACCCTTTAACCGTACATTTGACAGATACGGCCGCACTGACTTTTTTGTAGATCTTATTGAGATACATATGTGTGTCAATTTTTGTGTCAATATGACAAAGCGTACAGGCGTGACAGTCAATAGTGTGAATTTCCACCTTAGGGGGCGCTATGGAGCCATTATGCATTTAATTGTTTGGGCGACTTCAGAATATCGAATTTTTCACCAGGCCCGGTCGTCCTGCCAAATTTCATGAGTTTTCGCCAGTGGGAAGTGGGCCATTTTCCAGTTCAAAGGGGAGGAAAAAGAAGAAAGAAAGAAAGAACTAGGGCCCCGTTGGGGCACTGGCGGGCCCGAGCCGTGTCACGCCGCCCCCAGCGCGACCGCCTCCCCCACCCGATCGCGTCACACTCAAGGTCCAAAGATGGTGTGCGCACTTGTTTGTGGTCATTTACCATTATAATGAACGGGAGGCGCAGTTTCTACCAAAGCGCTCGCTGCAGAAAAACTCCATGTCCTATTTGAAAAAAGTCTGGACCATGAGTGAGGGCACAAACACAGCTAAGATATATCCAAATGGCAAGTTGCTCCTCCTTTCGCTTTTGCCGAGAGAGCAGTGCGTTTGAGCCATTGAATGATGAACAGGAAAAACTTGACTTTATTCTCCTGCCATGGGGGGGCGCTCTTTTGGCGAGTAAAAATTCCTTCACAAATGTGTTGATGGCTGGACATTGCATCATCCTAGAAAACATGGAGGCCAGTGAGGACAAAAATAAAAAGTTATAAGACTTTTAAATATGTGGATTTTAGGGTTATCTTTGGCGCCCCCTAGAACCTAAACCGTGGGGTGCAGCGTCATGATTTGAATAACTTTTAATGGCCATGGGGTGTAGATTGGCCTGAGCAAATGTGGTGCCGGTGGAACAAAAGCCTTCGGAGGAGTTAGCGAAATTCCAATGTGTGCGAATCTGCAAAAAATGCAAAATAACCCTTTAACCGTACATTTTACAGATACGTGGCCATTGACTTTTTCGAAGATCTTATTGAAATACACGTGTATGTAAAATTTTGTGTCAATACGACAAAACATACAGGCGTAGCACTCAACAATGTGTATTTTCACCTTAGTGGACAAGAAAAAATGGACTTTTTTCTCCTGCCATGGGGGGGCGCTCTTTTGGGGAGTAAAAATTCCTTCACAAATGTGTTGATGGCTGGACATTGCATCATCCTAGAAAACTTGGAGGCCAGTGGGGACAAAAATAAAAAGTTATAAGACTTTTAAATATGTGGATTTTACGGTTATCTTTGGCGCCCCCTAGAACCTAAACCGTGGGGTGCAGCGTCATGATTTGAATAACTTTTAATGGCCATGGGGTGTAGATTGGCCTGAGCAAATGTGGTGCCGGTGGAACGAAAGCCTTCGGAGGAGTTAGCGAAATTCCAATGTGTGCGGATCGGCAAAAAATGCAAAATAACCCTTTAACCGTACATTTGACAGATACGCCCGCACTGACTTTTTTGTAGATCTTATTGAGATACATGTGTGTGTCAATTTTTGTGTCATTTTGACAAAGCGTACAGGCGTGACAGTGAATAGTGTGAATTTTCACCTTAGGGGGCGCTATGGAGCCATTTTGCATTTTCTTGTTTGGGCGACTTCGGAATATCAAATTTTTCACCAGGCCCGGTCGTCCTGCCAAATTTCATGAGTTTTTGCCAGTGGGAAGTGGGCCATTTTCCAGTTCAAAGGGGAGGAAAAATAATAATAATAATAATAATAACAAAAGAAGGAAACTACAGGAACAAGAGGGCTCTCGCAGCTGCTTAGCAGCTACGCTCGGGCCCTAACTAGGACCCCGTTGGGGCACTGGCGGGCCCGAGCCATGTCGCGTCCCCCCCCCCCCCCCCAACGTGCTGCCTCCCCGTCCCATTTGTGTCCTCTGGCCATCGCCCTCTCTGGTAACGCCCATCACTGCAAAGACCCTTTTCCTTCATCGGCGTTTGCTGTTCTTCCTGCCAGTGCGTGTTGCTTTCACTTACACTTGCCACAGCCAGCCTCGTGAGTGCCTAGCCTATTGGATATCACTGTCACCTACACAGGACAGTCATTACCTTTCTATTAATACTTTGTGTTTTAATTTCACATTAATTTCCATATTGTATAAACGACTGGAAAAAACTTGAGCCCCTGCCCCTGTATAATCATGTGCATGTCTCTGTTCTAGCTCCAAGGTGAATCTTCACTGCTCATGTTCTCCTCAGAAGCACTCACCTCACTCCCCTCAGGTTACTGTACACATGCACCAACTGCCTGCTTCAGGTTTGGATGGAGCTTCATGGTTGTCTTTTGGAGAAATGACCAGTCAAGTTGTGTTTGAAATTTGATTTTTTTCAGGGGCAAAAGGAGCCTCTGCATTCTTGTCAAATATGTAAATAGCATGTTTTTGCAGGTGCTAAAAACCAGACTCTGAGTGTGTGTGTGTGTGTGTGTGTGTGTGTGTGTGTGTGTGTGTGTGTGCGTGTGTGTGTGTCTGTGTGTGCGTTCAAGTCACATGACATATTTAACCGGATGTAGCTGCAAGACGGAGCCTCGTTGACTCTCCGTTTCAACTTATCTCAAAAGTGAGGACCTCAACCTATATACCAGTTTTTAAATTGTGTTGATAGGCCAAATAAAACCAGAGTTATGATAAATTATGTCCGCGATACTTTTTTTCTGCTTATTTTGATCACGTTCGGCGCTCGATCGCGCTGTATGAGACAGGAAAACATAGCATGCAGACATTAGCGACAGGTCTTACAGGCGGAAAAGGCTTGCCAAAGGAAAAAAAAAACACACCACAACATCTCTCCTATTGGTGGAAAACTTCACCACAACAACCAATCCAAAATTATATGGTGACTGATTGACAAGGGGCGGGCGCTTACGTTCTTCCTGCAACATGAGAAGGGAGGGAGGGACTCTCAGCAGGGATGCAGTCTGGGACACGTAGTTGCAAACCTAGCGACTTTGTTGTTAGATTCAATGACTTTTCAGACCCCCTAACGACTTTTTTTTAGAAAGAAAGGGACTTTTATCGACTTCTTCTGGAGTTTAGAGACTCTGACATGAAGCAGGCTTTCCTTACTGAGGAGTTAGCAACGCTGCTAAGGGTGCAGAGCCACACATGCGCTCCGAGCTCTGCATGGGAGACTGAAGCTGACAGAGCTGCAGCAGTTAGCAGGTTTCACCCTCAGAGACCACCAGGGGTTCATGTTGAGGCATTTTAATTTTTTTTTTTTTTTGCCATAGACACTGTCAGCACAATCTGCAGTTACACTAACAAAAATGCTGCAAAAAACAAAGAATTATGGAAAAATTACACATGGACTGACATAGAGGAGGATCTACACAAGTTTTTTACATCATGTTTTACATCATGCATCATTTACATCATGTTTTTTTGTAGTGGCATAAATAAAAAGTGACATTTGTGAGACTATACAGTGTTTTGTAAATAATTTTACAAAGAACGCCTGGGCCATTGCCTGCATTTTGATGTAAATAGAGGTAAATTACTATGTTCTTTGTTAAAAATTTGCATATGTTTTGAAGTTTACAATTTTTATTTGAAGTTTAAGTTTTAAAAACAGTTCATCACACATATTTGTGGTTTAATTTCACATTAATTTCCATATTGTATAAATGACTGGAAAAAACTTGAGCCCCTGCCCCTGTATAATCATGTGCACGTCCCTGTTCTAGCTCCAAGGTGAATCTTCACTGCTCATGTTCTCCTCAGAAATAGTCACCTCACTCCCCTCAGGTTACTGTACACATGCACCAACTATCTGCTTCAGGTTTGAAATGGAGCTTCATGGTTGTCTTTTGGAGAAATGAACAGTCAAGTTGTGTTTGAAATTTGATTTTTTTCAGGGGCAAAAGGAAGCCTCTGCATTCTTGTCAAATATGTAAACAGCATGTTTTTGCAGGTGCTAAAAAACAGACTCTGAGTGTGTGTGTGTGTGTGTGTGTGTGTGTGTGTGTGTGTGTGTGTGTGTGTATGTTGGCGTGTGTGTATATGTGTGTGTATCCTGCAGTACTCTGTACTCCTGCAGTGGCCAAAAAGACTTTTAAGAATGTGGATTTTTGGGTCATCTTTGGCGCCCCCTAGAACTGCAGTACTCTGTACTCCTGCAGTGGCCAAAATGACTTTTAAGAATGTGGATTTTTGGGTCATCTTTGGCGCCCGCTAGAACGTAAACCGTGGGGTGCAGCGTCATGATTTTTACAACTTTGAATGGGCATGGGGTGTAGATTGCCCTGAGCAAATTTGGTATCGGTGGGACGAAAGCCTTAGGAGGAGATAGCCACATTCCAATGTGTGCGAATCGGCAAAAAATGCAAAATAGCCCTTTAACCGTACATTATACAGATACGCGCTCTTTGACTTTTTCGTAGATCTAATTGAGATACACATGATTGTCAATTTTTGTGTCAATATGACAAAGCGTTCAGGCGTGACACTCAACAATGTGTATTTTTATGTAAGGGGACAAGAAAAAATTGACTTTTTTCTCCTACCATGGGGGGGCGCTCTTTTGGGGAGTAAAAATTCCTTCACAAATGTGTTGATGGCTGGACATTGCATCATCCTAGAAAACTTGGAGGCCAGTGAGGACAAAAATAAAAAGTTATAAAACATTTAAGAATGTGGATTTTTGGGTTATTTTTGGCGCCCCCTAGAACCTAAACCATGGGGTGCAGCATCATGATTTGAATAACTTTTAATGGCCATGGGGTGTAGATTGGCCTGAGCAAATGTGGTGCCGGTGGAACGAAAGCCTTCGGAGGAGTTAGCGAAATTCCAATGTGTGCGGATCGGCAAAAAATGCGGAATAACCCTTTAACTGTACATTTGACAGATACGCGCGCATGGACTTTTTTGTAGATCTTATTGAGTTACATGTGTGTGTCAATTTTTGTGTCATTTTGACAAAGCGTATAGGCGTGACACTCAACAATGTGTATTTTCACCTTAGGGGACAAGAAAAAATGGACTTTTTTCTCCTGCCATGGGGGGGCGCTCTTTTGGGGAGTAAAAATTCCTTCACAAATGTGTTGATGGCTGGACATTGCATCATCCTAGAAAACTTGGAGGCCAGTGAGGACAAAAATAAAAAGTTATAAGACTTTTAAATATGTGGATTTTAGTGTTATCTTTGGCGCCCCCTAGAACCTAAACCTTGGGGTGCAGCGTCATGATTTTGATAACTTTTAATGGCCACGGGGTGTAGATTGGCCTGAGCAAATGTGGTGCCGGTGGAACGAAAGCCTTCGGAGGAGTTAGCGAAATTCCAATGTGTGCGGATCGGCAAAAAATGCGAAATAACCCTTTAACCGTAATTTTGACAGATACGGCCGCACTGACTTTTTTGTAGATCTTATTGAGATACATGTGTGTGTCAATTTTTGTGTCAATATGACAAAGCGTACAGGCGTGACAGTCAATAGTGTGAATTTCCACCTTAGGGGGCGCTATGGAGCCATTTTGCATTTTATTGTTTTGGCGACTTCAGAATATCGAATTTTTCACCAGGCCCGGTCGTCCTGCCAAATTTCATGAGTTTTCGCCAGTGGGAAGTGGGCCATTTTCCAGTTCAAAGGGGAGGAAAAAGAAAAAAGAAAGAAAGAAACAAAGACTAGGACCCCGTTGGGGCACTGGCGGGCCCGAGCTGTGTCGCGTCCCCCCCCCAACGCGCTGCCTCCCCGTCCCATTTGTGTCCTCTGGCCATCGCCCTCTCTGGTAACGCCCATCACTGCAAAGACCCTTTTCCTTCATCGGCGTTTGCTGTTCTTCCTGCCAGTGCGTGTTGCTTTCACTTACACTTGCCACAGCCAGCCTCGTGAGTGCCTAGCCTATTGGATATCACTGTCACCTACACAGGACAGTCATTACCTTTCTATTAATACTTTGTTTTTTAATTTCACATTAATTTCCATATTGTATAAACAACTGGAAAAAACTTGAGCCCCTGCCCCTGTATAATCATGTGCACGTCTCTGTTCTAGCTCTAAGGTGAATCTTCACTGCTCATGTTCTCCTCAGAAGCAGTCACCTCACTCCCCTCAGGTTACTGTACACATGCACCAACTGCCCGCTTCAGGTTTGGATGGAGCTTCATGGTTGTCTTTTGGAGAAATGACCAGTCAAGTTGTGTTTGAAATTTGATTTTTTTCAGGGGCAAAAGGAGCCTCTGCATTCTTGTCAAATATGTAACTAGCATGTTTTTGCAGGTGCTAAAAACCAGACTCTGAGTGTGTGTGTGTGCGTGTGTGTGTGTCTGTGTGTGTGTGTGTGTGTGTGTGTGTGTGTGTGTGTGTGTGTGTGCGTTCAAGTCACATGACATATTTAACCGGATGTAGCTGCAAGACGGAGCCTCGTTGACTCTCCGATTCAATTTATCTCAAAAGTGAGGACCTCAACCTATATACCAGTTTTTAAATTGTGTTGATAGGCCAAATAAAACCAGAGTTATGATAAATTATGTCCACGATACTTGTTTTCTGCTTATTTTGATCACGTTCGGCGCTCGATCGCGTTGTATGAGACAGGAAAACATAGCATGCAGACATTAGCGACAGGTCTTACAGGCGGAAAAGGCTTGCCAAAGGAAAAAAAAAAACACACCACAACATCTCTCCTATTGGTGGAAAACTTCACCACAACAACCAATCCAAAATTATATGGTGACTGATTGACAAGGGGCGGGAACTTACGTTCTTCCTGCAATATGAGAAGGGAGGGAGGGACTCTCAGCAGGGATGCAGTCTGGGACACGTAGTTGCAAACCTAGCGACTTTGTTGTTAGATTCAATGACTTTTCAGACCCCCTAACGACTTTTTTTTAGAAAGAAAGTGACTTTTATCGACTTCTTCTGGAGTTTAGAGACTCTGACATGAAGCAGGCTTTCCTTACTGAGGAGTTAGCAACGCTGCTAAGGGTGCAGAGCCACACATGCGCTCCGAGCTCTGCATGGGAGACTGAAGCTGACAGAGCTGCAGCAGTTAGCAGGTTTCACCCTCAGAGACCACCAGGGGTTCATGTTGAGGCATTTTCAGTTTTTTTTTTTTTTTTTGCCATAGACACTGTCAGCACAATCTGCAGTTACACTAACAAAAATGCTGCAAAAAACAAAGAATTATGGAAAAATTACACATGGACTAACATAGAGGAGGATCTACACATGTTTTTTACATCATGTTTTACATCATGCATCATTTACATCATGTTTTTTGGTAGTGGCATAAATAAAAAGTGACATTTGTGGGACTATACAGTGTTTTGTAAATAATTTTACAAAGAACACCTGGGCCATTGCCTGCATTTTGATGTAAATAGAGGTAAATTACTATGTTCTTTGTTAAAAATTTGCATATGTTTTGAAGTTTACAATTTTTATTTGAAGTTTAAGTTTTAAAAACAGTTCATCACACATATTTGTGGTTTTCACAGTAAAAACGTTACTTTTTTCCACTCGGATTTTATGTTTTGTGTGTGAATTTGGGTCCAATGTGTAAATATAGTATGTCAAAATGATAAAATAACTGTAAATTGACACAGGTGAGGTTGTGCTGAAAAAAATGATACCAGGCAAGGCAAGGTAAAAATTTTGTAAGAGGAAATATAAAGGTAAAATCTAAAGTAGTCAAAAACGGCCAATAGTGACTCACAGACTCCACAGACAAGTCCCTTTGGCGCCACTCAGTGGGCAAAACTACTTTGTCTACTGTAATGTATATTTGGGTCATCTTTGGCGCCCCCTAAAACGTAAACCGTGGGGTGCAGCGTCATGATTTTTACAACTTTGAATGGCCATGGAGTGTAGATTGGCCTGAGCAAATTTGGTGTCAGTGGGACGAAAGCCTTAGGAGGAGTTAGCGAAATTCCAATGTGTGCGAATCGGCAAAAAATGCAAAATAGCCCTTTTACCGTACATTATACAGATACGCGCTCTTTGACTTTTTCGTAGATCTAATTGAGATACACATGATTGTCAATTTTTGTGTCATTTTGCCAAAGCGTACAGGCGTGACAGTCAACAATGTGTATTTTCACCTTAGGGGACAAGAAAAAATGGACTTTTTTCTCCTGCCATGGGGGGGCGCTCTTTTGGGGAGTAAAAATTTCTTCACAAATGTGTTGATGGCTGGACATTGCATCATCCTAGAAAACTTGGAGGCCAGTGAGGACAAAAATAAAAAGTTATAAGACTTTTAAAAATGTGGATTTTTGGGTTATCTTTGGCGCCCCCTAGAACGTAAACCGTGGGGTGCAGCGTCATGATTTGAATAACTTTTAATGGCCATGGGGTGTAATTTGGCCTGAGCAAATGTGGTGCCGGTGGAACGAAAGCCTTCGGAGGAGTTAGCGAAATTCCAATGTGTGCGAATCGGCAAAAAATGCGGAATAACCCTTTAACCGTACATTAGACAGATACGCGCGCATGGACTTTTTTGTAGATCTTATTGAGATACATGTGTGTGTCAATTTTTGTGTCATTTTGACAAAGCGTACAGGCGTGACACTCAACAATGTGTATTTTCACCTTAGGGGACAAGAAAAAAATTGACTTTTTTCTCCTGCCATGGGGGGGCGCTCTTTTGGGGAGTAAAAATTCCTTCACAAATGTGTTGATGGCTGGACATTGCATCATCCTAGAAAACTTGGAGGCCAGTGAGGGCAAAAATAAAAAGTTATAAGACTTTTAAAAATGTGGATTTTAGGGTTATCTTTGGCGCCCCCTAGAACCTAAACCGTGGGGTGCAGCGTCATGATTTGAATAACTTTTAATGGCCATGGGGTGTAGATTGGCCTGAGCAAATGTGGTGCCGGTGGAACGAAAGCCTTCGGAGGAGTTAGCGAAATTCCAATGTGTGCGGATCGGCAAAAAATGCGAAATAACCCTTTAACCGTACATTTGACAGATACGCCCGCACTGACTTTTTTGTAGATCTTATTGAGATACATGTGTGTGTCAATTTTTGTGTCATTTTGACAAAGCGTACAGGCGTGACAGTCAATAGTGTGAATTTTCACCTTAGGGGGCGCTATGGAGCCATTTTGCATTTTCTTGTTTGGGCGACTTCGGAATATCAAATTTTTCACCAGGCCCGGTCGTCCTGCCAAATTTCCTGAGTTTTCGCCAGTGGGAAGTGGGCCATTTTCCAGTTCAAAGGGGAGGAAAAAGAAGAAAGAAAGAAACAAAGAAAAACCCCTACAGGAATAACAGGGCCTACGCCCGGCTGCTCTGCAGCTGGCTCGGGCCCTAAAAAACCACTTGGGGAATAATAGGGCCTACGCCTGGCTGCTCTGCAGCTGGCTCGGGCCCTAACTAGGACCCCGGTGGGGCACTGTCGGGCCCGAGCCGCGTTGCGCCGCCCCCAGCGCGACCGCCTCCCCCTCCCGATCGCGTCACACTCAAGGTCCAAAGATGGTGTGCGCACTTGTCTGTGGTCATTTCCCATTATAATGAATGGGAGGCGCAGTTTCTACCAAAACACTCGCTGCAGACAAACTTCATGTCCTATTTGAAAAAAGTCTGGACCATGAGTGAGGGCACAAACACAGCTGGGATATATCCAAATGGCAGGTTGCTCCTCGTTACGGTGTTGCCTGGAGAGCGATGCGATTGAGCCATTGAGCGATGGGCAGGAAAAACTTGACTTTTTCTCCTGCCATGGGGGGGGAGAATGTGGATTCTTTTAAGAATGTGGATTTTTTGGTCATCTTTGGCGCCCCCTAGAACGTAAACCGTGGGGTGCAGCGTCATGATTTTTACAACTTTGAATGGCCATGGGGTATAGATTGGCCTGAGCAAATTTGGTTTCAGTGGGACGAAAGCCTTAGGAGGAGTTAGCCACATTCCAATGTGTGCGAATCGGCAAAAAATGCAAAATAGCCCTCTAACCATACATTTGACAGATACGCACCCATTGACTTTTTCGTAGATCTTATTGAGATACACGTGATTGTCAAATTTTGTGTCAATATGACAAAGCGTACAGGTGTCACACTCAACAATGTGAATTTTCACCTTACGGGACAAGAAAAAATTGACTTTTTTCTCCTGCCATGGGGGGGGCGCTCTTTTGGGGAGTAAAAATTCCTTCACAAATGTGTTGATGGCTGGACATTGCATCATCCTAGAAAACTTGGAGGCCAGTGAGGACAAAAATAAAAAGTTATAAGACTTTGAAATATGTGGATTTTAGGGTTATCTTTGGCGCCCCCTAGAACCTAAACCGTGGGGTGCAGCATCATGATTTGAATAACTTTTAATGGCCATGGGGTGTAGATTGGCCTGAGCAAATGTGGTGCCGGTGGAACGCCAGCCTTAGGAGGAGTTAGCGAAATTCCAATGTGTGCGGATCAGCAAAAAATGCGGAATAACCCTTTAACCGTACATTTGACAGATACGCGCGCATTGACTTTTTCGTAGATCTTATTGAGATACATGTGTGTGTCAAATTTTGTGTCAATATGACAAAGCGTACAGGCGTGACACTCAACAATGTGTATTTTCACCTTAGGGGACAAGAAAAAATTGACTTTTTTCTCCGGCCATGGGGGGCGCTCTTTTGGGGAGTAAAAATTCCTTCACAAATGTGTTGATGGCTGGACATTGCATCATCCGAGAAAACTTGGAGGCCAGTGAGGGCAAAAATAAAAAGTTATAAGACTTTTAAATATGTGGATTTTAGGGTTATCTTTGGCGCCCCCTAGAACCTAAACCGTGGGGTGCAGCGTCATGATTTGAATAACTTTTAATGGCCATGGGGTGTAGATTGGCCTGAGCAAATGTGGTGCCGGTGGAAAGAAAGCCTTCGGAGGAGTTAGCGAAATTCCAATGTGTGCGGATCGGCAAAAAATGCGAAATAACCCTTTAACCGTACATTTGACAGATACGCCCGCACTGACTTTTTTGTAGATCTTATTGAGATACATGTGTGTGTCAATTTTTGTGTCATTTTGACAAAGCGTACCGGCGTGACAGTGAATAGTGTGAATTTTCACCTTAGGGGGCGCTATGGAGCCATTTTGCATTTTCTTGTTTGGGCGACTTCGGAATATCAAATTTTTCACCAGGCCCGGTCGTCCTGCCAAATTTCATGAGTTTTCGCCAGTGGGAAGTGGGCCATTTTCCAGTTCAAAGGGGAGGAAAAATAATAATAATAATAACTAGGACCCCGTTGGGGCACTGGCGGGCCCGAGCTGTGTCGCGTCCCCCCCCCAACGCGCTGCCTCCCCGTCCCATTTGTGTCCTCTGGCCATCGCCCTCTCTGGTAACGCCCATCACTGCAAAGACCCTTTTCCTTCATCGGCGTTTGCTGTTCTTCCTGCCAGTGCGTGTTGCTTTCACTTACACTTGCCACAGCCAGCCTCGTGAGTGCCTAGCCTATTGGATATCACTGTCACCTACACAGGACAGTCATTACCTTTCTATTAATACTTTGTTTTTTAATTTCACATTAATTTCCATATTGTATAAACAACTGGAAAAAACTTGAGCCCCTGCCCCTGTATAATCATGTGCACGTCTCTGTTCTAGCTCTAAGGTGAATCTTCACTGCTCATGTTCTCCTCAGAAGCAGTCACCTCACTCCCCTCAGGTTACTGTACACATGCACCAACTGCCTGCTTCAGGTTTGGATGGAGCTTCATGGTTGTCTTTTGGAGAAATGACCAGTCAAGTTGTGTTTGAAATTTGATTTTTTTCAGGGGCAAAAGGAGCCTCTGCATTCTTGTCAAATATGTAAATAGCATGTTTTTGCAGGTGCTAAAAACCAGACTCTGAGTGTGTGTGTGTGCGTGTGTGTGTGTGTCTGTGTGTGTGTGTGTGTGTGTGTTCAAGTCACATGACATATTTAACCGGATGTAGCTGCAAGACGGAGCCTCGTTGACTCTCCGTTTCAACTTATCTCAAAAGTGAGGACCTCAACCTATATACCAGTTTTTAAATTGTGTTGATAGGCCAAATAAAACCAGAGTTATGATAAATTATGTCCGCGATACTTGTTTTCTGCTTATTTTGATCACGTTCGGCGCTCGATCGCGCTGTATGAGACAGGAAAACATAGCATGCAGACATTAGCGACAGCTCTTACAGGCGGAAAAGGCTTGCCAAAGGAAAAAAAAAACACACCACAACATCTCTCCTATTGGTGGAAAACTTCACCACAACAACCAATCCAAAATTATATGGTGACTGATTGACAAGGGGCGGGCGCTTACGTTCTTCCTGCAATATGAGAAGGGAGGGAGGGACTCTCAGCAGGGATGCAGTCTGGGACACGTAGTTGCAAACCTAGCGACTTTGTTGTTAGATTCAATGACTTTTCAGACCCCCTAACGACGTTTTTTTAGAAAGAAAGTGACTTTTATCGACTTCTTCTGGAGTTTAGAGACTCTGACATGAAGCAGGCTTTCCTTACTGAGGAGTTAGCAACGCTGCTAAGGGTGCAGAGCCACACATGCGCTCCGAGCTCTGCATGGGAGACTGAAGCTGACAGAGCTGCAGCAGTTAGCAGGTTTCACCCTCAGAGACCACCAGGGGTTCATGTTGAGGCATTTTCAGTTTTTTTTTTTTTTTTGCCATAGACACTGTCAGCACAATCTGCAGTTACACTAACAAAAATGCTGCAAAAAACAAAGAATTATGGAAAAATTACACATGGACTGACATAGAGGAGGATCTACACAAGTTTTTTACATCATGTTTTACATCATGCATCATTTACATCATGTTTTTTTGTAGTGGCATAAATAAAAAGTGACATTTGTGAGACTATACAGTGTTTTGTAAATAATTTTACAAAGAACGCCTGGGCCATTGCCTGCATTTTGATGTAAATAGAGGTAAATTACTATGTTCTTTGTTAAAAATGTGCATATGTTTTGAAGTTTACAATTTTTATTTGAAGTTTAAGTTTTAAAAACAGTTCATCACACATATTTGTGGTTTTCACAGTAAAAACGTTACTTTTTTCCACTCGGATTTTATGTTTTGTGTGTGAATTTGGGTCCAATGTGTAAATATAGTATGTCAAAATGATAAAATAACTGTAAATTGACACAGGTGAGGTTGTGCTGAAAACAATGATACCAGGCAAGGCAAGGTAAAAATTTTGTAAGAGGAAATATAAAGGTAAAATCTAAAGTAGTCAAAAACGGCCAATAGTGACTCACAGACTCCACAGACAAGTCCCTTTGGCGCCACTCAGTGGGCAAAACTACTTTGTCTACTGTAATGTATATTTGGGTCATCTTTGGCGCCCCCTAAAACGTAAACCGTGGGGTGCCGCGTCATGATTTTTACAACTTTGAATGGCCATGGAGTGTAGATTGGCCTGAGCAAATTTGGTGTCAGTGGGACGAAAGCCTTAGGAGGAGTTAGCGAAATTCCAATATGTGCGAATCGGCAAAAAATGCAAAATAGCCCTTTTACCGTACATTATACAGATACGCGCTCTTGACTTTTTCGTAGATCTAATTGAGATACACATGATTGTCAATTTTTGTGTCATTTTGCCAAAGCGTACAGGCGTGACAGTCAACAATGTGTATTTTCACCTTAGGGGACAAGAAAAAATGGACTTTTTTCTCCTGCCATGGGGGGCGCTCTTTTAGGGAGTAAAAATTCCTTCACAAATGTGTTGATGGCTGGACATTGCATCATCCTAGAAAACTTGGAGGCCAGTGAGGACAAAAATAAAAAGTTATAAGACTTTTAAAAATTTGGATTTTTGGGTTATCTTTGGCGCCCCCTAGAACGTAAACCGTGGGGTGCAGCGTCATGATTTGAATAACTTTTAATGGCCATGGGGTGTAATTTGGCCTGAGCAAATGTGGTGCCGGTGGAACGAAAGCCTTCGGAGGAGTTAGCGAAATTCCAATGTGTGCGAATCGGCAAAAAATGCGGAATAACCCTTTAACCGTACATTTGACAGATACGCGCCCATTGACTTTTTTGTAGATCTTATTGAGATACATGTGTGTGTCAATTTTTGTGTCATTTTGACAAAGCGTACAGGCGTGACACTCAACAATGTGTATTTTCACCTTAGGGGACAAGAAAAAATGGACTTTTTTCTCCTGCCATGGGGGGGCGCTCTTTTGGGGAGTAAAAATTCCTTCACAAATGTGTTGATGGCTGGACATTGCATCATCCTAGAAAACTTGGAGGCCAGTGAGGACAAAAATAAAAAGTTATAAGACTTTGAAATATGTGGATTTTAGTGTTATCTTTGGCGCCCCCTAGAACCTAAACCGTGGGGTGCAGCGTCATGATTTGAATAACTTTTAATGGCCATGGGGTGTAGATTGGCCTGAGCAAATGTGGTGCCGGTGGAACGAAAGCCTTCGGAGGAGTTAGCGAAATTCCAATGTGTGCGGATCGGCAAAAAATGCGCAATAACCCTTTAACCGTACATTTGACAGATACGCCCGCACTGACTTTTTTGTAGATCTTATTGAGATACATGTGTGTGTCAATTTTTGTGTCATTTTGACAAAGCGTACAGGCGTCAGGTGAATTTATCACCTTAGGGGGCGCTATGGAGCCATTTTGCATTTTCTTGTTTGGGCGACTTCGGAATATCAAATTTTTCACCAGGCCCGGTCGTCCTGCCAAATTTCATGAGTTTTCGCCAGTGGGAAGTGGGCCATTTTCCAGTTCAAAGGGGAGGAAAAAGAAAAAAGAAACAAAGAAAAACCCCTTGGGGAATAATAGGGCTCTCGCAGCTGCTTAGCAGCTACGCTCGGGCCCTAATAATAACAAAAGAAGGAAACTACAGGAACAAGAGGGCTCTCGCAGCTGCTTAGCAGCTACGCTCGGGCCCTAACTAGGGCCCCGTTGGGGCACTGGCGGGCCCGAGCCGTGTCGCGCCGCCCCCCCCCCAATGCGCTGCCTCCCCCCAACGCGCTGCCTCCCCGTCCCATTCGTGTCCTCTGGCCATCGCCCTCTCTGGTAACGCCCATCACTGCAAAGACCCTTTTCCTTCATCGGCGTTTGCTGTTCTTCCTGCCAGTGCGTGTTGCTTTCACTTACACTTGCCACAGCCAGCCTCGTGAGTGCCTAGCCTATTGGATATCACTGTCATCTACACAGGACAGTCATTACCTTTCTATTAATACTTTGTTTTTTAATTTCACATTAATTTCCATATTGTATAAATGACTGGAAAAAACTTGAGCCCCTGCCCCTGTATAATCATGTGCACGTCCCTGTTCTAGCTCCAAGGTGAATCTTCACTGCTCATGTTCTCCTCAGAAGCAGTCACCTCACTCCCCTCAGGTTACTGTACACATGCACCAACTGCCTGCTTCAGGTTTGGATGGAGCTTCATGGTTGTCTTTTGGAGAAATGAGCAGTCAAGTTGTGTTTGAAATTTGATTTTTTTCAGGGGCAAAAGGAGCCTCTGCATTCTTGTCAAATATGTAAATAGCATGTTTTTGCAGGTGCTAAAAAACAGACTCTGAGTGTGTCTGTCTGTGTGTGTGTGTGTGTGTGTGTGTGTCTGTGTCTGTGTGTGTGTATATATTTTGCAGTACTCTGAGAAGAATAATAAGCATATTTCTGCGGTGAATTTTGAAGATTCATCTGAGAGTTAGGAGGGCTGATCATTCCCTTACCCTTTAGATGTCTGTCTATGTCTGTTTTTGTGTGATAATGAAAGAATCCCAACTCAAAAAGGCTCTGTTGATGTTTTTTTTTGTTGTTCATTCATATTCAAACCACTATTTTATATCACTGCTAATACGCCAAGACCATTTTATGGTATTTAGCTTTATTATTTCTATACATTTTGCAAGGAAAGAAACCAAGGCCTTCACTAAAATTTCCATAAACTTTAGGAAAGGACCTCTGGTTGTTTAAGGGGTCATTACTGCAAAAAATATTCTTCCTAAATTTTGAAGGTCAAACCTTAGATCCATTAGGTTTAAATAGAAAAAGCATTAAAATATGTTAGGATTATAGCATATGACAAATGTGTGCCTCTCAGTGGCATAACTACTTTGTCTGCTGGCTCTGCAGTCGATTGACGCTCCCCAGCGTTCAAGTCACATGACATATTTAACCGGATGTAGCTGCAAGACGGAGCCTCGTTCACCCTCCGTTTCAACTTATCTCAAAAGTGAGGACCTCAAACTATATACCAGTTTTTAAATTGTGTTGATAGGCCAAATAAAACCAGAGTTATGATAAATTATGTCCGCGATACTTTTTTTCTGCTTATTTTGATCACGTTCGGCGCTCGATCACGCTGTATGAGACAGGAAAACATAGCATGCAGACATTAGCGACAGCTCTTACAGGCGGAAAAGGCATGCCAAAAGAAAAAAAAAACACACCACAACATCTCTCCTATTGGTGGAAAACTTCACCACAACAACCAATCCAAAATTATATGGTGACTGATTGACAAGGGGCGGGCGCTTACGTTCTTCCTGCAATATGAGAAGGGAGGGAGGAACTCTCAGCAGGGATGCAGTCTGGGAAACGTAGTTGCAAACCTAGCGACTTTGTTGTTAGATTCAATGACTTTTCAGACCCCCTAACGACTTTTTTTTAGAAAGAAAGGGAATTTTATCGACTTCCTCTGGAGTTTAGAGACTCTGACATGAAGCAGGCTTTCCTTACTGAGGAGTTAGCAACGCTGCTAAGGGTGCAGAGCCACACATGCGCTCCGAGCTCTGCATGGGAGACTAGAGCTGAGAGAGCTGCAGCAGTTAGCAGGTTTCACCCTCAGAGACCACCAGGAGTTCATGTTGAGGCATTTTCAGTTTTTTTTTTTTTTTGCCATAGACACTGTCAGCACAATCTGCAGTTACACTAACAAAAATGCTGCAAAAAACAAAGAATTATGGAAAAATTACACATGGACTGACATAGAGGAGGATCTACGCAAGTTTTTTACATCATGTTTTACATCATGCATCATTTACATCATGTTTTTTTGTAGTGGCATAAATAAAAAGTGACATTTGTGAGACTATACAGTGTTTTGTAAATAATTTTACAAAGAACGCCTGGGCCATTGCCTGCATTTTGATGTAAATAGAGGTAAATCACTATGTTCTTTGTTAAAAATTTGCATATGTTTTGAAGTTTACAATTTTTATTTGAAGTTTAAGTTTTAAAAACAGTTCATCACACATATTTGTGGTTTTCACAGTAAAAATGTTACTTTTTTCCACTCGGATTTTATGTTTTGTGTGTGAATTTGAAAAAAATGATACCAGGCAAGGCACGTGATTGTCAAATTTTGTGTCAATATGACAAAGCGTACAGGTGTCACACTCAACAATGTGAATTTTGACCTTAGGGGACAAGAAAAAATGGACTTTTTTCTCCTGCCATGGGGGGGCGCTCTTTTGGGGAGTAAAAATTCCTTCACAAATGTGTTGATGGCTGGACATTGCATCATCCTAGAAAACTTGGAGGCCAGTGAGGACAAAAATAAAAAGTTATAAGACTTTTAAATATGTGGATTTTAGGGTTATCTTTGGCGCCCCCTAGAACCTAAACCGTGGGGTGCAGCGTCATGATTTGAATAACTTTTAATGGCCATGGGGTGTAGATTGGCCTGAGCAAATGTGGTGCCGGTGGAACGAAAGCCTTCGGAGGAGTTAGCCACATTCCAATGTGTGCGGATCGGCAAAAAATGCGGAATAACCCTTTAACCGTACATTTGACAGATACGCGCGCATTGACTTTTTCGTAGATCTTATTGAGTTACATGTGTGTGTCAATTTTTGTGTCATTTTGACAAAGCGTATAGGCGTGACACTCAACAATGTGTATTTTCACCTTAGGGGACAAGAAAAAATGGACTTTTTTCTCCTGCCATGGGGGGGCGCTCTTTTGGGGAGTAAAAATTCCTTCACAAATGTGTTGATGGCTGGACATTGCATCATCCTAGAAAACTTGGAGGCCAGTGAGGACAAAAATAAAAAGTTATAAGACTTTGAAATATGTGGATTTTAGGGTTATCTTTGGCGCCCCCTAGAACCTAAACCGTGGGGTGCAGCGTCATGATTTGAATAACTTTGAATGGCCATGGGGTGTAGATTGGCCTGAGCAAATGTGGTGCCGGTGGAACGCCAGCCTTCGGAGGAGTTAGCGAAATTCCAATGTGTGCGGATCAGCAAAAAATGCGGAATAACCCTTTAACCGTACATTTGACAGATATGCGCGCATTGACTTTTTCGTAGATCTTATTGAGATACATGTGTGTGTCAATTTTTGTGTCATTTTGCCAAAGCATACAGGCGTGACACTCAACAATGTGTATTTTCACCTTAGGGGACAAGAAAAAATGGACTTTTTTCTCCTGCCATGGGGGGGCGCTCTTTTGGGGATTAAAAATTCCTTCACAAATGTGTTGATGGCTGGACATTGCATCATCCTAGAAAACTTGGAGGCCAGTGAGGTCAAAAATAAAAAGTTATAAGACTTTTAAATATGTGGATTTTAGGGTTATCTTTGGCGCCCCCTAGAACCTAAACCGTGGGGTGCAGCGTCATGATTTGAATAACTTTTAATGGCCATGGGGTGTAGATTGGCCTGAGCAAATGTGGTGCCGGTGGAACGAAAGCCTTCGGAGGAGTTAGCGAAATTCCAATGTGTGTGGATCGGAAAAAAATGCGGAATAACCCTTTAACCGTACATTTGACAGATACGCCCGCACTGACTTTTTTGTAGATCTTATTGAGATACATGTGTGTGTCAATTTTTGTGTCAATATGACAAAGCGTAAAGGCGTGACAGTCAATAGTGTGAATTTTCACCTTAGGGGGCGCTATGGAGCCATTTTGCATTTTCTTGTTTGGGCGACTTCGGAATATCAAATTTTTCACCAGGCCCGATCATCCTGCCAAATTTCATGAGTTTTCGCCAGTGGGAAGTGGGCCATTTTCCAGTTCAAAGGGGAGGAAAAAGAAGAAAGAAAGAAACAAAGAAAAACCACTTGGGGAATAATAGGGCTCTCGCAGCTGCTTAGCAGCTACGCTCGGGCCCTAAAGAAAGAAAGAAACAAAGAAAAACCACTTGGGGAATAATAGGGCTCTCGCAGCTGCTTAGCAGCTACGCTCGGGCCCTAAACAAAGAAACAAAGAAAAACCACTTGGGGAATAATAGGGCCTACGCCCGGCTGCTCTGCAGCTGGCTCGGGCCCTAATAATAACAAAAGAAGGAAACATGCAGGAACAAGAGGGCTCTCGCAGCTGCTTAGCAGCTACGCTCGGGCCCTAAAGAAGAATCCATCAGGAACAAGAGGGCTCTCGCAGCTGCTTAGCAGCTACGCTCGGGCCCTAACTAGGGCCCCGGTGGGGCACTGTCGGGCCCGAGCCGCGTCGCGCCGCCCCCAGCGCGACCGCCTCCCCCTCCCGATCGCGTCACACTCAAGGTCCAAAGATGGTGTGCGCACTTGTCTGTGGTCATTTCCCATTATAATGAATGGGAGGCGCAGTTTCTACCAAAACGCTCGCTGCAGACAAACTACATGTCCTATTTGAAAAAAGTCTGGACCATGAGTGAGGGCACAAACACAGCTAGTATATATCCAAATGGCAAGTTGCTCCTCCTTTCGGTTTTGCAGAGAGAGCGATGCGTTTGAGCCATTGAGCGATGGGCAGGAAAAACTTGACTTTTTCTCCTGCCATGGGGGGGCGCTCTTTTGGGGAGAAAAAATTCCTTCACAAATGTGTTGATGGCTGGACATTGCATCATCCTAGAAAACTTGGAGGCCAGTGAGGACAAAAATAAAAAGTTATAAGACTTTTAAAAATGTGGATATTTGGGTCCTCTTTGGCGCCCCCTAGAACGTAAACTGTGGGGTGCAGCGTCATGATTTGTACAACTTTGAATGGCCATGGGGTGTAGATTGACCTGAGCAAATTTGAAGCCGATGGGACAAAAGATTTAGGAGGAGTTAGCGAAATTCCAATGTGTGCGGATCGGCAAAAAATGCGAAATAACCCTTTAACCGTACATTTGACAGATACGCCCGCACTGACTTTTTTGTAGATCTTATTGAGATACACGTGTGTGTCAAATTTTGTGTCATTTTGACAAAGCGTACAGGCGTGACACTCAATCATGTGAATTTTTCACCTTAGGGGGCGCTATGGAGCCATTTTGCATTTAATTGTTTGGTTGACTTCAGAATATCGAATTTTTCACCAGGCCCGGTCGTCCTGCCAAATTTCATGAGTTTTCACCAGTGGGAAGTGGGCCATTTTCCAGTTCAAAGGGGCAGAAAAATAACTAGGGCCCCGTTGGGGCACTGGCGGGCCCGAGCCGCATCGCGCCGCCCCCAGCGCGACCGCCTCCCCGTCCCATTCGTGCCCTCTGGCCATCGCCCTCTCTGGTGACGCCCATCACTGCAAAGACCCTTTTCCTTCATCGGTGTTTGCTGTTCTTCCTGCCATTGCGTGTTGCTTTCACTTACACTTGCCACAGCCAGCCTCGTGAGTGCCTGGCCTGGTTTGACCTTTGCTCACCATGATTGCGTGACCTTGGTATCAGCTACTTGGGAAGTTCAACCGTTGTGGCAAAGCTTTGTTTGCGTGCTGTGCTCAACCACCTATTTTCTATGGATGTGTAAGTAAACCACTTTCTTTCTTACACAATGACACACTCATACTTATCACTCACTGCTACTGATGTGCTCTGTTAGTATGCATGCAGGAAACCTGATGAATGAAGAAATGCCCAGACTAGCCAACATCTCAATAAATTATGAGGTATGACATCACTTGAATGGTTTCCTTGGACTATGCTTCCATTATTCTAATTCTGTAATAAAAGGAAATTTTGTCCAAAAGGACTGTTGTTGTTTTTTCTTCTAATAATTAACATATTTAACATAATTAACATTCAATATGCGCTCATTACACACGTGCACACTCTTTGATGATCTGAGAAGCAGAGCTTAAAGGACAGTAGGAGTAGCTGAACAAAGTGTATTTGTAGGAAAGCCGTAAGAGCTATTGAAACGCCGTTTTCGCGGGTTGAAAGGTTAGGGTGTCCACCAAAGGTCAGAGGTCAAATAACATTTGTATCTCAAACTGTGACGTCAAAGTCAAGGTCCAAAGATGGTGTGCGCACCTGTCTTTGGTCATTTCCCATTATAATGAATGGGAGGCACAGTTTCTACCAAAACGCTCGCTGCAGACAAACTACATGTCCTATTTGAAAAAACTCTGGACCATGAGTGAGGGCAAAAACACAGCTAGGACATATCCAAATGGTAAGTTGCTCCTCCTTTTGGTTTTAGCGGGAGAGAAATGCGTTTGAGCCATTAAGCGATGGGCTGGAAAAACTTGACTTTTTCTCCTGCCATGGGGGGGGGGGGGGGGGGTGCTCTTTTGGGGAGAAAAAATTCCTTCACAGATGTGTTGATGGCTGCACATTGCATCATCCTAGAAAACTTGGAGGCCAGTGAGGACAAAAATAAAAAGTTATAAGACTTTTAGAAATGTGGATATTTGGGTCATCTTTGGCGCCCCCTAGAACCTAAACCGTGGGGTGCAGCGTCATGATTTGTACAACTTTGAATGGCCATGGGGTGTAGATTGGCCTGAGCAAATTTGGTGTCAGTAGAACGAAAGCCTTAGGAGGAGTTAGCCACATTCCAATGTGTGCGAATCGGCAAAAAATGCAAGATAGCCCTTTAATTGTACATTTTACAGATATGTGCCCATTGACTTTTTCGTAGATCTTATTGAGATACACGTGTGTGTCAAATTTTGTGTCAATATGACAAAGCGTATAGGCGTGACATTGAACAATGTGTATTTTCACCTTAGGGGACAAGAAAAAATGGCCTTTTTTGTCCTGCCATGGGGGGGGGCGCTGTTTTGGGGAGTAAAAATTCCTTCACAAATGTGTTGATGGCTGGACATTGCATCATCCTAGAAAACTTGGAGGCCAATGAGGACAAAAATAAAAAGTTATAAGATTTTTAAGAATGTGGATTTGTGGGTTATCTTTGGCGCCCCCTAGAACGTAAACCGTGGGGTGCAGCGTCATGATTTGTACAACTTTCAATGGCCATGGGGTGTAGATTGGCCTGAGCAAATGTAGTGCTGGTGGAACGAAAGCCTTCGGAGGAGTTAGCGAAATTCCAATGTGTGCGGAACGGCAAAAAATGCGAAATAACCCTTTAACCGTACATTTGACAGATACGCCCGCACTGACTTTTTTGTAGATCTTATTGAGATACATGTGTGTGTCAATTTTTGTGTCAATATGACAAAGCGTACAGGCGTGACAGTCAATAGTGTGAATTTTCACCTTTGGGGGCGCTATTAAGCCATTTTGCATTTTCTTGTTTGGGCGACTTCAGAATATCGAATTTTTCACCAGGCCCGGTCGTCCTGCCAAATTTCATGAGTTTTCGCCAGTGGGAAGTGGGCCATTTTCCAGTTTAAAGCGGAGGAAAAATAATAACTAGGGCCCCGGTGGGGCACTGGCGGGCCCGAGCCGTGTCACGCCGCCCCCAGCGCGACCGCCTACCCCTCCCGATCGCGTCACACTCAAGGTCCAAAGATGGTGTGCGCACTTGTCTGTGGTCATTTACCATTATAATGAATGGGAGGCGCAGTTTCTACCAAAACGCTCGCTGCAGACAAACTCCATGTCCTTTTTGAAAAAAGTCTGGACCATGAGTGAGGGCACAAACACAGCTAGTATATATCCAAATGGCAAGTTGCTCCTCCTTTCGGTTTTGCCGAGAGAGCGATGCGTTTGAGCCATTGAGCGATGGGCAGGAAAAACTTGACTTTTTCTCCTGCCATGGGGGGGCGCTCTTTTGGGGAGAAAAAATTCCTTCACAAATGTGTTGATGGCTGGACATTGCATCATCCTAGAAAACTTGGAGGCCAGTGAGGACAAAAATAAAAAGTTATAAGACTTTAAAAATGTGGATATTTGGGTCCTCTTTGGCGCCCCCTAGAACGTAGACCATGGGGTGCAGCGTCATGATTTTTACAACTTTGAATGGCCATGGGGTGTAGATTGGCCTGAGCAAATTTGGTGTCAGTGGGACGAAAACCTTAGGAGGAGTTAGCCACATTCCAATGTGTGCGAATCGGCAAAAAATGCGAAATAGCCCTTTAACCGTACATTTTACAGATACGCGCGCGTTGACTTTTTTGTAGATCTTATTGAGATACACGTGATTGTCAAATTTTGTGTCAATATGACAAAGCGTACAGGCGTGGCATTCAACAATGTGTATTTTCACCTTAGGGGACAAGAAAAAATTGACTTTTTTGTCCTGCCATGGGGGGGGGGGCGCTCTTTTGGGGAGTAAAAATTCCTTCACAAATGTGTTGATGGCTGGACATTGCATCATCCTAGAAAACTTGGAGGCCAGTGAGGGCAAAAATAAAAAGTTATAAAACTTTTAAGAATGTGGATTTTAGGGTTATTTTTGGCGCCCCCTAGAACCTAAACCATGGGGTGCAGCATCATGATTTGTACAACTTTGAATGGCCATGGAGTGTAGATTGGCCTGAGCAAATGTGGTGCCGGTGGACCGAAAGCCTTCGGAGGAGTTAGCGAAATTCCAATGTGTGCGGATCTGCAAAAAATGCGAAATAACCCTTTAACCGTACATTTGACAGATACGCCCGCACTGACTTTTTTGTAGATCTTATTGAGATACATGTGTGTGTCAATTTTTGTGTCAATATGACAAAGCGTACAGGCGTGACAGTCAATAGTGTGAATTTTCACCTTAGGGGGCGCTATGGAGCCATTTTGTATTTTATTGTTTGGGCGACTTCAGAATATCGAATTTTTCACCAGGCCCGGTCGTCCTGCCAAATTTCCTGAGTTTTCGCCAGTGGGAAGTGGGCCATTTTCCAGTTTAAAGCGGAGGAAAAGTAATAATAATAATAACAAAAGAAGAATCCATCAGGAACAAGAGGGCTCTCGCAGCTGCTTAGCAGCTACGCTCGGGCCCTAATAATAATAATAACAAAAGAAGAATCCATCAGGAACAAGAGGGCTCTCGCAGCTGCTTAGCAGCTACGCTCGGGCCCTAATAAGAAGAAGAAGAAGAAGACTAGGGCCCCGGTGGGGCACTGTCGGGCCCGAGCCGCGTCGTGCCGCCCCCAGCGTGACCGCCTCCCCCTCCCGATCGCGTCACACTCAAGGTCCAAAGATGGTGTGCGCACTTGTCTGTGGTCATTTCCCATTATAATGAATGGGAGGCGCAGTTTCTACCAAAACACTCGCTGCAGACAAACTTCATGTCCTTTTTGAAAAAAGTCTGGACCATGAGTGAGGGCACAAACACAGCTGGAATATATCAAAATGGCAGGTTGCTCCTCCTTACGGTGTTGCCTGGAGAGCGATGCGATTGAGCCATTGAGCGATGGGCAGGAAAAACTTGACTTTTTCTCGTGCCATGGGGGGGGAGAATGTGGATTCTTTTAAGAATGTGGATTTTTTGGTCATCTTTGGCGCCCCCTAGAACATAAACCGTGGGGTGCAGCGTCCTGAGCTTTACAACTTTGAATGGCCATGGGGTGTAGATTGGCCTGAGCAAATGTGGTGCCGGTGGAACGAAAGCCTTAGGAGGAGTTAGCCACATTCCAATGTATGCGAATCGGCAAAAAATGCAAAATAGCCCTCTAACCGTACATTTGACAGATACGCACCCATTGACTTTTTCGTAGATCTTATTGAGATACACGTGATTGTCAAATTTTGTGTCAATATGACAAAGCGTACAGGTGTCACACTCAACAATGTGAATTTTCACCTTACGGGACAAGAAAAAATTGACTTTTTTCTCCTGCCATGGGGGGGCGCTCTTTTGGGGAGTAAAAATTCCTTCACAAATGTGTTGATGGCTGGACATTGCATCATCCTAGAAAACTTGGAGGCCAGTGAGGACAAAAATAAAGTTATAAGACTTTTAAAAATGTGGATATTTGGGTCATCTTTGGCGCCCCCTAGAACGTAAACCGTGGGATGCAGCGTCATGATTTGTACAACTTTGAATGGCCATGGGGTGTAGATTGGCCTGAGCAAATTTGGTGCCGATGGGACGAAAGCTTTAGGAGGAGTTAGCCACATTCCAATGTGTGCGAATCGGCAAAAAATGCGAAATAGCCCTTTAACTGTACATTTTACAGATACGCGCACATTGACTTTTTCGTAGATCTTATTGAGATACATGTGTGTGTTAATTTTTGTGTCAATATGACAAAGCGTACAGGCGTGACACTCAACAATGTGTATATTCGCCTTAGGGGACAAGAAAAAATTGACTTTTTTCTCCTGCCATGGGGGGCGCTCTTTTGGCGAGTAAAAATTCCTTCACAAATGTGTTGATGGCTGGACATTGCATCATCCTAGAAAACTTGGAGGCCAGTGAGGACAAAAGTAAAAAGTTATAAGACTTTTAAGAATGTGGATTTTTGGGTTATCTTTGGCGCCCCCTAGAACGTAAACCGTGGGGTGCAGCGTCATGATTTGTACAACTTTTAATGGCCATGGGGGGTAGATTGGCCTGCGCAAATGTGGTGCCGGTCAAACGAAAGCCTTCGGAGGAGTTAGCGAAATTCCAATGTGTGCAGATCTGCAAAAAATGCAAAATAACCCATTAACCGTACATTTGACAGATACGCCCGCACTGACTTTTTTGTAGATCTTATTGAGATACATGTGTGTGTCAATTTTTGTGTCAATATGACAAAGCGTACAGCCGTCATGTGAATTTTCACCTTAGGGGGCGCTATGGAGCCATTTTGCATTTTATTGTTTGGGCGACTTCAGAATATCGAATTTTTCACCAGGCCCGGTCGTCCTGCCAAATGTCCTGAGTTTTCGCCAGTGGGAAGTGGGGCATTTTCCAGTTTGAAGCGGAGGAAAAATAATAACGAAAGAAGGAAACATGCAGGAACAAGAGGGCTCTCGCAGCTGCTTAGCAGCTACGCTCGGGCCCTAAAGAAAGAAGAATCCATCAGGAATAATAGGGCTCTCGCAGCTGCTTAGCAGCTACGCTCGGGCCCTAAAGAAGAAAGAAGAATCCATCAGGAATAATAGGGCTCTCGCAGCTGCTTAGCAGCTACGCTCGGGCCCTAACAAAGACTAGGGCCCCGTTGGGGCACTGTCGGGCCCGAGCCGCGTCGTGCCGCCCCCAGCGTGACCGCCTCCCCCTCCCGATCGCGTCACACTCAAGGTCCAAAGATGGTGTGCGCACTTGTCTGTGGTCATTTCCCATTATAATGAATGGGAGGCGCAGTTTCTACCAAAACACTCGCTGCAGACAAACTTCATGTCCTATTTGAAAAAAGTCTGGACCATGAGTGAGGGCACAAACACAGCTGGGATATATCCAAATGGCAGGTTGCTCCTCCTTACGGTGTTGCCTGGAGAGTGATGCGATTGAGCCATTGAGCGATGGGCAGGAAAAACTTGACTTTTTCTCGTGCCATGGGGGGGGAGAATGTGGATTCTTTTAAGAATGTGGATTTTTTGGTCATCTTTGGCGCCCCCTAGAACGTAAACCGTGGGGTGCAGCGTCCTGATTTTTACAACTTTGAATGGCCATGGCGTGTAGATTGGCCTGAGCAAATTTGGTTTCAGTGGGACGAAAGCCTTAGGTGGAGTTAGCCACATTCCAATGTGTGCGAATCGGCAAAAAATGCAAAATAGCCCTCTAACCGTACATTTGACAGATATGCACCCATTGACTTTTTCGTAGATCTTATTGAGATACACGTGATTGTCAAATTTTGTGTCAATATGACAAAGCGTACAGGTGTCACACTCAACAATGTGAATTTTCACCTTACGGGACAAGAAAAAATGGACTTTTTTCTCCTTCCATGGGGGGGCGCTCTTTTGGGGAGTAAAAATTCCTTCACAAATGTGTTGATGGCTGGACATTGCATCATCCTAGAAAACTTGGAGGCCAGTGAGGACAAAAATAAAAAGTTATAAGACTTTTAAATATGTGGATTTTAGGGTTATCTTTGGCGCCCCCTAGAACCTAAACCGTGGGGTGCAGCGTCATGATTTGAATAACTTTTAATGGCCATGGGGTGTAGATTGGCCTGAGCAAATGTGGTGCCGGTGGAACGAAAGCCTTCGGAGGAGTTAGCGAAATTCCAATGTGTGCGGATCGGCAAAAAATGCGGAATAACCCTTTAACCGTACATTTGACAGATATGCCCGCACTGACTTTTTTGTAGATCTTATTGAGATACACGTGTGTGTCAATTTTTGTGTCATTTTGACAAAGCGTAAAGGCGTGACAGTCAATAGTGTGAATTTTCACCTTAGGGGGCGCTATGGAGCCATTTTGCATTTTCTTGTTTGGGCGACTTCGGAATATCAAATTTTTCACCAGGCCCGGTCATCCTGCCAAATTTCATGAGTTTTCGCCAGTGGGAAGTGGGCCATTTTCCAGTTCAAAGGGGAGGAAAAATAAGAAAGAAAGAAAGAAGAAACAAAGAAAAACCACTTGGGGAATAATAGGGCTCTCGCAGCTGCTTAGCAGCTACGCTCGGGCCCTAACAAAGAAAAACCACTACAGGAATAATAGGGCCTCGCAGCTGCTTAGCAGCTACGCTCGGGCCCTAAAGAAGAAAGAAAGAAACAAAGAAAAACTCATCAGGAACAACAGGGCTCTCGCAGCTGCTTAGCAGCTGCCAGTGAGTGATGGGCAGGAAAAACTTGACTGTTTCTCCTGCCATGGGGGATGGGGGATGGGGGATGGGGGGGGGGATGTGGATTCTTTTAAGAATGTGGATATTTGGGTCATCTTTGGCGCCCCCTAGAACGTAAACCGTGGGGTGCAGCGTCATGATTTGAATAACTTTTAATGGCCATGGGGTGTAGATTGGCCTGAGCAAATGTGGTGCCGGTGGAACGAAAGCCTTCGGAGGAGTTAGCGAAATTCCAATGTGTGCGGATCGGCAAAAAATGCGAAATAACCCTTTAACCGTACATTTGACAGATACGCCCGTACTGACTTTTTTGTAGATCTTATTGAGATACATGTGTGTGTCAATTTTTGTGTTATTTTGACAAAGGGTACAGGCGTGACAGTCAATAGTGTGAATTTTCACCTTAGGGGGCGCTATGGAGCCATTTTGCATTTTTTTGTTTGGGCGACTTCGGAATATCAATTTTTTTACCAGGCCCGGTCGTCCTGCCAAATTTCATGAGTTTTCGCCAGTGGGAAGTGGGCCATTTTCCAGTTCAAAGGGGAGGAAAAAGAAACTAGGGCCCCGGTGGGGCACTGGCGGGCCCGAGCCGTGTCACGCCGCCCCCAGCGCGACCGCCTACCCCTCCCGATCGCGTCACACTCAAGGTCCAAAGATGGTGTGCGCACTTGTCTGTGGTCATTTACCATTATAATGAATGGGAGGCGCAGTTTCTACCAAAACGCTCGCTGCAGACAAACTCCATGTCCTTTTTGAAAAAAGTCTGGACCATGAGTGAGGGCACAAACACAGCTAGTATATATCCAAATGGCAAGTTGCTCCTCCTTTCGGTTTTGCCGAGAGAGCGATGCGTTTGAGCCATTGAGCGATGGGCAGGAAAAACTTGACTTTTTCTCCTGCCATGGGGGGCGCTCTTTTGGGGAGAAAAAATTCCTTCACAAATGTGTTGATGGCTGGACATTGCATCATCCTAGAAAACTTGGAGGCCAGTGAGGACAAAAATAAAAAGTTATAAGACTTTAAAAATGTGGATATTTGGGTCCTCTTTGGCGCCCCCTAGAACGTAGACCATGGGGTGCAGCGTCATGATTTTTACAACTTTGAATGGCCATGGGGTGTAGATTGGCCTGAGCAAATTTGGTGTCAGTGGGACGAAAACCTTAGGAGGAGTTAGCCACATTCCAATGTGTGCGAATCGGCAAAAAATGCGAAATAGCCCTTTAACCGTACATTTTACAGATACGCGCGCATTGACTTTTTCGTAGATCTTATTGAGATACACGTGATTGTCAAATTTTGTGTCAATATGACAAAGCGTACAGGCGTGGCATTCAACAATGTGTATTTTCACCTTAGGGGACAAGAAAAAATGGACTTTTTTGTCCTGCCAGGGGGGGGCGCTCTTTTGGGGAGTAAAAATTCCTTCACAAATGTGTTGATGGCTGGACATTGCATCATCCTAGAAAACTTGGAGGCCAGTGAGGGCAAAAATAAAAAGTTATAAAACTTTTAAGAATGTGGATTTTAGGGTTATTTTTGGCGCCCCCTAGAACCTAAACCATGGGGTGCAGCATCATGATTTGTACAACTTTGAATGGCCATGGAGTGTAGATTGGCCTGAGCAAATGTGGTGCCGGTGGACCGAAAGCCTTCGGAGGAGTTAGCGAAATTCCAATGTGTGCGGATCTGCAAAAAATGCGGAAATAACCCTTTAACCGTACATTTGACAGATACGCCCGCACTGACTTTTTTGTAGATCTTATTGAGATACATGTGTGTGTCAATTTTTGTGTCAATATGACAAAGCGTACAGGCGTGACAGTCAATAGTGTGAATTTTCACCTTAGGGGGCGCTTTGGAGCCATTTTGTATTTTATTGTTTGGGCGACTTCAGAATATCGAATTTTTCACCAGGCCCGGTCGTCCTGCCAAATTTCCTGAGTTTTCGCCAGTGGGAAGTGGGCCATTTTCCAGTTTAAAGCGGAGGAAAAATAATAATACTAGGACCCCGTTGGGGCACTGGCGGGCCCGAGCCGTGTCGCGTCCCCCCCCCCCCCCCCAACGTGCTGCCTTCCCGTCCCATTTGTGTCCTCTGGCCATCGCCCTCTCTGGTAACGCCCATCACTGCAAAGACCCTTTTCCTTCATCGGCGTTTGCTGTTCTTCCTGCCAGTGCGTGTTGCTTTCACTTACACTTGCCACAGCCAGCCTCGTGAGTGCCTAGCCTATTGGATATCACTGTCACCTACACAGGACAGTCATTACCTTTCTATTAATACTTTGTGTTTTAATTTCACATTAATTTCCATATTGTATAAACGACTGGAAAAAACTTGAGCCCCTGCCCCTGTATAATCATGTGCATGTCTCTGTTCTAGCTCCAAGGTGAATCTTCACTGCTCATGTTCTCCTCAGAAGCACTCACCTCACTCCCCTCAGGTTACTGTACACATGCACCAACTGCCTGCTTCAGGTTTGGATGGAGCTTCATGGTTGTCTTTTGGAGAAATGACCAGTCAAGTTGTGTTTGAAATTTGATTTTTTCAGGGGCAAAAGGAGCCTCTGCATTCTTGTCAAATATGTAAATAGCATGTTTTTGCAGGTGCTAAAAACCAGACTCTGAGTGTGTGTGTGTGTGTGTGTGTGTGTGTGCGTGTGTGTGTGTCTGTGTGTGCGTTCAAGTCACATGACATATTTAACCGGATGTAGCTGCAAGACGGAGCCTCGTTGACTCTCTGTTTCAACTTATCTCAAAAGTGAGGACCTCAACCTATATACCAGTTTTTAAATTGTGTTGATAGGCCAAATAAAACCAGAGTTATGATAAATTATGTCCGCGATACTTTTTTTCTGCTTATTTTGATCACGTTCGGCGCTCGATCGCGCTGTATGAGACAGGAAAACATAGCATGCAGACATTAGCGACAGGTCTTACGTCTGGTTCACACTGGAAGCGCCGCGCGCGGAACGGAAGCGCCGCGCGCGCGCGCAGCGCCGGCTCGCGCTTGGCTGTTCACACAGGAAGCGCTTTCTGCTGCGCTCTGACATGCCGGTCAGACATCGACTGAGCCCTGGTAGTGCTCGGCCGTTTCCGTCTGCCCTCAGTTTTCCACACTTACGAGCGCTTTAAAAATGGGTAAATCACTATTTATTTACGTTTTTATTTCGTCATACATGAATTAAATATTGACAGCATCTTCAAGTATTGTTTTAAATTATTATATAGGGGTAAACGACGAATAAATTGGGAAGTCTGTTGACTCCGTTGTATGTATAGCCTTGTTAGCTCGAGGCTATTGACTGTATCGTAATAAAGTCCCCCCCCCTCTTTGTCTCAATAACATCACTGAATCTCTGCAGCTCTCCCTCCGTGTGTGTGTGTGTGTGTGTGTGTGTGTGTGTGTGTGTGTGTGTGTGTGTGTGTGTGTGTGTGTGTGTTCATCGGTAAAAAAAATAGACCGACAAGCAACACCGTCAATCTTTTTCTAATTTATTGAAATTTACTTTATTTTGAAAATTGACCGGATTCTCTCGCATCTCCTTCCTGACTTCCTGTCTGGTCCGATCTGCTCTGTTGAGCTTTACATCGGCGCGCGCGGCTCGCGCCAAAAATAGAGAGAAGCGGAGCAGCCGCGCTCCAGAGCGCGAGCCGTTCCGCGCACGTGCTGTGTGAACAGTCTCATAGGTTAACATGGGCGCCGATCTGAAACTCTGTGCGCGGCGCTTCCGTTCCGCGCGCGGCGCTTCCAGTGTGAACCAGACGTTACAGGCGGAAAAGGCTTGCCAAAAGAAAAAAAAACACACCACAACATCTCTCCTATTGGTGGAAAACTTCACCACAACAACCAATCCAAAATTATATGGTGACTGATTGACAAGGGGCGGGCGCTTACGTTCTTCCTGCAACATGAGAAGGGAGGGAGGGACTCTCAGCAGGGATGCAGTCTGGGACACGTAGTTGCAAACCTAGCGACTTTGTTGTTAGATTCAATGACTTTTCAGACCCCCTAACAACTTTTTTTTAGAAAGAAAGGGACTTTTATCGACTTCTTCTGGAGTTTAGAGACTCTGACATGAAGCAGGCTTTCCTTACTGAGGAGTTAGCAACGCTGCTAAGGGTGCAGAGCCACACATGCGCTCAGAGCTCTGCATGGGAGACTGAAGCTGACAGAGCTGCAGCAGTTAGCAGGTTTCACCCTCAGAGACCACCAGGGGTTCATGTTGAGGCATTTTGAATTTTTTTTTTTGTGCCATAGACACTGTCAGCACAATCTGCAGTTACACTAACAAAAATGCTGCAAAAAACAAAGAATTATGGAAAAATTACACATGGACTGACATAGAGGAGGATCTACGCAAGTTTTTTACATCATGTTTTACATCATGCATCATTTACATCATGTTTTTTTGTAGTGGCATAAATAAAAAGTGACATTTGTGAGACTATACAGTGTTTTGTAAATAATTTTACAAAGAACGCCTGGGCCATTGCCTGCATTTTGATGTAAATAGAGGTAAATCACTATGTTCTTTGTTTAAAATTTGCATATGTTTTGAAGTTTACAATTTTTTATTTGAAGTTTAAGTTTTAAAAACAGTTCATCACACATATTTGTGGTTTTCACAGTAAAAATGTTACTTTTTTCCACTCGGATTTTATGTTTTGTGTGTGAATTTGGGTCCATTGTGTAAATTCAGTATGTCAACATGATAAAATAACTGTAAATTCGCACAGGTGAGGTTGTGCTGAAAAAAATGATACCAGGTAAGGCACGTGATTGTCAAATTTTGTGTCAATATGACAAAGCGTATAGGCGTGAATCTCAACAATATGTATTTTCACCTTAGGGGACAAGAAAAAATGGACTTTTTTCTCCTGCCATGGGGGGGCGCTCTTTTGGGGAGTAAAAATTCCTTCACAAATGTGTTGATGGCTGGACATTGCATCATCCTAGAAAACTTGGAGGCCAGTGAGGACAAAAATAAAAAGTTATAAGACTTTTAAATATGTGGATTTTAGGGTTATCTTTGGCGCCCCCTAGAACCTAAACCTTGGGGTGCAGCGTCATGATTTTGATAACTTTTAATGGCCACGGGGTGTAGATTGGCCTGAGCAAATGTGGTGCCGGTGGAACGAAAGCCTTAGGAGGAGTTAGCCACATTCCAATGTGTGCGGATCGGCAAAAAATGCGAAATAACCCTTTAACCGTACATTTGACAGATACGCGCGCATTGACTTTTTCGTAGATCTTATTGAGTTACATGTGTGTGTCAATTTTTGTGTCATTTTGACAAAGTGTATAGGCGTGACACTCAACAATGTGTATTTTCACCTTAGGGGACAAGAAAAAATGGACTTTTTTCTCCTGCCATGGGGGGGCGCTCTTTTGGGGAGTAAAAATTCCTTCACAAATGTGTTGATGGCTGGACATTGCATCATCCTAGAAAACTTGGAGGCCAGTGAGGACAAAAATAAAAAGTTATAAGACTTTTAAATATGTGGATTTTAGTGTTATCTTTGGCGCCCCCTAGAACCTAAACCTTGGGGTGCAGCGTCATGATTTTGATAACTTTTAATGGCCACGGGGTGTAGATTGGCCTGAGCAAATGTGGTGCCGGTGGAACGAAAGCCTTTGGAGGAGTTAGCGAAATTCCAATGTGTGCGGATCGGCAAAAAATGCGAAATAACCCTTTAACCGTAATTTTGACAGATACGGCCGCACTGACTTTTTTGTAGATCTTATTGAGATACATATGTGTGTCAATTTTTGTGTCAATATGACAAAGCGTACAGGTGTGACAGTCAATAGTGTGAATTTCCACCTTAGGGGGCGCTATGGAGCCATTTTGCATTTTATTGTTTGGGCGACTTCAGAATATCGAATTTTTCACCAGGCCCGGTCGTCCTGCCAAATTTCATGAGTTTTCGCCAGTGGGAAGTGGGCCATTTTCCAGTTCAAAGGGGAGGAAAAAGAAGAAAGAAAGAAAGAACTAGGACCCCGTTGGGGCACTGGCGGGCCCGAGCCGTGTCGCGTCCCCCCCCAACGTGCTGCCTCCCCGTCCCATTTGTGTCCTCTGGCCATCGCCCTCTCTGGTAACGCCCATCACTGCAAAGACCCTTTTCCTTCATCGGCGTTTGCTGTTCTTCCTGCCAGTGCGTGTTGCTTTCACTTACACTTGCCACAGCCAGCCTCGTGAGTGCCTAGCCTATTGGATATCACTGTCACCTACACAGGACAGTCATTACCTTTCTATTAATACTTTGTGTTTTAATTTCACATTAATTTCCATATTGTATAAACAACTGGAAAAAACTTGAGCCCCTGCCCCTGTATAATCATGTGCATGTCTCTGTTCTAGCTCCAAGGTGAATCTTCACTGCTCATGTTCTCCTCAGAAGCACTCACCTCACTCCCCTCAGGTTACTGTACACATGCACCAACTGCCTGCTTCAGGTTTGGATGGAGCTTCATGGTTGTCTTTTGGAGAAATGAGCAGTCAAGTTGTGTTTGAAATTTGATTTTTTTCAGGGGCAAAAGGAGCCTCTGCATTCTTGTCAAATATGTAAATAGCATGTTTTTGCAGGTGCTAAAAACCAGACTCTGAGTGTGTGTGTGTGTGTGTGTGTGTGTGTGTGTGTGCGTGTGTGTGTGTGTCTGTGTGTGCGTTCAAGTCACATGACATATTTAACCGGATGTAGCTGCAAGACGGAGCCTCGTTGACTCTCCGTTTCAACTTATCTCAAAAGTGAGGACCTCAACCTATATACCAGTTTTTAAATTGTGTTGATAGGCCAAATAAAACCAGAGTTATGATAAATTATGTCCGCGATACTTTTTTTCTGCTTATTTTGATCACGTTCGGCGCTCGATCGCGCTGTATGAGACAGGAAAACATAGCATGCAGACATTAGCGACAGCTCTTACAGGCGGAAAAGGCTTGCCAAAAGAAAAAAAAAAACACACCACAACATCTCTCCTATTGGTGGAAAACTTCACCACAACAACCAATCCAAAATTATATGGTGACTGATTGACAAGGGGCGGGCGCTTACGTTCTTCCTGCAACATGAGAAGGGAGGGAGGGACTCTCAGCAGGGATGCAGTCTGGGACACGTAGTTGCAAACCTAGCGACTTTGTTGTTAGATTCAATGACTTTTCAGACCCCCTAACGACTTTTTTTTAGAAAGAAAGGGACTTTTATCGACTTCTTCTGGAGTTTAGAGACTCTGACATGAAGCAGGCTTTCCTTACTGAGGAGTTAGCAACGCTGCTAAGGGTGCAGAGCCACACATGCGCTCAGAGCTCTGCATGGGAGACTGAAGCTGACAGAGCTGCAGCAGTTAGCAGGTTTCACCCTCAGAGACCACCAGGGGTTCATGTTGAGGCATTTTAATTTTTTTTTTTTTTGTGCCATAGACACTGTCAGCACAATCTGCAGTTACACTAACAAAAATGCTGCAAAAAACAAAGAATTATGGAAAAATTACACATGGACTGACATACAGGAGGATCTACACAAGTTTTTTACATCATGTTTTACATCATGCATCATTTACATCATGTTTTTTTGTAGTGGCATAAATAAAAAGTGACATTTGTGAGACTATACAGTGTTTTGTAAATAATTTTACAAAGAACGCCTGGGCCATTGCCTGCATTTTGATGTAAATAGAGGTAAATCACTATGTTCTTTGTTAAAAATTTGCATATGTTTTGAAGTTTACAATTTTTATTTGAAGTTTAAGTTTTAAAAACAGTTCATCACACATATTTGTGGTTTTCACAGTAAAAATGTTACTTTTTTCCACTCGGATTTTATGTTTTGTGTGTGAATTTGGGTCCATTGTGTAAATTCAGTATGTCAACATGATAAAATAACTGTAAATTCGCACAGGTGAGGTTGTGCTGAAAAAAATGATACCAGGCAAGGCACGTGATTGTCAAATTTTGTGTCAATATGACAAAGCGTATAGGCGTGAATCTCAACAATATGTATTTTCACCTTAGGGGACAAGAAAAAATGGACTTTTTTCTCCTGCCATGGGGGGGCGCTCTTTTGGGGAGTAAAAATTCCTTCACAAATTTGTTGATGGCTGGACATTGCATCATCCTAGAAAACTTGGAGGCCAGTGAGGACAAAAATAAAAAGTTATAAGACTTTTAAATATGTGGATTTTAGGGTTATCTTTGGCGCCCCCTAGAACCTAAACCGTGGGGTGCAGCGTCATGATTTTGATAACTTTTAATGGCCATGGGGTGTAGATTGGCCTGAGCAAATGTGGTGCCGGTGGAACGAAAGCCTTAGGAGGAGTTAGCCACATTCCAATGTGTGCGGATCGGCAAAAAATGCGGAATAACCCTTTAACCGTACATTTGACAGATACGCGCGCATTGACTTTTTCGTAGATCTTATTGAGTTACATGTGTGTGTCAATTTTTGTGTCATTTTGACAAAGCGTATAGGCGTGACACTCAACAATGTGTATTTTCACCTTAGGGGACAAGAAAAAATGGACTTTTTCTCCTGCCATGGGGGGGCGCTCTTTTGGGGAGTAAAAATGCCTTCACAAATGTGTTGATGGCTGGACATTGCATCATCCTAGAAAACTTGGAGGCCAGTGAGGACAAAAATAAAAAGTTATAAGACTTTGAAATATGTGGATTTTAGGGTTATCTTTGGCGCCCCCTAGAACCTAAACCGTGGGGTGCAGCGTCATGATTTGAATAACTTTTAATGGCCACGGGGTGTAGATTGGCCTGAGCAAATGTGGTGCCGGTGGAACGAAAGCCTTCGGAGGAGTTAGCGAAATTCCAATGTGTGCGGATCGGCAAAAAATGCGAAATAACCCTTTAACCGTAATTTTGACAGATACGGCCGCACTGACTTTTTTGTAGATCTTATTGAGATACATATGTGTGTCAATTTTTGTGTCAATATGACAAAGCGTACAGGCGTGACAGTCAATAGTGTGAATTTCCACCTTAGGGGGCGCTATGGAGCCATTTTGCATTTTCTTGTTTGGGCGACTTCAGAATATCGAATTTTTCACCAGGCCCGGTCGTCCTGCCAAATTTCATGAGTTTTCGCCAGTGGGAAGTGGGCCATTTTCCAGTTCAAAGGGGAGGAAAAAGAAGAAAGAAAGAAAGAACTAGGGCCCCGGTGGGGCACTGTCGGGCCCGAGCCGCGATGCGCCGTCCCCGGCGCGACCGCCTCCCCCTCCCGATCGCGTCAAACTCAAGGTCCAAAGATGGTGTGCGCACTTGTCTGTGGTCATTTCCCATTATAATGAATGGGAGGCGCATATTCTACCAAAACACTCGCTGCAGACAAACTACATGTCCTATTTGAAAAAAGTCTGGACCATGAGTGAGGGCACAAACACAGCTAGGATATATCCAAACGGCAAGTTGCTCCTTGTTACGGTGTTGCCGGGAGAGCGATGCGATTGAGCCATTGAGCGATGGGCAGGAAAAACTTGACTGTTTCTCCTGCCATGGGGGATGGGGGATGGGGGGGGGGATGTGGATTCTTTTAAGAATGTGGATATTTGGGTCATCTTTGGCGCCCCCTAGAACGTGAGCCGTGGGGTGCAGCGTCATGATTTTTACAACTTTGAATGGCCATGGGGTGTAGATTGGCCTGAGCAAATTTGGTGTCAGTGGGACGAAAGCCTTAGGAGGAGTTAGCCACATTCCAATGTGTGCGAATCGGCAAAAAATGCAAAATAGCCCTTTAACCGTACATTTGACAGATACACGCCCATTGACTTTTTCGTAGATCTTATTGAGATACACGTGATTGTCAAATTTTGTGTCAATATGACAAAGCGTATAGGCGTGAATCTCAACAATATGTATTTTCACCTTAGGGGACAAGAAAAAATGGACTTTTTTCTCCTGCCATGGGGGGGCGCTCTTTTGGGGAGTAAAAATTCCTTCACAAATGTGTTGATGGCTGGACATTGCATCATCCTAGAAAACCTGGAGGCCAGTGAGGACAAAAATAAGAAGTTATAAGACTTTTAAATATGTGGATTTTAGGGTTATCTTTGGCGCCCCCTAGAACCTAAACCGTGGGGTGCAGCGTCATGATTTGAATAACTTTTAATGGCCATGGGGTGTAGATTGGCCTGAGCAAATGTGGTGCCAGTGGAACGAAAGCCTTAGGAGGAGTTAGCCACATTCCAATGTGTGCGGATCGGCAAAAAATGCGGAATAACCCTTTAACCGTACATTTGACAGATACGCGCTCTTTGACTTTTTCGTAGATCTTATTGAGATACATGTGTGTGTCAATATTTGTGTCATTTTGCCAAAGCGTACAGGCGTGACACTAAACAATGTGTATTTTCACCTTAGGGGACAAGAAAAAATAGACTTTTTTCTCCTGCCATGGGGGGGCGCTCTTTTGGGGAGTAAAATTTCCTTCACAAATGTGTTGATGGCTGCACATTGCATTATCCTAGAAAACTTGGAGGCCAGTGAGGACAAAAATAAAAAGTTATAAGACTTTTAAGAATGTGGATTTTTGGGTTATCTTTGGCGCCCCCTAGAACCTAAACCGTGGGGTGCAGCGTCATGATTTGTACAACTTTTAATGGCCATGGGGTGTAGATTGGCCTGAGCAAATTTGGTGCCGGTGGAACGAAAGCCTTCGGAGGAGTTAGCGAAATTCCAATGTGTGCGGATCGGCAAAAAATGCAAAATAGCCCTTTAACCGTACATTATACAGATACGCGCTCTTTGACTTTTTTGTAGATCTTATTGAGATACACGTGATTGTCAAATTTTTTGTCAATATGACAAAGCGTTTAGGCGTGACACTCAACAATGTGTATTTTCATGTTAGGGGACAAGAAAAACTTGACTTTTTTCTCCTGCCATGGGGGGGCGCTCTTTTGGGGAGTAAAAATTCCTTCACAAATGTGTTGATGGCTTGACATGGCATCATCCTAGAAAACTTGGAGGCCAGTGAGGACAAAAATAAAAAGTTATGACTTTTAAGAATGTGGATTTTTGGGTTATCTTTGGCGCCCCCTAGAACGTAAACCGTGGGGTGCAGCATCATGATTTGTACAACTTTTAATGGCCATGGGGTGTAGATTGGCCTGAGCAAATGTGGTGCCGGTGGAACGAAAGCCTTCGGAGGAGTTAGCGAAATTCCAATGTGTGCGGATCGGCAAAAAATGCGAAATAGCCCTTTAACGGTACATTTGACAGATACGCCCGCACTGACTTTTTTGTAGATCTTATTGAGATACACATGTGTGTCAAATTTTGTGTCATTTTGACAAAGTGTACAGGCGTCAGGTGAGTTTTCACCATAGGGGGCGCTATGCAGCCATTTTTCATTTTTTTGTTTGGGCGACTTCAGAATATCAAATTTTTCACCAGGCCCGGTCGTCCTGCCAAATTTCCTGAGTTTTCGCCAGTGGGAAGTGGGCCATTTTCCAGTTTAAAGCGGAGGAAAAATAACGAAAGAAGAATCCATCAGGAACAAGAGGGCTCTCGCAGCTGCTTAGCAGCTACGCTCGGGCCCTAACTAGGGCCCCGTTGGGGCACTGGCGGGCCCGAGCCGTGTCACGCCGCCCCCAGCGCGACCGCCTCCCCCACCCGATCGCGTCACACTCAAGGTCCAAAGATGGTGTGCGCACTTGTTTGTGGTCATTTACCATTATAATGAACGGGAGGCGCAGTTTCTACCAAAACGCTCGCTGCAGAAAAACTCCATGTCCTATTTGAAAAAAGTCTGGACCATGAGTGAGGGCACAAACACAGCTAAGATATATCCAAATGGCAAGTTGCTCCTCCTTTCGCTTTTGCCGAGAGAGCAGTGCGTTTGAGCCATTGAATGATGAACAGGAAAAACTTGACTTTATTCTCCTGCCATGGGGGGCGCTCTTTTAAAGAGAAAAAACTCCTTCACAAATGTGTTGATGGCTGGACATTGCATCATCCTAGAAAACATGGAGGCCAGTGAGGACAAAAATAAAAAGTTATAAGACTTTTAAATATGTGGATTTTAGGGTTATATTTGGCGCCCCCTAGAACCTAAACCGTGGGGTGCAGCGTCATGATTTGAATAACTTTTAATGGCCATGGGGTGTAGATTGGCCTGAGCAAATGTGGTGCCGGTGGAACGAAAGCCTTCGGAGGAATTAGCGAAATTCCAATGTGTGCGAATCTGCAAAAAATGCCAAATAACCCTTTAACCGTACATTTTACAGATACGTGGCCATTGACTTTTTCGAAGATCTTATGTAAATACACGTGTATGTAAAATTTTGTGTCAATACGACAAAACATACAGGCGTAGCACTCAACAATGTGTATTTTCACCTTAGTGGACAAGAAAAAATTGACTTTTTTCTCCTGCCATGGGGGGGCGCTCTTTTGCCGAGTAAAAATTCCTTCACAAATGTGTTGATGGCTGGACATTGCATCATCCTAGAAAACTTGTAGGCCAGTGGGGACAAAAATAAAAAGTTATAAGACTTTTAAATATGTGGATTTTACGGTTATCTTTGGCTCCCCCTAGAACCTAAACCGTGGGGTGCAGCGTCATGATTTGAATAACTTTTAATGGCCATGGGGTGTAGATTGGCCTGAGCAAATGTGGTGCCGGTGGAACGAAAGCCTTCGGAGGAGTTAGCGAAATTCCAATGTGTGCGGATCGGCAAAAAATGCGGAATAACCCTTTAACCGTACATTTGACAGATACGCGCGCATTGACTTTTTCGTAGATCTTATTGAGATACATGTGTGTGTCAATTTTTGTGTCATTTTGCCAAAGCGTACAGGTGTTACACTCAACAATGTGTATTTTCACCTTAGGGGACAAGAAAAAATGGACTTTTTTCTCCTGCCATGGGGGGGCGCTCTTTTGGGGAGTAAAAATTCCTTCACAAATGTGTTGATGGCTGGACATTGCATCATCCTAGAAAACTTGGAGGCCAGTGAGGGCAAAAATAAAAAGTTATAAGACTTTTAAATATGTGGATTTTACGGTTATCTTTGGCTCCCCCTAGAACCTAAACCGTGGGGTGCAGCGTCATGATTTGAATAACTTTTAATGGCCATGGGGTGTAGATTGGCCTGAGCAAATGTGGTGCCGGTGGAACGAAAGCCTTCGGAGGAGTTAGCGAAATTCCAATGTTTGCGGATCGGCAAAAAATGCGGAATAACCCTTTAACCGTACATTTGACAGATACGCGCGCATTTACTTTTTCGTAGATCTTATTGAGATACGTGTGTGTCAATTTTTGTGTCATTATGCCAAAGCGTACAGGTGTTACACTCAACAATGTGTATTTTCACCTTAGGGGACAAGAAAAAATTGACTTTTTTCTCCTGCCATGGGGGGGCGCTCTTTTGCCGAGTAAAAATTCCTTCACAAATGTGTTGATGGCTGGACATTGCATCATCCTAGAAAACTTGGAGGCCAGTGGGGACAAAAATAAAAAGTTATAAGACTTTTAAATATGTGGATTTTACGGTTATCTTTGGCTCCCCCTAGAACCTAAACCGTGGGGTGCAGCGTCATGATTTGAATAACTTTTAATGGCCATGGGGTGTAGATTGGCCTGAGCAAATGTGGTGCCGGTGGAACGAAAGCCTTCGGAGGAGTTAGCGAAATTCCAATGTGTGCGGATCGGCAAAAAATGCGGAATAACCCTTTAACCGTACATTTGACAGATACGCGCGCATTGACTTTTTCGTAGATCTTATTGAGATACATGTGTGTGTCAATTTTTGTGTCATTTTGCCAAAGCGTACAGGTGTTACACTCAACAATGTGTATTTTCACCTTAGGGGACAAGAAAAAATGGACTTTTTTCTCCTGCCATGGGGGGCGCTCTTTTGGGGAGTAAAAATTCCTTCACAAATGTGTTGATGGCTGGACATTGCATCATCCTAGAAAACTTGGAGGCCAGTGAGGGCAAAAATAAAAAGTTATAAGACTTTTAAATATGTGGATTTTACGGTTATCTTTGGCTCCCCCTAGAACCTAAACCGTGGGGTGCAGCGTCATGATTTGAATAACTTTTAATGGCCATGGGGTGTAGATTGGCCTGAGCAAATGTGGTGCCGGTGGAACGAAAGCCTTCGGAGGAGTTAGCGAAATTCCAATGTTTGCGGATCGGCAAAAAATGCGGAATAACCCTTTAACCGTACATTTGACAGATACGCGCGCATTTACTTTTTCGTAGATCTTATTGAGATACGTGTGTGTCAATTTTTGTGTCATTATGCCAAAGCGTACAGGTGTTACACTCAACAATGTGTATTTTCACCTTAGGGGACAAGAAAAAATGGACTTTTTTCTCCTGCCATGGGGGGGCGCTCTTTTGGGGAGTAAAAATTCCTTCACAAATGTGTTGATGGCTGGACATTGCATCATCCTAGAAAACTTGGAGGCCAGTGAGGGCAAAAATAAAAAGTTATAAGACTTTTAAATATGTGGATCTTAGGGTTATCTTTGGCGCCCCCTAGAACCTAAACCGTGGGGTGCAGCGTCATGATTTGAATAACTTTTAATGGCCATGGGGTGTAGATTGGCCTGAGCAAATGTGGTGCCGGTGGAACGAAAGCCTTCGGAGGAGTTAGCGAAATTCCAATGTGTGCGGATCGGCAAAAAATGCGAAATAACCCTTTAACCGTACATTTGACAGATACGCCCGCACTGACTTTTTTGTAGATCTTATTGAGATACATGTGTGTGTCAATTTTTGTGTCATTTTGACAAAGCGTACCGGCGTGACAGTCAATAGTGTGAATTTTCACCTTAGGGGGCGCTATGGAGCCATTTTGCATTTTCTTGTTTGGGCGACTTCGGAATATCAAATTTTTCACCAGGCCCGGTCGTCCTGCCAAATTTCATGAGTTTTCACCAGTGGGAAGTGGGCCATTTTCCAGTTCAAAGGGGAGGAAAAATAATAATAACTAGGGCCCCGGTGGGGCACTGTCGGGCCCGAGCCGCATCGTGCCGCCCCCAGGGTGACCGCCTCTCCCTCCCGATCGCGTCACACTCAAGGACCAAAGATGGTGTGCGCACTTGTCTGTGGTCATTTCCCATTATAATGAATGGGAGGCGCAGTTTCTACCAAAACACTCGCTGCAGACAAACTTCATGTCCTATTTGAAAAAAGTCTGGACCATGAGTGAGGGCACAAACACAGCTGGGATATATCCAAATGGCAGGTTGCTCCTCGTTACGGTGTTGCCTGGAGAGCGATGCGATTGAGCCATTGAGCGATGGGCAGGAAAAACTTGACTTTTTCTCCTGCCATGGGGGGAGAATGTGGATTCTTTTAAGAATGTGGATTTTTTGGTCATCTTTGGCGCCCCCTAGAACGTAAACCGTGGGGTGCAGCATCATGATTTGAATAACTTTTAATGGCCATGGGGTGTAGATTGGCCTGAGCAAATTTGGTTTCAGTGGGACGAAAGCCTTAGGAGGAGATAGCCACATTCCAATGTGTGCGAATCGGCAAAAAATGCAAAATAGCCCTCTAACCGTACATTTGACAGATACGCGCGCATTGACTTTTTCGTAGATCTTATTAAGATACACGTGATTGTCAAATTTTGTGTCAATATGACAAAGCGTACAGGTGTCACACTTAACAATGTGAATTTTCACCTTACGGGACAAGAAAAAATTGACTTTTTTCTCCTTCCATGGGGGGGCGCTCTTTTGGGGAGTAAAAATTCCTTCACAAATGTGTTGATGGCTGGACATTGCATCATCCTAGAAAACTTGGAGGGCAGTGAGGACAAAAATAAAAAGTTATAAGACTTTGAAATATGTGGATTTTAGGGTTATCTTTGGCGCCCCCTAGAACCTAAACCGTGGGGTGCAGCGTCATGATTTGAATAACTTTTAATGGCCATGGGGTGTAGATTGGCCTGAGCAAATGTGGTGCCGGTGGAACGCCAGCCTTAGGAGGAGTTAGCGAAATTCCAATGTGTGCGGATCAGCAAAAAATGCGGAATAACCCTTTAACCGTACATTTGACAGATACGCCCGCATTGACTTTTTCGTAGATCTTATTGAGATACATGTGTGTGTCAAATTTTGTGTCAATATGACAAAGCGTACAGGCGTGACACTCAACAATGTGTATTTTCAACCTTAGGGGACAAGAAAAAATGGACTTTTTTCTCCGGCCATGGGGGGGCGCTCTTTTGGGGAGTAAAAATTCCTTCACAAATGTGTTGATGGCTGGACATTGCATCATCCTAGAAAACTTGGAGGCCAGTGAGGAAAAAAATAAAAAGTTATAAGACTTTTAAATATGTGGATTTTTGGGTTATCTTTGGCGCCCCCTAGAACCTAAACCGTGGGGTGCAGCGTCATGATTTGAATAACTTTTAATGGCCATGGGGTGTAGATTGGCCTGAGCAAATGTGGTGCCGGTGGAAAGAAAGCCTTCGTAGGAGTTAGCGAAATTCCAATGTGTGCGGATCGGCAAAAAATGTGAAATAACCCTTTAACCGTACATTTGACAGATATGCCCGCACTGACTTTTTTGTAGATCTTATTGAGATACATATGTGTGTCAATTTTTGTGTCATTTTGACAAAGCGTAAAGGCGTGACAGTCAATAGTGTGAATTTTCACCTTAGGGGGCGCTATGGAGCCATTTTGCATTTTCTTGTTTGGGCGACTTCGGAATATCAAATTTTTCACCAGGCCCGGTCATCCTGCCAAATTTCATGAGTTTTCGCCAGTGGGAAGTGGGCCATTTTCCAGTTCAAAGGGGAGGAAAAAGAAGAAAGAAAGAACTAGGACCCCGTTGGGGCACTGGCGGGCCCGAGCCGTGTCGCATCCCCCCCCCCCCCCCCCCCCCCCCCAACGTGCTGCCTCCCCGTCCCATTTGTGTCCTCTGGCCATCGCCCTCTCTGGTAACGCCCATCACTGCAAAGACCCTTTTCCTTCATCGGCGTTTGCTGTTCTTCCTGCCAGTGCGTGTTGCTTTCACTTACACTTGCCACAGCCAGCCTCGTGAGTGCCTAGCCTATTGGATATCACTGTCACCTACACAGGACAGTCATTACCTTTCTATTAATACTTTGTGTTTTAATTTCACATTAATTTCCATATTGTATAAACGACTGGAAAAAACTTGAGCCCCTGCCCCTGTATAATCATGTGCATGTCTCTGTTCTAGCACCAAGGTGAATCTTCACTGCTCATGTTCTCCTCAGAAGCACTCACCTCACTCCCCTCAGGTTATTGTACACATGCACCAACTGCCTGCTTCAGGTTTGGATGGAGCTTCATGGTTGTCTTTTGGAGAAATGACCAGTCAAGTTGTGTTTGAAATTTGATTTTTTTCAGGGGCAAAAGGAGCCTCTGCATTCTTGTCAAATATGTAAATAGCATGTTTTTGCAGGTGCTAAAAACCAGACTCTGAGTGTGTGTGTGTGTGTGTGTGTGTGTGTGTGTGTGTGTGTGTGTGTGTGTGTGCGTGTGTGTGTGTCTGTGTGTGCGTTCAAGTCACATGACATATTTAACCGGATGTAGCTGCAAGACGGAGCCTCGTTGACTCTCCGTTTCAACTTATCTCAAAAGTGAGGACCTCAACCTATATACCAGTTTTTAAATTGTGTTGATAGGCCAAATAAAACCAAAGTTATGATAAATTATGTCCGCGATACTTTTTTTCTGCTTATTTTGATCACGTTCGGCGCTCGATCGCGCTGTATGAGACAGGAAAACATAGCATGCAGACATTAGCGACAGGTCTTACAGGCGGAAAAGGCTTGCCAAAAGAAAAAAAAAACACACCACAACATCTCTCCTATTGGTGGAAAACTTCACCACAACAACCAATCCAAAATTATATGGTGACTGAATGACAAGGGGCGGGCGCTTACGTTCTTCCTGCAACATGAGAAGGGAGGGAGGGACTCTCAGCAGGGATGCAGTCTGGGACACGTAGTTGCAAACCTAGCGACTTTGTTGTTAGATTCAATGACTTTTCAGACCCCCTAACGACTTTTTTTTAGAAAGAAAGGGACTTTTATCGACTTCTTCTGGAGTTTAGAGACTCTGACATGAAGCAGGCTTTCCTTACTGAGGAGTTAGCAACGCTGCTAAGGGTGCAGAGCCACACATGCGCTCAGAGCTCTGCATGGGAGACTGAAGCTGACAGAGCTGCAGCAGTTAGCAGGTTTCACCCTCAGAGACCACCAGGGGTTCATGTTGAGGCATTTTAATTTTTTTTTTTTTTGTGCCATAGACACTGTCAGCACAATCTGCAGTTACACTAACAAAAATGCTGCAAAAAACAAAGAATTATGGAAAAATTACACATGGACTGACATAGAGGAGGATCTACACAAGTTTTTTACATCATGTTTTACATCATGCATCATTTACATCATGTTTTTTTTGTAGTGGCATAAATAAAAAGTGACATTTGTGAGACTATACAGTGTTTTGTAAATAATTTTACAAAGAACACCTGGGCCATTGCCTGCATTTTGATGTAAATAGAGGTAAATCACTATGTTCTTTGTTAAAAATTTGCATATGTTTTGAAGTTTACAATTTTTATTTGAAGTTTAAGTTTTAAAAACAGTTCATCACACATATTTGTGGTTTTCACAGTAAAAATGTTACTTTTTTCCACTCGGATTTTATGTTTTGTGTGTGAATTTGGGTCCATTGTGTAAATTCAGTATGTCAACATGATAAAATAACTGTAAATTCGCACAGGTGAGGTTGTGCTGAAAGAAATGATACCAGGCAAGGCACGTGATTGTCAAATTTTGTGTCAATATGACAAAGCGTATAGGCGTGAATCTCAACAATATGTATTTTCACCTTAGGGGACAAGAAAAAATGGACTTTTTTCTCCTGCCATGGGGGGGCGCTCTTTTGGGGAGTAAAAATTCCTTCACAAATGTGTTGATGGCTGGACATTGCATCATCCTAGAAAACTTGGAGGCCAGTGAGGGCAAAAATAAAAAGTTATAAGACTTTTAAATATGTGGATTTTAGGGTTATCTTTGGCGCCCCCTAGAACCTAAACCGTGGGGTGCAGCGTCATGATTTGAATGACTTTTAATGGCCATGGGGTGTAGATTGGCCTGAGCAAATGTGGTGCCGGTGGAACGAAAGCCTTAGGAGGAGTTAGCCACATTCCAATGTGTGCGGATCGGCAAAAAATGCGGAATAACCCTTTAACCGTACATTTGACAGATACGCACGCATTGACTTTTTCGTAGATCTTATTGAGTTACATGTGTGTGTCAATTTTGGTGTCATTTTGACAAAGCGTATAGGCGTGACACTCAACAATGTGTATTTTCACCTTAGGGGACAAGAAAAAATGGACTTTTTTCTCCTGCCATGGGGGGGCGCTCTTTTGGGGAGTAAAAATTCCTTCACAAATGTGTTGATGGCTGGACATTGCATCATCCTAGAAAACTTGGAGGCCAGTGAGGACAAAAATAAAAAGTTATAAGACTTTTAAATATGTGGATTTTAGTGTTATCTTTGGCGCCCCCTAGAACCTAAACCTTGGGGTGCAGCGTCATGATTTTGATAACTTTTAATGGCCACGGGGTGTAGATTGGCCTGAGAAAATGTGGTGCCGGTGGAACGAAAGCCTTCGGAGGAGTTAGCGAAATTCCAATGTGTGCGGATCGGCAAAAAATGCGAAATAACCCTTTAACCGTAATTTTGACAGATATGGCCGCACTGACTTTTTTGTAGATCTTATTGAGATACATATGTGTGTCAATTTTTGTGTCAATATGACAAAGCGTACAGGCGTGACAGTCAATAGTGTGAATTTCCACCTTAGGGGGCGCTATGGAGCCATTTTGCATTTTCTTGTTTGGGCGACTTCAGAATATCGAATTTTTCACCAGGCCCGGTCGTCCTGCCAAATTTCATGAGTTTTCGCCAGTGGGAAGTGGGCCATTTTCCAGTTCAAAGGGGAGGAAAAAGAAGAAAGAAAGAAAGAAAGAAAGAAAGAAAGAAACAAAGAAAAACCACTTGGGGAATAATAGGGCTCTCGCAGCTGCTTAGCAGCTACGCTCGGGCCCTAATAATAACAAAAGAAGGAAACTACAGGAACAAGAGGGCTCTCGCAGCTGCTTAGCAGCTACGCTCGGGCCCTAAAGAAGAAGAAGAAGAAACTAGGGCCCCGTTGGGGCACTGGCGGGCCCGAGCCGTGTCACGCCGCCCCCAGCGCGACCGCCTCCCCCTCCCGATCGCGTCACACTCAAGGTCCAAAGATGGTGTGCGCACTTGTTTGTGGTCATTTACCATTATAATGAACGGGAGGCGCAGTTTCTACCAAAACGCTCGCTGCAGAAAAACTCCATGTCCTATTTGAAAAAAGTCTGGACCATGAGTGAGGGCACAAACACAGCTAAGATATATCCAAATGGCAAGTTGCTCCTCCTTTCGCTTTTGCCGAGAGAGCAGTGCGTTTGAGCCATTGAATGATGAACAGGAAAAACTTGACTTTATTCTCCTGCCATGGGGGGGCGCTCTTTTAAAGAGAAAAAACTCCTTCACAAATGTGTTGATGGCTGGACATTGCATCATCCTAGAAAACATGGAGGCCAGTGAGGACAAAAATAAAAAGTTATAAGACTTTTAAATATGTGGATTTTAGGGTTATATTTGGCGCCCCCTAGAACCTAAACCGTGGGGTGCAGCGTCATGATTTGAATAACTTTTAATGGCCATGGGGTGTAGATTGGCCTGAGCAAATGTGGTGCCGGTGGAACGAAAGCCTTCGGAGGAATTAGCGAAATTCCAATGTGTGCGAATCTGCAAAAAATGCCAAATAACCCTTTAACCGTACATTTTACAGATACGTGGCCATTGACTTTTTCGAAGATCTTATGTAAATACACGTGTATGTAAAATTTTGTGTCAATACGACAAAACATACAGGCGTAGCACTCAACAATGTGTATTTTCACCTTAGTGGACAAGAAAAAATTGACTTTTTTCTCCTGCCATGGGGGGCGCTCTTTTGCCGAGTAAAAATTCCTTCACAAATGTGTTGATGGCTGGACATTGCATCATCCTAGAAAACTTGTAGGCCAGTGGGGACAAAAATAAAAAGTTATAAGACTTTTAAATATGTGGATTTTACGGTTATCTTTGGCTCCCCCTAGAACCTAAACCGTGGGGTGCAGCGTCATGATTTGAATAACTTTTAATGGCCATGGGGTGTAGATTGGCCTGAGCAAATGTGGTGCCGGTGGAACGAAAGCCTTCGGAGGAGTTAGCGAAATTCCAATGTGTGCGGATCGGCAAAAAATGCGGAATAACCCTTTAACCGTACATTTGACAGATACGCGCGCATTGACTTTTTCGTAGATCTTATTGAGATACATGTGTGTGTCAATTTTTGTGTCATTTTGCCAAAGCGTACAGGTGTTACACTCAACAATGTGTATTTTCACCTTAGGGGACAAGAAAAAATGGACTTTTTTCTCCTGCCATGGGGGGGCGCTCTTTTGGGGAGTAAAAATTCCTTCACAAATGTGTTGATGGCTGGACATTGCATCATCCTAGAAAACTTGGAGGCCAGTGAGGGCAAAAATAAAAAGTTATAAGACTTTTAAATATGTGGATCTTAGGGTTATCTTTGGCGCCCCCTAGAACCTAAACCGTGGGGTGCAGCGTCATGATTTGAATAACTTTTAATGGCCATGGGGTGTAGATTGGCCTGAGCAAATGTGGTGCCGGTGGAACGAAAGCCTTCGGAGGAGTTAGCGAAATTCCAATGTGTGCGGATCGGCAAAAAATGCGAAATAACCCTTTAACCGTACATTTGACAGATACGCCCGCACTGACTTTTTTGTAGATCTTATTGAGATACATGTGTGTGTCAATTTTTGTGTCATTTTGACAAAGCGTACCGGCGTGACAGTCAATAGTGTGAATTTTCACCTTAGGGGGCGCTATGGAGCCATTTTGCATTTTCTTGTTTGGGCGACTTCGGAATATCAAATTTTTCACCAGGCCCGGTCGTCCTGCCAAATTTCATGAGTTTTCACCAGTGGGAAGTGGGCCATTTTCCAGTTCAAAGGGGAGGAAAAATAATAACTAGGACCCCGTTGGGGCACTGGCGGGCCCGAGCTGTGTCGCGTCCCCCCCCCCAACGCGCTGCCTCCCCGTCCCATTTGTGTCCTCTGGCCATCGCCCTCTCTGGTAACGCCCATCACTGCAAAGACCCTTTTCCTTCATCGGCGTTTGCTGTTCTTCCTGCCAGTGCGTGTTGCTTTCACTTACACTTGCCACAGCCAGCCTCGTGAGTGCCTAGCCTATTGGATATCACTGTCACCTACACAGGACAGTCATTACCTTTCTATTAATACTTTGTTTTTTAATTTCACATTAATTTCCATATTGTATAAACGACTGGAAAAAACTTGAGCCCCTGCCCCTGTATAATCATGTGCAGGTCTCTGTTCTAGCTCTAAGGTGAATCTTCACTGCTCATGTTCTCCTCAGAAGCAGTCACCTCACTCCCCTCAGGTTACTGTACACATGCACCAACTGCCTGCTTCAGGTTTGGATGGAGCTTCATGGTTGTCTTTTGGAGAAATGACCAGTCAAGTTGTGTTTGAAATTTGATTTTTTTCAGGGGCAAAAGGAGCCTCTGCATTCTTGTCAAATATGTAAATAGCATGTTTTTGCAGGTGCTAAAAACCAGACTCTGAGTGTGTGTGTGTGTGTGTGTGTGTGTGTGTGTGTGTGTGTGTGTGTGTGTGTGTGTGCGTGTGTGTGTGTCTATGTGTGCGTTCAAGTCACATGACATATTTAACCGGATGTAGCTGCAAGACGGAGCCTCGTTGACTCTCCGTTTCAACTTATCTCAAAAGTGAGGACCTCAACCTATATACCAGTTTTTAAATTGTGTTGATAGGCCAAATAAAACCAGAGTTATGATAAATTATGTCCGCGATACTTGTTTTCTGCTTATTTTGATCACGTTCGGCGCTCGATCGCGCTGTATGAGACAGGAAAACATAGCATGCAGACATTAGCGACAGCTCTTACAGGCGGAAAAGGCTTGCCAAAGGAAAAAAAAAACACACCACAACATCTCTCCTATTGGTGGAAAACTTCACCACAACAACCAATCCAAAATTATATGGTGACTGATTGACAAGGGGCGGGCGCTTACGTTCTTCCTGCAATATGAGAAGGGAGGGAGGGACTCTCAGCAGGGATGCAGTCTGGGACACGTAGTTGCAAACCTAGCGACTTTGTTGTTAGATTCAATGACTTTTCAGACCCCCTAACGACTTTTTTTTTTAGAAAGAAAGTGACTTTTGTCGACTTCTTCTGGAGTTTAGAGACTCTGACATGAAGCAGGCTTTCCTTACTGAGGAGTTAGCAACGCTGCTAAGGGTGCAGAGCCACACATGCGCTTCGAGCTCTGCATGGGAGACTGAAGCTGACAGAGCTGCAGCAGTTAGCAGGTTTCACCCTCAGAGACCACCAGGGGTTCATGTTGAGGCATTTTCAGTTTTTTTTGTTTTTTTTTTGCCATAGACACTGTCAGCACAATCTGCAGTTACACTAACAAAAATGCTGCAAAAAACAAAGAATTATGGAAAAATTACACATGGACTAACATAGAGGAGGATCTACACAAGTTTTTTACATCATGTTTTACATCATGCATCATTTACATCATGTTTTTTTGTAGTGGCATAAATAAAAAGTGACATTTGTGAGACTATACAGTGTTTTGTAAATAATTTTACAAAGAACACCTGGGCCATTGCCTGCATTTTGATGTAAATAGAGGTAAATTACTATGTTCTTTGTTAAAAATTTGCATATGTTTTGAAGTTTACAATTTTTATTTGAAGTTTAAGTTTTAAAAACAGTTCATCACACATATTTGTGGTTTTCACAGTAAAAACGTTACTTTTTTCCACTCGGATTTTATGTTTTGTGTGTGAATTTGGGTCCAATGTGTAAATATAGTATGTCAAAATGATAAAATAACTGTAAATTGACACAGGTGAGGTTGTGCTGAAAAAAATGATACCAGGCAAGGCAAGGTAAAAATTTTGTAAGAGGAAATATAAAGGTAAAATCTAAAGTAGTCAAAAACGGCCAATAGTGACTCACAGACTCCACAGACAAGTCCCTTTTGCGCCACTCAGTGGGCAAAACTACTTTGTCTACTGTAATGTATATTTGGGTCATCTTTGGCGCCCCCTAAAACGTAAACCGTGGGGTGCAGCGTCATGATTTTTACAACTTTGAATGGCCATGGAGTGTAGATTGGCCTGAGCAAATTTGGTGTCAGTGGGACGAAAGCCTTAGGAGGAGTTAGCGAAATTCCAATGTGTGCGAATCGGCAAAAAATGCAAAATAGCCCTTTTACCGTACCTTATACAGATACGCGCTCTTTGACTTTTTCGTAGATCTAATTGAGATACACATGATTGTCAATTTTTGTGTCATTTTGCCAAAGCGTACAGGCGTGACAGTCAACAATGTGTATTTTCACCTTAGGGGACAAGAAAAAATGGACTTTTTTCTCCTGCCATGGGGGGGCGCTCTTTTAGGGAGTAAAAATTCCTTCACCAATGTGTTGATGGCTGGACATTGCATCATCCTAGAAAACTTGGAGGCCAGTGAGGACAAAAATAAAAAGTTATAAGACTTTTAAAAATGTGGATTTTTGGGTTATCTTTGGCGCCCCCTAGAACGTAAACCGTGGGGTGCAGCGTCATGATTTGAATAACTTTTAATGGCCATGGGGTGTAATTTGGCCTGAGCAAATGTGGTGCCGGTGGAACGAAAGCCTTCGGAGGAGTTAGCGAAATTCCAATGTGTGCGAATCGGCAAAAAATGCGGAATAACCCTTTAACCGTACATTTGACATATACGCGCCCATTGACTTTTTTGTAGATCTTATTGAGATACATGTGTGTGTCAATTTTTGTGTCATTTTGACAAAGCGTACAGGCGTGACACTCAACAATGTGTATTTTCACCTTAGGGGACAAGAAAAAATGGACTTTTTTCTCCTGCCATGGGGGGGCGCTCTTTTGGGGAGTAAAAATTCCTTCACAAATGTGTTGATGGCTGGACATTGCATCATCCTAGAAAACTTGGAGGCCAGTGAGGACAAAAATAAAAAGTTATAAGACTTTGAAATATGTGGATTTTAGTGTTATCTTTGGCGCCCCCTAGAACCTAAACCGTGGGGTGCAGCGTCATGATTTGAATAACTTTTAATGGCCATGGGGTGTAGATTGGCCTGAGCAAATGTGGTGCCGGTGGAACGAAAGCCTTCGGAGGAGTTAGCGAAATTCCAATGTGTGCGGATCGGCAAAAAATGCGCAATAACCCTCTAACAGTACATTTGACAGATACGCCCGCACTGACTTTTTTGTAGATCTTATTGAGATACATGTGTGTGTCAATTTTTGTGTCATTTTGACAAAGCGTACAGGCGTCAGGTGAATTTTTCACCTTAGGGGGCGCTATGGAGCCATTTTGCATTTTCTTGTTTGGGCGACTTCGGAATATCAAATTTTTCACCAGGCCCGGTCGTCCTGCCAAATTTCATGAGTTTTCGCCAGTGGGAAGTGGGCCATTTTCCAGTTCAAAGGGGAGGAAAAAGAAAAAAGAAACAAAGAAAAACCCCTTGGGGAATAATAGGGCTCTCGCAGCTGCTTAGCAGCTACGCTCGGGCCCTAACTAGGACCCCGTTGGGGCACTGGCGGGCCCGAGCTGTGTCGCGTCCCCCCCCCAACGCGCTGCCTCCCCGTCCCATTTGTGTCCTCTGGCCATCGCCCTCTCTGGTAACGCCCATCACTGCAAAGACCCTTTTCCTTCATCGGCGTTTGCTGTTCTTCCTGCCAGTGCGTGTTGCTTTCACTTACACTTGCCACAGCCAGCCTCGTGAGTGCCTAGCCTATTGGATATCACTGTCACCTACTCAGGACAGTCATTACCTTTCTATTAATACTTTGTTTTTTAATTTCACATTAATTTCCATATTGTATAAACAACTGGAAAAAACTTGAGCCCCTGCCCCTGTATAATCATGTGCACGTCTCTGTTCTAGCTCTAAGGTGAATCTTCACTGCTCATGTTCTCCTCAGAAGCAGTCACCTCACTCCCCTCAGGTTACTGTACACATGCACCAACTGCCTGCTTCAGGTTTGGATGGAGCTTCATGGTTGTCTTTTGGAGAAATGACCAGTCAAGTTGTGTTTGAAATTTGATTTTTTTCAGGGGCAAAAGGAGCCTCTGCATTCTTGTCAAATATGTAAATAGCATGTTTTTGCAGGTGCTAAAAACCAGACTCTGAGTGTGTGTGTGTGCGTGTGTGTGTGTGTCTGTGTGTGTGTGTGTGTGTGTGTTCAAGTCACATGACATATTTAACCGGATGTAGCTGCAAGACGGAGCCTCGTTGACTCTCCGTTTCAACTTATCTCAAAAGTGAGGACCTCAACCTATATACCAGTTTTTAAATTGTGTTGATAGGCCAAATAAAACCAGAGTTATGATAAATTATGTCCGCGATACTTGTTTTCTGCTTATTTTGATCACGTTCGGCGCTCGATCGCGCTGTATGAGACAGGAAAACATAGCATGCAGACATTAGCGACAGGTCTTACAGGCGGAAAAGGCTTGCCAAAGGAAAAAAAAAACACACCACAACATCTCTCCTATTGGTGGAAAACTTCACCACAACAACCAATCCAAAATTATATGGTGACTGATTGACAAGGGGCGGGCGCTTACGTTCTTCCTGCAATATGAGAAGGGAGGGAGGGACTCTCAGCAGGGATGCAGTCTGGGACACGTAGTTGCAAACCTAGCGACTTTGTTGTTAGATTCAATGACTTTTCAGACCCCCTAACGACGTTTTTTTAGAAAGAAAGTGACTTTTATCGACTTCTTCTGGAGTTTAGAGACTCTGACATGAAGCAGGCTTTCCTTACTGAGGAGTTAGCAACGCTGCTAAGGGTGCAGAGCCACACATGCGCTCCGAGCTCTGCATGGGAGACTGAAGCTGACAGAGCTGCAGCAGTTAGCAGGTTTCACCCTCAGAGACCACCAGGGGTTCATGTTGAGGCATTTTCAGTTTTTTTTTTTTTTTTGCCATAGACACTGTCAGCACAATCTGCAGTTACACTAACAAAAATGCTGCAAAAAACAAAGAATTATGGAAAAATTACACATGGACTGACATAGAGGAGGATCTACACAAGTTTTTTACATCATGTTTTACATCATGCATCATTTACATCATGTTTTTTTGTAGTGGCATAAATAAAAAGTGACATTTGTGAGACTATACAGTGTTTTGTAAATAATTTTACAAAGAACACCTGGGCCATTGCCTGCATTTTGATGTAAATAGAGGTAAATTACTATGTTCTTTGTTAAAAATGTGCATATGTTTTGAAGTTTACAATTTTTATTTGAAGTTTAAGTTTTAAAAACAGTTCATCACACATATTTGTGGTTTTCACAGTAAAAACGTTACTTTTTTCCACTCGGATTTTATGTTTTGTGTGTGAATTTGGGTCCAATGTGTAAATATAGTATGTCAAAATGATAAAATAACTGTAAATTGACACAGGTGAGGTTGTGCTGAAAACAATGATACCAGGCAAGGCAAGGTAAAAATTTTGTAAGAGGAAATATAAAGGTAAAATCTAAAGTAGTCAAAAACGGCCAATAGTGACTCACAGACTCCACAGACAAGTCCCTTTGGCGCCACTCAGTGGGCAAAACTACTTTGTCTACTGTAATGTATATTTGGGTCATCTTTGGCGCCCCCTAAAACGTAAACCGTGGGGTGCCGCGTCATGATTTTTACAACTTTGAATGGCCATGGAGTGTAGATTGGCCTGAGCAAATTTGGTGTCAGTGGGACGAAAGCCTTAGGAGGAGTTAGCGAAATTCCAATATGTGCGAATCGGCAAAAAATGCAAAATAGCCCTTTTACCGTACATTATACAGATACGCGCTCTTGACTTTTTCGTAGATCTAATTGAGATACACATGATTGTCAATTTTTGTGTCATTTTGCCAAAGCGTACAGGCGTGACAGTCAACAATGTGTATTTTCACCTTAGGGGACAAGAAAAAATGGACTTTTTTCTCCTGCCATGGGGGGGCGCTCTTTTAGGGAGTAAAAATTCCTTCACAAATGTGTTGATGGCTGGACATTGCATCATCCTAGAAAACTTGGAGGCCAGTGAGGACAAAAATAAAAAGTTATAAGACTTTTAAAAATTTGGATTTTTGGGTTATCTTTGGCGCCCCCTAGAACGTAAACCGTGGGGTGCAGCGTCATGATTTGAATAACTTTTAATGGCCATGGGGTGTAATTTGGCCTGAGCAAATGTGGTGCCGGTGGAACGAAAGCCTTCGGAGGAGTTAGCGAAATTCCAATGTGTGCGAATCGGCAAAAAATGCGGAATAACCCTTTAACCGTACATTTGACAGATACGCGCCCATTGACTTTTTTGTAGATCTTATTGAGATACATGTGTGTGTCAATTTTTGTGTCATTTTGACAAAGCGTACAGGCGTGACACTCAACAATGTGTATTTTCACCTTAGGGGACAAGAAAAAATGGACTTTTTTCTCCTGCCATGGGGGGGCGCTCTTTTGGGGAGTAAAAATTCCTTCACAAATGTGTTGATGGCTGGACATTGCATCATCCTAGAAAACTTGGAGGCCAGTGAGGACAAAAATAAAAAGTTATAAGACTTTGAAATATGTGGATTTTAGTGTTATCTTTGGCGCCCCCTAGAACCTAAACCGTGGGGTGCAGCGTCATGATTTGAATAACTTTTAATGGCCATGGGGTGTAGATTGGCCTGAGCAAATGTGGTGCCGGTGGAACGAAAGCCTTCGGAGGAGTTAGCGAAATTCCAATGTGTGCGGATCGGCAAAAAATGCGCAATAACCCTTTAACCGTACATTTGACAGATACGCCCGCACTGACTTTTTTGTAGATCTTATTGAGATACATGTGTGTGTCAATTTTTGTGTCATTTTGACAAAGCGTACAGGCGTCAGGTGAATTTTTCACCTTAGGGGGCGCTATGGAGCCATTTTGCATTTTCTTGTTTGGGCGACTTCGGAATATCAAATTTTTCACCAGGCCCGGTCGTCCTGCCAAATTTCATGAGTTTTCGCCAGTGGGAAGTGGGCCATTTTCCAGTTCAAAGGGGAGGAAAAAGAAAAAAGAAACAAAGAAAAACCCCTTGGGGAATAATAGGGCTCTCGCAGCTGCTTAGCAGCTACGCTCGGGCCCTAATAACAAAAGAAGGAAACTACAGGAACAAGAGGGCTCTCGCAGCTGCTTAGCAGCTACGCTCGGGCCCTAACTAGGACCCCGTTGGGGCACTGGCGGGCCCGAGCCGTGTCGCGTCCCCCCCCAACGTGCTGCCTCCCCGTCCCATTTGTGTCCTCTGGCCATCGCCCTCTCTGGTAACGCCCATCACTGCAAAGACCCTTTTCCTTCATCGGCGTTTGCTGTTCTTCTTGCCAGTGCGTGTTGCTTTCACTTGCACTTGCCACAGCCAGCCTCGTGAGTGCCTAGCCTATTGGATATCACTGTCACCTACACAGGACAGTCATTACCTTTCTATTAATACTTTGTGTCTTAATTTCTCATTAATTTCCATATTGTATAAACGACTGGAAAAAACTTGAGCCCCTGCCCCTGTATAATCATGTGCATGTCTCTGTTCTAGCTCCAAGGTGAATCTTCACTGCTCATGTTCTCCTCAGAAGCACTCACCTCACTCCCCTCAGGTTACTGTACACATGCACCAACTGCCTGCTTCAGGTTTGGATGGAGCTTCATGGTTGTCTTTTGGAGAAATGACCAGTCAAGTTGTGTTTGAAATTTGTTTTTTTTCAGGGGCAAAAGGAGCCTCTGCATTCTTGTCAAATATGTAAATAGCATGTTTTTGCAGGTGCTAAAAACCAGACTCTGAGTGTGTGTGTGTGTGTGTGTGTGTGCGTGTGTGTGTGTCTGTGTGTGCGTTCAAGTCACATGACATATTTAACCGGATGTAGCTGCAAGACGGAGCCTCGTAGACTCTCCGTTTCAACTTATCTCAAAAGTGAGGACCTCAACCTATATACCAGTTTTTAAATTGTGTTGATAGGCCAAATAAAACCAGAGTTATGATAAATTATGTCCGCGATACTTTTTTTCTGCTTATTTTGATCACGTTCGGCGCTCGATCGCGCTGTATGAGACAGGAAAACATAGCATGCAGACATTAGCGACAGGTCTTACAGGCGGAAAAGGCTTGCCAAAAAAAAAAAAAACACACCACAACATCTCTCCTATTGGTGGAAAACTTCACCACAACAACCAATCCAAAATTATACGGTGACTGATTGACAAGGGGCGGGCGCTTACGTTCTTCCTGCAACATGAGAAGCGAGGGAGGGACTCTCAGCAGGGATGCAGTCTGGGACACGTAGTTGCAAACCTAGCGACTTTGTTGTTAGATTCAATGACTTTTCAGACCCCCTAACGACTTTTTTTTAGAAAGAAAGGGACTTTTATCGACTTCTTCTGGAGTTTAGAGACTCTGACATGAAGCAGGCTTTCCTTACTGAGGAGTTAGCAACGCTGCTAAGGGTGCAGAGCCACACATGCGCTCAGAGCTCTGCATGGGAGACTGAAGCTGACAGAGCTGCAGCAGTTAGCAGGTTTCACCCTCAGAGACCACCAGGGGTTCATGTTGAGGCATTTTAAATTTTTTTTTTTTTTGTGCCATAGACACTGTCAGCACAATCTGCAGTTACACTAACAAAAATGCTGCAAAAAACAAAGAATTATGGAAAAATTACACATGGACTGACATAGAGGAGGATCTACACAAGTTTTTTACATCATGTTTTACATCATGCATCATTTACATCATGTTTTTTTGTAGTGGCATAAATAAAAAGTGACATTTGTGAGACTATACAGTGTTTTGTAAATAATTTTACAAAGAACGCCTGGGCCATTGCCTGCATTTTGATGTAAATAGAGGTAAATCACTATGTTCTTTGTTAAAAATTTGCATATGTTTTGAAGTTTACAATTTTTATTTGAAGTGTAAGTTTTAAAAACAGTTCATCACACATATTTGTGGTTTTCACAGTAAAAATGTTACTTTTTTCCACTCGGATTTTAGGTTTTGTGTGTGAATTTGGGTCCATTGTGTAAATTCAGTATGTCAACATGATAAAATAACTGTAAATTCGCACAGGTGAGGTTGTGCTGAAAAAAATGATACCAGGCAAGGCACGTGATTGTTAAATTTTGTGTCAATATGACAAAGCGTATAGGCGTGAATCTCAACAATATGTATTTTCACCTTAGGGGACAAGAAAAAATGGACTTTTTTCTCCTGCCATGGGGGGGCGCTCTTTTGGGGAGTAAAAATTCCTTCACAAATGTGTTGATGGCTGGACATTGCATCATCCTAGAAAACTTGGAGGCCAGTGAGGAGAAAAATAAAAAGTTATAAGACTTTTAAATATGTGGATTTTAGGGTCATCTTTGGCGCCCCCTAGAACCTAAACCGTGGGGTGCAGCGTCATGATTTGTACAACTTTTAATAGCCATGGGGTGTAGATTGGCCTGAGCAAATTTGGTGCCGGTGGAACGAAAGCCTTCGGAGGAGTTAGCCACATTCCAATGTGTGCGGATCGGCAAAAAATGCAAAATAGCCCTTTAACCGTACATTATACAGATACGCGCTCTTTGACTTTTTCGTAGATCTTATTGAGATACACGTGATTGTCAAATTTTGTGTCAATATGACAAAGCGTTTAGGCGTGACACTCAACAATGTGTATTTTCATGTTAGGGGACAAGAAAAACTTGACTTTTTTCTCCTGCCATGGGGGGGCGCTCTTTTGGGGAGTAAAAATTCCTTCACAAATGTGTTGATGGCTGGACATGGCATCATCCTAGAAAACTTGGAGGCCAGTGAGGACAAAAATAAAAAGTTATAAGACTTTTAAGAATGTGGATTTTTGGGTTATTTTTGGCGCCCCCTAGAACGTAAACCGTGGGGTGCAGCATCATGATTTGTACAACTTTTAATGGCCATGGGGTGTAGATTGGCCTGAGCAAATTTGGTGCCGGTGGAACGAAAGCCTTCGGAGGAGTTAGCGAAATTCCAATGTGTGCGGATCGGCAAAAAATGCGAAATAGCCCTTTAACCGTACATTTGACAGATACGCCCGCACTGACTTTTTTGTAGATCTTATTGAGATACACATGTGTGTCAAATTTTGTGTCATTATGACAAAGCGTACAGGCGTCAGGTGAGTTTTCACCATAGGGGGCGCTATGGAGCCATTTTTCATTTTTTTGTTTGGGCGACTTCAGAATATCAAATTTTTCACCAGGCCCGGTCGTCCTGCCAAATTTCCTGAGTTTTCGCCAGTGGGAAGTGGGCCATTTTCCAGTTTAAAGCGGAGGAAAAATAACGAAAGAAGAATCCATCAGGAACAAGAGGGCTCTCGCAGCTGCTTAGCAGCTACGCTCGGGCCCTAAGAAGAATCCATCAGGAATAATAGGGCTCTCGCAGCTGCTTAGCAGCTACGCTCGGGCCCTAAAGAAAAACCACTTGGGGAATAATAGGGCTCTCGCAGCTGCTTAGCAGCTACGCTCGGGCCCTAAAAAACCACTACAGGAATAATAGGGCCTCGCAGCTGCTTAGCAGCTACGCTCGGGCCCTAAAGAAACAAAGAAAAACCACTACAGGAATAACAGGGCCTACGCCCGGCTGCTCTGCAGCTGGCTCGGGCCCTAACGAAAGAAGGAAACATGCAGGAACAAGAGGGCTCTCGCAGCTGCTTAGCAGCTACGCTCGGGCCCTAAAGAAACAAAGAAAAACCACTTGAGGAATAATAGGGCTCTCGCAGCTGCTTAGCAGCTACGCTCGGGCCCTAAAGAAAGAAAGAAAGAAAGAAGAAAGAAAAACCTATACAGGAATAATAGGGCTCTACGCCCGGCTGCTCTGCAGCTGGCTCGGGCCCTAAAAAGTGAGGACTGTTAGGATGAGTTTATTTAGCCAGTCCTGTCAGCCTTGAGAGTGGTGGAGCTGTGTCACTCAAATACCTCAGATACTTCAGTGTTAGATTGCTAAGGATGGGGCCTCCGGCAACCATCCTCAACATCTACCTTATACCCATGTGTTACATCACACAGGTCCCCAAAATACGTTCTGTCATGGTATTTCCTTCTATGGACCCTCCATATGTTCACCTAAAGCTCCCTATGGATTTTTCTTAGGGTCAACTAGGTGTCAGCAGTATGTTTAGAAATGTGGACGACTATATACACTCAACGGCCACTTTATTAGGTACACCATGCTAGTAACGGGTTGGACCCCCTTTTGCCTTCAGAACTGCCTCAATTCTTCGTGGCATAGATTCAACAAGGTGCTGGAAGCATTCCTCAGAGAGCTTGGTCCATATTGACATGATGGCATCACACAGTTGCCGCAGATTTGTCGGCTGCACATCCATGATGCGAATCTCCCGTTCCACCACATCCCAAAGATGCTCTATTGGATTGAGATCTGGTGACTGTGGAGGCCATTTGAGTACGGTGAACTCATTCTCATGTTCAAGAAACCAGTCTGAGATGATTCCAGCTTTATGACATGGCGCATTATCCTGCTGAAAGTAGCCATCAGAAGTTGGGTACATTGTGGTCATAAAGGGATGGACATGGTCAGCAACAATACTCAGGTAGGCTGTGGCGTTGCAACGATGCTCAATTGGTACCAAGGGGCCCAAAGAGTGCCAAGAAAATATTCCCCACACCATGACACCACCACCACCAGCCTGAACCGTTGATACAAGGCAGGATGGATCCATGCTTTCATGTTGTTGACGCCAAATTCTGACCCTACCATCCGAATGTCGCAGCAGAAATCGAGACTCATCAGACCAGGCAACGTTTTTCCAATCTTCTATTGTCCAATTTCGATGAGCTTGTGCAAATTGTAGCCTCAGTTTCCTGTTCTTAGCTGAAAGGAGTGGCACCCGGCGTGGTCTTCTGCTGCTGTAGCCCATCTGCCTCAAAGTTCGACGTACTGTGCGTTCAGAGATGCTCTTCTGCCTACCTTGGTTGTAACGGGTGGTTATTTGAGTCACTGTTGCCTTTCTATCAGCTCGAACCAGTCTGGCCATTCTCCTCTGACCTCTGGCATCAACAAGGCATTTCCGCCCACAGAACTGCCGCTCACTGGATATTTTTTCTTTTTCGGACCATTCTCTGTAAACCCTAGAGATGGTTGTGCGTGAAAATCCCAGTAGATCAGCAGTTTCTGAAATACTCAGACCAGCCCTTCTGGCACCAACAACCATGCCACGTTCAAAGTCACTCAAATCACCTTTCTTCCCCATACTGATGCTCGGTTTGAACTGCAGGAGATTGTCTTGACCATGTCTACATGCCTAAATGCACTAAGTTGCCGCCATGTGATTGGCTGATTAGAAATTAAGTGTTAACGAGCAGTTGGACAGGTGTACCTAATAAAGTGGCCGGTGAGTGTAGATCAGGATATATCTAGCTGAAAGCTAACCGGGTTTGAATCGGCGAGCTTTCAGTGCACTTTCTATGCCGCCGGTGAGCAAGAAAATGTCACTGCACCAGCTGATTCTGTCGACACCTCCCCCTACCGCACCACCCCCAGCTTGGCGGACCTTGGTGCGCCTCAGTCTACAAAAATACAAAACAGGCTGTGCACTGGGCTCCGCCAGATGAAAATACCACTGCACGGGGTGCGCCACCCTCCGCCGTGTCGCCAGCGGGCACCGAAATAGAGCCCTATGTGTTCGAGGAGAGTCCGAGGGGACAAATATCAGAAAACTATTTTCTATCCAGTTCTCCTACGAACTTCAAAAAGTTAAGAACAACCTTTTAACAGAGACAAAACACAAAGTCGTCAATCACTGCTGCTTTCTAAAAAAAACACCAGCTGAAGTAATATTTCACAAATTCAGCTCATGTCTATTTTCAGGGCCTGGATGACATTTGGACGAATGGTAATTATTATTCCATCCCGTCTGAAATGAATTCCATTTTTGGCAGCTTCGGCATGAACAAAAAAAAAAAACCTTGGCTCAATTGTATGATGGAGTATAAGCGCCACATTAAGGAAAAAAAAGAAGACTTTGTAATTACTTACAAGTTAAAATAATTTCTTACGAGAATTAAGTCATCATAAAATAATTTCTTACGAGAAGACAGTTGTAATTAAATCATTACTTAGAAGAATAAAGTTGTAGCTAATAGCTATTCAAACCTGTTGTTAGTTGTTTAAATGAGCGCTGTTGAGAATTTAGATGAATTGAACTTCAGTAGCTAGGTTTCACAAACGCATTGGCGTTTCAGCATCTCATTGTCATAAGAATCAGGACATTTGCAAGAAATGCATCTTTCTTGCATATGTGGTCAACGAAAGAACCAGGCGGAACCTCCCATTATCTATTATAGGCAGAATAGCAACAGTTAAAATGACAATCCTCCCCAAAATCAGTTACCTTTGTTCAATGATTCCCACTCATCCACCTCTCACCTGGTTTCATTCCCTCGATTCATCCATCAACAAATTTTACTGGAAAAATAAACCCCCACGAATCAAACTGGCCACTCTTCAAAAATCAAAAAGTTTAGGCGGACTCAATGCTCCAAATTTTCATTATTACTCACTAGCAAATCAACTTCAATACATCTACAAATGGACCCACCCCACCCAGTCAGATAGCACTTGGTTAGACGTAGAACAAATAGTTAGCAAAAAAATCCATCTCTCAGACTTACCATTCCTTAATCAAACTATCAAAAAACACCCCTGTTTCCATAACCCCACAATATCATCGGCCCTGACAGCCTGGTGGAAATTCTACAGCATTACTAACACCACTTTGGCACCATCGCTTTTCACCCCGATCTGGCACAACCTGGACTTCATCAGCAATATACAATCACTATACTTCAGCACCTGGGTAGAGAAAGGGATTACTCACCTCAAACATATCTTCAACAATAACACCCTGGTCCCATTCTCTCTCCTGGTCCAGAAGTTTGACATCAGGAGCCATCAATTCTTACAATATCTACAGGTTTCATCATCCATCCAATCAACAATGAAAAACAAGAATATAAACTTAGACCTCCCCCCGTTACCCTCTAAATTCATTAACATCCCTTCCTCAAAGAAACTTCTATCTAAAATATACAAATTATTATCACAGGCCGATTCAACACCCTCCATACCTTCAGAAAAATGGGAAACTGACCTCTCTATTGCTCCTGATGCTGACTTCTGGCCCCAAATCTGCAAGAACATTTTCTCCATGATGACAAATGCCAATTTACAACTCATACGATACAAAATCCTTCATAGAACTCATCTGACTGGACACAAAATGCAAAAAATGGGCTTCTCATCATCTGGAAACTGTTCACACTGCTCACTAAACTGCACTGATACCTATATTCATGCAACCTGGCACTGTACACCTGTTCACCACTTCTGGAGAAACATTACAGAAACATTATCCCAGATCATGGGCTGCCACATCCCACTTTCCCCTTCCCTCTGTTTATTAGGAGACCTATCTACATTAAAACACACACACGTTCACTTCTAGTGGCACTAACCGTCGCCAGGAAAACTATCCTCATGAACTGGAGGTCTCGGAACTCCATACACATCATACACTGGAAAAACCTGCTCATAGACTACATCTCCTTAGAAAATACAAACTCCTCTGACAATAATCATAACTCTACCTGGTTATCATTCATCACTTTTCTACAATCATAATCTGCCACAAACCAGTCACAACATCATCCATCTCAGTTCTCTGACACTTTCATTCCCAATTTTTTTTTTTTATATATTTTTTTATTTATTTATCTATTTATTATTATTATTATTATTATTTTATTTTATTATTATTATTATTATTATTATTATTATTTATTTAAATTTTTTTTGTACTACATATTACTACAAATATTATGATGAATATTATTGTCATTGTCTATTATTATTATTATTATTATTATTTATACTTATTTATTTATATACTTACATTTACAGTTATTATTTTCTGCTCGGGTCCCTGCTGGGTTGCGCCTGTTAGGCCATGACCTGTGATCTCCTTGCCCTCCCGGCCTCCCCCCTCCCCCAGTTCTCCGCCCTGGACTGTCTTCAGATGGCACATCACCTTTTTTATTGCACATCACACTAGATTAGGAAGAGGAAAGGGGTCTCAATCACATCAAATTATAGTTCAGGACAACCCCTCTCCTCGGTTTTAATGCACAACAACTACTACTACTACTAATAATAATAATAATAAAATAAAAATAAATAAATAATTATAAAGTATATTAAGTAAATAACAATGACTAAATACATATATAGACATAGGGCAAGGTGTTGTGCCGCATTCAGTCCGGGGCATGCGGGGGTTGGGGGGGGGGGTCTGGGGGCCTGGGGGGATGCAGGCAGGTCTCGCGCGAGTGGGAAGGGACCCAAGGTGGTCCACAAATTTCAAGACCCCCCCTCCACCCATATTATTATTATTGCTATTCACCGTCTTTACTAATATTGAATGTTGTTGTTGTTGTTGTTGTTCTTCTTCTTCTTCTCCTTCTTCTTCTTCTTCTTCTTCTTATTATTATTATTGTTATTGTTATTGTTGTTATTATTGTTATCGTTATTATTATTATTATTGATATTGTTAATGTATTATAATTTTCTTTTGCTTGTCTGACAATTGTAATATTTATTTATTTATTTCATTATTATTCACATATATAATACACACACCACACACACACACACACACACACACACACACACACACACACACACACACACACACACACACACAAAACCACAAATGCTGTTGTTTGTTGTATGTCTTGTATTGTCACACTGCACAAAAAACAAAACAAACAAAAAAAAAAAAACAAAGAACCAGGCGGACTTGTAGGGAATTGCTGTTTTTGAGGAGGGGAAAATGGCTGGAAATGGGTGTGCAGAGGCTAAATCCCTCAATGCAACTGCTTATAGCAATAGCCTATGGGTATGGCTTTAGTTTATCGTATGAATTTATATGCCATAAGGTGAATATGCCAAAAAAGAGACCCTGGCAATTTTGACAGAGAGAGGCCACATTTGTCTTCTCAGGTTGTGTGAACAACAGAGAAACATAACATTACATATAAACATTATAATGCCACAGAACATAATATATAGCTTAACCAGAACATGGTAAATAAATATTTTACCTTTATGTAGTTACAGTAGCAGGTTGCGCAATAATTTGCTTTTCTATGCCACTCTATCAATCACATCATCCCAGTCCAGTATTCATCCTGGATCACCTCTGTCACTGGTGCAGCTGTTTCTCTGCTTGTGGCTGTAATAGTAGGTGCAGGACTGATGGCAGCGTCCATTTCTTGGCCTACAGTCTGTGTTGGTGACTCTACCCCAACTAATTCCTACTCCCACTCTCGTCGGCCATGATGTCACCTTTGTCACTCATGCTAGCAGCAGCAGCAGCTGCAGGGCAAGTGGGAGCCCCACCATGCTCATCGCCGGGTACAGGCTTTTTAACAAATAACTCCATTATATTTGCGCTTTTCCTACTTTCAGCCGAGAAAGCCTTACGCTTCTTCTCTCTCTTTTTTACTGCTCTATCCTTTTTCACCCGCTGTTTTCTCACTCATCGATCCATTTTGTCTTATTCTGTGTTGTTGACCTGCTCACTCTACCTATCATTCAATTGTCATTTGACCTATCATCTCATCAGGTCAAAGATGGCGAGAAATTGGTTTGTGGCCGCCATGTATTGTTTGAAGTTTACCATAGATCACATTTGTCTCACTATAAGACAGGAAGTTGTTGTTGGTCCTTCATACAGTATTTGGTCAGTTCTGAGTATTATATTTATGACCATGGTCGACTACTGAACACATGTTTATCTGCAGATTTTTCAACAATCAGCATGTAAGGATGGACTGACTAGGAATGGGGACCACCCTCGTTTGTGTAACCAATGACCCTCTTTTAGCAGCAGAGAAGAAGGCTCAATTTCAATTCTTTTAGATCTCAGTGCAGTTTTTGATACAGTTGATCATCCAGCCATGCATCCATCTTAAACCACTTATCCAGGGTCAGGTCGTGGGGGCAGCAACCTGAGCAGAGAAGCCCAGACTTCCCTCTACCCAGCCACTTCATCCAGTTCTTCTGGGGGGACCCCGAAGCATTCCCAGGCCAGCTGAGAGACGTAGTCTTTCCAGCGTGTCCTGGGTCCCCTGAGTATCTCACCAGCAAGGTGTATGGGAGGTATCCTGATTGGCCTGGTGGCCCAAGCCACCTCATCTGACTCCTCTCAATGTGGAGGAGCAGTGGCTCTACTCTGAGCCTCTCCTGAATGACCAAGCTTGTCACCCTATCTCTAAGGGAGAGCCCAGCCACCCTGCGGAGGAAACTCATTTCGGCCGCTTGTACTCGCGGTTTTGTTCTTTCGGTCACTGTCCTCAGCTCGTGACCATAGATGGGGGTAGGAACATAGATCGACCACTATATCGAGAGCATTGCCTTTCGGCTCAGCTCCCTCTTTACCATGACAGACCTGTGCAGCATCCGCATCACTGCTGACGTAGCACCGATCTGCCTGTCTCCCGCTCACTATCGTGAACAAGACCCCGAGATACTTGAATTCCTCCACTTGAGGCAGGATCTCATCTTTGACCTGGAGAAGGCACTTCACCTTTTTCCAGCTGAGAACCATGGACTCAGAATTGGACTCAGATTTGGAGGTGATTCTCATCCCAGCCGCTTCACACTCAGCTGCAAACCGATCCATTGAGAGCTGAAGGCATAGATTGTATATAGAATGGACACTGTCTGCCTCCTCACTGGGTAAAGCCACTCCAAGAACAGCACCCTCTGGAGACAGGCTGTGCTAGACTTAGACTTAGACTAAACTTAATTCATCCCTTGGGATGACTCCCGCAGGAAATTCAGGTTACCAGCACCTTTTACAAGTAAAAAGGTAAAAAAAGGTGCAAAGTGCAACATGCAAACGTAGTCACAACATAAAATAAGATAAAATACAAAAAATAAAATAAAATACAAGTTACACAATCTACATAATCTCTATAGACTCTTTTGTATTGAAAAAGGTACATAGTCCGCATAGAGATGGGAAAAAAGAAATACACTCCTAATAAAATATAGAAGTGGCATATGATGGTGTGTGTGTGTGTCTGCGTGCGTGCATGCATGCGTGTGTGTGTGCGTGTGCGAGTGTGCATGCGTGATGGGTGGATGGTTGCAGCATGTGAGCTGGGTGGGTGGTGTCTGCCGCCTCTTCCCTACTGTCTTCAGTCACCTCCTACCCCCCAGTGAGGAGTTGTACAGGCTGATGGCCTGGGGGACAAGGGAGTTCCTGAGTCTGCTGGTCCGACACTTGGGAAGGAGCAGTCTCTCACTGAACAGACTCCTCTGGCTGCTGATGACAGAGTGTAGCAGATGACTGGCCTTGTCCATAATCTCCAACAGTTTGTTAAGTGTCCGCATCTCTGTCACCATCACCAGAGAGTCCAGCTTCATGCTGACCACAGAGCCGGCCCTCCTGATCAGTTTGTCCAGTCTGGATGCATCCTTCTTGGATGTGCTGCCTCCCCAGCACACCACGGTTTTAAAAAAGGACACTGGCAACCACAGACTGGTAGAACATCCGCAGCAGTTTGCTGCAGATGTTAAAGGACCAGAGTCTCCTCAGGAAGTACAACCTGCTCTGGGTCTTCCGGTACAGGTGGCTGGTGTGTGCTGACCAGTCCAGTTTGTTATCCAGCCACAGCCCGAGGTATTTGTAGGAGTCGACAGACTCCACCTCAACTCCCTCAAGCATGACTGGTCTCGGCTTTGGTCTGGACCTCCCGAAGTCTATGACCAGCTCCTTTGTCTTTGAGGTGCTGAGCTCCAGGTGGTTAAGGTGACACCAGGAGGCAAAGTCCCCTACCAGACTCCGGTACTCCTCCTCTTGGTCATCCCTGATACAACGATGGCTGTGTCATTGGCGTACTTCTGTATATGACACAGCTCTGAATCATAGCAGAAGTCCGATGTATACAGGGTGAAGAGAAGAGGGGCCCGCACTGTGCCCTGGGGGGTTCCAGTGCTGCTGATCACAGTTTTGGATGTGGCATCCCTCATCCGGACATACTGTGGCCTGTCTGTTAGGTAGCTGGAGATCCAGGCCACCAGGTAGGGGTCCACTCCCATGCTGTTGAGTTTGTCCTGTAGCAAGGGGGGCTGGATTGTGTTGAAAGCACTGAAGAAGTCCAAAAAGAGGATCCTTACTGTGCCGCTTCCCTTATCCAGGTGGGAGTGGGTCCGGTGTAGCATGTAGAGGATGGCATCCTCCACCCCAACATCTGGCTGGTAGGCGAACTGCAGGTGGTCTTGGGCATGTTGCACCTGGGGTCTGAGGAAGGTGAGGAAGAGCCACTCCAGCGTCTTCATAAGGTGGGACGTGAGTGCCACCGGTCGGAAGTCATTCAGCTCGCTGGACCGGTTCTTCCTAGGCACCGGAACTATGCAGGATGTCTTCCAGAGGGTGGGCACTCTCCCTAGTTGTAGGCTAATGTTGAAGAGTGGTTGTTGTAGTGGTTCTCCCAGTTCTGTAGCACAGGTCCTCAGCAGTCTTGGACACACTTGTCTGGACCTGCTGCTTTCCCGTGTTTTAGCTTCCTCAGCTGACCTCTGACCTGTTCTACAGTTATGTGGGGCGGGGATTGTGTTGGGGGGAGGGGGGGGTGTTGTGGTGTCCAGGAAGGGGGAGTGAGGTATTGTTGTTTCTGGTGGGCAGCGTGTGGTGGTGGGGAGGAGGGGTAGCTGCTGTGGGAGGGAGGGTAGGTCATAAATCCCCCCTCCGCCAGCAAAGCTTATGGGGCTGTGGACAAGCTTTAGAAATTTACTACACAAAACAATTTTTTTCCCCTTCTTGCAATTTGACATGTAGTTATTATAAGACTGGTTTATGCTCAAGTCCTCTTTTTTTCTGTACAGCTCCATTTTTTTAAGCTATTAGGGGGTTCATGTTTTCTATGATTGACACCTGATACAGCCTATGGGCTAACAAAGATTGTGTGGCTTACCCGGGGATATGCCGTTTGAGCCCAGCGTCATCACAGTGACTCTCGGCGACTCTCCTGCTGAATGCACACAATGCTACTGCGCAATGTTGGTTTCAGGAAATGGAGAGAAAACAGAATTACTGAGAGCTTTTTGCAGCCCACCATACACATTGTTGACAGTGCACTGCTTCCCTCTCTTGAGACGCCGGATGGAGCACTCTCCAGCAACCCTTCCAGGGACTCCAAGAAGGGTGGATACTCTGAGCTGCTGTTTGGAGCATAGGCACAAACAACAGTCAGGACCCATCCCTCCACCTAAAGGCGAAGGGAGGCTACCCTCTCATCAGCTGGGTTAAACCCCAACGTACAGGCATAGAGCAAGGGAGCAATACGTATTGCAATCCCTGCCCAGTGCTTCTCACCAGTGGCAACAATAGTAGTACAGAGTCAAGCCCCTCTTGAGAGGGCTGGTTCCAGAGCCCACGCTATGTGTTGAGATGAGTCCTACTATATCTAGATGGAACTTCTCCACCTCGCACGCCAGCTCAGGCTCGTTCCTCGCCAGAGAGGTGACGTTCTGTCTCCCTAGAACTAGCCTCTGCAGCCCACAGGTCTGCGGAGTATTGGACTGCCAAAGTCTCCGCCTCCTGCTGCTGCCCAACTCACATTGCACCTGACCCCTTTGGCGGCTCCCATGGGTGGTGAGCCACCAATGTTCAGTTTCAAAAATTAAACAAATACTAACCCCACCAGGGGCCTCATTTATAAAACCTGGCGTAGGATCCATACTAAAAGTGTACTGAAGTCGAAAAGCTGAAAAGTGCGTAGGCACACCTGCAGGCACTTTCCCTTTATAAATCACAGACCAGCCGGAAAGTTGCACAGCAGGGATTTGATTCATGCCCCGCCCTCTCCACACTCAAAATTCACCATGTATGGTCATGCAAATTACCTCATGAATGTGATTTGCATATAAATAAGCCTGATGGATCCACGGCATTTCACGATTATTCATGGCAAGTCGTAGAAAAAGAAACTTTTCAGAGACCGAGGTGGAGGTCCTTGTAGATGAGGTGGCGGCGAGATGGGAGACCTTATTCGGCGGCCATTCGAGTGGCATCACTAATAAAAGAAAAGCCACCAAATGGCACGCCGTTGCCATGGCGGTAAGTGCAGCTGGCACTGAGCGCAGCGTTGCCAAAATTAAGAAGAAGTGGTCTGATCTAAAGATGGAGGCAAAGAAAAATGTGGCTTTGCACCGCCGGAGCGTAGCAGCGACAGGTGAGGATCAGAAAACGTGCATGTGTTCCAAAAAAACTGCTCTGTTATCCACCGCTGCTTATGTGGTGAAAGTTCGTAAACCAAAAAGACTTAGTCGAAATATTTAACGTGGAAACTATTTGTTACATTTCAAATTAAATGCTAAATTCTGAAATCAAAATGTTGAATGAGAAGTAACTTCTGAATCATCTCGCAAGGTTCCTTCTCTGTGATGTCGCCAGCACCTTGCAACTTTTGACTGAGCAGAAAGTCTACAAATTTTACACAGGTGGCAGCCAGATCACACAGGAACCAACACCACTTCACTGCAAAATTTCATCCGTTATTGGAAGTGCCAGTGTGTGTGGCATTGTGTCGGAGAGGGGGGGACACAGATTTTGCACAGACTGAGGAGAGTGGTAAGTTACAATTTTACCTGTTTATTGAATCAAATGTTTGTACAGACATGTGGCAAGAAATGATGTGCATTGTGTCCTCAGTCACTTTGCAGTTGGAAGCAGTGGGAGAGGAGGTGGAGGAAGAGGAGGTGCTTCCCAGCACGTCTGGCACACTGGCTGCAGGCCCGTCTGTCCCCAGCACACCCAGCGAATCCAGAGTGCGCAGAGGCGGCCAGGTTCTCACAGACACTGTCCTGCAGACACAGAGGGACACGATCGGAGCCATCCGAGAAGTGAGGGAGGAACTGGCACAAATACGCATAGTCTTGCAGAACATGTGTGACATCATGTCGGCGGCAACGGACGCAATAAAAGAGTTGTTGAAAAAGTGAAACGCACTTGCACTTGCCTTTTTACACACGCCGCATCACTTCCTCACGTAGCCTTGCTCCATGCTGATGTTCGTCATGCCGGGGAGGTGGCTGTGGGTCGGGGTCCACGTGTGGCGGGGCGGGGGGGAGGTCAGGTTGAGGGGGAAGGCGTTACTCACTGCCAAGTTGTGCAGCACCCAACATGCCCGTATGATTTTACACACCTTTCTGGGGTGGTAGAGTAGCCTGCCCCCCGAGGCATCTGAGGACCTCCACCTACTCTTCAATAAACCAATGGCGCGCTCCACAACAGAGCACGCACGGCCATGCACAATGTTAAAGCGCACTTCCTCTGCGCTCTGCGGGTTTGTAAATGGTGTGAGGGGCCACCACCTCAGTGGGTAGCCGCTGTCACCTGTGAGGTATAACCAGAGTAATTAACAAGCGGGATCCAATTGCGTTCCAAGAGTGCCACTCAGTAATGCTGTTCCAGTGGCAGCAACAGAATGGGTCAAATGAAGAGAAGAATTTCCCCGACAGAGCAAATAAAGTTGTGTGGTAATGCTATGGTGTTAGTGTAATACTTACCGAGGAGCCAGCCATCACGAGCAGCACCTGCCTGCCGTCTGTTCGCCAAAATGAATGAATCGTGTGTTGAGCCAGGCCACCGTGCTACTACATTTGTGAGCACCATTGAGGAGTCACAAATTATTTGAACATTTATGGTGTGCACACCTTTTCGGTTTACATAAACAAATTCGTTCTCGCTGGGGGCTCTTATAGCAATGTGGGTGCAGTCAATTACGCCGATTGCATTAGGGAAACCGGACATTGCTGCGAATTGCCTTTTGCTGTTGGCCTGTTCAACAGCAGTGTAGGGCAGTGGTCTCCATATGGCGGACCGCGGTCCACTTCCGGACCGGGAAAGAGTCCAATACGGACCCGAGCCTACCGCAGAAAAATGTATGTTTTTTTCTCTCTTGTAGGCCTGCACGATGTACGTGTGTGCGATAGTCACATCGCAGAGCCTGCGATGTCGGAGGTGAATGAACTCAGTTAATTTCAAGGGTAGCTGACTGAGATACACTCCATGTGACTCTGCATGTGGTGTGCAGCGATCCACCAATCACCTTTGTCCTTTACTCAGTTGCCAATCAGACTACCCTGCTAGCTGTCAATCAAAATCAGAGAGGAGGAAACCCACCCCTGCACATGTTCTGCACATGGAGTGAGACGCGTGTCCGCTGAGAATTACTTTCGGAACTTTACTGACTGTTAAGCCCAACAAAGAACTGTATGGGTTTTAAAATGTATATTTCCGTGGACCACTCTATTATAAGCGGTGCGCGTTTTGCGAGGTGCATGCAATTCTCGGAGGACATGCGTTTCTCGACACAACAACAACAACAACAACAACAACAACAACAACAACAACAACAACAACAACAACAACGATTGCAAAATGAGCAACGAACAAGAGAAAACCACCGAAAATTAAGATTTTTTGCCAAAATGAAAAGGAAAGTCAGTTATCTGGAATTATTTCGGTTAAAAGAAGGATGATGTCGACCAAAACACGTGTTCTGTGTTCATCTGTCGCCACAATAACGTCCCAGCACAATAAAAGCTAAAAATATCTCTGAGACAGACAGAAGCCATTCTAACATTCACAAAAAGAGGTCAGATCAGTGCAGGTTAACTGTCCTCAAGACTTCAGCAGTGCAGTATAACAGTAAATGCTATTCAGGTCATGTGGTGAAAATTCCTATATTTTTAATATCGCAATATATATCGTAGGGTTGAAAAAAATCGCAATGTAAGTTTTTTCCAATATCGTGCAGCCTTTCTCTCTTGCTTTGTGCCTGGTTCAGTAAACTGCATGTGCAATTTCAGCAAGGCATCACATCACTTGCTTACTCGCTTGACTTGTCAATCAAATCAGACCTCTTAGCCTACTCGACACACGAAGATTACCGAGATATCCTGATGTTGAAAACTGTCAGGCGGCAGACTGAGGAGAAAGTTGTAGCAGCAGCTGAACATGTCGGCTTAAAAAACACGAAAGGTAGAGAATGAGAACAGGGTGTTTTATGGCGAGTGGACCGAGTCATTTGCATTCATTTTACCCGCAGGAAGCACACAGCCAATTGAAAGTAGGCAGTTATTGGCAATACAAATGAAGTGAATCTTTCAAAAGAGTAATGCACTGTAAAAAAATAAATAAATAAAAATCCCTGGACCCAGGCCTGCAGGCATTTCATTCAGGTGGACCCACTGAAAATTTATATGAAGACCCCTGGTGTAGGGAAACCTGATGTAGCGACTGGTCATTTGGATGATCCCATCCAAAACAGCTGGCAGTGCGGCACTGAGGGATGGCTGCGAGATACCAGACCTGTTAGCACAGAATTTATAATTAATTTAAATTTAAATTACTAAATTACTAAAACGGCTTATTAGCCATTCATCATCATGAGCCAGGAAATCTTCCTGATCTTGGAATACCCTCTCCAGCCGGATCCGTCCATTGGCGTGGTCTGCATCCATTGTGCTGCATTGCGCACGACTGTCACTGTATGGCTTTTTATACGCACGCTTTCCATTAACCAATTGTCCTCACCTTGCTCCAATTGTCTCTAAAAAGTGCGTAAGCAACGTGTGGAGTTTGCTTAAAATTGCGCACATTCCTACGCTAGTTAAATAAATCCCAACTCTTGCTTAAGAAGTGGCCTATGCACTTCCAAGCCAGGTTTTGTGCATAAGCAAGCTTTATAAATGAGGCCCCAGATCTTGAAAAAATAATCCACACTTTTATTTTCTCAAGGCTATACTTTTGTAACTCTCTTCTCTCTGGTTTCAATAAGAATTTTCTCTGCCTCCAACTAATTCAGAGTGCAGCAGCTAGGCTTTTAACTGGTTTTAGTTGATGGCGTCACATCACCCCAATTTTGGCCTCCCTTTACTGGCTTCCTGTCAGTTTTAGAATTGATTTTAAGATACAGATACAGCAGAGACAGTTGCTTCTTTCAGTTAAAAACTCACTTTTACAGACTTGCTTTTATGTGATACTACTTCCTGAATTGCCCTACTTCCTCAGAGGT